>OX038898.1:11623239-13011910 GCA_943789525.1 Agriphila geniculea | reverse complement strand
GTACTTGCAACTTGTTGTTACGCAGTACTTGTTGGACGTGCTGAAGCTCAGCAGTCAGGTGTTGTTTGTCACAGATTCCGCGGGCTCTCTGAAACAAAGATTTCCCTACGGTAGCTAACTGTATAGGATGATGGTGAGAGTCACCATTAAGGTATCTGTCTGTATGGGTTGCTTTACGATACACTGTGTGGCTCAAGGTTTGGTTCGGATTCCTGATAATGAGAATGTCTAGGAAAGCTAGTTTATTGTCTGCCTCTAACTCCATAGTAAATTGTATGTTGGGGTTTATGGAGTTAAGATGGTTAAGAAATGCAGGGACACTGTCTCTAGGTAGTATTGTGAAAGTGTCATCTACGTACCGTTTGTAGAACCGGGGAGTCACTGGTGCTGTGGCTAGTGCTTTCTCCTCAAAATCCTCCATGAAAATGTCAGCAACGATGGGGGATACAGGAGAGCCCATTGCTACGCCGTCCACTTGCACGTAGAACTCCTCGTTCCATAACAGATAGCCAGATGTTAGGCATAATTCTAGTAGTTCTGCATATTCAATTGGCATGTTGTCGTCAACTAGCTTTTTCCTGATGATATCAATGCAGTCCTGTACTGGTAAGCATGTGAATAAGGACTGAACATCAATACTAACCATAGTTTCATCATCAGCGAGATGTAGATGTTGTATCTCACTGACAAACTGGTAGGAATCCTTTACAAAGGCTGATGTGTTACCTCTCAGTGGTGTAAGTGTTTTTGCTACGTGTTTAGCCAATTTATAAGTTGGTGAGTCAATTTGGCTTACAATCGGACGCAGCGGAGCATTGTCTTTGTGTATTTTCGGTAACCCATACAGTTTCGGCGGTGTAGGGCAGGATGGAATAAGATAATTGACATCAAGATCTAACTGTTCTGAATATTTTTTGATGAGTTCACTCGTTTTCTTAAGGATCTTGGCGGTTTGATCACAATTCACATGTTTATACGTTTTCTCATCACTTAAAAGTTCTTGCATTTTTGTGTTATAATCCGACGTATCCATAACTACCGTTGCGTTGCCTTTATCAGCTCGGAGGATAGTTAATTCGGGTCTAGTGCGTAAGTTCTTCAACGCGACGTGTTCATCATATGGAAGATTGTGTTTGGGCAGTTTACTACGTCGTAAAACGGATGAAATATCTTGACGTAGTAAACTGCCCAAACACAATCTTCCATATGATGAACACGTCGCGTTGAAGAACTTACGCACTAGACCCGAATTAACTATCCTCCGAGCTGATAAAGGCAACGCAACGGTAGTTATGGATACGTCGGATTATAACACAAAAATGCAAGAACTTTTAAGTGATGAGAAAACGTATAAACATGTGAATTGTGATCAAACCGCCAAGATCCTTAAGAAAACGAGTGAACTCATCAAAAAATATTCAGAACAGTTAGATCTTGATGTCAATTATCTTATTCCATCCTGCCCTACACCGCCGAAACTGTATGGGTTACCGAAAATACACAAAGACAATGCTCCGCTGCGTCCGATTGTAAGCCAAATTGACTCACCAACTTATAAATTGGCTAAACACGTAGCAAAAACACTTACACCACTGAGAGGTAACACATCAGCCTTTGTAAAGGATTCCTACCAGTTTGTCAGTGAGATACAACATCTACATCTCGCTGATGATGAAACTATGGTTAGTTTTGATGTTCAGTCCTTATTCACATGCTTACCAGTACAGGACTGCATTGATATCATCAGGAAAAAGCTAGTTGACGACAACATGCCAATTGAATATGCAGAACTACTAGAATTATGCCTAACATCTGGCTATCTGTTATGGAACGAGGAGTTCTACGTGCAAGTGGACGGCGTAGCAATGGGCTCTCCTGTATCCCCCATCGTTGCTGACATTTTCATGGAGGATTTTGAGGAGAAAGCACTAGCCACAGCACCAGTGACTCCCCGGTTCTACAAACGGTACGTAGATGACACTTTCACAATACTACCTAGAGACAGTGTCCCTGCATTTCTTAACCATCTTAACTCCATAAACCCCAACATACAATTTACTATGGAGTTAGAGGCAGACAATAAACTAGCTTTCCTAGACATTCTCATTATCAGGAATCCGAACCAAACCTTGAGCCACACAGTGTATCGTAAAGCAACCCATACAGACAGATACCTTAATGGTGACTCTCACCATCATCCTATACAGTTAGCTACCGTAGGGAAATCTTTGTTTCAGAGAGCCCGCGGAATCTGTGACAAACAACACCTGACTGCTGAGCTTCAGCACGTCCAACAAGTACTGCGTAACAACAAGTTGCAAGTACCACACCTCAATCACAGAAAACGCGCCAAACCAGCCACAGTAGAGCGTCAACCTGCCATCCTACCATACTTGAAGGGTATCACTGACAAGATTGGAAACATTCTGAAGCGAGCGTCAATCAAAACTTACTTCAAGCCGCCGAAGAAGATCAACCAATTCTTACGACCTGTCAAGTGTAATATCCCCCTTCAAGCTGCAGGCGTCTACAAACTAGATTGTGACTGTGGACTCTCCTACATCGGGCAAACAAAGAGAAGCATAGGGACCCGCGTCAAAGAGCATGTAGCTGACATGAAACATAGGCGCGATAACAAGTCTGCAGTGAGTGAACACGCCTTTGAGGGGCCCAACCATTATATTAGATTTGACAAACCCCAAATCCTTGCTAGGGAACGTAGATTTATCCCTAGAATGCTCCGCGAGGCTATCGAAATAAATAAATATCCTAATTTCAATAGAGATGATGGTTGGAAAATTCCACCAGCTTGGGACCCCATCATTCACAAGCTAAAGCCCCTCACACACACTGTAAGATCTAATGATACGGTTAGTTCCTTTTGCAAATAAATAAATTAATACAAAAGACGGAGGTCGGCTCCCTCTCCAAGTTTTCTTTCGCCATTTCTTTCTTGGAGGGGCCTCCCAATTTTATGAAATGGTGGTAGTTTCAGTAGATTTCTCTCTCTTTTTAGCATTAAATAATTCATAAAATTAAATTATAAATCAATATAAAATAATTAAAAATTTTGTTAAATTTTAATTTCTGAACGTATAAAAAAATTCATCGCTTGAGGGTGGGCTCACGGGTAGCTTCAGTCCCCCGTGACCACGGCAGCTGCAAAGGTGTCGAAACGTCGGGAAAAACCAAAAATCAAACCAAATACCAACTAAATACCAAAGTACATTCAATAAAACCGCGCTAGTATCCGTTAAAAAGTGTTTTATTTCATGTCTAGTGAGCGCGTAAGCTTGAGAAGTGGATAAAATTATATATATTTTTTAAATCTGGTTACAAAATTTCACGAGAATCGGTTGAGAAATACGACTTGATGAGGAAACGTTCGAGAAAACCCGTGGGAACCTTTAACCAGGATGAAAGTATTCTATGTTTTAACGTCCTGCTTCGATACGCAGTACGCTTGGTGTGGACGAAGGGTTTTCTCGAATGTCCTTGCGAACGAAGTCGCGGGCGGAAGCTAGTAGAAAATAATATAATAGAAAGCTGGCTTTGATTTTACTGCATGCATGTGCATTTTGTTTCTGAGAAATTACAATAGCCCCAAAACTCCACACGTTTTTGTTTACTTTTAGCCATTGACCATTATTCTGTGCCAGATGTGGATACACCAGCTGGTCGGTTTTTCTAACAGTATAATTCCCGAAGATATTATTACAACAAAAATTTATCGTAAATTTTAAATTAGTTTAACTTTTGATTCAGTGAACCAATTGCGATGAAATAAAGATTTCATTATTTTGCAAGATACACCATATATTTGTATGTAAACATTATTTAGTATTAAGTAAGCGCTTTTTACATTTTTAGTGCACCAACATACAGACAAACAGACAAAATTCAAAAAATGTTATAAATGGGTTCTACTGGTAATTATTAAACACTCCAATCACTTTTTTTCAAACTATTTCTTTTGTACAGACTCAACTTTTCTATAGATTTATTATATGTATAGATTAAGAATTGTAAAAATGGCAGTAAGCAGTCATATGGTTTGCACTCAGTAACGATCTGACCAGTCACCTACGTCGTTGTGCCACGCATTGTACCATTTTGGTGTCCAATTCTTGTTACGAGCAAGTTCTGGGAAATAATATTTTAAATACTTTTACTACTTAAATACTTACTGATTTCTCAATTCATTGGCATTTATGTGATAAAACCTTAACCAAAGAATGATTTGAAGTGATATTTTTTCATATATTATTATTAGTTAATTAATAAAAGCTTGTCCAAAATTAGGATTAAAGAAACCGGCCCAGTGCGAGTCGGACTCGCGCACGAAGGGTTCCGTACCAGAAAACGGCAAAAACACGTTTGTTGTATAGGAGCCCCCTTAAATATTTATTTTATTCTGTTTTCAGTATTTGTTGTTAAAGCGGCAACAGAAATACATCATCTGTGAAAATTTCAACTGTCTAGCTATCACGGTTCATGAGATACAGCCTGGTGACAGACAGACAGACAGACAGACGGACGGCGGAGTCTTAGTAATAGGGTCTCGTTTTTACCTTTTGGGTACGGAACCCTAAAAACTAGTCAAAAATTTAAATTCGGCCGTTTTTGAAAGGGTGGCCGAAAATATAATAAATATGATCTTATATTCGGACAACGGTCAAACTTAATAAAAGTCTAATATAATTATTATTATGATTATTAATAATTATTATTAAAATTATTGAAAATACAAATAATAATAATATAAAATGATTTAAATTAAACTCATATACTTATTTTTTTCTATAATAGATTATTGCAAAAGAAATTTATAAAACAAATATTATAAATATTGCAGACATCCAATCTAATGAAATTCTTATTACAATACTTATAGATCTAAATGAAAAAACTTTCCACTCCAAAAAAGAACTTAATTATTTATAATAAAATAAAAAATATCCTTAATAAAATAAAAATAAAACAAAAATAAAAACTTTTGAATAACTTAAAATTAATTTAATTTTGATATTTGATACCACAAATCAACATTTGAATTTATTTTTAAAATATAATATTTAATGGTAATCAATGTAATATTGATAATAAATATTCACGAAAAACTTCTGAATAAAATCTATAAAGTCCTAAATAACTATTATTAATATATTAACTGATAAAAATAGAACTACCTAGCATTAAAAATATTAATGTGAACATGACTGTATTAACTATGTTTATTAATTTTTGATAAGTAATGTTTTTGATTAACATTTATAATTTTGATATGATTGTTGTTATACTCATATAAAGAACAATATATAGCCAACGATATTTTTGTTGTTTTTGAATAAGCCTAAAATTATTAATATTGATAAAAATACAATAAATGCATTCAAGTATTAGACTTGATATAATTTTTTAAGCTTATTTTTCGTTGATTTTTGTTATGCCTAATATGATTAATGTTGATCGGAATAATAAATATGTTAATTATTTTATTTAAATGTCAATAAAAACAATTGAAGTTCCTAACTAACGTGCTTATTTCACCTTAGCCGAATTTAGGGAAAAATGGGTCGAATGAAGGACATACGCGTCCGAATTTAGGAAAATTGGGTCACTCGTCATATTTTAATTTTTCTTAATTTTATTATTATTGTTTCCTTGATTTTCTTACCATTATTATAAAGAACAATCATGTAGCAATCGTAAATAACAAAAATTACAATGCTGTAATTTCAATTTTAATATAAATATTTTAGATTTAATCTCTAAAATTGCTGACGTGGCCGAATTCAGGGCATTTCACCCTAGGAATGAAAGAGAGCACCGAACAGGCGAACCGACCCCAGTCGGTGAGGAAGCGGGTGTAAATGAGACAACTACACGTCCGTTGGTGCGTAATGAGGCCCCGGTTAATCACTACGGTTTCGACAATACCTGCTGTCCTTGCACTTGCACCGGTCTGCGCGAGCTCATACTAGTGATACTTTATCGTCGTATATATGCAGCTGTTTCGAAGGCCGGGTCTCCTGCGCCGTGTTTTTGTATTTTCAAACATCAAAACAATGTTTTCTCAACATGTTTGGGGCGTGGCCTATGAGTTTTGTTTTGCAAAAACACAAAACATGTTTGCCGAGACGAACGGAAAACATCCCCCGCTCTGGCCTGCGGGGAGGGGAAGTAACTCATTTTGTGTTAGCGCTCACTAGATGCAGACGTCTCGCCCGCGTTCGTGTGCCATTGTGTGATTTGAGTTTCGATGGATTGGTGTAATTTTCTTAGTGATGGAGTGGAATAAGGAGAATACTTTATTTTTAATTGAGTTACTCAGAGAAAGACCGCTACTTTGGGATGTTATGGTGATTGGGATGAGCCGTGATTGGACGCAAATTTTCTAACTAAACATGTTTTCAAAACAAAACCTAGGCGCAGCGGACGTGCGGTTATGCCAAACATGTCTTGAAAACAATGTTTTTTCAACATGTTTTGTTGAAAATTAAGCGCAGCAGATCCGACTTTAGCGGACTTTAACTTATCTACTAACCCGAACTTCTCGCAACTCGATGCAAACAGTTGCAACTAATTTAGTGTGAAAAACGATCAAGTGGTAGGAGTGGAAGACAATAAAACTTAAGAAACCCGCCAAGCGATAAAACTATTATGTATTGGGGACGAAATGATATTTTCGATCTGTCACTTGACTCCGTCCGATTGATGCGCAATTCAACTACAGCTATTAATGGCTAAAACTTCGTATGCTACTCATTAAAGCTTGTGTTTTTTTTTATGAGGGTTTATTGCAAGGGTAGAAATGAAGACGAGATAAAATATTTGGTGTAGGATTTTTTGTTGACTAAAATAAATGGCAAAAACCACGTAAAAACATAAAAATCACTAGATACATTAAAGTCACTGGAGTGAAAACTTAAAGATGCTCCTGGATTAAGCTTAAAAACATGTTATAAAAAAATCACCTTGTGTAAGATTTATTAAGATACATTACTATACTTTCTCCAAAAATATGATTGTAACGCACCCTATCACCTTAACCTTAAACATGAAATCAGTGATTATTTTTTAATTAAATATTAAGTATGTAAATAAGCAAACGCATCATAAATCTCCACTGTAGGATTTTATGAACATTACTTTCCAGAAGTTAGGTATTTTTTACCTATATCTCATAACGCTTATGGTGGAGAGGAAAAGCAGCCATAGTACGATGTTATAATAACCCTAAACCTTATTTAGAAAAACGAAAATGAACTGTAGGATTTAATGTGATCAAAATTTTATTTTGCCTGGACTATGAGATAATACCAAGAAGTTTGTAGGTACTTTACCTATAATCTTCTTGGATAATACTGTCAAGTTAGGTTAGTATCGGTAAACTCCACTGACGTCCAATATACAAAGTACGCTGGACAGGCTAATGTCATAATTTGACAGCTATTTCTTGTGCCGATTTGAAGCGCCGCCAGTGAGTGTACAGGGAACTAACATGATCGCTCGTTCATTCGTTTGGGACATTCGTTAGGGATTGAAGCGCCGCCAGTGAGTGTACAGGGAACTAACATGATCGCTCGTTTATTCGTTTGGGACATTCGTTAAGGATGTCTAAATTCATATCTAACTTAGTTTATTATTATATTTTACACGTTATTAATTAATAATGATATCTTTCACTTCGTCAATATCGTCATTTTCGTCTTGCATGCCCTGGTACATACCTACTGAAGGACCATACAAGCAAGCTCCGTGGCAAGTACCGCAAACAACAGTACCCTTAGCACGAACAGCTATCGAGAAAAATAACGCGCGTAAAATTACTCGAATCTCATAATTTTGTATGGAAATTGGTACAGCGCCACTACGTCCGTAAACGGAACTAAAATTTCGAAGCACGAAACATTTTGACATAAGCTATCGAGCAGCCTTCGAATCGAATTCGAATAGTAAAGTTACAACTTGTATGGAAATCGGTAGCACCAACCCACTTTTGACATACGGTATCGAGAAACTCGCAAGCTGGCTATCGACAACTTACTCACTGACATTTTTTCAGTGAGAGTCATTTCGAGCGACTTTGTATTATTTATTATTAAAATTTAAAAGCATATATGTAGTAACAAATATTAAATTTGAGAACTATGACATGTCCGCTGAATTATCCACAGGCAATATTACTTAAATTGTCCTCATTATACAAAGAAATTTGTAAAATAAAAATCTCGTAAATTTTATGCTATCCACGGTATCCCCCACATCCACCATACCTACATTTTAGCAATATTTTAAAACTTACCTACAAAACTCAAATAAAACCAGAGGATACGGTGTTATATGTATATAATATTTGTTTTCAGCTACAACATCACACAGTTTGCACTCAGTTAATTATGTTTCATTTAGGTATTAAAATATAAGATCTTAAAACTATGACGAAAACACTAAATATAACAATGCAAACTTAAAGTCTTTAATTTGTCGAATCTTCAAACACTATACCTAAACACTAATTCCGATGAAATTCACATAGTTTCATAGCACGTTCAAAGGTTTATTGTTTATGTGTAAACAATTAATTTTCTTATTCACTGACGATAATCCATTGTTATTCTTCAAGTACATAAAAAAATTTCAATTAGAACAATTTGATGAAATTATGACATATTGTAGTTTACTCCTAGGTCATAATATTATTTCCTCGCGATTGTATTATTTGTTAGCCGACACCGATAAACCATTTTAGACAAAAACAAAATAAAGAAATTGCTTTACGGCTTTCTATTTTAGGTTATATTTTTCATTAAATCACAGGATGAGAAAGAAAGAGAGAGAGAATGGACACACTCTTCTTTTTCAAACCAATCACGGGCAAGGTGCAATGACCGTTCAAAAGCATGGGCAAAATCATGCACTTATTGAAAAAATGATTTCATATTTGCAAATTAATTTAAGTTATTAAATGAAATTAATATTGTTAACAATTTTATTAATAATAATAAGAATAATAAATGTAAAATTATGATGATAAACAACTTGATTGAATTTTAATTTACATATTTATGATTTACATAGATATGTGACATGGTTTTTGAACGCACTTTGCTTCAATATTGGATTGTGTCACGTTAGCTTTATTTATCGCTACTATCGAGTTGACGTTAGCCAGCTCTGTAAAATTGGTGCTGCCGATTTTGCTAGCTTTCGTATCGAGTACGTTATCGAATAGTATTTTCTTACACGCGTAAGATTTCTCGATAGCTGTTCGTGCTAAGGGTACAGAACAGAGAATGTCTGCTTTTCTACAGCCAGAGGACCTCCACACCCTGTTTTGCAGCCGCAGAATATATTGTTTAATATCGAGTCTGGAGCTCTAGGCTCAGAAGTAGTCAAAGGGATTAGGTAGTCATCTCCACCCTTGGTCCATCCCCATTTAGTTGGTAAAAATTATTTTATTTTCTTTTACGAAGTCAGGATGTTACCATTGCTGGATGTGTAAATAAGAAAACAGACCACTATAGTTGGTCAAAAAATGTATCACACAAATGTTGTTAATACTAGCTTTACCCTGCGGTGTTACTCGTGCAGTGTTGGCGGTTCGGGGATGTTTAATGAAAGACTGACTGCGATCAAATACTGACTTTTATTGCAGTAGCGTACGGCTTATATGTACGAGGAGAAGATGAGTGTGTGCATAGTACATGTTAGTACACACACTACACCTTCCCCCTAAAAAGAAAAAAAATACACGCAAGTTATTTTTTTTACACAATAACAAAATGAATAAAAAAAAATTTTTCCGACACATTACCTAAGTCTAAAATGGGCTGTTATTACTGTCAGTTTTTTTTTGTTTCCAACTAAAAAATAATAATTTTGCTTCACATTAACCCGGCAATATCTTTTACTTTAAGCTAATGAAAAAAAATTTAAGTTTAACAAGTCCATAAAAATTAAGTATTTATAAACTTTCGAAAAATAAAATCTAAATTACACTTGTCTCTTCTACATTCGCTCATTAAAAGTATTCTTTTACAGAAAATATTTTTTTAGAGAAACTAGTTTGGTCTTCACAATTAAACAAAATTAATGAAAATTTCTACGCATGACAAAAAACAAATCACAATATAGGTACTTACTCGTATAGGTAGGTAAAATCAAATCCACTACTTATTCAAATTAGTTAATTACTTACTAAACTAATAAAACATGTTATTCTGGTCACAAAAAAGCTATCTTATTTCTTCTAATTATAAAATAGAGATAGATTTTCATATTAATAGAATTTTAATTTAAAATATTAATGAAGATTAAAGGAATTCTCCATTCCAGACCAAAAATAAATTTAAAATTGTTCTGTTTGTCACAACTTTACATTTGTTACCTTACATAAATTATTCAACATTCATATTTTTGTCACAAAATATTAATACACAAAAGATACTCCACTACATTACACTACATTAATCTTTTTCTGATTTATACAGGTACAGATTGCACAGTCTTATATTCCATCACAATAAAACTAACTTTATAATTTTCATAAAAATAAAATTTTCTTTTCTTTTTTCAACAGTTGCAAAAGGTAACTGAATAAAATGCTAAACTTTACTTTAATATCCAGTTAAATACTCTATTTTATTTAAGAGCTTATTCCTTTTATCGCGAATAAAACTTTAATTTCTAGATACTTTTCGCTAACATACCTACTTAAATGAAAGTTTCACTAATCATTCTTCACTTTAATCCTTCCCTTTTAATTAAAATCTTTTATCTTTCTTATCATCACATTTAAAACAAAATATTCCTTCCTTCAAACTTTCTAATTGAATTACATATCATTCATCACCTTCGTAATATAAATATCCTCAACCATTTCTTGTTTATTTTATCACATAACCTCCTATTTTGTAATATTCCTAGCTCTCAATATTCTTATCTAAATTATCCCGTGTCAATAACAATATTCCCATATTTTTACTTCACTTTAAATCCTACTCTTGCTCGTTAAAAACTTCATTTTCATTAATAACACTATCGGTACACTATACACATTTCACATCACCTACTAGGTACTCACATATCATAATTCGCCCGGCGCCGGCGTACTTTCATTTTTATTTAACTCATCATTTTTGGTACATACTTTATCATATTTATTTATAGTCGACTTCATCATAACACTATATAAAAATGGACAATTGCCATTTTGGGCTGTGGCCACAGCTCAATTATTAATGGGGAACTAATTTTAAGACCTACTCTGACGCTGCGTAGCTCGCGCACCTTCGTCATGAGTTGCCTCCAACAATTCTCACGGAGAAAGCTCGTTTCTACCATGATCGAATGGAAGGATCTGACACCCCACGTATGTACCATTATAAATAGGGTCATGAATTAAGACACATACTAATTTGGTCTCCAAACAGGATTCAAAGGGGAAATCTCGTTCACACCTTGATGCAACTGAAGGACCTGAACCCTATAGTACCTCTCCTTTAATGTGTACCGTATAATCGAGCTTTTATCTTAACCATTTCATTCCAAAACCTATCAAATAAACTAATAATCTTAAATTGAATATAAAGTAAATAAGAGATTCATCGCTCTTGGGTGATCAGTCCAATCGCATGTGAAACCTTATAAACCGTATATTCCCTTACTTCTATAAATAAATCCTTATCATCATTCGAAATCCTACATAAAAAACGCATCACATTACCTATACCTAAACCTTGCTGTACCTAATTGCAAACTAAAATGCTACAAAAAGATTTTTAATACAGCTACATTAACTTTCCTAAAATATTTCACCTACCTATTAAATCTCTATACCTTTGCTTTATTCTAATCATATACCTACCAAGCTTTCAAACTGTTCTTCTAACTTTTTCCTTTCAAACCTCAACTAAATATAATTTCCACAAACATAAATATCTCAATCATACCTCAACATAAACTTCCACATCCGAAATTAATAAGTTCCTTAAAGTTTTCTTCCCACCAAATTAATACTCATTATCTTTTCCTATTGAAACAATGTTTTATATTACAGCTTGACTAGCAAACCCGTGTGATATTTTGCGACAAGATTAATATTACTGCTTCGCCTAAATATCAACTTGCATAAGTGCAGCTGCGCTACCTCTTTGTAATCTACCGATATCGAAATACAACACTTTACATTCCAATACCTTGTTCGTTATGTTTACCAAAACAATATGATTGCATCACTTCTACTTAGAAAATTTGTCACAATAATTTACTACCGATACTTGCTTATTAAATTAAATTGCGTTGATATTAAAATTTAAACTCTACCAAGTTAATAAAATTACAAATTCAGAAAAAAAATTGAAATATTTTTACGGTATCACTAATTTGTATGATAAATTAAAATGCTAGGGGACACTAATACGTATATAAAAATATAGAATAAGAATACTATTAGTTAAAATCAAATGTCTTTTCAATAGTACCTACCAAAATAGCTACCTAATCACTATTTCCGATCATTTTTTTTTTATTTCACTCCTAAAACTTAAAAAAAGATAATTTCACTACGAAAACGAATAAAATAAAATTTATATCGCGCGTTTATTTACCTACTATACGTAACAAAATTATACATAAATAAAATATAAGTATGTTATTCGTAAAAAATAGAATGGAAACATAATCTGACACTGTGAATGTACGCAAAAGTATTGAAATCCAATTTTGGTTTTGTCAATGTCATAAATAATATTATGAAATCAAATTCGTAAATAAAATTTTGTCAGGCAAACTGTGAAACTAAAATGAATTTTCGAACTTTCCTATTTACTTAATTAGTTATTTTATAATATAGAACATTGTTATAAATTACTTGTAGCTACTTAAATATGTGCTAAAGCAAAGAAAATTATGTACTAATCTGAAGACAAAAGATAGTCTGTTATAAGAATGCCTATAAGTTTATAAGGCCGTTTTTATATCTATTGAAGAATCGTTGAAAAACAATTAATAAGTATTGTTACTAGAGAAATATTATTGCATCACCTACATACGATTAGAATGAAAGAAAACAGAACCTAATCAAATATATATTGCATAAAAGTAGGCGGACTTAATGCCTTAGGCAATTTCTACCAGTCAACCTTAGGGTGATTTAAATATCGATGTAGATATAAAAGGTATACAATATAGATATAAGATAATTTTTTTTTACATTAAATAAAAATAAATCCTATTTAAATAAAATTTTCATCAACATTAGTGTCCTGCGAAAGAATGGAAAATTTATGCCATTTTTAACCTTTTTGTAATTTATTGAAATACTTTATTTCAACAATTTAGTTTACGATAAAAAAATAAAAACTCGAACGTTAAATTCTTTGATTCAACAGAAATGATTCCTACTTACAATATCACACGTGTTGCTATGTCAGCAGTTACGATGTCGGTCACTTATTGAAAACGCATTACAAAGTCCAAACTTTTACTTGCTCAATGCAATGCAATGATAATTTAAAAATAATTGACATCGATAAATATTCTTTAAAATGATTTAAGTAATGAAAACCACAAAATAATTTAAAACACCATAGCTACAAAATTTATTTACCACTTTACTCACCTACGAGAAAAAAAATAAGTCCAAAATGTCCATAAAATTATAATACAAATTATATTTCACGTGAAATCAAATCTTCAAAAGTGTAAAATTAGAGTTACCTTATACAACCACGCTGATTCTTGGGAAAACTAACTGTGAAATAAAAAAACATGATACATAAATAAATACCAACACAACAAAAATGATCTAACAACTTGTCACTATTTCTGTGCAATCGTATAAATCAGAAAATAAGCTTATAACTGAGTAATTAAGGGGAATTCAACATTTATAAGTTCAAATTAACCCCATTCATTATTATTCATTCCTATTCATATTTCTTACTGCTAATTTGAATTTGGCACTTATCGCCAACAACAAAAATTATAGAACTACAATGATAAGATAATTGTTTTATATTTAAAAGTACAAAATTAAATCTTCCAATAAATTCTCCAATGCCTTTTTTTAATATTTTCATCTTATATCGTTAATTATTTTACTTTCAACACTGACAAATATTATATTCGAAACTGTATACGAAACTTACTTAAGTCCAGAACAAAATCATTAAATCATTATTTAAAGTTAACTTGTACTTATTTTTTGAAAAACAAAATTTGCGTAAATTATTGATTCATGAAAAGAAAAAATAAAGAAAAAGGTATATTAAAATTAAAATCAAACCACAAAAATGTCTTTGGTGTAACTTTGAGTTGTCTCCGAAGTCGTCGCCACTTTTCGCTGGTAAATTCTTCCTCACTTCTGCTGGTAAATATTCCTCGCGACACCATCATCTGCCGGCTGCGTCCACTTCCGACTCCATCATCTCCCGGCACCCTGCTTTTCACCTCCATCATCTTTCCGGTGATAGCATCACAGCAGCAACACCGTATGCGGCGACGAACACTTTGTTCATATTGATGTTTAAATTGTTCATCAAATTATTTTTGATTTGTGGCACTTGGGAATTTATTTTTATGAACTATCATTATTTTATAATATTTTTATTTAAACTATGGAGAAAAGTTCTTGATAAAGTCCTTAAATGTGTCACTCACACACATCACATTTTTTTTTCATAGTCCAAATTTTTTTTTTTAAGATTTATTCACTTTATGACTAACCAGCTGCACAGCGCCGCCGACGCAGGCGGCACTGGCAGGGTCGCCATGCAGTGTTGGCGGTTCGGGGATGTTTAATGAAAGACTGACTGCGATCAAATACTGACTTTTATTGCAGTAGCGTACGGCTTATATGTACGAGGAGAAGATGAGTGTGTGCATAGTACATGTTAGTACACACACTACACTCGGGTGCCAAACGTAAATATTAAGCTTTTTCTATCCTTCAGCAATTTTTGTCCGAAAAATACCTAATCCTATTTTGTTATCTATGTTCTGTATTTATGTCTGCCAAACATTCAAATTAATAATATTAGAATAAGTACTGGCGTGTAGATACTTTGTAGCTAAACTGTTCAGCTTGGTTGAAGCCTTGATGAAGGCTGCATGTCGAAGTCGATTAAGATTAACTTCTTCTGGTGCCTGGTAGATAAAATAGAAACAGCTTTTCAGGAGAAAAGGCAGAGAAAAGAGAGAAGAGGCAGGAGCCTCAGCAACCATGTCTTCGGTTGCATTAGTTGGAGAATTCGTCATTTATTTCTCTTATTTCACTGGTGAACAACCTCCAAACTGAGAAATCTGCCATTCGCGGACACCATCCTCCTACTCCATGCTTTCAGTGGGTGCGATACCTCGTCCGCCATATTCAACAGAGGCAAAGCAGATTAATGAAAACATTAACGAAGTTCATCATCGAATCTTAATCGACTTCGACCAAGCTGAACCCTGATTTGTCAGCACTACACACTTTGTTTGGCAGACATAATATACAGATTCGTCCAAGTATACGGACAGAATGACAGAAATTAAATGATTTCGGAGTTGGGACACAGTTATAGTGCAAACCATTATTTTTGTAGTGATAATATTAATTATAAATAAATAAAAAATAAAATCATTTTATTTCAGACAGTGTCCATACAATATAAATGACAATTAGTTAAATTCATAAAAAAATCAAAATAAAACCAAACTACATCAAAATTAATATCAAAATAAAATCAAAATCAAATAATTACATCAAATTAAAATCAAAATAAAATAATAATTTCACAATAAAATCAAAATTCAAATCAAAATTAAATTTAAAATAAAATAAAAATAATAAATAAAATAAAAATAGCATTTCTTTTAACTCCTAGTCACCTCTTAATTTTAAACTTCAATTCAAGTAGCGACCCCTCGCGGCTACACCGGGTACCAGCACATGCACTTGTACCCAGTGCCTCCACAGTGGACAGTCCGGCTTCTCGCTGAGCACCTTCAGGATGACGTTGGAGCTCCCGCGCACTCTGCGCTGGAGGGAGGCGATGCGGCGTCGCAGCACTGTGTAAAATCCATCTGTGTGTGCGTGCGCGAACATCGCTGACGCGCTACAGTAGCGCGGGAGCCCCAGCATCGCCCTAAAGGCGTTATTGTATTGTACTCGGAGAGCGTTGATGGCCCGCTGGGTGTAGTTGACCCACAGATTGCACGTGTACAGAGTCTGGCAGAACGCTTTAAAAAGAGTGATTTTTACCTCCTGTACTACATCGTGCGAATCTGCGAGCCAACATGTTACAGCGGACCGCCATCGCTCTCCTTTCCCTTTCTATATCACTGTCATCTTTCAAATCCTCGGTGACAACATGGCCGAGGTATTTGAACTCCCTCACCCTACCGAGAGCGACCCCGTTCGTTATTCATTATAGATCTATTATTATTTTATTTTTATTTTTTTATTTTATTTATTGCAAAAGATTCACCAACAACATATCATTACTTTGAATATATATTGTTTAAATTTTGCTAAACATATTGAGAATCGATATTAGTATTAGGTGCCTATTGTTTATTAACTCATAACACATAATTTGTTGACTGTGGCCTTACCCATATTTGAATGCTGTACACGCCTGTTATTGGCCTACACATCAGAAGTGAATTTTGATTATTGTTCCTATGTGTATGTTTCATTGTGTATGCTGTTGGTGTGTCTTAAACAAATAAAATAAAATAAAAAATTACTTCTTCTTAGTCGGGCACTCTTGACAGAGTGGTCGTGGCCAACGATGGGCAGGGTTGCGGCTCGCCGTCGCCACTCGCTCCCAGGGCGGCCGCACGACGTGCGATGTCTCTCCATTTTTGCCGATTTTCGGCGTCGCGAAAACACTGTACTGCGGTCGACTGCGTGGTATTCTTGATTAGGTCGATCCAACGAGTAGGAGAGCGGCCTCGTGGTCTCTTCTCCTCTGTGTGACCTTGTACTACGAGCCTCTTCATCGATTTCTCGTTTCTGGAGATATGCCCAAAGAACTTAAGTATTCGTAACTGCACAATCGACGATAACCTATCACGTATGTGAAGTTCTTTGAGGATATGGATAAGTTGGTGCGGAACGCTGTCCAGGGTATTTTTAGCAGTCGTCTCCAACACCACATCTCCAGTGCATCAATTTTGCGGCGGTCCTGGAGTCTTAGCGACCAAGTTTCGGCTCCGTATAGAAATATTGGAAAAACGAGGCTCTTCATTGGACCTTTGTGCTCTTGGTTATCCTCCTGTCTTTCCAAATCTTTCTTAATCGCTCCACTGCCAATCTGGTGATAGCGCAACGTCGCTTAATCTCGTCTTCGCATCCTCCAACGTTAGAGATAGTAGAACCGAGGTATATGTAGCGTTGCACCATTTCACAATTGGCTATATTGAGTATACCCGTAGTGTTATGTTCAGCTCGATCTACTATCATGACTTTCGTCTTGTCTCTATTTAAAGCAAGACCGAATTGGAGACTAGTGGTTTCCAGAATCCAGACGAGTCAAGAGCTCCTCCAAATCTTCTCTCGATCTAGCAAGAAGAGTAGTATCATCAGCGTATCTCAAATTATTAATTACTCGTCCACCGATTGAAATACCCCTGTCCCACCCATCCAAGACAATGCGCATAACATATTTGGTGTATGTGTTAAAAAGTAAGGGCGACATAATACATCCCTGACGAACACCGGACTCCACCTTGAAAGTTTCCGAAAGAACGTCATCAACTCGCACTGCCGCTGTACCACTCTCATAGAGGTTTTTTAGGAGGGAAATCAGGTGGTGTGGTACCCCCATCTCTATCAGGACTTTCCAGTCCCATATGACAGTGTCAAATGCCTTACGGAAATCAACAAAGCAGATGAAAAGCGGTGTGTTAAATTCTCTGGCTTTTTCGATAATTTGCCGCAATATGAGTATTTGTTCGCGCGTGCCTCTTCCTTTCATGAATCCGGCTTGTTCAGGTGCAATTTGGCGTAACAGGTAAGCTTGTAACCTTGTGTTCATTACGTGAAGCTTTACTTTACTTGCATGCGATATGAGTGAGATGAGCCTGTAGTTGTTGCATTTTTTGGTGGAACCTTTCTTGTGCAAGGTGATGAATACTGACTGCGACCAATCTTCCGGCCATTTCCCAGACTCCCATATCTTGCAGCAAATGGTATGTAGAATGTCCACCCCTGTCTCTCCCATCGCTTTAAATACTTCGATTGGGATTTCATCTACTCCTACCGCTTTATTGCTTTTCAAGTGTCGAATAGCTGCTCGTACTTCATCGCGCAAGATTTCGGGTTCACAGTCACTGGTGTAGTCAACGGAGCATACTCAGCATACATTGTTTGCTGTGGATTTATTAGCGAAGAGAGATTTGCAGTATTCCTTCCAAACATTAACTATGTCCTTAATCTCAGTGACTGTTACTCCAGAAGCATTTTCTATTGCCCATGTCTTGGGTTTGAACTGTCGCGTTATGAATCGAACCTTATCGTGGAGGTCTTTGGTCTGGTGTTTATCCGCGTGACGCTCAAGTTCCTAGCATATGCTGATCAGGGCGTTGTTGCGATCTCTTCTAGAGGCAGCTTGTATAGCGGAACTTTTAGCGTTTAGTTCTGCGCCGCTGATACCCCTAGCTTTTAGCTTTCGTCGCTCTTCCACTAATAGCCAGGTGTCCGCTGACATCCAATGTTGCCGTTTAGCTGTTATTTTCCTAGGCTGCGATTCTGACACTGCATCCACAATACATTTCTTAGCAGATGTTCACATGGCATTGGAGTCTTTACTTCCGGCCTCCGCCTTCCAAACAGAGTACCCGTTCTCAATTGATCTTGCGAGAGAGCTCTTATCCACTACCTGCATACGTCTAGGCTTTTCTATTATTCTTGCCTTTTGCAATTTGAGCCTAAGTTTCCCGACGAGCAGCTCATGGTCTGATTGACAGTCTGCACCAGGCAAGGTGTGAGCATTTGTGATAGAGCTCCTCCATCTTGATCGGACAAGGATATAATCAATCTGGTTTCGAGACTTGTTATCAGGGGATGTCCAGGTATATAATCGTCTAGGACATGGGTCTCCAAACTTTTTAGCAAAAGGGCCAGACTTACTCCTCCACCAAGTCCCAAGGGCCAGGATCTAGGTAGCTCACCAACATACTGTAAAATACAGTATTGTTGGTACGATACGGCTTGCTTTCGCGGGCCGGATTGTTTGTGCTCGCGGGCCGGATCAGGCCCGCGGGCCGTAGTTTGGAGACCCCTGGTCTAGGATGATGTTTGAAAGTGGTGTTCATAATGGTCAAGTTATTATTAGCAGCAAATTCAATTAAGCGCTCTCTTCTCTGGTTGCGATCACCAAGACCATACTTTCCAACGATGTGACGAATACCATCATCCATAATAGTATCCCCCACTTTAGCATTGAAGTCTCCGATGATGAGTAAAAACTCTCTTTTGGGGATTGTAGCTATAGAAGATTCAAGGTCTTTGTAGAATTTCTCTATGGTCTCATCACTCGAAGAACTTGTAGGGGCATATACCTGCACAACATTTAGCGGAGTTGGTGTAGCGCTGATTTTTATTGATATGAGTCTATCACTGATGGGGTTGTAACCTAGCACGGCTCCACTCCATATCTTTGGAATTGCTACTTCCACCCCAGAAAAACTACTTTTATAATCTCCAGAAAAATATATCGTGTTTTCCGGAATCAAAGTGACCGCTTCCTTTCCAATGTGTCTCGCTCAGTCCAGTAATTGTCAGTTTACATCGCTCTAGCTCTCTTTCCAACATAGGAAGCTTGTGTTTTTCGAGTAGGCCTCTGACATTCCATGTTCCGAAGAGATATTGTCTTCTTAACCTAAAGCTTCTTCCAGCAGCATGTTTTCCATGGGACGCCTGGTTGCCTACATCTCCATGGCCGGTAACCAATTTCACACCCCCAGGCGCCCCCAGCCCCGGAAAGCTCAGGGCGCCGGTCGCTACGCGGATCGCTAGGCAAACTTTCTCTTAACTTCTGTGTGTCCATCATACAGCTCTCATGGGATAAATAATGTAGTAGTTTCCCCTTGCTTTCTACATCGCGGTATCATAACCTCATTGGCTATAATAGTCCTCTCATGAACCGGTTCAGACTACTTATCTTTGCGCTTATTCTATGATGATTCTATTCTATGAAATAGCAAATTATATAAAGATTACAGGAAAAATAAAATGATGTCTCAATATAGCACACTTTTTTAGAAATTATCAAATTTCTAAAAAAGTTAATATTAGTTCCACTATCGGTCAAGAGATGGCGCTGACCTAAAACTGCAATACTAATTTTATTATTCTACTCTTCAGTGTGGTTTAATGGTGCAATTATAATGGTACGGAACCCTCGGTGCGCGAGTCTGACTCGCTCTTGACCGGTTTTTTTATTACTCATAGTCTAGTTTCGCCCCCTTACGGGATTGCACTTTATCCAGGGACACACTGTATAGTTTTGTAAAAGCGCACTCTGTACCGACTATAGTTGAACCAGTCGCTTCTGTTGCGCGTGAGCAAGACTCTCTGAATATTTTATTTCGTTATTTGTAATAAGCAAGCCGTAGCACAGATGGCGCTGTTTTACAGCATCTGATTTATAACCATTTTCAATATAGTAAAAAATAAATACTCTTGTTTAATTTTCACCGGCTAATTCATGCAACTTTGCACTTGCGTCATATTAATTTATCTACTTATCCAGTCCCTCACCCTTATGGCAGTTTTCAAGACTTGAACACGATGTTGGCTGGCCGTCCATTCCATCATTAGCGAACTAAATTTAAGTGTTGCAATGCAACGTGTAAGCGCTTACTTAAAATTAAGTCACTTAATATTTAGTTCAAATTTAGTTAATTGGGCGTTTTCGTGAGAAGATGTCCCGGTTACAAAGTGGATGTCATTTTATTTTATATAATAAAATTATGTTAAATAAGTGTAGAAATATTCCTTATAGTACAGTAGCCCGTAGAACATTTAAATCACCAAAAAGGTTACCGTTTGCCGTTGTGATATAGTTAATTATTACGAAATTATAGATACTCTAACGGGATTGTTACATAGGCAATCCCGGGATCGGATTCCCTACTATAACCCAAGTTTTACAGATCGCAACCCGCCGTAACCTATATTTGTATATCTCCAAAATTGATATTTTTTATTTTTCGAGGTTTACCACATAGTTTAGCTATTGTCGTGTTCTACAGCTTGGTTTGATTGCCACATATGTAAGACTATAAAAAGTAGCCATACACAGATTTAAGACCTGATGAAAATGGTTGGACTTTATCTGGTCTTAAATCTGTCTATGATTACTTTCCATAGTCTTACTATTATCAGTGAAAATTTTCGAAGCGCTCATGGCGGAACTTGACAGACTGGTCGTACTCGATCACGTTTGTTAAGCAACGCTCGGTCCGGCCAGGTGTGGGATGAGTGACCGTTAAGTGGCATTACAACAGAGCGCTTCCGTGCTTCGGAGGGCACGTTAAACCGTCGGTCCCGGCTGTTGTCATCTGATAACAGTCGTTAAGCCAAGTTAGAGGCCTTACATGCGGCTTGATAAACTCTAACACCAGAGGTGGCCACTAATCCTCATTCGATAAGAAAGAAGAAAGAAAGAAAGAGTGGCAATCAAACAAAGCTGTAGAACACGACAATAGCTAAACCATGTGTTAAACCTTGAAAAATTAAAAAAATATAATTTTTGGAGATATACAAATATAGGTTACGGGGGGTTGCGATCTGTAAAACTTGGGTTAAAGTATCTATAATTTTGTAATAAATAACTATTGGGAGGGTGCGAAGGTATAATAATCGATCGCAGCGCTCATGGTGGCAAAAAGTAGAAATAATGAAGGCTCTGTAATCTGTGTGAAAACGATATTTAATTTATTATTAGCGATACAGGAATAATTATATATGTTTATTATCACTTTGTAAAATTATTAAAGCAGCTTTATCCTCTTGTTTTACAAAATCTACAACTAAAAAAGAAGTAAACAAACCCTGATATAACCAAAATAAAACACTCATTTTGAATAGATCTTACTTGCCATATTTAATTTAAATGACCAAAAATTATTTCACAACACTTTGTCCACCCAAATCACAGTAATTTTGAAATTTACATTAATAACACAATATGTTTAGTATTTTTTATTATTTTGTCACAATGCCGCCATTACATATCAAAACGTCAAAACGGTCAGTGGCCCTACCATGAGTTGTTGCAAACTGTTTACGTTACAGTAAACTATCGTTTTCTCTCTTTCACTCGTATTGACTGTGAGCAGTATATCCGACAGTTTACTGTAACGTAAACAGTTTACATCAACTCATGGTAGGGCCACTGGTCAGAGCCAACAAAGTTGCAACACGCTAGGTGGCGCTAAAAGCGTGCACGGAGCCAATAGCACAACGGCGAACGGTAACCTTTTTGGTGATTTAAATGTTCTACGGGCTACTGTACTATTATATTCCAAGCTACCGATTGAACATAAAAGTTTCGTAGTAAAATTATAAAAACCAGCGAAAAACGGATTCAAAGATGGTGCAACACCATTTTGAGTTCCATTTTGTAACCATACTGTTTTCTAATTTACATGAAAACTATAGTATTGAGATATGCTTTATTTTCAACCGATTTTAAGGACAGCTTTAGGATATTATTTTTTCATTTAAAAGAAATACTTTTAGATTGATCCCATTTTATGAAATTTTGAAATCAGTTCAGTAGTTTTCAAGAAAACCTTAAATAAAATACTGACATTTTCGTTACCATTACATGAAAGTCTGTCTAAAAAGTCAGTTTACATGAGTAATTTCAAAAATAAAACCATTACATGAGAAAAATTACCTATAATTTTTTTTTTATGATACCGATTTTGATGATTATTTTTTGTTCGAAAGAGGATACTTACTTCAAGTTTGTTAGAGTTTTAATTTAATTGGTCAGTTTCAACCTTGAACTTTGAAGATACATAGTAAAAAAAAAACGTTTATATAAACAAAATAAAAAGTAAGTATAAAATAATTTTTTCTGTGCCTGAACAGATTTCATTAGAATTCTTCACCACGAGTGACTAATAAAAATTTTTGTGGATTTTTTGGGCTCATCATAGTCTAGTGTTTTTTACACGACTGCCCAAAAAGGAGTGTATATGTGTTCAGGGTTCATGTATGTTTGTGGGTATGTGAGTTTCTTTATTCTACCATAACATCTAAATGGCTCAGCGGATTTAAATGTATGGAGTATGGTTAGAATCCTGAAAAAAAAGTCAATATGGCGACTGCACGACGCCATTTTCAAATGTGGAAAAACGTTTTTTTCTTCAATTATGACAATATGGGCATCAAATGAAAGGCCTCAATGAGCACATTTCAAAACTATATAATTTATCACTAAAATGTGTGAAATAAAAATAAATAAATATAAAAAATATTAAAAACACGACTGCCCTGCCAAAAACTAACTAAAAAGTTAAATAACAAGTGTCATTGCAGTCGGGGACCTCTTTAATTAAAAATTGTACCACAAAACGGTCCCCCGACTGCAATGACACTTGTTATTTAACTTTTTAGTTCGTTTTTGGCAGGGCAGTCGTGTTTTTAATGTTTTTTATATTTATTTATTTTTATTTTTTAAAAGGTATCACTACATTCCCTCGCAGTCAATAGCCGCGTACCCACCTAGCGCACAGGCTCGCGCGGCAGCCTCGCGAGCCAAATGCCTCGGCTGGTGTGGACGTGTCTCGGGCTGCCTCGGGCGCACGTTTGCTCGGCTGAGCGCGGCTCGACCCCGAGCCAGATGTTGTCGGTAAACTTGACGCGCTCAAAGGTGCCTCAATGAGCGCTGTGCGTTAGGTGGGAACGGTTATGTTTTGGCTCGCGCGCGAAGCTACTTCAAGTTTGTCTCTTGCCGTGTCTCTTTCTATAATATTGATATCATGGGCAGTCAGGAAGAGTCCATTCGTTTAATACAATTGTACAGCACGTACAAAGCGCTTTGGGACCCCAAAGATCCAAAATATTTAAACAAAAATCAGCGGCGTTTCTTTAAACAATAAGCAGCTAGGAAAATAGCTGCAGCTGAAAATACACGACTGTCCATTTCGAATACTCGCGGACTTATGATGTCTCAGCCTGCCTCGCGAGGCGGCCCCGTGTAAATTGGACAAAACTACTAAGGCTGCCTCGGGAGCCATCGCTCGCGATCCGGACACCGAGGCTGCCGCACGAGGCTGTGCGCTAGGTGGGTACGCGGCTATTCGTGGAAGTAGAGCAAATATGTCAAAAACGGCACTTTTTAGCAATTTAGCTATCTACTTCTATATAGCAGTGACTACGAGGGAATGTAATGATACCGTCTAAAAATACTAGATTATGTACCTTAAAAATTCCACGAGAAGTTTTATTAAAATTGTGTATTAGAATTACAATATTAAATAAAATACACCGCGGCGCCCAACCTATATTCTTCTTATATCTATATCTAATTAATAATAATTCTTATTGATCAATGTAGTTTCTTGTATTCTACAATTGTCAAAGTAGGTAAATAAAACAGGTTTTCAAAATGGGTACTTACTTAAACTTAAAAACATGTACTTAGCAAAGATGCGTATGAGTTGGTCCGCAAAACAAACTTATAATACTATGCAGTTATTATAAAACAGTACACTGCAACATTAAGCCTTGTGTCATGGTAATAAAAGTGAAATGTTTTTCAATGACTGTCGATTTAGTTTGCAAGTGCAATCGCCACGAGATTGGAAAGTGGTCATACCGTCGATGCCAGTTTCTTTAGCGGCGTAGCCCGCATCGCACGAAAAAGTCCAGACAACACAGAAATTAACTGGCCGGTAAAAATATTTCTGTATTAAAAAGTTAAAGCTTAGCGGGTAATTTTGACAGCTATCAAAACAAACTGACTTTTCGGGTGTGGTAAAATTCTAAATTCTGGTGTTTTGTGGTGAACGGATACGATATTATCAAAGAAAAATATCTGACGCTGTTTACGCTGCCTTTTTTCGAAATAACAAACCGGGTTGCAGACATTTTCTCGAAAGGTAAGCTTAAATATAAGTATTCATTCTTCAACATAGATCTGTCATAGATAATTTATTATTTCTTCATGATTTCTTCTTCGAAAGAGGTTGGTAGAAGAAAAAGTTCATGGTACAGTTTCTTGGAGTCACCAACCAGACGTTTTTTTGGGTTTTTTGGGCGCGAAAAGTTTGCTAACTTTTTAATTAGTTTCAATCAATGGTCGATTAGGTATCGAAAGCCTAAGGTGTCACAGACAACAAAAGCTAGATTTTTAGCAATTTCGATCAAATTAATACAATTTTTATAATGTTTCCCTTTTATAATTGGAAACTTTAAAATTCTATCTATTCTATCTTAAAGTTGTCACAGATAAAAAAAATCGACCTTTTGCTGAAATTAAGCAATTTAGGCCTTATTCCAATTTCATTGATGCTGTTACATAATGAACGAGTTTGCAAAACTAGGTTACTTAGCCATGTATTGGGAACTTGTTAAGTTTGTTGTAAAACTTTCTTTTGGGTTGCTGAAGCATTGTTTTCCATACAAATGTAAGAAGAAAGCGACATAGCTATAGGAATACGTTATTTTAGATTCTTTATAGGATGAGCTGAGTTTCTCTTAGAGGTAAAAAATAAACACTACTTGAGTGAAATTTTGTTGATTTGCTTGCAGTATTAACATTTTGAGGTTCAGTTACTGCAGTTAGGTAAATTATTGTCTTTTTATCCACTGGGTCAATCTTGGCTTTCACCTCACCTGATGTTAAGAAACGACAAGGCCGAAGGTGCAAGCGCACTACACCCGGAATCCTCATCACTGAGGAACTGGCTGTCTTACCTCTGACTGCCGGAACACAATAATCTTAAATTGTTGTTATGGCTTAGGTTAGATGGTGCTAGTCATGCGAGCTTGTAACAAGCCCTACCAACCAAGCCAAGTACAATGTATCTATCTCTCCTTGGAGTCGAATCCGGGACCCCTGCGTTTTACACGGGTGGACAAACCACTATATTATAACCGCCTCTGTAGTCCAGTGGTTCGATCACCCATACACAGAGAGTCTGTACTCGGTTTGGTTTGAGGTAGGGCTTATTTCAAGTCCGCCTGGCTAGCTACCACCATCTTACCTAAGTCTGACGCCATAACAACAATTTAAAAATTGTTCTGTTCCGGCAGTTAGAGGTAAGATAGCCAGTTCCTCAGTGATGAGGATTCCGGGTGTAGTGAGCTTACACCGACCTTATCATCACTTAACATCAGATGAATAGAAGGAAAAGCACTATACCTACCGTTGTGCATAAAAAAATACCATGCTACTAGCTAGACTATGGAGGGTCTTAAAAAACTTTAAGAGTAAACTATGCATCAGCAGTTTTGTTACAGATGCGTTTTTAAGTCTTAACCCCATCTTACACGGCGCGACTGAAAATAAACTGGTTGCAAACTCTAACCACCAATGAGTTGCTAAACAGTCACAGCACTAGTATTTCAATGGCGGTTCGTACACGACGCTACCAATTGCCAACTGGTTTGCAACGAGTCGGCAACGCGTTGGCATCTAATCACTCGCAACCGGTCATGCTGGTCGCGCGCAACTGATTGCCAACTGCAACTGGAAACTGAGGTCTATTTACAAAAAATAATCACGATAGTCGGACGATCTTTTGATCGATTTACTTGATTTTGAACCTTTAACATGAGTTATTAATGCCAAGGAGTGGGACCGAACATCGTACGTTTATCGCGATACTTTATCGTAATAGGCCCTTTGTGTAGGTTTTTCAACTAAATTTGGTTGCTTCCCTTCTTACACGACGTGACTCAAAACTGACGAAACCAGTTTGAAACTATAGTTGGAAACTAGTTAGTGACAAAGATTCGTACACGGCGCACCCAAATTTAGTTGAAAAACCTACACAAAGTGCCTATTATGATAAAGTATAGCGATAAACGTCCGATGTTCGGTCCCACTCCTTGGCATTATTAACTCATGTATAAGGTTCAAAATCAAGTAAATCGATCAAAAGATCGTCCGACTATCGTAACGTAATTCTTTTTTGTTAATAGACCTCAGTTTCCAGTTGCAGTTGGCAATCAGTTGCGCGCGACCAGCATGACCGGTTGCGAGTTATTAGTTGCCATAGCGTTGCCGACGCGTTGCCAACCAGTTGGCAATTGCTAGCGTCGTGTATGAACCGCTATTGAAATACTAGTGCTGTTACTGTTTAGCAACTCATTGGTGATTAGAGTTTGCAACCAGTTTATTTTCAGTCGCGCCGTGTAAGATGGGGCTAACTAGTTTCCAACTATAGTTTCAAACTGGTTTCGTCAGTTTTGAGTCGTGTCGTGTAAGAAGGGGCTTAAAAAACACGTTCACTAAAAGCGCAAGTGTAATCTTTTAAAAATGAAGAGCATATGGTTTTTGATGCTCCAAAAACTCTGTTTTTTTTAGTGTCTAGTGGTAGTAGGTATTTCACTAGCTTTATCTTTTGTCAAAGAACCAAATGCTTAAAAGATGAGTCACGAGTTTTTTCTAAGAAAACACAAATTTATTGCAATGCTGAAATGTTGAGATTTTCAATTTTTTTACATTTTCAATCCAGCTAAGCTCAAACGCTCTCATTCTAGCCTGATACCCCTTCAAATATACTTATTTTAATCAAGTCCGATCTTCTCAAAATCCCCAATATACCTAAGTTTAAAGAGAAGTATCTTTTAGTTGTTTTTTAAACATTCATTAGGTAGGGAAAAATAAAATTCTTATTTACAATATTAATAAAAAAACAGGTTGATGTTATAAAATTGCTTACAAAAACGTGTTTGAAGGTCAAAGTTTTGTTGACTTTTAATGACGTTAGAAGCAGAACCACATAATACTTTAGTACAAGTGCAGAACCTTGTCCATCAGCCATTTTAATGTCCCCACTGCTGGGGCACAGGCCTTCCTTATGGGTGGATAAGGAGGACGGGCCATAACCCACCACGTGGGCCCAATGCGGATTGGTGGGTGTTAACGACTGCAAATGCAGCCGGGACCAACGGTTTATCGTGCCTTCCGAAGCACGGAGGAGCTCGAGATAATAAATTTTTGGTCACCCATCCCATGACCGACCCTTGCGAACGTTGCTTAACCTGCGCAATCGCTGGGCCAGGCGCTAGACCACTGCGCCACCGAGCTCTTCAGAGCAGAACCTTGACTAAGAATGAAAGATACTTTTGGTTGTAGCAATGGAAACTTCTAGGAAAGATTCCACTTCTAAGGAAGTATTCCTGAAAATTCCCTAAACATCCGGCAACTTTGGAGGTTAAAAAAAAAATTTTTTTCTGCTTACAAATAGGTACTTACAATAATTTGAGATATACAGGGTCATTTTGAACTTACCATCCAAATTTTAAGGATGTGTTCAGTTCATGAAACTGAACAACTTTCTCTAAGGAACACATGGTCAAATATGTAAAATAAAAATCGACTTTCCATACAAATCAAAGAGATCACGTGATTAATTTAGTATGGGATGACCAAAATTTTCTGGCGAAATTTGACACATGTTTCTTAGAGAAAGTTGTTTAGTTTCATGGACTGGACACATCTTTAAAATTTGGATGGTTAGTTCAAAAAAAATTGTTTAAAAAAACAAAAAACCGACTTCAAAAAACCTACCTCTAAAAAGCAAGAAATAATATTCGTAATAATAAAACACGTCTATTGAAGTCGGGTGGGGCTGGAGTACAAATCCCTTTTTTTTCCTTTGTTTTTCTAAAAGCCCCACCCGACTTCAATAGACGTGTTTTATTATTACGAATATTATTTCTTGCTTTTTAGAGGTAGGTTTTTTGAAGTCGGTTTTTTGTTTTTTTAAACAATTTTTTATTTTTTTATTTTTAGTGTAGGTACCTTTTGTATTAGGTAGTGTCTACCTAAATAATATACCTTATTTAGGTAGAAATTAAAATCGGCTCAGCCAAACGTGAGTTAATCGCGGAGAAACATACATACATGCGGGTCAAACTGAGAACCTCCTTTTTTAAGTCGGTTAAAGAACTACACTTAAGATATCCCTTTTCCAACAAAAAAATAATTAACTTATTCAGTTCATAAACAAAGAAGTTATACGACTGATCATCGAGGTAGTTTACACAAAATCATACTATTTTCGTGATTTTTTCAAGATTACATGAAAAGTACTGAACCGATTTCAAAATTTTAAAAAATGGGACCAACTTGGGAGTTTACCTAATGTAATAACGTTTGAATCATTTCAATCGGTCCAGCCGTCTTCGAGTAATCGGTGTACATACAAAAAACAAAAAAAAAAAAAAAAAAAACGGGTCGAATTGAGTACCTCCCTCCTTTTGAAGTCGGTAATGACCCGATATTGGACACCCTGAAACTCACCATATTTGGCCGCTTTTTGTTCATATGTAATCGGCTGTAACACCGAAAAAATGTAAGACAAAGACTAGTTTTTTTACCGACTTCAAAAGGAGGGAGGTACTCAATTCGACCCGTTTTTTTTTTTTGTTTTTTTTTTTTTTGTTTTTTGTATGTACACCGATTACTCAAAGACGGCTGGACCGATTGAAATGATTCAAACGGTATTACATTAAGTAAACTTCCAAGTTGGTCCCATTTTTTAAAATTTTGAAATCGGTTCAGTACTTTTCAAGTAATCTTGAAAAAAGCACGAAAATAGTATGATTTTGTGTGAACTACCTCGATGATCAGTCGTATAACTTCTTTGTTTATGAACTGAATAAGATAATAATTTTTTGTTGGGAAAAGGGATATCTTTAGTGTAGTTCTTTAACCGACTTAAAAAAGGAGGTTCTCAGTTTGACCCGCATGTATGTTTGTTTCTCCACGATTAACTCACGTTTGGCTGAGCCGATTTTAATTTCTACCTAAATAATTTACCTACACTACCTAATACAAAAGGTACCTACACTAAAAATAAAAAAATAAAAATTGTTTAAAAAAACAAAAAACCGACTTCAAAAAACCTACCTCTAAAAAGCAAGAAATAATATTCGTAATAATAAAACACGTCTATTGAAGTCGGGTGGGGCTTTTAGAATAAAAAAAAGGGATTTGTACTCCAGCCCCACCCGACTTCAATAGACGTGTTTTATTATTACGAATATTATTTCTTGCTTTTTAGAGGTAGGTTTTTTGAAGTCGGTTTTTTGTTTTTTTAAACAATTTTTTTGAATTTTAAACTAAGTGCAACCTTAACGTTTGATGATAAGACTCGAAAATTGCTAAATTTATGAGTTTTAATTACCAAAAAAATATATTTTTTATAGTCGAACAACATTACCTCAACTTTCTGCCAACATTTGCCACTGCTTTTATCTCTTGGACTATAGTAATAGTAACACAGTATGACCATCAGCCATTTTAATGTCCCCACTGCTGGGGCACAGGCCTTCCTTGTGGGTGGATAAGGAGGACGAGCCATAACCCACCACGCAGGCCCGATGCGGATTGGTGGGTGTGTAGGTCTACAAATGCAGACATGCCTTCCAAACCACGGAGGAGCTCGAACCTAGATAATAAATTTTTGGTCACCCATCCCATGACCGTTGCAAAAGTTACTTTTAACCTCTGCGATCGCTGGGCCAGGCGCTAAACTACTTGCGCCGTCGAGTAACACAGTAAGTAAGGTTCAAAAGGTGTAATTATTCTAAGTTCAAAAGTACATCGCTAGTTTTTTTGAATCAATAAATCTATTTTGCAAACTTTCAAAGTTGCTGGTATAATATAGTCAAATTAGCAAAAAGGTTGGAAGTAATTCGTGTAGTTGTAATTTTTACACCACTGCCCAAAGCAAAAAGAGTGTATATGTGTTCAGGGTTCATGCATGTTTGTGGGTATGTGAGTTTCTTCATTCCACCATAACTTCTAAATAGTTCAACGGATTTGGATTTATGGGGTATTGTTAGAATCGTTACATCATTCCGAGTGACACTAGCTATATTTTTTTTGAAAAAAGTTAATATGGCAACTGTATGACGCCATTTTCAAATGTGAAAATAATTTTTTTTCTTTAATTATTACAATATGGGCATCAAATGAAAGGCCTTAATGAGCACATTTCAAAAATATATATGTGGGCGAATCGGTAAAAGGTCGCTGATTTGACTACATCCGTCCGAGGCACAGCACGTGTTTTCCGCATCGACAGTTGTCGCTAGTAGCGCGGTCACGTGTTCACGAAACGTCAGAGTCAGCGCACCGCCGCCTGGCGACAGGCAGTTTGATTTCGACTGGCGTTCGGTGCACACGCACAACTTCTGACGGATCGTTTGCCTCGCTAGCTTAATCAATTTTGCTTTCGTTAATTAATTTAGTTTGGTTGTGTTAAAAGTGATTTAATGAAATTAAAATTAAACGTCTTAAAACGTTATATCATTTGACGATCCAACTCACTTAACGTACTAGGTTTCCGCCATGTCTGATTTGCAAGAGAACGCTCAAGAGGGTTCTCTTCCGACATCAGAAGTGGGATACGAGACCCAGGAACGCTCTGGAGGCGGTGTCATGAGTGAATGAAACGTGAATAATCCTGATCGTGCGGCCGGTATCGCGAGTGCGGGCCATAGTGTCGGTGCAAGCGAGGCTGCCACTTTGCTGCAATTGTTACGTGGGTTAACGGATGGCGTGGCTGGCTGTTTTTCCGCGCCTGCTCCAGTGGTGCTTATCAAATTTGACCCCGACGATCCTGATGCTGACATCGAAGGCTGGTGTAGTATAACCGAGATTATCATAAAACAAAAGGATATCAAAGGTACCGACTTATTATTACCGCTTATGCAAGCTTTGCGTGGACGAGCAGCCACGTGCTTAACTAAGATTCACCCTGATTGTTTAACGTGGGAAAATGTGAAAACCTCTCTTATCGCAAAGTTTGCAAAGCCCATGCTTATTCAAGATTATTTTAACCGTGTCATCAAATGTTGATTTGATAAAAAGTAGTCTGACGGAAAAGTAAATGGGGCAATCCTGAATAGTACTGTGGTGTTAGTGGGCATAGGTAGCTCTGACATAAAGTACACTGCGAGATGTAGAGTGGAGCGGTGGTCGTTGAACCAGCCGGCTCAATAAATGGTGGTGTTGGTACGTTGAGTAGTATCTCGCTGCTGGCCGCAAGCCGCTGGCTTGCCACTCGCTATATGCGTGACGGTCCCCAGCGCGTGGCGCGGAGCTGCGGCGGGTGCTAGCTTGATACCTGTTTTGTCTAGTGGAGCGGTTGTCGTTGAACCAGCCGGCTCAGTGAATGGTAGTGTAGGTACGTTGAGTAGCATCTCGCTGCTGGCCGCAAGCGGCTGGCCTGCCACTCGCTACATGCGTGTCGGTCCCCAGCGCGTGGCGCGGAGCTGCAGCGAGTGCTAGCGAGTGCTACCAGTTTTGTCTTCTTGAGAGACATGATGAGATGACTGAGATGAGATAATGATGAGAGCTTTAATTATGAAGTTTTGTATGCAGTGTATTGACTTGTTTAGCCGCGACTGACTGTTAAATGAAAGTTATGATACCGCTTGGTTTTTCTGTTCACAGATGAGTAACGCACGAGGACGTGCGTGTGTCAGGAAGGCCGTGTGGGCGAATCGGTAAAAGGTCGCTGATTTGACTACATCCGTCCGAGGCACAGCACGTGTTTTCCGCATCGACAGTTGTCGCTAGTAGCGCGGTCACGTGTTCACGAAACGTCAGAGTCAGCGCACCGCCGCCTGGCGACAGGCAGTTTGATTTCGACTGGCGTTCGGTGCACACGCACAACTTCTGACGGATCGTTTGCCTCGCTAGCTTAATCAATTTTGCTTTCGTTAATTAATTTAGTTTGGTTGTGTTAAAAGTGATTTAATGAAATTAAAATTAAACGTCTTAAAACGTTATATCATTTGACGATCCAACTCACTTAACGTACTAGGTTTCCGCCATGTCTGATTTGCAAGAGAACGCTCAAGAGGGTTCTCTTCCGACATATAATTTGTCACTAAAATGTGTGAAATAAAAATAAATAAATAAAAAAAAAATTAAAAACACGACTGCCCTGCTAAAAACCAACTTAAAAGTTAAACAACAAGTGTCTTAGCAGTCGGGGGACCTCTTCGATTAAATATTGTTCCACAAAACGGTCCCCCGACTGCAATGACACTTGTTATTTAACTTTTAAGTTTGTTTTAAGCAGGGCAGTCGTGTTTTTTTTAAATTTATTTATTTTTATTTATGGAATCATTAGAAGACATGAATATAAGTTTCCTCCGAGTTTGCACCATTCCTGCTATGTACGGAACATCGTTTAATGTAGGTATTAAAATTAAAGTCCCAATATTTTTTTAAATATGATACCTACCTACAATAACAATTTCTTTCCATGTTTTGTTACAATTTTAATTACCTATCATTGCATAATTAGCTTGCTTAAATCAGTTAAAAAGTTACCGGGATAATTGACAAAATCTAATCCTAGGAGGCGCCACCTTTGTGACGTCGTGGGTACTTGTTCCACTACTTTCGCGTTGCGTATGTATGTATATGTATGTATTACTGATCATCAAATCACTTTGTTCCTCGCTAACTCTTCACACATAGGGGTATCGTGAAAGCCGACTAATGACTTAGGCCTGGTTTACATTAGGCAAGTAGACGACCGAGTAGAGTAGCGAGTAGAAATACATTGCTTGGCATGTTCGTCGATTTTAAAAGAACGTCAAACACACCACGTAATGAACTTCTACTCTCCTAAAACACTCTACTAAAGACTAAGATAATGTAAACCAGCCCTTAGAGGTAGTACATAATTATACCTCCGTATAACACTGGACTGTAATGTATAGTTTTTTGGTAAGATAGTGTCGGTACACCCGCAAGCACTTGTGTTCTCAGACAGGGAACACCGGTAACAAACTCAACCTTTCACTACGGCACTTCTGTGTAAACTGCCAAAATCCAAATTGACTTGCGAGTGTACGCCGCAGGCGGCATCCTTTGACAAGAAGCGGCACGTGCAAAGGCGGCGCGATAAAAGGGCGACACTATCTAAGCGAACGGACTCTAATGGGCTGTGATCATGATGATAGTCTGATCCATTTAGACCTATTTCTAACTGTGATAGCTTATTGGGAATTGCCTTAATCTGTGTGAAAAATGTGTCATTGAATTGACATCCTACTAATATTATAAATGTGAAAATTTGTGGATTTGGATGTTTAGATGTTTGTTCCTCAATCATGTAAAAACTACTGAACGGATTTGGTTGAAATTTGGCACACAGATAGTAGATAGCCTAGATTAAAATTAAATGTTATTGTTTAATATCAAACTAAATCATTGGATTAAAAATAAGCTTATGCTTACGTCAATGACGAGTTTAGATTAATAATCAGAGTTAATAAAACATGATATTTTTTATTACCTGCAGGAAAATACAGAACCAGTTTAGTTCCTTTTTTATTAAATCTTGAATACATAATGTTTTAATTTATTGCGACCAAATTATCATTAACGTGTTTAACTTAAGAGGCATATTACGTTTCGACTGTGATTTTTGGGTAAAATGGCCAATTTTGGGGTTCTCGATCTCAGAAACAAAAATAATTTAATAGTTTTGACTTATTAAATAGTGTAGAATAGCTATTGGGATAGTTCATAGCGGTCTCACTTTTTTGAAAATTTGCTTAACTTTATAATTAAACCAAAAATTGCAGAGAAAGATTTTTATAAAATGCGCGAAGGCACTTTTTTGGGGTCATGGATTGAACTACTCTGCTAAACAAATGAAATAAAAAAATTGAATATTAACTCATAGTCGAATAGTTCATAGCGGCCTCGGAATTTTGAAATTATGTATGGAATATGTGAAAAAAAATCCCAATCAAAAACCATAAAAACTACTAAAAACGCTCAGAATTAACTGTGAATTTCTCCTAAATACATAATTATTATTACGTAAAATTAATATCAGAAAGATCTTTACTTCATAAGAAAATCAAATTTCATACTTTTATTTGTTGTTTGTACTTGTTAGGGTTCCGTAGCCTAAATGGCAAAAAACGGAACCCTTATAGATTCGTCATGTCTGTCTGTCTGTCCGTATGTCACGTCACAGCCACTTTATTCCGAAAGTATTAACACTACACAATTGAAACTTGGTAGGTAGATGTATTCTGTTAACCGCTTAACGAATTTAATACAAAAATAAGAAAAATAAAAGATTAAGGGGGGCTCTCCATACATGGAACTGAAACTGAAAAAAATTTTTTTCTTCAAACCAACACGTGTTGGGTGTCTATAGATAGGTCTTTAAAAATGATATTGAGGTTTCTAACACAACTTTTTCTCAAAGTCAACCGTTTGAAAGATATACACCGCCAAAGTGGTAAATTGTGTGTCCCCCCCCCTTTAACATTTGAAATAAGAGAGTGAAAAATCTAAAAAAAATATATGCTTTAGATCTTAATAAAAACTTTCAACCAAAATTGGTTTGAACGAGATATAGTAATTAGTTTTTGAGATATAGCACATTTTACAAAACCGCAAATATAACTTTGTCATTCATACCAACACTGTGAAAAACAAAGTTATTTTTGCAGACAAAAAATGATAGGTGGTATTAAATATGGTATGGTATAAGGTAACTACGGAACCCTACGGCGCGTGGCCCGACACGCACTTGGCCGGTTTTTTTTCTTTCTGTGTATGTTCAAAGTTGACTCTAAGAAATCGTTCAACAACTTTAATTTTCCTTTATAACCCTTTAACTTTCCAGTGTATCATCATATTACTTTTTGTCGCGAACACATATAAATGTATTTAGTAGACCCAAAGGTTTGTCTAGGTTGTAGCGCTAAAATCCGTCAAAATAGAAATTTCGACGAAAAAATGTGATAAGGCCCTTAAGTAGGTAGTCACCTTAAAATTATGAATTATTATAATTGGTGTGACCTTTATAATTAAAGTAAAATAAAAAAATAATAATTTAAAATTTAATAAAAATGCATGTATCGTAGCTAGAAGTTTTTCTTTCCGCGCGAATTTATTAAATGTAACAACACACGGCCTTTTTGCAAGTTGTGGATAGCATCTATCTTCTAGTTAAGTATTTCCCCGTACGATAACGATATTTACAAACTTGAATAGGTATATCGTAACCAAATAATTACAACAGGGTGACAGGATTATTGGCAACAACATAGACTTATTATATTACTTAACAAAGTACTTTTATAGTAGCAAGTTATGTGTTACATCATTTCCACGCATTTTGATCTTTAAGATAATCATCTACTTTATAATAACCTTTACCCATGAGCGAATTTTTAACATGGTTTTTAAATTCATGCAAAGGAAGATCAATTACTTGTTGTGGTACTTTATTAATAAAGGCTATGCCTTTCCCCATAAATGAACCTCTAGTTTTTCTATTCTGTTTAATAGCAACACATAGCACAAACACAATAGGCCCAAATAATAAACATGATAAAAATTAAGAAAAATTAAAAATAAGAAATACCTACAATAAAACTATGTGCTATGTGATGCCAATACTGACCTCAGCCCAGCGAACTGAAATCTATGGAAGTGTAATTTCAAACAAATATTGCTTGAAAAATGGTCCCACGGGGTCGAAAAAGTACAACCCGCTCAGCTTTAGTCGGGCCAGCCAAGCACCCGGTGACTGACGTTAGTGTTCTTTTCAATAAATTGCAGTTTATATTGTAGAGAAAAGATAGAAAGGGAGAGCTTATTAGAAATGACGTCCTTTATAGTCAAATGGCGTAAAAGATGCAAAGAAGGCAGTAAAAAAATGCAGAAATAACGTATCTTATTTTTTCGTTTAAGTACAGAAAAGATCTATAAGTTTACAAATATGGTCGCTAATAAGCAACTAGGGTTCAGACGCTTTGTGCTGCATAATTAAATGCCAGCATTTTTAGCTCTATCCACTTAGTTGTACTTTTCGTGTGGTGCCATTTTTTGAGAGGAATGCTTATTCCATAGCTTTAGTTCGCTGCCTCAGCCCTACTCAAATGGCCACTTTTCTATTCGTTCGCTTACTTATAAGTTAGTTTAATAAGCAATTGACGAAAAAGTTACACGTCGCAAGTTTATGTAAATCACAGACATTATTGTATTATATGGAATTGACAAGCCTCCGACCATTGGCAGATCCAGGGGGGGGGGCCAAGGGGGCCATGGCCCCCCCCACGAAGCCGATTGCGGATAACATTGGACTTTGCATTAAACATTTTTTTTTTAAAGTCTTATTGTTTTATGTAGCTAGTGTCAGTGCCTCTATCTTTATTTTTTTAAATCATAAAACGTGGCCCGAGTAGGGTTACCATCTGACAGATATTTGGCGCATTTGACAAGCATTTTACGGTTTCAAGGCTTGCGGCTGGAGCAAAGCAGAGACAGGCATTTTTGTTAAGTGTAGTTAGTGTAGTGAGTCTCGCTGTGAAATCTTGCGTACATTCTCCAATCACGCAAACCTTGCTGCGCAAGCTACCCGTCTGCCCGGATGAAACCACATATTGAAAGATTAGTGGATAAAAAAAATGGCGCAGACAAGATTAATTGATGAAACTAACTAAAATCGCTCTGCGCGGCCGTATTTTTTACTAAAGCCAGCCAAAAGTACAAGATAAATGAATGAAACTGACTAAAAATGGCGCTGCGCGACTGTTTTTTACTAAATACAGACAAAATTAGTGGATGAAACTGACTAAAAATCGCGCTGCGCGGCCGCTTTTTTTGCTATATACAAGCAAGAGTACAAGTATAACAGTTGTAACTGACTAAAAATGGTGCTGCGCGGCCGTTTTTTTACTTAAGACAGACAAGATTGGTGGAGGATACTGACAAAAAGTGGAGCTGCTCGGCTGTATCTTTTACTATAGATAGACAGACAAGATTAGTGGATAAAACAGACTAAAAATCGCGCTGCGCGGCTGCTTTTTTTTACTACGGATAAGCAAGAGTACAAGTATAACGGATGAAACTAACTAAAAATGGCGCTGCGCGGCCGTTTTCTTACTAAAGACAGATAAGATTAGTGAGTGAAACTGTCTAAAAATTGAGCTGCGCGGCTATTTTTTTACTATAGACAGGCAAGAGTACAAGACTAGTGGATAAAACTGACTAAAAATCGCGCTGCGCGGCCGTTTCATTTCCTATACACAAGCATTTTTCTGAAAAACCAGGCATTTTCTGCATTCTAAGGCATCCTTCCTTACATATACAGTGCCTTTGGTCTTGAACTAGCGATAATTTAAAGGCGTATAATACACCTAATTTTATCGACTAAAACACCCACATGTTGGGGTCTATCCCCACTCCTGTTGGAATGGCCGCCATTTTAAATTTGACTTTTTATTTTAGATGACCCTGCAGAAAAATATAAATTTCTCCGAATTTAGAAGTCTTACAGTTATAACAAAAATACTGTTCAAAAGCTAATAATATAACCTATCAATTAAAAAAATCAAATGTTTAAATTTTTGGTTTAAATACGTCATAAAAAAATACTGAAATAAAATTTTACACGAAATTTGTGGGATTTTTTTTACTTTTTATTACATTTCTCAAAAACTAAGACATTAATGTTCACTTTTTTTGCATTATTCAAATACACAAGGATATTATCCACAGAAAAACTTAAAAATTTGTTGCTCTATGTTGCATATTTCGAGAGCTATTGTTGTTTGAATATGACCCTTACAAGTACTAAATGGTTATCATCGAAAATAAAAAAAAAACTAAATTCCTAAAAACTAGATTTTTTCATTTGATGAAATTAGTATTCAGATAATATTATCAACCTAATTTAAAATATGTTCAAAATGCTTGTAATTATGTCCATTTTCGAAAATAATCATTTTTTGGTTACGTAAGGGCCATAGTTCAAACAAAAATAACTCTTGAATATGCAACATAGAGCAATAAATTTTAGAATCTTTTTGTAGATAATATTCTTGTGTATTTGAATAGTGCAAAAAAGTGGACATTAATGTCCTAGTTTTTGAGAAATGTAATAAAAACTCAAAAAAATCGCACAAATTTCGTATAAAATTTTATTTCAGTAAATTTTTATGACGTACTTAAACAAAAAATTTACACATTTTTTTTTAAGTTATTAGGTGATATTATTAGCTTTCGAACAATATTTTTGTTATAACTGTAGGACTTCTAAATCCGGAGAAATTAATATTTTTCTGCAGGGTCATCTAAAATAAAAAGTAAAATTTAAAATGGCGGCCAATCCAACAGGGATAGACCCCAACATGTGGGTGTTTTAGTCGATAAAATTAGGTGTATTACACGCCTTTAAATTATCGCTAGTTCAAGACCAAAGGCACTGTATATCTATGTAAGGTAATCCTAGACCCGAGGCTCCGAGGGCCCCCCCCAAACTTGAATCCTGGATCCGCCCCTGCCTCCGACACGTAATTTTAGAGTTTCCGTCTTATTTTTAAGTTTGCGAACGAATAGAAATGTGTCCATTTGACTAGCCCATAGAAATAGAATGTCAAAGAACAACAAAGTCAATAAACAGGTGATCCGAAAACGAATCAATACATTTTATATGAGATACGTAAAATATGACTTAGATTTATAAAATATGACTATATTATGGCAAAGGAAGTTAATAAACTATGTTCCATACTGTTTTCTTTGTCGATAAACGAATAAATGTAGTGAAATTTAATTTTAGAGAAATGTGTGGCAATCTGGCAATATCTTATTTACCTTTGAAAAGTGTGATTACTTGGATTGTTTCTTTTTGTCACATCACAATTACTTGGAGCAGAAGACACCATAGTTCCACGATACCTTTATTTTAAATTCTAATTAAGATTAAAAAATATTTTAAACAAACTGTGATTGCTCATTTGCTAGGCGGGACGCTAGGGGCTCTTACTGTAAAAAATGTTGGCACATGTCACTTGATCCTTTGTCTCTTTTTTACATAGACCGTGTCCGTATGATGTTAACTTCTCTTTTCCACGCTTTGTTGGTCTTCTTGAGCGCAGCGATAATTTTTCTATGTCTATGGACTTGCCCCTCAGCTCAGTATAAGCAGCAGGCAACGTATGTGCGATAAGATGGCGTCGCTATCAATTATATTCAATTCAACTAGGCTGTTACAAGCACTTGTGAATATCATAAAAGCTACACCAACTATCTATTCTGTCTACACTACACCATCGGTTCGCGCGCCCTAATCGGGAGACCTTGTAACGAGAAGAACCGCAGGCTGATTATCTAAATAGAAACTATTTAGCGACCGGTTTCATTTGATATATATTGCTACTTTTCTTTGGTATGTTTTTTTTACCCCAAAAAGAAGTAGCAATGTATCACATTCATCTGTCAAATGAGACCGGTCGCTAGGTGGTTTCTAATTAGATAATCAGCCCGCCGGCAAGAAACTCTTTAATGGCTGCTTTTTCCTCTGTTTTATTTTATGTTTAAACATTCCCGAGCCACACATTCTATCAATATTTGATTTGCAATATAGTTCCCTACGCATGGCAAATTTTACTATGTAAATTAAAATCGTCGAGTCGGCTATAAATGTACCCAATATCGCGTTACGTGACGACGACGCAACGATAACGTGACGTAACCGACACGACACGTAATCTCACTGTTAATCTGTCGCTTTTGCATCATATGTGCCACAATATACAGTTAATGCAAGAGAAACATGAGATTTTGTATGAATTATCATTAAAAGACCAATTTTTTTTGTATGTAATAAAAAAAGCCTTGTGACGTCCAGTCCAATAGAGTAGAAAAGCATAATTTTTTTTATTTTTATGCACAACGGTATAGTATTTGGCCTTCACCTCACCTGATGTTAAGTGACGATAAGGCCGAAGGTGGAAGCGAACTACACCCGGAATCCTCATCACTGAGGAACTGGCTATCTTACCTCTAATTGCCGGAACACAACAATTTTTAAATTGTTGTTATGGCGTCAGACTTAGGTAAGATGGTGGTAGCTAGCCAGGCGGACTTGAAATAAGCCCTACCACCAACCAAACCGAGTACAAATTGTATCCCCCCTGGGAATCGAACACGGGACCCCTGGGTATCTATCTATAGATGATCGAAGTTCGGTACAGTTGGGTCGACGTTAGTATGTTTTTGATCAAGTATTAGTAATAATACGACACATTGCCAGTGGCAATAAAGTCCAAGTCAAAAATTACTTTATTCAATAAACTTAATAATGAAGTACTTTTGAATCGTCTATATAAACTTAATAATTATTAAGTTTATATAGACGATCCAGATATTTTGGACTTCCGATCTGGCAACCTGGGACCACGGGAGGTGGTCGTGGAGGGAGCTGCTACGTTGAATGTTGCGGTCCCCTCCTGGCGAGCCCCACCAGTTGTTAGAAATACTTAATTAAGTACTAAATATTTCTAAAAACCTTCCGAAGCTCTAGATTAGTGATTGATGGTCACCCATCTAATAACCGACCTTTGAGAAAGTTGCTTAACTTGGGTAGGTAATACCTAATAGGTGAAAGTTAAAACTTTTAATGTACAAAAGTGCAAGTAATTTTGCCAGATCGTGATTCGTGACATGGTATGAATTCGTTTAAGTCGTTGTGTGACTTAAAATTTGTTGGTCTGGTGTCTGGTGTTTGAACAATGGATAATATTATGTATTTTTTGTCATAATAATTATAAAAACGCTAGGCATCTACCTACTGTTATATAAACTACGTATAGTCAAATTACTGTCTGACTGGTTATGATTTGTGGTTTTTTGATACCGAGAAAAAATGATTATGCATCCCCCCTGCAGGTGAGCAAGGGGTTCGTATGTGGGACTCGACAGGAGGGGACCGCAACATTCAACGTTTGCGTGGAGGTAGCCTCCACGACCACCTCCCGTGGTCCCAGGTTGCCAGATCGGAAGTCCAAAATATCTGGAGAAAATTTGAAAATGTCGGGATTTTGCGGTTGTTGTCGGGAGAAATAAATATTTAAAATAAAAATGTAACTTAAATGCCTGTATATATAATTAGTAAGAAAACGGCCGCGAAGTGCGAATTTTTTTTTGTTTCATCCCTAATCTTGTAAGTTGTAATCTTGCCTGTCTTTTACAAAATGAAGGCCGCGCAGCGCGGTTTTCAGTTAGTTTCATCCACTAATCTTGTACTATTGCTTTTCACTAATAAAAAAACGACCGCGCAGCGCAAATTATAGGGAGTTTCATCCACTAATCTTGTAATCTTGCCTGTCTATTGCAGAAAAATGTCCGCGCAGCGCGATTTTTAATCAGTTACATCCATTAATCTTGTAATGTGTGGTTTCATCCGCGAAAATTATTGTTTTCTAAAGAACTTTCGGAAAAGCTGGTTTTCCGGGAGATGTTTAGATTTGTCGGGAGTCGGGAGATCACTTGAAATTCCGGGAGAATCTAGGCGAATCCCGACCATCTGGCAACCCTAGGTCCCACGTAGCCGTGGCTCGATGGGACCTCGGGAGGGTAGAATACCCACTATTTGGTCGCAGTTGTCGGCCTGCGGGTCAGGGGTCAGTCCCTGATAGCGTCTCGTGCAAGTTCAGCACCGTTTCGTCTTTTAGTCGATCGTCATCTATCCGTCCGTCCGGTACGTCATCCCTGTCACACTCTGTGTCTGTCAGTCATTACTCAAAGGAGGCTGGACGCCGCGACACCCACTAAAAACTCGGCATTTGGTTGGCCCTGAGGCACACCCCGGGCACTCCATACAAGCGTCGCGTTTCAACTACCTATTACACAGACGCTACACAGCAGTGACGTTTTTGCACACGTACAACTGTGTGCGTGAAGTCTAGGGCTATTGAATGAGCACACGGATCGGCACACGAACTCGCGCGGTGGGCACCGGTGGGGTGAGGTGTGGGGCGGGGCGGAGGGGCGGAGAGTTTCCTTTCTGTACGGTAGTACTTATATCTATTCTGTGCCTGAGGGTCCCCTGTGGGAGTCGCCTCACTAGACCCAGCAGCGGCCCAGTTTCCCAGGCCCCTTCGCGGTCAAAACAGGATTTTCCTCGTCAACCGTTTATTATTTTAGCAATGTTTTAGCACAACATTTCTTTTTGATAGTCAGGTATGGAGCACCTTTTCAACATTAAAATTTGAATATTTAAATCAATAGGCATAAGTACCTATTAGGTATATGCGACCTAATTACCACAGTTGAGACCGCGCAAGGCAAGGGATGGGTCACCTCACCGCCTATCGCCCGCTTGGCACCTTATGATTTGTGGTCCTAGTTGCTGTGATAGTAGCAAACTTTATATTCGTTTTCGAACGCTAACACTTCACAGTTTATTAAGCAAATAACGATTAAATCACACACATTCGAATTGACAAGCTTACGAAATGTTTTTTTAAGGACATACCTACCTATTGCTTCATTTTTAAGTTGCTTTTAAGTTGTCGTTTGCGTTTAAGCGTAAAGAAAACACGTGTCTAGTCTAGGTTCGATAGAGAAGTTTGATGGGTCGGCGATCTCATCCGGAGATCGACCCGCACCCTGATTATCTAAAAAGAAACTATTTAGCGACCGGTTTCCTTCCACATACATTGCTACTTTTCTTTGGTATGTTTTTTTTTAATCCAAAAAGAAGTAGCAATGGATCACTATCATCTATGAACTGCAACCGGTCGCTAGGTGGTTTCTAATTAGATAATCAGCCCGCGGAGCATACAACAGGAGCTCGATCGGAACCAGATCTCAATAATTGACTTTAATGGGCTCTACACGTGCTCAGGCCCGGCCGGAAATCAAAGTCAAAGTGTTTATTTTCAAAGAATAGGTAGGTATTACACGAGATGTTAAATAGATTCAGTTAAAAACATGAACATGCAAAATTTAACAATTATAAAATCTTTTAAGCTGTAATAATATTGTTGTACTAGCCATTCACGTAGCTTTCTGGTCATTAGAGTTACAGGTCCGATTTTAAATTGGTTGAGGATCTTGTTATATATACTTTAACACACATGCAGAAACAACTCTTTCGACATGCAGATGTTCTTGGATGAAAATCCAGAACAAGGAAGGCCGAATGGGACAACATAAAATACATTGATTAGATAAGGACATAAGACAACTTTCTCTTTCCTTTGTATTGCTCCGTCCCTCTCAGCCTTCCGACCGGACCTGCGCATGTGTAGGGCCCATTACGGCGTTGTGTCCCTCCGGTCCGTCCCTTAGATTATTTAAGGTCCGTCCACGCCAAGCAGCTCTGTATAATCTAGGTACATAATTTTAACCCAAAAAGACCGCTCGGTGTCAGTCCAGCTTCAGTCAATCTTCAGTGTTATATATGTACCATGTCATGTATCTACACGATCGCTTCATCATATCAGCCGCACGACACCCACTGCTAGGTATAGGCCTGCCCTAAGGATCTCCACGACGATCGGTCCTGCTTAGCTCGCATCCAGCGGCACACCGCGACCTTCACCCTCACGGCGTCGGTCCAATCACTTAGTGCAGGGTTTCTCAACCAGTGGCCACCCTTGGAAAGCGTGGCCGTGCAAAGCATTTGATAATTTACAAAAATAAATTACTACACTCATAAAATAGACTGTACTAGAGAGCTAAATTACCAAAATTTTATTAGGGGAAGCGTGAAGATTTTCGCAAGTCGTTAGGGGGGCGTGACTTCAAAATGGTTGAGAAACCCTGTCTTAGTGTTACCATGGTACTAAAGTAGTATTCAACTAGGTACTTCGACTTACATTTAAAACCCCAATGACACAACCATCACCGACAGTCACGATCGTACGTGAAACGATGTCACACGTATGGCACGTAGCATCGACCTTTACGCCCTTGTGCCCTTATTAGTCTGAAGATGCTTACGAAAGAGGTCGCCAATTAGATTTGACAACCCTATAGGCACAGAATATAAAGTAGAAAGAAAAGCCGCTCGAAAAAAATAGCTGTTTTCCGTACAAAGTTTCGTTCCACACAGACTTTACGTAGGTAGTTAGATACGTGATGAGGTTTTAGATTGCGATTATTATTATAATAATAACACGTCTAATAAGACGTGTATTTTTCTTGTACAAGGTACCTACCTGCTTATTTTAAAAATATCCAGGCAATATCGTATGCTGGTTATTTCGACCCTCCCATAGTTGTGCATTTTTATTAGGGTTCCGTAGCCTAATGGCAAAAAACGGAACCCTTATAGTTTCGTCATGTCAGTCTGTCTGTCTGTATGTCTGTCCGTATGTCACAGTCACTTTATTCAGGAACTATTAAGTTTACACAGTTGAAACTTTAAATGTATTCTGTGAACCGTTTTACGATTTTTACATAAAAAAAAATAAAGATTAAGGGGGGGCTCCCCATACATGGAACTAAAATTGAAAAAAAATTTTTTCATCAAACTTATACGTGTGGGCACACACGTATAAGTTTGATGATCTATGATGATGATGATGATGATCTATAGATAGGTCTTAAAAAAAAGACATTGAGGTTCCTAAAACTATTTTTTCTCAAAGTCAACCGTTTGAAAGATATACACTGCCAAAGTGGTAAAATGTGTGTCCCCCTTTGACTTTTGAAATAAGAGAGTGAAAAATAAAAAATAAAAATGTAGAACCTAATAAATACTTTCAACAATAATTGGTTTGGACGATGGATATTGATAATTTTTAGAGATATAGCACATTTTCCAAATCCGCAAATATAACTTGTCATTCATACAAACACTATGAAAAACAAAGTTATTTTTGACGACGAAAAATGAATGTGGTATTCAATATGTTATGGTTTAATTAAGGTAACTACGGAACCCTACTGCGCGTGGCCCGACACGCAGTTGGCCGGTTTTTTTATTTTTCACATCGTCTGTACATTAAAAAAAAAAAAAAAACAACAGTAGGCGAAATGTGTAGAAAAAGACAGGAAAATACCCTCACTTCTGCACTTTTTCGATGTTTTTCGTTAGCACAATTATCTCTCTTGAAAAAAAATATTGGAGCTTCTTTATAGTAGGTACGTTTAAGTGTATTTTGATATAGAATTCAATAAGTTTCCGCTAATATTTACGCCAAAATTAAAATATGAACCAACTCAAGCGCTTTTGATGATATTCTGATTTTTTTAACAATCATCTGTAAGGTTTATTCGCAATTTAATAATTGTAGCTAAGCTACGTCAGTAGGGTAAGAATTTAAATCGGATTTAATTCCTACAAAATGTTTTATTGTTTTAATAGCTTCATATGTTGCCAAATATGACTGTCCTAGGTTTTCCCCCCCAGCGGAGTTGTGCTTCAGTGGTGGGGGGGTAAAAATGTACCCCAAAAGGGGTATTTTTGCGGTGTTTTTAGTATATCTCGTTTTTCATCAAGATTGTGTAATAAGATTTTAAAGTTGGGGAAATTCCAAACAATTTGAGGGTAGAACGGTTTTGATACGAACGATAGTTTTGGAGACACAAAGCATACCATATTTAATACCTCTATCATTTTTCGTTTGCAAAATAACTTTGTTTTTCATAGTGTTTGTATGAATAACAAAGTTATATTTGAGGTTATGGAAAATGTGCTATATGTCTAAAACTGCTAACTATATCTCGTTCAAACTAATTTTCGTTGAAAACGTTTATTAAGATTTACAGCATATATATTTTTTTTAGATTTTTCACTCTCTTTTTTTAATAGTTAGACGTGGGGGACCTAGGATAGTCATATTGGACAACAAAAGATGCCATTACAACAATAAAACCTTTTGTAGGAATTAAATCCGATTTGAAGTGTTTCTTGGTTTAATGCTACTGAACTAATTAGCTTGTCGCATGTTTATTCTGTGGCTACAAAATTCAAAATTCAAAATAATTTATTCAGTCTAGGCTGTTACAAGCACTTGTGAATGTCATAGAAGCTACGCCATCGGTTCGCAAACCCTAAGCGGGAGACCTTGTAACGAGAAGAACCGGCAAGAAACTCGTCAAGGGCTGCTTTTTTCTCCCTGTATATTTTATACAGAGTCGTCAACATTGAAAAATGAGCTCCACGTTTAAAGTGAGGTCATTTTCCATCACAATAATTAACAAAAGTTTGCACACAATGGGTAGGTAGGTTAAAATTAAATATATCTACTACATTCAGATAGGTAAATATGAGAGTAAATAACTTTCAACAAGTTGAGAAATCACGCTGTCTGCTACTCGAACCAAAAAACACTTGATGCAAGACATAAAAAGTAAAAACGCAATTCTTACAATTCAATATGCGTTAAGATAGGTACTCAGAAGCAGACCCATTCCCACTGGCAGCACCCGTTCACGAGCATGACGCATGGACCAGCCATCGCTTCGCTCAACCATATTTGAGGGAACGTAACGACCCGCCCCACACGACACCACCGCAGAAATGATTAAAGAGAGCATGACATACTTAGGCTACCCATCCTAAGGCACTGAATTGAAAACTAATATCCAAAAGCTTTCATAGGCCTTTTCTTACAAAACTATAGACGAAAAAATACGAAAAAATATTACGAAAGCAAAATAATCATTTTAGTCATTAGCAATAAAAAAGTGAGAAATCAAAACAAGGATAAGTTATTAATTTTCTGTTTTGAGTAAGAAGTGCCATACAGATTGATAATATTAAACATGAAGAAAAAAAATATATATGCGACGCCCTTAGTACAAGCAGACAGAAGCAGACCCATTCCCACTGGCAGCACCCGTTCACGAGCATGACGCATGAACCAGCCATCGCTTCGCTCAACCATATTTGAGGGAACGTAACGACCCGCCTCACACGACACCACCGCAGAAATGTTTAAAGTGAGCATGACATACTAAAGCTACAACTTTACGTTTTCTATATAAAAATATGACCCCCGCAAACCATGTTTTACTATCATGGACCAATAAAGCAGGAATTTAACTGCGGTTCAATCAATTTCAATCGATAATTATATATTAGTTACGTAATTAAGGAGGTTATATTACTAGCTAACGAAGCAATAGGTAGTAGAACATTTTTTTTTGCTAATCTCTAACCTTGTACATTTAGTTTGTCGGTCGATGTTCATTGATCGCACAGTCACGAAATTTACAAAGTGAGTACCAACATAATATCAAGGACAATAGTTAATGATACTTGCAAAATATCACGACTATTAGCGCTATCGCACACGGGCAACTTAGTCTCCCAGCAACTGTTTTGTCTCTCACATCAAGTCCACGGGTTTATATGGAAGCGCGCACACGAAGCGACACGGTCGTCTGCAACTTTTCATACAAATCACGTGAGAGACAAAAAAGTTGCGGAGACAAAAGTTTCCCGTGTGCGATAGCGCTTACTATTATTATAAACTGTAATAGTCCGTGAGCCCGCGACAGTATTGCCTACGTCATATGACATCACGATGAAATGCATGGCACACGGTCGGAAAAGTTGTGCTGAGCGAGGATCAGAAGATTATCGCAAATAAAATTGGCCGGGAGCTTGAGAATTCCGGTCAAAATTTTAAGATTATAATTACGTCATGTGCCATCAGTAAGAGACCCGTGTCATCATTTAGTTTTCAATCGTAGAGAGAGTAAACATAAGTCTGTCAGTTCTGAAATGACTAAAAAACAAAAATTTTAAGTTTAAGGTATTCCGGCCATTTCAGAAATGACAGACTGTTTACTCTCTCTACGATTGAAAACTAAATTATGACACGGTTCTCTTACTGATGTCACATGACGTAAATATAATCTTAAAATTTTGACCGAAAGTGGAAGATTTTCATAAGCTTCCGGCCAATTTTATTTGCGATAATCTTCTGATCCTCGCTCAGCACAACTTTTCCGACCGTGTGCCATGCATTTCATCGTGATGTCATATGACGTAGGCAATACCTACTGTCGCGGGCTCACGGACTATAAATGAAGTAGGAATTTTAAGTTTAAACAATCGTGAAGAAAGCGAGCGTTGCAAGATAATTTTGCTGATTCACAAATCGTCCACCAGTCGGCGCACTACCGCTAACTTGGCGCTAGTGTAGATATAGACCTGTCATTTCGATGTTTTCTATGAGTTTGCTATCAACTTTTGGATGTTGGAAGCGATTTTTCTTTCAACACATTTTGGTTTTCTTTAATCTTTTATTCATTTACTGTCTAACTTCCATGATAATTATTTATTGGGATTCAAACATTTTTAGATATAATTTAAAACTAATGGAAAATCAGGGATAAATGCCCGTACAAAGGTCCCCAATCCAAACAGGATAATTTTTGTGACATCCCGCTATTGAATGACGTTTCACTTTTTTCGAATTACACTAACCTTGTTAAAGCGGACACTTGCTATTTAAAACACAACACAATTTTATAAATCCAACGATTTACGTCGTCTTTTGGCTGGAACGCCAATTATCTTGCACCAAATAAAATGTACACTAAAATTCTTGCAATATCTCCGTAAAATATAAGTGTTCCAAAAATTTAATGTCGCAGTGACGATGACGTGATTACAATTTTGTACCTCCACGTGACTTACTGCATAAGAATAAATACCTAATATTTATTCTTATACTTAACGTTATGTTATGTTTATGACACGTTGAGAACCAAAAGTCTCAACGTCGTTTTAAATTTCCTGCACCCAAATTTTATCACAAGTTATTTTTTATCTTAGTACCCACCCACCTTAACTTATTTTTAGAGCAGCGATTTTTAACCTCGGGTCGCGACCCAAATTCGGGTCGCGAGAGGTATTGGGTTGGGTCGCGAGCCCCCAAACGACTTTAAAAATGATAAAACTTTTTTTTATTCATAGGTCGATCGATGTCATTATACAAAGTATTCTCAAATTTATTATTACTCACAGAACATAGACTAAAGGCTGTGTTACCACCATCAGTTCACAATTGTGACATGTTAATTTTCAGTTTTAATTGAATGGGCGGGCGGGAGCACGCGGGGCGCAAAGAGGCAAGGCGTGCCATGGGCATCCTTACTAATATTATAAATGCAAAAGTCCGTTTGTTTGTTTGTTACGCCTTCACGTCTTAACTACTGAACCGATCATGAAATTTTGCATACACGTTGTCATGGCTACAGAAAAGGGACATCCGTTTTTTCTGGATGAAAGGTACCTCTTTCATCCAGAAAAACCGGCCAAGTGCGAGTCGGACTCGCGCACGGAGGGTTCCGTACCAAAAAACGGCAAAAAAAGTTACGTTTGTTGTATGGGAGCCCCCCTTAAATATTAGTTTTATACTGATTTTAGTATTTGTTGTTATAGCGGCAACAAAAATACATCATCTGTGAAAATTTTAACTTTCTAGCTATCACGGTTCATGAGATTCAGCCTGGTGACAGACAGACAGATGGACAGCGGAGTCTTAGTAATAGGGTCCCGTTTTTACCCTTTGGGTACGGAACCCTAAAAACGAACAGTTTCCGAGGGATAGCAAAAAATCTGTCCACGCAGATAAGTTGCGGGCGGCAACTAGTCAAAAAAATATAAAATGTCATTTTAGTACCTGTCACTGGAAAATTAAAAAAAATATTAGGATTAGGGTCGCGGACTTTAAATATATTTCTACTTTGGGTCGCCAGCCAAAAAGGTTAAGAACCACTGTTTTAGAGCATAAAATTGTTTCTTGTTGTATAACCTCCTTTTTTTTGAAGTCGGTTGAAAAAATACGGTAAGGCACTTCTCCAGATTAAAGAAAATGTTTTCAATAAAAAATTATTACGGTTTAATAAAAAAATATTAATTAAAGCGTTTGAAGATTATCCCAAAATAAATTTTCCACACAAATTATTATATTAGTACAAAGTTACACAGATTTTTACGTTCTATAGGTTAATAATTATTGAGAATTGAATCCCTGACCTCATAAAGGTATTATTCGGGTCAACAATACATCACTTTGGCATAGAAATAACATCACATCCAACAATACGGAGTTAAATATCACACCGCAAAAGTCAAGATTTCATAAAATATATTACACCTTTAACACAGAAGACTTGCTCAATGTTTGAGCAATTGTCGCGAAGATCTCCGATCAAGATAGGATTAGCTTGATGACTAAATTGTGAAAGCTGACATTGTATCTATAGGCGTTACTTTTTAGGGTTCCGTACCAAAATTGTAAAAAAGGAACCCTTATGGTGTGACTCAGTCTGTCTGTCTGTCTGTCACAGCTAGATATCTCGAGAACTACTGATGGTATCAACTTGAAATTTGGAATAGTTTAAGATCACATTTGCCCAACTATTTGCAAATAAGAAAGAAATTAAAAAATAAACATCTTTAACAGGGACTGAAAAGGGGTCTTAATAATTTGAAATGTAGCTACTAGGGCATGTGGGGTATCATATGAAAGAACGCTATTTGCACGTTTTCAATCATTTTTTCTTTTTTTTTTAAACCGCATAGTTTTCGACTTATGATGAAAAATGTAAAAAAATACCGTTCCCCCCCTTATCTCCAAAGATTGCAAAGAGAAAAATCTGAAATAATTCTATGTGATAGCAGTTTATATAAAGATTACAGAAAAAATAAAACGATGTCTCAATATATCACACTTTTATAGAAATACAAAAACCAAACAAAAATTCTTTAGTTCGACTACTAGTCAACAGATGGCATAGACCTAAGAATCCTGACCTAAAAAAAAAAATTGTTCCACTATCGGCCAAGAGATGGCGACCTAATACTACAATTTGGTGGCTGGTTCTAATATAATTACCTACTATTTGCCTTACGAATAAACGAAGAATAAGTTCCTACTTAGTAATATAAACAGTTTGCAATGTGGAGTGGCTGAAACGTTTTTCAGTCACCATAAGCAGCTGTGGTTAAGATTTGTAAATTAACTGGCCGCCTGTTCGCCCTTCCACTTGTCCGCCGTTTATCCTCCTTTTTTAAAGACTTTACTAAAGTAACATATCCAAATATATCAATGATTGTACGGAACCCTCGGTGCACGAGTCCGACTCGCTCTTGACCGGTTTTATTTATTTATGAGCGTTCCTTGCACTTATACTATACCCGGAATCCTCGTCACTGAGGAACTGGCTATCTTACCTCTAACTGCCGGAACACAACAATTTTTAAATTGTTGTTATGGCGTCAGACTTAGGTAAGATGGTGGTAGCTAGCCAGGCGGACTTGAAATAAGCCCTGCCACCAACCAATTTAAAACCAATGTCATTAGTAGATGTTCACGTTTGTGTTATTCTACTCTGCCGGATAATACACAGCTAGACTAACAAAAAACAATTATTCGTAGGACATTATTGAGAGTATGTCTGTCTATGTCGGTCTATGACCAGTGTGTGTTGCCAGTGATGACTTACGGCAGTGAAACATGGTCGCTAACTATGGGTCTCATAAGGAGGCTTAAGGTCACCCAGCGTGCAATGGAGAGAGCCATGCTCGGCGTTTCCCTGCGTGATCGAATCAGAAATGAGGAGATCCGCAGGCGAACTAAAGTAACCGACATCGCTCGAAGGATTGCTCAGCTAAAGTGGCAGTGGGCTGGACACATAGCGAGAAGAACCGATGGCTGTTGGGGCGGAAAGGTTCTGGAATGGCGACCGCGCACCGGACGACGCTCCGTGGGTAGGCCCCCGACAAGGACCGACGATCTGGTGAAGGTTGCCGGAAGCCACTGGATGTGGGAAGCGCAGGACCGATCGTCGTGGAAATCCTTGGGGGAGGCCTATACCCAGCAGTGGGTGTCGTGCGGCTGATATGATGAGGTATTCGATTCGACTGATTGAGTTTAATTGGAGATTGATACTAGAATATATATATATATATATATATATAGAATATATACTAGAATTGTAAAGTTTTTTTAAAGTTTTTTTTTTCTCTCTCTTGTAACAGCCTAGACTGAATAATAACTTCAAACTTTGAATTTAGCTTGAAGCCTGTAAATTGATTAAGAAAATTTGTAATTCATTAAGTAATGATCTAAAAATTTTATTTATTTGTTAATCTTTGTTAAAGTCTGGAAACGATATACATATTTGTAAATATCGTTCCATTTGATAAAGCTGGTAAGTTTTTTGCGCCCGTTTTTCTTGTCAGCTAAAAGACGTCATAATGGGTGGTAGGGCAAAAAAATTATTTGACGATTTAAAAACGCTCATTATGTGAGCTTATTTGAATAAAGATTTTTTTCATTTCATTTCATTTCATTTCATTTCATTTCATTACAGATCAATAAATCGTAGAAATAGATAATTTGTTAATTTTAACTTCAAACTTCTAAAAACCAAATAAAATTAATATTTAAGCGGGCCTCCCATACAATAAACGTAATTTTTTGGCCGTTTTTGCTCGATATTAATAACGACAACAGGTAGACCACTGACATGAAAAATATTTTTTTTATTTAACTGGACTTGCTGTCTGTATGATTTAACAGCTAAGTTTATGTGCCTATTTGAAACTCCACTAGCGTACGTCTAAACAACTAATTTTGACGTACAATATGAAAATGGTTGCCGTGATGGTCTCTCCAGACTTCAAACTTTAGTACCATGTCCCTCACGCTATGCTCATGCTACGTCCTGCAGCGCCAAAATGGCGGAAATCAAGGATAGGCACAAAAACAGTTTGACATAAGCCTGTCCAGTGTAAATATATGCAGGTCAATGAGGTAGACAGTTAAAAATTTCACAGATGATGTATTTTTGCTGTCGCTACAACAACAAATACTAAAAACTGAATAAAATTATTATTTAAGGGGGGCTCCCATACAACAAACGTATTTTTTTTTTGCCGTGTTTTGGTACGGAACCCTTCGTGCGCGAGTCCGACTCGCACTTGGCCGGTTTTCATTACTGATTTTTTATCGCGATTTCAGAATTGGTCCCATAGTAAAAGTTGTTCAGTTTGATGGTCCGAAGAAACGGTTTTCCCACGTTTCATAAGACCCACCACATACAGACGGAATCTGAAACGGAATTTCGAAACGGAATTTCTATAAAATATAAGAAAATTTCGAACGGAAAACTACTGCATGTGGTAGATCCATTCCATACATTTGTATGGATTTGCTGCGTTCGGAATTATTCCGTTTCGGATCTAAGTTCCGTCTGTATGTGCCGAGTTTAGTTTTAACAAGCTTTTATTTCACTTGTGCAAATGTATTACCTATGTTTGTTGGAGTGGAATCTTGCAACTCAATTTTGAAGCAAATTTGTCAGAAATTTTGTATACACGTTTAATTTGGATGACAATGCATGATTAGCTGTGTGACGTCATTCTAAATCTAAAGGCCTGGACACACCGGCTGCGTAGACACGCGCGTAGTGATGCGCAGCAAAGATACGTGCGTGTTCGGTGTGACATACAATAGGGAATGCCATTGAGTACAACATCATGAGCTGCAATGCGTAGGGTTACGCATAGGGTTGCCAACTTTTTTTGCATCAAATATAGTATGTTCAAGATTATTTGTGTAAATAATAGTAGATGGTGAAAAAGTCCAAAAAAATATAGTAAGTTGCCGTTTTGTATGGAGGATTTCAAAGAAGTTTCATTTTTTATACTTAGGTACTAACATTTTCATAATTTATTCAACAACCGTAAACACAAGTGTTTAATCACAAAAATTGTTATGCAATTACTTATGTGCATAAAGTAATATTTTTTTGTTGAAAAAATATAGTAGTTTTGCCTACTATATATTTTTTCAAAAAATATAGTAGGCGAGTCCTCAATATAGTAGGATACTATATTATATAGTAGGGTTGGCAACCCTAGTTACGCATCAGTCTACGCGTTACGCAAGCGGTGTGCCATGTCTCATAAAGTTTCAGACATTACAACGTCATGGTACGTCTACGTGCACGCTTACGCATCCGGTGTGTTTCGCACTTAACATGGCAGAACACCCAAAATGGCGAACAAGCTATTTATAATGCACTCCTACAAAATGGGTATCAAAAGGAAAGGGCTTGCTGAGAATAACTCGTAAAATAAAGTGACGTCACTAAATCCAATATGGTACGGGCAAAAGTGCAGTCGGCAATAAAAGCGTGTACCTACCAAAAATTAAATTTTTGACAGGAACTTATTCCTATTGACTTACGGAACTTTCTATGGTCACCTTGTGGTGTTTTCACTGGCGATACTTATTAACTTTGACACCCAGCAGTGAAACGATATAAACACCTAGTCGAAGATGGCGTGGCGGCAAGCGTACCGCGTCGGAATTAAAACTAATCAGTGCGTAAACATTAGAAAACTGACACACTGCGCGATATCCATATTTTCGCGTAACATATTATGTGTTACTTCCTTGCTGATTCTGCTCATCAAGTCATCTGTTTAAGAATTCAAACCTCCTTTTGTAATCAAGTACAATTTTTACACGACTGCCCAAAAAGGGATGTAGTGTGTTTTATAATTCATGTAGTATAAAAAGTATTTTCTGCATAACATATTGTGTTATTTCCTTGCTCATTTAGGTCTTAAATGTATATCGTTTTAGGAATTCAAACCTCATTTTGTAGCCGAATACAATTTTTACACGACTGCCCACAAAGAATGTACTTACCGTGTTTAGGGTTCATGCATATCAGTTTATAGGATTATGTTTCGCGTAACATATTCTGTGTTACTTCCTTGCTAATTCTACTTAAGTCATACCTGTTTAGGAATTCAAAGCTCCTTTTGTAAACAAGTAAATTTTTTACACGACTGCCCAAAAAGGGATGTAGTGTGTTTATGGTTCATGGATATCAATATAAAAGATATGTTTCGCGTAACATACTAATTATTATGTGTTACTTCCGTGCTAATTCTGCTCAAGTCATATCTGTTTAAGAATTCAAACCTCCTTTTGTAACCAAGTACATTGTTTACACGACTGTCTATAAAAAGAATGTAATGTGTACAGGGTTCATTTATGTATGTTTGTATGTTCAAATCAGTCATTTGAAGAAATTTATTTGTACCTCAGATTAAAAAAAAATAGGATTGCCAACTCCTTTAGCAGTATAAAAAATACGAAAATAAACTAAAGACCTTTGTCCACAAAAAGGTAAAAGTCCTTAAAAGTGCCTTAACCTTTCTTCAAAGGTCAACCTTTGTCTCCGAGCCAGCTCATCAATAAGACGCGAGTGTTTTAATAAATACTGAGTCAGCTCTAAACACGTAACTAATTGTATGAAAGTTTCCTTGTTAATATTTAGATTTCAATGATACTGTCTGTAAGAAATATACTTTTATTTTTTTTACACGACTGCCCAAAAAAACAAAGTCTGTAATGTTTTTATTCTTTTATTCTCATACCTATACTATTAGCTTCTGTGTTAAGTAAGCTATTATACAACATGTTACAAAAATCCCCTTATTCTGAATATGGTAGATAGGGACCATCAAACTGAACAACTTTTACTATGAGATCAACTCTAAAATCGCGAAAAAAAAATCTGATGTTTCATACAAAAATTAATAACTAAAATATAAAATGTATGAAACAGCAGATTTTTTTTCGTGATTTCAGAGTTGGTCCCATAGTAAAAGTTGTTCAGTTTGATGGTCCCTATCTACCATATGCGGCATTTCTTTTGTAACACGTTGTATAGGGCCCTATTTTTGAATCGCTCGTATGACTTAGTTTTGTCGCAAGCGACTTAAGTCACACTCGTCTTCCAAATCGCATGACGCCGATTTTCCATATTTTTGAATCGTTCGTTTTCAGTGCTGCCAATATAAACGAAATGTTGGATTTTATCCGTTCCTAGAGTTCCGTTCCTTAATCTAGAGAAAACTAGTAATTACCGCAACGAGAACGAAACGTTATATCCATGTTTCTATTGGCTGTTACATAAATATCTTTGTTTTTAGTAGAAAATAATATCGCTCGCCATGCCATATCGCTCGTCTGCAAACGAATGCCCTCACTCACTCGTTGCGGTCGAGCGATTCAAAAATATGGAAAGTCAAATGTCGAACGAAAATCAGTCGAAAAGAGCGCTCGACGCCTGCCGAGCGATTCAAAAATAGGGCCCCTGTGCTTCTGCTTGTGATTACGTTCGCGGTCTATAGAATTTAATCATCGTATGTATGCACAACAGCACAGTAAATTAAACAGTTGAACTATAAAAATAGCTCTTATTACATATGGATAGATAGATTAGGGGGTCACAACAAAGTTGGTAACGATCGCGTAAGTGGCTGACTTAGGGTTCACAGGATGGAGAGGCACTCTCTGATGCTAAATATGTCGGTCTGTTTACGTGAAGTGGTTGCGTTCTTTTTATATGCAGGCTGAAAAATGTGTTATCGTTACCAAAAAAAAAAACGATAACGTAAGTGGCTGACAATAGTACAGCAAGTAAGTACTAGTTGTCAATACCGGCGTTAGGGGGGGGCGAGCACGGGTAACCGCCTGGGGCGCCGGAGTTAAAGGGGCGCCGCAGGCGTCAAGATAACAAGATAAGTAGGTGAAACTGACTAAAAATCGCGCTGCGCGACCGTTTTTTACTGTAATAAGCAAAATTATAAGATAGTAGACGAAACTGACTAAAAATCGCACTGCGGCCGTTTTTTAACTAACAGGCAAAATTGAAAATCTTGGAATCGCAGATAGGGGATGTCCCGTAGAAATGTCGCCCAGGGGCGTTGGTAGTGTTAAAACCGGCACTGCTAGTTGTAGTCACGTGTATTACGGAAGGGCTGAACAAAATTCGGTTGCGTTATGGAACCACGCCAGTTCAAAGATGCTTTATTGTTACCAAAAAATAACGATAAGGTAAATGGCTGACAATAGTACAGCAAGTAAGTACTAGTTGTACTCACGTGAACTGTGTAAGAACTGAACAAAATTCGGTTGCGTTTCGTAGGTATAAGTGATTAAAGTTACAAGGTTACAATTAACTTTTTGTTTGTTTGTAATCTATAAACTCAAAAAGTACTAATCCGATTTTGTTTTTTTTTTCACCTATAGAAAGCTACATTATGAACAAACAAGTAACATAGGCTATAATTTATTTTCAAAAATATAAGAGATCCCTACGAAAATGGCAATAATGTAACCCACGGTATCAAAAATTTCTCTATCAAAGTATCTATTTGGCATGCGCTGCGAAAACTATTGATGATACATAAAAATAATATGGTGTACGTTTATAGTTCTTATTATTACCCACAAAAAAGCCCAGGAGGCTATACGTGTTACTATTATAGTTTAGTCACAATAACCACTTTTTGTTCAAATTAGTCAATCAAAACTGAGGTAAAATCGAAAGATGATGACATTTGTGATATAAGTAATTAATTAACTTCTATTTATTATTATTAATTAGTTTCTAAGCATGGTCAACATTCTGCAGAGGCTTTTTCATACCATGACCTGCCTTTCTATTGTCTAATTTAAAAATCTATCGCAGTCGGTTTCAGGACTGGATGTGTTACACATTGAAGCTTATTTCTGGCACAAATAAAAACTTACCAAAGAAATGCAGAAATGTGACACATCCATCTGTCAAACGAAAGCGATTGCGATAGATTTTTTGAATTGGACAATTAGCCCCCTGGTGTATTTATCCTACCGAGTTCGTCCTCCTAAACTAAAACCTCGTGCGAGGCCCACCACATGCAGCAAGCGTCTTGCCTCGCGAGGCAGCGCGCTTGGTGGGGACCCGCCTAATCGCGTAAAAACGGCTGGTCGGATCCTAGTTGAAGGTTCCCTAAGGATTTTCTCTAATATCCACGCGGACAAAGTCGCGGGCGGAAGCTAGTAATCAACTATAAACGAAATTAAGATTCGTAATTAAAATAAATAATGAAATACACCAATATTGTTTACCTAATTAAAAATTTCTATTGAAATCGACTGTAAATCTTCATACTTGTGTTGACAGCGTAGAGTCGGCAAAAAACGGCATACCGAAAAATCCAGCAGATTAATTGTCTACACAGAACATCTACCAGAAAGTGATGGCACGCAAAAAACGGAACGTTCGGAGAAAGTAGATAGTAGCTCGAATTTTGTGGACGGTACAAGGCATGAACGATCGCGTTCGATCTTTATTTTTTATTATATTCATTGATTTAACACAATTACAGCTATTTTTACTCCTCTAGTGCCTTGCTCGTGAGTGGACGTGTATTTCGTGTTAGCTGCCATAAGGTTCAAATTAGTGTAAATACAAGGCGAAAACGGCTCCCCCCTGTTGTTGTTTTGTGACCGTGAGCTACCTATCCTTTTCTCGCTCCGCTGCTACGTTCCGCGGACACCGCAAGCGACGCGAAAAAGAGACAGTTGACATAATTGCTGTCCCTTTCCTACCTGGCATCCAGAGTCGTAGCACGCCGCCGTAGCCACACGTAGCTGCCCCTGCTACGAACTTACTACGGAATACGGATATTGGACTGCGGTGCTAACTTATTGCTGTTACCTCAAAGGATTAGTAATTATGAGTAACATGAACAAATCCTTATCTGAAAATAATATTTGTGAAAAGTCAGACGAAAGTACTCCCCCGAACTATGTTTCGATTCGAAGCAAGAGATTAAGGGAGGATGACCTACCCTCGGAATTTAACAGTTTCAAAGAAGAGATGCGAAAACTGTTTACATCATTTATGTCTGCCCAGCAATCGCACTTGGCTGGAATTGTCGCCGAGTTAAAGGAAATTCAAGCAACTAATAATAACATAAACAGTTCCATGAATCTATTGACCAGTCAGAACGAAGAATTTCGGAAAAAATTAGAAGGCTTAGAGTCACAAATTAAGAAGGATCGAGTGTATATAGATATTTTGGAAAATAAAATCGAGGAGCTACAAAGATCTAATCGGAAAAGTTGTTTAGAGATTAAAAATGTCCCGAAAAAGCCACAAGAGACAAGAATTGATTTGATTAACATGGTTTTATGCTTAGCTAAAACTATAAACTTGGAGATGGTATCGCGTGATATTAAGGATGTATTCAGACTACAAGGTAGAAAAAGCGAAAGTCAGAACTTACCTATAGTCGTGGATTTGGGTTCAACCATACTGAAAAATGAATTTCTTAGTAAGGTAAAAAATTTTAACTCTAATAACAAACAAAAATTGCAAGCGATTCATCTTGGTCATAAGAACAATGAGCACCAACCAGTTTTTGTATCGGAGCAGTTAACATCAAAGAATGCAAGATTGTTTTTCCTGGCTCGCGATTTGGTCAAGAATAAAAAATACAAATACTGCTGGACATCATTTGGCAAAGTCTACATTCGGCAGGATGATACATCTCGCATTATTCCCATCACTAGTGAATCGCAGATTCATCAACTAATACAGAGTGCATGACTAATCTACGAAGATAAATTACCAGTTCTGGTGTTCCTTACTGTTTTTTTGGCTGTATTTTTCAGGTTTGATTTAGATTTAATTAACTTAGTTATTATTATTCGATGCAGTTTGTCTAATTTTCAGCTTTTTATGTATAATTTAACACACCGCCGTTTTATTATAATGTCAAAAATAATAAAATATTTCTTACTTACACACTACACAATTACACACACACACAAACACTTATATAATTCTTTTTTTACTATATAGAAATATAATTTGTAATTGTAATTTTTTTATGTATGTATGCCATTGTAACCACTATCTATACCCAGTTTCTAAGTGTAATGGATAGGAATTTAAATGCTCTGCTGGAATTGGACAGCATTGAAATAGCCACTTCTCTAATATGTAATATTTGTGATCTTCACAAGCATATTAAATTGCATAAAAGCAATTTTAATGTAATTTCCCAAAATATAAGAAGCGTATATAAAAACTTTGATGATTTTATAATTAACTTGTCACAACTTCCATTTGAACCAGATATTTTAATCTTGACTGAGTGCTGGCTAGATCCCAATAAAGAAATACCTATTATTAATAATTATTCAACATACTACACATTAAATCAGTATAATCAGAATGATGGTGTAATAGCATATGTCAATAACTCCCATAGTGTACAGGTAACAGAAATAAGCCTAGCTCATGCGTCCGGACTACAAATTGTTACTTCTAACTATATTATAATAGGTATTTATCGTTCTCCATCCAATCATAATGCAGAAGATTTCATAGACTCGTTAAATAATCATCTTGATTCTATAACAGCTGGTAAAAACATTTTTATAGTCGGAGATATTAACATTAATTTAATAAGTAAGCCGGTGGAAAGTTCAGCAGAAAAGAATAATAGATTAAAATATCTGGAAGTTTTATCATCACTCGGTTTTCTCCCAGGTCATTACTTGCCCACCAGACAGGACAGTTGTCTTGATCATGCCATTTTAAAATTTGATAACAACAGATACTCTGCAATTGTTACTGTTCTTAATACTACTATAACTGACCACTCTATGGTAAATTTAAATATATCTAACTTAGATGGCATTTCAACTACTCATTTAAATCAAAAAAATATGATTAATTTTGAAAATGCGTATAAATTACTTGTTAACAATGATGTCTCCTATTTGGTAATTTGTAATGACCCGAACATTTTAGTAAGTAGATTGATTGACATCGTTAGGACGTCTGTGTTGTCAAACACTAAAATAAAGAAAATACCAGCTGGGAAACGAATTTTGAAGCCGTGGATAACTGATGGTATCCTACGATGTATTAGACTTAGAAATAGTATGCAAATCAAACTTCGTCTAGAACCACATAATAATATATTAAAGATTACATATAAGCGTTTTCGCAACTATTGTGTTTTACAAATAAGAAAATTAAAAAAACAGTATCACAAAAAAAAATAGAGGATTCCACTAAAAATAACAAAGAATTGTGGACTACTGTAAATGAAATTAGTAATTTTAAGCCTCCGAAAATATCTAATTTAGATTTGCTACATATATTGCCACACCCCATAGATTCAGTAAATCGTGTCAATCAGTTTTTTGTTACAGTTGGTAAAACTTTAGCGGAAGATATTATTTCTCAATTTGCCTCGCACGTCCAACGTGCAGATTCTAGCAATAATAATCTACAAATGTCTTCTTTCGTTTTGTTAAATACTGATCCTGAAGAAGTAGATGAAATCCTCTCAAGTCTTGACTCTAACAGTGCCCCTGGTTGGGATGGTATTTCAACAAAATTTGTAAAAAGAGCTCGAGATTTTTTGGTTCCATTGCTTAGTCGCTTGGCTAACCTATGTTTTGAATCTGGGATTTTTCCAGTGGCCTTAAAGCGGTCTGTGATCACACCGGTGCACAAGGGTGGGAGCAAAACAGATGTCAACAACTTCAGACCTATTTCGGTACTTCCATGTTTTTCAAAAATACTAGAAAAACTTTTAAATATGAGACTTATCAGCTATCTTAATAAATTCAATATACTCTCGGATTCTCAGTATGGCTTTCGAAAAGGTTTCTCGACACAAGACGCAGTTATAGATTTAACTAATTTTATTACAAGTAATGTCGATGATGGTCTGAAATGCGTCACTGTGTTTATAGACCTTAAAAAAGCTTTCGACACTGTGTCTGTTCCCATCCTTGTGCGTAGGCTTGAAAATATAGGTATAAGGGGTGTGGCACTGTCTCTTTTTCAAAATTACTTAGAAGAAAGGACTCAAGTAGTAAAAATTGGGGATTATCACAGTGATGAAGAAAAAGTGGTTTTCGGCGTCCCTCAGGGGAGTGTCCTGGGCCCTACACTTTTTTTAGTGTATATAAATGACTTGTGCAAGCTTAAGATTGAGAGTGGTCGGATATTTACTTACGCAGACGACACCGCTGTTGTTTTTTCTGGACCTAGTTGGGAAAATGTAAAAAGTGTCACCGAGAAGGGTTTGGTTGGAATAGCTGAGTGGATGAACTCAAATCTACTAACATTAAATACATCCAAAACAAGATACATCTGTTTTACTCCTAGTCAGAGATCCCAACCTAAATCTGAATTTCAAATAACTATACATCACTGTGATAGTTTACAAAACACAAGTTGTGGTTGTCCCTCTCTTCAAAAACAAGACTATCTAAAATATCTTGGCGTTATTGTCGATCATAGGTTATCTTGGCACAATCATATAGACTTAGTTATCAGTAGAATAAGAAAATTTAAATGGATCTTTAAGACACTAAGGCATGTAATGTGTGGCACACTTCTGAACCGAATATATGTAGCTCTGGTGCAATCAATAATCACTTACTGTATTTCGGTTTGGGGTGGGGCCTCTAAGACAAAACTCCTCGAGCTTGAGAGGTCTCAAAGATCACTAATCAAGATAATGTACTTTAAGCCGTGGAAATTTTCCACTGAGAATCTCTATAAAATTAGTAACCTGCTTACAGTTAGAAAATTATATTTACTGAATATTATCTTAAAAATGCATAAGGATTTACCTTTTGACCCCCATAAGTTAAAACGTAGACGGAAACACACTGTGGTAGATACAAACAGTTTTCATACAGCTTTTGCTAAACGACAATACATGAGCCAGTCGGCGTTCATTTATAACAAAGTTAATAAAAGACTAGATATATATCACAGATCAGCACATAAATGTAAAGGAATTGTCGTTGAATGGTTAAAAACTTTATCATATGAAGAGACTGAAAATTTACTAGAAAGAATTGTATAAACTTAATTATAGAATTATATCACAAACAGATACACACACATACACACACACACACACATACACACACACCACACACACACACACAAAATTTATAAAACAAACTTACCTTTTTTTTTTGAAATTGTTGTTCTTTTAAATTAGTTAACCTTTATTTTGTTTCAAATATTTTATAGTACCTAAGTATTATTAACATATCGTGTAAGGTTCAAGGGTTTTGAGCGAGATATCCCTAACACAAGTGTATCAAATCTACTTACTAGGGAGTCTCACCACTTGTTTAGAATAGAAACTTTATGTTAATAAAACATTTTTTATTTTTATTATTTTTATTTTATTTTTACACGACTGCCCCAAAAATGATGAGTGTATTGTGATCAATCAAGGTTCAATGTATGTATGTGAGTTTCTTTACTCCACCTTTACTTCTAAATGCCTGAACCATGAGCGTACCTAGGTTCTGGGCCAGGAGGGGGCAAATCAGATATTTCATAAGCACTTAGTCAAATAAATAAACATAAATTAAAAAAGTTATTTTTAAATGAGCTTTATTTCCCCATACTTTCTTGAGTAGGGTTGCCAGATCAGAAGTTAAATATCTGGAAAAAAAATTAAAGTATACGTCGGGATTTTAGGGTTGTTGTCGGGAGAAATAAATAAATAAAATTAAAATGTAATTCAAATGCTTGTCCATAGAAAGAAAATGACCGCACAACGCGTTTTTTATTCTGTTTGATGCACTAATTTTGCCTGCCTATTGTAAGAAAAAGGCCGCGTAGTGCGATTTTTCATACAGTAATCTTGTCTTGGCTGTCCACAGTAAAAAAAAACAGCCGCGTAGCGCGATTTTTAGTCAGTTTCGAACGGGCGACGCACCGCATGATTTTTAAAAGTTATATATTGTATTGCAAATGACAAATAAGAACTTTTATAAGTTAGAATCCTTACATCACACTTCTTGCTATAGATTTTTTTGAAAAAAAGGCAATATTTCGGCTGTTTGACGCCATTTGGTAATCCTACTAATATTATAAATGTGAAAGTTTGTGGGTTTGGATGTTTGTTCCTCAATCACGCAATAACTACTGAACGGATTTGGTTGAAATTTGGCACACAAATAGAAGATAGCCTAGATTAAAACATAGAATACTTTTTATCCCGATTTTCCCACGGGAACGGGAACCACGTGGGTGAAACCGCGGGCGGCCGCTATTGTGAAAATAAATTTAGGAATTTTCCTAATAGTGTAGATTATCATAAAATAATTAAATAGTGTCGAAAACAACCATAATCATTGTTGAATTTTTCAAAAGATTTTAATTATTATGAACTTGATTTGAGATCTTTACTTCGACATTTTGTCGGTAAGCTTATTTTTTGAACACTCATTGTTTAGGTAATTTTTAATTGCATTTAATAATTATTTAGTTCCTCGCTTTATCATATCAGATCAATCATAATAAGTATCCCACTGCTGGGTATAGGCCTTCCCAAGGATCTCCACGACGATCGGTCTTGCGCTGCCCCTGGATGCGGGCAGCGCAGCGCTGGCTTCCTGCGACTTTACCAGATCGTCGGTCCACCTTGTCAGGAGCCTACCCCCGGAGCGTCTTTCCATAGTTTTCTGGCACAACGGCAATCAGTTCCTTTTGCTATGTGCAGTGTTTAATAAGCTATAAAAAAACTGCTAAGCAAGCAAAAAACAACAACAACAACAATTTCTTTCAAAAGAAAGAAATTGTTGGTCGTCCGCCATTCGCTCCCTGGATGGCCTTCATCAGATCACAGCTAGGTCAATCCTTGGCGGAGAACCAAGGCTTCAAAGTTACCTCGTTTGTATAAAAATCGACTGCTGTTTGTGACCGCCAATGTATATGTAACAAAAAAAACGCTAAAACGCTCGTCGCTCACATTTGTGCCACGCACGACATCCGTGTAATGTATCTCAAACACATTGGTATCCGCGAAACGTAAGCTATTTAACTTAGCTTTTCACTTAGCACTTTAAGTCTTTACTTCAAGATCTATTTTACAACAACACAGGTTGACATCTAAATTATGCGCCAACGATTGGTCGGTGTCAGAGTTGTTTTAGTTAGAACATTAGTTGTTTTCTATAACCCATTGTTCTAGTGAAACTTGTTTTAAAAACCTTATGCGTCAAATAAATACTTACATTTATTTTTAAGATGATGACCAACTCTCATACACAGGGCTGGAAACCGGTTTCTAATTAACCAGGTTAATTTCGATCTAAAACAGGTTTTTTCGTAAGTGTTCAGAATCGATTCGCGAGCGATATTGCTTCTGGGATAAACCTGCCTGTCTATTGTCTAATTTCAAAATCAATCGCAATCGCTTTCAGGATGTAACACATTGATGCTCCTTTTTGGCACAAATAAAGACTTACCAAAGAAATGCAGCAATGTTTTACATCCATCTGTCAAATGAAAGCGATTGCGGTAGATTTTTAAATTGGACAGTAGCCCCCTGGTTAATTCCACGACGCGTGTGAATAGTGCAGCGATATATTTTGTCTCTTTTTATCTGCGGGCGCGGGCGGCGGGATCATGACGCGATGCAGCGCAAACGCAAGTCGCGTCTCGTCTTTCGTCTCGTTGCTTTGCATCGGGTGGGCGGAGCGAACAAAATAATTTTGGTATTAACCAGGTTTTGGGAGCGGAATCAAAACCAAAACGGTCTACGAGCTTAACCAGAAATAATACCGGTTTCGACGAGCAGAATCGAAATAAAAACGCTCTTTTCAAAATGTATGAAGCTGCGCGAAACCTGGTTGCGAATTTTAACCAGGTTTTCCAGCCCTGCTCACACATGTAAAAGTCAAAGTCAAAGTCAAATAAGCTTTATTCAAATAAACTTAATAATTAAGTACTTTTGAATCGTCTATATTTTCCTACCACCCGTTCCAGACTTTTTTAAGCTGACAAGAAGAACGGGCGCAAGAAACTTATCAGCTGTAACAGCCATAAGTAACGATATTTACAAACTTTAATATATATAAAGTGCACTTTATATAGAACGTGTTAATAAACGAAACCCAAAATGAGAAAACCGTTTCTTTGAACCATCAAACTGAACAACTTTTACTATGGGACCAACTCTGTCAATCAACAATCAACTTTTGATATTTTCGATGATAATTTTTGAATCAGAACAGCAGATTTTCCCACGTGGTTCGGTTACCTAGATTTCCAGAAGGGGGTACATTTGTACTTGCCGTTCCAAGATTTAGGCTTGCAAAAACTAGAGGTTCATTCATGGGGAAAGGCATAGCCTTTATAAATAAAGTTCCGCAACAAGTGATTGATCTTCCTTTGCATGAATTTAAAAACCATGTTAAAAAATCGCTCATGGGTAAAGGTTATTATAAAGTAGACGATTATCTTAAAGATCAAAATGCGTGGAAATGATGTAACACATAACTTGCTACTATAAGTACTTTGTTGAAGTAATATAATAAGTCTATGTTGTTGCCAATAATCCTGTCACCCTGTTGTAATTATTTGGTAACGATATATTCAAGTTTGTAAATATCGTTACTTATGGCTGTTACAGCTGATAAGTTTCTTGCGCCCGTTCTTCTTGTCAGCTAAAAAAGTCTGGAACGGGTGGTAGGAAAATATAGTCGGTTCAAAAGTACTTAATTATTAAGTTTATTTGAATAAAGCTTATTTGACTTTGACTTTGACTCGGTTTGGTTGGTGTTTTAGGGCTTCTTTCAAGTCCGCCTGGCTAGCTACCACCATCTTACCTAAGTCTGACGCCATAACAACAATTTTAACGTAAGTGTTCCGGTAGTCATAGAGACAGTCAGTTCCTCAATAGTGAGGATTCCGGGTGTAGTGCGCTTCCAACTTCGGCCTTATCGTCACTTAATATCAAGTGATGTGAAGGCCAAGGACTAACCAATTGGATTAAAAAGCATTATATTGAAAGTCAGACATACGATTTCCGTTTTCATATTGTTATTGGTATCTCATGTCAAGTTATTGATTCAAGATATTAGTATTTATTGATATCCGGCAGTATTCACGTCATGCATTTAAGTAGTCTTTAGGCTGTCCGCACAATGAAAAAATATAAGATTTATAAATTAACGAATAAGTTGGTATTTACCTTGTTGAAGTCTCCATATTTCTAATTTTGAAACAAAATAATTTACTGTTATGTGGGTAGGTAGTTGTCAAAATATTTGAATCAATTAATTATTGTAGATAATATCGATTGCTAAGGTCTTTTAAACAGACCAATTATAATATCTACCTATCTAAAGTCGGTCCATTCTTACTTATTGAAATAATCATTTATAAAATACAACAAATTGTTTTCCACACATAGATTTCCAAATAAATTGTTAATAAATTAACAATACTTTCATAAACTTACTAACATATTTTTAAATAACGATTTAAGTTTAAAAGACGTATGATAACTGTCAAAAACTGTTTACAAAATAAGACAAGTAAGGATGAACAGACTTTAGGTATACCTACTTCGGGACTTCTTTTTGCGTGAACAACATATTACTAAATGGGACAAAGCTAGATACGAATTATTTAGTATGAAACTGAGCATGTAACAACATTACAGCATTGTGAATGAAATCATTTAAATAAAAAATAAGCTAGTTAACTTATTCTGAGTGTATCGCCGCCTTAATTCAAGTTATTGTTATGTTAAAACCTGAGAATCAATCGTAGATTAATTGCAGAGATACCTATGACGGAATACTCCAAGCATGCTATTTACAAATATATCAGCAATTTAATCTGTTCAAGATCATAATAGTCCAGTATAGCTACCAGTTAGGTAAGTCCAACGTCGAGAAAGAGATCTCTCGTCGAACCCAACTCGGATGGGCAGCATTCGGGAAGCTTCGAAAAATCTTCGCGTCCGAATTACCTCAGTGCCTTAAGAAGAAAGTGACCAGTGTGTGTTGCCAGTTTTGTCGCTAACTATGGGTCATAAGGAGGCTCAAGGTCACCCAGCGTGCGATGGAAAGAGATATGCTCGGCGTTTCCCTGCGTGATCGAATCAGAAATGAGGAGATTCGCAGGAGAACTAAAGTAACCGACACCGCTCGAAGGATTGCTCAGCTGAAGTGGCAGTGAGCGGGACACATAGCGAGAAGAACCGATGGTCGTTGGGGTGGAAAGGTTCTGCAATGGCGACCGCCCACCGGATGACGCTCCGTGGGTAAGCCCCCGACAAGGTGGACCGACGTGAGGGTGAAGGTCGCGGGAAGCCGCTGAATGCGGGCAGCGTAGAACCGATCGTCGTGGAGATCCTTGGGGGAGGCCTATACCCAGCAGTGGGTGTCGTGCGGCTGATATGATGATGATGACTTTACTACGATCAGACACAGTAAGTTGCTTGGCTCTGGCAATAAGCGAATAAGCGAAGCTCTTCGTTGCCTTTGATATTTCAATAAATAGTTAGGTATTAATAAGAATTCAAGTTGTAAAATAGGTTATCATTCGTTTAATTTCCATTGGTTAAATTCTTTGTCAGTGCAATATTGAATTTCAATAATAGTAAATTATTTCACCCGTAGGTTTGTTCTGTTAACCAAAACATAACCGAGTTATGTTTTGACAACTGAATCTTGTTATTAATACTGGTTGATCGTTGCGTATTATGTTAGTAAAATTATACCCAAATGTATTACCTACTTCATACAAACATTATTTTGAATATAACTCTTAGAGATAATTGTGAAAAAAAGTAATAGGTATAGGATCATGCCGCATTCTGGGCCATGATGCGCATTAACCATACATATCTGTGACAGACTCATGTCATGTCAAAAAGTGGTAGATAACAAAATGTCATATAATAGGAAAATGTAACCCCAAACGGCTCCTTGAGATTGAGATTTCTCTTTTTTCCCGCATTATATTTTAATGATATTCTTCCCACGCAACAACTATAAAATTACTATAGTATTTTGGTAATTTCATCAAAGCGCATCATGGCCTAGCTTGTATAGTAAAATCGGCATAATCCTTTGACAATTTGAGGCCAACTCTAATATCGTGAAAAAAAAAAATCAAACAACATTCGGTTAAGTTTCGTAAAAAATGTTGAAATCTATGCCTTAGGAGCCCAGGGTGACAATCTTGGACAATTTCAATGAGGATACTGAATCTAAAATAAAGATTTAGGCAAATAATAACCTAAATTACAACGTGTAGATTTGGTTTTATTGTTCAAAACAAAAATGGATTGTAATGTCTGAGTAACAAATAAATTATTATTTAAATATACTGTATCGGGATTTTCACCATGTACCTTTTTATTTTTGAGACTCCGATATTTCGGCGCAGTTGCATGCGCCATGATCACGGAAGAACTGTCGGTTGTGACGTGCGGGTAGATGTTATTGGCAGACGAATCGGTCTACCCTCCGTCTAGTTCTTTTATTACGGTCGGTACCGGTACCATTGTCTGCAAACTCACTATTCACTCGAATCTGTTCTCGACACACGACACTCACTGTATCTTTACGCGGAACGGCACTTTTTTTATTTTTGTTGTTTTGACACAGCCGGACTACTGGATTCCAGACACTCGACAATTTAAACCCATCATCACGATTGAAATTTTTGTATTTGGTAATTTCAATCGCTTCCCTGACCATTCTTGGTATGTAGTGGCGTTCTGTGGAGATGATCTGAGGGTTATGTAACTCGATCCAGTGATTTGTGTCCGAATGAATTAAATGTTCAGCGATGGCCGATTTTTGCGTATCGTTATTTTTGACCGCTTTTATGTGTTCCTTTATACGGCATGCTATTGTGCGTTTAGTTTGGCCGATATATGAACTACCACAACTGCAGTCGATCTTATAAACACCAGGTTTCTCCAAAGGAAAACTGTCTTTCGGGGACCGTAGACATTGCGATACCTTTTTTACGGTTTGTTTGTTGTTACATGGTGAAAATCCCGATACAGTATATTTAAATAATGTTAATAATCATGGAAATTTAAAACAATAAATAAATTATTAATAATAATAATTATTATTAAAATTACCGCGATCCTGCCCCTACGCGGAACAAGGGATAGTTCAACGTAGCTAGAAATTTCAATACAAAAGACATCAACGAGGGCGCACTTCCAAAACTAAACTAATAAAACTATTATATAATGACTTACACAACAACAAACAACATACTTCTCTGTTGATTTTCTTTTTAACCGACTTCGAAAAAGGAGGAGGTTCTCAATTGAATTGTATGTTTTTTTAATCGTTGTTCGCGTATATCTTCGTCATTTATGGATAGATTTTGATGATTATTTTTTTGTTTGATTGAATTTTGTTGCGAGATGGTCCCATTTAATTTTTTTTCAGATCGATTTAGTAGTTTTCTAGTAATCCTGAAAATACTATGATTTTTCATTAATTATCTTGACGACTTTTTTATCGTTGTTCGCGCATATCTTCGTTATTTATAGACCGACTAGCGGACGCCCGCGACTTCGTCTGCGTGGAAAGGTTTTTACTATCCCTCGGGAACAATACTTTTTTTCGGGATGAAAGGTACCCTATGTCCTTCTCTATACCCCTGACAACGTGTATGCAAAATTTCATGATGATCGGTTCAGTAGTTAGGACGTGAAGGCGTAACAAACAAACAAACAAACGGACTTTCGCATTTATAATATTAAGTAAGGATTCTTTCTTTGGTTGATTAAATTTTCTTGCAAAATGGTCCCATTTTTTTTTTCAGATCGGCTCAGTAGTTTTCAAGTAATCCTGAAAATACTATGATTTTGCATTAATTACCTTGACGACTTTGTTGATGAACCGACTCAGCTGTTTTTTTTTTGTTGGAAAAGTTAAGTTCTTAAAACTTAAGTGTAGTTCTTTTGATTTCATTGACATTAAACCTTGGACCTCGAAGATATCCAAGGGAACTCTTCAAACTCAAATAGGATATGTATTGTGATTAAGATATTGGTAGGCTTATGAAAATCCAAAACAAACCGAGCTATGGTCTGTATGCTACATTTTGGCACAAAATACTTGTGATTCTGTATAGTCCATACTTGGACTAAGAAGGCACAACAGAACTCCCTTGGAAATTGAGTAATGGGCATTTTGAAAACATATAAAGTTAAAGAATATTACACGCTTACATACCACAAAAAAGTTGAAAATAAAAAAAGCTTTTAAAAAAAAAACCGCCTTCAAAAACCTAAAAATAAAAACAAAAACAGATTCAAAATTAAAAGCACTAAAAAGCTATAAATAATATTCAAATCACCAATACGCATTTCAATTTTAATAAAAAATGTCTAATGAAGTTGGGTGGGGCTTTTAGATTAAAAAAAAGTTGTCCTCCAGCCCCACCCGACTTCAAAATACGTTTTTTATTAAAATTGATATGCGTATTGGTGATTTGAGTATTATTTATTGCTTTTTAGTGCTATATGCAGTGAGAATGCTGGTCAGATCAGTTGGGTGTGTATAGCGATCTGAATCTCCTCTATTCACTCCCTGGATAGCGGTCATCAGATCACAGCACAGTACATCCCTGGCAGGAAACCAAGGCTTCAAAGTTACCTCGTTTGTATGAAAATAACACCTGGTATCCCTAGGCAAAGTTGATGTGTGTATGTGTGTAGTTATGAGCAACGCTATAGCATTTAAGTATAAGTTTTTTTTTTTTATACACGGTTAATTTTTAAGTATATCTAAAAATGAAATGGGGATTTCAGACCACGTAAATGAACAACTTTTACTATGGGGCCAACCACAAAATCGCGAAAAAAAAACAGCTGTTCCATAGAAAAGTACAACATCGACTCGACTATAATGTATGTATATGTATTTCGTGGTTGGCCCCATAGTAAAAGTTGTTCATTTGCGTGGTCTGAAAACCCCATTTCATTTTTAGATATACTTAAAAATTAACCGTGTATTGTTCACCCATCTTAAACCCTGCCTCTGCAGAAAGCACCTCAACTCGACTGATCTACAACCACGCGCGCACAATTACGCATGCGTCGAGTGTGGAAAGTGGACCACGGTTGCACAACCGGAACCTCGCAATGTGAGGTGGGGTCTCAATGGTAGCAGGTAGAAACTTGATTGAGTCTTCGCGATTTTTAGTTTTTTGCATGCACAATGCTATTTATAAATTATATTAAATAATGTACTGAAAAAAAAACGATTAGGTAGACATTTGGAAGGATGTTTCTTTTGAAACAATGGCTTGCAGCAAAAAAAGTAAAAAGTACTTATTAGACATTTGGCGAATATTGGACGAACATTTGGCCATTCTTGGCGGTTGAACATTTAGTGCTTTAGCACAAAATAAAAAACCTATCGGCCATTTGCACTAAAAGTCTTTTCTTAAGCACAACTCGACCGAATTAAGGCGTATGACAGCTGCATGACAATGACAGCTAAGGTCAAAACACCGTTTTAATTTGGTTGAGTTGTAGGCAAACTGCCGTATGTGTTTTTGTTTTTTAGTAAGATGGGATGGTTGCAAAATAAAGTCTGACTCTATAGTATTGTCAAAAAGTTAGAAAAGATTTTATTTTTTTTACGTAATTTAACATTTAATGTTAATTAATAGGGGAACGAAAAAGACTAGTTTGTTACTGTTTTAACTTCAAATTTTACTGTTATTAATAATTTTTAAAAATGCTTTTTGCACCATAATAATATCTAAGGTTTGATTTTATTTACTCTTATATATTACATTCCATAATAGTGGTGCAAGTCCTAGTTGTTTTCGATTTGTTTTATATTAACCTGTACATTTTATTTCAATACTTATCCACTCCGCTCATCGCATTCATAGGGACCACACCTTATAATTTCTTGGTCGCATATTGTGTCTTCCGTCCGTCGCCGTGTGGGTCAATGTATACTTTAAATTACTGTACAATCTGACGGAATAGCTATAAATAAATAAATGTGGGACGGCATTGCAATCATTGCTCTGGTTTAGAAAAAAACAAGCTGTAGTACCTTAAATGTTAATTAATTAATTATGAATAATAATTCGTCACAGTCCATTACAGTCTAACCGTCTCTGTGGCCTAGTGGTTCGCCTACCCGTGTAAGATGCAGGGGTCCCGAGTTCGATTCCCAGGGGGGTACAATTTGTACCCGGTTTGGTTGGTGGTAGGGCTTATTTCAAGTCCACCTGGCTAGCTACCACCATCTTACCTAAGTCTGACGCCAAAACAACAATTTAAAAATTGTGTGCCCGCAGTTAGGGGTATGTATGATAGCCAGTTCCTCAGTGATGAGGATTCCGGATGTAGTGCGCTTCCACACTTTATCGTCACTTGGTGAGGTGAAGGCCAAGCAATACCCCGTTGTACATAAAAAAACAATTGTGACGATAAGGCCGAAGGTGGAAGCGCACTACACCCGGATTCCTCATCACTGAGGAACTGGCTATCATACCCCTAACTGCGGGTACACAATTTTTTTTTAATTGTTGTTATGGCGTCAGACTTAGGTAAGATGGTGGTAGCTAGCCACGCGGACTTGAAATAAGCCCTACCACCAACCAAATCGATTACAAATTGTACCTTCTGGGAATCGAACCCGGGTCCCCTGCGTCTTACATGAGTGGGGCGTACCACTAGATGAGAGTCAATATGGCGGGTGTATCATGTCGAATCGAACTGTCTCAAATACCAAAAAAATGTACCTAAATGTACTATTTAGTACCTGAAATTAAAAAAAAATTACCTAAATAGGAAAAAAGTTATAACGAAATCAAAGGTACACCCGCCATATTGACGTCAATATGGCGGGTGTTCTTTAATAAATCAATGTTGAACCATTATACATAAAATATAACTACATCAAAAAAATTTACCTAAAATGTACCTCAAGGCAAAAAAACCACATGCTCGATTACTTAAGTAGTTTCTGAGAAATCAAACAACAGCTTTTTTTTGTGATCAACAAGATCGCGGGATCCCTTATGGTTTTAAAGTATATCACGGCTAGATTTTACCATTCATTAGTGTCATTCATACTTTGGTAACTACTATTTAGTACTATTCGTTTGGAACTATTTGGTACTATTCATTAGGTACTATTTAGTACAAATAATTTAGTACCATTCATTTGTCCCTATTTAGTACAAATTATGTGTTGCCATATAGTACAATTTATTTGGTATCATATAGTACCATTCGTTTGTTACTATTAAGTACCATTCATTAGGTACTATTAAATAAAAATTATTTGGTACCATATTGTTTCATTCGTTTGTTACTAAATGAATGGTACTATTTAGTACAAATTATTTGGTACCATATAGTACCATTCATTTGTTACTATTAAGTACCATCCATTAGGTACTATTAGGTACAAATTATTTGGTACCATATAGTATCATTCGTTACTATTAAGTATCATTCATTAGGTACTATTTAGTACAAATAATTTAGTACCATAAAGTACCATTCATTTGTTTCTATTTAGTGTCATTCATTAGGTACTATTTAGTTCAATTTATTTGGTACTATATGGTAACATTCGTTTGTTACTATTTAGTAACATTCATTAGATACTATTAGGTACAAATTATTTTTCTACCATATAGTACCATTCTTTGTTTCTATTAAGTACCATTCATTAGGTACTTTTAGGTACAAATTGTTACACTTACTTTGTTACATAAGTACCATTTATTTACTACTATTTAGTACCATTAATTAGGTTCTATTAAGTACAAATTATTTGGTGCCATATACTACAAATTATTTGGTACCATATTGAACCATTCGTTTGTTACTATTTAGTACCATCCATTAGGTACTACTTAGTACAAATTATTTAGTGCCATATAGTACAATTTATTTGGTACCATATCGTACCATTCGTTTGCTACAATATGAATGGTACTATTTAGTACAAATTATTTGGTACCATATAGTACCATTATTTTGTTACTATTTAGCGCAATTCATTGGGTACCATTAGGTACAAATTATTTGGTACCATATTGTACAATTACTTTGTTACTATTTAGTACCATTCATTAAGTACAATTAAGTACAAATAATTTTGTACCTTGTAGTACCATACATTTGTTTCTAGTTAGTTTCATTCATTAGGTACTATTTAGTACAATTTATTTGGTACCATATAGTACCATTCGTTTGTAACTATTAAGTACTACTCATTAGGTACTACCTACTACCTACCTAATGAATGATACTAACTAGAAACAAATTATTGGTACTAAATTACTTGTACTAAATTGTATCTAATGAATGGTACTAAATAGTAACAAAGTAATAGTGCAATATAGTACCAAATAATTTGTACCTAATAGTACCTAATGAATGGTGCTAAATAGTAACAAACTAATGACACTATATGGTACCGAATAATTTGTACTAAATAGTACCATTCATATTGTAACAAAAGAATGGTACAATATGGTACCAAATAAATTGTACTATATGGCACCAAATAATTAGTACTAAATAGTATCTAATTAATGGTACTAATAAGTAACAAACGAATGGTAGAAAATGGTACTAAATTATTTGTACTAAATAGTACTTAATGAATGGTACTCAAAGTAACAAACGAATGGTACAATATGGTACCAAATAATTTGTAGTATATGGCACCAAATAATTTGTACTTAATAGTACCTAATTAATGGTACTAAATAGTAGTAAATAAATGGTACTTAAGTAACAAATTAATGGTACAATATGTTACCAAATAATTTGTACATAGTAGTACCCAATGAATTGTGCTAAATAGTAACAAACTAATGGTACTATATTATGGTACCAAATAATTTGTACTATATGTCAACAAATGAAATTGTACTAGATAGTGACAAATGAATGGTACTAAATTATTTGTACTAAATACTCCCTAATGAATGGTACCAAACAGTTCCAAACGAATAGTACTAAATAGTAGTTACCAAAATATGAATGGCACTAATGAATGGTAAAATCTAGCCGTGATATACTTTAAAACCATAAGGGATCCCGCGATCTTGTTAATCACAAAAAAAACTGTTGTTTGATTTCTCAGAAACTACTTAAGTAATCGAGCATGTGTTTTTTTTGCCTTGAGGTACATTTTAGGTACATTTTTTTGATGTATTTATATTTTATGTATAATGGTTCAACATTGATTTATTAAAGAACATCCGCCATATTGACGTCAATATGGCGGGTGTACCTTTGATTTCGTTATAACTTTTTTCCTATTTAGGTACAAATTTTTTAATTTCAGGTACTAAATAGTACATTTTAGGTACATTTTTTTGGTATTTGCGACAGTTCGATTCGCCATGATACACCCGCCATATTGACTCTCATTACCACTAGACCACAGATCGGCCCGCACCCTGATTATCTAAAAAGAAACTATTTAGCGACCGGTTTCATTCCACATACATTGCTACTTTTCTTTGGTATGTTTTTTTTTTAATCCAAAAAGAAGTAGCAATGGTTCACTATCATCTATGAACTGCAACCGGTCGCTAGGTGGTTTCTAATTAGATAATCAGCCCGCCGATTGAGATTAAGTTAGATTCTATAATACGAGCCTAAGTTTATTTGATAAAAGAATTTTTGATTGTGATTTTGTCTCCGGCTACCCATCCTTTGACTGTCCTCTGAAAAAGTTATTATACACAACAGCATTATAAAGTTGGACAATGGACGCATCGTTTGTCATGTTATCACAAACACGGCTTGTCCATTGTGTGTTAATGAATTCACCAACACTTCCTGGATTTTATGCCAAATGGTATTACATGACTTTTCATAGGGCAGGGAATATTGTTAACCTTGGGTAATTTTTTTCCAATTTAGTTAATTGGAAAGAGCACCTAGTGAATTTATCAAGTTTTGAGAAGCGGAATTTATCGGAAAACCAAGTCAATTGCATGGCCTAAGGACTTTGGTTACTTTGCAGTTGGCTAGATTTTTTTAACCTCTAGGGGGGCAGCTGCACCTCCCTGCCCACCCTTGGCGACGCAGTGGGTGATACATAGCAGCCTGGCGCAACTCTCTCAGTAAAAAACGATCTATGAAACGGAGGCGAATTTTTAACTTGTCTTAGTTTGAAAGAACGTTGACAATCCACAAAGCAGTAGATAATTGACAACATTCGAATTGAGGCGAATTATACTTCGCCGCATCAAAGAGATAAAAGATATCTATCATCTTTGACCGTTTTACCGCCAATGCCGTTTGACGTTTCTCTTTTGTTTGTTTTCGTTGGATTCGCCTCCGTTTCATACTCACGCTTTTTTGTATGACACTCCCGTCTCTTATGACGCTAGTTATTTTTACATTCTCTTTGATACATAGCGTGATCGGGAACTATGTGTCTCATCATAAGAAGGCTCAAAGTCACCCAGAGTGCAATGGAGAGAGACATGCTCGGTGTTTCCCTGCGTGATAGAATTAGAAAAGAGGAGATAACCTACGAGTGTAATATTAATATACAAATAATCGGTATTGCTTGAAGGATTGCTTAAGTGGCAGTGGGTGGTATAACGAGAGGGCCACGCGAGCCCTATGTAGATTGGTAGATGTTAATTACCTTTTCGGAAATAGGTGGCGTTGTTAAAAAACCGGCCAAGTGCGAGTCGGATTCGCGCATGAAGGGTTCCGTACCAAAAACGGCAAAAATCACGTTTGTTGTATGGGAATCCCATTCAAATACTTATTTTATTCTGTTTTTAGTATTTGTTGTTATAGCGGCAACAGAAATACATCATCTGTGAAAATTTCAACTGTCTATAGCTATCACGGTTCATGAGATACAGTCTGGTGACAGACAGATAGATGGACAGCGGAGTCTTAGTAATAGGGTCTCGTTTTACCCTTTGGGTACAGAACCCTAATAAAATAAATAAATTTAAAAAATATTAAAAACACGACTGCCCTGCCAAAAACGAACTAAAAAGTTAAATAACAAGAGTCATTGCAGTCGGGGGGACTATTTTGTGGAACTATTTTTAATCAAAGAGGTCCCCCGACTGCAATGACTCTTGTTATTTAACTTTTTAGTTCGTTTTTGGCAGGGCAGTCGTGTTTTTAATATTTTTTTAAATTTATTTATTTTTATTTCACACATTTTAGTAACAAATTATATAGTTTTGGAATGTGCTCATCAAGGCCTTTCATGTGATGCCCATATTGTAATAATTAAAAAAAAGATTTTTTTTCACATTTGAAAATGGCGTCGTACAGTCGCCATATTGACTTTTTCAAAAAACAATATAGCCAGTGTCACTCGGGATGATGTAAGGATTCTTCCGATACCCCATACACTAAATCCGTTGAGCCATTTACAAGTTATGGTGGAATAAAGAAACTCACATACCTACAAACATACTTGAACCCTGAATACATATACACTCCTTTTTGGGCAGTCGTGTAAAAAACAATATTAAATTTCGGATGATCCGGGCCGGGGTTTTATAGTATAGTGCAACAGACAATAAAAATGCATAAAAATGGTTTGACTTGATCCTTTTTGTTATGACCACTGCGCGCAATTTGCATGTGTAAGCTAAACCTCACATGTTCGCTCTAATGATATGAATACATCAGATTTTCCACTTTAAATATATGTATTTTACACAGCAAACAGTACAATAAGATAATAGTATATAAAATTAAAAAAAAAGTATAAAATTGTGCCACAATTAAAGCCTAATCCAACAATTTAAAAAGTTTTGTGTTCCGGCAGTTAGAGGTAAGATAGCCAGTTCCTCTGTGATGAGGATTCCGGGTGTAGTGCGCTTCCACCTTCGGCCTTATCGTCATTTAACATCAGGTGAGGTTAAAGCCAAGCACTATCCCGTTGTGTATAAAAAAACAATCCATGTATACTGAGGCGTTTTTAGGGTTCCGTACCTAAAAAGGAAAAAACGGAACTCTTATAGGATCACTTTGTTGTCCGTCTGTCTGTCCGTCTGTCTGTCAAGACCCTTTATCTCGGGAACGCGTGAAGGTATCGAGTTGAAATTTAAACCATATACTAGGGTCTACGGGCCCTTGAAGCTGTAAAAAAATCAAACTTCTAAGTTAGCGTAAAAAAAGATACTGCCGTTTAGGGCGCAAAAAATGCATTTTCGATACTCTCAAAGGAATCAAAATTCATAGGGTACTTCCCGTTGACCTAGGACTATGAAATTTGGCAGGTAATAGCGTCTTATACTACACTTACAGGAATAAATCTGAAAACTGTATATTTGTAATTAAATCATAAAAAATATGGTCATTAAAATACGTAATTATTAATCATCTTGGTGAAACAACGGTATGCGCGGTCATAGTTTAACTTCTAATTACTTTTGTGATAATCGCGCCACTAATTCTTTTTAAAATATCAATATTTATTATCATTAATTATTCAGATCCTTTCAAATATTGATATAGTTAATTACTTTTAAAAATAAAATTGAAAAGTAATAAATTTGGCTCTAAATATTTTCGCAACATGGCGGTATTTCACACTGCATGACAGGGGGTCTTCTTCTTCTTATTTTTGTTATGGCAATCTACTTTCCTCTTGGAAGTAATTTTTGCCAGTGTCATGTTTTGAATAGTTCTGTATTTTTAGATTTTCTAGTAGATTGTTTCAATTTACATTAAAATGCAGGTGCATCACATTCCAATGCTGCTTGGAGCATTTGGCAGCAAGTATATCAAGACAGTTTACTCGGTAAGTTTTGCCGAGGTAGCGACCACTACAATAAAAGTCTCAGCTTCACTCAACCAAGATCGCGCCTATTTCCATTATCCCACATATTGTTCACTTGCGTAGACACTTGTACCACAAAACTGCACCAATTTTAAAACACAATATCCACTATGAATCAATTTGCGAATAATTAAAATAGTCACCGAACTAAACTCGACAAAATCCCGCCAAAAACTCCTGACAGGGGGTCAAAGAGTAAAACAATCAACGGAGTGCATTCCAGCAGACCAATAGCTATCACCACAAAGTAGGTAGATATATAACAATCAGCGCGTTTTTCACACCGATATGACGTGACTCGAACGGGATGGAAACAGACTTTCGGAGCAATGGTCTTGTTGGAATTAGGGTTACCATTGCAAAATTTGGAAAGTCCTGACAAAAAGCCGGACATTTTAATAAAAGTCCGGACATTTTCACAGACAAATCCAGATTCCATACAAATGTATGGACTTCTCTTTCGAACACTACTGCTATGTATGATTTTTTACTAGTATACCCCCCAATCTTAAAAAGCCGGACAAATTACTAAGCCGGACAAAGTCCGGACAATAGTCTAAAAGTCCGGACATGTCCGGACTAATCCGGACGGATGGTAACCCTAGTTGGAATACACCCATTTGTATTCCAACTAGGGTTACCAAATATCTTTTTTTTTGTTTGGGTATCAAATAAAAGGCCTTGTTGAGCATATTCCAAAAAACTGAAAAAAAAATAAGAACAAAAGAAAAATTTTTTTTGCAGTATGGGTATCAAATGAAAGGCCTTGATGAGCTCTTTCCAAAAAACTAAAAAAAATTGAAAAACTGGAAATAAATGAAAAAAAAACCAGTTTTTTTTTTTTTTTTCAATATGGGTATCAAATGAAAGGCCTTTATGTGCACATTCCAAAAAGATTAAAAAAATCTTTCCATTTTCTTTTTTCAATTACTGTAATTTAAAATAAAAATAAAAAGCTTAAAACTTTTAAAACTAAAAAGTTAAAAGTTTATAAGCTACTTGGTTTGAATTTCCGCGCATTATTTGAGAAAAGTATACTATACAAGCCTTGGCCGCAACTAGGCATTGATGGACTCACGTATGTTCTTCAATGCCTGTCTTGAGTGCCGCTGCAGTAATGTACTATTCCATTTCAAACCTTCGCCCGTGGTCAATTCTTTGTCGTAATCCCTGCATGCCTAGCATGGCCGATTTATATCGCCGTGATATAGCGTTGTATCACGTTTAACTGTCAAAAATACAAAGGAATCTGACAGTTGAGTGTCGATAAAATGCTATATCACGCGATATAAATCGGTTATGCTAGGCAGGCTGGAAGGGTTATTTTCTACGTGGCGACAAAGGATTTCAAATGGTTATCTATATATAGCAGTCAATTCTAAATGTTTTTGCGCGAATCACTTAAAAACTGCTGAACGGATTTTGATGGTATTTTTTTACAGTTTGGTAGCTTGGAGTCCAACTTATAATCTAAGCAATTTTTCACATAATTCCGGTAGGTAGAACCTGGGATGAAGCTTGAACTCTCCGTAGTACAGTTTTCATATAAAAAAAACTAATAACTACCAACCACTTTTTTTCAAAATATTTCCTTTGAACCGACACAACTTTTCTATAGCTTTATTTTATGTATAGATGTAGGTCTGTACGGAACCCTCGGTGGGCGAGCCCGACTCGCACTTGTCCGTTTTTTTTTAGCTTTGGAAGGCACGTTATGCCGTTGCGTTGGTCCAGGCTGCATTTGAAGTCTTAACACCCACCAATCCGCAGGGGCCCGCGTGGTGGGTTATGGTCCATCCTTATTCACCCGTAAGGAAGACCTGTGCCCCAGTAGTGGGGGGAGGAGGGGAGGGAGGGGCATTAAAAATGGCTAATGGCTAGAGGCTTTTTAAGTTTTTTTTATTGGAATAATAATCTGTGTATTTGACCTCAATTTTTTAATTAGTCCTAAAAGTTTTCAATGCACCAATTTGCTCGCCAAATCTTTATCTAGCCTTGTTCCAAGTTTAAAAGTCTAAAAACAAATATGGCGGTTTAGAACAATATCTTAATTGTATGCACTCAGTTCACGAGAGACGTGAGAATCGTAGTTACTCAACATTATTGTCTCGAATTCACGCAATTGTCTCGAAAATGGTGGTTTATTTTTAAATTATGAGTTGCAATTTTATCTTGACTCCAAAGTTACGAAATTCGCTTTCTTGTTTAAGATATTTTCAACATTACATTACTGTAAGAACATTGTAATTTTATCCCACTTTACGGTAGAGAAATGAGATCTGTAAATGAACTAAAGTAACCGACATCGCTCGAAATTTGCCAATTGCTCACTGCTCAGGTGAAGTGGCAATTGGCAGGACACAACGAGAAAAACCGATGGCCGTTGGGGCGGAATGGTCCTGGAATGGCGACCGCGCACCGGACGACGCTCCGTGGGTAGGCCCCCGACAAGGTGGACCGACGTGAGGGTGAAAGTCGCGGTGCGCCGCTGGATGCGGGCCAAGCAGGAACGATCGTCGTGGAGATCCTTGGAAAAGGCTATGCCCAGCAGTGGGCAAAGTGAAAAGACGAATAATCTGTAGATAAATTAATTCATAAGCAATGAAGAGTATAAAGAATGAATGTGGTCACTGTATTGTTAGCCAAATTAAAAGTTTTGAGGAAATATATTTTATTCTGTGTCCGATCACGTGTAAAGCCCAATTACATGAGTGCATCGCAACACTTCCGTGTGTCGACCTTTACAGCGGGTCACGATTGCAAAATGGCTGCTTGCGAAACAATGGAAGTTATTATAGAATCCTTTACCGCAGGATAATGGCTGCGCGTGCAATTATAGAAATGTATCGATAGATTTAAATATAGATAATAATGAAATGAAGCAGAAACGGTGAAGAAAATGTTAACCGCCTGTTAAATAAAAACAAAAAACTTTTCTGTAATGTAAAAAAAAACAGATCGAATGATGATGAGTGATCGAATCAGAAATGAGATCCGCAGGCGAACTAAAGTAACTGTCATCGCTCGAAGGATTGATCAGCTGAAGTGGCAGTGGGCTGGACACATAGCGAGAAGAACCGATGGCCGTTGGGGCGGAAAGGTTCTTGAATGGCGACCGCGCACCGGATAACGCTCCGTGGGTAGGCCCCCGACAAGGAGGACCGACGATCTGGTGAAGGTTGCAGGAAGCCACTGGATGCGGGCAACGCAGGACCGATCGTCGTGGAGATCTTTGGGGAGGCCTATACCCAGCAGTGGGTGTCGTGCGGCTAATATAATGAAAAAAACAGGCTTATATCTCAGTTTTACGGCGAGTTTATAATAACCCCATATGTGGGTTGAGCAAATATTATTCGTATTCCATTAGTGAGTACCCAGTGTTATCAGAGCTCTGGGCTACACATACTTAGATGTAATATTTTTACTAGAAACTTCTAATCAGATTTTTTCCATGTCTATTCCTAATAGCTTACGTTTGATTTGTTTAAAGTCATCTTAGGTTTCACTCCAGTCAGTTCCCTTTTAACATCATGGGTCTTATTGTGCGTAAAATAAATAAATCAATATCGATAGTTAAATCGATATGTTACACATCACAACAGCCAAGCCGATTGCTGAAATGTCGTTTCGACATCGGTTCCTATCCGAAACTAGTGCTGCCTGTGAAACTATAAGTCTCTTCCGCTACCTGTTAACTAGTTCAGGAGCGATCGGAAATCCTCCGTTCCACTTACGGGCTCATACAAATAGAAATATTTTATCCACATGTCAGAGCTTGGCCTTCACCTCACCTCATGTAAAGTGGAAGCGCACTACACCCGGAATCCTCATCACTGAGGAACTAGCTATCTAACTTCTAACTGCCGGAACACAACGATGTTAAATTGTTGTTTTAGCGTCAGACTTAGGTAAGATGATGGTAGCTAGCCAGGCGGCATAAAAAAAAGCTCTACCACCAACCAAATCAACATTCCCCCCATCCTAGGAATCGAACCCTGGACTCCTGCGTCTTATTCAGATGGGCGGCATCTGAATGAGATGGACTCACTAGACTAGAGGCGGTTAAGGCGTGAAATACACAGACTGTGTATTTCACGCCTAAAAGGGTCAAGCTGGATGAAATATTAAAGTTTTGCCTCCCTAGCAGTAGTCTCATTTTGAAAGTGTAATTGAACTTCGCTTATCAACAAAATCTTTTCATCAACCCACCCCAGTCTGTATTTGGCCCGCGTGGTGCCATTCATAAGGAAGGTCTGTAAAAATGGCTAATGACCAAGAGCTTCCGTTCAAATATTAGCATTTAGCACAATAACATAGTCAGACAGACTTAGACAAAATTTTGCAAGCTTTGCCAATCATCTTTGCAGATTAGCTTACGTAATGATCGATTGAGGAAAACCTGAGGTAAATCTTGATTAGATGTAGGATACTTGTACTATTATGTATTCTGTGTTAGTATTAGTACTTGTATAAGATACTAGTGGCCCGCCCCGGCTTCGCACGGGTGTAATGTAGTTATTAAATGTAAAACTGTGCTAATGTGGTGTCAGTGTAAAGTTATTAGATTATACTACAGGATACATATACCTAGGAGGACGACATATACCTATACGACGTACGCAAGGGGTGTTATAATATAATTGACGTGTGTATGTGTCTGTCTGAGGCAACCAACCTAGCTCCCAAACTTATGGATCGATTTTAATGGGGTTTTTATGCATAGTTTAAGAGAAGCGTATAGACGGCGGGAAGCGACTTTGTTTTATACTATATATGGCTTTTGTCCGTGGTTACGCCCGCGTGGCAGTCGGTAATCGTTGTAAGTCTTCCCTTGGAAACCAATGATCGGGAAGAAAAGAAGCCTGTGTTAAGCCCACCGGTAACGATCAATTGCGATTGTCAATTTTTCCGCAATTGACGCCCATTGACGGAAAAATTTATCGTTTACGCGTGCAATTGAAGCGATTGTCAATTGCTCCAACAATGGCATTGACGGAAAAATTGACAATCGCAATTGATCGTTACTGGCGGGCTTTAAGTATTCCAGACTTAATTTATATCTGTGCCAAATTTCTCCTAAATCCGTTCACCCGTTCAGACGTGATTGAGTATGATATGATTGAGTAGGTACCTAACAGAACAACATCCAAACATCAAAACTTTCACATTTACACAATTTTGTGATTATATAGGTAACTAGTGGCCCGCCCCGGCTTCGCACGGGTGTAATGTAGTTACTAAATGTAAAACTGTGCTAATGTGGTGTCAGTGTAAAGTTATTAGATTATACTACAGGATACATATACCTAGGAGGACGACATATACCTATACGACGTACGCAAGGGGTGTTATAATATAATTGACGTGTGTGTGTGTCTGTCTGTCTGAGGCAACCAACCTAGCTCCCCAACTTATGGATCGATTTTAATGAGGTTTTTATGCATAGTTTAAGAGAAGCGTATAGACGGCCGGAAGCGACTTTGTTTTATACTATGTATAGCTTTTGCCCGTGGTTACGCCCGCGTGGCAGTCGGTAATCGTTGTAAGTCTTCCCTTGGAAACCAATGATCGGGATGAAAAGAAGCCTGTGTTAAGCCCACCGGTAACGATCAATTGCGATTGTCAATTTTTCCGCAATTGACGCCCATTGACGGAAAAATTTATCGTTTACGCGTGCAATTGAAGCGATTGTCAATTGCTCCAACAATGGCATTGACGGAAAAATTGACAATCGCAATTGATCGATACCGGCGGGCTTTAAGTATTCCAGACTTAATCTATATCTGTGCCAAATTTCTCCTAAATCCGTTCACCCGTTCAGACGTGATTGAGTATGATATGATTGAGTAGGTACCTAACAGAACAACATCCAAACATCAAAACTTTCACATTTACACAATTTTGTGATTATATAGGTAATAGCTGCACCCCGCGGTTTTACCCGCGCAGTCTGTCGATTCTGTAACCAAACACGCATCTCACTTCACTTTGCGTGAATTTGTTATTAGACATTTGTTTACTAAATGAGCTATTTTACTGATTGCAAAAAATTTAGGTAGCCTGCGTAGCTATCTAAAATCTTTTGTGATAAAAAATTTTTCTTATCATTATCTTATTTATGATTTAAAATTCCCGTGCCGTGAAGTGAGATTCGAAGTGGGGTTCGAGTTTGGTTACAGAATCGACGCCCTGTTAACGATTCTGTATTAGTTAGGTAGGTACCTACTTAATAAAATTTATTAGCGGTAATTTAACAAAATAAGTATAATAATATTATGTTACATTTAACACTTACCTTATAGTTAAAAATTCTAATATCTTTGCTTAATAGTTATCTTCTTTATAAATAAAAATCGATGTATGTGTATTTGTTTCCTTTGCACTCCTAAACCATTCATCCACATCCGATTATGATGAAACTTTGGTGAATATTTGGTGAATTGTTCTGCTTACTACTGAAAAGGTTTCTGGCTAAAAAAAACGTGACATTGCAACGCATGCCGGGCAAAGATTTATGTCGGGTGCAACTAATGTTGTGCATTATTATCAGGCTCTCCATTGAAACACTTCTCTAAATACCACATTTCTTGTCACGTTATCTGATATTTGCCAGATGTTGCCGTTTTATTTGACTAATATTTCGTGAAGTAGTGAAAATAGTCAAAGTTTGTTTTGAAAATCGGGAAAATTAGAGATTAAACGTCATCCCGTGCAGTGACAACTGACATATATTTTTCTTAATCATTCAAATGCACTAAGAAGTTTTGATTCCGATATCGAAGTCAACCACCCTAAAAATAGCTTTCTACCCCTTTTCAACCCTGTTAAGGGATACATTTCAAAAAAATACGAAACACGTGTTCAATTAATTTTGTAAAAGAATGTCTATGCCAAATTTCAAGTCAATCGGGCCAAGGAATCGCGTTCTCCCATACAAACTTTGCCACCCTGTTTCACCCTCTTAGGGATTGAATTTCGCAAAATCCCGTCTTAGTGAGCACCTACATCCTAAAAGGGACCCCCATGCAAAATTTGAGACTCCTAGCACTTGTAGTTTCTGAGATTTCGTGATGAGTCAGTGAGTGATTTACGCTTTTATATATATAGATAGCTGCACCCCGCGGTTTTACCCGCGCAGTCTGTCGATTCAGTAACCAAACTCGCATCTCACTTCACTTCGCGTGAATTTGTTATTAGACATTTGTTTACTAAATGAGCTATTTTACTGATTGCAAAAAATTTAGGTAGCCTGCGTAGCTATCTAAAATCTTTTGTGATAAACAAATTTTCTTATCATTATCTTATTTATGATTTAAAATTCCCGTGCAGTGAAGTGAGATTAGAATCGGGGTTCGAGTTTGGTTACAGAATCGACGCCCTGTTAACGATTCTGTATTAGTTAGGTAGGTACCTACTTAATAAAATTTATTATCGGTAATTTAACAAAATAAGTATAATAATATTATGTTACATTTAATACTTACCTTATAGTTAAAAATTCTAATATCTTTGCTTAATAGTTATCTTCTTTATAAATAAAAATCGATGTATGTGTATTTGTTTCCTTTGCACTCCTAAACCATTCATCCACATCCGATTATGATGAAACTTTGGTGAATATTTGGTGAATTGTTCTGCTTACTACTGAAAAGGTTTCTGGCTAAAAAAAACGTGACATTGCAACGCATGCCGGGCAAAGATTTATGTCGGGTGCAACTAATGTTGTGCATTATTATCAGGCTCTCCATTGAAACACTTCTCTAAATACCACATTCCTTGTCACGTTATCTGATATTTGCCAGATGTTGCCGTTTTATTTGACTAATATTTCGTGAAGTAGTGAAAATAGTCAAAGTATGTCTTGAAAATCGGGAAAATTAGAGATTAAACGTCAGCCCGTGCAGTGACAACTGACATATATTTTTCTTAATCATTCAAATGCACTAAGAAGTTTTGATTCCGATATCGAAGTCAACCACCCTAAAAATAGCTTTCTACCCCTTTTCAACCCTGTTAAGGGATACATTTCAAAAAAATACGAAACACGTGTTCAATTAATTTTGTAAAAGAATGTCTATGCCAAATTTCAAGTCAATCGGGCCAAGGAATCGCGTTCTCCCATACAAACTTTGCCACCCTGTTTCACCCTCTTAGGGATTGAATTTCGCAAAATCCCGTCTTAGTGAGCACCTACATCCTAAAAGGGACCCCCATGCAAAATTTGAGACTCCTAGCACTTGTAGTTTCTGAGATTTCGTGATGAGTCAGTGAGTGATTTACGCTTTTATATATATAGATAGATATAGATATTTGTGTTATTCGGAGGCTAGAGGTGCTAGGCATATACCTACCTAGTTGAGAATGTTTTGTATTTCTGGTTTTCATATTATTGAAGAAACTCAAGTGACTCTTAAAACATCACATTTTAATTCCAGTTTTTGAAGAAGTTTAATATTGTTCGAAGGAACTGTCATGTTTTTGAAAAAAAAACAATTTAGGTAGACTATCGGACTTACTAAATTGAGTAAAAATTTAGTGACATTAATTAGGTAGACATTGGGCTAATTTATCAATCTTTACTCAACAATGGATTATTTAAAATCAAATCCTAAAATTCCTCAAAAAATCTGTATTTATTTTTTTCTTTTATCAAAATTGCGCCAAAACATACCTTTTTCGCGGTACCTCTCAAATTTCCAAGTTAAAACGCCATAAGAACTAACCGCGTCGAAAACCGTGAACCGTGAGCATTGATTATGGTGTTTGATTGTCAGTGAAAGCGTTCGTGGGATTGGATTTACTCAATTTTAAGCTTGACCTTGGGGAACTATTGAATAAAGGGTCAACGCATCTTAACATTATAGCAGCGAACTAAAGCTATGGAATAAGCATTCCGCTCAAAAAATGGCACCACACGAAAAGTAAAACTAAGTGGATAGAGCTAAAAATGCTTTCATTTTATTATGTAGCACAAAGCGGCTGAACAATGTCTGCATATTAGTGATTATAATTTGTATATTTATAGATCTTTTCTGTACTTAAACGAAAAAAGAAGATACGTTATTTCTGCATCTTTTTACTGCCTTCTTTGCATCTTTTACACCGTTTGACTATAAAGGACGTCATTTCTAATAGACTCTCCCTTTCTATCTTTTCTCTACAATATAAACTGCAATTTATTGAAAAGAACACTAACGTCAGTCACCGGGTGCGTGGCTGGTCCGACTAAAGCTGAGCGGGTTGTACTTTTTCGGCCCCGTGGTGCCATTTTTTAAGCAATATTTGTTTGCAATTACACTTCCATAGATTTTAGTTTGCTGCATTATAGTCAGGACGTGACCTCTCCCGTGGGCGAATGTTGCAATAATCCCCACGCTTGGCGGGTTGGAGATCTTGGTTGGTAGGGCTTATATCAAGTCCGCCTGGCTAGCTACCACCATCTAACTTAAGTCTGACGCCATAACAACAAATTAAAAATTGTTGTGTTCCGGCAGTTAGAGGTAAGATAGCCAGTTCCTCTGTGTTGAGGATTCCGGGTGTAGTGCGCTTCCACCTTCGGCCTTATCGTCACTTAACATCAGGTGGGGTGAAGGCCAAGTCCCGTTGTGCATAAAAATAAGATCTCAGTGTTGGACCGTTTTCATTGGAAGTAGCTGCTACCCATTTTACTGGTCTACATCGGCGTCTAATCTAGGTGCATAGTGTCCTTGGACGAATTAACCACTGGACACGTAACGTAAGAAAATGGTATGAAATCACGATCGACCAATTTTTGCGGGTGAAGGGGAAGTACACTTGTCAGATAATGACAATGTTATAAGGTGATTTAGCCAGTTTTCGGCCATAATTTTCGGCCAAATATTATGGATTGTGAAACTCATACATTAGTAAGTGGCAGAGGGGTGAAGGCGAATATGGCTGTCATTTCGCGTCCAGTGGTTAATTCGTTCAAGATAGTGTCCTTTTCTCGAAATGTCCTTTTTCAGATTGTCCTTTCTCTCAATGTCCTTTTCTTTTCTAGATTTCTAGATTAGTGGGGATTAGATTCACTCAATTTGAGGCTTGAGAACTATTTAAAAATATACTACATTAAGGCCCGTATTTATAAATCGCTCTCAATGTTGAGAGCTATTTCGATATTAAAGTTAGAAACACACCGGATGCGTAAGCGTAATGCGTAAGCGTGCACGTAGACGTACCATGACGTTGTAATGTCTGAAACTTTATGAGACATGGCACACCGCTTGCGTAACACGTAGATTTGTAACCCTACGCATTGCAGTTCGTGACGTTGAACTCAATGGCATTCCCTATTGGACGTCACACCGAAAATGCACGTATCTTTGCTGCGCGTCACTACGCGCGTGTATACGCAGCCGGTGTGCCCAGGCCTTTAACTTGAAATGCTGTTCTTATAAAAATCAGCATCTCAAGTATGATCTCGAGATAGCTCTCAAAGTTGAGAGCGGTTTATAAATACGGACCTAAGAGTATTTTGTTCAATTGAATTTGCCGAGTGCAAGTTTTAGCAACAAGCTTAATATCTATCCCAATTCTTCTTATCGTATGAGGTATAGTGGCCACCTCTGGTGTTAGAGTTTATCAAGCCTCCTATAAGGCCTCTAACTTGGCTTAACGACTGTTATCAGATGACAACAGCCAGGACCAAAGTTTAACGTGCCCTCCGAAGCGCTCAGTTGTAATGCCATTTAAAACGGTCACCCATTCGACACCTGGCCGTTCGAGCGTTGCTTAACAAACGTGATCGAGTACGACCAGTCTGTCAAGCTCCCTCATGAGCGCTTCATCTATATGATATCAATGCAACCTCATTTATTTAAACAGCTAACTTTAATACAAGTTTTCCTCGTGATTAGTATACCCGACCGTTGTCACCGAAGGTCGGGCATTACACAAGTGTACCTTGCTTTACCGAGAGTTCGATCTAGTGAAATGATGAATAGGCTCGATCGAACAGCCATCTTTATTCAGATCAAGGGCGGATCATGGTTGACCGGCTTGTGAATTTTAATAGATTCCGCTAGCATTGACTTAATCCTTAAGGTTTTAAGATTTTATTGAATCGAATCTATTCTTAGATGTAAAAAGAATTGGATTTGGCTTACGCTTCACAAAACTATCGTGGAGGGTGTTATATTAAAAAGAATACAGTTAAATTGAGATTCTCTTCCGTATTAGAACCCGGGTTTTAATAGTTATTTATGCAACTGTATGCATAAATATTATACATAGAATACTGGTCAGATCAGTTGGGTGAGTATAGCGATCTGAATCTCCTCCATTCACTCCCTGAATAGCCGTCATCAGATCACAGCACAGTACATCCCTGGCAGAAAACCAAGGCTTCAAAGTTACCTCGTTTGTATGAAAATAACCCTGGTATCCCTAGACAAAGTTGATATGTGTATATTAAGCATGGGTTGGGTGTAGATAAAAAATACATTAAAATCTAGAGACATCACGCTGAAATCGAGTTCTATCATCATGTTTGTTGCATCTTTATTATTTCATCTAATATTACGCAAATGTAAATACAACTTTTCCCCATACATATGTTGAACCTTTATTTAATAATTTTCATGGTCAGACCTAAAATTGAGCAAAATTAAGCTCGCGTGTAACGGGAGACGGACGCCACGACCTGAAGATGATTAATTTGTTCTTGAAGGCCAATGATATTAAAAGTAAAGATAAGTTATTGCTATTTAAAACAGCGCAAAAAAATACACACATTGACCGCTGCATGCGCATTGGCTGTGAATTGAAAGCGCGTCAGCTGTCTCGTTCACTCACACACGCAAAGCAGACATCGCGCTCTTTGGACAATATGGCCGAATAAAGTAATAGAAAATACATATTTTTATTAAATACAGTACTTACGTGTGAAATTAAGCATTTTTCCGATCTCTGACTGTTGCTGTATAATTTGTACATCGTCTAAAGAGGCAAGGTGACATTTTTTTAATGAAATTTCACAATTTTATCGCGTCTGACTGACGAGAGCAGCGTGTGTTTCCGTGTCGCGAGCCTGTGTCTAATTGAAAGTCGGGCAATTACCTGACTTTCGTCGTGCCATTTTGGAGAGCGAGTAACGTATCTTTACTTTTTTAACATCATTGTTGAAGGCTATCAAATTCTTCACATATTGTTACGCAATCTCTTTCAACATGAAGATCACGCGTCCAATAACTCTTGACGTCAAACCGTCATGGCGTCTGTTTAACATTCTAACCACGGGCTATTGCTATTACCACACGGAGGTTGGTCGTACTTGGACGTAGAATAACGGCCGTTTAGATATGTAGAAGTTTCGGTAAGGCTAAATATTTCATTCATCAATTTTTTTTTGTTTTATGTCGTCACCAGCCATTTTTGTTTTGCGACCTCCGTGGCCGAGTGAATTTCACATCGGTTTTCGTGGTTTCGGTATCTCTGAGGTCCTGGGTTTGTTTTATAATGGGAATTAATTGATTGGGTGACTGGAAATAATTAAGGGCGACCGTTAATGGAATACTATAGGTACTAAATCTGGTAGCGGTTTATTTTTTGGGCGACAAAATAACTTAACGGGTGACTAACTGTGGATTAAAAAATACGTAGAACGGGCGACTACATGTGGGAGACAAATAATTTAAGTAAGCAGTGAAAATCTAAATGTGTGACAAAAATACTGAGTGGGCAACTATTATACCAAGTACGTACTATATAACTGATTTAAGCTACCCAACATGGCATTTTTGTCATCTCGATTAGGATAATTGTCACCTTTTTTAAATAAAACATATGCCAAAATTTAAATGTTTTATGTGCCCTAAGATTGTCGCCCAAACAGTAATTTGGTCGCCCGTTCTGAATAACTAATTACTCAATTTGTATTTTAAAGTCACCCATTTTCAACATCTAATTTTGTAGTCGCCCTCAGGCCGTTGCCCACTTGGTATTTCAGTACGCTTGATACCCAATAGTATGTTCAGTATGTTTGATACCCAAAATGGGAATTTATTATTACCCGATTAAATACTACTCATATATAATAACAAATTCCATATTGTCTCAGTTCTGGGTGTTTGTGGTTTCGTTGACTCCAATTTCCGTAAAAACCAGTGCTTAAGCTAAATGCTTACTTTGGAATAGGAGCATTATAAATGTTATGTTTTCTAATACATCAGTAAATGTAAGCAGCTAACTAATGGGCCTTCCATAAGTATGGATGCCATAACCAACCACGCGGGCCCAATGTAGGCCGGGACCAACGGTTTAACGTGATTTCGGAAGCACGGAGGAGCCCAAGAGATCTGCACCATCGAGATCCTCAATTCAACTCGTCCTTCTTCCATCGGACAACCAGACGTACGAATCAGCGCCACCGTTTTAGGTGGATATTCGACTCAAACTACTTAAAGACTCGCACTAAGCGTTTTGCTCTAAAGGACATCATCCATGTTTCATACATTTTTGGTCCAAATATGAAAGTGCCAGCCAAAAGACAAAAGTGCTTTATTCTGAAGGTTTTGTCCTCCTAAGCATTATGGCACCGAAGATGTAGCACCGCTCCACATTTGTGTTAAAATGTATGAAAAGACAGACTTTTTGAACTCAATTAAAATCAAGTACAGCGGGGCTACAGCTTCGGTGCCATAATAAGAAATGCTTAGGCAGACAAAATCTACCAGAATTTGCTTTTTGGCCAAGTTTTTTACATTTGTGCCAAAATGTATGGAAAGTCAAACTTTTTGAACTTATTTAAAATGAAGTGTAGCGGTGCTACAGCTTCGGTGCCATAATAAGAAATGCTAAGGTGGACAAAATCTATCAGAATAAAGCACTTTTACTTATTGGCCGGCACTTTCATATTTTGGACCAAAATGGATGATGTCCTTTATCATCCGTACCGCTAGCGAGTGGAACTCTTTGCCGGAGTCTGTGTTTCCCGATAGGTACAATCTGAGGGCCTTCAAGACGCGAGTGAATAGTTTACTAGGCAAGCGCGATTCATCGTAGATCGCATTATCGCTTACCAGGCGTGATAGCGGTCAAGTGCTTACCTTACTAACATAAAATAAATAGTTTCACAAGATCCGAGCAAGTTTCGATTAAAGCCCGGGCCAGACTGTTGTAAACAAGCTTTCCACAGGGGTGACCTTGATGGGAGGCTTGTGGAGCCCACGGTTGGTGTTTGCGTCCACACTGTTTGCAACAAGGCTTCCACCTCAGTGTGATGTCGACTCGTCGCCATCGTTAAAACGGCGGCGTCCCGTCCACAGAGGTTGTGGAAGGTCAAACGAATGTTGGTTGCAAACAAGACACACTGTTGTAAACCGCCGGTGGAGAGCGATGTGGAGGGCTTGTTTGCAACAGTCTGGCCCGGCTTTTACCACCAGGCGTGATAGCGGTCAAGTGCTTACCTTACTAACATAAAATAAATAGTTTCACAAGATCCGAACAAGTTTCGATTAACTTACTATGCAGATTAATTAGTAGAAATTGTATTCCTAGTACTGTCGCCCGTGGTACATTTAAATCACGACAAAGGTTACCGTTTGCCTTTATGATATAATTATTTATTACGCCATTTTAGATACTAAAACCCAAGTTTTAAATATTGCAACTCGCTGTAACCTATTTTATATGATCTCCAAAAGAGTTTTTTTTTTCGAGGTTACAACATGGTTTAGCTATTGTCGTGTTCTACAGCTTTGTTCAATTGCCACAGATGGACTATGACTATGGATAGTGACTACCTGACTCTATTCAAGGCCAGAGTGAATAAGCACCTTCTGGGCCAGCTCGTTCCATCGTAGACCCTGTCTTTGCTTTTGGGCAAGACTGGGGTCAAGAGCAAACCCATTAATTATAAAAAAGTCGCTATACACAGATTTAAGACCATATGAAAATGGTTTGACTTTAATCTAGTCTTAAATCTGTGTATGGCCACTTTCTGTAGTCTTATTATTATCAGTGACAATCAAACAAAACCGTAGAACACGACAATAGCTAAACCATGTGGTAACCTCGAAAAATAAAAATAAAACTATAAATAACTATATCACTAAGGCAAACGGTAACCTTATTCGTGATTTAAATGTACCACGGGCAACTGTACTATCCATTTTTATTAAAACCAAAATAGTGTTAAAATTTTAAATAGGCCTTAAGTTCATTTTACCTTCTTGTTTTGTACTTTGTTGTAATTAATTTCGCATTAACTATTACATTTTAAAATGTATCGTTGAATTAAAAAAAAATGCAAGGAATCAAACCTGTATCTAACTTAAGACGTCAATCCATGTAATCTCTCGATATGGAAGGTCAAATAAAAAAATGTTGCAAAAAGAACAAACGGGTTTGTTGCAAAAAATATGACATATGACGTCACAAATAGGCTCGTACTGAGATGGCAACATTACATGCGCATACGCAATTTTGTTATTATAACCTTTAAGTCTTGCGTTTTAGAGTCGATATTAGCATGGCGTTTGTTTGTTTATAATTGTGTAAGGTGACTTTCACATGAGTTGCGCAAACTCTAGTAAACGCAAGTTGTCCCAGTAACGCGTAAGTTATGTTTGATTCGTTTATATTATAAACTTATGTGAGACAATCTGATTTTGTGAACGCAAAATCTGAAAACAGTTGATCATAATGAACAACTTTTTTTATGGAAACAACTCTTGAACAAAGAAAAAACAACTCTTGAAAAAGGAAATAGCAAAAACTTTTGGGTGGTCTCAGTGGGGTGGTTCCACTCATGATTACAAGCAACTTTTACTATGGGATCAAATCTGATATCGCAAACAAAATCTGCTGTTCCATACATTAAGGTCGACTAGGTATTGCGGTTTTGTATGGAACAGCTGAATTTGTTCGCGATTTGGCCCCATCGTAAAAGTTGCTTGTAATCATGAGTGGAACCACCCCACTACGGAACCAAATGATTAAAAATTCACGCTGAATACATTAAAATTAATAACTAATACCGCTAGTATACGTTAAAATAAAATAAAAACCGGTCAAGTGCGAGTCGGACTCGCACACGAAGGGTTCCGTACCAAAAAACGGCAAGAAAAAAATCACGTTTGTTGTATGGGAGCCCCTCTTAAATATTTATTTTATTCTGTTTTTAGTATTTGTTGTTATAGCGGCAACAGAAATACATCATCTGTGAAAATTTCAACTGTCTAGCTATCACGGTTCATGAGATACAGCCTGGTGACAGACAGACACGGACAGTGGAGTCTTAGTAATAGGGTCCCGTTTTTACCCTTTGGGTACGGAAACCTAAAAAAAGTGGTTACAAATTTCAAACTTCGGTAATAGACATTATATAACGTGTTACAAAATAACTAATGTCGAATATGGTAGATAGGGACCATCAAACTGAACAACTTTTACTATGGGACCAACTCTGAAGTGACGAAAAAAAAAATCTGCCGTTTCATAAAAAAATGTATAATGAAAATATCAAAATGAATGAAACAGTTGTTTTTTTCTTTGTGAAAGTTGTTCAGTTTGATAGTCCCTATCTGCCATATTCGGCATTGCAGTTTTTTCGTAACACATTGTTTATTTACATTGAAATAAATAAATCTTTGCGCTAGTAACAAACTTCAAACTTAAGTAATATACACACATCAACTTTGTCTAGGGGAAACAGGTGTTATTTTCATACAAACGAGGTAACTTTGAAGCCTTGGTTTCCTGCCAGGGATGTACTGTGCTGTGATCTGATGACGGCTATCCAGGGAATGAATGGAGGAGATTCAGATTGCTATACACACCCAACTGATTTGACCAGCATTCTCAAAACGTAAAGGACATGTTTAAAAAAAACCACGAAGATAGCATGAAAATGTATGGAAATCCTCAAACTGAGAACTCTGACCTATTAATCTTTTAGAATGCTGATCAGATCAGTTGGGTGTGTATTACGATCTGAATCTCCTTCATTCACTCCCTGGATGGCCATCATCAGATCACAGCACGGTACATCCCTGGCAGGAAACCAAGGCTTCAAAGTTACCTCGTTTGTATGAAAATAGCACCTGTATCCCTAGACAAAGTTGATGTGTATACATTTGGACCAAGGACCGGAACCGCTTACCGTTAAAGGGGTTTTTGTTTGGGTATTTCATAGACTTGTTTTCAAAAACCCTATCAATACGGTAACCCTATCGAAAGGGTAACCCAAGTAAGGACTTATCGAATACGAAAACCCTATCGGGAAAACCCTATGAAGGCTTTATGAAGGGGTTTTAAAACGTGTTCAAGCAATTTATACCTAGTTCCACCTGGGCCGAAGGACCGGAACCGCTTACCGTTAAAGGGGTTTTGATTGGGTATTTCATAGACTTATTTTCAAAAACACTATCAATACGTTATGCATGACGTCGACTAACCCTAACGAAAGGGAAACCCTATCTTTTAGTAAGCTTTTTAATAGGGTTTCCCTATCAATTGGGTTAACCAAAAAAAACCGGCCAAGTGCGAGTCGGACTCGCGCACGAAGGGTTCCGTACCAAAAAACGGAAAAAAACCGGCCAAGTGCGTGTCGGGCCACGCGCAGTAGGGTTCCGTAGGTACATTATATACCATACCATATTTTAATACCGCTATCATTTTTCGTCTGAAAAAATAACTTTGTTTTTCACTGTGTTTGTATGAATGACAAAGTTATATTTGCGGTTTTGGAAAATGTACTATATCTCAAAAACTAATTACTGTATCTCGTTCAAACCAATTTTCGTTGAAAGTGTTTATTAAGATCTATAGCATATATTTTTTTTAGATTTTTCACCCTCTTACTTTAAAAGTTAAAGGGGGGGGGGGACACACATTTTACCACTTTGGCGGCAGATATCTTTCAAACGGTTGACTTTGAAAAAAAATTGTCTTAAAAACCTCAATGTCATTTTTAAAGACCTATCTATAGACACCCCACAAGTATTGGTTTGATGAAAAAAATATTTTCAGTTTCAGTTCTATGTATGGGGAGCCCCCCCTTAATCTTTTATTTTATTTATTTTTGTGTAAAAATCGTAAAGCGGTTCACAGAATACACCTACATACCAAGTTTCAACTATGTAGTCTTAATACTTTTGGAATAAAGTGGCTATGACATACGGACGGACAGACAGACAGACAGACAGACAGACAGACAAACAGACAGACATGACGAATCTATAAGGGTTCCGTTTTTTGCCATTTTGGCTACGGAACCCTAAAAAGGGGTTTTCCGGTCCCTGATTTGGACAAGACAACGTAATATGGTCGGGACAGCTAAACTTTAATTACCTAAATTATTTGCACTAATTCTAATACGCGTCCTATAAGGCATTTAGCCATTAAAATAATGCATTCTTTTAATTCACACAATTGAGTCAACCCAATTTGATAACGATCACAATAATTATGCAAGTTGTTATATCACGGCTAAAATTCAGTCGTCAACTAATTTGCAAAGAAAGTATGCATTAATGTTGAGAACTATTATAGCATTCTACAATTTGAGAAAGTTATAAGTGAATTATAGTTAATTATTTCAGAATTGGTATTTATAGGAACAATAAAATTATGATTTTAAAATGGTAAATGATTAAAAATACATTATGATTTTTAGGGCTTATTTCAAGTCATGCCTAGCTACCACCATCTTACCTAAGTCTGACGCCATAACAACAATTTAAAAAAATTTGTGTTCCGGCAGTTAGAGGTAAGATAGCCAGTTCCTCAGTGATGAGGATTCCGGGTGTAGTGCGCTTGCATTCCTTATCGTCACTTTACATCAGGTGAGGTGAAGGCCATGCAAGCATTATATTGTTGTGCATAAAAAAAATATCTGAAGATGTGTCACTATAACTTGTCATGCTTTATGGCACTTGACAAAATCTGATTGTTTTTTTTTAATTAACTAATATGTGGAAATTTTACGCTATTATTCTGACAACTTTTGGAAACAATGTAAACAAACCATATTCAACCTGAAAATACCTCTTTTAGGGTTTAGTAGTCATATCAACAAAGAAACCTTATAGTTTCGCCATGTCAGTTACTATAATATGCGTGCCATTGTTAGTATACCTATTTATGGTGTCCAAGTTTTATGTATGGCGTTAAGTAACTGAAACTTAGCGTATTTGTGGGAAAACTATGAACAAATATTAAACTTTAGTTTACATACTCGTTCCGTAAGTTGCATGGATAGATAAACGAGACGCTACACAAACACCTAAACCCGCGACAAATAAAAAATATCGAACCCGGGACCTCCTAGGTAAGACACCACCGCCGGTGTACAAGCCACAGCCACTCGACCACGGAAGCCGTTAAAATCATACGGAAGTTGATTTTTTCTCGAACATGCTTTGAAATTCGAACATCATTATAGTCCGAGCGAGGCTCAGAACAAATGAGGGCGAAGCGTGTTTTCGCGTCCGCATAAGTTTTTTTTTCTATTTTCATAATATTTTGACCCTACTGAACAAGATAAGAAAGGGTGTCGCACTGACACCCTTGAGCGTTTCGTAAAAAACGCATAATTATGCCAAGAAGCTACCGCCATTAGATAAACCTCTAATTTAAAGATTTTATAAACCCTATATACAAGTGTTAGGTGTCTAATGAAAGGGAATTAAATGTTCTATAATGTTATAATACACAACATCGTCTGAGTAGTACAGTTCAGAAAATATTTTAAATTTTATGAAAATTATTACTATAGATACACATTTTTTTTTGTTTTAAGTTAACGTAATTCTTAAACTGGTATACCCTATATACAAAGGTTCATAAAATCTTTTAATTAGAGGTTCATATAATGGCGGTAGCTTCTTGGATTATTAAACGTTTTTTACGAAATGCTCAAGGGTGTCGGCGCGACACCCATTTTTATCTTGTTCAGTAATGTCGAAATATCATGAAAATAAAAAAAATCTTATGCGGACGCGAAAACACGGTACGACCCAAAATCTGCAAGACTATTTTGACAACCTTCTTCGTCCTAAATCATCATCACGCCTGCAATTTTGTATGAAAATCTATTTTTACCGTGTTTAGTGACCTATTAAAACTCATTTTCTTTGTCAATGTTAAAAAGGCTACTAGATATTACCATAACAACAAGTCTTTTTGCACTTGTTTTATTACTGCTTAAGTCAGAATGTTAACTGAAGGATACCTACTTGTTATTATGTATAGGTTGTTAGTTTTTTTTTTAAATAGAACCGGTCTGAAAGAATACTTGACCATAGTAAAGTATTGACAGTAACAATGTCGATTTTTATTGTAGCAATTTAAAAATACTTGAGAAAACCATGGTCAGGATTTAATTACTTACATGCTTCACAGCAGTAAAACAAGGTAAAACGTTATGAACCTTGATTTTTATTACTTAACTAATAAGTAACATTTTCCGGATAGCATGTTTTTTTGGCTTAGGTAAAGTATCAAAAGGAGGAGCTCGTGGTTTAGCGCCTGGCCCAACGATTGCGGAGATTAAGCAACTTTCACAAGGGTCGGTTATGGGATGGGTGACCAAACATTTATTATCTCGAGCTCCTCCATGCTTCGGAGGGCATGTTAAGCCGTTGGTCCCGGCTGCATTTGCAGTCGTTAACACCCGCCAATCCGCATTGGGCCCGCGTGGTGGGTTATGGCCCGTCCCCCTTATCCACCCATAAGGAAGGCCTGTGCTCCAGCAGTGGGGACATTAAAAAATTGCTGGTGGTAGGATCAAAAACTCTCCAAAGAAAGTAACTTTTATTTCAGACTTGATTTCATAGTACGTACAACACACATTTTTATAAAATTTGGCATTTGTCGACTAACTAAACGAAAATTGGCATGAGAACATTTTTTTTTATTTTACGTTACATAAATTACCTCTCAAAAAAAGAAACATTGTAGTCCGATCAACGGGGCTTATGCGACCCGAATAATTCTCCCGTCAATGAAATTTGGCATGTGATGACGTTAGGTAATACAGATTACGGATGCAAAATAAGCCAATAAATTTTATTACGAGAAGTTAGGTATTTTTACCTAAACATAAAAATCGCTTATATCTCTCTGTGAATATTTCCTCGGGCTGAAACACTTTCTGTTTACGTACTTATGTACTTGTTAGAAGAAGTATGTAAAGTAATCCAATCTTTTTTCGACTTCAGAAATACCCCAAATTTAACTTTTAACTTTTTTCAATATACCTTCTATTGATAAAATTGTCTGTTGATTATTCTTTTTTAATATGTTTTTATATCTCTAAATACATAGCTTTGTTCAGTAAGCCAATAAATTTTCTTCTTTAATCATATTTTTTTTATTTTTTGAACTTAAGTGGTTATTTACGTAATGTGTAAAAATACTCGGTCCATGTTTATACTTTTATTAGATACATTATTTTATATTAAAACAGATTTGTCAATAATCTAAGAAATTTTCGAACGCGCATATATTTTTTATGATAATCGCCGATTTAGGATAGAGCGTAAGGGTTGACCTTCACTTGACTACTTGGAGCTGCTTAGCCACGCACTTTTGGAGTAGTGTAAGCGAGTTTGATTGGTGGCCACCGTTATTAAAAATGATGTTTCAAGAGTTTAAAGGTAGTGGTAGATATTTCTGAATGAAACAATTAATAAGTGTGTTTATAAGTAGACTAGCTGCCGCCCGCGACTTCGTCTGCGTGAAAAGGTTTTTTTGCTATCCCTCGGGAACAATAGTTTTCGGGATGAAAAGTACCCTATGTCCTTCTCTGTACCCTTGCCAATGTGTATGCAAAATTTTATGATGATCGGTTCAGTAGTTAAGACGTGAAGGCGTAACAAACAAACAAATAAACAAACAAACAAACGGACTTTCGCATTTATAATATTAGTAAGGATATCGGATATCTAGATAGATAGATCACTCTCTAATTACGTCGTTAATGCATATTTTAGCCTTTTTTCCCAATCGTGCATATTTTGTTTAGTAGCGGGAGCTACGTATAGGGAGCTAGTTAAGCTATCCTCTATTTAAATCAATAGAAATGCTGTAAACAATGATTGAACGCCATTCCTCATTCCTTAGCCGAATGGTTGCATAAAAAGTTAGACGCTATTTTGCGTAAAAAACCCGAGCCTTGAAGAAAACGAAAAACATTAATGCCTACATCAACGCCACAGGTCGTACTTCGTACCCTGCGTAAAAGGTATCACCAGTAATGACGCCAAATTTTAAATTTGGCCAATGACATCAGTTGATGTAGAGAGGTCGTTTTCGGCGTTCAAATTGATACTGGGTGATAAACGTTTTTTAGGGTTCCGTACCCAAAGGGTAAAAACGGGACCCTATTACTAAGACTCCGCTGTCCGTCTGTCTGTCTGTCACCAGGCTGTATCTCATGTATTTGTGATAGCTAGACAGTTAAAATTTTCACAGATGATGTATTTCTATTGCCGCTATAACAACAAATACTAAAAACAGAATAAAATTAATATTTAAGGGGGGCTCCCATACAATAAACGTGATTTTTTTGCCGTTTTTTGCTCTATATTAATAACGACAACAGGTAGACAGTTAAAATTTTCACAGATGACGTATTTCTACTGCCACTATAACAACAAATACTAAAAACAGAATAAAATAAATATTTAAGGGGACTCACATACAACAAATATGATTTTTTGCCGTTTTTTGGTACGAAACCCTTCGTGCGCGAGTCCGACTCGCACTTGGCCGGTTTTTTTATTTTGCATTGTGCATATTTTAGACATATTAACAGTTTTTAGTGCATATTTTAGACTTTTTAGTGCATATTTGCATGCATATTTTGGCACTTTGTTAGTGCATACTTTGTCCGAAGTCTAGCCTATTCAAAAAGAAGAGTGTATTGTGTTCACGGTTCATGTATGTTTGTATGTATGTACAACAGATTTGGATGTACGCTAACTAAGTGAACATGGCCTTTTTTGAAAAACCCCCTGATGCCAAATAAAGTAGTTAGGGACCATCACACTGAACAACTTTTACTATGGGACCAACTCTGAAATTGATAAAGAAATCAGCTGTTTCATACAAAAAATAATGACGAATAAAATCTGCATACAAACAATATTAACGAAATTGTCAAAATGTATCTAAGGCAGCCATTACAAATGCTCATGGAAGCATCAGTCAAATTCCATCAGTCATGTCAGTCACGGCTGTGACTGACGATTAACCTACCGTGTAATGGGGTGACTGATGGTTGTATGAAGTTGATTTCTTCTTTCCATCAGTCAGTCAGTCAAACATAATTCATGACTGATGGAATTTGACTGATGCGTGCATGAGCGTGCAATGGCTGCCTAACAGCTGTTTTTTTGTGGTTTCAGAGTTGGTCCCATAGTAAAAGTTGTTCAGTTTGATGGTCCCTATCTATCAAATTCAGCATTAGGGTTTATTTTTTGATATCCCATTACTCTCGTAGTCCGGAAAGTAGTGACACTCAACTCAAGGTATGGCGAGGTCAAAATTTTGTCATTAGATAAATTCACATTGCACATGGCAATATTTAGGCTTTTCAGGTAAAACTGAGCTGATTTAACTCAGTAGCCATCTGCCCCCCCTTGGCAGGTAAAGGGGTGACATTCATAGTTTCACGCCGCCACCGCACTTCAGAAAAAAAAATCGGGTTGCACTCCGGGAGTGCCGGCAGAAGTGAAAACTTGAATATTAACGTTGTGCATTTTGATATTTTGGAATGGTTAGGGAATAATTTTGCACGAATTGCCGTCTTACGAATTTACTCTGCATTTGAATTTACGAATACAGAACAGTATTGTACGAAAGTCTTATCCATAGCTTGACAGAAAATCTAGAGTTTTGACATTGAATTAAAAAATTAGCGCGTTGCTATGGTGACACAAGTGTTTACGCCTTGAAATGACGCGCCGCCATTTTCACCGCGCTCCGTAGAAAGAGAGGGGGATACTTCCGCCGCCGGCTGTCTACTCTCCATCCGTCACATCCGTCTTACGAATTTTCGATCAGGGTCACGTGATTCTTACTGACGCGAGTTTAGCATTCCCCATTACAAAAAGCGTACAACGCCGCTAAAGAAGTTTTCACTTCAAAAATCATATCTCCTTCAATATACCTACCACTTCGAGTGTGGTATTATATCATGATAAATCACGGATGAGGAATTCATTTTTGAAACATTTAATATACAGCTGATTCAAAGAAAAACCGGCCAAGCCAAATGAATAGTATCGTTTTACCAGAAAATAAAACGGTTATTAAATATACTTACCTTATTCAAAGCCTAATAATACACATTATAGTATTATACTTGACTTCCGGCCTAAATTCGTGAACAACAATGCCGCCCATTGGCTAAAATCATCCAATCAGCGATTACTTCTTGTTCGCGCCAAAACTTCCACTACCGGGCATGGCATTTTTTGGGGTACCTACCCAATTTATGTTGGTGTGACAGCTTGAGTTCACTATGGCTTCTGTTACTTAGCAATAGACTGTTGATAATGTTTTTAATTTGTCTCTTGTTTTAATGTCAATATATTTTTGGATTATAAAAGAACTACTGTTTTCTTATAGCTAATACCTAACTTAACGTTCAATTTAATATGGTAACTAAGTAAAACTGGCAGTGTGCAAAAAGGTTCAATTTAAAAAAAAAAAAAGTTCTACAAAAGTTTTTCCGAGATGGATATGGACACTGGGGCGCTCTAAAGAATTAGCGATCGAAACTCATTACTAATGATAACTGCGTAAATTAAGCACGGAAATGATGGCACGGATGAGCTAGGGACTTGAAACTTTGAACATATATGAGAACTGAAAGGCAATTCAATATTATGGTGTCACTGAGCTGATCTGATGATTGAGCCGGAAGAAGGCCACAGGAACTCTATGATGAAACCATGCAACCCCATCGTGTTTGGGCTCGTTTGAATCGTCTTGACGAGTACTCTAATGAGAAATAGTGTTCAAGGGTCTGATGATGGAGCCGGAAGAAGACCACTGGAACTCTGTAATAAAACCGTGCAAACCCATCGAGTTTGAGCTCGTTTGAATCGTCTTGACGAGGTCTTTGTTGGGAAATAATTTCCCACTACACACATTTTCTAGCATAAACTCTGAAATGTAATGTGCTCTGAATATTCCATTTGAAAAAGGAATGTGAGGCGTTCCACATTGCCGTGGAGGCTGGTTCATCACATTCTAAATTTAAAATCCAGTGCGGAAATGAATTTCAATACTTACATACTTCCCGATCAAGTACCTATTCCAAATTCAAAACGGTAGAACTCATCAGTTAGCGCTTAACTAAGTTTATTTCCTCGCATTTCTTGAGAAAGCTTTATACAAGCCTTGTCCTGGAAGCTATTTGCATTGCCTCGAATGATTAAAGCAACCTCGAAAAATGCCAACTTCCCGTTCTAGGCTGTAATTTACTACTTATTAACGACAATCGTCGAAATTCCAATTACAAAACATAAGAAGATTTTATCTACTTTTGGAATAAATCAAACGCACCTACAACCAATAAAAGACCGTAAACTCTGAAAAAGGCAATCGGCCGAAACTTTTGCCTTTAGTTTTTTTTAATACAACCCCTAGTGCATCGACGACAATATATTTGAATCTCGGCCGTTTGCCTTTACTTAGGTTGTAGGCATTTAAATGTAAAAATTACAACATTCATGTCAACACGGTATGTTTCACATATGAAATGTATATGAAGCTTAGTAAGGTATGTAGCCGATCCTCAAAAAACTACCAATTAATATTGCATTATTGGAACAAAATAGAAACTTGTATTATTTTAGTAAAAAACGCCACAACTTTGAAAAACCATTTTCTTTATTGTTTTTTCTGGCTGCTTCTCTGAGTTTGCTGAGATTTCTACACTTATTTTTAGAAGGAAAAAGAAATAATTTATTAACAATAAATAGCAACATTAATCGAGAATATGATTCGGTAATGTTTTTCTCAAATTTCACAAAATCCGATTTTCGACTTACGATCATGTTTCGGGACTTCAGCCCCACCGTGCGTCGGCCAACTAGGGTCATTTTCGATCTATCGCATCAATATGCGATCGTCCCAATGCACCAGACCACATAGGAAAAATAGCCATTAGCTTGGTGTTATCAAATATCATCGTCTGGGTTGCGAAGTAGGAAGCTTCTAGGAGATATGACACCATGAACATGGTCACCCATCGCTAAAAATATTTTGATCGCATATTTATATAAATGGTGAACAAGGTTGTGGGCGGCATCATTACCTGAACTATTTTTGTGTTTTCATATCGATCGAATAAGGAACAAGGATCACATGATTCAAAGAAAAAACCGGCCAAGTGCGAGTCGAACTCGCGCACGAAGAGTTCCGTACCAAAAAACGCAAGTTTGTGGTATGGGAGCCCCCTCAAATATTATTTTTATTCTGTTTTTAATATTTGTTGTTATAGGGGCAACAGAAATACATCATCTATGAAAATTTCAACTGTCTACCTGTTGTCGTTATTAATATCGAGCAAAAAACGGCAAAAATATCACGTTTGTTGTATGGGAGCCCCCCTTAAATATTAATTTTATTCTGTTTTTAGTATTTGTTGTTATAACGGCAACAGAAATAGATCATCTGTTAAAATTTTAACTGTCTAGCTATTACGGTTCATGAGATACAGCTTGGTGACAGACAGACAGACAGACAGATGGACAGCGGAGTCTTAGTAATAGGGTCCCGATTTTACCCTTTGGGTACGGAACCCTAAAAAGTAAAATATTGACAATAGTATCAAAATCAGTTTGCTATTTTTTTTATTCAACAGTCGCTGTCTTTGAAAATTAAAACTTTTTTTAAAAGAAAAAAATGTGTATCTTAAAGAAGGTACATTTATTCAACTTAAAAAATATATTTACTTATATAGTTAATATTGGTATTAATTGGTTTAATGCTGTCTGTCGCAGCGCCGTAGCGCAGAAAGAGTCAGCTCTTTTAGCCTAGGCTGATGCTCGAGCGCGCAAATCAGCGGACTCACAAACCCTGAAGAAAGCGTATAACCGAGCCGCCAAGTAAACGGATGTTGCGCAGGGCACGTTTTGACCACATTGGCCGCATTGGAGCCAAATTGCTTCCCATCCATCTGGAAGTAGAAAGTTTTGGTCCCTAGCGAAAGCAGCCGAATCAAATTTCTGTCACCCTTCACTCCTACCACTGCTGAAACCTGACGGATCGCTGGCTCATACGGCGACTGAGAAGGCACACTTGTTTGCCTCTCTTTTTGCAGAGAATTCGCATCTAGATGTCGGTAACAAAGTTCCACCTTCGATACCTCGTGTTGACTCCTCTATGGGAGACTTTCAGATCCGAAACAAAGAGGTTCTTAAAACTCTCCGTACTCTAGACGTGAACAAAGCTAGTGGTCCCGATGGAATCCCAGCAATTGTTCTGCGCAACTGTACACCTGAACTGTCTCCTGTTGTTTAGAAAAGATCGGTCACGCCACCCTTTGTACATTTCATAATTTATTACGAGCGTGTCATCATGAACCTGCCTTTAGAAGAAGTGCGCTAGGTATTGTGTTTGGGGCTAGCTTTACGAGATGGCGTTACGGGTACTTTAATATGGAATTGCCGAGCGAGAATCGACAGCGGCGCGCGCGTGTGTGTGCGCCAAGTTATTTTTAGATCTATTTGTTTTGTGTATTCGGTGTGCAAGCGTAGCAAGTAAATGAAATATTGTTTGTTATTAACGTGCAACATTGCATTCCATTCATTATTACGCATTGATTTTTACGTCCGCGGTGAGAAAGCACCTATTGTCTTGTATTTATTCGGTTCGCGTCGCCATTTTGTTTGTGCGTTGTCTTGTTTTGTTTTAAGTAAAACCCGTGAAGTTTTGATGTGATTTCTTGTGAAATAGCAAGTATAAAATCGGGTGTTTGTTATCATTTCATTGTAAGATTAAGTAGTTTGTGTCGTAACTCGATGTATGCTGTGCTTTATCATCTCGAGTGAATTTTGTACGGAGTGAAAGACTTTTTCGTGGCACACATTCGGTGTCACTCAATAATCTGAAGAAAGGAGAAATTATTACGAAATCTCCACAACGTATTCCTGGTGCCGTCTTTGTCTGGGGTTCACTTGGCCAAGTTAGGTAGGAAGTGTTGACGTCACAGGACGGCGCCAGGCACCGCACCACAGGCGAGAAGATTCGTCGCATCGCGTGACATCGTGAAGAATTTGGACTTTAACCGTGAGTCAGTTGACTATTAATTATAAGTCAATATAATAATATTGATAATAAGTTCTGGTTGAGTTGTAAGCCGGTCGAAACACCAGGGCAGAGCCGGCATTTTGGCCCGTTCCATTCTTTTGCTTTATGTTATTTTCCTGGATCGATCCGCTTGCAACAAGCAGCCTGGTAGCAGAGTGCAATTAGTTAATTTGTCATTAGTGCAAACATTTGTCATTAGTGGAAACATTTGTCATTAGTTTAAACACCTGTGTTAACTCGCCTGTACCGCCTCTCACTTGAGACTAGAATAGTACCTCAATCGTGGAAGCTTGCAAATGTGCAGCCTGTGCCCAAAAAGGGTAGTCGTGCCGATCCTTCCAACTATAGGCCGATTTCAGTCACGTCCATACTCTGTAAGACTATGGAACGTGTACTCAACACCCGTCTTTTGGCATCCTTAGTGATAGCCAGTTTGGTTTTCGCCGTGGTCGGTCGACTGGAGACCTTCTCGTGTATGCCACTCATCTTTGGAATGAAGCTATTGAGGAACACGGCGAAGCCCTTGCCGTATCGCTCGACATCTCCAAAGCCTTTGATAGGGTCTGGCACAACAGCCTGCTAGGTAAGCTTCCCTCATACGGTATCTCTGTTAGCCTTTGCACTTGGATTGCTGACTTCCTCCGGAATCGTCAAATCCGAGTTGTGGTGGACGGTCAGTCATTCGACCTAAAAGAAATTGATGCAGGTGTCCCGCAAGGATCTGTTCTGTCTGCTACACTGTTTCTTCTGCATATTAACGATCTGCTGGACAATAAAACTATTGGGTATGCAGATGACACCATCATAACCGGTAGATATCTTTCAACTGCAAGGGCTACCAGTGATGACATCCAGACTTGTCGAGAGTCCCTTGTTGAGACCACCATCTTGCTTGGTAAACAGGATGTGGTCTAAGGTGTAGCATGCATGCCCAAGAAATGCCTATTCACTCTTGCCTTGAAAAGACCAAGGTTGTAATTATCGGGGCACACATGGGCAGGCAGCGCATTCCATTCTTTAGCAGTTGGCATAAGAAATGTATTGGCAAAGCGCATAGTTCGGACCCTTGGAGTATCTACTATGTAAGGGTGATATCCTAACCTGCGTCTAGTACCCCAATAATAGAAAGAAGCTGGAGGAACAAGGTCGTGCCGTTCCCTCGCACACTCTCTAAATTGTATTCTATAAAAAACCGATAAATAAGCAACTTTGCGAAGTTAACTAAGGCTCTGAAGATCTGCCGTGGCCAATGTTGAGTAGCAGATGAGCCTCCTGGCACGGTTTTCAATCGATACTAGAATTTCAAGCTGATACTTAGCAGAACCATCCCACAGGTGACAGCAGTACTCCATGACCAGACGAATCTGCGCTTCTGTTATAACAAAAGCAGCTGGTTCGGTTAGAAGTACCGCTTAGCCCGTGAGAGGATGCCCAGTTTCTTAGCAGCACACTGTGCAATAGAGTCGATGTACTCGCCGAAATTCGGGTTTGGTGACAGATTTAGGCCAAGAAGTTGCAGAAGTTCAGCTATCGGTAAGGATACACCCTGGAAAGTCGAAGTCGGTTGGAAGGAACTTCCTTTTGCGGTGAATAAATAAGCCTGCGTTTTTGTAGCTTTGAAACTGACAAGATTGGCGTTGCCCGAATCTGAGACAGCCTGAAGTGCCAGATTAATTTGCTCAACAAGGGACTCTTGACAAGACTGGATTTCTTCACAGGTAGCCTTTGCAGTTGAAAGATATCTACCCGCTATGTTGGTGTCATCTGCATACCCAATTTTATTGTCCAGCAGATCGTTAAAATGCAGAAGAAACAGTGTTGCAGACGAGACAGATCCTTGCGGGACACCTGCATCAATTTATTTTAGGATTGATGACTAACCGTCTACCAAAGATGGGTGGTATACACGAGAAGGTCTCCAGTCGACCGACTGCGGCGAAAACTAAATTGACGATCACTAAGGAGATCATTGGTCTCGAGGTATGCCAAAAGACGAGTGTTAAGCACGCTTTCCATAGTCTTACAGAGTATGGACGTGAATGAAATTGGCCTACAATTGGATTGTAAGGATTGGCATGGCTAACCTTTTTGGGCACAGGCTGCAAGCTTCCACGATTTGAGTACTATTCCAGTCTCAAGTGAAAGGCGGTACAGGCAGGTTAGTACAGGAGACAGAGTTCAGGTGCACAGTTGCGCAGAACAATTGCTGGGATTCCATCGGGACCATACTTACATACTTAGATCTTTTTGTGGGAGTCATAACGACTATTGGAAAAATAGACAAAGTTGATCTCAGGTGAACTGCTCGAGTATCTGATAGAAAGGTAAAGAAGTTCGGTACGAAATATGCAGTCGCGGAAGCAAAAAGATCAATGATTGGTTTTCCCCATTTCACGAATATCGCATACGTTGCCTCTGATGGTGCCATTGTGGTGCCGGTTTGAAGCGGGATAGTCGATATGCGTCCGAGTTGAACATATCTGGTATGTGATAAATAGACAGATGGATGTTGTTTTTGTCCAGAATTTTGAGCATCCATTTTTGGCATTTCCGCACAACATGTCCAGTTAATCTCTCTCTCTCCGCAATAATTACATTTCAAAACTGTATTCTTATTCTTCCTCTTTCTCTAGGTGGTTAATACATTTTCAGTATTATCTGTTTCTACTTTGGCAGTCAAAGCTTTGTCATAAGCACTTAGTTCGTAACGATGTCAGATTCTCTACTGTCAGATCCTTTTTTATGATTAAAAGCCAACTCGACTTGAGATCAAAATAATCTTTACTGGTACGATACGATTACTTTAATATGGTTGCTAAATAGCCATTTATGCTCATCATAATTCATATGGTGAAGTGAAGCTGATAGTGAAGTACCAGGAGAACTCCTCAACAATAAACACCCTTGCGTCGGAAAAAGCAGTACTATGTAAAAGGTGATGAGCCGTTGACATAAGACTATTGTAACTTAGATAATATCGTCACCAAATATACTTACCACAAAAAAGTTTTTAATAAAAACAAAACCTCCTTCAAAAATCTTGAAAATAATCTAACAAAAAACAGCTTCAAACATAAATTAATGGCTCTAAAAAGCAAGAAATAAAATATTGAAATCTGCATAATAACTAACTCGAAAGTTTGTATGCATATCTTATATTAAACAACGTCTTATGAAGTCGGGTGGGGTTTAAACCTATGATTAAAGTTTAGATATATTAGTTTAGATAAAAAATATCCTTCGTCCCGTCCCCCCCCCACCCGACTTCAAAAGGCGTTGTTTAATATAAGATATGCATACAAACTTTCGAGTTAGTTATTATGCAGATTTCAATATTTTATTTCTTGCTTTTTAGAGCCATTAATTTATTTTTGATTTGTAAGCTGTTTTTTGTTAGATTATTTTCAAGGTTTTTGAAGGAGGTTTTGTTTTTTTAAAATTAAATTGTTGTAAATCGTTCTCATACTGCCGTGTATGTGCCGGCTTAGAATAGCACTACCCCCTATCATCCCGTGGGGTCGTAAAAGGCGACTAAGAGAGCATAGCCTTTTAATTTTTTTTTGTACAGGAGAAAATGCATTTACGCATCCCCGAACAGCTAGGGAGGAAGAAGATGTGCATGTAGCTTTTTCCTTCCACCCGGCCTTCTGCGCCGGAGTGGGTCCGCCCGCACATCCACTTCTCGGACCCTTTCCGCGGCCTCTTTCTGTGACATCACGTCCTCACAGAAGGAAACCACTGCCTGCCACGACCTGTCGCTCCTTAGCATAGCGACTGTGACGCTGGGAAGGGAGAGGTCCCTTCCGATGACCGCTTCCAAGTTAGGTATTAGCTATAAGAAAACAGTAGTTCTTTTATAATCCAAAAATATATTGACATTAAAACAAGAGACAAATTAAAAACATTATCAACAGTCATCAATTGCTAAGTAACAGAAGCCATAGTGAACTCAAGCTGTCACACCAACATAAATTGGGTAGGTACCCCAAAAAATGCCATGCCCGGTAGTGGAAGTTTTGACGCGAACAAGAAGTGATCGCTGATTGGATGATTTTAGCTAATGGACGGCATTGTTGTTCACGAATTTAGGCCGGAAGTCAAGTATAATACTATTATGTGTATTATTAGACTTTGAATAAGGTAAGTATATTTAATAACCGTATGTGCCGTGTATGTGCCGGCCTAGAATAGCACTAGCCCCTATCATCTCGTGGGTGTCGTAAAAGGCGACTAAGGGAGCATAGCCTTCAAGAGACGGGCAGCAGCGTCTCCAAAAAACCTTGGCCTACTGTGATCGCCAACCCGCCTGCCAAGCGTGGCGATTATGGCAAACCCCCCCTCATGCACAATGGATTGAAAACTCGGCCCCCAGTCCCCGGCAGCCCCGCTATTCCTAGCTACGGTAGCGGCTACGGTAACGGCGGGGCAGGGGGTGCTAAGAATCCCCGGGTACGGCTTGGTTACCAACAACGACGACAACTGCACCTGGCAACTTATAACACGCGCACACTGAGGACCGACGCGAAGCTAACCGAGTTGGAAGAAGCTGTCAGCAAGTTACACTGGGACATTATCGGGTTATCTGAAGTCCGAAGAGAGGGAGAGGACTCGATAATCCCTAACTCCGGTACTGTACTACCGGGAGGACGACCAACAGTCCCTAGGTGGTGTCGGGTTCATCGTCCACAAGTCCCTTGTCAACAACGTGATTACCATCGGAAGTGTGTCGACCAGGGTGGCGTACCTTATACTCAGAATATCCAAACGGTATTCGTTGAATGTCATACAGGTTTACGCACCGACCTCGACGCACCAAGATGACTAAGTGGAAGCTATGTATGAGGAGATCTCTAAAGCCATGCATAGCTACAAAACCCACTACACTGTTGTGATGGGGGACTTCAATGCAAAGTTGGGGAAACGATGCGGTGATGAGCTAAGAGTGGGGCAATTTGGAGTTGGGCAACGGAATGACAGAGGCCAGATGCTGGCCGACTTTATGGAGAAGGAGAACCTCTTTATGATGAACTCCTTCTTCAGGAAGCCGGAAAGCCGAAAGTGGCCCTGGATGAGCCCAGACGGTAAAGTCAGAAATGAGATAGATTTTATCATGTTGACGAAAAAGCAAATATTCAATGATGTCACTGTGATCAACGCTGTCAAGACGGGGAGCGATCACCGATTGGTACGTGGCACATTGAATATCAACCCAAAGCTGGAAAGAAGTCGACTGATAAAATCTACGCTCCGACCATTACCGGCCCAAACTCAAAACCCCGAAAGCTTTCAACTCGAACTCCAAGACCGCTTCGAAGCCCTTGAGAACAGCATAGATGTGGACGATCTAAACAACATGGTGGTGGATACTGTTCGTACGGTAGGGTCCAAGTTCTTTGAGACCCGCCGTCCCAAGCTAAAGAAACTCTCCGACCACACACTCCTACTCATGGATCAGAGACGAGAAATGAGGTTCCAGAGTTCAGCGGATGCTCATCGTTATAGGCAGCTTAATAGACAGATATCTAAGTCTTTGACGAGCGACCTTCGCCAATTTAATACGAAGTATAAAACGACGTATTAAAGAGGCCATCGAGCGCAATAAAGGCTCCAAAGTGTTCGCGAGAGATCTGTCTATTGGGCAAAGCCAGATAACGAAGCTGAAAACTGACGAAGGACGCATCATCTCATCGAAACCTGAAATCCTGAGGGAGATCGAGAGTTTCTATGGGCAGTTATATTCCACGCAGACACCTGTTGAAAGCAAGGCTAAAGACCCCAGAGCCAAGCTTACCCGACACTATACCCAAGATATCCCGGACGTCAGCATGTACGAGATTAGTATGGCTCTCAAACAGCTGAAAAACAACAAGGCGGCGGGTGACGACGAAATCACTACAGAACTTCTGAGAGCGGGCGGTAAGCCGATACATAGAGTCCTCCAGAAGCTTTTCAATTCCGTCATCGTCGAGGGCAGAACGCCGAAGGCATGGAACATAAGTGAGGTGATTTTGTTCTTTAAAAAGGGTGATAAGTCCCTCTTAAAGAACTACAGACCCATCTCACTTCTGAGCCATGTCTATAAGTTGTTTTCGAGAGTCCTTACGAATCGTCTCGTTCGCAAGTTCGACGACTTCCAACCTCCCGAACAAGCCGGATTTCGAAAAGGCTTTAGCACCATAGACCACATCCATACGCTGCGGCAGGTTATACAGAAGACCGAAGAGTATAATCTGCCACTATGCTTGGCGTTCGTGGATTATGAGAAAGTCTTTGATTCGATTGAAACCTGGGCGGTGCTGCAGTCTCTCCAAAGGTGCCAAGTGGACTATAGGTATATCGAGGTGTTGAGGTACTTATACAAAAATGCCACCATGTCGATCCGAGTACAGAACCAGAGCACACGTCCTATCCAACTGCAGCGTGGTGTGAGACAGGGAGACGTTATTTCTCCGAAACTGTTCACAGCTGCTTTGGAGGATATCTTTAAGCTCTTGGACTGGAAAGGACTCGGCATCAACATTAATGGCCAGTACCTAACACACCTTCGTTTTGCCGATGATATAGTCCTTATGGCTGAGACCATGGAAGACTTGAACATAATGCTCGAAGATCTCCGTGGTGCTTCCCAAAGAGTGGGTCTCAAGATGAACATGGATAAGACGAAAATTATGTCAAATGGCCATGTTGTACCCTCTCCAGTTCATGTTGGGAACACTACTCTTGCAGTTGTTGACCACTACGTATACCTAGGACAGGCAGTCCAGTTAGGTAAGTCCAACTTTGAGAAAGAGATCTCTCGTCAAATCCAACTCGGGTGGGCAGCATTCGGGAAGCTTCGAAAAATCTTCGCGTCCGATTTACCTCAGTGTCTCAAGGCGAAAGTCTATGAACAGTGTGTGTTGCCAGTGATGACTTACGGCAGTGAAACGTGGTCGCTAACTATGGGTTTCATAAGGAGGCTCAAGGTCAGCCAGCGTGCAATGGAGAGAGCCATGCTCGGCGTTTCCCTGCGTGATCGAATCAGAAACGAGGAGATCCGCAGGAGAACTAAAGTAACCGACATCGCTCGAAGGATTGCTCAGCTGAAGTGTCAATGGGCAGGACACATAGCGAGAAGAACTGATGGCCGTTGGGGCGGAAAGGTTCTGGAATGGCGACCGCGCACCGGACGACGCTCCGTGGGTAGACCCCCGACAAGGTGGACCGACGATTTGGTGAAGTTCGCGGGAAGCCACTTGATTCGGGCAGCGCAGGACCGATCGTCGTGGAGATCCTTAGGGGAGGCCTATACCCAGCAGTGGGTGTCATGCGGCTGATATGATGATGATGATGATTTATTAACCGTTTTATTTTCAGGTAAAACGATACTATTCATTTGGCTTGGCCGGTTTATCTTTGAATCAGCTGTATATTAAATGTCTCAAAAATGGATTCCTCATCCATGATTTATCATGATATGATACCACACTCGAGGTGGTAGGTATATTGAAGGACATATGATTTTTGAAGTGAAAACTTCTTTAGTGGCGTTGTACGCTTTTTGTAATGGGGAATGCTAAACTCGCGTCAGTAAGAATCACGTGACCCTGATCGAAAATTCGTAAGACGGATGTGACGGATGGAGAGTAGACAGCCGGTGGCGGAAGTATTCCCCTCTCTTTCTACGGGGCGCGGTGAAAATGGCGGCGCGTCATTTCAAGACGTAGCAACGCGCTAATTTTTTATTTCAGTGTCAAAACTAGATTTTCTGTCAAGCTATGGATAAGACTTTCGTACAATACTGTTCTGTATTCGTAAATTCAAATACAGAGTAAATTCGTAAGACGGCAATCGTGCAAAATTATTCCCTAACCATTCCAAAATATCAAAATGTACAACGTTAATATTCAAGTTTTCACTTCTGCCGGCACTCCCGGAGTGCAACCCGATTTTTTTTTTCTGAAGTGCGGTGGCGACGTGACTCTATGAATGCCACCAAGGGGTGGTAAGCAGGTAAAGGTACCTGCCAAGGGGGGGCAGATGGCTACTGAGTTAAATCAGCTCAGTTTTACCTGAACTGCCTTAATATTGCCATGTGAAATTATCTATGACAAAATTTTGACCTCGCCATACATTGAGTTTAGTGTCACTACTTTCCGGAATACGAGAGTAATGGGATATCAAAAAATAAACCCTAATGCTGAATTTGATAGATAGGGACCATCAAACTGAACAACATTTACTATGGGACAAACTCTGAAACCACAAAAAAAACAGCTGTTAGGCAGCCATTACACGCTCATGCACGCGTCAGTCAAATTCGATGGAATTTGACTGACGCGTCAGTCTAATTCCTGTCATGTCATGAACGTGATTCATGACATCAGTCATGAATCACGTTTAACTGACTGACTGATGGAAAGAAGAAATCAACTTCATGCAACCATCAGTCACCCCATTACACGGTAGGTTAATCGTCAGTCACAGCCGTGACTGACATGACTGATGGAATTTGACTGATGCTTGCATGGGTTCCCTATGTATTTGCATAAAATTTTAAGGCATAATATGTCATAGCATAATATGATTTCGCCGAATGATGTTTACGCATAATATTATTTAGTCATAACAGCTTATGCATATTTTTTTAAGCATAACTACTTTAAGCATAATCATGTTTAAGCATAATATTCTTTAGCATACATTTAAACACGCATTATGTTATTTACGCATATTTTTATAAACAAAAAAATCACGACGTTTAAAATCACGAAAGAACATTTTACCTAAAATACAAAATCCCGAAGCTTAAAAAACCGAAGGTTAATTGAGGGTTACATGCCAGCAGGTCGGTGCTGGCACTTCGCCGGCCCCTGCCGCGGCACGCTCGCTTCGCTCGCTCGGCTCGTGCGTTGTTGGTCGCAATGGAACCTTACCTCCTCCTTGCTCGCTACGCTCGCTCGTCGTCGCACCTAATAGACCTAAACAGATTTTCGGGATTTTTAACTATCGGCATTTTAACTTTCAGGGTTTCGAACTATCATCAGTCATTTAATAATAAAACTTTCAAGTTTCGTTCTATTGGATATTGACATTAAAGATTTTCGGTATTTTAAAAATAGGTGTTTTATGAGTCGATATTTAGGTCGTATGTGTGATGAGTTTTTGTCATTTTAATACAATACATACCCCATTTGCATTAACATAAATGAGTGCGTAAAAATATTCATTCTTATTGTTTTTTTTATTTTTATGTCTAAATAATATTAGGCGAATAGACAATATGCCTAATAACATTATGCGAAAACAAATTAGTCTAAATGATAATTATGCTAATATAAATAGTATGCCAAAAAACAATTATGCGAAAGTATTATTATGACAAAAAAGATTATGCCAAATCCGTTATGCCAAATCAAATTAGGTATAAAACAATTATGCGAAAACAAGGGATCCCGCTTGCATGAGCATTTGTAATGGCTGCCTTAGATACATTTTGACAATTTCGTTAATATTGTTTATATGAAGATTTTATTCGTCATTATTTTTTGTATGAAACAGCTGATTTTCTTCTCAGTTTCAGAGTTGGTCCCATAGTAAAAGTTGTTCAGTTTGATGGTATCTACTATAATGGCATCAGGGGGTTTTTCAAAAAAGGCCATGTTCACTTAGTTAGCGTAATGTAAGGATTCTAACGATACTCCACACATCCAAATCTGTTGTACATACATACAAACATACATGAACCGTGAACACAATACACTCATCTTTTTGAATAGACTAGACATCGGACAAAGTATGCACTAACAAAGTGCCAAAATATGCATGCAAATAATGCACTAAAAAGGCCAAAATATGCACTAAAAACTGTTAATATGTCCAAAATATGCACAATGTAAAAAAATACCGTTTATCACCCAGTATCAATTAGAACGCCGAAAACGACCTCTGTACATCAACTGATGTCATTGGCCAATTTTAAAATTTGGCGTTCCAGAAGTTCCAGAAATGTCTGGAGATACCTTTCACGCCTGGTACGAAGTACGACTTGTGGCGTTCTACTCTAAACTACCACTACTACGCTCACTACTCTAAAAGTGCGTGGCTAAGCAGCTCCAAGTAGTCAAGTGAAGGTCAACCCTTACGCTCTATCCTAAATCGGCGATTATCATAAAAAATATATGCGCGTTCGAAAATATCTTGGATTATTAATAAATCTGTTTAAATATAAAATAATTTATCTAATAAAAGTATAAAAATGGACCGAGTATTTTTACACATTACGTAAATAACCACTTAAGTTCAAAAAATACAAAAAATATGATTAAAGAAGAAAATTGATTGGCTTACTGAACAAAGCTATGTATTTAAAGATATAAAAACATATTAAAAAAGAATAATCAACAGACAATTTTATCAATAGAAGATATATTGAAAAAAGTTAAAAGTTAAATTTGGGGTATTTCTGAAGACGAAAAAAGATTGGATTCCTTTACATACTTATTCTAACAAGTACCATGGGCAACAGCGTCGCTTAACCACTGCTAAGGTCAAAATCGCTTGCACGCCGCAGCCGCTGTCACATACGTTTAGTTCGTGCAGGGGCGATACGCGCGCACACGAACATTGTTGCAAACTGGTTAAGCGACGCTGTTGCCCATAGTACATAAGTACGTATACAGAAAGTGTTTCAGCCCGAGAAAATATTCACAGAGAGATATAAGCGATTTTTATGTTTAGGTAAAAATACCTAACTTCTCGTAAAAAAAAATATTGGCTTATTGTGCATCTGTAATCTGTATTACCTAACGTCATCACATGCCAAATTTCATTGACGGGAGAATTATTCGGTAGTATCCATACAACAAATATGCTCATTGATCGGACTATTGGTAAAAGAATTATTTCGCTAGCATTAAAACTGCCCGATATATCACAGTTTGAAATGCACACAAATGGACTCACCCAAAAACGCTCCATACTAACGGCTACTCAATTATGACGTCACGCTTGAGTAGTTTGTATGCAACGCGTAGGAAATTTGTTCGGCAGCTATATTATATTGTGTTTATCAAAATGGTTTCTTAGACAAATTTGCTATACATTTTACGGACTAATTAAAGATATTATTTATTTTAATAAATTTTATACTTTTTAAATGGATTTGTCCACCCAACTTTGAAGGGTCATAAAACTAATAATACGCAATATATAAAACCAAGAGGTATACAAACTACTCTAAAAGTTTAATATGTTTACGATTTTTATTAGTATTTCGTTATTTTATTCATTAGTCATCATCCCAATTTCGGTTACCTACGGTGTAAAAATACATACGGAGCTTGCATTTAAAGAAATTTGAGTTTTAAGTCCCGAAAATTCTCGATAGCTATACATATATAATCACTTAGATACCGTATTCTTGCAAATAAATAAATAAATATTAAGATTATTAATATAATTGAAAAATATTAGAAAAAATCGACTCACCCGTAGCAGCTCAGACGGAACTCGAACCCGCAACCTTAGGATTCCGGCCCCAATGCACTAACCAATTATGCTACCGAGCCGCTAGCAGGATTGGCGAAATTTTCTAATACCTTTCACGTTTCCGCTGTAGGCCAGCGCCATCTCATCAATGTGAAGTGAATTACAGCGGAAACGTGAAAAGTATTAGAAAATTTCGCCAATCCTGCTAGCGACTCGGTAGCATAATTGGTTAGTGCATTGGGACGGGACTCGAACCCGCAGTTCCGAGTCCCGTCTGAGCTTCTACGGGTAAGTCGATTTTTTCTAATATTTTTCAATTGTATTAATAATCTTAATATAAAAATAGCATTGTGAATGCATAAAATCTAAAAGTTTAAAATAAATAAATATTTTTTTCTAATATTTTTCAATTGTATTAATAATCTTAATATAAAAATAGCATTGTGAATGCATAAAATCTAAAAGTTTAAAATATTTAAAAAAAAATTCTAATATTTTTCAATTGTATTAATAATCTTAATATAAAAATAGCATTGTGAATGCATAAAATCTAAAAGTTTAAAATAAATAATTTTTTTTTTCTAATATTTTTCAATTGTATTAATAATCTTAATATAAAAATAGCATTGTGAATGCATAAAATCTAAAAGTTTAAAATAAATTTTTTTTTTTTAATTTTTCAATTGTATTAATAATCTTAATATAAAAATAGCATTGTGAATGCATAAAATCTAAAAGTTTAAAATAAATAAATATTTTTTTCTAATATTTTTCAATTGTATTCATAATCTTAATATAAAAAATAACATTGTGAATGCACAAAATCTAAAAGTTTAAAATAAATAAATAACTTATAAAGATTTTCATACTGCTTCTCTTTGGATCGCAAATGGCGATTTTCCGAGAAGTTGATAACATCGTTAGTTATAGCTGGTTTGAATCTAAATAAAGTTCGCAGAAGGATGAGCTTTAAACATACTTTATTGAATATGGGAATCATTATTTTATTATTATGATTATAAATCAATTACATTTTCTTTATTTATGCAAATAAAAGAAAAACACCTTGAAAAATTCCTGGTTATAAGCACATAAATAATAAAAAGCCAGAAAACCACTTTAGTTATGGTTGCAGAATGTATTCACTTACTGGAAAATTTACTATAAACACTAACTAAATAAATTATAATAAAATTTTAGTAAAAAATCGACTCGCACCAGATCATATTAGCGGGAATCGAACCCGTTACGTTTGAAAGTTCGGTCTCATGCTCATCCAACTGAGCTGCTACCGAGTCACTCACTCGTCTGTCAAGTCAAAGTCAAAGTCAAAAATAGCTTTATTCAAATAAACTTAATTATTAAGTACTTTTGAATCGTCTATATTTTCCTAACACCCGTTCAAGACTTTTTTAACTGACAAGAAGAACGGGCGCAAGAAACTTATTAGCTTTAATCTTTATACTATATCCTACTCTTACGCTGCAAGCCAGCTAATAAGCTTAGACACTTAATAATAAAATTATTTGGTACAACTAACCGCGTACACACAATTGTTTTAGTTAGCTGGTAAAAAAACCTGCCAAGTGCGGGTCGGACTCGCGCACGAAGGGTTCCGTACCAAAAAACGACAAAAATATGTTTGTTTTGTTGTATGGGAGCCCCCCATAAATATTAATTTTATTCTGTTTTTAGTATTTGTTGTTATAGCGGCAACAAAAATACATCATCTGTGAAAATTTCAACTGTCTACCTGTTGGCGTTTTTTATATCGAGCGAAAAACGGCAAAAAAAAAACACGTTTGTTGTATGGGAGCCCTCCTTAAATATTAATTTTATTCTGTTTTTAGTATTTGTTGTTATAGCGGCAACAAAAATACATCATCTGTGAAAATTTCAACTTTCTATCTATCACGGTTCATGAGATACAGCCTGGTGACAGACAGACAGACACGGACAGCGGAGTCTTAGTAATAGGGTCCCGTTTTTACCCTTTGGGTACGGAACCCTAAAAACGAAAGGTAACAAAAATAAGACAAGTACGTAAAGATAAAATTATCTTTTTGTGTGGTTGCGAATCACCAGTTTGTAATTACAAAGTATCTTTTTTTAATGACACATACCTAATTATATAATTAATTAATTTGCCCTTTGCGAAATACATTGGAATATTCCACTAGCAAAAATGTTTGCGTGATATCGCAAATTCGATTACGTGGTTGAGAATTGCTTTCATAAGGTAATTTTTTTAACGCCCAACGGGATAGTCCTTAATAGGGCATCCAATCTCGGTGTACCGAGATCTCGAAATACCGAGATCCCGCGTCATTTTTCAGTCTCGCAAGAACCGAGATTACCAGCGCGGGATCAGCGGGATTTGCGGGACGCAAACGCACGAATTTTGAATCACTCGACTGGCGTCGAGCGCTCTTTTCTACTGATTTTCGTTCGACATCTCATACATTTGAGTCAAATGTCAAACGAAAATCAGTAGAAAAGAGCGCTCGATGCCAGTTGAGTGATTCAAAAATAGGGCCCCTGAATGACTGGCGAACGGCCGCGCGCTTGTCCTCTGCGCGGGATGCACCGCGCTGTTGATATCGCCATGTTTGTTTTGTTTGCTTGATTTCGTTGATAGTAAGAAGTAAATACTTGCATCGTGCATCTAATTACGCTACTTAATATGAGTTCAATTAGATTTTCAGTATAATTTGGACTTACTTTTAGTTTATCAGCAAAGTTTTAACTAAAAACACCTCTTTACACAACATTTATTAGGCAGCTCATCTTACACCGGCGGTATTCCGTGAATTCCGAGATCCCGCGGGATCGTAAATCATTGGTCCCGCAAATACCGAGATCACAAATTACATGAGGGATTGGATGCCCTAGTCCTTTACTTCACCTGATGTTAAGTGACGAGGCCGAAGGTGGAAGCGCACTACACCCGGAATCCTCATCACTGAGGAACTGGCTATTTTACCTCTAACTGCCGGAACACAACAATTTCTAAATTGTTGTTATGGCGTCAGACTTAGGTAAGATGGTGGTAGCTAGCCAGGCGGAATTAAATAAGCCCTACCACCAACCAAATCGAGTATAAATTGAGACCCACCTGGGAATCGAATCCTGCATCTTATACGGGTGGACGAACCAGTATCCCACAGAGGCGGTTAAACGTAGTTAAGTATAGAATGTACCATGTCATGCATGATTCTTTAACAAGATTTTTTGGATTATGATCGACCATTGTCAAAGTCAATACAATATCATGTCAGTACCTAGCTACAATTATTCGTTTAAATTGGCAATAGATCACTATCTATTACATTTGCCATATAAAATATTTTTTTGGTTTGCTAAAGTATAATTCTCTGTTTTTTAAGATTTTAAATTAAGGTTGACGTCGTTGAATTTCGGTAATTATTAAGTTGACAAGTCAAAGCTTTTGTAGTTCACCAACCAAACCGAGTACAAATAATGTACCGCACAATTGTACTCGGTTTGGTTGGTGGTAGGGCTTATTTCAAGTCCGCCTGGCTAGCTACCACCATCTTACCTAAGTCTGACGCCAAAACCACAATTTAAAAATTGTTGTGATCCGGCAGTTAGAGGTAAGATATCCAGTTCCTCAGTGGTGAGGATTCCGGGTGTAATGCGCTTCCACCTTCGGCCTTATCGTCACTTAACATCAGGTGAAGTGAAGGCCAAGCACTATTCCATTGTGCATAAAAAATCCGTGTCTTATTACAAATAGTTGCTTAATAATAATCAGTTACTTACGCAATTTGTAATTATAGTAAATTCGCATAAGTATTACGTGTTTTGCTACACGCATGACAAACAATTGTACAATAAGTAAGCTACGGAAATTATAATCATAAACAATTACGGAGATGAGATGAGATAGAGTAAAGAAAATGATTGTGACATATTTTTGGTGCTAAAACTATACTATTAGGTCTTTACCTATGAAATGCCGATATTTTGTCACATACAGAGAAAATAATAACTTCTATAATTTAAAATTTTAACAAAATCGTGAATATTACATCGAATTATGATCATGATAGTTAACTATCAGTAAAAATAAAGTCCATATTTTAGCTTTCGTAACATTAAAAAAAAGATCTTGAAAGTGACTCTTTTTTTGTGAGCAAAAAAAAGGTGACCGAAGGGGTTGTAACTTAACCAAAACTTATTTTTTCGCTTATCTTAAATGGAAATAAGTTAGCATAGTGTTCAAACATTAGTACATAAAAGTTTTGTTACATGAGTGTTCATGGTTGTTAAATGAACAAAGAAAATGCTATTATGAAAAATGCAACTTCTTGAAAAATCTCCATACAAATCGGCAATTTCATAGGTAAAGACCTATTATTTTCGGAAAAAGGACTGTGAAAATCGTGAAATTCAATGAAACACGACACATACAATTTAAAAACGAGTAATTTTGAAAGCATTGTTGAAGTGACTAAATCCATGTGGTGTATGTAGGAAATAAGTAATAATAACAAAGATTTTCTTTTTAATTTGTTACCCATTTTTCATTGTTTTGTTATCTTCTTTGATTTTTTCATTTTGTTTAAACTTGCTGGTGTGCTAGAAGCTTTAAATCTGTAAGCCTAAAATGTAAATTGATGATTTTGGATCACCTTGGATTTTTAATACATTGTGTATTTACACCATTACTACATTTTTGGGGGAGTAGAGCTAGTTGCATATATAGGTAGTATAGGTACCCAATGTCGCCTTAAGGCTCGGTTATACGGAAACATTTGTCTCTGTCTGATTTTTTACGTGTAAAGAGTTTGGAAAATAAACTCACTTCTGCACTTTCCGCGGTTTTCGTTGTTTATTCATCATTATCTTTAGCACAATTATCTTTCTTGAATAAAAGTTATTGGAGCTACTTCACAGTACCTACGTTAAAGTGTATTTTGATGTAGAATTCAAAACGTTTCCGCTATTATTTACGCAAAAAATATGAAACTGCGCAAGTGCTTTTGAAGATATTCTGATTTCTTTACAGTCATCTGTGAGATTTATACGCAATTTAATACTTGTAGCTACTAGAGAATCTCTTTAGCTTGTCGTATGTTTTTTTTTTGTAGCTACAATTTTACGTTTTCTAAATTAAAAAAATATGACCCCTGCAAACCATGTTTTCCTATTATTGACCCTTAAATACGATAGCTATTGTCCAAAGATCGATCCAAACTTTTTTGGGAATTTTTGAGTATTCTCCTTTTTGCGAAGTAAACTAATGTACCTTATAGTTTTGCCTCTCTACCTATCCTCAAGTTCTAGGTTCAATCCCGGTTAGGAGTTTATTACACGATTGCCCAAAGCAAAAAGAGTGTATATGTGTTCAGGGTTCATGTATGTGAGTTTCTTTATTCCACCATAACTTCTAAATGCCTGAACTGATTTGGATAAATAGGGTATCGTTAGAATCCTTACAGCATCCCGAGTGACACTGGCTATATTTAAAAAAAAAAATCAATCTGGCGACTGTACGACGCCATTTTCACATGTGAAAAAAACATTTCTTCTATTATTACTATATGGGCATCAAATGAAAGGCCTTGATGAGCACATTCCAAAACTATATAATATGTCACTAAAGTGTGTGAAATAAAAATAAATAAATTTAAAAAATATTAAAAACACGACTGCCCTGCCAAAAACGAACTAAAAAGTTAAACAACAAGTGCCATTGCAGTCGGGGGACCTCTTTCATCAAAAAATTGTTCCATAATAAGTTTTTTCTATTTTCTTATCACAAATGCCTAGCTAATGCGTTTGTGTTATGTTGGAATTTGAGCAATGCAAGTGATATCGTATATTTTGTTGGGACACAGGCCTAGCTTCCTTATAGGTGGATGGGCCATTATCCACCACGCGGGCCCAATGCGGATTGGTGGGTGTTAACGACTGCAGTGCCTTCCGAAGCACGGAGGAGTTCGAGATAATACATTTTTGGTCACCCATCCCATGATTGACCCTTGCGAAAGTTGCTTAACTGCCCCAATCGCAGGGCGAATGAGCTAACGTAGTTCTTTGATATCTCCCTGTTCCATTATAGCATGATACATTTGAAATGCCAACGTTAAAGACCAGCCTTTACGATTTATAAACTGGTACAAGGCGCCACTATTCTAAGCGTAATGTTTCAATGGTATCTCAATAGTATGGCTCTGGTTTAACAAGAACTGTGTCAAAAAGCAATACCATCGAAACACCATTCAACCACGATTGTTACCGTTCTATGGTTAATCAAACTTTATTTTTTCTAGCCGTTACAACGCATCGCCAAGTCAGTCGCGCGCCGCCCGTCACAGGAGAAACACCGTGCCGAATGGAATAAAAAAGTGATGTGCAGTGCAGTGATCGTGTAAATTTGTGTTAAAGTTTAAAAAATAAATAAAAATGCAGGGCCGTGATAAGCTGTGTGCGAAGCTCACCAGCGCCTTCCTGAGGAAATGGTGTAAGTATGATTTTCTATTTTATGCATCCGCGCACGCAATGTTTTTAAATTCTTCTGCAGAATGCGACGGTCCAATGACTGCGTAAGAGTTGATTGCACTGAGTTGTCCTGATATACTTTATAATTTTCTTATGGGTGCATCCCATACCGAAAGTGGCGCCCTCAGGTGTTTTAATATAAAAAGATTTTTAAAAGTTTACGTGGAATTTTTAGGACTTGCATTTCGTCGTAGTTATTCGTAGAATCAGATAGCGAATTTGTCAAAAACGGCCAGATTTGACAGTTTTGCTAACCTACCGGATTCCGTGTGTATGTGTCCGAGTTTATACCCGAGCCTATCCATTATTTTTGCAATAATACAAGCTCTTCTTTAAAGCCGGAATTCTGAACGAAATTTCGATAATGTATGAAAATTCCGTACGGAAAATTCCGGCATGTGTGTGGTAGGTCTATAGATTTGTATTGGGTTAGCTGCGTTCGGAATTACGTATGTCAGTCTTAAGAAATTTGTCGGAAAATGTGTTGAATTTGCTTAGTTTTTTGTGTTGTTGTTTCAAAGTATGAGATTTTTTAGATGTAAAAAAAGGTTATGACGTCAATAACACAAAAACTAAATGTTCAAGTAGTTGCTTAATTTTATATTTGAATATTATTCAAATTGAAAAAATGCTAAAAGGCAGTGTTTTTTCAATCCTTTTTAAAAGTGAATATGTAATGGTTAAAAAATGTTAATACAAGGACTTCTGTACTGTAAAGAAAGAAATTCTAATATCCACCAATAGATGAAGTAATTTAACAGTAAATTGTGCGTGCAAATTCAATAGTAAGCGAGAACTAATTACTAAATTAATGCCATTTTCTGAATGTTTTCCTCTCTCGAACATTGAATCAACTGCTGATTAATTTTAATTAAAAGAATAATTTCCCTCGGAATATTATTTTATAACTTACTTACAAAATTAATTTTAAGAAACAATAATTAACTTATTATAGCCATTGTTTGTTGAAAAGATAGTTAAATGTAATTAGTTAACTGTCCATTTTCCTGTTAAAAAGTCTTAATTTTACATGAATTAATTACCTATATCGACGTAGATCGTAGATAGTATTTATTTATACAAAAATACCTTCATAAAATCATAACACTTCTGAAAATCACGGAATTTTGGGTTATCGCACTTGGTTCCAAACACGACTTTTTCTAAAATTCCCGCTTTTTTGAGAGAAATTGTAAAAAAATAGATATTCAATCTATTTTTTTTTTACAATTTCTCTCAAAAAAACGGTATCGGCTTTAAAGAATATTTTTTTGGGTTAGTAAGTACGTAGTTTTTTTAAATTATCTGCCTAACTTGGCTTAAGTGGGTAGGTAGGTATTAGGAATGTAAACACAGTTAACATTACTACTTAGTTAGTAGTAAGATGAGATCCATTTTGTGACTAACTATATTTCCATGGAACACCTGACAATAAATTGCATTGCAAATCAAACACCGCTTTGAATAAAAAACCTTAAGTGTAAATTAAATTGTATAAATTAAACTTAGTCATGTCTGAGTCAATGACAATCATTACGCGGAACCGAAGCATAATCTAATGCTAACTAAAAGTATGGAATATATCTATAAGCTTAAATAATTAAAACCGGTCAAGAGCGAGTCGGACTCGCGCACCGAGGGTTCCGTACCATCAAAATTGCACCATTAAACCACATTGCAGAGTAGAATAATAAAATTAGTATTGCAGTTTTAGGTCAGCGCCATCTCTTGACCGATAGTGGAACTAATGTTAACTTTTTTAGAAATTTGATAATTTCTAAAAAAGTGTGCTATATTGAGACATCGTTTTATTTTTCCTGTAATCTTTATATAAACTGCTATCACATAGAATTATTTCAGATTTTTCTCTTTGCAAACTTCGGAGATAAGGGGGGGGGAAACGGTATTTTTTTTTACATTTTTCATTATAAATCGAAAACTATGCGGCCTAATACAAAAACAAAAATGATTGAAAACGTGCAAACGGCGCTCTTTCATATGATACCCCACATGCCCTAGTAGCTACACTTCAAATTTTTAAGACCCCTTTTCAGTCCCTGTTGTAAAAAAGATATTTATTTTTTTATTTATTTCTTATTTGCAAAATAGTTGGGCAAATGTCATCTCAAACTATTCTAAATTTCAAGTTGATACCATTAGTAGTTCTCGAGATATCCGGCTGTGACAGACAGACAGACAGACAGACTGAGTCACACCATAAGGGTTCCTTTTTTACCATTTTGGTACGGAACCCTAAAAAGAGGCAAAGTACGTGTCGGGCCACGCGCAGTAGGGATCCGTAGTTACCTTGTACTGTACGATATTTAATACCACTATCATTTTTCGTCTGCGAAAATAACTTTTTAACTTTTTTCATAGTGTTTATATAAATTACAAAGTTGTTTTGGAAAAGTGCTATAAAGTTTCTTTAAAAGTAACAGCTAACTATACATCTTCCATCTCGTTTTAGATTTTGAAGTGAAAACTTCTTTAGCGGCGTTGTACGCTTTTTTGTAATGGGGAAAAAATGTTAAACTCGCGTTAGTCAGTCAGGATCACGTGACCCTGATCGAAAATTCGTAAGACGGATGTGACGGATGGAGAGTAGACAGCCGGCACCGGAAGTATCCCCCTCTCTTTCTACGGGGTGCGGCGAAAATGGCGGCGCGTCATTTCAAGACGTAAACACTTGTGTCACCGTAGCAACGCGCTAATTTTTTAATTCAATGTCAAAACTCAAGATTTTCTGCCAAGCTATCGACATGACTTTCGTACAATACTGTTTTGTATTCGTAAATTCAAATGCAGAGTAAATTCGTAAGACGGTAATTCGTGCAAAATTATTCCCTAACCATTCCAAAATATCAAAAATGCGCAACGTTAATATTCAAGTTTTCACTTCTGCCGGCACTCCCGGAGTTCAACCCGATTTTATTTTTCACTCTCTTATTTTAAAAGTTAGTGGGGGGACACAAATTTTACCAGTTTGGAAGTGTATATCTTTCAAACGGTTGTCTTTGAGAAAAATCTCTATACACTCTATATACAGTGCCTTTGGTCTTGAACTAGCGATAATTTACAGGCGTGAAATACACCTAATTTTATCGACAAAAACACCCACATGTTGGGGTCTATCCCCACTCCTGTTGGAATGGCCGCCATTTTAAATTTGGCTTTTTATTTTAGATGTTCCTGCGGAAAAATATTAATTTCTCCGGATTTAAAAGTCCTACAGTTATAACAAAAATACTGTTTGAAAGCTAATAATATCACCTATCAATTTAAAAAATAAAATGTGTAAATTTTTACATTGAATACGCCATAAAAATTACTTAAATAAAATTTCATACGAAATTTGTGCGATTTTTTTGAGTTTTTATAACATTTCTCAATAACTAGCACATTAATGTCCACTTTTTTTGTATTATTCAAATACACAGGGATATTTATTGCTCTATGTTGCATATTTCGAGAGTTATTTTAGTTTGTACTATGAATTAATATTTTTCTGCAGGGTCATCTTAAATAAAAAGACAAATTTAGAATGGCGGCCATTCCAACAGGAGTGGGGATAGACCCCAACATGTGGGTGTTTTTATCGATAAAATTCGGTGTATTTAAATTATTGCTAGTTCAAGACCAAAGGCACTGTATATAGACACTCCGCACGTATAGGTTTGATGAAAAAACAGTTTCAGTTCCATGTATGGGTACTAATGGGTAGCCCCCCTTAATCTTTTATTTTTTATTTTTGTGCAATAATCGACGAAGCGGTTTACAGAATATACATCTACCTACCAAGTTTCAACTACCTAATCCTAATAGTTTCAGAATAAAGTGACTGTGACATACGTATGGACAGACAGACAGATGGACAGACAGATATGACGAATCTATAATGGTACCGTTTTTTGCCAATAGGCTACGAAACCCTAAAAAGTTAGCTAAAAAGCTGTTTGACATAATTAAAACTTATCCATAGTTTGAGTATATCTAATCTGTGGTTTGATTTAAATTTTCTTTTTACGAGAGATATAATTTAAACAGCAATATCTTGGTAGTTAATCTAAAAACTAAAAAAATTTTTAACTAAATAATTTCAAATAATATTTTCTATTATTTTGAAGTTTATTAACGTATACAATAAAATAACGTATAAAATATAAGACATGCAAAGATTGTATCAACTTTACCATTTCATTCTTTAGTTAAAACGATACCGTCTACATATTAAAATAGTTGTACCTATTTAAAAAAAAACCGGTTAAGAGCGAGTCGGACTCGCACACCGAGGGTGCCACCATCATAATTGCACCATTAAACCACACTGCAGAGTGGAATAATAAAATTAGTATTGCAGTTTTAGGTCAGCGCCTTCTCTTGACCGATAGTGGAACTAATGTTAACTTTTTTAGAAATTTGATAATTTCTAAAGAAGTGTGCTATATTGAGACATCGTTTTATTTGTCCTGTACTCTTTATATAAACTGCTATTACATAGAATTATTTCAGATTTTTCTCTTTGCAAACTTCGGAGATAAGGGGGGGGGGGACGGTTTTTTTTTCATTTTTCATCATAATTCTAAAACTACGCGGTCTCGAAAAAAAAATGATTAAAAACGTGCAAACGGCGCTTTTCATATGATACCCCACATGTCCTAGTAGCCCCACTTAAAATTTTTAAGACCCCTTTTCAGGCCCTGTTGTAAAAAAGACATTTATTTTTTTATTTATTTCTTATTTGCAAAAAAGTTGGGCAAATGTCATCTTAAACTATTCCAAATTTCAAGTTGATACCTAGTTCTCGAGATATCCAGCTGTGACAGACAGACAGACAGACTGAGTCACGCCATAAGGGTTCCTTTTTTACCATTTTGGTACGGAACCCTAAAAATGTGTGCAATAGTTTGGGATTATTCTAAACCTCGTTTTGAATAAGTATAAGGTAGTTAGTACAAGTGTTTTTAACAATGTATGAAACGTAAGTAAGTAGGTAGTATAATTTAAAACTGTTGCCATTAATGTAAATATATGTACCTATCGTGTCCTTAGGGGCTAACTGATTTCTAGATCGCTCATTATTTTATAAGCCATCAATACAATTTAAAACTATTAACCGGGTCAATATTAAAAAATCCAAAAACAAACTAAAAACTTAAACAAAAAGTGTCATTGCACCTCTTTAATTCAAAATTGTTCAAAAACAAACTTGAAATTTAAATAAAAAGTGTAATAGGGAATATACACTGGCCTGCAAAAGTAAGTACTACAGAGGCCTATTTTCATACAAACGAGGTAACTTTGATGCTTTGGTTCTCCGTCCAGGATTAAACGGGATGTGATTTGATAATGGCCATTCAAAGAGTAAATGGAGGAGGCCCAGATCGCTAAAGAAACCCAACGGATTAGAAGAGTCGTTTAGGTCAGGGTTGAACTTAAAAAAATAACAAGTTAAAATTACATCAAAAGTATGGAAAATGTAACACTAAAAAGTCCGTTCGGTCTCTGGTGTAAACGACTCTTCTAATCCGTTGGGTTTCTTTGGCGATCTGGACCTCCTCCATTTACTCTTTGAATGGCCATTATCAAGTCACACCCCGTTTAATCCTGGAGTTTGTATGAAAATAGGCCTCTGTAGTACTTACTTTTGCAGGCCAGTGTACATCAATTGTTGTTTGTATCAAAATCAAAAGTAACTATAATGCGTGAGAAAATCAACTGTAATTTATTAAAACTTTTCTCTTGCGTTTTTTTCTCGTGATACAGGTTGTTGTACTTGAAGTTAGCATAGCATACAACAGTACAAAAAAATGAAAAAAAAAATCGTTATTTTCCCTTGTTTTCATCGTGTGATAAAACTCAAATACATAATACCTACATTTTTTTTTGTTCCATCATGTTTTTATACGTGTCCGCAGTGATCAAGCACAAATTTATCAAAATCGGTGACTTATAACATTGTCATTGCAGTCGGGGAACCTCTTTGATTCAAAATTTCCAAACTAACCGGTCCCCCGACTGCAATGACACTCGTTATTTAACTTTTAGTTCGTTTTTAGCAGAGCAATCGTGTTCTTAATTAAAAAAAAAGAAATTTAATTTAAAGAATTTTCCCATATCCTTTCTTAGCGCTCGCTTACATAATAGGAATCCTACTAGTCCAAAATTTTAAAGATTCTAGTCCTAATATTTTTAGGCTGTTCGCTGAGATGTTATCAAGTCTGTTTCTCCTATTTTTTAAATCGATATATTATATTATATTTTTTTGACATAAAAAAGCATATATTCAGCAGAATTGATTACAAATACTTACAATTGAACCAGACAATGAAACTATACCAAATAAGTATCGAATTGTCGAACTTGGGACCTCGAATTTAACCTCGTCGTATTTTCGTTACGGAGTTTGACGTGAATGAACAATTTAGTTCCCTAGAGTGCTTTTAATACTCTCGTTCACAACAGTTCTAGATTTCAACAGTTCTAGATTTACTGCCCAACAAATAAACGCAGAATAAGTTCATACTTAAAATAAGAAAAAAAAAACGCTTTGAAACGTCAAAACGTAAGATCGATATTGCTAAGCAATATTTTTGGTTATTCTAAGTATAAACTTATTCTTCGTTTATTTTTACGGCAGTGTCCAGAGTCCAGACACACTATTTGTACTATTAGTTATTCTGTGATACTATGCCGAAATTACGATATTTGTTACGCCTGCAATGTTTTGTGAATGGCTAACAATACCTATATCTGGCGAAAATTACGTAGCGTTTTTTTCCGAACTTCGGTCACGTAACGTAGGTATCAACCTCTATACAAAAAAAGTTGGGAGTTACAAGTCGTGATAAAGTTTGGCCACATGATAGAAACTGATCTGTAGGCTGTTCCTAACTAATATTGAGCTGGGCCAAACTATCCTTACATACAGTTCCATACGGCGGCGGGTTGAATAGCGCACTTTTCCCGGCTTCATTCTAAAATCTATAACAATTCAGGTTTAGCTAATAGGTCAAATCTGGTATCATTTTCGAATAAATCAATAACGTAGAACTTATTTCTGATATAAAAAATGCAATTTATTAAGCAGTTTCTGAAAAATTACACAATAACCAACATTTTTAAACTTAATTTTTTTATTTTAGGTATTGGCACTTGTTTCAGTATTTTCAAAAAAACTACCTTAAAGAAGCGTTTTTCAGATTAATTTGTTATATAATTTTGCTATGTTAACTATATTTTGTACAATTTGAGCCTAACCCAAGTAGTTTAGGTCCATTGTTTGCGGACATACAGCTAGTCAAAAATAAGCATTTTTTCACGAAATAAAAAAGGTTTCCGTTTCGTTCGGAAACATTTTTCAGGTTTTTTGTTTATATTTCTGTAAAGTTAATTAAATTTTCTACAATTTGAGTAGTCTAGGTCTATTAGTTGGAGAGACATAGCTGGTTAAAAATTGTCATTTTATTGAAATTAATTGAAAAACTCTTATCTTTCACTATGTGTCCAGCCCACTGCCACTTCAGCTGAGCTATCCTACGAGCGATGTCGGTTACTTTAGTTCTCCTTCGGATCTCCTCATTTCTGATTCGATCACGCAGGGAAACGTGTAAATAATGACCTAATTTATAGATTTTCAACACTTTAATAATAGAGGCAAATTGGAATGCGCACTGTTTCGCTTCAATTGGTTTTATTAGACAAGGTCAACCGAATATCAGTCGTACTAACTAATAATATTGACTTTTAGAACAATGGAACAACTATATAAACATTACATAGTTACATACATTTAGACATAACAGCACGGAAACATTTATATTATTATAATAGGTAGGTACTACGTGCGTACGTTTGGTGATGCCAGTTAAAAAGATTAAGTACTAAATTAGTAAGTTCCTGATTTATTTTTAATGGATTTCGGCGATTTTCGTATTTCTATCGAGGTCAAAGGTAGCTATTTTAGTAACATTTATCAGAAAATTACATTAATATCATCTAGCATTTTTTTTAATGCACAGAGGCGGTTAGATACGAGTATTCTATTGTATTGAAGTTATTGTAGATATGCCTATAATCTTAGTTATTTTTAAGCTACTCCCACGAAAGTCATGCTTGATGTTTTTGAATTGTTATTTAATTCTTAAAAAAATTGTATTTAGTTTATTGCTGATTTACATTCATCATTATCATCATCATATCAGCCGCACGACACCCACTGCTGGGTATAGGCCTCCCCCAAGGATCTCCACGACGATCGGTCCTGCGCTTCCCACATCCAGTGGCTTCCGGCAACCTTCACCAGATCGTCGGTCCACCTTGTCGGGGGCCTACCCACGGAGTGTCGTCCGGTGCGCGGTCGCCATTCAAGAACCTTTCCGCCCCAACGGCCATCGGTTCTTCTTGCTATGTGTCCAGTCCACTGCCACTTTAGCTGAGCAATCCTTCGAGCGATGTCGGTTACTTTAGTTCGCCTGCGGATCTCTTCATTTCTGATTCGATCACGCAGGGAAACGCCGAGCATGGCTCTCTCCATTGCACGCTGGGTGACCTTGAGCCTCCTTATGAGACCCATAGTTAGCGACCACGTTTCACTGCCGTAAGTCATCACTGGCAACACACACTGGTCATAGACTTTCGTCTTGAGACACTGAGGTAAATCGGATTTACATTACTAAGGCTCGTATTACAGAACGAGACTCAAGCACTACTTGCTGCTTGAGTACAGTTAGAAAGGGATGGTGCTATTCATCGCATATAGCGCCATCCCTTTCTAACTGTACTCAAGTAGAGATTTGAGTCTGAGTTTGATTCTATAATACCAGCCTTAATCTTAATTAAAATGATTTCTAAGATTTAAGAATATCTGCTAGACATTGAACTAAAATAGGTAAAAACATACTTTAATTACATAACACGGTTTAACTAAAGGTTTCACGATGTTTTAATTGGTTTTTTTATTTGATTTTTTTTTACGTGGTCACGATTTGCTATAATAATTAAGTATGTAGGTATAGTTGAATTGAAACGTCGGAAAACCCAATAATAATAACACCCTTATTTTTGCGATGGAGGTAAATAAAAAGAAACCTAATAAAACTGAATTGGTATATATTATTTTATTTTAAAGCACTGACTTAACTTGTATTATGTTACAATATTAATTTACCTATCTTACGGCAGAATACTCAAAGACTTCTTAGCTAAAATCTATATTTAAGGTCTCCTTAACTTTAAGGAATCTATCAGGCTATCAGTTTCATAGAGTTTCTGTCTTGACAACTTTTGTGTATTTAAGGTGGCCTTAACTTTAAGATTCGTTTCGCCGTAAGTAGGAGTTGTATCTTAAAAGTTTTGCCGTGTGCTATCCAAGATGGAGTCTTACCAAGCTCTAATTGTATAATACCCCATAACTATCATTGCTCAACCTCTTACGAGACACGAGAATCTGACGCAATGCAATTATCAATGGACCAGTAGGCAAATATAAGCTTTATAACGTTCATTTTATAGTATAATATCGCTTAATAAAATGTTCATCAATTGTTCAGCAACATTCTTAATCATCATAACATCTCATTATAGGTATAGGCCACTGCAGAGTTAGGCCAAGGTCTTTTTTCTGGGAGGACTGTCATCCGCTTGGCGGCTTGAAGATCGTAATGTTGGACCGTTTGCATCGGAAACGCTGCTGCACATTGTCTGGTCCACAAAGGTGTTAAATGTACTACCAAGTCATTAGTCGCCTTTTACGACACCCCATGTTAAGGGTTGGTTCTAGTCTACTCGGTTGGAAAACGCACCGCTAGGTAGGTACCTATCAGAGGCCGTACCGGCTAACGAATCGATTATCGAAAAGTCTGTCGGGTTTCAAATTAAAACAGATAAATCGAGCCCCAATTGGGCCAAAATGGCGAACCCCAATTCATGATGTCACACGAACATCGATATCTTCCAAATTACGTCAACAGAAAATACAAGACGAAATTCCTTACTTTGATTTTTCTGTTTTAAGTTGAAACTCGGCAGACTTTTCGATAATCGATTCGTTAGCCGGTACGGCCCCTGGTCCACGGAGATGTTAGATCATGGGTTCCCAACCATAGGTAGAGCTATCCAAAGGGGGGCGCGACGAGCGGCTCCAGATAGTTAGTACTTATAAAAACCCTAAAAATCATATTTTCTTACGACGGGAACGGTTAGGTTACGGTGCCACCGATGTGTAGTGGACCTCGTGTTTGATTGTTGATAACTTACTTGAATTTTTTAGATGTACTATCTCAAGGTGTGTCTTGACTAGGGTTGCCAACCCTACTATATAATATAGTATCCTACTATATTGAGGGCTCGCCTACTATATTTTTTGAAAAAATATATAGTAGGCAAAACTACTATATTTTTTCAAGTGAAAAAATTAAACAAAGGCAACAAAAAAATACATACCTAGGTATATGCACAAGTAATTGCATAATATTTTTTGTGATTAAACACATGTCTTTATGGTTGTTGAATAAATTATGAAAATGTTATAGTACTTACTTAAGTATGAAAAATGCAACTTCTTTAAAATCCTCCATACAAAATTTCAACCTTCTATATTTTTTTTGGACTTTTTCGCCATCTACTATATTTTTACACTAAAAATCTTAAAACTACTATATTTAATCCAAAAAAAGTTGGCAACCCTAGTCTTGACACAGTTGCATTCCCGTTCCTCTTGCGCTATCAACAGAGGCAGGCCTCAATTCTTTCAATAGCGCATGCCCTATCTTCTCAAAAAACCGTCTTGATATGGCAGAAAGTTGAAAGAAGCGCACGGTTTGTAGGTTGGAGGCAATATTGCATGCGTTTGACGCAAGTTGAATTGAAGTTGAAGTGACTCGGTGAAGACAGATAATTAATAGTCTTGAGTCGCTTTTTACGACACCCCGTGTGAAGTTCACTGTGACGTGTGTGTGTTATTAAACAGTAGGCACCTAATACTAATATTAATTCACTGTAGTTTGTTAATATTCGTTTATTATTTATCGATTAACTTCTCAATTATTTTCATACTTTCTATTTTTTTAAACGGTCTAATAAGCGCTATCGCACACGGGCAACTTTTTTTTTTTTTTTTTTTACATTAAATGGGCTTACTCTTGGCCACATTCGAGAACCATAAGGCTAAGAAGAGGCCGAAGATGAAGCGAGCTTGCCCAGAAGAAGCCTATTCACTCGTGCCTTAAATATCGCTGGGTTATATTCTTTCGGGAATACAGACGCAGGCAGGGAATTCCACTCCTTGGCTGTGCGCATTAAGAAGGAAGATGAAAAACGCTTCGTGCGCATGCATGGAATGTCAACCAAGTAGGGGTGAAACCCCGCCGTGCGTCTGGATGTCCGATGGTAGAACGGGGATGGCGGAATGAGCTCATGCAGCTCAAGAGCACACTCTCCGAAATATAGTCTGTAGAACACCGCCAGACAAGCTACTTCACGGCGGTGGGAAAGACTGTGAAGCTTGGTTTTTAATAGCGCACTATCCCCTATGAGTTTTCTGGCTCTGCGTTCAACCGAGTCGAGTGCGGCTAGCTGGTACTTTGCGGACCCATCCCACAGGTGGCAGCAATATTCCATGCACGACCGGACTTGCGCTTTGTAAAGAGTTAGAAGCTGTCCCGGCGTGAAATATCGCTTAACCTTGTTCAAGATGCCTAGTTTTTTGGCCGCAGTTTGAGCCTTCGACTCGATTGTGTCACCAAAGTTGAGATCGGAAGTCAACTTTATGCCAAGGAGATCGAGATTGTCGGTGACAGGTATAGTTACACCTCGGAAAGTAGGAGTCAAGTTCAGAGGACTCTTCTTTGCAGTGAATAGACATGCCTGCGTTTTGGTGGCGTTAAAAGTGACTAAATTGTTGTCGCCCCATTGGGAGACAAGACTCAAAGTCGTATTCGTCCGCTCCACCATGGCCTCTCTCAAGGAACCAATTTCTTCCTTGCTGGCCTTTGCATTGGACAAATACCTCTCCGCAACCGTGCTGTCGTCTGCATACCCAACAATTCCGGGCATGAGCAGATCGTTGATGTGCAGCAAAAAAAGCGTTGCGGAAAGAACGGATCCTTGAGGAACTCCAGCTTCTATAGCCATGAGGTCAGAGGAGCAGCCGTCAATAACCACTCTTATCGACCGTTTGCTCAAGAAATCCGAAATCCAGCTGCAAAAGTCAGCAGGTAAACCATACGCTGGAAGCTTGCTCAGCAAACTAGCGTGCCAGACCCGGTCAAAGGCTTTCGAGATATCAAGCGACACTGCAAGTGCTTCGCCATGATTCTCGATTGCTTCACCCCAGCAATGCGTAACGTACACTAGGAGGTCCCCAGTTGAGCGTCCCCGGCGAAAACCAAATTGACGGTCACTGAGTAGATCGTGGTTCTCTAGGTGCGATAGCAGCTTGTTATTCAGTACCCTTTCCATAACTTTACAGAGTATGGAGGTAATAGCAATAGGTCGATAGTTGGTGGGGTCGGCACGGTCACCCTTTTTGGGTACGGGTTGCACATTCGCAATCTTCCAGGACTTGGGAACTGTTTTAGTCTTAAGAGAGAGGCGGTACAGGCGTGTAAGTACAGGAGACAACTCAGGAGCACAGATTTTTAGTAGTCTAGCAGGAATGCCATCAGGGCCGCTGGCTTTATTCACATTCAGGTTCTGCAATGCTCTTTTGACCTCTTTAGCGTGTATGGTGATATGCGGCATGGAAACGCCGCAGTGAGGTAAAGTAGGTGGATTTACCGAGCTTGCCTCTAAACGAGAATTGTTCGCGAACAAGGAAACAAACAGATTTGCTTTGTCAGTCGCGGAATGGGCCAGCGATCCGTCTGGGCGCAACATGGGTGGCAAAGTGGGGCGGCAGAAATTTGATTCGACCGACTTAGACAGGGACCAAAATTGCTTACTGCCAGCAGGGCTGTTTGATAATTTGGTTCCTATACGACTTACGTGGTCGAAGCGAGCCTTACGGATAACTTTTTTGCTTAACTTAGCTGCAGAATTATAGGCTTTCTTCTTAGCTCGAACCCTTCTGGTCCGCACTTTACGGTCGCGAGCTTGTACCCAGGCTCGAAAAGCTGATTCTTTTTTCGCTTCTGCGCGAGCGCAGTCTGCGTTGAACCATGGCTGTGTAGAGTGACCAAGCGGAATGTCGGAAAATGGGATAAAATATTCCATTCCCTGCCGTATCACATCCACAACCGCATCAGCAGAGTTCGAGGGGTCCTTTGAAGAAAAGCACACTTGCTGCCAGGGATATGATGCAAAGAAATGCCGCAGTTCGTCCCAATCAGCTGACTCGTATCGCCATAAACGCCTCGTGCCTCTGGGGCTGTCATCAGGAGGCAAGCAACTCGACACGGATTTTACCACACAGTGATCCGACGAGCCCAGCGGGGCTGAGACTGATACAGAATGCCTGTAAGGGTTAGTTGTCAGCAACAGGTCTAGGCAGTTGGGGGTATGGCCAACAACATCAGGTATTCGCGTAGCTTCGTTCACCAGTTGGGTGAGATCCATCGATAGTGCAAACTTACGCGTTTCTCGCCCAGCGTGGTCAGTTTTCTCAAACGGAAACAGCCATTCGCGATGGTGGGCATTAAAGTCTCCGAGAAACACGAGCTCCGCTGCAGAATACTTTTGGTTAGCCTGATCTGCCGCCTCAGTGAGATACTCCATGAGCCTGGTCGTCTCCTGGTCACCGCTGTGCGATCGATATACACCGATGTAGAGAAATTTATCTACTCCAGTGTCGACCAATAGCCAAATAGCGGAAAACCCAGAATTTTCAAAGCTACGGAGACGCTTATAGCAGATGTCATCGCGTACGAATACACAGACCCCTGCCCGCTTCTTGAACTTGTGTTCGAGAGTGTAGCCTGGGTAGTTGAGATACGACACGTCAGACGGTGTTGCTATCTGCGTCTCCGTTAAAAAGAATAGGTGTGGCTTTTCGGTTTCAAGATGGTGGTGGACCGGATCGATATTGGAGTGCAAGCCTCGGATGTTAGTGAGGTGCACTTTTTTTGGGAGGAAGTGCTGCCGTTGTTTAAACCTTTTCCTTTTTGAGCTTTTCATGTTATGGAGGGAGTGAAGTAGGGGAATTAGAAAATTGATCGAGGCGCCGCTCAATGGACAAACCAGAACAACACAGCTCCACCGACATGTAGGAAACTCAATCTGGAGACTGCGGGGACGCCCGAACCCCCCCGAAAATGTCCACCGGGTCCTCCCGTCCGGTCGCCAACTGGCACGGTGGCGCATTTCGGGATTTTTCGCGAGTTGGCGGGGCAGCCTTTCGCACGTGGCTAGCGCACTACTTGGGCCCCCAACTAACTGCGGTCGGCCAACGGCAGGACCGTGCTTCGGATCCCGCTAGTCTCCAAAATGAGTTGCCCGGTACGGTGTCACTGAGAGCCTTGCACCGTTCATAGTTCACAACGCAACTGATCGCATACTATTTCCCAATGGCGCTGGTGATCCCGCACTCCGACGGAACGCAGCAAGCTGCTTGGCGCCGGTTTCCGGCGGGATGGTGGTAGCTACCCAGGCGGCCTCGTACGAAGCCTACCACCGCAGGGGGATCATTCAGCCGTACAACACAGACAGGTAGCCTGTGATGTCGTTGCCCGGGGTGGACCACTCGGAGGTAGATCCCCAACCACCCCTTAGTCGCCCTGCAACTGTTTTGTCTCTGTCTCAAGTCCACGGGTTTATATGGAAGCGCGCACACGAAGCGACGCGGTCGTCTGCAACTTTTCATACAAACCATGTGAGAGACAAAATAGTTGCGGAGACAAAAGTCCCCCGTGTGCGATGGCGCTAACAAATCTTTTGTTTTTGTTTTTTTTACGGAACAAAAAAAGTCGGTGAAGACAGACCTATATAGTCTTTAGTCGCTTTTTACGACACCCCGTGTGTAAAGGGTTGGTGGTATTCTAATCTGACTTAAATCTGACGGAAACCGCTGCTAGGTGCTCTAGGAGGTGTTATGAGCTATTAACATGGGTCGATTTTAGTCACCTATGACGGTCAACTTTAGTCACCTAGCAAGTTGGTTTTAAAAATGAATCACCGGTGGCGGCGTTACTGTCGTCTATGTAGTCAATGGCGTAACCTAGGTAACAATATGTAGTAATATAGTTCCAGTTTTGGCCACCGGATCAGATAAGTTTGTACAGTCACCTGCGGCCTAGGCTGAATTGCCATTCACACAGTCAATTTTCACCGTGCGGCAAAAGTCGTGAGTCTTTAGTCACTCCTGTAAATACCACATTAGATGCCTATTACGATCGACACCCCGTACGAAGGGTTGCCTATTCCAGACGACACAATTTGATTGCCAACTAAAATTGTGTAGAAATCGACAACTGAATCGAATTGGCTGTCCACACGACGCCCAATCTCATTTAATTTTCAAACCCTTGAGGAGCGGACGTGCGCCATGCCTCCTAAGTTATCAAAAAACGCAATTTAGCACTTGTGTTAGGGCTCATGATCAGTTCAGATGAAGAAAGGAAAAGAATGTGAGCCTAGAAGTGGCTGTTAAAAAGAAAAAACATAAGCCAAGGGCTCAAAAGAATTAATAAAAGAGCTAAATTGGCAATCCTTATCCACACGATACGATTTGATCGGCCCGACTGGAATCGGGGGACTTCGACCACCCAATTTGGATTTATCGCCAATTTCCCACTACATGATACGATTTGATTGACAATTTGGGTAAATTGCCGATGAAATTGTGTCGTTTGGAATAGGCTTTAATGTTATTCTACTCAAGCGGACGTCAGTAGACGCCATATTTGAGTATGCTAGTTAAAAGTTTGTCTATTTTGGATATAAAAACCCACCAAGCTTTGTGTATTCTGCCATATTGGCTGAGCAAATATTATGCATGAGTTAAAAACATGACATTGGACGTTGGACTCAAAACTGGTTGTACTCAGATCTAATTAAAATCCTTATAGTAAAATTATCTTTATGTTACCTTGTTAAAGATGATTCGTTTTTTTTAAATCGATTCATGTAATTTAAAACCAGGTTTGGTTAAGAACAAGTTTTGTCTGTGGTTTAAAAAAAATCGTTATTATTGTTGCCACGTTGAGTATGATATTGTGTTCGACTTTTTTTTAATAATAGTCGTTTTTTGTTGACGGTAGGTAAGACTGTATGGTGTGATGGAATGGAAGTATTTTTTTTTTTACTTATTTCAAGTCCGCCTAGCTAACCACCATCATCTTACCTAAGTCTGACGCCATAACAACAATTTGAAAATTGTTGTGTTCCGGCAGTTAGAGGTAGCCAGTTCCTCAGTGATGAGGATTCCGGGTGTAGTGCGCTTCCACCTTCGGCTTTAACGTCACTTAACATCAAGTGAGGTGATGAAGACCAAGCACTATACCGTTTTGCATAAAAAAAGGCTTGCACTTATCAAACCACCCTCTTCATTATTTATTTTCACAAATCATTAAAGTTTTGATCGTGACTTAAAAATAACCATGTTACAAGAAGAACACCAAATGCTTATAAAAAAAAATCCCTGACCATCAGCCATTTTTAATGTCCCCACTGTTGGGGCACAGGCCTTCCTTATGGGTGGATAAGGAGGACGGGCCATAACCCACCACGCGGGCCCAATGCGGATTGGTAGGTGTTAACGACTGCAAATGCAGCAGGACCAACAGCTTTACGTGCCTAGCAAAGCGCGGAGGAGCTCGAGATAATAAATTTTTGGTCACCCATCCCATTTCCGACCCTTGCGAAAGTTGCTTAACCTCCACAATCGCTGGGCCAGGCGCTATCGAGCTCCTCATCAAGTAAAGAATACTTATCATTCGTATACAGAAGTACTACAATTCAACATTTAAACTCACAACATTTACTTACTTTAAGTTTCGTCACTTTTGCTTAACTTCTTACTCAAACCCAAGGTTAGGTTGCATATTCACATAATTAGAAAATTAACATAAATACTTAACAACGGGTACCCATTATCTTTTGCGGCCGACACTTAAAATAAAATACCATTTTATTGTGTATGGAAAATAACAGTGTTTTCCGCGTGTTTAAGATTAAATTAATTTAATTATGGTTTTACGTCTTTTTACCTGATTGCAAGAAGGATTATGTTTACGCCTGTATCTACCTATCTACTAGCTTCTGCCCGCGACTTCGTCCACGTGGATATTCGAAGTAACCCTAAGTAACCTTTGGCCAGGATAAAAAGTATCCTTAGATCTGTGTGCCAAAATCCATTCAGACGTTTTTGCGTGATTAAGTAACAAACTAGTGCCTAGTGTTTAAGATTATGTCGTGGTCTTATCGTCATCATCATCATCAGCCTATCGTCATCCACTGCTGAACATAGGCCTCTCCGAGTGCACGCCACTGAGCACGATACGCGGCTATACTCATCCAGTTTATGCCAGCCACCTTGCGAAGATCGTCGCTCCACCTTGTTTGAGGGCGTCTCATACTACGTTTGCCGATACGCGGTCTCCACTCAAGAATCGTCTGCCCCAGCGGCCATCGGTTCTACGGCTAATATGGCTGGCCCACTGCCACTTCAGCTTGCTAATCCGGTGGGTTATGTTGTGTAGGCTAATCGATGACTTTAGTTCTCTGTCGGATCTCTCGGTCTTATCGTAAAATTGGTCCATAAAATCACGTCACACATTGAACACTATTATTATATTAGCTACTTAACTGTAATCGCAAATTCTAAAGAATAAAAAGGCTATAACTAACAATTAAACAATCATGCAGATCTTTTGTTTTATATTTATGAGATGAGTGATGATTTCACGTTTCTTGTGGAAATAAAATCAACATTAAGGTAGGTACTTACGCATAATTTTAATTCTGGTGTAACGAAACGCAATAGCGTAGATCCACTTGCGTTCAGAATGTGTTGTACAATATTGAATGAACGAAATACGGTCACGGCCGCAGCCAATCCAGTGAATATGACACAAATAAAGTTAAGTAATAAATAAATTCACTATACAATACAAATATTTTTCAACTACAATTATTCTAAGAGCGAGTGAGGGTTGCCAGATTGGCTGGCGTCAATTCCGGGACAAATGATTTCAAATTTATATTACTCTTGAAATTACCCATGTAAACCGACTTTTTAGACAGACTCTAGCAACGACGTGAAGCGCAGACAGCAAACGGTACACTACGCTATGCACGAAGCGGTAACCTACTCGTAAAATAGTGGTAGGTATTTGAAATCCAGGACAGTAAGGTGTGATTCCTGGACACCGGGACAAGGCACGTAATTCCGGGACAATCCCGGAAATCCCGGGAGTCTGGCAACTCTAGTTCTAGTCCTCTAGTCTGAAAATGTGCAGCAGCGTTTTCGATGTACGGCAAAACACAGGGTTGCCAACTCTTGAAAATGTTTTCCCCTAAGCAGATGTCAAATACCCCTAAAATCACCTAAATTAATTGCAAAACCCCCCAAAAAGAAACTAAAATATTTTTTTTTCAAAATTTTGAAGTTTCATTTTTAATTCATACATTTTAACATTAAATAGGTTTAACATTTTTTTTGTTGAAGTAAATGTTACGCAAGAGCCACCATTCTGCGTCGCAGAATGAAGCAGATCATGATGATGCTTTGCAGTATTTCTATTAATAAAGTCTATTACGCTGCTTATTTTTTATAATATTCTAAATCATAATGCCCCTAAAATTACCCCTAAAAATACCAGGCCCCTAAAAAAATCCCAATCAACATATTCTCCCCCTAAATCTAGGGAGAAAACCCCTAAGTTGGCACCCCTGGCAAAACACTGCGCTCTCCAACTCGCCGCCAAGCGGGAGATTACGGCAACATATTCAACCGCCTCTGTGGTCTAGTGGTTCGCCCACCCCGACGCAGGGGTCCCGGGTTTGATTCCCAGGGGGTACAATTTATACTCGGTTTGGTTGGTGGTAGGGCTTATTTCAAGTCCGCCTGGCTAGCTACCACCATCTTACCTAAGTCTGACGCCATAACAACAATCTAAAAATTGTGGTATTCCGGCAGTTAGAGGTAAATAGCCAGTTCCTCGGTGATGAGGATTCCGGGTGTAGTGTAATGCTTCCACTTTCGGCCTTATCGTCACTTAACATTCAATCACACGCCAGTTAATTTAATAAAAAACCGGCCAAGTGCGAGTCGAACTCGCGCACGAAGGGTTCCATACAAAAAACGGCAAAAAAAAAACATTTATTGTATGGGGGCCCCCTTTAAATATTAATTTTATTCTGTTTTTAGTATTTGTTGTTATAGCGGCAACAAAAAACATCATCTGTGAAAATTTCAACTGTCTACCTGTTGTCGTTATTAATATCGAGGAAAAAACAGCAAAAAAAAATCACGTTTGTTGTATGGGAGCTCCCCTTAAATATTAATTTCATTCTGTTTTTAGTATTTGTTGTTATAGCGGCAACAGAAATACATCATCTGTAAAAATTTCAACTTTCTAGCTATCACGGTTCATGAGATACAGCCTGGTGACAGACAGACAGACAGACAGACAGACAGACAGTCTTAGTAATAGGGTCCCGTTTTTACCCTTTGGGTACGGAACCCTAAAAAACATCGTAGTGTAGCCGCACTTCGGGTATTAGCCGCGTGACAATACAGTTATACAAACTGTTTGTTCTAGAGACAGACGCCGCTCTGGCCGTATTCGAAAACATTTCCATCATTTGTTTGTTTGTCAGCCCGGTTTGGCCCGAGATTACCTGTACGCAATGTCTATGTGTGCGCGGAAAACCACCGATTTTCTCCGAGCGATCCTTTTGTATAACTTTGTATCACGTTGTTGTGATCTAGCTGCTACAATTTTTGCATACAAATGTTCTGTTATAAGCAGACCCCGGATTTGCGGTGGCACGAATAAAATGACGTTTAATAGTGCGTGGACAACTTGATTATCTATTTGTGTAATGTATCGATAAAAAAATTATTATTATGTAACGTGATATATATATATATATAGACTTACTGTCGGAAATAGTAGAAATTACCTACCTACATTAAGCAAAGTGAAAATCGTGAAATGTATAAATAATAATATTCACTGCATATTTTCTTGATGCAAAGATAGCAAAGTCAAAGTGAGTGAAGTAGAATGTCAAATTTTTAAGAAATACATCCTCCTTGGTAAAATACAAAAAATAAACACAGACGCGATCAAAGAAGTTCCACTTCAAAAATATTTTCAAAACATCGATGCATAAAAACATTTACGATAATTTGGTAATCACTAGCAAGTTTGTATTCCTGCCACCGCAAATCCGGCCTTTAGTTATAAGGATATAGAAGTAGGTAACTATGTAGGTAACTTCAACCTTGTTATGTGGGGTGTTATTTTGTTTGACGTTTGTGATAGGTACATACAGTGTTGGCCAGATAATTAAGGATACCATTCGATTATTATACAAACGAGGTAATTTTGAAGCCTTGTTTCTCCGCCAAGGATTGACCGAGCCGTGATCTGATGATGGCCATCGAGGGAGTGAATGGAGGAGATTTGGATCGCTATACACACCCAACTGACCTGGTCAGGATTCTAAAAGATCTAAGGATCAGAGAGATCAGTTTCAGGATTTCCATATTTTTTAATGATTTCGAGGCTTTTTTTAAACATATCCATCAGCCATTTTTGATGTCCCCACTGCTCGGGCACAGGCCTTCCTTATGGGTTGATAAGGAGGACGGGCCATAACCCACCACGCGGGCCCAATGCGGATTGGTGGGTATTAACGACTGCAAATGCAGCCGGGACCAACGGCTTAACGTGCCTTCCGAAGCACGGAGGAGTTCGCGATAGTAAATTTTTTTCACCCATCCCATGACCGACCCTTGCGAACGTTGCTTAACTTACGCAATCGCTGGGCCAGGCGCTAAACCACTGCGCCACCGAGCTTCTCAAAATTTTTTTAAAACATAAGTATCCTTAAATCTCCTAAAATAATCTGATCAGTTGGGTGTACCTATAGAGCGATCTAAATCTCCTACATTCATTCCCTAGCTGGCTATCATCAGATCACAGCTAGGTCAATCCTTGGCGGAGAACCAAGGCTTCTAAGTTATCTCATTTGTATGAATATTGACTGGTGTCCGTTTATCTGGCCACCACTGTAATATAGGGCAGAGGAAAACATATTATGTTTTTATATTACTAGTTTAAGAAAATTTTCACGTGTTCACGTGTTCATTGCAAGGTCGAAACACATAATAATAAAAAGTTTATGCTAAAATGAATTATTAATTTTCCTAACCTTTACAGACGTCATAATGTGTTTGAAAAGGATTTACTTAAAGAATAACAAGATATCGAATTTGTTTTCATAAACGAAAACAAATATATATTTTAGGTTAATATAATTGTTTGACACCTCATAACTATTTTACATTGTTTTCCTCTGATTGCATCTGAAAAGTAAAGTAACTTAAGAACTTGTGTTATTAAAGTCAGAGACAATCATGGAATTTATATATATAAAAAACGGCCAAGTGCGTATCGGGCCACGCGCCATAGGGTTCCGTACTTGGACGAAAGGTTCCGTAGTTACCTTATACCATACCATATTTAATACCACCTATCATTTTTCGTCTGCAAAAATAACATTGTTTTTCACAGTGTTGGTATGAATGACAAAGTTATATTTGCGGTTTTGGAAAATGTGTTATATCTCTAAAACTAATTACTATATCTCGTTCAAACCAATTTTGGTTGAAAGTGTTTATTAAGATCTACAGCATATATTTTTTTTAGATTTTTCACTCTCTTATTTCAAAAGTTAAAGGGGGGGGGACATACATTTTACCACTTTGGCGGTGAATATCTTTCAAACGGTTGACTTTGAGAAAAAGTTGTCTTAAGAACTTCAATGTCATTTTAAAAGACCTATCTATAGACACCCAACACGTGTTGGTTTGAAGAAAAAAATTTTTTTCAGTTTCCGTTCCATGTATGGGGAGCCCCCCCTTAATCTTTTATTTTTCTTATTTTTGCATTAAATTCGTTAAGCGGTTAACAGAATACATCTACCTACCAAGTTTCAACTGTGTAGTCTTAATACTTTCGGAATAAAGTGGCTGTGACATACGGACAGACAGACAGACAGACATGACGAATCTATAAGGGTTCCGTTTTTTGCCATTTAGGCTACGGAACCCTAAAAATAACGTTCATTCAGAGTTTATGGCGCCATTTTGTCGAGTTCGGTTCGGTGACTATTTTAAATAATAGGTATAAATAACCTATGAAATTGCCGATTTGTATGAAGATTTTTCAAGAAGTTGCATTTTTCATAATAGCATTTTCTTTGTTCATTTAACAACCATGAACACTCATGTAACAAAACTTTTATGTACTAATGTTTGAACACTATGCTAACTTATTTCCATTTAAGATAAGCGAAAAAATAAGTTTTGGTTAAGTTACAAACCCTTCGGTCACCCTTTTTTTTGCTCACAAAAAAAGAGTCACTTTCAAGATCTTTTTTTAATGTCACGAAAGCTAAAATATGGACTTTATTTTTACTGCTAGTTAACTATCAAGATCATAATTCGATGTAATATTCACGATTTTGTTAAAATTTTAAATTATAGAAGTATTATTTTCTCTGTATGTGACAAAATATCGGCAATTTCATAGGTAAAGACCTAATATTTGCAAATTGATTCATAGTGGATATTGTCTCTTATATAACGCTAGTTATTTTTACATTCTCTTTGGTCTCTTAAAATTGGTGCAGTTTTGTGGTACAAGTCTCTACACAACTGAACAATACGTGGGATAATTGAAATAGGTGCGATCTTGGTTCTGTGAAGCTGAGACTTTTATTGTATTGGTGGCTACCTCGGCAGAACATACCGAGTAAACTATCTTGATACACTTGGTGCCAAATGCTCCAAGCAGCATTGGAATGCAATGCACCCGCATTCTAATGTAAACTGAAACAATCTACCACTGAAACATTCAACACCTTGACACTGGCAAAAATTACTCCCTAAAGAGGAGAGTAGATTGCCAAACCTGAAATAAGCAGAAGAACGTTCATTCATCTTTAAGGGTCTATGATAGGAAACCATGGTTTGCGGGAGTCATATTTTTATATAGAAAACGTAAAGTCGTAGCCACAAAAAAAAACATACGACAAGCTAAAGTGATTTTCTAGTTGCTACAAGTATTAAATTGCGTATAAACCTCACAGATGACTGTAAAAAAAACAGAATAACATCAAAAGCGCTTGCGTAGGGCGTAAATAATAGTGGAAACGTATTGCATTCTACATCAAAATACACTCCCGAGCGTAAAGAAAAAGACAGAGACAAAATGTTTCCGCATAACCGAGCCTTAACTTGAACTGTTCCGTCTGCTAAGAGAAAAAATCACAATTAAAATGCATTATATTAATTTTATGATGAATGTGACGGAAAAAATCCTTCATTCTTTGCTTGTCACTATAAGGTAACGTAACTGGATAGGGTAGTGACGTAAGCCTGTGTTACTTCCGGAATGCCAGAGGAATTTTCTTGTCAGTTAAAAATAGCCAAGGTATGGAAAATAAATAAATAAGTAGATACATAAACAATTAAAAACGCTTGTTTTGAGTTTAGAAATAAGGTGACTTATTGTTACAACAGAAAAAATGTAAACTCGCTTTTCTGATAAACAAGTTTACGTTATTGTTCCAACCAGTTCCAAGAATCAATTATGTTGGTTAACGTCACAAACTTGTTTTTCCAATAATTTTCCAAAGGACTTGATAACCAGAGTGAATACCAATAGTTTGTAGTTCATAACCAAAATGGGATCGATTAAAATATTGGATTCGGGTAGGTACCTACATAAGTAAAGAATTACTTTTTAATAAGACTTATATCGGATACAAGTTTAAATTTTATCTACACCCATGCTTTAAATCCTTTTTAAAGGGTTCTGAAACGGTTAGCATACTGCCAACATTATAGTACAGTAGCCCGTAGAACATTTAAATCACCAAAAAGGTTACCGTTTGCCGTTGTGATATAGTTATTTATTACGAAATTATAGATACCCAAGTTTTACAGATCGCAACCCGCCGTAACCTATATTTGTATATCTCCAAAATTGATATTTTTTTATTTTTCGAGGTTTACCACATAGTTTAGCTATTGTCGTGTTGTACAGCTTGGTTTGATTGCCACAGATAAAAGTAAGACTATAAAAAGGAGCCATACACAGATTTAAGACCTGATAAAAATGGTTGGACTTTATCTGGTCTTAAGGTGGTACCCTGAGAGAAAGTGGCGCCGCGGTGAATTTTATTTAATATTATAATTCTAATACACAATTTTAATAATGTTCATCGTGGAGATTTTAGGGCCTACAGTCTAGTATTTTTGGACGGTATCGTTACATTCCCTAGTAGTCACTGCTAGAAGTAGATAGAAAAACTGCTAAAAGTGGCCGTTTTTGACACAATTTGCTATCTACTTCTACGAATGACTAAGAGGGCATGTAGTGATACCTTCTAAAAATACTAGACCATGGCCCCTAAAATCTCCACGATAAACATTATTAAAATCTTTTTCTATTAATAACTTATTAAATAAAAACCTATGAGGGCGCCACTTTCGGTCATACAACCGCCTTAAATCTGTGTATGATCACTTTTTTAGTGGCAATCAAACAACGCTGTAGAACACGAAAATTGCTGAACCATGTGGTAAACCTTGAAAAAAAAATCATTTTTGGAGATATACAAATATAGGTTACGGCGGGTTGCGATCTGTAAAACATGGGTTAAAGTATCTATGATTTCGTAATAAATAACTTTATCACAACGGCAAACGGTAACCTTTTTGGTGATTTAAATGTTCTACGGGCTACTGTACTATTATTAGTACATTATGATACAAGTTAGCTTAGGTTGGTCATTGCACACAAGGCTGTGGGTTGCAGCCCGAGCCGCAGGCGAGGGCGTAACTCAGCCGAGTGTGCAATGAGTAAAAGCTCACGAGTTTCATACGACGTTTTTCAACACATTTGCGAGGAAAAAACAAAGTAATTTACCACACAGCAACAAATACAACAAAAACAAAATGATAATCATGATGAGAAAAGGCGCGCAGGTTTTTTTTTTGTTTTTTTCACACGACCAATGCAAGAATATTTTGCGAACAAAGGGGTTAGTGCGCATACAGCCTACTTCAAAATTATAAATTTTGGTAATAAAATGCTAATATTTTAATATTTTATAACAAAATATTATAAATTAGGAATAATTTGATAATAATAAATATTTGTTACTTAATTAAGGACCTACACATTTATTTATTCCAAAAATGCAAATGAATTTTCAGCGGCATAAAACCTCTTTGTTGTTACTAAAAAAATAACTGTATTACCCGGTTAAATTGAAAATGCTCTGTTTACTCGCATAGAACTTGCAGTAAGGTACCTATTTAACTTTGTAGGGATAATTCTATAACCAACTAGTGTTTTATATATTATTGCACGCGTTTGTTATAGTTCGGTTTATGGCCCTAAAAGCGATGTATTAGGGATCACTTTACGAGCAAGTGTGTTGAAAACTATTATACGATATCCGAGCGAGAGAAGGTCGCGCTGCGCCGCGCGCTCACGAGCGACGAGACGTGTTACATGAAATTTAGTACAACATTATAACACTCGTTTGGATGATATAATGACGAGGAGGAGGAAAGTTAAAGTCAAAACTCTTTATAGAGGAGGATACATATCACGGGTGTAGATAAAGTCTTGTATGTAACTGTACATAATTAGGTAGATATTAAAACATGTGATACTATTATTAGGTTTCCGACTGTTTTAATACCCCTCGTGTAAAGATTAAAAAAAAATCAAAAGCCAAAGCAAAAGCAAAAGAACCATGGCGAAAAGATATTTAAATAATTCTTTGATTATTAAAAATGATATTTTCTACAAGTTTACACAGAGTTACACAATACACTCGACGTCAGACAAATCGCACCTCTTCGAAAATAAGTTTAGACTTGGCCACCTGCTATTTCAAGCAAACGTTTTACTGTGTAAAAATTTGATATCTATTGAAAGTAGATTTAATGAGCTTTCAATCAATAATTGTTTCATTTAAGTAATTAACATAACAGTTACAATAATTAAATACTTAAAGCCTTATTGCTTGCACCGCCATAAAAGGGAAAAAAAACCGGCCAAGTGCGAGTCGGACTCGCGCACGAAGGGTTCCGTACCAAAAAACGGCAGAAAAATTACGTTTGCTGTATGGGAGCCCCCCCCTTAAATAATAATTTTATTCTGTTTTTAGTATTTGTTGTTATAGCGGCAACAAAAATACATCATCTGTGAAAATTTCAACTGTCTACCTGTTGTCGTTATTAATATCGAGCAAAAAACGACAAAAAAATCACGTTTGTTGTATAGGAGCCCCCCTTAAATATTAATTTTATTCTGTTTTTAGTATTTGTTGTTATAGTGGCAACAGAAATACATCATCTGTGAAAATTTCAACTTTTTAGCTATCACGGTTCATGAGATACAGCCTGGTGACAGACAGACAGACAGACAGACAGACGGACAGCGAAGTCTTAGTAATAGGGTCCCGTTTTTACCCTTTGGGTACGGAACCCTAATAAAAGGGGTCAATTCAGGAAATGCGGGTAAATTCGCTATCGAGATAATGGAGAAAACACACTTCAACAGTTCAATTAAAAAAGGAATACCCAAGATGGATACTATTGCACATGAAATTGCTCAAATATTGCAAAAAAATGAGGCAATGTAATGTTGCTCGAAAACTGAATCTCAGTAATGATTCCGTTCGACGAGTATTCCAACGGTTTCTAGAGACTGTTGGCTATTTCCGAAGGGGAAGAAGTATATAACAATACCATTAAATTAGATAGGATTAAATTAATTTTGAATAAATTTTTGAAATGGTGGAATTTTTCTGACGGCCAATGTAGTACAGTACAACAGAGGGTTCAAATAGCCATGAATACTATCGTAAAATTAACGCTAGTAGAAATAAATATCTACACACATCAACTTTGTCTAGGGATACAGGTGCTATTTTCATACAAACGAGGTAACTTTGAAGCCTTGGTTTTCTGCCAGGGATGTACTGTGCTGTGATCTGATGACGGCTATCCAGGGAGTGAATGGAGGAGATTTAGATCGCTATACACACCCAACTGATCTGACCAGTATTCTAAAAACGTAATGAACATGTTTAAAAAAACCGCGAAAATAGCATGAAAATATATGGAAATCCTCAAACTGAGAACTCTGACCCATTAATCTTTTAGAATGCTGATCAGATCAGTTGGGTGTGTATAGCGATCTGAATCTACTCCATTCAGTCCCTGGATGGCCGTCATCAGATCACAGCACGGTACATCCCTGGCAGAAAACCAAGGCTTCAAAGTTACCTCGTTTGTATGAAAATAACACCTGTATCCCTAGACAAAGTTGATGTGTGTATTAATATAGAATGACAATGTATAGGATTGACAGGAGCTAAAGTTTAGCTCCTGTCTGTTTAGCTGCTAAACGTTAACTTATGTCATTCCCATACATAACTTGCGTTAATTTTAGTAGAATGGCTATTTGAAAAGGGGGCAGAGAGGCTATTTTGTGAAGCCAAACCACAAAACACACTTTAGCAATAGGAACCAATAACACTTAACTATTGACATACTTGATCATACATTATACTTATCTCTACTTAAACTTAAGTACATGTGAGGAAACGGAAAGGCTGTATAAATATATGTGACCTTGTACCGAGGTCGCAGGTTCTAGTCCCGATGTCGATGATTCGATGAACCAAGAATGATTGCGTCATTCATTTTTTCATACAATACATTGACAGGAGGAAATGACTTAGTTATAAACTTAAGTTACAGTTCTTTAGCTTGTGTTAATAACTTGTTTTGTCGTCACCACCTATACCATAGAATAGATATAAGTACTACGTATGTCCGTCCGGCTAGCAGCTGTCCGGCTATCCGTTCGTTCCTCTTCGGACCATTTCGTAGCTGGCTTAAATACGGGAATAAAAAATCCCATTGCGAAGCCGGCTACGAAATGGGACTACTTTTACTCCCAATAAGAAGCCAGCTTCGAAATGGGATTAAAATAGTACCATCTTGAAGCTGGCTTCTTACTGGGAGTAAAAGTTGTACCATTTCGTAGCCGGCTTCGAAATGCTATCTCTTTGGTAGGCTGATTCTTACGATTTAAGGGGCTTATATTTAACTAGAGACCGCGGCTCCGCCCGCGTGGATGCCAACTATGACAAACAATTTATTCTTTCAAAACCACAGTGATAATACTAATTATTAGTTAAACTGTTTACGTTCTGAAAAGATTTTAATGCATAAATTATTATTTACATAATAAATTATGTACAGGTTAGTTACAGAATAGTAATATACTATGGTATTTAGAGATTATTTACAAATTGTTGACAATTAATTTACAGTAAATGAACAGTTTAGGACCTACAGTACATGACTTCTACCATAGACGCAATTCTCCACCAACCCATGGTCCTTCCTACGTTCTCGGTGTATACGTTTTACGTACCAAATCTCGGAAGAATGTTCTATACTGCATCAGCGAAGCTGTTAGCAGCGTTGACACTTAAATAGAGTAAAAAAATCGTATGGAAGACATAGAAATACCTAATGAATGTTTTGTGGAGGTACGGTCCAATTTAGTCCCATTTCGAAGCTGGCTTCTTAAGGCCGCCGGTAACGATCATTTGCGATTGTCAATTTTTACGTCATTAACGCCCATTGATGCGAAAATTGATCGTTTACGTGTGCAATTGAAGCGATTGTCAATTGCTCCAACAATGGCATTGACGGAAAAATTGACAATCGCAATTGATCGTTACCGGCGGGCTTTATTGGGAGTAAAATTGTCCCATTTTGAAGCTGGCTTCTTACTGGGAGTAAAAGTAGTCCCATTTCGTAGCCAGCTTCGAAGTGGGATAATTTTACTCCCATTTCGTAACCGGCTTCGAAATGGGATTTTTATTCCCGTATTGAAGCCAGCTACGAAATCTGGTTACGAAGTGGACCGAAGGGGTTCGTTCTCCTCTACAGGGTGGTTAATCACGATTGTCGGAAACCAACTTTCCGAATCAAATCCGAAAGTATATTATAGTATTCGATCTTATTTTCTACCTTATGCTACCAAACTTTGTAAATGCATTGCGCTTTCCCGTCGGAAATTAATCGAATGCCAGTAGTGTATTTGAGAATAGCTATACTTTTGTAATATCGAATACGGATTTGAATCCAATGCTTCGAGTAGATTTCCGACAATCGTGAATAAGCCTACTTACTGGTCGCTCTTCTCAACCGATTCTCGTGAAATTTTGTGAGCAGTTTCTATAAATACTATATTTTTTTTGTCGATTCAGTTTTTCGAAAATTTTAAAAATGGTAGAGATATAGGGCAAATCATAATTCAGCCATTTCTAAAAAATTTCGTAAAATGATACAAACGTGAGGTCTACGTTCTACAGAGCCATATTGAAGTTATTATTAATTTTGTTTATACTGGTTTCAGAGCATCGTTTTGTAATTGTGTAGAATTGCTTTTGATAAATATGTAGGAGTTGATATGTCCGTTTTTAGGGTTCCGTAGCCAAAATGGCAAAAAACAGAACCCTTATAGATTTGTCATGTCTGTCTGTCTGTCTGTCTGTCTGTCTGTCTGTCCGTCCGTATGTCACAGCCACTTTATTCCAAAAGTATTAAGACTACATAGCTGAAACTTGGTAGGTAAGTGTATTCTGTGAACCGCTTTACGATTTTTACACAAAAATAAAAAAAAATAAAGATTAAGGGGGGGCTCCCCATACATGGAACTGAAACTGAAAATATTTTTTTTCATCAAACCAATACTTGTGGGGTGTCTATAGATAGGTCTTTAAAAATGACATTGAGGTTTCTAAGACTATTTTTTTTCAAAGTCAACCGTTTGAAAGATATTTGCCGCCAAAGTGGTAAAATGTGTGTCCCCCCCCTTTAACTTTTAAAGTAAGAGGGTGAAAAATCTAAAAAAAATATATGCTATAGATCTTGATAAACACTTTCAACGAAAATTGGTTTGAACGAGATATAGTAATTAGTTTTCAAGATATAGTACATTTTCCAAAACCGCAAATATAACTTTGTCATTCATACAAACACTGTGAAAAACAAAGTTATTTTTTCAGACGAAGAATGATAGCGGTATTAAAATATGGTATGGTATAATGTACCTACGGAACCCTACTGCGCGTGGCCCGACACGCACTTGGCCGGTTTTTTTAGTTGTATATCAGTGCGAATTTCAAGATTTTACTGTTGATACGTCATCGCCGAAAATATCACTACACTCTTTTTTTAACAGTGGTAATTTTATTATCTCATCTTTTTTGCCGCTTACGGAAATCAAACCATCATTTTTTTTCTTTTTTTTGGCTTTCGCAGTTGCAAAGATTTACAAATGATATCACAATCACCCAGACTCGAAAAAGTTTGTTTTAATTTATATTTCTTCTATTCGCAAAGGAATATTTTTGATGTTGTATTTTTTTATAGATTTCATTAGTTACGGAGCTAGAACCTTAAACATAGCTCTAAAATTCTTTTAGCTACTAGGCCAGCGGTTCCCAAATGGGGTTCCGCGGAACCCTGGGGTTCCGTGAGAGGCTCGCAGGGGTTCCGCGAAAATTCAAGAGTTTAGGTATAAAGACAGTCCCGATTTCGATGATATTGTCCCGCGTCCCGACGATCCATCAGTTTAGTCCAGATTTTTGATGATAACACGCGATCACAATCAAAGTATTAATAAAAATGGGTCCAAATGTTTAAAAGCATAAAGGACAACATCTTAAATGCCTTATTTTGCGTTGTATCTCGCGCTTTAAGCATAATGCTTTCAAATGCTTATGTTGAGCGAGGTTTTCTTATATGACGCTTAAATGTTCTAGAAATCGTTGTTCTGTAGATTTAATTAAAGCAGAATTGCAAAAGACATGTCTTGTTTGGAATTCGTAAGTAAATATAAAAATGACGCGCAATTAATGAGAGAGGCCCGTAGTAATAGAAAATTAGCATGGAAACAGAGTCAAAATAAAAATACATAATACATTAAATCAAGTCTTTTTTCCCTTCAGTTAAGTGGTTCTCCTTTTTTTATTTTACTCTTACTTTGCTGGCCCGAACAAACGGGCGGGCCGTTTGTTTCCATTGATTTTGAGTATTTTAATTACAAACATTCACATACATTCAACATGTCCTTCATTTACCAGTTACCAGACTTTACCACAGAATAACTAATAGTACAAGTACTCTACAGTGGTTTTACTGCCAGTTTTAATGATTTCAACGTTCATTTAGGTAGAAAATAGACCCAAAAAATTTTTGCGTAGCCTTATCCTATTTTCTTTACCTGAATGTAACTACCCTAGTTAGTTTACTTCTTACTTGAGCTAGTGTTCCGCCCAAAAGGGTTAACCAAAAAGGGTTCCGTAGCCAAAAGAATTCGGGAACCGCTGTACTAGGCCATAAAGGTCGCAAGATAATGCGTAAACTGAGAACTGAACCTCTTCAGATTGAAATCGATGACTTATTCATCCGCTACGGGGTAATTACGTAGGTAGACATTATTCTAAAAAAATTTTAAGATTGTAAATCAATAATATTTTTCAGCTTAACATTCTATAATAGCATAGTAGATAATTTGAGTTCCTAACAGGGTTGGAAAAAAACTTTTTTTTTTTTAGTTTTATAAAACAATCAGTTCAAAATGTTTTAAACTTTTTTTTTCTTTTTACTTTATTGTTTTATACCATCAATTTCAAATCAAATTAGACCTATAATTTTTAATTTCTAGACAATATTAAAATTCGCCGATAAAATTACACTTTTATACTATCATTCTTTACGTTTCAGCGAGACTGAAGTTTTTAAACATATTTTTGGGAAAAAATTGCACTTATTTACGAAAATCACCATTAATTCTCAATTAAAAGTAGTATTAAACCCTGTTTTTTCCTTAATGTTTTTAATATTGTTTAAAACTTGTTTTAAACTGTGTTTTTAATCATTAATAAAAAACATCGACTTATTTTAAATTGTTTTAAATACTTGTTTTAAACTTTTAAAACAATTTGTTTTAATCATGCCAATCCTGGTACCTAATATTAAAATTTTTCAAAAATGCACGAATTACTACGCACGAAGTATAAAAAAATCCCTGATCGCTGTAGTACTTAGTTCTTTCAATTCCTCCAGAATTCCATCATCAGATCCTAGTCTGATGACAATGGGACCACCTAAGAGATACTTAATATAGTATCCTTGCAAACAAAAAAAGAATTTTCAAAATCGGTTCAGCCGTCTTCGAGTAATCGGATAGGTAAATGTAAGAAAAAAGATCCCGTCGAACTGACCTACTCCTTTTTTGAAGTCGGTTAAAAACATTCTGATGAACTGAGAACCTCCTCCTTTTTTTGGAGTCAGATAAACGTAGAACAATATAGTTATTCAGCGCTCATGGCGGAACTTGACAAACTAATCACGTTTGTTGAGCAACGCGCGGTCCGGCCAAATGTCGGATGGGTGGCCGTTAAATGGCATTACAACAGAGCGCTTCCGTGCTTCGGAGGGCACGCTAAACCGTCGGTCCCGGCTGTTGTCATCTGATAACAGTCGTTAAGCCAAGTTAGAGGCCTTACAGGCGGCTTGATAAACTCTTAACACCAGAGGTGGCCACTAGGGCATCCTATCCCTCATGTAATTTGTGATCTCGGTATTTGCGGGACCAATGATTTACGATCCCGCGGGATCTCGGAATTCACGGAATCCCGCCGGTGTAAGATGAGCTGCCTAGTAAATGTTGTGTAAAGAGGTGTTTTTAGTTAAAACTTTGCTGATAAACTAAAAGTAAGTCCAAATTATACTGAAAATCTGATTGAACTCATATTAAGTAGCGTAATTAGATGCACGATGCAAGTATTTACTTCTTACTATCAACGAAATCAAGCAAACAAAACAAACATGGCGATATCAACAGCGCGGTGCATCCCGCGCAGAGGACAAGCGCGCGGCCGTTCGCCAGTCATTCAGGGGCCCTATTTTTGAATTACTCGACTGGCGTCGAGCGCTCTTTTCTACTGATTTTCGTTTGACATTTGACTCAAATGTATGAGATGTCGAACGAAAATCAGTAGAAAAGAGCGCTCGACGCCAGTCGAGTGATTCAAAATTCGTGCGTTTGCGTCCCGCAAATCCCGCGGATCCCGCGCTGGTAATCTCGGTCCTTGCGAGACTGAAAAATGACGCGGGATCTCGGTATTTCGAGATCTCGGTATACCGAGATTGGATGCACTAGTGGCCACTATTCCTCATACGATAAGAAGAATTATAAATATTCTTAAATGTCATGCCTGCTGTACCGATGCGCAGGAAACCATGTCCATTGGGCGATTAATTAACGATTTCCTCAAAATGGCCACCGGTAAACACGAAATTACAGACCAATGACAATTTCCTACACATAAGATCCTCATTGGTGAATAAAACGATAATCTATATCAACTATTTTCAATCTTAAGTCATAAGTAATAAGAGCGGTGAATTTTAATTTGTTTTGACGTATTTTTTGGTAGCTTTATAACAATTTTCTACCAAAATGGTATAGCGGAAATTTGGTGTCAGAATTTTTGTGATTAAAAAGTTGTTTTTCGGTTTGATTAATCTTTAACATTTTTATTACCAAAATGGTAAAGCGGAAGAAATATTGTAAGTTTGTATGCGAATTTTTGACATTTAAGTATAAGGGTTGTCCATTTGGAAAATTTTATCAAGCTTTTTCGGTTTGATTTATTTTTATCATTTTTCTACCAATACGGTACAGCGGAAGTATTTTGAGTCCGAATGTTTACTATTAAAAGTTGTTACTTTTTAGGGTTCCGTACCCAAAGGGTAAAAACGGGACCCTATTACTAAGACTTCGTTGTCCGTCTGTCTGTCTATCTGTCACCAGGCTGTATCTCATGAACCGTATAGCCAGACAGTTGAAATTTTCACAGATGATGTATTTCTGTTGCCGCTATAACAACAAATACTAAAATATTATTAAATAAATATTAATGGGGGGCTCCCATACAACAAACGTGTTTTTTTTTTTTTTTGCCGTTTATTGGTACGGAACCCTTCGTACGCGAGTCCGACTCGCACTTGGCCGGTTTTTTTTATGCACAACGGGATAGTGCTTGGCCTTCACTTCACCTGATGTTAAGTGACGATAAGGCCGAAGGTGGAAGCGCACTACACCCGGAATCCTCACTACTGAGGACATCACTTATTTGGGTTTATTAACTTTTTCGGTTTGATTAATTAAAATTGCCTTCATAAGTAATTTTAGTAATTGAGGACTTTTAATGGTAATTCTTTTCCATTATCAGCGTAAGCCATAAAAGTTGGTCGCGAAATTGGAAGGCTAACGAGTTTTTGATATTCCCTATTTAAGCGAAATTATTACGGTAAAAGTCCGTAAAAGTCTGGGTAAAGGACAGTAAAGGTTACCAACTTTATTGTTACCTTTGAAATAAAACTTTTGGATTCAACTACGATATTTACTTATTACTCTCGAGATAGATAAAACCGGTCAAGAGCGAATCGGACTCGCACACCGAGGGTTCCCGTACCATTATAATTGCACCATTAAACCACACTGCAGAGTAGAATAATAAAATTAGTATTGCAGTTTTAGGTCAGCGCCATCTCTTGACCGATAGTGGAACTAATGTTAACTTTTTTAGAAATTTGATAATTTCTTAAAAAGTGTGCTATATTGAGACATCGTTTTATTTTTCCTGTAATCTTTATATAAACTGCTATCACATAGAATTATTTCAGATTTTTCTCTTTGCAAACTTCGGAAATAAGGGGGGGGGGGGGAACGGTATTTTTTTTACATTTTTCATCATAAGTCAAAAACTATGCGGCCTAAAACAAAAAGAAAAAATGATTGAAAACGTGCAAACGGCGCTCTTTCATAATGATAACCCACATCCCCGAGTAGCTCCACTTAAAATTTTTAAGACCCCCTTTCAGTCCCTGTTGTAAAAAAGATATTTATTTATTTCTTATTTGCAAAATAGTTGGGCAAATTTCATCTTAAACTATTCCAAATTTCAAGTTGATACCATTAGTAGTTCTCGAGGTATCCAGCTGTGACAGACAGACAGACTGAGTCATACCATAAGGGTTCCTTTTTTACCATTTTGGTACGGAACCCTAAAAAAGGGCAATGAAAACACAAAATAATACCTATATTATATTTTTTCTTATAAATTATTTACTATTTTGAATATCAACAGTAATCTATAATTCTACAAACAATGGCTCTCCATATTCTATGGAATTTTATAGATCATAAAATGTTTTAATACCATAATTTGTAATGAATATTCTGCGAAAGTAAAGTTTGTTTGTTACGCCTTAACTACTCGACCGATCATCATGAAATTTTGCACACACGTTGTCTGGGGTACAGAGAAGGACATAAGGTACCTTCCATCCCGAAAAAAGTAGGTACTGTTCCCGAGGGATGGAAAAATAAATTTTTTTCTTTACGTGTGAAGAGTAATGAAAATAACCTCACTTTTTCATTTTTTCAATGTTTTTGTAGATATTTTGAGCATAAAGTCACTTTTTGAAAAAGTAACCGTTGAATATTCTTCCATAAGTCTTTACCTATTTTTCTATATATTTTTCGAGAATAAGGGATTAATAGACTTTAAGTATTATCCAAAAAATATAAAATTAATCAAAATTTTCTTAGTCTTTGCATATTTTTTTAATCGAGTGAAGAAACGAATATCGTATATTTAACCATAAATTAATCAAGATCGTTTCAACTTCGAAAATTCAACATTTATATTTTTATCTGCTCAAAATAAAGAATATTTGATTGTTTATTGTTGAGTCAAAAATAGGCCAGATTAATAATTTCGAATATACTGGCCTTAAATATTTCAGTTTACAGATGTAAAGCTGATTACTAACATTTCTAGCCTAGCGGCTAGAAACGACTTATATGGCTCGTTATCGGGTACGTATCAGAATGTCTAAAGTTAAAATGTCTAAAGTTAAATCATTTCTAGCAATAACTAGCGGCTCGAAACGGCTTACATTTCATTGATATATTCACATTATATAGTTTGTTGTTTTTATTGTTTCTCTTCTGATTTATTTACTATAGGATACATTTAACATAAATAGACATAAACCATGACATTTTAATCTGTATTAAGTATTAAAAACTCAAAATTATTATACAAAATGTGACACAGCAGTGGAAGCACTATTTTAATAATTTATTTGTGAGTGGGCAGATACCTAGTATAATAGTAAACATGTTGTATTTCGTTAATGCACCATAAACGAAAATAGCGTAACATAATATGTGCTACTGTAAAAAATAAGAGTTTAACAAGGTTTTTTTTCGATGCTCAGATCGCGTACAACAAGTTTGTGTCTTAAGTCTCCTAAAAACTGGTCTCTATTTATTAACGTGACAATTTGTCAATTGTCATGACAATTTGGTTTACGTTGCGGTGTAGCTATGAGTAGTTTGTTCTATTTTTGACGCAATGTATATAAAATGCCATGACAAATTGTCATGTTCATTAAAAGTAGGGCCCTGGTTAATACTTTTTATGAAATGTACTTATCATATTTCTTACACACTATTGTGGTAAACAAGATTATTGTTTACCAAAAAGGTATACAACGTGTTACAAAATAACCCCTAATGCCGAATATGGTAGATAGGGACCATCAAACTGAACAACTTTTACTATGGGACCAACTCTGAAATCACGAATAAAATCAGCTGTTCCATACAAAAATTAATAACAAAAATATCAAAATGTAAAACAGCTTTTTTTTTTTTCGCGATTTCAGAATTGGTCCAATAGTAAAAGTTGTTCAGTTTGATGGTCCCTATCTACCATATTCGGCATTAGAGGTTATTTTGTAACAAGTTGTATAATTGTCTTTTTAGCAGGTTAGTGTCAAAACTATTTTATGCAAGGTGTTAGTGACACATTAAACTCTCAAAATGTTTCGCCAATTTATCCTCAAAAAGACAATGCACAGAAACAAGGAAATACCATCCATTACACCCATGAAACACACCAGTCAATTATGAAACAAAATCCTCGTTTATTTACCAACATTCATAAGTTTTTTTCACAGTTACTGCGTCCGTAACTTCAGGTTACGAAAACGGACAGATTTTACCGTACATCGGACGAAAAAAAATCGGTTTAATAGTCTAGTTAGATTGACTCGCCAGTCACTGCCGCGCGTTCGAAACAAAATGTCGTTTGCTGCTTAAAATAAGAAAACCTTTTTGGTGTTAACCTCCTTCGTACTTTCTTTATTGGAATTTTATTTAATCTCTGGATTCTGTGATTCTGTGACCTCCTTTTTTTAAAATGTCACCCCCACGTTCCGTTTCACGCATGTTGGATAACGTTAGAACGAACCGAAAAATAAGTGAGTTTCTTTAATGTGTGTTTTTTTGTTGTTTTATTAGTGTTTGTGTGTGGTTTATTTCGCAAGTGACCTTTCACAGTGCGGTTACAGTTTTGCAAATCAGCGAGGAATTTCAGTGCAACTGTATTTGAGAAATATCGTTGATATTTAACAGGGAAAATGGTTCATTATCGTAAAATAGGTAGACAAAAGGACATAAATTCATACAGCAAGCATACAGCAGCATCTTTCTTACATATACTTAGTTTTTTATGAATACGGTAAACATAACTTTGATACTGATATTAAAATTGTTTCTTTTATTCAACATTTTAATAAAATGATCATAACTTTATATAAGGAAAACGCCGAGTTTTATAATTGAAGTGACGAAAAGACGAGAAAATCCATTAAAATGTCATCAAGATATCTAAATTTTAATCGAACAGGTACTTTTTTGACAATAAAACTTTATTACGCTCTACCAAACTTAGTATTGTACGACAAAAAATAGGTATCGAGAAAATTGAAGTTTGTGTAACTACTAAACTTGCAACACTTGGCATTATACTTCATGTTCCGGTGCACGCAACCGCAGACTTAGAAATTTAAAAAATAATTGCTCGAATATTCATGGCGGGAAAAAACACGCTACTTTTTTAAATGTTACAAAACAATACGTAATCGTTTTGGCAACCATTTTTTCGATTACTTACAATATTTTTAAGATTATTTTTCACAATTATGATGTGATTAAATTGATAATAGACTCGAAAATGTCTGGCAAAAAGGAAATTTTACTGATTAAATACGTCATTTTGTACTGCAAACGTTCTGAATTTAATCACTTCACATTGTTAAATTAATTGCATCGCATTATAAAACCATTTTTCAATCAGATTTTGCATGCGATTAGTGAAAAAACATGAAAAAAGTCATGTTAATATCGGAATTATTAATAAAACAAAAATTTTTTTGCAGTTTAAATGTGACTTTCAATCTTCTAGAGTTTATGTCTAGGTTATAGAGTTGAAACTCGTTGAAATAAAACTCGTACCAAAAACATACAGTCACTGACCTTTTACGGACAAAATACTGGTTTAGATGCAAACACATTAGTTATTACTTATACGTAAAAGTATACGCGTACTCAAAGTAGGGTTGCCAGACGCCCGGGATTTCCGGGATTGTCCCGGAATTATGTGCCTTGTCCCGTGTCCAGGAATTACACCTTACTGTCCCGTATTTCAAATACCTATCACTATTTTTACGCTTCGTGCATAGCGTAGCGCACAGTGCGTACCGTTTGCTGTCTGCGCTCCACGTTGTTGCTAGAGTAAATTAAAAATATAAATTAATTTGAAATCATTTGCATCTTAGGGAACGTACCCATACTACGTGACCCGTTAAGGGGGGGGAGGGGGGTCTTTAAAATACCACGCTTGGTCACAGGGGGGGGGGGGGGAGCCTATGTTTTGTCACGTAGTCAATATTGTCAATGGAAATCTGGTTCTTTTTTTTCAAATTGTATTCAAATATGGCACGCAGCGAATTTTTTTTCTTCTTGATACATTTTTTCACTTGTAATTGTATGTAAAATTATAATACACACTCTTGGCATTACGTGGCAAGCGCCTTACTAATGAAAAGACAAAAATAAGCAAATTTTTTTTTAGATTTCTGTTGAAAATGATGTAAAACCATTATCTATGAAATACTACGTGAAAACCAGGGGGGGGTCTTGGCATATACTACGGGTGGTCACCGAGGGGGGGAGGGGGGTCAAAAATGGTAAAATATGGGTCACATAGTATGGGTACGTTCCCAAGTGCAAGCGCCTTAAGTCATGTCGCTTTGTGTGACGGGTTGGTTTGTATGACGTGACGTCACACGTCAAGGTCAAACTTTCCCGGATGTTATAAAGAAACAATTTTAATTTATTATTCAACAATATGCACATTGTCATTTGAGCAAAACGTGAATATTAACAATAAAAGTAATTGAAGGATCACGTACGGTTCGTGATAGTTCGCTAAGTGTAAAGATATAACATTACTCATTATTTACTTAATTAAACCGCATTGGATTTTAAAAATATACGTTTTAGTAATTGTTAATCAAATAAATAAATATTAGAGTGTTATAGATATTTCTGTATGGACTAATGCCCTAATAAAATTCACTGTTAGTTTTAATACGTGGTTAATAACGAATGCCAATTTTGGTTTAATATTTTTTAAACTAATAGAAAGAATGTAAAGTATTTAAGACTAGTAAATTTTTAGAGGCATAATAAGAAAACTTAATTTAAAAAAAAAACAAAATAATTTATTCAGTCTAGGCTATTACAAGCACTTGTGAATGTCATAGAAGCTACGCCATCGGTTCGCAAACCCTAAGCGGGAGACCTTGTAACGAGAAGAACCGGCAAGAAACTCGTCAAGGGCTTTTTTATATTGATTTGGTCCCTATTTAATAACGCGACAATTTGACAATTTTATTGTCATGACAATTTGGTTTAAATGCGGTATAGTGTAGCTGTGAGTAGTTTGTTCTATTTTCAAATCGGTTGGCACAATGGATATAAAATTGTCATGACGGGTGACAAATTGTCAGGTTTATTTGTGGCGCTAGTTAGTGCGAGTAAACCACTTGTATTTCCGATTTGTACTGTAACTAGGAGTTTAGGATTGCTCTGAAAAATAAGTACGATTTTTTTAAATAGCATTAGTTTCTTAGCCCCAATGTTAAAGACAATTGAAGATTAAAATTACATCATTACTTAAAAGTCGTACTAGCTTAGTGACAATGATTTGTTCGTTAAATGACAATAGTTTGTCAAATGTCACTAGTCATTACATTTAATTATAGCAACAAGGAAATAAGCTTACATTTAAATAGTAAATGAGACACTGCTATTCACTTCCGGTTCTTTTATATAAATCTTAAGACGGATCTGTGAGCATCTCGCTGCGTCATTCGTGAAATGCAGATTTACAGATTTTAAAGCTAAGTACATACCGGGTGTAAAAATAAATTTAAAAAAATTAAAAACCCTCCTGCATAAAAAGACAAGTCAACTGAAAAGATGAAAACAAGATTAAATATTAAAGGCAACATTATAACATGCAGTCGGAGGCATGCATAAAGAAAGTGACATTATGAATGATTTGAGTTGTATGCCTCCGACTGCATGTTATAATGTTGCCTTTAATATTTAATCTTGTTTTCATCTTTTCAGTTGACTTGTCTTTTTATGCAGGAGGGTTTTTAATTTTTTTAAATTTATTTTTTTATTTATTTCTTTTTAGTTATTATTTATTACAATCATGATATACCTTTTTGAAATCCTTTTAATGAGACCTTTAATTTGACACCCATATTGCAGTATTCTAAAAAAAAATTTTTTTTCCACTACCTATAATAGCACCGTGCAGCCGCCATGTTGGTTTTTTATAACGCCACTTTCTTAAGAACACTTGGGCTGGCAAGACAAATCTAACGATATGTTAATCATGGAAATCCGTTCAGCTGTTTAAAAGATATGAGGTAATAAAGAATATTACATACAAACATACTTACATACTTACAAGATACGCGCGAAAAACATAACCCTCTTGCAGTCGGGTAAAACTCTATATACTAAATATTATCATTAGGAAACATAAAACCATTACACCAAATCCAACAATACTAAATAAACGAAACCATCATTCGGTAGTTGCTCTTTCCACGGTTAGAACGAAGTTTGCATCAAAACAGTTTCAAAACCAATCAGCGTTTCTATATAATAAAATAAATAGAGCTCTTAGTATATATACAAAGCCTCTATTTAAGTGTAAAAGTACTGTCACTGCATGGTTAAAAACACTAAATTATGACGATACTGAAGACTTACTGACCCGTATTGTATAAATTGATTTTATTAATTAAATTTGTGCTCAAACCTCTTTTTGATATTTACCGCAGAACAAATATTTACACATATAATATACACACATAATAAAAGAATAAGAAAGTAAATTATAGTAGTATTAGTAAAATTGTATAATTAAAATATTAGATAGTATGCATGGACTAAGTATACATAGACTAAGTATATTACATTGTAAGAAAGTTGATTGTAGTTATATTTACAACGGTAATAAAACTAATTATATGTCATCGTAAAAATTTTAATTATAAGCAGTTTACAAAGACTTGTGCTCTTCACACCACATGAAAATTTATTTGCATGTGATTTGAAAAACTTAAGTCAGAAATAGTAAGATTTGTGTAAAAATTGTAACGGTAGGTAGACAATTATTTTATTTAAATTTATTTTGGAATGAAAAGAATTATATTAGAATTGGAATTTACATTGACATAGTTCAATAACAGGTATATTTATATTTATTTTATCTATATATTAATTTATTTTCATTATTTATTTATTTATTTCTATATATCTATATCTTTGATAATAGTAGATTATAGTAATTAGAATAATTTTTGCATGTTGGTTGTACCGATCATATTCATTTACTGCGCAGGTGTAGATGTTCTGGCAGAGGAGCGGCCTCCTCTCAATACAGGTTATTTTAACTTAAAGGGAGGAGTCCAATGTAAATCACCCTAACCTGTAATTTCTTGAAAATAAATATTTTGTATTTTTGTATTTTTTTGTAAAAAGACCTTCAACAAAGCCGTAGTCTACGTATTCTGCCCATCATCAGGACCATGACCATCAATAACTTCGTGGTTATTGGTTTCCCTGGTATAGTCTACGAGACAAAAATGATACTGATGATTAGAGAGCGGATCTGAAGTAGCTATTATTGTATTAATATGGATATGACCAGTACCATTTTCTTCCTTAGGTAACAAAAAAGTTGGTAACATATCTTAATTAAATTATATTAAAACTAAAAAACATAAAAAAAAACAACTGCTTCCGTGTGGTTGCTAGGCAACTTTTTGTTGGTAAACCTTATTATTACATATAATCAAATATGGCTATTTCCATAACGTCTTTTAAGTCTTTCTTAATTGTTTCAGGAATACACATTTATTTTACTTCCTTAAAAACTGTTTACACACAGAAACTGTTCACTGCACTCACAATACAATTGTAACTCAGGATACTCTTCTACCCAACGATTTACAGTGCTTATTCGAGGCATTGCGATATTTCATAAATTGAAATTTTAATTTAGCAACGGAAAACAATGAATCATTTCTAACGTCATGTTATGTCATATTAGATGTCAGTTGTTACTTGAGTAACAAAATTGAACTGGTCATATCCATATTAACAAAATAATAGCTACTTCAGATCCGCTCTCTACTGATGATTATGGGCAGAATGCGTGGACTTCGGCTTCGTTGAGGGTCTTTTTACACCGGTTATGTATAATAAAAACACGAGTGCCCTGCCAAAAACGAACTATAAAGTTAAATAACAAGCGCCATTGCAGACGGTTTAAAATGGTTCCAAAATTAGGCGATTCTCACACTGCCGGCGCGCGCCGTCGCGGGGCGCGGTTTGGCGTTTCACGCGCGCGGCGACGTCGCAGCGCGCTGCCTATTCGGGCGGTTTTCGACGCGCCTCCTCCGCGCCGATCGGCGTCAGACGACGGCCCCGCGCTTACGTACAAAAACCGGCACGATACTATGGAGCTCAGTGTGTTGTACCCCGCGATTTCCGCACCTACTGGCGCGCGACGCCGCGTGCCGCCGGCGGCACGCGGCGTCACGCGCTCCCGCGCCTCGGCGCGGCCTCGGTGTGTGGGACCAAGCGGTTTTCTATACAAATTGATGTACTTGCATACAAAGTAAAACACGCGCGCGGCAGCCCCGCGACCGCGCGCGGTGCCAGTGTGAGAACCGTCTAAAACGAGTCTTCCGGCGACTGCACCCACTTAACTGGAGTCTGGGGCGCAGTCGCCGGATCGAATTATTTAATATTTTTATTTCGTCAACTGCGACCACTTTCTTTCTTGATTCTTCAAAGATCTTTTGTTTAAATCAAATTCTAGTACAGTTAGAAGGAAAAAACATTCGAAATAAAAAAAGGTTTTTTTTTAAAGAAAATCTTAAATTTTCATTTTTGAATGAGTAAATCGTTTTAAAATAATAGCCTTAACTACTTACACCGTGTTTTCTGACAGATGGCTAAAATTCCCGACATTAAGGAAAGTTTCTGACGATCTGGTAATCTTATACGTTGCAGTTGTGAGAAGTTAGATAACCTAAGAAGTTAAATAATATAATGCTTCATATCTAACATTCCGCATCCGGTTCTTTCTTTCTAGGGTTCCGTACCCAAAGGGTAAAAACGGGACCGTATTACTAAGACTCCGCTGTCCGTGTGTCTGTCTGTCACCAGGCTTTATCTCATGAACCGTGCTAGCTAGACAGTTGAAATTTTCAAAGATGATGTATTTTTGTTGCCGCTATAACAACAAATACTAAAAACAGAATAAAATAAATATTTAAGGGGGACTCCCATACAACAAACGTGATTTTTTTGCTGTTTTTTGCTCGATATTAATAACGACAACAGGTAGACAGTCGAAATTTTCAGAGAAGATCTATTTCTGTTGCCGCTTGAACAACAAATACTAAAAACAATATAAAATAAATACTTAAGGGGGCTCCCATACAACAAACGTGATTTTTTGCCGTTTTTTGGTACGGAACCCATCGTGCGCGAGTCCGACTCGCACTTGTTTAGAAATAGCAAAACTTGTACTATATAATAATATGTTACTGTAAAACCACGAACTTATGTAAATCCTAAGATTTTCCAGAAAAACCTAAGATTTAACAACTCTTAATGGTAAAAGTTCATACTTTTCTGTTATCATCGTTCATTTCGAACATTTACCACCATTCACTCGTTAAAGGTTTTACCTCAGAGACGTGGTAAATGCTGAAAAATATTTATTTTGAAGGTGTTTTAAATTAAGGGGCCATAATGGGAAAACATGGTTTGCGCGGGCCATATTTTTATGTAGAAAACGTAAATTTGTAGCAACAAAAATAAACATACGACAAGCTAAAGAGATTATCTAGTAGCTACAAGTAAAAAAATTGCGCATAAACCTCACAGATGCTTGTAAAATAAAAACATAATATCATCAAAAGCGCTTGTCGCGGGTATATTTTTGGCGTAAATAATAGCGGAAACGTATTGCATTCCACATCAAAATACACTTTAATACGTATTGTGCAGTTGCTCCAATAACTTTTTTTCAAGATTGTTTAAAAATAATGATGTAAAAACAACAAAAAACATCGAAAAAGTGCAGAAGTGAGGTTATTTTCCATACTCATTACACGTAAAGAAAAAGACAGAGACAAATGATTTCGCTTAACGGAGCCTTAATTCTTCAAATCATAATAATTTAAACAAAGGATTTGAGTGACGGTTATTATTTCTAAGTCTTAGAAATACTCCTATAAGATAAATAAAAATAATAATGATAGTGAAGAATAGATAAAAATGACAATGATAAATATTTAAGGCTTTTCCTGATAGGTAATTTAAAATAAATAGCTAATTCACTGTGATGAAAAACAATCCAATATTTACCAACCGTCATTGGTAAAACCTAGCATGTGCCAAAATCTAACGGTAAAAGCCCGAAAAAATGGTCTCCCTTTTATAAATTCCTAACATTTACCAACTCATGGTGGTAAATCTTAAGATTTTCCAATAACACCTAAGATTTGCCAATATACGGGCTTTTACAGAAACATATATACGTGTAGTGACAATTCGTACGTAATAAAACAACTATTGACAATAACTATTCACTATTATTCTTAAAATCCTGAGTTATGTTCTTTGTGTGTGCAAAATTACGGTTCAGAAACGGCAAGAAGGAAATGTGATAGAAAAAAAACCCGCCTGCATAAAAAGACAACTCAACTGAAAAGATGGAAACAAGATTAAATATTAAAGGCAACATAATAACATGCAGTCGGAGGCATGCATAAAGAACATTATGAATGATTTGAATTATGCCTCCGACTGCATGTTATAATGTTGCCTTTAAGATTTAATCTTGTTTCCATCTTTTCAGTTGACTTGTCTTTTTATGCAGGCGGGTTTTTTAATTTTATAAATTTATTTTTTATTTATTTCTTTTTAGTTATTATATATTACCGTCATGATATACCTTTTTGAAATCCTTATAATAAGCCCTTTAATTCAACACCCATATTACAGTACTCTGAAAAAAAAATTTTTTTTCCACTACGTATAGGTACTAGCACCATACAGCCGCCATGTTGGTTTTTTTATAACGCCACCTTCTTAAGAACACTTTGGCTGACAAGACAAATCTTAATCACAGAAATCCGTTTAGCAGTTTGAAAGATATGAGGTAATAAAGATTATTACATACAAACATACAAGATACGCGCGAAAAACATAACCCTCTTGCAGTCGGGTAATTAAATAGAAGAAGTTTAGTTTCTATTTGCCAAAGTTATTCCTGGGTCAAAGTCTCTACTCTAATCATTGTGATTTTATATAATATCGTGATTTTATTAACAAAACCGTGACTCAGATATTGACATTCTATAAAGGATTCTGCATTGTAAAATTAAATGCTTTAAATTGTTTTGTTATCATATAAAAAGGCTATAACAATTTCCTTTTCAACTTTTCAACAGCGCTAATGAATTCAATTAGTTTAAAAGTTTAGGGTCATGGTCTAATGCTTTGTTAGGTCCATGATTATTGTCAGCCGAAAAAGATTGCCTTGAATGAATCATGCCACTATATAAATAATACCTAAAACGATAATCAACTAAGAAAGCAGATGCCTACAAGGAATCGTGATTAAATATGTAATGTTGGCTGTGTTTTTTTTGGCGCCATTTTGTCGGGTTCGGTTTGGTGACTATTTTAATTATTCGCAAATTGATTCATAGTGGATATTGTGTCTTAAAATTGGTGCAGTTTTGTGGTACAAGTGTCTACGCAACTGAACAATATGTGGGAAAATTGAAATAGGCGCGATCTTGGTTGTGTGAAGCTGAGACTTTTATTGTAGTGGTGGCTACCTCGGCTGACCTTACCGAGTAAACTGTCTTGATATACTTGGTGCCAAATGCTCCAAGCAGCATTGGAATGCGATGCACCCGCATTTTAATGTAAACTGAAACAATCTACCACTGAACTATTCAACACTTGACACTGGCAAAAATTACTCCCTAAAGAGGAGAGTAGATTGTCAAACTAAAATAAGAAGAAGAAGAATGTTGGCTGACAACTGTCAATTTGTCACGAATCAGCGCCACCGTTCTTTGGTGGATATTCCAATGACTCGCTCTAAGCGTTTTGCTTCAAATTTTATCATCCGTACTGCCAGAGAGTGGGACTCCTTGCCTGAGTCTGTGTTTCCCGATAGGTACAATCTGGGGGCCTTCAAGCCGCGAGTGAATAGGTTACTTCTGGGCAAGCGCGTTTCGTCGTAGATCGCATCATCGCTTACCACCAGGCGTGATAGCGGGCCAGCGCTTGCCTATCTATAATAAAAAAAACCGGCCAAGTGCATGTCGGGCCACGCGCAGTAGGGTTCCGTAGTTACCTTACCAGATTCAATACCACTATAATTTTTCGTCTGCCAAAATAACTTTGTTTTTCACAGTGTTTGTATGAATGACAAAGTTATATTTGCGGTTTTGGAATATGTACTATATCTCGAAAACTGATAACTATATCTCGTTCAAACTAATTTTTGTGAGTGTTTATTAAGATCTATAGTATATATATTTTTTGGTTTAATTCACTTTTTTATTTCAAAAGTTAAAGGGAGGGGGGGGGGGGACACACATTTTACCACTTTGGCAGTGTATATCTTTCAAACGGTTGACTTTGAGAAAAAATAGTCTTAAAAACCTCAATGTCATTTTTAAAGACCTATCTATAGACACCCCGCACGTATAGGTTTGATTAAAAATTTTTTTTTTAAGATTCAGTTCCATGTATGGGGAGCCCCCCTTAATCTTTTTTTATTATTATTTTTGTGTAAAAATCGTAAAGCGGTTTACAGAATAAATTTTTCTACCAAGTTTCAACGGTGTTGTCTTAATACTTTCGGAATAAAGTGGCTGTGTGTGACATACGGACGGACAGACGGATAGACAGACAGACATGACGAATCTAAAAAGGTTCCGTTTTTTGCCATTTAGGCTACGGAACCCTAAAAATGTAGTCTTTAAATAGGTATACAACTGTTGTTGCAGACGTATGAGTAGTTTCTTGACAACAAACTGTTGCCACGTCAAAACAAAATGTTTAAAATGATAATTGTTTTGTCTTCAGGGTTCGTGCTGGCAATGGCTGTGATTCTGCTGCTTTTGGGGATCATCTGTGCGATATTCTTCGGCACGTGGGTGCGGCTGTTTATAGATCATGTGAGTATCTACCACTAGCTTCTTCTTTTTATCGAATGAGGATTAGTGGCCACCTCTGGTATTAGAGTTTATCAAGCCGCGTGTGAGGCCTCTAACTTGGCTTAACGACTGTTATCAGATGACAACAGTCGGGACCGACAGTTTAACGTGCCCTCCGAAGCACGGAAACGCTCAGTTGTAATACCACTTTAACGGTCGGTCACCCATCCGACACCTGACCGGACCGAGCGTTGCTTAACAAACGTGATCGAGTACGATCAGTCTGTCAAGTTCCGCCATGAGCGCTTCCGATACCACTAGCAAATAATGCCAAGAAAGTGTAGTCAAATTAGGTCGAATTAGCAAAAAGATCGAAAGTAATTCGTATAGTTGTATGGAATCATTAGAAAACATGAATATAAGTTTCCTCTGAGTTTGCACCATTCCTGTTATGTACGGAACATCGTTTGATGTTAGGTATTAACATTAAAGTCCCAATATTTTTTTAAATAAAAGATGGTGGAAAAAATTCAGGATAAATTAATTAAAAGGCTTAGATATAAATTCAATAACTTTTATAAATTGATAATACCTCTTGAATCGCGCAGAGAAGTACGGGATCAAACTTTTCTGTACAAAATTTTGAATAATCAGATAGATTCCCCTTATTTGTTAAGTAAAGGCTGGTTTACATTATCTTAGTATTTAGTAGAGTGCTTAGTAGCGTGCGAGTAGATTCGAATGCGAGTGCTTTAGTAGTTTTGGTGCCTTTCCAGTGACCGTTTACACGCTTCCAGTAGAGTGTCATTTTCGCCATACCTAATACCTATTATTTAATTCAATTACACGTCACGCGTTCACCGGCAAATGCACTCTACTAAAGACGCTACTAAAATGTCGATTTACATGCTTCCAGTGCGAGTGCGAGTAAAATATCGCGCGGCGCAGCGGGCGCGCAGGGCGTGCTACTGGAAAGCGAGTAGAAAGGCTACTAGAACGTTACTCTCTTTAGTCATAAGACGACCGTTTACATGTTTCCACTAAAGCACTCTCCTAAAGCACTCTACTAAAGACTAAGATAATGTAAACCAGCCTTAAGATCTTGTTTAAATGTTCTGGTGCTAGACTGCGTTCATGTAATACTTTCTCGGTACCGCGTAGAACCAATTACGGAAAAAACCGATATATACTAAGAGCTGTGAAAAATTATAATGTGAATTTTAGTGATATAGATATATTTAATACAAAATTTGCTAAATTTAAAAATGAAACCTTTAAAATCTGTATGAACAAATTACAACCTTAATGTGTTAAATTAAAACCATTTTCGATAAATTGTCATTAGATTATGTTAAATAATAAATTTGCTATATTGTAAACTTTTATAGATTAATATCAGTAAATTACACCATTAATAATTTGTCATTTAAAAATTTAACTTTTTCGTTGTAATATCATTATTTACTTAATAATTTCTTACATCTATTTGCCTACATAATTTGTCTGTTCAACGTAATGTACAATTTAGTGGTGGAAACTCTTTTGGCTAATGTACTGAAATTATGTTTTACTATTACTATGTACTATTTATAACATATTTGCTCGTAAAGGGTCTCTTATTACACCAATTTCAATATCGTATTGTATCTCATTACGAACTTGTGCGGTAATGTAAAGTAAAACGCACGGTTTCCTTGATAAGCCGTGCGTTTTACTTTACATTACCGCACGGTTTATCAAGATACTTCGTCTAAAACGAACGGTACTTTTTTAAATCTTAGCAAAGAGTTTTTATGTCAGAAAAGAGGTCAACATTTTATGGATAAAATTGACTTTGGGAGATAAAATGTAATAAATAAACATTTAATTATTCAATTTAATTAATGTTGACAATAAATTACAACCATTTATCTGTAACAAAAACACAAAAATATTAATTTATAACATATTTGCTCGTAAAGGGTCTCTTATTACACCAATTTCAATATCGTATTGTATCTCATTACGAACTTGTGCGGTAATGTAAAGTAAAACGCACGGTTTCCTTGATAAACCGTGCGTTTTACTTTACATTACCGCACGGTTTATCAAGATACTTCGTCTAAAACGAACGGTACTTTTTTTAAATCTTAGCAAAGAGTTTTTATGTCAGAAAAGAGGTCAACATTTTATGGATAAAATTAACTTTGGGAGATAAAGTATAATAAATAAACATTTAATTATTCAATTTAATTAATGTTGACAATAAATTACAACCATTTATCTGTAACAAAAACACAAAAATATCAATTTACTTTATTAGTAATACTGGCTGTTTTTATGCCTTTGCCTTAAAAAAAGCGCTGATGCGCGCGCATTGCTATTTTTTTTTTGCTGTGTTGTTTTTATTTGAAAATGTCGTCAAGTACTGATGAATTTATTAATTCAACACCGCCAGAAGTCTCAGAGGCAGCGAAAAAGGCTACTCTAAGCCTCTTGCCCAAAAAAATGACCGATAATATACTTACAAGCGTATCAAAATTTAATCATATGGAAAACAAGCAAAGGTGCAAAGTCCGAGTTTTATTTATTTCCTCGCAAATATGTTATAAAACGTCGTATGACATACGTGCGCTTTGATAATTACAGCCTCTGCTTTCTTGTAGCCCTCGCCTACGGCTCGGGCTAGCAATATCGCCTCGGCTGTAATTTTCAACGTACCGCACTTATATCATAATGTACTATTACTTTATTAGTGATACTGGTTGTTTTTATGCCTTTGCCTTAAAAAAAACGCTGATGCGCGCGCATTGCTAATTAATTTTTTTTGCTGTATTGTTTTTATTTGAATATGTCGTCAAGTACTGATGAATTTATTAATTCAACACCGCCAGAAGTCTCAGAGGCAGCGAAAAAGGCTACTCTAAGCCTCTTGCCCGAAAAATTGACCGATAAGATACTTACAAGCGTATCAAAATTTAATCATATGGAAAACAAGCAAAGGTGCAAAGTCCGAGTTTTATTTATTTCCTCGCAAATATGTTATAAAACGTTGTATGACATACGTGCGCTTTGATAATTACAGCCTCTGCTTTCTTGTAGCCCTCGCCTACGGCTCGGGCTAGCAATATCGCCTCGGCTGTAATTTTCAACGTACCGCACTTATATCATAATGTACTATTAAAGCTGTATGTTTCCCTAAGTAATAAAAAAAATTATCTTATTCAGTTCATAAACAAAGAAGTTATACGACTGATCGTCGAGGTAGTTCACACAAAATCATACTATCTTTTTTCAAGATTACTTGAAAAGTACTGAACCGATTTCCAAATTTTAAAAAATGGGACCAACTTGGGAGTTTACCTAATGTAATAACGTTTGAATCATTTTAATCGGTCCAGCTGTCTTTGAGTAATCGGTGGACATACACAAAAAAAACAAATATACAGACGAACAGAAAACCTCCTCCTTTTTTGGAATTCGGCTAAAAAATAGATCGTGATTCGAATTTACACCCTTAATAAACTCTACAAAGTTATTCATAAAAGTATACTTAAGCGATCTCAATACCCGATTCTAGAATTACTTAAATCTAACTTGACCAGACAGTTAGCGGTTAGCGCAAACGATTGCGCCACCATTGGTTAACCGATAGCAACTTCGCAACTGCTAAGTATTAGCGAGGTCGAATGTAGAATTAGTACCAAGTTTATGTACAGTTGACCACTAATGTTAACCTCCTGCCCCCCTAACATGACCACCGAAATAGGATATAATATCGCGTGATTTAACGTTTTATCGACTATTTTGACAGTTGGTCAAAATCCATTGTCTTTTGACACTTACACGTGATAAATCGCTATCATTGACCGAGCGAGCACGAAGTGCGAGCGAAGCGTCTCTGCTTCAGCTTGGGCAAAAATTCTTTCGTATGTCTGGCTGTCTGTTCCCACCTACAGGTCGCATTTTTCAACCGATTCTCGTGAAATTTTGTGAGCAGGTTCGAAAATTATATAAACAAATTTTATCGAGCCAGTTTTTAGACATTTTTCAAAATGGCGAAGATATGTTAAAAAGCAGATTTCAGTCCAACTTTCCAGCTTTGCCTATTCTCTTCAACAGGTCGCATTTCTCAACCGATTCTTGTGAATTTTGTAGGCAAGTTTGAAAAATGTTTACAATTTTTTTGTCAAGCCATTTTTTTGGATGAGATATGTAAAAAATGTATATTTCAGTCCGGCTTTATGGGCGCTGTCTGTTCTCGTCTACAGGTCGCATTTCTCAACCGATCTCGCTGAAATTTTGTGAGCAGGTTTAATAAATATATGAATTTTTTTGCCGAGACAGTTTTTTGAATTTTTTTTAAATGACGGAGATATGTAAAATAAAAACCGGCCAAGTGCGTGTCGGGCCACGCGCCATAGGGTTCCGTAGTTACCTTATACCATACCATATTTAATACCACCTATCATTTTTCGTTTGCAAAAATAACTTTGTTTTTCACAGTGTTGGTATGAATGACAAAGTTATATTTGCGGTTTTGGAAAATATGCTATATCTCAAAAACTAATTACTATATCTCGTTCAAACTAATTTTGGTTGAAAGTGTTTATTAAGATCTACAGCATATATTTTTTTTAGATTTTTCACTCTCTTATTTCAAAAGTTAAAGGGGGGGGACACACATTTTACCACTTTGGCGGTGAATATCTTTCAAACGGTTAACTTTGAGAAAAAGTTGTCTTAGAAACCTCAATGTCATTTTTAAAGACCTATCTATAAACACCCAACACGTGTTGGTGTGAAGAAAAAATTTTTTTTCAGTTTCAGTTCCATGTATGGAGAGCCCCCCTTTAATCTTTTATTTTTCTTATTTTTGTATTAAATTCGTTAAGCGGTTAACAGAATACATCTACTTACCAAGATTCAACTGTGTATAGTCTTAATACTTTCGGAATAAAGTGGCTGTGACATACGGACAGACAGACAGACAGACATGACGAATCTATAAGGGTTCCGTTTTTTGCCATTTAGGCTACGGAACCCTAAAAAACACATTTCAGCCCGGCTTTCCGGATGTTTGTTCTCCTCTACAGGTCGCATTTCTCAACCGATTCTGGTGAAATTTTGTGAGCAGGTTCGATAATTATATATAATTGTTTAGTCAAGCCAGTTTTTCCAAATTTATCTAAAAATATTCACCCATTTCGAAAAATGATCAAAATTAGAAGCACCATCTAGCTGCGAATAACTCACGTACTGTGTGCTTTGAAAACTTTATGGCGACATTTTATTTTTGTACAATTTAAACCACTTTTAATCGCGAGGTCCACAGCTCACGGAGCCATTAGTATAGCGTTTCGGTGGTAAATGCTAAGAGGACTGAGTCGAAGACATCATTATTTAATTTATAATTGCGAAAGTCAGTTTCTTTCTTTGCTTGTTACGCCTTCACGTCTTAACTACTCAACTGATGATCATGAAATTTTGCATACATGTTGTCAGGAGTAGGTACAGAAAAGGACAGAATCTTTATGCCGTATTGAAAACATGGGCGCAAATAGGCAGCTACGGCCAACTTGTTCACTTCTTAAATATTCTGTGCTGTGTGAAAACAGCGCATTGCGCACGAAACGAGTACCTAAACAATAATGAAAATAAGGAGCAATAAGATGAATGGAAAATTCAAAATTATCTTAGCAAAGAGCTTTACTCTTAAAAGCTTTTAGGCTTGCAAAAACTAGAAGTTCATTTATGGGGAAAGGCATAGCCTTTATTAATAAAGTTCCGCAACAAGTGATTGATCTTCCTTTGCATGAATTTAAAAACCATGTTAAAAAAACGCTCATGAGTAAAGGTTATTATAAAGTAGATGATTATCTTAAAGATCAAAATGCGTGGAAATGATGTAACACATAACTTGCTACTATAAGTACTTTGTTGAAGTAATATAATGTAATAAGTCTATGTTGTTGCCAATAATCCTGTCACCCTGTTGTAATTATTTGGTAACGATATATTCAAGTTTGTAAATATCGTTACTTATGGCTGTTACAGCTGATAAGTTTCTTGCGCCCGTTCTTCTTGTCAGCTAAAAAAGTCTGGAACGGGTGGTAGGAAAATATAGACGATTCAAAAGTACTTAATTATTAAGTTTATTTGAATAAAGCTTATTTGACTTTGACTTTGACTTTGACTTTGACTTTGACTTTGACTTTGACTTTGACTTTGACTTTGAAAGTTATCTGTGCATAATGCATTATTACATTGTACACAAATAACTTTGACAGCTTTGTTTGATAACATAACTTTGAACACTCTGACTATGAGTATATAGTAAGATATTTTGAACACCTTGTGTGCTTACCCATAATATGATGATTCTTACTGCGTAGATCAAATTTATTTTTAGGGTTCTGTACCAAAATGGGAAAAAAGGAACCCTTATGGTGTGACTCAGTCTGTCTGTCTGTCACAGCTGGATATCTCGAGAACTACTAATGATATCAACTTCAAATTTGGAATAGTTTAAGATGACATTTGCCCAACTATTTTGCAAATAAGAAAGAAATAAAAAATTAAATATCTTTTTTTTACAACAGGGACTGAAAAGGGGACTTTAGGGCATGTGGGGTATCATATGAAAGAGCGCCGTTTGCACGTTTTAATCATTTTTTCTTTTTTAAGGCCGCATATTTTTCGACTTATGATGAAAAATGTAAAAAAAATAACCCTTCCTCCTCCCTTATCTGCGAAGTTTGCAAAGAGAAAAGTCTGAAATAATTCTATGTGATAGCAGTTTATATAAATATTACAGGAAAAATAAAACGATGTCTCAATAGCATACTTTTTTTGAAATTATCAAATTTCTAAAAAAGTTATAATTAGTTCCACTATCGGTCAAGAGATGGCGCTGACCTAAAACTGCAATAATAATTTTATTATTCTACTCTGCTGTGTATTTATTATGAGGGTACGGAACCCTCGGTGCGCGAGTCCGACTCGCTCTTGACCGGTTTTATTTCTTTTTCAGATCATTTTGACTACTCTACTACTACTCTTGACGACTCTGTATGAAATATACAGGGAGAAAAAAACAGCCCTTGACGAGTTTCTTGCCGGTTCTTCTCGTTACAAGGTCTCCCGCTTAGGGTTTGCGAACCGATGGCGTAGCTTCTATGACATTCACAAGTGCTTGTAACAGCCTAGACTGAATAAATTATTTTGAATTTTTAATTTTTTGAATTTTGTACATTACTCCCTCCCTTTCTTATTACAATCGCAACAATTTCATTTCTTGACAAATTCCAACAGCAATGTTTTATGTCTTCAACTTTATTAGTTGCTTCAGTTAATGTCCCTGATACCTCATCCGAAAATGAAACAAGTTGGTTTTTTCAAACCGTTTTTCATGATTTGTTCTAAATACCCATTCACTAGACCGGTTCGTTACGGCAAGTATGCGTGTCAAGGCAAATGCATCTCCCACGGAATTGCGATAGTCAAGTTATGTGTGATTAGTTATAGTTATGCGTTATTATCAGATTACTTATAAAAACTTTTTTTTTAATGCACAACTGGTTTGTGCTTGGCCTTCACACAAGCGCACTACACCCGTAATCCTCATCACTGAGGAACTGGCTATCTTACCTCTAACTGCGGAACACAACAATGTTTAAATTGTTTGGGCGTCAGACTTAGGTAAGATGGTTAGGTTAGGTGTGATGGTTAGGCTAGCCAGGCAGACTTGAAATAAGGCCTACCAATCAAACCCCCCATAGAAGCTACGACGCCATCGATCGGTTCGCAAACCCTAAGCGGGAGACCTTGTAACGAGAAGAACCGGCAAGAAACTCGTCAAGGGCTGCTTTTTCCTTCCTGTATATTTCATACAGAGTTGTCAAAATGGAAAAACCGGCCAAGTACGAGTCGGACTCGCGCACGAAGGGTTTCGTACCAAAAAACAGCAAAAAAATTACTTTTGTTGTATGGGAGCCCCCCTTAAATATTAATTTTATTCTGTTTTTATTATTTTTAGATATAGCAGCAACAAAAATACATTATCTGTGAAAATTTCAACTGTCTACCTGTTGTCGTTATTAATATCGAGCAAAAAACGGCAAAAAAAATCACGTTTGTTGTATGGGAGCCCCCTTAAATATTAATTTTATTCTGTTTATAGTATTTGTTGTTATAGCGCCAACAGAAATACATCATCTGTAAGAATTTCAACTTTCTAGCTATCATGGTTCATGAGTTACAATACTGGTGACAGACAGACAGACAGACAGACGGACAGCGAAGTCTTAGTAATACCCGTTAGGTCCCGTTTTTAGTTTTTACCCTTTGGGTACGGAACCCTAAAAATGACCTGGGAATGAAGATTTTCTTTATAAAAATGAAGCATTTTCTACATACCTCATACTTCTTACCCGACTTCAAGAGGGTTATGTTTTTCGCGCGTATCTTGTAAGTATGTTTGTATGTAATATTCTTTATTACCTCATATCTTTTAAACGGCTAAACGGATTTCCATGATTAACATATCGTTAGATTTGTCTTGCCAGTCCAAGTGTTCTTAAGAAAGTGGCGTTATAAAAAAAACCAATATGGCGGCTGCACGGTGCTATTAAACGTAGTGGAAAAAAAATTTTTTTTAGAATACTGCTATATGGGTGTCAAATTAAAGGTCTCATTAAAAGGATTTCAAAAGGTATATCATGATTGTAATAAATAATAACTAAAAAGAAATAAATAAAAAAATAAATTTCAAAATATTAAAAACCCGCCTGCATAAAAAGACAAGTCAACTGAAAAGGTGGAAACAAGATTAAATATTAAAGGCAACATTATAACATGCAGTCGGAGGCATATAACTCAAATCATTCATAATGTCACCTTCTTTATGCATGCCTCCGACTGCATGTTATAATGTTGCCTTTTTCTTATTAAGGATGCTATCAGCTCGGTGTTTAATATTTAATTTAGGTTTTTAGGTTTTTGCCTCTTAAGGTTTCATTTAAAGAAGTCGGTAAAAACAAGGTGGCTTGGCTGCATCTCCCGTGGAGTTCCGACAAGTTGTTTGTGATTCGCAGATTAGCTATGTGTGCTTAACATACCTACTACTTATACGAATTCACAAACAAACTACAATTAGATTAAGAACACAGATATTAAACGCGTTTAAACTAAAGATAGGTGACCTTTTCCCGACGTTTCGACCGAGATACATCGGCCGTGGTCACGGACTGACAGCGGGTTTAATACCTGTGTTCAGTGTGTTCTAATAAAATCTAATAATCTAATCTAATCTAATAAAATATGCTACGCGAAAGTTTAAAAGTGTATATCAAACTACAAATTAAAATTATACATTTGTGTCTGGCTGGTTTAGGTCAGACGAGAACGAACAAAGTATAGAGAGGGTTCCCTATGTATTTGCATAAAATTTTTAGGCATAATATGTCATAGCATAATATGATTTCGCCGAATGATGTTTACGCATAATATTACTTAGTCATATCAGCTTATGCATATTTTTTTTAGGCATAACTAATTTAAGCATAATCATGTTTTAGCATAATATTCTTTAGCATAAATATAAACACGCATAATGTTATTAACGCATATTTTTATAAAAAAAGAACACACTTCGATAATTGCACATTTAAAAGCTATTGCTAAAAATTTACACTTGAAGTAAATATAAATATTGCTTGTCACATGCATGGCTACGTTACGTACGTTTAAAATCATGAAAGGACATTTTAACTAAAATACTAAATCCCGAAGCTTAAAAAACTGAAGGCTAATTGAGGGTTACATGCCAGCAGGTCGGTTCTGGCACTTCGCCGGCCGCTGCCGCGGCACGCTCGCTTCGCTCGCTCGGCTCGTGCGTTGTAGGTCGCAATGAAACTTAACCTCCTCCTCGCTCGCTACGCTCGCTCGTCGTCGCACCTAATACACCTTAACAGACTTTCGGGATTTTGAACTATCGGCATTTTAAATTACGGGTTTTCTAAGTATCGGTCATTTAGTAGTCGATATTTTAAGTTACAGTCTATCAGATATCGATATTTAGGATTTTCGGTATTTTGAAAATAGTTGTTTTATACGTCGATATTTCGGTCGTATGTGTTATGTATGAATTTTCGGCATTTTAATACATACCCCTTTTGCAAGAAAATAAGTACGTAATTTTTTTTATTCTTATTGTTTTTTATGTCTAAATAATATTAGGCGAATAGACAATATGCCTAATTACATTATGCGAAAACAAATTAGTCTAAATGATTATTATGCTTAAATAAATAGTATGCCAAAAATTAATTATGCCAAAGTACTATTATGACAAAAAAATTTATGCCAAATCCGTTATGCCAAATCAAATTAGGTATAAAACTATTATGCGAAAACAAGGGATCCGGTATAGAGAGTGCCTAACTGTTTCTTGCGTGATTAATTTGATCGCTTAATGACCGACACAGTAGTTTTTCTGATGTCTGTGTTTACTGGAAGCTGGAGATCTCGCCACTATCACTTGCATTTGAGCCAGACACAATAGATAGACAATTTAGTTGACAAGTGAAAGTACTATTTTGCCCTATAAACAAATTTATAAATTGTAATAAAAACCGGCCAAGTGCGTTTCGGGCCACGCGCAGTAAGGTTCCATAGTTATCTTATACCATACCATATTGAATACCACTAAAATTTTTCGTCTGCAAAAATAACTTTGTTTTTCATAGTGTTTGTATGAATGACAAAGTTATATTTGCGGTTTTGGAACATGTGATATATCTCTAAAAATTATCACTATATCTCGTTCAAACCAATTTTCATTGAAAGTATTTATTAGGATCTACAGCATATATTTTTTTTAGATTTTTCAATTACTTATTTCAAAATTTAAAGGGGGGACACACATTTTACCACTTTGGCGGTGTATATCTTTCAAACGGTTGACTTTGAGAAAAAGTTGTCTTAGATACCTCAATGTCATTTTTAAAGACCTACCTATAGACACCCAACACGTGTTGGTTTGAAGAAAAATTTTTTTTTTCAGATTCCGTTCCATGTATGGGGAGCCCCTCCTTAATCTTTTATTTTTCTTATTTTTGTATTAAATTCGTTAAGCGGTTAACAGAATACATCTACCGACCAAGTTTCAACTGTGTAGTCTTAATACTTTCGGAATAAAGTGGCTGTGACATACGGACAGACAGACAGACAGACATGACGAAACTATAAGGGTTCCGTTTTATGCCATTAGACTACGGAACCCTAAAAATGATAAAGAACTCCCTAAAGTCTCTACAGTCAACGGCTATTACGACAGGGTATTCAAGAGATTATGGGAACGCAGGTATTAAACGCGTTTAAACTAAAACATACGTGTGTTAAGTAAATAAACACCTACCTTTTCCCGACGTTTCGACCGAGTTGCATCAGCCCGTGACTAGGGTTGCAAAATTACGTAATTTTACCGAAAAGGCTGGTAAATTACGGATATTTTACCGTAATTTATATAAATTACGGTAAAATTACCAGCGACTATAAGCGTCTTTTATTTATTTATTTCTGCTTTAGAATAAAAAGCAACACTGATTCATGGTATCTAAGCATTGAAAACAAAAAAAATAGGAAATTCAATTGCGATGATCGTAGTAAAATGAAGGAATTGTGACATTTCCATACATCTACTCTCAGCAATACCTACAATTACATCACCTCGCGTTTCATGCTGCTTAGTGCGTGAACTTTTTCGTTTTTCACTTTAGTGGTTTCACATTTTGGAGCTCAGATAGGATGTCTCACTCATACTTTTGAACTTAAAAAAATAACTTGATTTATTTTTGGTGAATGTTTTCAATACATCGTCAATAGAATACCTAGTATTACGGATATTAAACATATATTGTTTTTGTTGCAAAAATTTATTTAAATGTACAAAAACTAGTTGTAATTTCACTAAGTAAATCAAAAATATATCTGTAAATAAATATAAGTACGTAAAATATTCGTGATAGTATTCTTTTGACGATGTATTGAAAACATTCACCAAAAATAAATCAAGTAAGTAATTTATTGTTATTTAAAAAGTTCAAAAATGTGAGTGAGACAGCCTATCTGAGTTGCAAAATGTGTCAGACAACGCTCTTACAGACTATAATTACTTCACCTCGCGTTTCCTATCCTATTCGGTTAATAGCTTACGGCTTGGTACGTGAAAGGGAGGGCGGCGTTTTTTTCGTTTTTCACTTAACTGACAAACAGACTAACAGATTAGCACATTTTCCCCTGTAATAAAAATTATAAGTACTTTAAATACATTTTTTACTGAAAATTACCGTAATTTATCGAAAAATACCATAAATTACGTAATTTATCGTTTTTTACCGAATTTTACCAAGGTAATTTTACCGATTTGCATCCCTACCCGTGACCACGGCCACACTTATGTTATGTTTAAACTTGTTTTAGTTTAAACGCGTTTAATACCAGTGTTTTAATCTAATAAAATGTAAGTAATGCGAGAGTTTAAAAGTGATTATAGGATTGTCAGTTATTTCGCTATCTTAAAAATCGACAATAATGATTTTTCACTTTCACAGAGGTATGTGACACTATCTGTCTAGGGAGGCCTATCAAATAAAAAAAACCTGGACTACTTATGATCTTCAACAATTAATGCTTACTTGACCCAGTCTATCCATCATATCATATTCATCTACCAAACCCCTTAGAAACAGTTACACTATCGCATAAGTGGTATATATTTACATATATACCACCACATATATATATTTAACGTCGGAAAATTACTACTTGTCAATAAAAGACCTATATCTTACTTAGGAATGGCCGATTTCATAAATAACACCGGCCCAAAAGCAGATCCCTGAGGGACACCCAATGCGTAGTTTCGTTGCGAAACCTACAATAATTGCACATTACATTTCCCGTTATGTATTGCGCGTTCGCTGATCAACGTGTAGGCAACCAGTAATAATTATATTAAGCTCGCCTTGACCTCCTTTCGTCGATCGGCCGACGGTGAAGTTGTGGAATGCTATCGGCACACCGCTTCCGTAAACCTGTTGGTACCTTAGTCATAAACCTTATAACTTTGCTTCCAATTCATGCAACATTTATACTAGAATAAAATTTAAATATATTTAGCAACTTTAGCAATTTAGTTAGGCTAACTTATAAAAAAAAACTATTGTCTTTAACAGTAGTACGGTAAAATAATAAATAGTGATTTGATTATTATAAGTAGTAGGTTTGTTGCTGATTATTAATATTAGGTCTTTACCTATGAAATTGCCGATATTTTGTCACATACAGAGAAAATAATAACTTCTATAATTTAAAATTTTAACAAAATCGTGAATATTACATCGAATTATGATCATGATAGTTAACTATCAGTAAAAATAAAGTCCATATTTTAGCTTTCGTGACATTAAAAAAAAGATCTTGAAAGTGACTCTTTTTTTGTGAGCAAAAAAAAGGGTGACCGAAGGGGTTGTAACTTAACCAAAACTTATTTTTTCGCTTATCTTAAATGGAAATAAGTTAGCATAGTGTTCAAACATTAGTACATAAAAGTTTTGTTACATGAGTGTTCATGGTTGTTAAATGAACAAAGAAAATGCTATTATGAAAAATGCAACTTCTTGAAAAATCTCCATACAAATCGGCAATTTCATAGGTAAAGACCTATTATTTTGAGTTTTATAAATTTGTTGATTTTACCACCATTGTGTTTCTATTTCTTCAACAATTTTACTTTTCTGCTCGACTGTAACATTCCAAAAGAAAAGAGCTAATACGAGTAGTCTAATGGTATATGTTCCTATTTGAAGGTGCAGTGGGTACAATGTCTTTGATAGGAGGTCGAATAGGTCCTATTTTGTAGGTACGTTTCCATTTTGAAGTTCCAGTGGGTACCATGATTTTGATAGGAGGTCGAATAGGTCCTATCGTGTAGGTAGGGTCCAGTGGGTACAAGATCATATTATGATCGGCAACTCACGCTTTACCACTTTGCAAAAAAAAAGTGTGCGCGCGTATCGCCCCTGCACGAACTAAGTCAAAGTCAAAAGTCAAAAAGAGCTTTATTCAAATAAACTTCATTATTAAGTACTTTTGAATCGTCCATATTTTCCTACCACCCGTTCAAGACTTTTTTAACTGACTAAATGTATGTTAGTGATGATGCGGCGAACAAGAGATTTTAACCTTAGGAGTGGTAAAGCGATTGTTTTGTTGTTTGTACATACATAAAATGCAATAAAATTGACAATAGATAGAGGCAACTTCACTCGAGAATGTGGCGAAGAGTAAATTTTACAGACTAAAATACATCGTTTTGCACCGCAAGCGCTCTGACGTTGGTCATACATTGTTAAATTAAACGCATTGTACGTTCATACCTAGAGGGCGAGGCCCCATTAGTGCGTTGCGCTGCGTTGCGTCGCGTCGTCGCAACGGAACAACGCATTGTATGCCACACCTGTGTTGCGTTGACGCTGCGACAACGCAACGCAAGAGGGTACGCTCGTCTAGCTTCCTCTGTAGCAGTGGATCACTGGCTATCCGTCGTCGCAGCTGAGCGGCGACGACGCAGCGCATCACCCTCCCTCCCACTTCGTCTCTTGTCCGTCGATCCGTCGAAACGTCGCGCGCGACGACGTAACAGTCTAATGGGGCATGTCATAAAAAATATATGGAAAACGACGCAGCGACGACGCTGCGACGACGCAACGCACTAATGGGGCCTCGCTCATAGTAAAACTTTTTCTTTTAAAACTCCAAAATATTCACCAATTTTATAGCATCAAATTCACCAGCATCTCATAAACACTTTACAATCTTCTATCTAATGTAGGTAGGTATCTCAAATGAAATTGTTTAAAAAACATGTCATGTAATGTTAATAATATAATATAGAGATTTGACAAAAGTTTATAAATTAACTTGTTATTTAGAATTATAAGAAACTTTACACCACTGAGATAAACTTTACACAATGATTTACAATTTACGATTTTGATAATTTTTAATGCGTTGATGTCTTTTGTTCGGCGAACATAATTTAAAGCGATATCATTTTGAAAATGCATGCATGTGTCTATTATTTCAACTGTGGAATTCTCAATGAATTCAGCTGTCGATTGTAATGTTTAATTATAAATATAAATTAAATATATTTTAATATATCTAATCTACCTACCCTACTTCTCCTAGGTACCTTTAGTTGTATGAATATTTTGCGATATTTTCACCAATAGGGTTATATATTTTTTTATATATTTCTTTTCCAATATGGTGTTTTCTATTTACCTTTCATTATTATTTTAATGGGAAAAGTCTGTCCAGAGAAAACCGATGTTGATGGTATCTTACGCTAACACAAATTCGTTTCAAATAACTCAATAATAAGCGTGAATCGATTAACAATAGATGCGTCTGCAATTGGTTTCGTTTCGATTATGGAATTCGATTATGGAATCGCTTCACTTACTCTTGGTATAAATGAACAAGTTAAATTAAGTTATGTGTCATTGAGAAGCTCTGGTGAAGAGTGGTTTAACGCCTGACCCTGAGATTGCGGTGGTTACGCAACTTTCTCAAGGGTCGGTCATAGGATGGGTGACCAAAAATTTATTAGTTCCTTCATGCTTCGGAAGGTACGTCAAGCCGTTGGTGCTGGCTGCATTTGTTAACACACCAATCCGCATTGGGCCGGCGTGGTGGGTTATGGCCCACCTTATCCACCCATAAGGAAGAGACGACATCAAAAATGGCTGATGCCAAAATTAAGTTAAAAAGTACGGAAGAATTATCGTTTCTTATATTGTAATTAGAATTATTTGTATGACCCAGAGGTGCGATTTTTTAAGAATGGTGTGTATTATTTGTGCAGTTTTGTTAGGGCATGTATCTATATTATATTGTTGAAACTTTAGATTAGAAACATCTCAATGTACAACACAACATTGTGCAAATAAGTATTCGGATTCTAAATCTGATTCTAAGCAACCACCTGCAAATATAGTTGCCTATTTATTTATCTTAAGTATGACGAATTTACGAAACGATTTTTGTCAACATCGGTAAATCATTTTTACACGACTGCCCAAAGCAAAAAGAGTGTATATGTGTACAGGGTTCATGTATGTGGGTATGTGAGTTTCTTTATTCCACCATAACTTCTAAATGCCTGAATTGATTTGTATAAATGGGGTATCGTTAGAATCCTTGCAGCATCCCGAGTGGCACTGGCTATATTTTTTTAGAAAAAAATAATATGGCGACTGTACGACGCCATTTTCAAATGTGAAAAAAATTTTTTTTTCTTCTATTATTACAATATGGGCATCAAATAAAAGGCCTTAATGAGCACATTCCAAAACTATATAATATGTCACTAATATGTGTGAAATAAAAATAAATAATTAAGATTATTAATACAATTGAAAAATATTAGAAAAAATCGACTCACCCATAGCAGCTCAGACGGGACTCGAACCCGCACCCTTAGGATTCCGGCCCAATGCACTAACCAATTATGCTACCGAGTCACTAGCAGGATTGACGAAATTTTCTAATATCTTTCACGTCTCCGCTGTAGGTCAGCGCCATCTCATCAATGTGAAGTGAATTACTTCGACCTCTTTGATCAAAAATTGTTCCATAATAAGGTCCCCCCGACTGCAATGACACTTGTTGTTTAACTTTTTAGTTCGTTTTTGGCAGGGCAGTCGTGTTTTTAATATTTTTTTATTTATTTTTAACATTTCGGTTCTAACTCCTCTTGAGCCTGTCATGGGAAGGGATTGAACCACTAATGCATAAATTTATCTTTTTTATTTCTTTAGTTAGGTCACAGAATAGATATACGTACTACCGTACAGAAAGGAAACTCTCCGCCCCGCCCCACAATCAATTACCTCACCCCACCGTCGCCCACCGCGCGAGTTGCGCGTGCCGATCCGTGTGCTCATTCAATAGCTATAGACTTCACGCACACAGTTGCACGTGTGCAAAAACGTCACTGTGTAGCGTCTGTGTAATAGGTTAGTTGAAACGCGACGTTTGTACGGAGTGTCCGGGGTGTGCTACCGAGTTACATGGACTTGGACTGGTGGATAATTTGTCAATCATCAAAATCATCCTGCCGTTACTTATATGCTTCATGTCTGCCATTCTGTCCATCCACATTGTTCTTCTCTTCTAATATATGTTTCTTCTCTCCCCAGGAGCTGGTGCTTCGCCCCGGCTCGATGACATTCGAGTGGTGGGCGCGGCCCCCCGTGCGGCCGTTCGTGCGAGTCTACGTGTACAACGTGACCAATGCCGATGAGTTCCTCAACAATGGCTCCAAACCTGTCTTGGATGAGCTGGGGCCTTATGTTTACTTGTAAGTATGACAAATCATCATCTTCGCCTTAAATTGCTGGTAATAGATTCACCAAGAATCTCCACAATGATAGGTCCTGCGCTGCCCGTATCCAGCGGCTTACCTCGATCTTTACCATCGTGCAAGTCTCCGTGTACAACGTGACCAATGCTGATGTATTCCTCAACATGTCTTATTATGTTTACTTGTAAGTATGTCAAATCATCATCTTAACCATATATTGCTGGTCATAGCTTCACAAAGAATCTCCACAACGATCGGTCCTGCGCTGCCGGTATCCAGCGGTTTCCCGCAACCTTTACCGTCGTCCGAGTCTACGTATACAACGTAACTAATGCTGATGAGTTGCTCAATAACGGCTCCAAACCTGTGTTGGATGAGCTGGGGCCTTATGTTTAGTTGTAAGTATGACAAATCATCATCTTAACCATATATTGCTGGTCATAGCTTCACCAAGAATCTCCACAACAATCGGTCCTGCGCTGCCCGTACCCAGCGGTTTCACGCGACCTAACCAGCGTGGAAATCTACGTGTACAACTTAACCAATGCTGATGAGTTCCTCAACAATTGCTCCAAACCTGTGTTGGATGAGCTGGGGCCTTATGTTTACTTGTAAGTATTTCAAATCATCATCTTAACCATATATTGCTGGTCATAGCTTCACCAAGAATCTCCACAATGATCTGTCCTGCACTGCGCGCATCCAGCGGCTTACCGCGACCTTTACCATCGTGCAAGTCTCCGTGTACAACGTGACCAATGTTGACGAGTTCCTCAATAACGGCTCCAAACCTGTATACCAGATGAACTGGTCTTATGTTTACTTGTAGTATGTCAAATCATCATCTTAACCATATATTGCTGGTCATTGCTTCACTGAAGATCTCCACAATGATAGGTCCTGTGTTGCGCTGCCCGCATCCAGCAGTTTCTCGTGACCTTCGCGTCGGTCCACCTTGTCGGGGGCCTACCCACGGAGCGTCGTCCGGTGTGCGCTCGCGATTCCAAAACCTTTCCGCCCCAACCAGCCATTGATTCTTCCCACTGTGTCCCGCCCATTCCATTCCATCATCATTACAGATTTTCTACAACAGAACATATAGGCATATACAATTAATAGGCTTCTACCATGGCAGGAGGATGTTCCCATAATCTTTCTTTACGCAATCTACAGGCGCAGTCAGACGGGTTGTTTTTTATGCCCAATGGGAGTGCTTGGCCTTCACCTCACCTGATGTTAAGTGACGATAAGGCTGAAGGTGGAAGCGCACTACACCCGGAATCCTCATCACTGCATATACAACGAGTTGTAGATACAGCCCATTATTTTCTATAGATAATATTACAAATATAATATATACAGGGTCATTTTGCACTTACCATCCAAATTTTGAGGATGTGTTCAGTCCATGAAATGGATCAACTGTCTCTAAGGAACACATGGTCAAATATGTGAAATTAAAATCGACTTTCCATACAAATCAAAGAGATCACGTGATCAATTTAGTATGGGTGACCAAAATTTTCTGGCGAAATTTGACACATGTTTCTTAGAGAAAGTTGTTTAGTTTCATGGACTGGACACATCCTTAAAATTTGGATGGTAAGTACAAAATGACCCGATAAATATTAATAATTATTTTGACTCATAATAGATTCAGAACAGCCTTTTAATGTGAATCAAAAGCATTAGGTCCGTGACCCGAATCGTCATTTTTACTAAGTAATTGCATATTAATTGCCTTGTGTATTATAATTCAAAGTGTTTGCGGCTTCTACGTTGATATAGACGCACCGAAATAATTTTGTTTAAGTGGAAATTTCTAATAGTGTAAAGGATTTGGTTGAAGAACTATTTTAGTTTCGGCGAGTGTGGAGTGCAATGGAATTGCACAACCTAATTCCGCCATCTTCCTTCTTTCATCGGACAACCAGACGTACGAATTAGCGGTACCTACCGTTTTTTGATGGATATTCCAAAGACTCGCACTAAGCGTTTTGTTTCAAATTTTATCATCCGTACCGCCAGAGAGTGTAACTCCTTGCCTGAGTTTGTGTTTCCCGATAGGTACAATCTGGGGGCCTTCAAGTCGCGAGTGAATAGGTATCTTCTAGGCAAGCGCGTTTCATCATAGATCGCATCATCGCTTTCCATCAGGCGTGATAGCGGGCATGCGCTTGCCTATCTATTATAAAAAAAACCGGTCAAGAGCGAGTTGGACTCGCGCACCGATTCCGTACCATCATAATTGCACCATCAAACCACAGTGCAGAGTAGAATAATAAAATTAGTATAGCAGTTTTAGGTCAGCGCCATCTGTTGACCGATAGTGGAACTTATGTTAACTTTTTTAGAAATTTGATAATTTCTAAAAAACTGTGCTATAGTGAGACTTCGTTTTATTTTTCCTGTAATCTTTATATAAACACAGACATAGAATTATTTCAGATTTTTCACTTTGCAAACTTCGGAGATAAGGGGGTGGGGGAGCGGTATTTTTTTTTACATTTTTCATCATTAGTCGAAAACTATGTGGCCTAAGAAAAAAAGAAAAAAATATTAAAAACGTACAAACGGCACTCTTTCATATGATACCCAATATGACCTAGTAGCCCCACTTCAAATTTTTAAGACCCCTTTTCAGTCCCTGTTGTAAAAAAGATATTTATTTTTTTATTTATTTCTTATTCGCAAAATAGTTGGGCAAATGTCATCTTAAACTATTCCAAATTTTAAGTTGATACCATTGGTATTTCTCGAGATATCCAGCTGTGACAGACAGACAGACTGAGTCACACCATAAGGGTTCCTTTTTTACCATTTTGGTACGGAACCCTAAAAAACTAACTTCACTATCAGGTGAATAGTTTAGAAATGTTTAGAGGACAAACAAAACAAACAAACTGATTTACTTTTAAAATTTTCATATCTTTTGCGACACATTTAATGTTAAATGGCGTTCACGATAACATTTAAAATATAATTGAGACAGAAAATACATTTAATTGGCCTTGTCTAAGTAAGATATTTAATTTCCGTCAAAACGAGTTCTTTAGCCATGTTAAGTAATTAGTTAAGTCGTTCTGTTTTAAACTTGTATTTAGTTAAACAAGTTATTTGGTAACTTGTATTTTTTATAATGCGGCAAGATGAAAAAATAAAATTTTATGCACAAAGGGATAGTGCTTTGGCCTTCACCTCATCTGCTGTTTAAGTGACGATAAGGCCGAATGGAAGCGCACTACACCCGGAATCCTCATCACTGAGAAACTGGCTATCTTACCTCTAACTGCCGGAACACAATTTTTAAATAGTTGTTATGGCGTCACTTAAGTAAGGTGGTAGCTAGCCAGGCGGACTTGAAATAAGCCCTACCACCAACCAAACTGAGTACAAATGTACCTCTCCTGGGAATCGAACCCGGGACCCCTGCATTTTACAAGAGTGGGCGAACCGCTATTTTTTTTATGTATGGACTGTCTGCGCGTTTGACCTCACTTTCACCTGATGGGAAGTGACAAGGAGGACTAAGATGGAGCACGCCCAGTCAGTAATGCCTATATACTCTGGCTTTAAAGACACCCAAGTTATATTGTTCGGGGAATACAGACGCAGGGAGGTCATTCCACACCTTAGCTGTTCGAATTAAAAAGTTGGAACCGAAGCGTTTCGTGCGGGTATTTGGAATGTCAACAACATAGGGATGGAAAGCCGCCCTGCGCCTGGTAGTCCGAAGATGAAACGGGGAAGGAGGTATGAGGTTGTGTAACTCCTGAGCACACTCCCCGAAATGTAACCTATAGAAGACCGATAGGCAGGCTACCTTTCGTCGGTGCTCTAAACTTTGAAGCCTTCGGTGGACCAGATCATCGTCACCAATCAGCCTCTTTGCTCGACGCTCGATAGAGTCCAAGGCAGCCAACTGGTATTTGGCAGATCCATCCCAGAGGTGAGAACAGTATTCCATACACGATCGGACCTGAGCTTGAAATAGAGTTAAAAGTTGTCCCAGCGTGAAATACTGTCTCACCCTGGAGAAAGCCCAGCTTTTTGGCTGCGGTTTTAGCTCTATGTTCTATGGAACGGCCGAAATTGAGCTCAGGTGACAAATCAAGTCCAAGGAGGTCTAGATGGCTAGACCACAGAAGCGGTTCAAACTTACTCAAATTATTCAACTCTTCTACCTTTGTCTATGTTAAAACATTAACGAAGTTCGCCTCCGAAAATTTTATGGGTATGAAAAGTAAAATGCTAATCGAAAACCGTGTATTGTCGACGACACCACTAAGGTATCGTTAACAATATTATTTTGGTAACAACACCACCGTAGTGAAGTTCTAAAACTAAACTTGCATTTATCGATATCAAATTTTTATCATTAGTAAGATTACGAAATTACATAATAAAACAAATACCTGACTAACTTTAAATTTCATACCTACCTACCTGAATTGTTAACCTTGCATCATTGTGTAAATTTTTCAAATTAACATGGTGTCATTAGTATTGTCATCATCAATTGTTTGTTTGTATTATTTCATACAATTTCAATATATAAACCTTGTGAAAATTAGAGGCTATGTTACATATAGTTAAGATGGGGATAACGGTGCTGGTGGTGCAATAAGTAATACTAGTTTATTTAAATGATAATTTATTGTAATAAGTATTGTACCGCTGTTTGTTGTCCTAAATAAAATAAAAATAAAATAAAATACATGTTACAAATCACTAATCGTCAGTTGTGTAGGTAATAAAAAAAATTATATTTGCAATCGACACCCCAATGATGTTGTCTAGTGGTGTCGTTGATAATACATAGCGGAAATTTAATATACCAACACACTACGTAGCTTTTGCAAAATGAGGCATGTAAATTATACAGGGTCATTTTGAACTTACCATCCAAATTTTGAAGATCCATGATCCATGATCCATCAGTCCATGAAACTGAACAACTTTCTCTAAGGAACACATGGTCTAATATGTAAATTAAAAATCGACTTTCCATACAAATCAAAGAGATCACGTGATAATTTAGTATGGGATGACCAAAATTTTCTGGCGAAATTTGACACAATGTTTCTTAGAGAAAGTTGTTTAGTTTCATGGACTGGACACATCCTTAAAATTTGGATGGTAAGTTCAAAATGACCCGATATAAAACTAAGTTTTCTCAGTTGTTACAAACGTCATACACCTTTGTGCTCTGTCCTTGAAATTGAACATAAAATAAATACGTGTAACATCTTTACTGAACACGCAAGTTCGCGTGACACAACAAGTTAATACATGAGGAAAACTGAAAATGTATTATAAGTATAGAAAACTACTGGCCTACTATTATTTTAATTCACCAGCGCACATAGGGGTATTTCGCGTTTCTAGCCGGTAAAAAGTCCAATTCCTCAAAACTATTATAGAGAAAAAAATCACATACCTGCTACGAGGCAAGAAGTTAGTGAGCAATAGGCAACTCTTCCGCTACGTCAGTCGTTCGCCTTGCAAAACTTGTCTAAAGCCGTTTTTTTCGTGCACTTTTTGACTTATTTGCGAGTAATTTTACGCAGATACATAAGTTTAGATTCACGTTAAGATCACGTATCTGTGTCATTAATTTATATTGTTTTCTGTTTGATTATCACTATTAATTGCGCCTTGAATCATTTACTATTTTTGAATATTTTTTATCATATTTCTATGTTATCGAGTCTATTAGTTATACTTTCGGCTATTTCCGAGCAAATTTTTTTATTGTGTTTTGTAGAATAGTCCATCAAAATTATGTTATTATAGAAATTTGGTGCCACTTTCTGCCCCTTTTCAACCTACCTACATTTTAGTAGTGACAGTAATAAAGATTGTTTTTTTAACTTTCGTCAATTGGTTATTAATATAATTGTTTTTTTGTTGTAGGGGAACCTTGGCACCTTGTTATCATCTGATTAATGCATAATATGATTATAAAATAACATAAAACCATTATAAAATAACATAGTATCTTATATTCATAATTCATTGTACATATTTTTTTATTAAAATAAAAAAATAAAAAAGAATGTCACTGTATGATGAAAATAACTTGTTTCAATTTAAATCACAATACAGATCCTAGTACATCATCAAAATATACAAAAATGTTTATTACCGGCTAGAAACTCAAAATACCCCTATGTGCAGCGGCTGCCCGTCTTTTCTTGTTTTTAATGCACAACAGTGTTTGGCCTTCACCTCACCTGATATTAAGTGACGATAAGGCCGAAGGTGGAAGCGCACTACACTCGAAATTGTCATCACTGAGGAACTGACTATCTTACCTGTTACCTCTAACTGTCGGAACACAAAATTGTTATGGCGTCATACTTAGGTAAGATGGTGGTAGCTAGCTAGCCAGGCGGACTTGAAATAAGCCCCCCCTCCTGGGAATGGAACCCGGGACCCCTGCGTCTTACACGGGTGGGAAGAATCCGAAAAGTCTCCATATGGAGTGGCTTGCATGTACCCTTGTGTACACTGCGGTTTTCATGATCTCTGAGATCCCGGGTTTGATCTCCGACTGGATCAATTTCGAAAACCAACTTTTCTACAAGGTGTCAATTCATGAATAGGAAAACCGTTTCTTCGAACCATCAAACTGAACAACTTTTACTATGGGACCAACTCTGAAATCTCGAAAAATGCGCAGTCTGCACACTAGCGCCGCCATTAGAAAAAAAATCTTAGTGCTTAAATAAAGATTTTGTAAATTATCTCTCTGGAGTGCACTGCGAACAAGCTTTGTGGTACTTTTTATCACTTAAGCAATATTTTCTAGCCTGTCGTTTAGTTTAATGGACTTTTAAGGTATGATTCCGATGTCTGCAGCACTGCTGCGCGACACTGCTGCGCAGCAGTGCTGCGCAGCACTGCTGCCAAGCTCGAAATGTAGTCTCATATAAACCTATAGAGAATGTATGGTGACCAGTGGTGTAGCGGCAGCAGTGCCGCGCAGCACTGCTGCGCAGCAGTGTCGCGCAGCAGTGTCGCGACGCTTCGCCGCTCACTTCAAATTGAGCCTTTCAAACATAACATTACGGTTCAATTTGGAGCACACACAACAGTGCTGCGCAGCAGTGCTGCCGACATCGGAATCTTTATTGTTAAAAGTGGCCACATTTCGCAATAAAAGTCCATATAACAAAAACGACAGGCTAGAAAATATCGTTAAAGTGATAAAAAGTACCACAAAACTTGTTCGGAGAGATAATTCATAATTTCTTTTTTATTTAAGCACTATGATTTTATTTCCAATGGCGGCGCTAGTGTGCAGACTATCAAAATTTATGAAGCAACAGATTTTTTTCTGCCATTTCGGAGCTGGTCCCTTAATAAAAGTTGTTCAGTTTGATTTGATGGTCCAATGAAACGGTTTCCTCATTTTTGGTTCATTCATTAACACGTTGTATATTTCAAAATGTTAATCATTTGACCACCAGATTTTTAGGGTTCCGTACCCAAAGGGTAAAAATGGGACCCTATTACTGAGACTTCGCTGTCCGTCTGTCTGTCTGTCTGTCACCAGGCTGTATCTCGTGAACCGTGATAGCTAGACAGCTGAAATTTTCACAGATGATGTATTTCTGCTGCCGCTATAACAACAAATACTAAAAACAGAATAAAATTAATATTTAAGGGGGGCTCCCATACAACAAACGTGATTTTTTGCCGTTTTTTGCTTTCGACAACAGGTAGACAGTTGAAATTTTCACAATTGATGTATTTTTGTTGCCGCTATAATAGCAAATACTAAAAACAAAATAAAATAAATATTTAAGGGGGGCTCCCATACAACAAACGTGATTTTTTTGCCGTTTTTTGGTACGGAACCCTTCGTGCGCGAGTCCGACTCGCAATTGGCCGGTTTTTTTTTATTTACCCACTGCTGGGGCACAGGCCTTCCTTATGGGTGGATAAGGTGGATGGCCCATTACCCACCACGCGGGCCCAATGCGGATTGGTGGGTGTTAACGACTGCAAATGCACCCGGGACCAAATAGGGATAGTGAAATTTTGGTCACCCAAATCATTAAGCATTTATACTGTGTCAAATTAAATAACATATAGGGCAAAGAGTCAGTGACATGTTATTAATATGTCACTTGTAATATGTCCCATGAAAATCTCCCATGAAAATGTCCCAAGAAAATCTTGGGCAACCTCGTTAGATTCTATGCATGCTCAAGATTTTCATGGGCCGCCTGAACAACAGTTAATTAACCGACCTCCATCGTTCAAAAGGAGACGTTTTAACGAGACTCCCTCTCTCTCTTTCTTAGGGAGGAGTGGGAGAAGGTGAACATCACAGACAACGAGAATGGAACCCTGTCGTTCCACTACAAACGGACGTACACATTCCAGCCGGACCAGAGTGCCGGAGCTGAGGACGACGCCGTCGTAGTGCCGAATATACCTATGTTGGTAAGTGTTATGGCATAATGCAACTGTATTATAATGAGGAATATTAAAACACGAATGTGGGATTATCACATGAGGCGAATCCGAGTGTGATAATACACACATCAACTTTGTCTAGGGATGCTATGCTATGATACTCTGTCTGATGAATGCTGATCAGATCAGTTGGGTGTGTATAGCAATCTGAATCTACTCCATTCAGTCCCTGGATGGCCAACATCAGATTACAGCACGGTAAATCCCTGGCAGAAAACCAAGGCTTCAAAGTTACCTCGTTTGTATGAAATAAACACCTGTATCCCTCGACAAAGTTGATGTGTATAGTATCACATGAATGTTTTAATACCTAATTATGTACAGTTGCATACAAGACTTTATCTATACCCATTTCTTTTTACCGACTTCAAAAGGAGGGAGGTACTCAATTCGACCCGTTTTTTTTGTTTTTTTTTTGTTTTTTGTATGTACACCGATTACTCGAAGACGGCTGAACCGATTGAAATGATTCAAACGTTATTACATTAGGTAAACTCCCAAGTTGGTCCCATTTTCTAAAATTTTGAAATCGGTTTAGTACTTTTCAAGTAATCTTGAAAAAATCACGAAAATAGTATGATTTTTGTGTGAACTACCTCGATGATCAGTCGTTTAACTTCTTTGTTTATGAACTGAATAAGATAATTATTTTTTTGTTTGAAAAGGGATATCTTTAGTGTAGTTCTTTAACCGACTTAAAAAAGGAGGTTCGTAGTTTGACCCGCATGTATGTATGTTTCTCCGCTATTAACTCACGTTTGGCTGAGCCGATTTTTCTACCTAAATAATTTATTTGAGAAACATATGGATTTAAAACACCCATGATATGTTATAAAGGGTTTTGACTTTGACTTTATCGTTGACTTTGATTTCCTCCTCCTCGTCATTATATCTTCCGAAAGAGCGTTTTAATGTTGTACTGAATTTCATAATGTAACAGTAGCGCGTGGGCGCGCGGCGCAGCGCGACCTCATCTCGCTCGGATCACAGAATACATAATATGCTCAGATATCGTAATGTTGGCAGTAAGCTAACCGTTACTGAGGCTAAAACGTTAAATTTTAAATGTTGAGTAAAAGTCCCCTGCAATTTTTTTTAGACCGAAATGTATTTTTTAATGTTGTTATTTACCGCATTTTCTGCACATTTTTCCTTTTATTATGATTTTTACACCATTCAATACGCTGAAAACGTCTTGACATGACATGATTAGTACACAAATATGCCAAAAAACTATTCCCGCTAATAAATCTGTTAGCCGTCAAAACATATTTTCGCCGTTGGTGTTTGACCCCAAATCCGTTAAATCTGATGGGAAATCTATTTAGTTGGCAACACTGCGCTGTTATCTTGACAGATACCGAAGGGATGTGCTACATCTATGCTTGACAGCCGCAGCACAGACGGGAGAATTGTTTGTTGACAGTTTGTATGACTGACTCTAAGGGCGGGTCCATAGCTTAGAGAAGGGAAGTAAGGGGAGCAGGCATAAACTGCAATAACAAAGCATTCGTGACGTCAGGCGCGTGCCGTGTCCGCCATATTTGTTTCCTGTCACATGTTACAATTTCAACTCTATGTTGTTAACATAAGGTGTAAGTACACTAAGCTAAGCCGCCATGTTTTGTTCCATTACAATGGAGAACAATGAAGTAGGTATGCACGCTTTTTTCGTAGGTATGCCTGCTCCCCTTACTTCCCTTCTCTAAGGTCCATAGCGCATGTTTTGCTCTACACAATCAACAAAAACATCTACACAAAACATCGTTTGTGAAACATGTATCTCTATTCTCTACACACGCCATCCACAGCGATTGCGTGACTTGTGGAGACAAAACTTCAGTGTTGCCAATTTAGCATTGTATGTTAGCCTATTACTTATCATGACCCTTTACTGAGGATTTCAAGCATGGGTGTAGATAAAATAAATAACATCTTTACCCTGTTCTTTTGGCACTTATACTCATTATTAAAAGATACCCGGCAGTCGCCATAGAAAAAAAATGCTTAACTTGTTTACGATTGAATTTGGTCTTAAGATAAAGCCAATAATATTTGCTACATTGATCAAGTTCTGAAAAAAGTTATTTAATTATGCATATTTTTTGAAATTGAAACACTACGGAAACAACGAATCATTGAAAAATGTTCCGTTATCCAAATAAAATTTTTAAAGGGCAGAAAAATAAGAAAATGTAAACACGTGGCTGCATAAACCTTAATTCTTTTTCTTTTTCGAAATTAAGAAAATGAATTGTCATTTTGACTTCCGATTTGGCATTGATCTGTCATTTCGTTGACATGGTTATTCACAGATTAAAAAAAGTATATAACTTTAGCAAAAGGCCGGGTCTCCTTTACTCATAAAGTTATTATAGGTACCTTAATTTTATGGAACTACCTAACTTATATTTAATTTTTAACTAACTATTTTATATCATATTTTGCAGTAACAGTAACCTATTACGTATCTTCATAAACTCATATTGATAAAGTCCGTCACGGTAACAAACGCCTTACTATACTTGACTGCACTTCCTTGCTTATAAAACATGACTATAAGTTAAACAGTTGATTTGCGAAAATAGCTTTTATCACATAGATTATAAAGACGATCTCAAGGTGAATATGTCTGATGTGTGGTTGACTGTACTGCAACGGTTGGCGCGTCATGGTGGAATGACGTTCCGTACCATAGAGTATGTGATACTGACGAATGGAAATTATAGACTCAGATGTTACACTATGGCTGCGATGTATTGAAAGGAGACCCGGCATTTTATGCTTGAGACGGTACCCAGACTGAAAGTGGCGCTGCATAGAAAAGTCAAATTGACATTTTCGTTTTCTTAATTTCGGAAAAGCAAAAGAATTATGGTTCATTCAATCACGTTTGACAAATTATTTCAAAGTAAATATTTCTGCCCTTTGAAGATTTAATGTGGGTAACGGCACCGCTACGTCGACAAATTTTAAATAAACTCAATTTTTCGAACGGCAATATAAAATGGAACCTACTGAAAAATTCATTAACTTAATGAGAGAGTCGTTTGGGATGACACCTCGTCTTGTCAATCTGAACAACGATCTCCAAGGAAAATAGTTCGAAAAGATTTTTTTTAGAATGAAAATGAAAATGAAAAAATCTTTATTCAAATAAGCTCACATAATGAGCGTTTTTAAATCGTCAAATAATTTTTTACACTACCACCCATTATGACGTCTTTTAGCTGACAAGAAACACGGGCGCAAAAAACTTAGTTTTTTTTTTCGAGTTTCAGTATTGTTACATAATTTGGTTCCTCCTTATTAGACAAAATGTAATCAAAATTAGTTCGATACACGATACTGCTAGACCACGCAAATAATTGTTTTGTATGACAACTATGGCATAAAATTACTTGTAATTACACTAAGCATTCGATGATTCTTATAATATAGAAGTTTTCCTTAAGTTAGAGAACAAAGGTTAAGTCCAGTCATTGAGATTAAATATGGTCTGAGTGTGCATTTACAATTAAATTAAAGTTCATTAAACCAAATAAAATAATTATATTCTTATGCTAAAACATAAATAGTTAATTGTGCTTCTTTTAGATACCTGTTCTTAATAAAAAAACCTGCCAAGTGCGAGTCGGACTCGCGCACGAAGGGTTTCCGTACCAAAAAACGGCAAAAAAATTACATTTGTTGTATGGGAGCCCCCCTTAAATATTAATTTTATCCTGTTTTTAGTATTTGTTGTTGTAGCGGCAACAAAAATACATCATCTGTGAAAATTTCAACTGTCTACCTGTTGTCGTTATTAATATCGAGCAAAAAACAGCAAAAAAATCACGTTTGTTGTATGGGAGCCCCCAATTTAAAATTTTCACAGATGATGTATTTCTGTTGCCGCTATAACAAAAAATACTAAAAACAGAATAAAAAAATATTTAAGGGGGGCTCCCATACGTGTTTTTTTTTTTGCCGTTTTTTGGTACGGAACCCTTCGTGCGCGAACCTGACTCGCACTTGGCCGGTTTTTTATCCCGGTTTTTTTTCATCGGTGAAATGGGTTTCACCCTTTCATTGGCACGGCACCCTGATTATCTAAATAAAAACTATTTAGCGACCGGTTTCATTTGACATACATTGCTACTTTTCTTTGGTATGTTTTTTTTTTCACCCCAAAAAGAAGTAGCAATGTATCACATTCATCTGTCAAATGAGGCCGGTCGCTAGGTGGTTTCTAATTAGATAATCAGCCCCCGGTCTCCGCCCGCACGATATGATATTATAAATTATAACCTATATAGAGTGTAGCACAGAATATATAATCCTGTAGTCCACGCGGGCGAGCGGGCAGAAAGCTAATAAGTTATATTAATTTATAAAAAAATATTGAGTTTTTAACTTAATTTATTTTTCCAGACGTCTTATATCTATTTACTAACTGAAATGTCACTTCGCCTTCCAATATACGGGAAAGTAGAAAAATGAAAAGTTTAGTACGACGACAATGCAGTATCAGATACTTATCAGAATTTAATTTCGCGATAATGGAAAATGAGGAAAGTGAAAAACAGTAAAACAGCTGTTTGTCGTGAAATCTAATCTGTGTTTTAATGGCTATAACACAATGAAATTGTTAACATTGGGTTTATAATAATAATTTAAGTTACTTACTTATAGAAAAATAAATGAGCGTATTAAATAGTAAATTGTTTTCTCGATAGGTGTTCGTGCTAGGGGTATATAGGTACTGTTGTAAGGTCAGCAACAAAAGTTACTTGACATTTTAGTACTTTGTCGTACCAACTTTTTGTCAAATTTCTCACAGTAATTACATTAACATTAATCAAAAAAGTCGCTATGACAAAGTACTCGAGGTTGCTATGACAAAGGTGACGAGTGACGTTTGTTGCTGATTGTACATTGTAAATAATCGCATTGCGACGGCGAAGTGCCAATACCTCCTAACTGTTAAATTCCACTTAAACTGGGAGATTTAACTAAAACATTCGAATGATGCCTTTGAATTTAAAATGTTAAGAAAATTAATTTGTCGTAAAAGTTTCAGTTAGGAGGTACTGGTACTTCGCCGCCGATTGTATATTATGTCTTATTTATACTAGCTTCCGCCCGCGACTTCGTCCACGTGGTCATTCAAAAACTCTATGTGGAAATTGACAGCCTTTCTATTGTCTAATTTAAAAATCTATCGCAATCGCTTTCAGGATGTATCACATTGAAACTTCTTTTTGGCACAAATAAAAACTTACCAAAGAAATGCAGCAATGTGTCACATCCATCTGTCAAACGAAAGCGATTGCGATAGATTTTTTTATTTAGACAATTAGCCCCCAGGATAAAAAGTATCCCATGTTTTAAACAGTATTCTTAGCACGAACAGCTATCGAGAAAAAAAAACGCGCGTAAAAGTACTCGATAGAGTTTCTAGACTATGGAAAATCTAATTTCGCTTTTCGGCAGTAGATGGCGTTGTACATACTCACTCACCTCTGAAGGCGCCACTTTCGGTCATACAACCGCCTTAAACCAAACATTCTACCGCTCAAGCTGTTTTTGAGTGATTCAGTATGGAACGTCCAATTTGGATTAAAAACACCTACTTTAGAAGGCACTGCGTATTTTTGGTCATAACTTACTTTTAAACGATCGTCTACATAGCTTAATAAACCATATTTTAGCATATTTGTATACCTACATACGTTTTATACCATATAGTTCTTGCGCCCACGCGAGCTAACTAGCGGTCCGAAAATTAACATAATTGACCGTTATGTGAAAGAGTTAGGAACGCTGGAAGCGGCCAAGTTAAATCACGCGTGTCGGAGATGCAGGAAATGTTTATAAATCTTTTAAATTTAATGAGTAAAACCAAAATTTCAAATGGGATTAACACTTTAACACACCCTAAAATTTCAGCGTGTAGATAACAGAATTATGTTTATACACTTTTGGGTCTCATGTGCCTGATGTCCTTTGCATAAAAATGTATGAAAATCCTAAAACTGAGAACTCTGATCCTTACATCTCTTACAATGCTGATCAGTACCCTTAGCACGAACAGCTATCGAAAAAAATAACGCGCGTAAAATCATTCGATAGTGCAATTTTGTATTGGAAATTTGTACAACGCCATCTACCGCCGAATAGCGAAATTAAAATTTCCATAGATAATTCTCCATCGAGTAATTTTACGCGCGTTTTTTTTCTCGATAGCTGTTCGTGCTAAGGGTACAGATCAGTTGGGTGTGTATAGCGATCTGAATCTCCTACATTCACTCCCTGGATAGCCATCATCAGATCACAGCTAGGTCAATCCTTAGAGTGTAATTATTCTAAGGGTCAATCCTTGGCGGAGAACCAAGGCTTCGAAGCAGATACCGGAACCCTTTCGATTTTGGTCTACGATATCTCGTAAGTCCTCTTATGTTAAAGCTGATATGTTTCTTGCGCCCGTTCTTCTTGTCAGTTAAAAAAGTCTGGAACGGGTGGTAGGAAAATATAGACGATTCAAAAGTACTTAATTATTAAGTTTATTTAAATAAAGTCATTTTGACTTTGACTTGATGCTCTGATTGTTTTGTTTGCATATCGAATAGGGTTTCCCTATTAAATAATCTATTTATAGTATTTTTAGGGTTCCGTACCCAAAGGGTAAAAACGGGATCCTATTACTAAGACTCCGCTGTCCGTCTGTCTGTCTGTCTGTCACCAGGCTGTATCTCATGAACCGTAATAGCTAGAAAGTTGAAATTTCACAGATGATGTATTTCTGTTGCCGCTATAACAACAAATACTAAAAACAGAATTAAATTAATGTTTAAGGGGGGCTCCCATACAACAAACGTGATTTTTTTGCCGCTTTTTGCTCGATATTAATAACGACAATAGGTAGACAGTTGAAATTTTCACATATGATGTATTTTTGATGCCGCTATAAGAATAAATACTAAAAACAGAATAAAATTAATATTTAAGGGGGGCTCCCATACAACAAACGTATTTTCTTTTTGCCGTTTTTTGGTACGGAACCCTTCGTGCGCGAGTCCGACTCGCACGTGGCCGGTCTTTTTAAATATTCTGTAAATACTAAAAACCCAAACGCACGAAGGGGTTTTAGGGGGTTTTTCAAGTCCCTGCTTCAAATTTACCTCGTTTGTATGAAAATTGACTGGTGTTTTTAATTAAGTGACCGCCACTGTATATCTTTGGTCTCAAGTTCGATTCTGGGCCGACCACTCCCATACAAGGATTGTGAGGTCGTTAGCTCGTAGTATGTCTATGACCGATATTACCGAATGCCGAAATTTCCGTTACGTCATTTACAACGGATTTAGGCTATTAAAGAATTTAATAAGTAATCAATCATTACTTTTTTTACATATACTTATACGAGTTGCTTTGATTAAAACTGTAAGACTAGAAAAATAAAAAAGCTAAACTAAATTGGACCATTCGTTTGGTAGCTAATGCAACAGCTAAGATTAGTTTGGAGAAAGATTTAAAGTTTATAAAGTTGAGAAAATCTAATCAAATCCAAAATTCTCAATTCAATTAACTTAGAAATTAAATGCTTTTGGTTTGTCTTTATTTTACGACCGTTGCGGACTTTTTTAACTGACAAGAAGAGATACACATACCTTACATACCCCTATTTTTACGTCGGTGACTGAAAAATACCATCTTTTTACGTCGGCAGTTGAAAAACCCCTTGTTTTTTACGTCGGTGGCTGAAAAAATCTCCTCTTTTTACGTCGGTGGTTAAACATCCCCTCTTTTTACGTCGGTTGTTGAAAAGGCCACTCTTTTTACATCGGTGGTTGAAAAATCTTCTCTTTTACGTCGGTGGTTGAAAACGCCCCTCTTTTTACGTGGATGGTTCAAAAATCCCCCTCTTTTTACCTCGGAGGTTGAAAAATCCCCTCTTTTTACGTCGATGGTTGAAAACCCCTCTTTTTACGTCACTGATTGAAAAAGCTTCTCTTTTTACGTCGTTGGTTGACAAATCCCCTCTTTTTACGTCGATGGTTGAAAAACCCCTCTTTTTACGTCACTGATTGAAAAAGCCCCTCTTTTTACATCGTTGGTTGAAAAATCCCCTCTTTTTACGTCGAGGGTTGAAAAAACCCTCTTTTGAAAAAGCGGATGAGTCTCAATTATTTTCTCTCCACTGTTCCTATTAGCTGTACTGGCTCTTAGCATTTATGTATGTAAATGTGTGTTGTTCATCCCTTCAACGGCTATTTTTAGCTTCGGTCGGTCAAAGTCCTTTACTTAAGGCAAACGAGAAATGGTACCTTCAAGATTATGATGTTTCCTGGTGACTTTGACTTTTAACCTCGCCTTTAATTTTTTCATAATTATTGTGATTATTTTGTACGAGACATAGTTCGTTTTTTAAAGGTTAAACTTTTGTGATTGCACTTGCTTTCCGATTCCTAGATAAGCAAATAAAAATACAAATTTAAGTAACATTATATTTTCTCTCTCATACGTCCATACTTTTAATAATAACAACCGAGAACGATAGTTCCCTACGAAAAACGCAGTGTCAAAAGTGAGGCAAATAAAACTGAGCCATTTTGGCTCAGTTTTCAGATTTTTATCCTTCATACGTTACCTAATCGCACCTATAAGAAAGAAATTTCAATTTTACTGCCTTTAGGGGATTAGTTAGGTACTATACACATCAACTTTGTCTAGAGGGATACAGGTGTTATTTTCATACAAACGAGGTAACTTTGAATCCTTGGTTTCCTGCCAGGGATGTACCGTGCTGTAATCTGATGATGGCCATCCAAGGAGTGAATGCAGTGAATGCAGTAGATTCAGATCGCTATTCACACCCAACCCAACTGATCTGATCAGCATTCTAAAAGATTAATGGGTCAGAGTTCTCAGTTTGAGGATTTCCATACATTTTCATGCTATTTTCGCGGTTTTTTTAAACATGTCCATTACGTTTTACGATCAGTTGGGTGTGTATAGCGATCTGAATCTCCTCCATTCACTCCCTGGATAGCCGTCATCAGATCACAGCACAGTACATCCCTGGCAGGAAACCAAGGCTTCAAAGTTACCTCGTTTGTATGAAAATAGCACCTGTATCCCTAGACAAAGTTGATGTGTGTATTTAATTGGATTTTAGTTACGATTAGGAAGGATATGAATCTAAAAACTGAGCTATTTTGGCTGTTTTTTTTGCCTCACTTTACATACAATGACTCGGCTTCTAGGTGTTATTATTCGAAGCATCCATAACACAAATGCTTTAGTTAGGTACTTACTTTTGAATCGGAGAAATGGCATCATAGCAAACGTGTGTGTCAATAATATAATAAGTCTATGGATATTGTCCAATATTTGAGTCCTATAAAATCAAAACCGGCTATCTGTCATTTTACTAATTTGTGGTTGGTAAAACGAAAAAGAAAAAACAGGATGGCGGAATTTTGTATAAAAGATACGAGATACTCTTTGAAGGTACCTAATACTTACGAGATTTGAAATTCAATTTACCACAGGAAATGGCCGCTTTTGATTCTTACCCCCAGATCCAATAATCAATCCACAGATGGGAATACGCCTAATCCAGATTAATTACTAAGCAACTGTCTTAATTTTTTTATTACATTTTTACTAATATCAACTGGGGCCGTACCGGCTAACGAATCGATTATCGAAAAGTCTGCCGAGTTTCAACTTAAAACAGAAAAATCAAAGTAAGGAATTTCGTCTTGTACTTTCTGTTGACGTAATTTGGAAGATATCGATGTTCGTGTGACATCATGAATTGGGGTTGGACATTTTGGCCCAATTGGGGCTCGATTTATCTGTTTTAATTTGAAACCCGGCAGACTTTTCGATAGTCGATTCGTTAGCCGGTACGGCCCCAGTTAGGTACATAGCAACTAATCTAGATTAGGCCTACCCATATCTGAGGATTGATTTATTGGGCCTGACTGATCGGTTTAACAGTCGATGACTTTTGAAATTTGCAATGCTACTGTATCAATAAGTCATTTTTGACAAAAAAGTACAGATTTTGATTCGTTAAGAATGATTTATTTATTCATATTTATTTCTCCCCACAGAGTGCCACCTCGCAGTCAAAGCACGCAGCGCGCTTCCTGCGTCTCGCTATGGCGTCCATCATGGACATCCTGAAGATCAAACCGTTTGTGGAGGTGTCTGTAGGACAGCTGCTGTGGGGGTACGAGGACCCGCTGCTGAAGCTGGCCAAGGATGTGGTGCCTAAAGAGCAGAAACTGCCGTACGAGGAGTTTGGCCTGTTTTATGGGGTAAGTGAGCTGCCCTCTGAATTATATGGAGAAGGTTAATTTCTATTTAAAAAAAAACTTCTTTTATTTTTTTTTATCCAATGTGACACTATCTTACTTAACTGGTTTCAATCGATTTCGATCGAGAATTGTCAGTAACTGAGTTACGTAATGAGGAGGCTGAAAACTGCACGACCTTGTTCCTCCAACCCCTTTCCACCATCAGGGTGCCATACGCTGGTTAGCATATCACCCTTACATTGTAAATACTCCATGGGTCCGTGCCAAGCGCTTTGCCAATACATTTCTTATGCGAGCTGCTAAAGAAAGAAATGCACTGCGAAATGCTACAAGCGTGAGTGTGAGATGTCTGTAATTTATGAATTTTTCTTTTTCTTTCTAGAAAAACGGAACCTCCCCCGACCCTGTAACAATGTTCACCGGAGCCCTAGACATTAAGCGGTACGGCATCATCCAGCGATACAACCACCGAGAGCGCCTCCCTCATTGGTCGACCGACGAGTGCAACAGCATCGCTGGCTCCGACGGGTCCATATTCCCACCGCACATCACCAAGAATGACACACTAGGAGTCTACGACAAGGACCTCTGCAGATTGCTACCTCTTAAGTGAGTTGAAAATGTTTTTCTCTTGTAGTACAATCGTGGAAGTTGACGGTCTACACCGGAAGGATGGTAATTGCTTATACTCCCTACAAATGACGTGCGAGTTCCGAAAAATACCGACAGTTCTTACGGCTCATATTTCTACCTGGTGTCTCGTGAATTCGTCATATTTGCGCTTAAGTCTTTGATACTAGTCATAAATCGATACAACCACTGCGAGCGCTTCCCTCATTGGTCAGCCAACGAGTGCAACAGCATCGCTGGCTCCGACAGGTCCATATTTCCACCGCACATCACCAAGAATGACACACTAAGAGTCTACGACGAGGACCTCTGCGGATTGCTGCCTCTCAACTCAAGTGAGTTGAAAAAGTTTAGCCCTCTCATGTAGTAAAGGTTTGCCCTTTCTAGTTGGAAATTCGCGCACACCCGAAAGTTGCCGAGCGAGTACCGAATCGTGCCGACAGATAGGTGTACACGTACCTATATACAGAGTGCATTTGAAATCACTCTCCAAATTTTAGGGATGTGTTCAGTCCATGAAACTGAACAACTTTCTCTAAGAAACATAGGGTCAAATATGTAAAAAAAATGACTTTTCATACAAAACAAAGAGATCACGTGATCAGTTTAGTATGGGATGACCAAAATTTTTTGGCGTATTTTGACACATGTTTCATTGAGAAAGTTGTTCAGTTTCATGGACTGAACACATCTTTAAAATTTGGAGAGTGATTACAAATGCAACCTATATAATATCATAGTCTTTGACAAAACGCCTAATGTGTTTTTAATAGGAATTTTCCACTGCTTGGAATTTAATCTGTACCTTCCTGACGCAACGCGGTGTCTGTGGTTTTACTTAATTGTACCTATATCCAATTCTTTAATGAGTTTAGTTCTAATAGTTTGGTCACCCATCCCATGTCAGTCAGATCACAGACCTCTGCAATAAAAGCTTCGCTTTCTTTGCTGATTAGAATTACAATGAACCGTTGCTCCACCTGCTATGATGTGATTATGATTCTTGGTATTAAAACAATGGTTTTATTACAACACAGTAAATATTTTCTCAGTAGTACAACTGCTTATTATCAAGTAGCAGTTAGCTTAGTCAACTTAAACACAACTTTATGCATTTATCAAAATTCTTTCATAACAAATACGTTGAGTTTCAGTACCCGTACATAGCACGAACAGCTATCGAAAAAAATAACGTGCGTAAAAGTAAAAGCATTCGGTACAGTGATTTTGGTATGAGAAATTTGTACAGCGCCATCTACTGCCGAAAAGCGAAATTAGATTTTCCATAGAGAGGTATCTCTATCGAGTAGGTACTTTTACGCACTTTTTTCTCGATAATATGTCCATGGGCGTACCCAGCATCTACTTAGGGGTGGGGCAAAAGTTAGGAAACTCGATAAATAGATGCTTTTTAATAACTGACCTCTTAAGACTGACCTTAAATCAATAATAACTTGCAAGGATTCTGAAAAATTAGGTTAAAAATTCTTTTTTTTTTTCAATTTATTTTGTATAAAATTTATTTTAACTCTTCACCGATTAGTTTTTACAAAATTCTACACACACAACTGGGCTCGTATGTTTCTTATCTACTTTTGCAAAAGTCTAGCTGCGCCGTGAGAAAATCATTACAATCAATGATGGTATGGTACACCATACCAGGCTACAGCCTAGTCGCGGTGTGCATCGGGCCCTGTGGCGATGATGGTTTGGATAAAATCATTACAATTAAGGAAAAAAAATTGTAAATATCTAGCTTAAAGTCAAGGTGGAGGGTGGGGCAAGCGCCCCACCTTGCCCCACTGTGGGTACGCCCATGAATATGTCCGTTCGTGCTAAGATTAGGTACTGGGCACGAGTTCAAATTCCGACGTAGGCAAATTGTTTTGCGATGACGAAATAACTTGATGTTTAACCTTATTTTGTGTATTCTAGTAGAAAATTAGTTTCGGATTGTTGGTCTGAGTTGTCCGAATAAAAAAAAAATTCGCCAGACGTTTAAAACTTTCTCTACTGCCGTTTGTCTGATAGCCCGGTTACTCCGTATTGCGCATCGCATTACATAACATCCACCATTGTTGTGATATTATGTTGATGGGAACTTGAGGAGTGCGGGAAAGAAAACAATAATGGTTGCTTATCGACAATCTGTACGGAGAATACATTTTTGAAAGTTTAATCTTAATTTCGGTTGTTCGAGGAAGTGATGAAACGCGATGAATTCTGTTGAATTCAATTCAATGTCAATCACTTTTTTTATCTACAACCTCAGACCAAATAAAAAAGTAAAGACGGAGTCTTCCGACAAAGCTGTGAGGCCAGTAAAACTACGCCTTGGCTGTGTACATACACAGTTTACGCACACATATGTAACGAAACTACGCCTTGGCTTTCGTTCGTCATTGGGCGTTCCATATCAAACCCTGCCGCCCGGCCCCCGCCCGCCCCCTAGTACGCACACATGTACCATCAAAAACCGGCCTCACTTAGTTGTTCGCAACCACTGCGCAACGCTCCATCTTCCTTTTTTATTTGATCTGAGTCTACAACTGGATAGTGCTTGGCGTTCACCTCACCTGATGTTAAGATACAATAAGGCCGAAGTTGGAAGCGCACTACACCCGGAATCCTCACCACTGAAGAACTGGCTATCTTACCTCTAACTGCCGGAACACAAAATTTTCCCGGGACCAGGGGCCCTACCGGCTAACTTTTCGAACTTCGGTGGGTCTGCCGAGCTTCAACTTAAAACTGACAAATCGGAGTAAAGAATTTCGAATTGAACAATTTGCCGAAGTTATTTGGAAGAATCGATGTTCTGTTCGTGTGACATCATGAAATGGGGTTCGCTATTGGGGCTCGATTTGTGATTTAATTTGAAGTTGGGCAGTACGGCCCCAGTGTGTCTTCGGCGGCTTCGTAGATGTTCCAACCATCATCGATTGGACCGCGGTCCTCGGGCTAATACCAACCACCCAGACCGGAGGAAGATCTTCCATTAAGCCTTCCTACAAGTGGCATACCATATTCTACTATTCCATACATACTATCATTCCTACAGGGGTACCTATATCAAACACCCTGCATAGTCCACTCTCGATTTAGTCTAGTCAATTCAAATTTTAACCGCCTCTGTGGTCTAGTGGTTCGCCCACCCGTGTAAGACGCAGGGGTCCCGGGTTGGATCCCAAGGGGGGTACAATTTGTACTCGGTTTGGTTGGTGGTAGGGCTTATTTCAAGTCCGCCTGGCTCAGCTACCACCATCATTCCTAAGTACCAATATAAAAATTGTTGTGTTCCGGCAGTTAGAGGTAAGATAGCCAGTTCCTCAGGATTCCGGGAGTAGTGCGTTACTACCTTCAGCCTTACCGCCACTTAACATCAGGTGAGATGAAGGCCAAGCGCTATCTCGTTGTCACACCCCGGGCACTCCATACAAGCGCCGCGTTTCAACTACAATACCTATTACACAGACGCTACACAGTGACGTTTTTGCACACGCGCAACTGTGTACGTGAAGTCTAGGGCTATTGAATGAACACACGATTCGGCACACGAACTCGCGCGGTGGGGTGAGGTAATTGATTGTGGGGCGGGGCGGAGTTTCCATTCTGTACGGTAGTCCTTATATCTATTCTGTGCCTTTGTGCATAAAAAAATTCAAAAGCTCATACTTTTTGTTCCTTTCAGATACCTTCACGAGGTGGAATCAGAGGCGGGCGTTGCTGGGTACCGCTTCACGCCGCCAGAGGACGTGTTCGCAGCTGATGAGCACAACAAGTGCTACTGCCCTTCTGGGCCACCGTGTGCGCCTAATGGACTGTTCAACGTATCCCTATGCCAGTATGGTAAGTTTATTATATCACAAACAGCAATGTATCACGTCCATCCGTCAAATGACCTCTGGGGTGGACAGTTAGGTTGAAGATGGAAATAAGTCATCAGCACGGTACCCACTGCTGGGTATAGGCCTCCCCCAAGAATCTCCACGACGATCGGTCCTGCACTGCCCGCATCCAGCGGCATCCTGCGACCTTCACCTTCACTTCGGTCCACCTTGTCGGGGGCCCACGAAGCGTCGTTCGGTGCGCAGTCGCCTTTTCAGAAACTTTGTACCCTAAAGACCATAGGCTCATTTCGTTATGAATGTCAAGTATATGTGAGACATGTGAGTAGGTAGGGAAGTATTTCAACAGGACGTGTTCGCAGCTGATGAGTACCTAATGGACTGTTCAACGTATAACGGTAAAGATATCATGACATCATCAGATCAGCCGCACGACACCCACTGCTGGGTATAGGCCTCCCCCAAGGATCTCCACGACGCTCGGTCCTGTTAGGCCCGTATCCAGCTGCTCCTCACGACCTTCACCCTCACGTCGGTCCACCTTATCGAGGGCCTACGAAGCGACTTCAAGGTTTTCAGAATCTTTCTTTCTACCCCAACGACCATCGGTTCTTTTCGTTACGAATGTTAAGTATATGTGAGTAAGTAGGGAAGTATAACTATCTATCTAATAACAGGACGAGTTCGCAGCATAATAAGTGGTACTGCCCTACTGGGCCGACGTGTGCGCCTAATGGACTGTTCAATGAATCCCTATGCCAGTATGGTAAGATATCAATATCATCAACACCGATCGTTGTGGAGATCCTTTCCTTGGGGAGGCAGTGTGCCCACTGCCTTTTCGTTACGAATGTCAAGTATATACATGTAAAAAGGTAGAGAAGTATTTCAACAAGACGTGTTCGCAGCTGATGAGCAGGGTAGAAATTATCATTAGGGTTCTAAGAGATATTAGGTCTATAAGAGATCGGGTCCGGAACGAGGTAATCCGACAGAAATAAGGTGATCATGTGACATAGCCCACCGGATTAGCAAGCTGAAGTGGCAGCGGGCCGACCATATTAGCCGTAGAACGATGGTCGCTGGGGCAGACGAGTTCTTGAGTGGAGACCGCGTATCGGCAAACGTAGTGTGGGACGCCCTCAGACAAGGTGGAGCGACGATCTTCGCGAGGTGGCTGGCAAAGCTGGATGAGAGTAGAGAGTAGGCGTGCACTTGGAGAGGGCTATTTCCAGCAGTAGACGATGATAAGCTGATGATGATGATGATGAGAAGGGTAGGCCTCTCCCGTAGGAAGATGTCGCTATAATCTCCTAGTTTGGCAGTGGGTTGGAGATCGCAGTGTTTCTGGTTCACGGAGGTGTTAAAAAAGTACTATACCTATCCAAGTTTTTTATTGCTAATGACTAAAATGATTATTTTGCTTTCGTAATATTTTTTCGTATTTTTTCGTCTATAGTTTTGTAAGTAAAGGCCTATGAAGAGCTTTGGATATTAGTTTTCAATTCAGTGCCTTAGGATGGGTAGCCTAAGTATGTCATGCTCTCTTTAATCATTTCTGCGGTGGTGTCGTGTGGGGCGGGTCGTTACGTTCCCTCAAATATGGTTGAGCGAAGCGATGGCTGGTCCATGCGTCATGCTCGTGAACGGGTGCTGCCAGTGGGAATGGGTCTGCTTCTGAGTACCTATCTTAACGCATATTGAATTGTAAGAATTGCGTTTTTACTTTTTATGTCTTGCATCAAGTGTTTTTTGGTTCGAGTAGCAGACATAGTGATTTCTCAACTAGTTGAAAGTTATTTACTCTCACATTTACCTATCTGAATGTAGTAGTTATTTAATTTTAATCTACCTACCCATTGTGTGCAAACTTTTGTTAATTATTGTGATGGAAAATGACCTCACTTTAAACGTGGAGCTCATTTTTCAATGTTGACGACTCTGTATGAAATATACAGGGAGAAAAAAGCAGCCCTTGACGAGTTTCTTGCCGGTTCTTCTCGTTACAAGGTCTCCCGCTTAGGGTTTGCGAACCGATGGCGTAGCTTCTATGACATTCACAAGTGCTTGTAACAGCCTAGACTGAATAAATTATTTTTGAATTTTGAATCAAGTCATTAGTCGCATTTACGACACCCCAATATGAAGGGTTAGTGATTCTACTCTACCGGACGTTACATGACGGTTTTTTGGATAAGTGACCTCACTTTTTACGCTGAGATTATTTTTCAATTTGAAGACTCTGTACGAAATAAGTCAGGGAGATAAAGCAGCCTTTGATGAGTTCCTTGCCGGTTCTTCTCGTTACAAAGTCTTGCGAACCGATGGCGTATTAGCTTCTTGGACATTCATGAGTGCTTGTAACAGCCGAGACTGAATTTATGTGTTTTCAATTTGAAAAGGCAATAACTTTACTATGGCATGGCACCAACAAAATCAATCCCGGTGAAAAAAAGTTATGTTGCACTCAGAAAAATGCATTTATTTTTTCTGACTTCAGTGCATTATAATATAACCCTTTTTTTCACCGGGATAGTTTTTTTTGTGCCATAGTACAAGTCAACCCTAATAATAATTTCTATTCTTGGAAATATATTACATCCCTGTACCATACTATTAAAAAATTGGGCCGCAGGTCCAGGGAAAAGTTGCATTGTCTTTTGTTAAAAATCTCAATTTATTTCAAATTATTATCAACCGAATAAAAACTGATTGAACTCCACAGACTCGCCGATAATGCTGTCGTTCCCCCACTTCTACCTGGCCGACCCGAGCCTGCGCGAGGCGGTGGAGGGGATATCCCCACCTGAGCCGGAGAAGCACAGACTATTCATCGACGTGCAGCCGGTAAGACATCTGACCTAGACAATGAGGAAGGCAACTGTCCAAATGGCGCTACGTAACGTACGCTTGTTCCACGAGAACCGTCACAAAGGACTTTTACTTTAAAAATCGTTTTATAGATTTAAAATGACCAAATGTTGTAGAAATTGTGGCACTCACAAAGGCGAATGCGCAAAAATGCCCGAGGTCCGGCGCAAATGAAATCTATCTCAGGTTTTAGTACCTTTTATGTGTATAACAAAAATATATGTGGGACCTGCGTGATCGGTGACTAACATAGAAAAAAAAACAAAATACATTTTTAACTTGTTTTTCTATGGCAATTTAAAATAAAAATAGTAAATGTGTGCACATACAGCAGCTGTAATTGTTTATTTGTTTATTAAAAATGATATTTTTGTAGTAATATGTGCGAACTAAATGTATTTTCTGTCTTTACAAAATAAGGCGTGTACGTATGCAGGTAAGGAACAGTAAACTCTAATTCGCAACAACATGAATTGCAGAAAAAAGTTATTTTATCGCTAATAATGAATTTTTTTTCATATTTTAATCGCTATTTGGTATTAATTACTTATTGTTAACAAAAATACTAGCGTCTGAAGCATAATAAGAGCGGTTTTTTGTGTTAGTTCCCGGCCAGGGAGATCACATATACTAAGTTGTCATGGTCCTTTAATCTGAAATAAGTTTCAACTGCGCCGGGACTCGGGTAATTTTCTATGTAACCTGCGCATTCACCTTTCCGAAAAAAACGCAGCGCCTCCTACAATTAGCTTTGCGTTGCATCTTTAACATTATATCAAATTGTAATCAATTTAATGTTTTATCTCTAACAGCTATTTTAGAATACTTATTTACAATTCACACCCGTTTTCACAAACATTGTTAAGAGGTCTAGAAGTGGCCTCGGACGCAAAGCGATCCAACCTTGTCCAGAAAGGGCGAATTTGCCGCGAATTTACGCGCGATTTTGGTTACATTGCTGTTAATATTGCACACATTGCTGATGCTGCTGGTCCTAAGTGAACATTGTATAACGAAACGCGTCTAAAGGTGCGGGCACATTTGTCTGACGCCACGTGTTAACACGCCGCCGCCCTCAGATGACATCGCTTTTCATAGTAAATGTATGTGTTACGGCTAATACCCGAAGTGCGGCTAAACCTTGTTTCAGCCGGCTAAAACTAGGTGTAGTCGATAGCTGTTGGCTAAAACTAGGTGTAGCCGATTTGCTCGCGGCTAATACTAGGTGTAGCCGGCTAAAACTAGGTGTAGCATGGGATATTAAGAAAATTATTTCTGTTGTCTGTTAAAAAAAATAACCTACTTTTAGCCTATATTCGGAACCTGCATCGTTGCTGAATCGTTGCCGTTTAACTATATTGTTACAGGAGATGGGCATAGCGATGTCAGCTCGCGCGCGCATCCAGATTAACCTGGCAGTTTCACAAGTGGTTGACATCAAGCAGGTCGCCAACTTCCCGGACATCGTGTTTCCTATCCTGTGGTTTGAGGAGGTCAGTACATATAGACATAAATAGCCAGACGTAGACATAGTCATAGACAGACATAGACATAAACATAATATACATCTAGACAGACATAGACATAAACATAATATACATCTAGACAGACATAGACAAAGCCATAGGCAGACATAGACAGCGATATCAGCTCGCGCGGGCGTCCAGATTACCAGGGGCCGTACCGGCTAAAGCATCGAACTTCGATAAGTCTGCCCGGCTTCAAATTAAAACAAATTGAGCCTCAATCAGCCCAAAATGGCGAACCCCAATTCATGATGTAACAAGAACATTGATATCTACTAAATAACTTCGGCAAATAGTACAATACGAAATTCCTTATTTCGATTTATCTGTTTTAAGTTGAACCTCGGCAGACTTGTCGAAGTTCGATGCATTAGCCGGTACGGCACGGCCCCAGGTGGTGTTGCAAGTGGTCGACATCAAACAAGTTCCTGACTTCCAGGACATCGTGTTGTGTTCCCTTTCCTGTGGTTTGAGGAGGTCATTACATATAGATAAAAATAGCCAGACGTAGACATTGACAGTCATAGATAGACATAAACAGACATAGACAGATAGTCATAGACAGACATAGACGGACAGAAATAGACATAAACAGACATAGCCATAGACATACTTAAATAGCTATGTCAATTCGCGCGCGCATCCAGAGATCAACCTGGCGGTGTCCCAGGTGGTGGACATCGAACAGGTCACCAACTTCCCGGATATCGTGTTTCCGAACCTGTAGTTTGAGGAAGTCAGTATATATAGACATAGACAGCCGGACGTAGACATAGACAGACAGACATAGACAAACATAGACATAGACAGACAAGAATAGATATAGACGGACATAGACATAGTCATAGGCAGACATAGACAGCGATGTCAGCTCGTAAACTCTCGAAACATAGACATAGGCAAAAATACTCATAGACAGACATAAACAAAGACATGAATCAGAACATACTTTTGGGTTGCGAAATAGGCACTTGATGTTAATGTTTATTTACAGGGTATCAACGAGCTACCAGAACAAGTATCGTCCCTGCTCCGCCTGGCGACCCGCGCGCCGCCCGTCGCGCGCGCCGCGCTCGCCTGGGGGCTCTCTGCGTTGGGCGCGTTACTGATACTGCTGGCTGTCACGTGCCTTATAAGGTGAGGGTGATAATAATTATTTTCAACACACTTGCTCGTAAAGTGAGCTCTAATACATCGCTTTTAAGGCCATAAACCGAACTATAACAAACGCGTGCAATAATATATAAAACACTAGTTGGTTATAGAATTATCCCTACAAAGTTAAATAGGTACCTTACTGCAAGTTCTATGCGAGTAAACAAAGCATTTTCAATTTAACCGGGTAATACAGTTATTTTTTTTAGTAACAACAAAGAGGTTTTATGCCGCTGAAAATTCATTTGCATTTTTTGAATAAATAAATGTGTAGGTCCTTAATTAAGTCAAACAAATATTTATTATTATCAAATTACTCCTAATTTACAATATTTTGTTAAAAAATATTAAAATATTAGCATTTTATCACCTAAATTTATAATTTTGAAGTTGGCTGTATGCTCACTAACCCCTTTGTTCGCGAAATTTTCTTGCATTGGGCGTGTGAAAAAAACAAAAAAAAAACCTGCGCGCCTTTTCTCATCATGATTATCATTTTGTTTTTGTCGTATTTGTTGCTGTGTGGTAAATTACTTTGTTTTTTCCTCGCAAATGTGTTGAAAAACGTCGTATGAAACTCGTGAGCTCTTACTTATTGCACACTCGGCTGAGTTACGCCCTCGCCTGCGGCTCGGGCTGCAACCCACAGCCTTGTGTGCAATAAGCAAACTAAGCTAACTTGTATCATAATGTACTATTTCAACACACTTGCTCGTAAAGTGAGCCCTAATACATCGCTTTTAGGGCCATAAACCGAGCTATAACAAACGCGTGCAATAATATATAAAACACTAGGTTGTTATAGAATTAACCCTACAAAGTTAAATTAGTACCTTACTGCAAGTCCTATGCGAGTAAACAGAGCATTCCCAATTTAACCGGGAAATACAGTTATTTTTTTTAGTAACAACAAAGAGGTTCTATGACGCTGAAAATCCATATACATTTTTGCAATGAATAAATATGTAAGTCCTTAATAAAGTTAAACAAATATTTATTATTATCAAATTATTCAGAATTCACAATATTTTGCAATAAAATATTAAAATATTTGCGTTTTACCGCTTAAAATTATAATTTTGAAGTAGGCTGTATGCTCACTAACCCCTTTGTTCGCAAAATATTCTTGCATTGGGCGTGTGAAAAAAACAAAAAAAAACCTGCGCGCCTTTTCTTCATCATGATTATTATTTTGTTTTTGTCGTATTTGTTGCTGTGTGGTAAATTACTTTGTTTCTTCCTCGCAAATGTGTTGAAAAACGTCGTATGAAACTCGTGAGCTCTTACTTATTGCACACTCGGCTGAGTTACGCCCTCGCCTGCGGCTCGGGCTGCAACCCACAGCCTTGTGTGCAATAAGCAACCTAAGCTAACTTGTATCATAATGTACTATTATGCAACTGTACTATAAGGAGCTCGATGACGCAGTGGTTTAGCGCCTGGCCCAGCGATTGCAGAGGTTAAGCAACTTTCGCTAAGGTCGGTCATGGGATGGGTGACCAAAAATTTACTATCTCGCGCTTCCACATGCTTCGGAAGGCACGTAAAGCCGTTGGTCCCTGGTGCATTTGCAGTCGTTCACACCCACCAATCCACATTGGGCCCGCGTGGTGGGTTATTCAAAATTCAAAATATTTTATTCAGTCTAGGCTGTCATACAAGCACTTGTGAATGTCATAGAAGCTACGCCATCGGTTCGCAAACCCTAAGCGGGAGACCTTGTAACGAGAAGAACCGGCAAGAAACTCGTCAAGGGCTGCTTTTTTCTCCCTGTATATTTCATACAGAGTCGTCAACATTGAAAAATGAGCTCTACGTTTAAAGTGAGGTCATTTTCCATCACAATAATTAACAAAAGTTTGCACACAATGGGTAGGTAGGTTAAAATTAAATATATCTACTACATTCAGATAGGTAAATATGAGAGTAAATAACTTTCAACTAGTTGAGAATTTGAGAAATCACTCTGTCTGCTACTCGAACCAAAAAACACTTGATGCAAGACATAAAAAGTAAAAACGCAATTCTTACAATTCAATATGCGTTAAGATAGGTACTCAGAAGCAGACCCATTCCCACTGGCAGCACCCGTTCACGAGCATGACGCATGGACCAGCCATCGCTTCGCTCAACCATATTTGAGGGAACGTAACGACCCGCCCCACACGACACCACCGCAGAAATGATTAAAGAGAGCATGACATACTTAGGCTACCCATCCTAAGGCACTGAATTGAAAACGAATATCCAAAAGCTTTCATAGGCCTTTACTTACAAAACTATAGACGAAAAAATACGAAAAAATATTACGAAAGCAAAATAATCATTTTAGTCATTAGCAATAAAAAAAGTGAGAAATCAAAACAAGGATTAGTTATTAATTTTATGTTTTGAGTAAGAAGTGCCATACAGATTGATAATATTAAACATGAAGAAAAAAAAATATATGCGACGCCCTTAGTACAAGCAGACAGAAGCAGACCCATTCCCACTGGCAGCACCCGTTCACGAGCATGACGCATGAACCAGCCATCGTTTCGCTCAACCATATCATTATGTATGGCCCATCCTCCTTTTCCACCCATAAGGAAGGCCTGTGCCTCAGCAGTGGGGACATTGAAAAATTTACTTTGTGGATTGTTGAATTAGGAGTTGGGGGGCGGGGGAGGGGGAGGGGAATCCCCTCCCTTGAAAGGCGAGTTGCGGAGCCTAATAGTTTTTGAGGAAAATTAAAATGAAATTTTGAGGTTAGGTTACTCTAAAATAACAAGATTTTAAAAGATTAGGTCAATTAACGGGGGCGAACAAGGTAAAAAGAAAATAGTAGTAGAAAAAGGAGGGGTTCGCCCCCCCTCCCCCCGCCCCTTTCTATCCACCACCTTTTCTGTCAAAAGCTTCATGTTGTGTAAATTTTATCTAATGTCTGTTAAAAAAAACTCACACTCCGCTGCGTTTCACGCTCGCCTTAAATTTCTATCCTCTATACTCGAGATCTACAGGATTAAAGCAGGTTCGATTCCAAACTAAATTGGGGTCAAAACAAAATGGCGTCACAATTTGCGAATTTTTTTCTTAAAATCCCATTTTTCTGATGGAACACTATGTATAACAGCTAACAGTCTTTTTTAATGAGTGCATAACAATGAAACAAAACGTAACTGACAGCTATATTAAAAAAAACACAAATAGTCAATAAAAAACACGAAATAATCTGAAATTTCAGATTTTTTTTCAAAAACTACAAGTTTCCGCACGTTGAAACTTTGCAAAAAGACTTCTTATAATATCGTTATCCAAATCAACGGTCCACAAAGTAAATATCCCGGATTTGGGGGGGGGGGGGGGGGGGGGGGGGGATAAATTCCAACTATCCCCCCCTCTGGATACGTGCCTGCCTGATGGTCTGTACTATAAGGAGGGATATACCTACACTCATGTGATATATGTATTATCTAATAAGTGTTTCAATACCTAATTATATATAGTTGCAAACAAAACTTTATCTACACCCATTTTTTATTTTTGTTTGGTAAACAATGTTTATACATATGAATTAAAAACACCCATGATTTGTATCCTCTATAAAGGGTTTGACTTTGACTTTCTACCTCCTCGTCATTATATAATCCGAACGAGTGTTATAATATTGTACTGAATTTCATAATGTAACACGTCGCGGATACTGTAATGTTGGCATGGCAGTAAGCTAACCATTTCAGAACCACCCCACTGTGGGAACCAAATGATTAAAATTTCAGCGTGTATTATAATCTGGTATTGTATACAATGCCTGAAGTAGTTACCAAAAATCAACGAAATCTTCGTAAAACCTACCAGTTGCCATTTAACCCAAAAACTTTGTTCCAGATCTTCGCACCGCCAAAGCACGTTAAGATTAGAAGGCCACGCGGTCGCCAAACCACCTCCCGCTAAAACGCCAAGCAAAGAAAATGGATACGAACTAAACAGCAGAAGATAACTAAAAATAAACATTAACTAACATAAATCTCAAATATCCCCCTACTTGAGTCCAATAAATTACCGACTTCATAATGGGGAATGTCCGAAAAAAATCAAATAGGCTGAATATTTTTTCATAGGTAGGAATAAGCTTCCTTAGTTATAGAAAAAAAATCAGAATTTTCGGTTGCGTAAAAAATCTTTAAAAAATGAAAGTCTCTTCGACTTCACAAATGTACGAAAGTAACAGCAGAATGGAGGTTATACCTTTGCCAACACCTGCCACTATGACAACAAGAATTAAAAACAAACAATTTTGACATTTTGTGTTGAAATTTTTTTTTAATACCATGTTGTGGTTGTAGCAGGTGATGGCAAAGGTATTAATCTCCATTCTGCTGTTACTTTCCTATATTTGTAAAGTCGAAGAGACTTTCATTTTTTTAAATTTTTTCACGCAACCGAAAATTCTGATTTTTTTTCTATAACTTAGGGAGCTTATTCCTACCTATGAAAAAATATTCAGCTAATTTGATTTTTTTCGGACATTCCCCATTGACCGACTTCAATGTGACTTCAATCGGTAAATGGCTGACTTCAATTGTAACAAAGACTGGGTTTTCAACGAAATTGTTTAATGAAATTATTATTTTATAGATTTAATAGTTACTTAACATAAACAGTGTTTAGTGCTTGTAACGATAAACAAATTGAAGTTGTAGCTATATACTTTTTGAAGTATTTTTAATACCATATAACTTTTGTAAGTTATTTATTTAATTTTAATGTTTTTATTCATACAAACATACCAAATTAAATAGGACATGATTATAATTTTTAATATTAACATCACAATTTTTGCTAGTATGTTCAATCTTTTTGAAGTCGGTCAATAGTCGGTAAAACATCAATTTAGAGACCATCTAAAGCTGTCTTAAGACTTAAACACATTAGTCAAAGCAAGTTTTCAAAAGTAGTTGTTAAAAAGGTGCATTTGGACTTCAGTCCAACTGTTAATAATAATTAATAATTGCTCAGCCCCCCTTGCATTACCAAAACATGATATGATACAATTCAACACGCTTAAACAGTCAAAAGACAAAGCATTTTGACAGTTGGGTGTCGATAAAACGCAATATATATCGTATTTCGTCGGTCATGCACCATCTAAGAATACTTTGTGATAGTTTTATTTTGACATACATTATAAATATAAAACTTGATACCTTTTTAAATCCGTATATAGGTATCTTACATTGTATTAGCGAAATCAAAACTCAAGTTGTCCAATTACAAATTTTTAACTATTACCTATTTGACCACTGGAATATACTAAGGTATATAGGTCTTAAGACAGTAATCACAATTATCAAATATTTTAGTGATTAATTAGTATTACATACGCGGATAATAAAAAAAGGGTAAACTATATAAGTACCTACTTATATAAGAGAAACATCGCAAAAATATCAACTTTGTAAGTTTATAATGACATAATCAATAAAATAATTCAAGATGATTGAGAATATTTTGAAATTCATAAATATGTTGGTTGGGGAAAAATTAAATTGTTGAAAAATGATTAAAAATCTTGAAATTTATCTATAAAATATGTTGCCTTATTAACGTCGAGTAGGCCAATCAAATAAAAAAATAGTAAGATATACATAAACTTAAAAGCACAATAAATAATTGTAAAAGGGATGGTGCTATATTTTGATTTTACGTTTGACTTTGACAACAGCGAAAAAAAACTACTCTATAAATAGTTTACCCGTTTTTTCTAAGAGTTGGGACCAAAAAAGTGACTTTTCGTGTTATTATAACATTAGCTTATTTCACGAAGACTCACTTTTGTAAACGTTATTTTTAAAGCTTTTGGCTGTAAAAGGCTTTCCGCAAATTGAATGAAAAGTAGTTGTTCTTTCGGCATTTTTTATTTTTTTTTTATTCATGAATTGTATACCACCTCGAACGTTGCTATTTTTTAATTCTTAAGTTGTACGATTGTGATTTGTGATAGTTCTATCATTATCTCTTCAATGTTATTAAAAAATCAAATATTTGATATTTGAACAAATTATTATTAATTGTAAATTGACATTGTGTATTCTTTTTTGTTTTTTTGAAAAGAAGTTTTATTAATTCTCTAAATGTGACTGTTTATTTTTAATACTGTAAATATGAAATATTATTTTTAACCTATCTCTTTGGGCTTAGGGATGCCATCTGTTCGTTTATTTAGTGACGAATTTAATAAATGAAACTATTTTTACTATATTACCGATAGCTACTAGTCTACGTGTGGGTCCGTCCATAGGTACGTTAGGATTTTAACACATTTTTTTATATTCTTTCCTAATTTTTACTTTCTTGAGGAACGGTATTTTTAATCTTAGGTCTTTTTAAGTATACTCTATTAGAACTATTGAAATTACTTGAAAATTGGTCGCCATTTTTCTTGTATCATGTACAAATATCAAAGTAAAGGAAAACACACATATACACCGTTAAGACATCACTTTTGGTAGTTAATTAAGATACATTCATTCATTCATTCAAAAACAGTAAGAGCAGAGATTACGTGGACAACGAAATTATTTTGTCCTTTCGAGTTTGTTTCAAAGTTGGTAAAGTTTTATAAGCTTGGTGCTTAATATGCGTTTGTGTAGCCTGTGAACGATATTAAATCCAGATATGCTGATCATATCGGTAAACAATCAAAGTTCCACCTTAATCTCTAAGAAATAAAGATTATGCGATCTCAATAGGACAAAATATTATCTGCGTGGCTCTAATATAAGGTAAAATCAGCATCACACTGGGCTTCCACAAACTGACAAATATAGTCAACCGATTTCAAACTTTAATTTTAATAATTAAGCTTCAAAATCAATCATAGTTTTTCAGTTTTGTATAACTATGTCATTGACTGTATGTACCTCACTACAATTACTGTTTTTGCATTGCATTATCACTTATAAGCAAGAAGTAATGCCAATTTTCGTGTGTAATGCATGTGCATATTAACAATATACTTAAAGTAGGGCCACTTTAGTAGATCACATTTGACACCTTATCAAAACTCAACAACGTAACCTTCTAACGGCGGGCACACAATATTTATTTGTTCAAAGGCAAAATTGTTTAACTTTTTTCATTTAATAATACATATCTAATGTATTAATCACGTAAGAAAGCAAATTTACGATTTACTTTGACAAATTACCCTGTGGACTGACAAATGTCAAATGTGATCTATTAAATTGACCCTACTTTAATTACCATTTTTCCCCCATTTTATTATACAGTGACTTTTGCGACTTCATAAATTAATGACTTCAATCGCAATTTATTGAAGTCACATATTTAGTAATGCATGTGCATATTAACAATATACTTGATTACCGTTTTTCCCCATTTTATAAAACGGCGACTTCTGCGACTTCATAAATGAATGACTTCAATCGCAATTTATTGAAGTCACATATTTAGTAATGCATGTGCATATTAACAATATACTTGATTACCGTTTTTCCCCATTTTATAAAACGGCGACTTCTGCGACTTCATAAATGAATGACTTCAATCGCAATTTATTGAAGTCACATATTTAGTAATGCATGTGCATATTAACAATATACTTGATTTCCGTTTTTCCCCCATTTTATAAAACGGCGACTTCTGCGACTTCATAAATGAATGACTTCAATCGCAATTTATTGAAGTCACATATTTATCGATATATTTTGTGACATAGTTATTGACATATTCTAAAATCGAATTGTCTATTTTTATATTATTAATAGATAAAAATCTCGAATATAAGTATATTTTTGTAAAACTATATAATGAAATCTTAAAGTCTTCCACTTAATGTTGTTAGTACTTAAATGACGAAATGACAAACATGAGATTTTCGTGTATATCTTTAAGACGTGTCGCGTCTGTTTTGCTCAAATTTGGTGAATATACTTACTTACTACATCACTTGTGTATTTGTACGAGGACCATTGTTTGTAAATAAAGGTGTAAGTTATAATATTTTGTTTTATTTGTACATTTTAGTATTGTACATTTGATTTATGAAGATAAAACCAAAGTTAATAAAACAACGAGTTCCAAACGGATGTAATCCAGCTTTCCATCAGAGGTCACCTTGGTTTCCAACCGCAGATAGTGTTTCAGCTACACGAGTTTCCATCCAAGCGCCAACAAGGTCGGCCCTCCCCCATTGTGAATAGAACTCGCGTAGCAAAATCACGTGCCGTTGTTGTAAAAATACCTTCCTAAGGATATCATCCATTTTGGTCCAAATGTGAAAGTGCCGGCCAAAAACCAAAAGTGCTTTATTGTGATAGATTTTGTACACCTAAGCATTTCTTATTATGGCACCGAAGCTGTAGCACCGCTATACTTGATTTTAAATAAGTTCAAAAAGTCTGTCTTTTCATACATTTTGGCAAAAATTAAAAAAAATCGGGCAAAAGACAAACTGATAGATTTTTTCCGTCTAAGCATTTCTTATCATGGCACCAAAGCTGTAGCACCGCTGTACTTGATTTTGAGTTCAAAAAATCTGTCTTCATACTAGACATGCGCGCCGAGGCCTAAATTGCCCGCGGCGACGCGCCGACCATTTATAGTCGGCGTGGCGTGACCGCGCCGACGTGGCACAAATTTTTCCGGAATTTTAAGTCAAATTTATTTATGTGCGCAACAACAACACCGCCTATATATATCTTGCACTTTTCTGTGGGGAAAAAAATGTTTTTTCCTTGAAAACAATTCAAAGTGCCTCCTGACTGCCTAGCTACCCAAACTTATCTTAGATACTCATATTATGTAGATAAACTTGTTCACTTGCGACTAAATTCGGACACATCCTAAATTCGGACACATCCTAAATTCGGCCACTCAAACAAAATATTAAATAAACTGTGTGAGTATATGCTATTTCTTAAAGGGTTTTTGTACGAAAAGAAGCTTTAATATCACTCATTAGGAATTGTCAAAATGGCAGCAAGCCGTCATCTGATTTGCATTTTGCTTGCACTCAGTAGCAATTTGACCAGCGACCCGCGTGGTTGTGCCGCGCGTTGTGCAATTTTGTAGTTAAGTTCGAGGGACATCCAAGTTATGGGGTAAGTGATTTTAATTACTTTCACTGATTTCTCGATCTATTGAAGTTTATATGTGATAAAACCTTAATCAAAGAATAATATAAAGTGATATTTTTTCATATAATTTTATTTGTTACTAAATTAAAGCTCGCTGGAGCTCGGTCTAAGGAACTGGTGAAAAATCTAAATTCGGCTGCCTTTTGGAATGGTGGCCGAGCATAGAATGACCATCAGTCCTATAGTCGGCCAACCATTAAACCAGCGGCCGGGCTTTTGTACCGTTACGATATTTTCTATTTTCGGTATATGTTAATAATAAATTACTATAAGCTTATTTTTGATAAGCATAATATTATTAATGTTGATAATAATAATGAATATGTTATTTTTGCAATTTAATATGTAAATAATATCAGCCGCACGACACCCACTGCTGGGTATAGGCCTCCCCCATCGGTTCTTCTCGCCATGTGTCCAGCCCACTGCCACTTCAGCTGATCAATCTTTCGAGCGATATCTCGGGGTACTTAAATAAAAACATTAAAGGTTTCTGACACTGGTCATCCTTTATTTCACCTTTGCCGAATTTAAGGAAAATAATGGTCGATTTTGGGGCAAAAGCGTCCGAATTTAAGCAGTCAAAATTTCATTGTTTATAATTTTATTATTATTGTTTTCTTGTTTTTCATGTCCATGTGCTATTATTTTAAATAACAAACAATTTGTTTATATCAATCGTAAGTAATAAAAATTGCACAGCTGCAGTTCCATTTTAATACAAATATTTTAGATTGAATTATAAAATTAGTTGACGTGGTTGAATTTAGAAGGAAAAATTAAAAATAGAGCGAGTGAGCAGCTGTGCGTTGCTTCTGCACTTTTCCTGTCCCTCTCGCTCGCTTGCTTTTACTCGCGCTCTCTTGCCTTCCCTTGCGCTTGCGCTTCATTCGGCGCGCCGACCCGAAAACCACGGCGGCGGCGGCGCGGGAAAAACGCGGCGCGGCGCGGCGGCGCCGGCGCGGCTCGCATGTCTACTTCATACATTTTGACACAAATGTGAAGTGGTGCTACAGCTTCGGTGCCATAATAAAAAATGCTTAGATGGACAAAATCTATCAGAATAAAGCACTTTTGTCTTTTGGCCGGCACTTTTATATTTGGACCAAAAATGTATGAAACATGAATGATGTCCTTTATCCAAATTTTCTCCAAAAAACTCTTGCAGTATTTTTTGCGAGCTCTCGTACTATAACAACTGTGAACGCTCAATACTCGTTAACACCAAAACGTACCTGATTTAGTACATGGATTTGCTCATTCGCTACAGAGCTAATTCTCAAAACGGCTAATTGTAGTAATATGGGCAAATTCTCATAAAGGCAAATTGTCAAATGGGCAAATTCTCATAAAAGCTAATTTTCATATGGCCAAATTGTTATATGGGCAAATCTAATACAGCCACCCACACAAATCATTAATACAAAGGAAAATTCTCAAAATATGGACAAATTCTCATAAAGAAAAATTGTCATATGGGCAAATTCTCATAAAGGCAAATTGTCAAATGTGCAAATTCTCATAAAAGCTAATTGTCATATGGCCAAATTGTTATATGGGCAAATCTAATACAGCCACCCACACAAATCATTAATACAAAGGAAAATTCTCAAAATATGGACAAATTCTCATAAAGGAAATTTGTCATATGGGCAAATTCTCATAAAGGCAAATTGTCAAATGGGCAAATTCTCATAAAAGCTAATTGTCATATGGCCAAATTATTATATGGGCAAATCTAATACAGCCACCTACACAAATCATGAATACAAAGGAAAATTCTCAAAATATGGACAAATTCTCGTAAAGGCAAATTGGCATATGGTTCAATCTCATCATCGACACTGAAAAGTTTCATAATGGAGCGATTATTTTTTCTTTTCTATGGGAGGATCAAAAATATACACCAATTATTAAAAAATACTTTATTTAGCAATTAATTAGTAATTAAAAGGTACAATACATTTTTAATGGTCGCTAATAACATTCTACTGAATTAGTTGAAAATATTATAATAACCTAATTTACCTACCTAAAGCTAAACACAAAATGATGGGAAAAAACCACGTTAAATTTTATTTAATGAACACCGCTAATATACAATAACGATTGAGTGGTAGAAATGTAGCAGGATTATTGTATAATAGAAAGCGGAACTTTAATTTTACTAGGCAATTCATAAAATTCCTAATTATTGAGATAGAACACCAATTACTGTGACATATCTCAAAACTTAATTATATTATAATCGTAGTTGTAATGTTAAAAACCCACGAAATAATTTTAAATCATCACCTTAAATAATGATTAAAACATTATGTTTTAGCATAAATCGATTAAAAACTCACAACGCAACATAATTCAATTATTCATAACATTACTCTCAATTTTTTTTTATTAATGACTCAATCTACCTCATAATCGCCATTAAATTAAATATTAACGTATATCTTAAAATATTAAGGCATTTTCACTAAGCGAAAAAAGAATACCTTACTAAATACACACTATTAAAATAACCTACGCATAAAACGAAACACATATTTTAGCCATTTTAAACTGCCGAAAGCGGTTTACATAATGTCGCAGTCAACTAGCTTAATCAGCCATTCAATAACAGCCTATAAAATTATATTCCAATTAGACGTAAAACCAACTGGACCGCGACATCTTTTTACTCGACTACGACGAAGCAAAAAAGAGGGTTATGATTTTATATTTATAAAATGGACCTTCAGTAACACTAAGTAATTGGTGATGCCTAATGTAGACGTTTACTTACAAAAATAATTACAATGAGAGAAAATGTAGTGACTAAAATGATGTTGATTCAATTTAGCTAAATTGGCGCATATTACTTAATAGTTACTACGTCTTTCGGAATCATTTTGGATTTGTTTATAAACTATACTAAATGGCCAAAACACTAGCCAGCCAGTTCATAAAATGTCGTTTAACACATTGGCTGAACTTTAATCAAGCTGCGGTTTGAACGGCGCCGTTTGGTAAAACTAGGCTTTTTAATTAAATGACTGATTAAGTAAATTGACTACGACTTTATAAATAACATAAATATATAATTAAATCTAACCAATGAATCATACATATACATAGATAACATTATGCATAATAATAATTCTGAATATTTCACAACTTTCTAAAAACTTGTAACCATGTGACAATACAAATACATTTAAATATGGTTTATGGGGTTTAAATATGAAACTTACAAAAAGTATGAACAATTTTAAAGAAGGTGCATTTCCTTAAAATTTTATAAATTATTTTAATTTATTTCCTTCCTATAATTTTTATGTCTGAACAAAATTAAGTTTGAATGTGAAGGAAAAAAATAAGGCTGCGCAGTCTGCACACTAGCGCCGCCATTAGAAAAAAAATCATAGTGCTTAAATAAAGACAAATTTATAAATTATCTCTCTGGAGTGCACTCCGAACAAGCTTTGTGGTACTTTTTATCACTTAAGCAATATTTTCTAGCCTGTCGTTTAGTTTGATTGACTTTTTCGCAATAAAAGCCCATATAACAAAACGACAGGCTAGAAAATATCGTTAAAGTGATAAAAAGTACCACAAAGCTTGTTCCGAGTGCACTCCAGGGAGATCATTTACAAATTTGTCTTTATTTAAGCACTATGATTTCATTTCCAATGGCGGCGCTGGTATGCAGACTGCACGCTCTTACGATTTTGCGAAAAAGGACATTGGTACTTTAGATATAGATTTTTTTAAACGTTAAGGAAACAGTTACTTTTTAAGCACAACGGGATAGCGCTTGGCCTTCACCTCACTTGATGTTAAGTGACGATAAGGCCGAAGGTGGAAGCGCACTACACCCAGAATCCTTATCACTGAGGAACTGACTATTTTACCTCTAACTGCCGGAACACAACTATTTTTAAATTGTTGTTATGGCGTCAGACTTAGGTAAGATGATGGTAGCTAGCCAGGCGGACTTGAAATAAGCCCTACCACCAACCAAACCGAGTACAAATTGTACACCCTGGGAATCGAACCCGGGACCCCTGAAGTGAAAACCACAGAGGCGGTTTAAATATTCATAAAATATTACGGATCTCATGCAGCTTTAAAATTAAAGTCAGACATAACGAGGCTCTTTATGAGTTAGAAAAAAAAAATTTTCATTTATTATTATAAAGTAATAAATAAGTGTTAAAATATTTCATATTATACGTGCAACTTTGAAGTACCTCCGTTAATAAATAAAACTGATTGATAACCTTCAGGCTCAATTTTTAAGTAGGTATTATATTTTTTTTATAATTCCGTACAAAGTATTTTGTTTGTTTTTGTTCTTTATTTGAGGGTCAAAAGAAAGTTATTGTTTTATTCCATCAGCCAAAAAATTCGAGGAAGGTACTGATATTTTTTTATTTCTTTTTTATTTTTTTAATGAAACAAAAATTGTGTGAAATAAACATGTATGTAGGTATAACTAACCTATAATTATTTAATGTGTAAATTGCTTATCATTATAAATAAATCATAATGACTAACTCTACGCACTTCCAAAAAGCCAAAATTGAATTAAAATACAGAAAATAATGAAATTAAATTAAAATAAAAACCATTATAATTATCCTATACCTACAGAAAAAACATGTATTTGTTAAAAATATACAGGCCTGCCTGATAATTTATGTTTTTTATGCGATCATTATTATTTGATAATAGTAAATAATATCCGTTTCAGTTATTTTATAATAGTACCAAAAAAAAAGTTCTAATGAAAAAAAAATTAAAAGTGCTTGGAACTAAAAAAAAAAATTATTATATTTATAAAAATAATGGCTCAATCTTATGTGTAGTAATATTTCTCAAAGTCAGATCTTTTAGTATTTTTTTTAAAACTACGTAGTTTGTTTTTAGTTTTCCGGCATTGGCATCTATTTTTTCAGCCTTTTCGACCTTTTTATTTTATTTTTTACTTTACGAACGTAGTTATATTATATAACAATTATGTATAGTTAATTATGCCAATATTATGTTATCTTCCGCAGTAATCTGACGTTAGCAAAGATATATACTAAAGCTGCGTCTATAGTCACTCAAATATATTAATATAATATGTCATGGTGACACATATAGTTTAGACGCATGATGTCTTTTCTCAAAATTACCAGAATAGTGTAAATTATTAAGTTTAAGTATTTGCATTATATACCTAACGTGGAAACGAATTATTGTAGAAATAAAGAAAACAGAAAACAACTTTTTTTGTTTTTTTTATTTCCGAGAAACAATCACTGTTATTGAAAAAACTGCAAAAATTTGTTTTTTTTTAATTAAACACGATTTCTTACAACTATATTTAAATTTATTTTCATTATACTTTATTTACGATTATTTTGTGTAATCTTGAAAGATTATAAGTTATTGCTAAGGCGCTCACGCAGGAGAAATAAAAATAAATTAAGAAAAAAACTCTTTATTTTTTATTTTATTACGATAAACTTGACTCTACTTTCTACGTCAGATACATAATGCAAATACTTACACTTTATAATTCGTACAATATGCTAGAAATTTTCATGAAAATTTTTGTAACCCCCTTACAAATAAAGATTGTATAGCAGATTAGAATAGCAGACAACTCAAAATATTTAAGTTTGACATTAAAAAGAAAGGGACAAAATACTATGTACTAACTATACACGCTGAAATTTTAATCATTTGGTTCCCGCCGTGGGGTGGTTCCACTCATGATTACAAGCAACTTTTACTATGGGGCCAACTCTCCTACTCGCAAAAAAAATCAGCTGTTCCATACAGATTTTTTTTTTGCGAGTAGGAGAGTTGGCCCCATAGTAAAAGTTGCTTGTAATCATGAGTGGAACCACCCCACGGCGGGAACCAAATGATTAAAATTTTAGCGTGTATATGTTGTGCAATCTTTATTAATAAGGGCGTTAGTATATATCATAGTTTTTTTTTTGTATATCATAGCTACGTTCGTATCGACGGTCTTAATGCGTATGCTGTCAAAAACATCATAATTATTAAATAAAAACATTTTAGTCTCATATCAATTTATCTATGAAGTATATGATATCAATTATTTTTATCAGTCATTAATTATCATAATTAAAATTGAAAATAACACATTTTTTGAGGTTAGTTGGAACCCCCCCTAATTATTCATAAAAACATATAGCATAATGGTATAGTTTTTTTTAAACGCTTGTCAAATAATGATGTTAATGCCATTTTAAATAATAATATACACTCGCGAGCAAAAATATGGGATCACAGGCCTATTTTCATACAAACGAGGTGACTTTGAAGCCTTGGTTCTCCGCCAGGGATTGACCTAGCTGTAATCTGATGATGACCATCCAGGGAATGAAAGAAGATCCAGATCGCATACACACCCAACTGATCTGATCAGCATTCTAAGAGCTTTTTTGGGTATTTAAAAAAAACCATGAAAATTGCATTAAAATGTATAGAAATCCTGAAACTGAGAACTCTGATCCTTGAAACTCTAAGAATGCTGATCAGATCAGTTGCATGTGTATAGTGATCTGGATCTCCTTCATTCACCCCCTGGATGGCCATCATCAGATCACAGCTAGGTCAATCCCTGGCGGAGAACCAAGGTTTCAAAGTTACCTCGTTTGTATGAAAATAGGCCTGTGATTCCATATTTTTGCTCGCGAGTGTATATGTTACGGCTAATACCCGAAGTGCGGCTAAACCTAGTTTTAGCCGGCTAAAACTAGGTGTAGCCGATAGCCGTTGGCTAAAACTAGGTGAACCGATCTGCTTTACCCCTGTAGGTCCCGAATATAGGTTAGAAATTTAAGGCGAGCGCGAAGCGCAGCGTAGCGTGAGCCTTAAATTTCGAGGTTATTTTTTTTAACAGACAATGAAATAACTTTTTTTATACCCCATGCTACACATAGTTTTAGCCGGCTTCACCTAGCAATAGCCGCGAGTAAATCGGCTACACCTAGTTTTAGCCGGCTAAAACTAGGTTTAGCCGCACTTCGGGTATTAGCCGTAACATATATATTTAAAACTATACAGGGTTATTTGTATCAGCTGAACTCCTTGCATTACATAAGACGATGGAATATTATGATTTTTTTTGGTGAATGTAATTAACTGACATTTGTCCACGTTTAGTGACATATTATTTTTTCCACACCAAAGCGTCATGGTATCAATATCGGATTGCAAAATGGTGATATCATCACTTGTATGTATCCTACGATAAATTTTGATGTCATCTGCATACGCCAAATATTCGCATTTGAGCTGACTTAGGAGGTCGTTTATAAACAACAAAAAGAGTAAGGGTCCGAGGTTTGATCCCTGTGGAACACCGGAATCCGCTATAAAAGGAGGTGACTCATAACCACTAACTGTAACAAGCTGTGTGCGATTTAGCAAATATGATTGTAGCCACCGTAGAAGCGAGCCATGAATTCCTAAGTGCTCAGCTTTAACACAAAGTATTGAATGATCAACGCGACCAAACGCTTTTGCAAAGTCAGTATACACCGAATCTTCTTGCCCTGATTGATCAAATGCAGAACTTAGGCAGGCGCGGTCCGAGGGGGGGGGTCACAGGGGACATGACCCCCCCCCAAAATCGTACACGTCACATAGAAAAAGCTTCTAAAAATTTACAGAAAAGCAATTATTATTATTAGTGACCCCCCCCCAAAATTTCAGGCTGCGACCGCGCCTGAACTTAGGTAGTTCATGTAACTAAGAAGATTAGAAGTTGTAGATCGTGGTTTTACAGGTTTTAGCCGGCTAAAACTAGGTTTAGCCGCACTTCGGGTATTAGCCGTAACATATATATTTAAAACTATACAGGGTTATTTGTAAAACACAAACAACCTCGCAGGAGTAGATTACTAACATCACAAACAACAACGTTTGTTCTACGACTTTCCTAAAATTACAAAAAAGGACTTTTCATACAAAACACGATCAGGGGCCGTACCGGCTAACGAAACGATTATCGAAAAGTCTGCTGGGTTTCAACTTAAAACAGAAAAATCAAAGTAAGGAATTTCGTCTTGTACTTTCTGTTGACGTAATTTGGAAGATATCGATGTTCGTGTGAGATCATGAATTGGGGTTCGCCATTTTGGCCCAATTGGGGCTCGATTTATCTGTTTTAATTTGAAACCCAGCAGACTTTTCGATAATATAATATCTTATATTAGGCGATTTTAATTTGGGTGATATGGACTGGGGTACTACAACAAGATTGCCACAAAATTATCCTGACGCAAAATCAGCTTCTTTAAATGAGTTTATGATAGCTACTGCTTTGACCCAATTGAATTGTGTCACTAACCAAAACAATAGGATATTAGATCTGGTATTGGTCAGTTCAGGGCTAGCATGTACTGTTAACCGATGTACTGAAATCAGTCGCATTGACGAACATCACCCTGCCTTGGAAGTAACAGTTTTACATAAAAAACATAATGTACTTAAGCAAATGGCAACGTCTAGATACTTATTCCACAAAACTGATTATCATTCTTGTACGGCTGAACTACTACAGGTTGACTGGGAATGCTTTAGTAATTTATCTTGTAATGACTTTCTCCTAAAATTTTATAATATTCTTTGGGAAACAATAGAGAAACATACACCTAAAAGTAGAATAAAGAAATCTAATTATCCCGTATGGTTTACTAATAGTTTAATTAACATATTAAAAGAAAAGGATCGTTATCATAATAAGTATAAAAAATATGAGAATCCCCGAGATTATGATGATTTCTCCATGCTGCGTGATAGATGTAGAACTGTAATGGATGCTTGTTTTAATTTATACATATCGAGATTAGAGGAAAGCTTGACTTCAAATATTAAAGCCTTTTGGAAGTACACGAAGGAAAAAAGAGTTACCAATGATCTTCCTAGGCAGATGTATTATCGTGATAAAACTGCCGAATGTGGCCCCGATATTGCTAACCTTTTTGCAAGTTTTTTCTCATCTGTATATAAGCGTGCAGATTCGTCGAAATATATACCAGACTTTGAACAATCAAATACGACCCTATCTACAATTCATATTACAGACAAATCCATCAAATCTAGTCTTGAGTCTATTGATACTGGGAAAGGAGCTGGACCTGACGGAGTACCACCTATCTTCATTAAGCGGTGCTCTGTTGCCTTAATTAAACCCCTGGCCATGCTTTTTAATAAATCATTGACTGATGGTGACTTTCCTGATATGTGGAAAATGGCAAAGATTGTCCCTGTCTATAAAGCGGGCGATAAAAAATGTGTCTCTAACTATCGACCAATAAGCATACTTAATTGCTTCGCTAAGATTTTCGAAAGCTTGGTTTATGATATCATTTACTCACACCTGAAGACCGTTATCAGTCCTCACCAGCATGGGTTTGCAAAATCACGATCTACAACTTCTAATCTTCTTAGTTACATGAACTACCTAAGTTCTGCATTTGATCAATCAGGGCAAGTAGATTCGGTGTATACTGACTTTGCAAAAGCGTTTGATCGCGTTGATCATTCAATACTTTGTGTTAAAGCTGAGCACTTAGGAATTCATGGCTCGCTTCTATGGTGGCTACAATCATATTTGCTAAATCGCACACAGCTTGTTACAGTTAGTGGTTATGAGTCACCTCCTTTTATAGCGGATTCCGGTGTTTCACAGGGATCAAACCTCGGACCCTTACTCTTTTTGTTGTTTATAAACGACCTCCTAAGTCAGCTCAAATGCGAATATTTGGCGTATGCAGATGACATCAAAATTTATCGTAGGATACATACAAGTGATGATATCACCATTTTGCAATCCGATATTGATACCATGACGCTTTGGTGTGGAAAAATAATATGTCACTAAACGTGGACAAATGTCAGTTAATTACATTCACCAAAAAAAAATCATAATATTCCATCGTCTTATGTAATGCAAGGAATTCAGCTGAAACGAGTGGATGTAGTACGTGACTTGGGGGTGTGGTTTGACTCGAAACTTTCCTTTAGAGTGCATTACGACTCGATTATACTAAAGGCAAAACGAATGATGGGTTTCATATATCGCCTTACAAAACCTTTTAAGCAAACTCAAAGTTTAATACTTCTATATACTAGCTTAGTGAGGAGTTTGCTGGAGTACTGCAGCGTTATATGGTCGCCAATTTATGCTAATCATATTAATAGGATAGAGGCAATTCAGAAGCGATTTATTCGAGGTCTTGCTTCAAAATTGGGGCTAAGAAAAAAAATCCTAACTTACTCTGATAGGCTTAACCGATTTAATTTGGACTCGCTTTACGTTAGACGTCAAATCAGTGACCTACTAACATTGTACAAAATAGTTAATTCAAAAATGGAAACTGATATTTTAAGCCATGTTTCGTTGAAGGTCACCAGTAGGTCTAATCGAAAGCAGCATTTGTTTGTGGTGCCATTTACAAGAAATAATGTATCACACAACAACCCACTTGTGCGCTTCTGTAGACTTTATAATTTGTTAAGTAAACAGCTTGATATATTCTACCAAAGTCCTAACACATTTGTAAAAACAATAAAAGATCCAGAGAACATTGGAGCACTTGCACAAATTGAAGATTAATTTCTTTGATTTGATTAATTTTTTTTACTGCTTTTTTTCAAAATTTAATTTTGTATTAGAATTATTTAGAACTACCTAGTTAGCCGCACTTTTTATGAAAACTATATTTGAATGTTGTGCATAGTTGTAATTGAGGTACAAATTTAAACTTTTGTTTTGTGATTTATTTATTTTTTGTACTGCTTGGTTTGTATCTTGTAACTGTGCCAAAGAGAAATAAAATAAAATAAAATAAAATAATCGATTCGTTAGCCGGTACGGCCCCAGTTGTTCGAACATTTGTATGAAAATTTTTTTCGGAAAGTCGTAGAACAAACGATGTTGTTTATGATGTTAGTAATCTACTCCTGCGAGGTTGTTGATTTTTTTATGCACCACGGGATAATGCTTGGCCTTCACCTCACTTGATGTTAAGTGACGATAAGGCCGAAGGTGGAAGTGCACTACACCCGGAATACTGGCTATCTTACCTCTAACTGCCGGAACACAACAATTTTTAAATTGTTGTTATGGCGTCAGACTTAGGTAAGATGGTGGTAGCTACCCAGGCGGACTTGGAATAAGCCCTACCACCAACCAAACCGAGTACAAATTGTACCCCCCTGGAAATCGAACCCGGGACCCCTGTCTTACACGGGTGGGCGAACTACTAGAACACAGAGGCGGTTTAAGTTGGTGTACAATAAATAGCCCTGTATAAGCAATGCCTATATGTTTATGATTATTTAAGGGGGTTATTAAGTTAGTAAAATAATATTTTGTTAGTGTTTTGACCTTTGGATTATATTCGTAATATTTGTTTTATCAATTAGTCTTGTATGAATTGTATTGTTGTATTTTTCACAAAAAGAAATCTTCTTATTACCATTAGGTATATCTTCGGGAAAAAATCAGTTTGTTTGGTAGAAAACTCCCTTAATGTATCGAAATTATTAAAATTTCATGTTGTATCAATAAAGATGGTAACCATACAACTCGCCTGCCTTATGGGAAACGGTCACCGAAGTACAGATACAATCGTAAGCTTTAGCTTACGATTGTATCATAGTCTACGATTATACCATACCCTACGATTGCATCATAGTCCACGATTGCATCATAGCCAGACATCGGAATCTGCCGGTCATTCCAGGTCCACCTTTAAGTGATATGATTTGGGCCCTCTTTTGAATCTGTATTTTGCAAGAAGTTTTAATATTTATAATAATTAATTCCGTGTTATTTTGAGATAACAAACACCAAGTCAATACAAAGTATCCCTCCCCCACTGACACAATACAATTTATTAAGTTATTTCAATGCGGACCTGGAATAACCGGCAGATTCCGACCTCTGGTTATGACCAGATACAATAGTACGATGCAATCAAAGGCTATGGCCTACGATTGCATCGTAGCCCACGATCGCGTCATAGTCCACGATTGTATGATAGACTACGATTGTATCTGAGTCTACGGTGCATCATATTTAATTAAAATTACAGGTATTAAACGCGATAGGTACTAATGGTAGGCATTTACACGTCACGATGTAACTTCGCCGAAACGTCTGAAGTTTTAGGTACAGTCAGCAGCACATCAAGTTATACAAAACTGTCAAAAGTCTCCAATTCTCGAGTTCATTTTAAAGTTTGAAATTGAGGTGACAACTTGTGATAGCCCAGCGTGCCGTTAACTGTACAAGCCTATCATTAATGCCTAACGCGTTTAATATCTGTGATTTTAATTTAATACAATGCAACGCAAATCATAGCCTACTATTGCATCATAGTCTACGATTGCATCATTGGCTACGATTACATCATTGCCAACGATTGCATCATAGCCTACGATTGCACCTCACTCTACGATTACTGTGATTTTTTTTACTCATCTTCAATTCTAACCCTATTTCCCATCTCTTGTTATTCCTTCACCTTACTTACCGATGTGATAAAAACACCTACAATATTTTAGGATCGTTTTTCTGTCTTCAATCAGCAAGCAAATTTATTATTTTCGTATTCAATTCTGTTGTTTCTTCATTGTCACTCGAATCTACATTAATCGGATAGAGAAATGGTCTTCTCGCTAATCGAAAACTTTTACTATTACTTGCTTTCAATTGATCATAGTTAATAACTTCGTAGTGTGTGTTTTGCAATCTCTTTTCGTTATCAAAATGTGTAATTTTACTTTCACTACCTTTTCCGTTTTTAGATATAACAATCGTTTTAACACTATCATCTTCACTCGAATCTGTTTTAATTAGATTAGGAAGGTTTTCAGTAGCTGGAATTTCATTAATAACTTCGTGGTATGTTAGCATTTTCTTTTCGTTTTCAATTAATTTACTGTTAGAACCTTTCGCATTTTTAGCTACAAGAATCGTTTTAACAGAATTGCGTAAATCATCTTTTTTACTGTTAAATTTTTCACTCGAATCTGTTATTAGATTAGCAAGGTATTCTGATTCAATAATTGGCATAGGTGATGCAATTTTTGCATTTTTCACGTCGCTGACGAAATTTTTGAAGGTACTCATGTAATCTGAACTTTTGTTTTCAACTTTAATTGATTTTTTTGGAGATTCGTTCATTAATTTGTAACGTTTCTTAGGTGGACTTATTGGTTCTGTTTTGATTGTAGTTTTGATTTCTGGGGCCTCCCGCTTTTTAATGATTGGTACAGTCTTTTCTATTTTAATGTTTTGTAATATGTAAGGTTTATCTTTTGTTTCTTTACATATAGTATCATTTTCATCTTTTGCTTTTGAATTATCTAAATGGGGATGATAAATAAGTATTCTTTCATATTCTTTTTCAATTTCTTTGAGTCTTTGCCATTTTTCATATGACATAATATTACCATGTTTGTCTTTATGTAAAATGCCTACTTCATTTGAAGTATTCGTTTCATCTTTTGCTTTTGAATTTTCTAGAGGGGTATTAATTTCTTTGACTGGAGACAATTTTTCATATGCCACGATATTACCATGTTTGTCTTTGTGTAAAACGCCTACTTCATTATTAGTATTTGGATAGATATCCTGGCAGTTTTTGGTGGTCATTTTGTTAGCTATAATCATAGACAACTCGCCGACGTGCAAATCTGTCAAGATAGTGTTCACATTGGACCCAGAGTGATTTTCTATGGTCAGATCTGCCCCAAGTTCTACTAATGTCTCTATGGTTTCTCTGAATTCGTCTGATACTGTAGATTTGTTACCGCGATCTGTAAGTAATGTTGTTTTTGTTTATAAAGCATGTTACAGTTTCGTAACACAATTTTAACTTTACTATTACAACGATGAGGAACTCGGTGGCGCAGTGGTTAAGCGCCTGGCCCAGCGATTGCGGAGGTTAAGCAACGTTCGCAAGGGTCGGTCATGGGATGGGTGACCAAAAATTTATTATCTCGAGCTCCTCCGTGCTTTGGAAGGCACGTTAAGCCGTTGGTCCCGGCTGCATTAACACCCACCAATCCGCATTGGGCCCGGGTTATGGCCCGTCCTCCTTATCCACCCATAAGGAAGGCCTGTGCCCCAGCAGTGGGGACATTAAAATGGCTGATGGACATTACAACGATATACAACGTGTTACAAAAATACCCCTAATGCCGAATATGGTAGATAGGGACCATCAAACTGAACAACTTTTACTATGGGACCAACTGTGAAATTGTGGAAAAAAAACAGCTGTTTGTACATTTTGATATTTTCGTTATTAATTTTTGTATGAACTGATATTTTTCTTGATTTTGGAGTTGGTCCCATAGTAAAAGTTATTCAGTTTGATGGTCCCTATCTACCATATTCAGCATCAGGGGTATTTTTGTAACACGTTGTATAGACAACTTCCGTGGTCGAGTGGTTTATATGTCACAGGCAAATTGTATGATTTCGCGTTTTACAAACGGCGGCGTCCGTTTACAAACGCTCGCTGTTTTGCAAAATGCCGAAGGCAAATCCGAGTCCTCCGAGTACCAGATTCCATAGATACCTTTGCGTTTTTTTTCGTGCCGGATAACCTCAAAAATCTTTACATTTGTCCACGGCTTTTTTACTGCTCCTACTTGTGAATTGTAAAATTTTCTTAATTCACTTTGACAAATGTCTTTCAAACAATGCTTTTTTTGTAAAATGTCATTTGAACACGTAGAATTTGCACTGCTTTCAATATTTTTCTGTGTCATAAAACCACTACTAGACGCCATTTTTATTGTTCTGATTAACAGCGCCGCGCGTATTAAGAAAAAGAACTAAATACTTTAATTTGCCGCGTCATTTTGTAAATGGTTATTGAATTTTTTATCAAAGGTTATGGCATTTTATATAATGACAAGGCAATTTACAATTTGCCTTCGGCATTTTGAAAAACAGCGAGCGTTTGTAAACGAACGCCGCCGTTTGTAAAACGAGGAATAATACGATTTGCCTGCGACATATACATCAGTTTTCATGGTGTCGCCATCTTAGAGGTCTTTACTATTTGTCTGAAGCCCAGAATATACAGTAGCGATCACATAATTAAAGACACTAGTCGATTTTCATACAAACGAGATAACTTTGAAGCCTTGGTTCTCCGCCAAGGATTGACCTAGATGTGATCTGATGATGGCCATCCAGGGAGTGGAATGGAGGAGATTTAGTTCGCTATACAAACAACTGATCTGATAAGCATTCTAAGAGATATAAGGATCAGAGTTTTCAGCTGATTTCGCGGTTTTTTTTTAAACATATCCTTATATATCTTAGAATGCTGATCAGATCAGTTGGGTGTATATAGCGACCTGAAACTCCTCCATTCACTCCCTGGATGGCCATCACCAGATCACAGCTAGGTCAATCCCTGGCGGAGAACCAAGGCTTCAAAGTTACCTCGTTGGTATGAAAATCGAATGGCGTCTTTAATTATGTGACCGCCACTGTATAATAGGTACTGGACGTACAGAAGTCCATCCGCGCGAGCACAATCAAATAATAAGCTACTCTCGCTGCACGGCAATAAAGTACAATTTCAAATTGCACAGCGCTGCGTGCCTATTATTATAAGCGCCTCCGAAGTGCTTCTCTTTCTGCCGCGTAGCTCTGTCTCAACCGACACGTGACACCCCTCGCGCGCTGGCTCGACTGAGTCAGCCGCGAGCAGTACGCAAATATAAAATTTCAAGCGCGGAGTGAGAGCCCCCTGTCTGATGGTGGTACCATCGTTTCAGACTCCCATAAAATAAATGCTTTAGTCACAGGGTTGCATGATTTTTATTACATGATTTTTTTAATAAAAATCACTGATTTAAATAAAAATCAAAAAAAGGAATTAATTAAACGCTGGGAGTGCATTTTTATCAACTATTATGTTCTAAAACAATTTTAAAACAAAGTATGACAGGTGCAAGCTAAGTAATTTATCAAAAAAATAACAATCAAATTTAGATATTTTTTTTGTGTCAATAAAAATATAATATTGAATTGATTACTTTCATTCATTACATGCAATGCAAGTAATTAATGACATGCAATGCAAGTAATTAATGAAAATAATAATCACAATTATGTTTTCAAAAATAAAAATGTCCACAAAAAAAACTAGCGATCTAACTAACTAATGATCGCAAAACCTAATAAAAATCAAAGAAATCAAATAAATCAAAAAATAATCACGACTTTTTTTAAAATCGGATTTTTTTGATTAAAATAAAAAAAAACATGATTTTTTGCAACCCTGGCTTTAGATACTTTGAATCGGAGCAATATTTGTGATGTTGTTTAAAAGTGATTAAAACATTTTTTTTTATTTTTTTTTTTATTAATAAATATGTACTTACTGGCAGCATTCAAACAGGCGGACCCAACAGCGAGGTACAAAGCAGTGTTTCCAGTATTAGGCATTTGAGTGTTGATAGTGTGAGGCGACGCTTCTGCCAACAATTTGACGTTTTCGTGTTTCCCTAACTTGCTGGCGAGCATAAGGGGCGTGTAACCTAAATAGAATAAATCATTTATTTACTAGCGGAATATTTTGAATTATTCCACTTTACCCCACCAAACCGCCCCACTGGTGGGGAATGCCTCAATATTTGCATTGGAATCTGACCCACTATTGTGGAGCAGTTTACACAGCTAAAAATGTAGTGGATTACTACCACCACCTTACTTTTCTATACACTTAATAGGGAACATGCATAAATTTTTTTTTTCAAAATCAAAAGTATAATGCGTGAGAAAATCAACTGTAATATTAAAACTTTTCTCTTGTGTTTTTTTCTCGTGATATAGTTACTTGAAGTTAGCACGCAGCAGCACCCGCCGAAAACGCTCTATACAAAAAGGTCAACATTTGTGACGTCACTCATGTCACGTTTCAGTGCATTAGTATGGAGTTAGCCAAGAATTTTCAAATATCTCCCTAAATATTGCGTTTAAGTACATATGTGTCATGCAAAATATTATTTCTTATTTAATGTTCTATCCGACTGTTAAGTGCATTATATCCGAAAACGAAAAAAAAATCGTTATTTTCCCTTGTGTGATAAAACTAAAGTAATACATTTTATTTTTTATTTTTCTGTTCCATCATGTTTTTATACGTATCCGCAGCGATCAAGCTCAAATTTATCAAAATCGGTGACTTATGCATGTTCCCTATTGATTAAATTAATATTTTAACAGGTCAGAAATGGGCATCTTCCCTATGGGGTATAAAAGCTACATTATTACCTTGATTGTCGAACATGACGGAGATTTTCTTCAACAAATATTTGATCAAATAATCCTTGGGTTTAAATTCCAATTCTGGTTTCCACATCTCCTCGTTCTCTCGTAAAATTTTCCTGAGAAATAAAGAAAAATATTTTGACTGTAAAGCATACACAAAAATACATTATGATAAAGGTTTTTCTGTACTTCTCTGGACGGTTTGGGCCTAAAAATCAACTGTTTCATAGATTTTTATAAATTTTGGTACCAGTACTAGTGATGCAGTGAATACGAATACGAATATTCGTATTCGCCGAATATCATCACGAATATTAAAAATAAACGCACTACACTGATTGCATCTATTGACAGGGATTACTCTAACATTGAATGAATGAATGGAGTCAAGTTCTCAAGCTGTCAATGGAAATCTCCACGCAAAGCTTAAGTTAGATGGCGCTAGCGGCGAAGCGACCGCTTTCAATGGATTTGATTGGTTAAAATACGTCAGAAATGGCACTTGATATTTGAAATGGCCAATCAAAAGATTTTAGGACAAACGCTTGTGGCGCCATTAGTTCCCCAGTATGCATCCCCATTGTTACTTGTTTGTTTCATAGTATAACATGAGTTCTTTCATCTAGTTTCGTCGGGTTAGTAGTAATAAGGTGCTCATTAATTACATGTCGTTTTTGTTTTGTAGTACGTATTGTTTGTTCTATTTTTAGTGCTAAGTATATAAAAGTGTTATGAAATAATTTCAAATTAAATCTATTAATATTAACAGTTATTATTCATTACCTTGTTGAATTATTCGTATTCGTTTTCGCCGAATAGTAAGCTTGATATTCGTATTCGTTAAAGTAGTATTCGTTGCAACAGCGCAGCGAAAATTTTTCTATGTCTATGGTTGCAACACTATTCAGTACCCAATGTGCGCTTTTATAATTCTCGACGGCCCGGCACGGCACGGCCCGGCACGGCTCGGCACGGCAGCGGCGACACCGAAAGACGCTTTTATAATTGCTGCCGTTGCCGGCCGTTGGATGTTCAACACAGTGTTCTGTATGAGTGTTCATAGCGAAGAAGTTACTATTTGTACATTGTACAGTGTGTGTCGTGGTACCTACTTTTTACTTTACCTACTTTTTACTTCCACCGCTGTAAGTACCTAGATATCTTTTCGATCAGTATCGAAATAACTGTTTGTCGGAATATTACCTATTTGTTGATTTTGATGTTGTTTGTTTCCACAATCATACATAGGTACATGGCATACCAACAACAACACATTAACGATATTACGCTAATATACTGGTTGTGCCCTTTATACACGCTGTATATTCTTTGCTCTGGACTCACACTCACACATATGAATCCTTGTAGCTACGCACTACATCGTAAAAGTTCGACGGCAGCGTAGGATTTGGCCGGCACGGCACGGTTTGCCGGTGCCGTTGAGGAAATATAAAAGCGTCTCCATATGATTCCATACATTTCACTTCCCTGTTGTGCCGTTGGACGGCTGCCGGGCGGTGCCGTGCCGGGCCGTTGAGAATTATAAAAGCACACAATAGGGTGGAACCAAATTATTTAAAAATACTGAAACAGGTTATAGTGTTGTTTAAACTGAACAACTTTCTCCAAGGAATATAAGTCGAAAAAATTCATTTTTTTCGCCTTTCCATACCCATAGTATTTATTTTATTTTATTTATTTGGGACAACAAACAGTTAACACAATTAATATTATTTATAAACTATGACATTTACAATATTAACTATCGTGCAACCCACACCGCTATCCACGAATTAGAACATAAGTAGTGTTTCTCAGTTTTCTACAAAAGAACACAGTAAAAAGGCATGTTAATTTAAATAAGATTGTGCATTACAAAATTACAAAGGTTCGGTAACGATTTGTTTTTCCTTCAAAATACTAATAACATGTTTTTTGAATTTTGCTTCGGAAGTAGTAAAAATGTCAACATCAATGAATGACTTGTTAAGAAAACACCACGGTCGAGAGAATTGAAAAATTCCTATACAAAGTTGACAAAATCAACGTTTCGTTGTCCCCTATTTCCTCCTCCAAATTCAGACTAATTTTAATACTATTTTCATTATAATTTAAAAGAATGCTTTGGCTGTGTTCCTATGTTTTGATTTTTTTATATAATCTTGTCAATTTTGATTGCTGGATGTCTAAACAATGGCAATTTTTTAGGTTTTTTGAAGATAATTATCTCTTTTAATAATTAGTTTATGAAAAAAAGAAAAACATAGGAACACAGCTAAACCCTTTCTTTAAATTTGAATGATGAAGTATTTAAATCGGTCTGGTTTTGGAGGAGAAAACAGGGGACAACGAAACGTTGATTTTGTCAACTTTGTATAGGAATTTTTCAATTCTCTCGACCGTGGTGTTTCCTCTTAAAGGTATCAGTAAGTTGTCGAAGTGGCACACGCTCCTTAGCACGCACAGATCACCTCCCAATAGATACCGCATACAAGCCAACAGACGCGCGCAATACATACTTGCTTTAGCTAGCATAGCTTTCTGTGCAGGTTTTTTTACCGGTGAAATGTTATGCCATATTTTTGATAACTTTACATCTTAGCAGACATTCTACACTATTTCACTGCACAAAAAGCATTTAAAATATATTTTGGTTACAAAACAATTCTCGAAACTGTAATGAACTCGGACGTACTTAGGGTTTAGATTTGGTCGGGACTGAAGTCGTGATTCCATACAAATATGCCCGTTGATGCTAGCTAAAGCAAGTATGTGTTGTGTGCGTCTGTTGCCTTGATGCGGTATTGGGGGGTGATCTGTGTTAGCACGAGTTCTGTCCGCAGAGAGGTGGAACAGCTGGGGCACACGTACCTTTCGTCGGTGCCAGCTGCGCGGTACTAAATGGCACAAATCGTTGCTTAGCTCAGAGCAATCAAATTTGGGGAACAATATTTTTTGTCACCAAGTTTAGATGTGTCAATAATCTGCAATACCCTAATAATAATATCTATCCCCAAGAAATATATTTGTCATCTATTCATCAAAACTGTCTCTAAGTATAAATCATCAGATTAATATAAATATGTATCTTAAATAATAGTTTGATCACTTTTTTCTATAGCCTGAATATAAGATCCGTCCTCTAAAATGTAATCAACAAACTATTGATATCATTTAATTCGTTCAATTATCAAAATAATAGGTCTGTCACTTATTAAATAGATCAGTTCCTTAATTCAAAGAAAAATTACCTAACAGTGGCTGAGTCAAATTGGCGGGCTATGCACTTTGACAATCCTTGGACCGACTTTAACGAATACAAAATTCAGTTTTGGAAGGTAGCTTAGGGGAGGGGGGGCGCATAGGGTATAAGGTTGGGAACCTCTGCTCTAAATCAAAACCGGCACTAGAGTGCGTTTCATCGGTTATTATCTCTGCGTTATGTTGGTACCCCGTAAATTCATTTAATTTTGAACCTTATTCCATCGCAATAAGATTACAATGACAGTCCTGCCAACATGACGCAATAGGAAGTAGGTATCCGATGAAACGCATTCTAATCTAATAGTGCAGTAATAAAATTATTTAAAGATTAAAAATATTTTTCTGGTAAACATTTTTATATTGTTTGGCGATTCAATTTTAGTGATACTTTTATTATTTTGAAACCCAATATAATTATTAGATGATTGATATTATTTCCAAGTAATTCTTAATTAATATTTAGGTAAGCGTTTTAATATTAGTTGGTGATACAATTTAGGTGACAGATCTACTATTTAAGGAACAAATATTATTTATTGGGTCACTGAAAATGCAATTATTAGGTAATTGATAAAATCATACCCCCAAATTTGTTGTTACAGATTTTATATAGCGTCATGGCACTAAGGAGTTTGCGCCTACATTGTAAGCAAGTAAATTATATTCATCCAGTAGCTGGGCGTATGATAGGCGTATACGATGGTATTTAAAGTGGATGCTACGCAAATATTTGCGTTGTATTTGCTTCTTAGTATATAATAGTAAAGTAAAATGATCCCCCGACTACAAAGAAATTTTTTTGGCAAAGCAGTCGTGTTAATATTTATTAAATTTATTGTGTGGTTAAACTTACATGGGATTCATAAAGCAGTACTTCAGCAGCCCCTTCAAGTGTCCAGGGTCGGCCTCCGCGGCGAGGTGGAAGCAGGTGCGGTACTCGTCATCGGTGACCAGTGGGTCTGCGCCGAAGAACAGCAGGATCATAGAGCACCGCGGATGGTTGCGGTAGATCGAGATCTGGAGGGCCGTCTGGGGAAACAGAAACATATACCATGTTATTCCTTAAAAAAAAGCTTTATAAACCAATTTTAGTTTTCTCCCTCTCTTAGGCTGCATACAAGTATAAATTCAAAAGTGCGTTTGTTTGTTTGTTACGCCTTCACGTCTTAACTACTGAACCGATCATCATGAAATTTTGCATACACGTTGTCAGGGGTACAGAAAAGGGCATAGGGTACCTTTTACCCCGAAAAAAAGTATTGTTCCCGAGGGATAGCAAAAAAAACTTTCTACGCAGACGAAGTCGCGGGCGGCCGCTAGTAATTAATAAAACGGCCGCGCTGCGCGATTTTTAGTCAGCTTAAAACAGCCGCGCAGCGCAGCGCGCGTTTCAGTTAGTTTCATCCACTAATCTTGCTTGTTGGTTAATATTTCCTCGTTTCTCAGCTCCGCCTCTGCTCCGCGTCAATAGACAGACAGCCTTATCGTATGAGGATTAGCGGCTACATCAGGGTGTTAGAGTTTATCAAGCAAGGTTTCTGACTTGGCTTAACGACTGATTTTAACTAAAATTAAGAGTTTTAATGTTTTATGAATAAAACGGAAAATCTATACAGGGTATTTGGTAATAGCCTTATAAAGCCGAATATGGTAGATAGGGTATCATGCATACAACCCCGGAAAAATATTAAAACTAACCGCCTGCATGGATTTAAAGTTTTATATCATTTGTATGGAAAAATTAAAAATGACAACTCTAGACACAAATAGACTATTGTATTCGAAAATCAATTCCATTAATGGGAGAAAGCAAACACAATTTAAGTCTAGGACAGTGGTTCCTAACCTTTTCAATATTGTTACCCATATCACCTAGTAGGGAAGCAGAGTTTACCCCCAGCGTGGGACTGGGGGGGGGGGGGGGGGGGGGGTGTTCACCGTGCATAGCAAATAGTGTCACTAAAGATTGAAGAAATATTATTACTCTATTCTAATTCTTACTGGTACCACCTCTGTTGCCCCCATAGAATAGCTGTTTTACCCCTGCGGGGGTAATTACCCCCAGGTTAGGAACCAATGGTCTAGGACTATGCACTTTCTCATGAAAAGAAAACCTTTTTTTCAAAATTTTCACAAATTTTTCAAAAATTCAAAAATGGAAACTGATATTTTAAGCCATGTTTCGTTGAAGGTCACCAGTAGCTCTAATCGAAAGCAGCATTTGTTTGTGGTGCCATTTACAAGAAATAATGTATCACACAACAACCCACTTGTGCGCTTCTGTAGACTTTATAATTTGTTGTGTAAACAGCTTGATATATTCTACCAAGTCCTAACACATTTGTAAAAACAATAAAAGATCCAGAGAACATTGGAGCACTTGCACAAATTGAAGATTAATTTCTTTGATTTGATTAATTTTTTTACTGCTTTTTTTCAAAATTTAATTTTGTTTTAGAATTATTTAGAACTACCTAGTTAGCCGCAATTTTTATGAAAACTATATTTGAATGTTGTGCATGGTTGTAATTGAGGTACAAATTTACACTTTTGTATTGTGATTTATTTATTTTTTGCACTGCTTGGTTTGTATCTTGTAACTGTGCCAAAGAAAAAAAAAAACCGGTCAAGTGCGTGTCGGGCCACGCGCCATAGGGTTCCGTAGTTACCTTATACCATACCATATTTAATACCACCTATCATTTTTCGTTTGCAAAAATAACTTTGTTTTTCACAGTGTTGGTATGAATGACAAAGTTATATTTGCGGTTTTGGAAAATGTGCTATATCTCAAAAACTAATTACTATATCTCGTTCAAACCAATTTTGGTTGAAAGTGTTTATTAAGATCTATAGCATAAATTTTTTTTCAATTTTTCACTCTCTTATTTCCAAAGTTAAAGGGGGGGGACACACATTTTACCACTTTGGCGGTGAATATATTTCAAACGGTTGACTTTGAGAAAAAGTTGTCTTAGAAACCTCAATGTCATTTTTAAAGACCTATCAATAGACACCCAACACGTGTTGGTTGGAAGAAAAAAATTTTTTTCAGTTTCATTCCATGTATGGGGAGCCCCCCCTTAATCTTTTATTTTTCATATTTTTGTATTAAATTCGTTAAGCGGTTAACAGAATACATCTACCTACTAAGTTTCAACTGTGTAGTCTTAATACTTTCGGAATAAAGTGGCTGTGACATACGGACAGACAGACAGACAGACATGACGAATCTATAAGGGTTCCGTTTTTTGCCATTTAGGCTACGGAACCCTATAAAGAAAAAAAGATTAAAAAAGAAGTGGCAGTTTACAGGGATTTTAATAATTTTCCGAGGTTGTATTTGTATACATAGTTCTTTATCTACCATATTCGGCTATAATCAGGGGTTTTTTTTAACACGTATGTATATCCCTTGATAAAAACGTTATCGATAACAATTTCTTATCTTTGATATCAAACATTTTATCTTACATACGTGAGTTAGGTAATTATGTGATCGGTTATTTCCCTTGAGGCCTCAACTAAATTTAAGTTTTTTAACTTAACGAATGAGGGCTTTTCAAAATGCCAAAAAACTGTAGGCTCGATAGATGGCGTTGATTAAAATGTATGTGTCAATGTATTTTTTTTACTAAGCTTCGAAGAGTACTCAAGTAGGCAGGCAGATGTGACCCTTAAATGTTTCTCTTTGGGCAGATGTCAGCCAGCGAGAACTCACTTCCCCCTTCCGTCAACGCCATCTAGTGAGGCAAATACTTACTACTTTTATTTTTTAAATGTTTTTTTTATCTTAAATGTGTTTGCTCTTGACCCCAGTCTAGCCCAAAAGCAAAGACAGGGCCTACGATGGAGCGAGCTTGCCCAGAAAGTGCTTATTCACTCTGGCCTTGAATAGAGTCAGGTTGTATGCACTCGGAAACACAGACGCCGGCAGGGAATTCCATTCCATAGCTGTGCGCATCATAAACGATGTGAAGTAGCGCTTGGTACGCAGATAAGGTATATCAACCAAGAACGGGTGATAAGTTTATTTACAATGAGGGCTTTTCAGTCACTTTGAAAAGCCCTCATTGTAAATAGTTTCACCTGGTTTCACCCATCATTATCGTTTTTAACCTCCATTGCTGTGATAAATTATATTTCGTTTCATCCCTACTAATATCATAAACGCGAAAGTAACTGTCTGTTACGCTTTCACGCCTAAACTACTAAACCGATATTAATGAAATTTGGTACGGAGATAGATGGAACCTTGGGGAACGACATTGGCTACTTTCTATCCCACTACTGGGCACGGTCCACGCGGACGAAGCTGCGGATAAAGCTAGTATTGTATAAAGCTAAAAAAAATTAGTGAGATCATTAAAAATTATATTTATCTTAATACTTTACCACAAAAGTAAATGTATTAATTACAATGTCTCACAAACCATATTATGAAACTTAACAGAACATAAAATATAATAAAATGTAACCGCATTCATCTAAAATAAAGAACCTTTTTCTTTTATAATTATTATTGCAAAAATGAATATATTACAACTCAAACAACAACCTTTGAATAATAAACAATCTATAGCATTCATAAGACAATGTTAACTTGCATCAACAGTACTTACTTTATGTAGGTAACATTGTTAGCAAATATTTTAAGAAGCATTTTAAGATAACATTAACGCTTTGATAAGAAAACACGTGAAAATTATACTCAAGTATATTGGCATAAAGACTTGGGAATTCTACCGTTTTGATAAAGTTTTATGAAAAGAACGAGATTTAATGCAATAAGTAGAGAACATTACTGGATAACCATTTTCAATTCAACCATGTATGGCTTACTCGAAATTGTAACTTGTCAAGATTGTTGTATTCAATTTGTTTTTTGTTACATTAGGATAAGATTCAGAATGTTTTGTTTAAACCAGTCCATATTACACATAGTTTAATTTATTAGTTTTTCATAATCAACGTCGGGTGTCTTGTGTATAATTATTAAAATCACATCGTCAAAAAAGTGCATTCATATTTTTCCTTGGGAAGACCATTAGCGTATATTAGATACAGTATCAGCCCTAAAATGCAACCTTGTGGCACTCCGCCTTCACCTAAATTAACGTATCTTATTAGAAAAGTTTTTTAGTGCTCAAAATTGTCCGATGATGTGATGCTGTTTTTATTAAGGGGTCCTTGAAAATTGTGACAGGATTTCCTAGGGGGTCCGTAGCTGAAAGGTTAACGCTTTAAATATTAGTTTTAAAAATATATACCTAGTGTTAATATTTTATTTAGTGGAGTAGGTTATGATAAGATATTTTGTATATCAGCAAATCATATATACTGAACTATTTCTTTTAAAGATTATGATAATACAACTGGGGGAATTTTCCTTAAAAAAATAAGTGGTTTTAAATAAATAAATAATTAAATATTCCGGAAATGATAAGATACACTAATCATTTTGATTCATAACTATGTTAGTAATTTATAAAATAATATTATTTTATGAAGTTAATAATATTATTGTTATTAATAACAAGATTTAATTTTGATTACCACCTAATCATTTCGAGATTGTAGTTAATTTTCTACTTTAATATATTTAATAGTAAAAATTAAATTCGTTCACTTTTTTACACGACTGCCCAAAACAAAAAGAGTGTAGGTATATGTGTTCAGGGTTCATGTATGTTTGTGGGTATGTGATTTTCTTTATTCCACCATAACTTCTAAATGCCTGAACTGATTTCGATAAATGGGGTATCGTTAGAATCCTTACAGCATCCCGAGTGACACTGGCTATATTTTTTTAAGAAAAAAAGCGACTGTACGACGCCATTTTCAAATTTCTTCTATTATTACAATATGGGCATCAAATGAAAGGCCTTGATGAGCACATTCCAAAACTATATAATATGTCACTAAAATGTGTGAAATAAAAATAAATAAATTAAAAAATATTAAAAACACGACTGCCCTGCCAAAAACGAACTAAAAAGTTAAACAACAAGTGTCATTGCAGTCGGGGGACCGTATTATGGAACAATTTTTGATCAAAAAGGTCCCCCGACTGCAATGACACTTGTTGTTTAACTTTTTAGTTCGGATTTGGCAGGGCAGTCGTGTTTATAATATTTTTTTAATTTAATTTTTAAAGCAGGCCTTGTGATTTATGATAATAAAAAAAAAATTCTTATGTACTTACTCGCTACATCACCAATTTTTTTGATAAGATTAGAGATAAGTACTTAATATGATTAAAAATTTATTATCTTTTGCCTACGTATTTATCCAAGATGACTTTTTTCAGTACAGCATATACAGGGTGACATTTTGAGTCATTCTACTTTTCCCCACCAAGCCACCCCACTGATGAACATAAGTAGAAAAAAGTGAAAATATACATCATACTGAACAACTATAAGACCCACGCGGAAATCGCGAAAATAAATCTGCTGTTTCATACAAAAATTAATAAGGAAAATGTATGAAACAGCTGTTTTTTTTCCGCGATTTTAGAGTTGGTCCCATAGTAAAAGTTGTTCAGTTTGATAGTTTGATGGTCCCTATCAAATTCTGCCATATTGTGGTTTAGCCATTAATTGTAACACGTTGTTACAATATTATAAAAAACCGGCCAAGTGCGAGTCGGACTCGCGCACGAAGGGTTCCGTACCAAAAAACGGCAAAAAAAATTACGTTTGTTGTATGGGAGTTTTAAGGGGATACTTATTTTATTCTGTTTTTAGTATTTGTTGTTATAGCGACATGAGAAATACATCATCTGTGAAAATTTCAACTGTCTACCTGTTGTCGTTATTAATATCGAGCAAAAAACGGCAGAAAATCACGTTTGTTGTATGGGAGCCCCCCTTAAATATTTATTTTATTCTGTTTTTAGTATTTGTTGTTATAGCGGCAACAGAAATACATCATCTGTGAAAATTTTAACTGTCTAGCTATCACGGTTCATGAGATACAGCCTGGTGACATGACACACAGACAGACAGACCGACGGACAGCGGAGTCTTAGTAATAGGGTCCCGTTTTTACCCTTTGGGTACGGAACCCTAAAAACTGTGACCTTGTAGAAGTTTTGCCGTAAAGCTTGTCTAAAGCGAACAAGGGCACCAGTGGGGCGGCTTGGTGGGGAAAAGTGGAATAATTAGATTTTTTTACTGACTTGCAATGCAGGTAGCAAAAATATTTAAAGCACTTACTAAAAGCTCTATATTCTAATGGAGATAAAAATAGCATAAGGCTGTATATTTGCATTTCAACGAAATTAGTGTTATTCCAATGAATTTATCTAAAGAATGAAAGCATTATTATTGATGTAAACTTTAGTTTTAGGAAGCAAAATTCTTAAATTAGTGCCGTATAGAGAGAAAAACATAATAAATTGTCAGGTATTTTAAAACGAAGACAATCTGTTCAAGTGGAATTTCAAATTTACTTGTCAGAGGTATTTTTCAAAAACGTTTCAGCTGTAACAAATAAGAATACGACTCATATTTATTTTTTCACTTATTGTTTGTATTGTCCCTATAGAGAGAAAATTTAATAATAAAATGCTTTTAATCACAGAGAAATAAAATATTAAAAAATGCTCAAATTTGTACACTTTGACATGTTTTTTTACTGGTATTTACAGAATCTAAAGTAATTTTTAATTTTTCTTAGGAACAATGAGGTATTTGTCTAATGTATTGCGTTTTTGTACATACTTATATCTATTTAATAATTTAATAGGAATTTTCAAAGTTCGCCCTCATTACGGCTCGCGCAGAGTTGTTTTGATCATTTATATTGAAAATTTAAAAAGAACGTGACTCTACAGCCTTAAAGGCTCAGTCTTTTTTTATGCACAACTGGATAGTGCTTGGCCTTCACCTCACCTGATGTTAAGTGACGATAAGGCCGAAGGTGGAAGCGCACTACACCCGGAATCCTCAACACAGAGGAACTGGCTATCTTACCTCTAACTGCCGGAACACAACTATTTTAATATTGTTGTTATGACGTCAGACTTAGGTAAGATGGTGGTAGCTAGCCAGGCGGACTTGGAATAAGCCCTACTACCAACCAAACCGAGTACAAATTGTACCCCCCCTGGGAATCGAACCCGGGACCCCTGCGTCTTACACGGGTGGGCGAACCACTAGACCAAATAGGCGGTGGAGTCTAACAAAAAAGTATCTATAGAAAATAATGGGGGAGCCACTTTTTTTGTATCAACAATGTGGTCCCCATAGACATGATTAGATACCTAGTTTGGTAACTACAAACTAACAAAAAAATTGAAATCTTTAGTTGAATAAAGGATTTTTACTTTTGTCATTCAAAACTAGGTAGTCTAATGTTTAATGAGGGCTTTGACATTTAAAATACTAAAAATAGTAACTATTTGGCTCACTAGATGGCGTTGATGGAAAGAGAAGTGTTAAAATTGGCTTTTAAAATAAACGGCCTGTACCAAAGATGCAAGTAAGCGCTCGCTGGCTGACATCTGCCCAAGAACCTTATATTCATATGGTTCTTGCATCTGCCCAAAGAGACACATTTCAGGGTTACATCTGCCTGCCTACCGGAGTACTCTTCGAAGCTTAGTAAAAAAAATCACATTGACACATACATTTTTATCAACGCCATCTATCGAGCCTACAGTTTTTTGTCATTTTGAAAAGCCCTCATTGTTAAATTGAGCTTTTATTTTACTAGAAGGAACCTATTTAGTAGAAAACCGTTGGATTTATGACAATAAGGATAAGTTTTACAATAACAAGAAACGGTTACTTACACAATTCGCAGATTTTTACGTCAGTGTGACTAACCCTTTATTATTTAACAGGGTTGCCATTTGAAGAAAATCTACCACAAAAATAAACTAATACTTATTATTAAGTGCAGTTATAGTATATAATATACCACAAGAACTTTAAATTCAATGTGTCATAGAATGAATTTAAAGTTCTTGGTATACCATCCTTACTAATATTATAAATGCGAAAGTCCGTTTGTTTGTTTGTTACGCCTTCACGTCTTAACTACTGAACCGATCATCATGAAATTTTGCATACACGTTGTCAAGGGTACAGATAAGGACATAGGGTACCTTTTAACCCGAAAAAAAGTATTGTTCCCGAGGAATAGCAAAAAAAGTCTCCACGCAGACGAAGTAGCGGGCGGCCGCTAGTTACCAAATAAAGGCAGGATAATTTGGCTGATCACTGCTGGGGCACAGGCCTTCCTTATGCGTGGATAAGGTGGATGGGCCATAACCCACCACGCGGGCCCAATGCGGATTGGTCGGTGTTAACAACTGCAAATGCAGCCGGGACCAACGGCTTAACGTGCCTTCCGAAGCACGGAGGAGCTCGAGATAATACATTTTTGGTCACCCATCCCATGACCGACCCTCGCGAAAGTTGCTTAACTTCTGCAATCGCCGGGCATACGAAAGTTTTATCAAGGTGAAACGGACACGCTTCGCGATTCATCACGATTGCAATGCAGGGTTGCCAGATAGTCGGGATTCGCCTGGATTCTCCCGGAATTTCAAGTGATCTCCCGACTCCCGATAAATATAAAAATCTCCCGGAAAAACAGCTGTTCCGAAATTTCTCTAGAAAACAATAATTTTCGCGGATGAAACCACTGATTACAAGATTAGTGGATAAAACTGACTAAAAATCGTTACAGAAAGGCAAGAGTACGATGAAACCAATACGAATTGCGCTGCGCGGCCATTCTCTTACTATACAGCAGTTTACATTTTAATTTTAAATATATATTTCTCCCGACAACAATCGCAAAATCCTTTTCAAAATTTTCAAATTTCCTCCAGGTATTTTGGACTTCTGATCTGGAAACCCTAATTGCATTAGGTATCAGCGAACTAAAATCTATGGAATAAGTATTCCACTCAAAAGATGGCACCACACGAAAATTACAACTTAGTAGATGGAGTTAAAAATGCTGGCATTTAATTATGCACCACAAAGCGTCTGAACACTGGTTGCTTATTATTACAGACCATAATTTGTATTGTATACCCATCGATATTTTCTCTACTTACAAGAAAAAATAAGATACGTTATTTTTGCATCTTTTTACAATACAAACTGCAATTATTTTAAAGAACTGTCACCGGGCGCGTGGCTGGCCCGACTAAAGCTGTGCGGGTTGTAATTTTTTGGCCCCGTGGTGTCATTTTTTAAGCAATATTTGTTTGCAATTACACTTCCATAGATTTTAGTTCGTTGTTAGGTACCTACTTTCTTTGAGTGTTATCGTGATATCGAATAACAATGGTCTATTGAAAAATTCTTTGGTAAAGGGGAATCCCAGAGTTTAAAACTGAAGTACCGTTTTTCTTCCCATAAGCTGTAAGGTATAGGGTTGCTGCTACTGTATCTTTTACGGTAACATAACCTTTAAAAAAATTAAATTAATAATTTTATCTACACCCATGCTTTAAATCCTCTGTAAGGGGTTCTGAAACAGTTAGCTTACTGCCATCATTACAATATCCCGAGCGAGAGTGGGCCTGCAGCGCCGCGCGCCCACGCGCGAGCAACGCATTATGACATTCAGTACAACATTATAACACTCTTGCGGAAGACATAATGACGAGGAGGGAGAGGAAAGTCAAAGTCAAATCAAAACCTTTATAGAGGATACATATCATGGATTTAGATAAATATCATGGGTGTTTTTAATCAATATGTATTAAAATATTGTTCGTTTCCCTAATAAAAATAAGAAAAAATAAAAAATGGGTGTAGATAAAGTCTTGTATGCAACTGTACATAATTAGGTATTAATACACTCATGTGATAAACCCACATTCGTGTTTTAATACCCCTCGTAATAGTACAGTTGCATAAATAACTAAAATATAATTCAAATTAGCTGTTTAGCGTAGCGCTGAAGAGAATAGCACCAACCCTACACAGTTAAGTTAGCGCTATCGCACACAGGCAACTTAGTCTCCCAGCAACTGTTTAGTCTCTCACATCAAGTCCACGGGCTTATATGGAAGTGCGCACACGAAGAGACACGGTCATCTGCAACTTTTCATACAAATCACGTGAGAGACAAAAAAGTTGCGGAGACAAAAGTTGCCAGTGTGCGATAGCGCTTAGCGCTATCGCACACGGGTAACTTAGTCGCCTTGCAACTGTTTTGTCTCTGTCTCAAGTCCACGGGTTTATATGGAAGCGCGCACACGAAGCGACGCGGTCGTCTGCAACTTTTCATACAAACCATGTGAGAGACAAAATAGTTGCGGAGACAAAAGTCCCCCGTGTGCGATGTCGCTTAGGCTACGTGTCACATAAGGCGCGAGTCATCAAGCGTGTTGCGAAGTGAAAAGAACGTTGCTTCCTAGGGTTGTTGTAACCGACTACAAACGACTTTGTTAGTAGTACACTTTGTACTATTATGTATTCTGTGGTAGTACGTTCGTTATACAAGGTCATTTTGTATCCACCATCCAAATTTTGACGATGTGTTCAGTCCATGAAACTGAACAACTTTCTCTAAGGAACACATGGTCAAATATGTAAAATAAAAATCGAGTCCGTTACGCCAGCAAGAAAGTAGCTTCTAGAAGGAAGCGAGTTTGATGAATAATTTGTGCGCAATTCGGTGTAAATGTGCGCCAAATAAAAAAATTGTGGGCCTTATAGTTTTGGAATAAAACGGGAAAAACGAATTCTGCTGGGGTAACGGTACTCCAGCAGGAAGATTCTAAACTAATGATCGCAGATAAATAAAAGATATATGGGCGGGTAGCTTGATACTAGCAAGAAATGTGCGCCAAATATATAATTTGTGGGCCTTATAGTTTTGGAGATATTTGATTTCCTGCTGGCGTAACGTTTTGCCGGATCCCAGATCTCGGAAACTACTAAATGTGCGATCTTACAGTAAACATATGTAAGTAGCCCCTGATTTGTGCTATTTGTGCGGTAGAAAACATTTCAAAAATATTCACAAATTTTGAAGAAATCGGGCATTTTCTGAAAACAGAAAAAAAATTCTAGCGCCTAAACTACCACATAAAAAAAGAAACCAAAAACGGTGTTCTATTCCTCTTATTATTTCTCATTACCATAAAAAATTTGAAAACCGCACATTCACACGTTTTTGAATAATACCCACATGAAGGTGAGACCGACCATGTCATGACTTTGACGGTCAGCAGGATAAAAATATCAGAGATTATTTAGATTCTGGCCCAATGAATAATCTGTGCGGTTACTGAAGTACATGCTCTGAAAATTTCAGATACAAATTCTTCGTATTAAAGGAAATATCAATTAAAATCCAAAACAACTGTCAGTATTCCGATTAACCGACTAAATTCGATAGACCACAAAAAAGCGACGCGTTCATACATATTGATGACCTTCTTTAATGTGTCGTATTATGCAGAAAAATTGTTTGTACAGTCGCGTTCATAACTTCTTATTGGCAAATGTGGGTTAATTGTGTTTCAACATTTAAATAATTAGTTTGAGCCTGTATTTATACCAATACAATGTGGCGTTGATCTGTTACATTACACCCAGATTATATATTTTGCGGACGGCACTCTTCGAACACGTGACTGTGAAACCAGCTAAATTTCTTAAGTTACTAGAAGATCTGTTTACTTCTTAATGAAATATACCAGAATCATTGTTGTCTAAACATCAATAGCATAGCTGTTTTTATTTTCAATAACATGAAAACAACTACCTAGCTGTCTTAGGTAGGTATGTGTTTATAACTTCATTCGAACCGGAAAGAAGCACTAAAATCAGTTAACGGGCACTTCACTCGCGTATTATTATTAAGGTAGGTATTTAGTTTTGGTGTAACAAGTAGGTATTTATTGTAATAATATTTTATTAAGGTACCTAAGTACTTACTTAAAATGCAATTAATTTTACAACAGAAGTGAGTGACCAACTTCATAGCGCTTGTGCTATAAAACGACGTTTTTAGAGTTCCGTACCCAAAGGGTAAAAACGGGACCCTTATACTAAGACTCCGCTGTCCGTCTGTCTGTCTGTCTGTCGGTCTGTCTGTCGGTCTGTCTGTCTGTCTGTCTGTCACCAGGCTGTATCTCATGAACCGTGATAGCTAGACCGTTGAAATTTTCACAGATTGTATATTTCTGTTGCCGCTATAACAACAAATACTAAAAACAGAATAAAATAAATATTTAAGGGGGGCTCCCATACAACAAACGTAATTTTTTTGCCGTTTTTTGCTCGATATTAATAACGATAACAGGTAGAAAGTTAAAATTTTCACAGATGATGTATTTTTATTGCCACTATAACAACAAATACTAAAAACAGAATAAAATAAATATTTAAGGGGGGCTCCCATACAACAAACGTGACTTTTTTTGGTACGGAACCCTTCGTGCGCGAGTACGACTCGCACTTGGCCGGTTTTTTAATCTGTAACATTTTCTCTTTTCCATAGAGACCACTTACGTCCATTATACAACTTGTATAATGGACGTCAGAGGGCCTAGTACGAGTTGTGTTTCTCAACTCACTTTACGAATAGTATCGAGTGAAAGAGAGGAAATCATGCGAGTGAGTGAACGAGTGAAAGAATGAAAACGATAGTTAAATATTCGCAAAGTGAAGTGAGAACAAAAAAACAACTCGTACTAGGCCCTCTGTGAAGAGACCTACATCCATGTAGAAGTTGCATGCAAGGGATCACTGTCTATTGTCAATTTAATCGCATTGTAATTGTAGGTACATTAAGTACCTAGTTAGGTATGACAAAAAAAACGAAATAAAATTACAAAACATCCTTTATTTTTTTACTAAAATAATGTTAAAATGGTTAAAATTCTTTCAATTCAAGTAAAAATGAAATGAAACAGAAATAACTTCATTCGTTATTTAAATAAAAGCACTCACTCAAATCACTTTTTCACTTAAATGTACGTAGACGTGACGTGTACAAACCTGTTCGACAACAAAGTTAAGGAGGTCATCAATATGTATGAACGCGTCGCTTTTTTGTGGTCTATCGAATTTGGTCGGTTAATCGGAATACTGACAGTTGTTTTGGATTTTAATTGATATTTCCTTTAATACGAAGAATTTGTATCTGAAATTTTCAGAGCATGTACTTCAGTAACCGCACAGATTATTCATTGGGCCAGAATCTAAATAATCTCTGATATTTTTATCCTGCTGACCGCCAAAGTCATGACATGGTCGGTCTCACCTTCATGTGGGTATTATTCAAAAACGTGTGAATGTGCGGTTTTCAAAATTTTTTATGGTAATGAGAAATAATAAGAGGAATAGAACACCGTTTTTGGTTTCTTTTTTTATGTGGTAGTTTAGGCGCTAGAATTTTTTTTTTGTTTTCAGAAAATGCCCGATTTCTTAAAAATTTGTGAATATTTTTGAAATGTTTTCTACCGCACAAATAGCACAAATCAGGTGCTACTTATATATGTTTACTGTAAGATCGCACATTTAGTAGTTTCCGAGATCTGGGATCCGGCAAAACGTTACGCCAGCAGGAAATCAAATATCTCCAAAACTATAAGGCCCACAAATTATATATTTGGCGCACATTTCTTGCTAGTATCAAGCTACCCGCCCATATATCTTTTATTTATCTGCGATCATTAGTTTAGAATCTTCCTGCTGGAGTACCGTTACCCCAGCAGAATTCGTTTTTCCCGTTTTATTCCAAAACTATAAGGCCCACAAATTTTTTATTTGGCGCACATTTACACCGAATTGCGCACAAATTATTCATCAAACTCGCTTCCTTCTAGAAGCTACTTTCTTGCTGGCGTAACGGACTCATAAAAATCGCCTTTCCATACAAATCAAATAGATCACGTGATCAATTGAGTATGGGATGAACAAATTTTTTTTTGCGAAATTTGACACATGTTTCTTACAGAAAGTTGTTTAGTTTCATTGACTTAGACCGGGCGGCCATCGCATGGTTACCTACCCCATCGAGTTACTGGATATTACCACCTTCCACGAAAAGTAGGCCTTAAATAGGTAGGAAAAATGTTGGTCTGCCGGGGCTCAACCTGGAGGAACCTTGGCGGTGCAAAGCTGTGCTACCCACTTTTGACCATCATTTTACCTCATGTGGTTACTGAACAAAACCTTTTCGTTGCTTTTAGTCTCTATTAGTAGAGTCAAAATAATTATGTCTGCCGAGCGAATTCTTGGAGGGTTTCGCAGTCCAACCATTTTTAGGGGTCGCATGTTTTACCTCATCGAGTTACTGGATGAAACCAAGTTCTCCTGGTAGCTAAAATGGTCCCCTTTAAATATTAATTGGTCTGCCAGTTCGCAACCTGGCAGTTTTTGCAGTCCAACCAAATAACTACATAGCATAAAACAAAAAAGCTTCCCGCTGTTTGTACCTATGTATGCTTAGATCTTTAAAACTACGCAACGGATTTTAATGCGGTTTTTTTTAATAGATAAGAGTGATTCAAGAGAAATGTTTATATGTATAATACTTGCATAATATAGCAGAGAAACACTGATAATTTTAAAGGTTTCTAATGTGTGTCGTAAATAAACACTTTTTTTGCGCTTACATTACAAACGCTGGCTGAACCCTACGAGATAGATCAAAAAATGTACTACAGTATTATCTACCTTAAAAAGGTCCACATAAAACTTCTTGGTGGTATATGTCTATCTCTTAGGGATAACCCACAATAACCAGTTTTATCCTTTCTTTTTATGAGAAACTAGCTGACCCGACAGACGTTGTCCGGTCTTAGTTATGAATATTGAATTCGAATTGGTATAATTAATGAAAAGTTGGGTTCAGAGATATTATAGGTCCCGTTTTCGTTACCGTTCCCCTTCCCCTTTCGTGTCCCGTTCCCGTTTACTTTATAACCCAACAGCTTTATAACCAAGTATATATCACTTGTTATGTTAGTAACGTGTATGTTAGTCTATCCAAACTTACCAATTTAATATTAGATGTGGTGGCTCTGAACTAACCGTGATGAGCACTAATAAATTCAGTTTTCATAGATCCTTTTTGTAAGAAATAATAAATTAATTAATTTACATTTATTTCCTCAATAAAATAACTCCGACCGAAGCATCTGTTTGTTTTATTACACCCTCTTTGACGATATTTGCAGCACGCATTCTTTTAATTCTATGTCAAACGTCATATTTAAAAAGTTTATTTGGCCAAAATAATGGCGATGATATAAGTCTTATGGGTGAGACCTTGGAAGACCTGAACACAATGCTCGAAGATCTCCGAAGTGCTTCCCAAAGAGTGGGTCTTAGGATGAACATGGATAAGACGAAAATCATGTCTAATGCCCATGTCGTACCCGCTCCAGTTCATGTTGGGAACACAATACTTGAACTTGTTGACCATTATGTATACCTAGGACAGGCAGTCCAGTTGGGTAAGTCCAACTTCAAGAAAGAGATCTCTCGTCGAATCCAACTCGGATGGGCAGCATTCGGGAAGCTCCAAAAAATCTTCGTGTCCGATTTACCTCAGTGTCTCAAGACAAAAGTCTATGAACAGTGCGTGTTGCTAGTGATGACTTACAGCAGCGAAACGTGGTCGCTAACTATGGGTCCCATAAGGAGGCTCAAGGTCACCCAGCGTGCAATGGAAAGAGCCATGCTTGGCGTTTCCCTGCGTGATTGAATCAGAAATGAGGAGATCCGCAGGCAAACTAAAGTAACCGACATCGCTCGAAGGATTGCTCAGTTAAAGTGGCAATGGGCTGGACACATAGCGAGAAGAACCGATGGTCGTTGGGGCGGAAAGGTTCTTGAATGGCGACCGCGCACCGGACGACGCTCCGTGGGTAGGCCCCCGATAAGGTGGACGGACGATCTGGTGAAGGGAAGCCACTGGATGCGGGCAGCGCAGGACCGATCGTCGTGGAGATCTTTGGGGGAGGCCTATACCCAGCAGTGGGTGTCATGCGGCTGATATGATGATGATGATATAAATATTGCCGGCGTTTGACCGTAAATGTTTTTATTTAAACTCATTACACACGTGTAATTCAAAATTGGAGCAAACTTTTTAATTAAACACGAATATGGGTGTCCAATAAAAAGCCTTGATGAGCGAGCACATTACAAAAAAACTTTTAAAAAAAATATTAGATATTATACTAGCTTTCACGGTTCATGAGATACAGCCTGGTGACAGACAGACAGACAGCGGAGTCTTAGTAATAGGGTCCCGTTTTTACCCTTTGCGCACGGAACACTAAAAACTAAAAAAAAAAAATATGGGTATCAAATGAAAGACCTTGATGAGCACATTCCAAAAAATTTAACAAAAATTTAATTTGCCAACTAAACCACAGTTTTCCACAGGATAAAATGTTTGTCGCAGAGTCGAGCCGTTGCATATACGACTTGTCGCAGTAGCGTTATATCGGAGTAGGGTGCGCCGCAGTGGAGATCAGTCGCTATGAGGATATGCGCAGAAGTCTTTATCGCAATCACGTTAGCGGCAGTAACAAACTGTCGCGATCGTGTTATGTGCAGTTTTGTCTGTCGCAGTCATGTCGCAGTCATGAAATACACTCCTGACGGAGCAATTTTCAAAGTATGCGGAGCTACGCATACTTGATATCACATGGGTACCGCTAACATGCAACTTTTACTGGGGGTAAAAAAACTGTACTGGGCGTTGCTCTGTAAGAGTTTTTCTTGCCTTGAAAATAGCTTTTCACCTGTGCACTGCTAAAAAAATGGTTTAACAAAAACACATTTAATGGTATGGGCGCCATTTGCTTTTCGCAGTATCAGTGCTGCAAACGCCATAAAAAACTGTTCGGATATGTTCAGAAACCAAGAAATAACAGTTTTTTTTTAATTCATAGTTATCAATAATGTAACCCCGTAATGTCAAAGTACCCCCATTTTACGGTAAGTACATAATGAATAGTTTTTCGCATATAATAAACTAATTGTATTTAATATTTCAGTTTGAAAATAATAGGTAAACAGAAAGCAACCAAATAAATCAAAAATAAAATTTCGTCTATAGACAGAACATTTAATTCAAACTATATTAAACTAGCGAGTCGCCCCGGCTTTGCAGGGGTACAATGCTGATACTATGGCCATATTAATCTATATCATATTCATGCACAATGTATTTAAGGTACTTAATTGGATAAGGATTAATGCTGTATTGCTTAAAATCGCTTCGTAAATAAGCTATTATTTCTCATAAAAAGAAAGGATGAAACTGGTTATTGTGGGTTATCCCTAATAGATAGACATATACCACCAAGAAGTTTTATGTGGACCTTTTTAAGGTAAATAATACTGTAGTACATTTTTTGATCTATCTTGTAGGGTTCAGCTAGCGTTTGCAATGTAAGCGCAAAAAAAGTGTTTATTTACGACACACATTAGAAACCTTTAAAATTATCAGTGTTTCTCAGCTATATTATGCAAGTATTATACATATAAACCTTTCTCTTGAATCACTCTATCTATTAAAAAAACCGCATTAAAATCCGTTGCGTAGTTTTAAAGATCTAAGAATACATAGGGACTTAGAGCATCGCGGAAGGGAGCAGCCTTAGCGATTATTACTCTATTCAAATTATTCTGGCATTTTTTGCGGGGGGGGAAAGTGCACACAAGTGCAGTTCCGCATACTCACATACAAAAAGAACACTGTAAAGACGACACCAACACATAAAAAATAAAACAAAACAGCAAAAATTTGTGTACGGATGAGTCAAATCATCATGATCAAAATATGACACGTTTTTGACATAAAGGGCTGGGCTCAACTGTCGTTGCAGCAATATCGATACGGAAAAAGGAATAAAGGTAACAAACTCAAATATTTTACATGGGGTGAATAACAACAAAGACCCAACAAGCAAAAAAGTCTCAGGATGCGCACGTTTTTAGAGTGGTAGGCTTACAGGGGCCCTATTTTTGAATCGTAGGGGACAGTAGGTAGAGCTGTCTATGTTCGCCAGATCTTCAGTACCATCTGGAAGGAGCCTGTCGCGAAGAACCGCAAACAGATCAGAAGCTAGATAAGACCACAAATGGCCTTACTCCTCAGAGTTTGTGGCTCCAGATTGAGGCGGTCTCGAAGCAGGAGCGCTGCCTCCTTTGAAAAACAGTAGTGCACCCGGGATTTTTCTTCGTCATGTTTTTCAAATAAATTTATTCTGTCTGGGTTATGGTGGCGACAAGGAACATCTTTTGGATCCGACAATGACGATAGGCTGGTCAGTCAACGACATATTCAGCGAAAATACAAAGTAAACATGATGTGAAATTCCTTTAATGGCCCGTCATCGCCCCATTAAAAATTCTACCTCTAAAGAATGTTCCAGACGGATTAAATCACGCCTCCCAAGTTCCCAACAGAGGTGACCTTGCTTGATGCAAACTCGTGTAGCCGCAACACAATCCGTGGATAGAAACCACACCCCAATCAAGCTTCCACAAAGGTGACCTCTGTTGGAGGGCATGATTTAATCCGTCTGGAACGTGCTTTAAATGTAATTTAATGAGCGCTGATGCGCTAAAGTTGCTTCGTGCAATACAAAATACCGGTAAATGGGCGGTTTGACACTTCATTAGATAAATTTGACATTTCCATATTTAAATTTTAAAGGAGCTTTAAAATGCATCTAATTTTCCTTCCTACAATACTTTAATGAAACATTAGGGTTTAATGTGGAATTAAAAAGATAAAAATCTTTCTTGCAATTGAGTGTGAGTCTGTCAGAAGTTAAAAAGAATTAATAAATATTTAAGGAATATTTCAGGTATATCACATTTATGAGACTGCTGAGCAGGACCAGGCCATGTCCTTTATCGACAAACATTGTGATACGGTAACATCACTAAGTTGCTCATCGGCGAGAACTCAGATTTATCTAGCGACAGATCTGAAATTTGTACGGACGAGCCATGGACGAGCAGACCCAATGTCACTGAACAAATTTGACAACTAATCAATAATAAAATATACGAATTTAATGTTTAAATGTAAACAAATAGCAATAATACGACAAAAAATTACTTTCATGTGAAATGTAACACCGTCTTTTTGTAAACTTTGATGTTCCAGACCTCTTTTAACAGCAAAAAACTCATCAATTCGGCATTTTAAACACTGCAGCGTTCACTTGCGCGACTGGACTCGGTCTAGAAAGAAATCCGGGCGCAACTGGTTTTATTAACCGCGTATGCCCATTTGGGCTTGTACTTCGGCAGAGGGGAACGCTTCGTATGGCTTCTCTTTCTGGGACAGAAGCGCGTCTTACTCTAAGCATAGGGACAAACAGCGCGAAGCTTTTTTGTTTTATGCTATGTAGTTATTTGGTTGGACTGCAAAAACTGCCAGGTTGCGAACTGGCAGACCAATTAATATTTAAAGGGGACCATTTCAGCTACCAGAAGAACTTGGTTTCATCCAGTAACTCGATGAGGTAAAATAGCAACCCCATGCGGCCCCTAAAAATGGTTGGACTGCGGAACCCTCCAAGAATTCGCTCGGCAGACATAATTATTTTGACTCTACTAATAGAGACTAAAAGCAACGAAAAGGTTTTGTTCAGTAACCACATGAGGTAAAATGATGGTCAAAAGTGGATAGCACAGCTTTGCACCGCCAAGGTTCCTCCAGGTTGAGCCCCGGCAGACCAACATTTTTCCTACCTATTTAAGGTCTACTTTTCGTGGAAGGTGGTAATATCCAGTAACTCGATGGGGTAGGTAACCATGCGGTGGCCGCCCGGTCTAACTGGACACATCCTTAAAATTTGGATGGTAAGTTTAACATGATCCGATATACTACCTACATCAGAATCTAATACCACACATTAAAAGATATCACTTAGAGTCCCCTCAAAGTCCCTTAGAAATAACTCCCTCTTGTTTTTGCCCTCAGTCCATACTAATTACAGGCAAAATGAGTTTATGTGGCGTGCCAGCAACAAATTTAATGAACTGTGCAGAACATTCGATTTTGATCTTTTCAACACAAGTGTGACCAGTGCGAGGAATGCGATCAGTAGGCATTTTTTCAACTCTTAATTTTACGATACCTATCAATTTTGTTATTTCATTGAGCAACTGTAGTTTATCAAATGAGATGTGTAATCTTAGTTCGTAAGTATTAATTTATCATTTTTAATTACTATTTGTGAGGACCTTTAAGTGGCTATCCACTGCTATACTTATTACCTATTATTGTTTGTTGCCGTTGGTCTTCCTTGAAATAAAAAAAAAAAAAAAATTAGATAATGTGCAGCAGCGTTTCCGATGTAAACGGTCCAACACTGCGCTCTCCAACGCGCCGCCAAGCGGCAGATTACGGCAGCATCCGCCCACGGGCCCACGGGCCACGGGAGAGGGCTAGGCTAGCCTGCAGTGGACGTACTGTATTTTTTTGTGCACAACAACGAGATAGTGTTTGGCACCTCACCTGATGTTAAGTGACGATCAAGATGGAAGCGCACTACACCCGAAATCCTCATCACTGAGGAACTGGCTATCTTACCTCTAACTGCACGGAACACAATAATTTTTAAATTGTTGTTATAGCGTCAGACTTATACCTTGTTCGCCGAATGAAGCTAGTACGGAAAGGATGCGCTTACACACGATTGGACGCAGATAAGAGGCTAAGACCGTGTTCACAATGCGATGCGAGTCACAATTAGTCTGTCGTTGCTCTCCGTGCCGTTCAGATGTCTACCGCTTACATTGTTCGTTGTAATCATTATGTTTACAATATATTTTTTTTATATTCTAAACCTAATATTTTTTATTATAATTTTAATTAATGTTATTATATTATTTTAACATCAAAGTAATGTTTAATTGAAAAAATCCCAATCTAAAATTCCTTATTTCCACAGAACAAGAAAAAAAAGGTATTAACCCTGGGCCCTATTTTTGAATCGCTCGGCAGGCGTTCAGCGCTCTTTTCGACTGATTTTCGTTCGACATATGACTGAAAACAATGAGATGTCGAACGAAAATCAGTAGAAACGAGCGCTCGACGGCGGTCGAGCGATTCAAAAATAGGGCCCCTGTATTAGCAGTATGAACACGCCTTACGATTTTATACCTGTCGCGGGCGCTCGCCAGATCATTTGTTGTCCTTATTGTTTGTATGCAAATGTGAGAAAGAGACAGCGCTTTGCTAGCTTGATTCAGCGAACAGGGTTTAGGTATTTACCCCCTTTCTGGGAATGGAACCCGGGACCCCTGCGTCTTACACAGGTGGGCGAACCACTAGACCACAAAGGCGGCCTTTTATTTTATTGGGATAAAAAGTGTCACCATAGAACTTACCAAGTTATCGTCCGTGGTGATGTCCACCGATTCGTTGCGACTCTTGAGGACCGAGCACTGTCTCCTGACCAGGTCGGAATCTCCGTTGCTCGCCGCCACATGGATGGGTCTGAAAAACAATGAACATTTTATAAACAGCTGTTACTTTTGTACCATCAATGGTACTAGTGGGATAAGTCCATATCAGTTGTACCATCAATGGTACTGTGGGATAAATCCATACCAGTTGTACGGTACAACTATGGCCTCGGACCATAGACTATGGTCTGAGGTCATCCCATACTAAATTGATCACGTGATCTCTTTGATTTGTACGGATAGTCGATTTTTTTTACATATTCAGCCATGTGTTCCTAAGAGAAACTTGTTCAGTTTCATGGACTGAACACATCCTCAAAATTTGGATGGTGAATACAAAATGACCCTGTATATCGCGTGATATAGCGTTTTATCGACACTCAACTGTCAAAATCCATTGTCTTTTGACAGTTAGACGTGATAAATCGCTATGTCATATCGCGTTTCGGTAGTCATGCTAGGGGGGCTGCTGGGATACAGAAAAGGACATAGGATACCTTACATACATACATACATGGGTGAATCAACTTTTTAATGTCAGGAAAAAATCGAGCCATGCGTGTTTTTTTATAAATTAAATTTAATATAATTTAATTTAATTTAATATAATAAAAATTAAATTAATATATTTTTTTTAAATCTCTATTTTACGATATTAAGATTCATAGCCAATAAAACATACTTTAGTCCAATCAATAAAGGAGTTGTAGAATGCATGAGAGGGGACCTAAGTGATTTCTCCTGAAACTTGTTCAGGGTACTTAGGAACTAAACATACTAAAAGTCCTGACGTTTCGGAGGTGAGCCAGAGGGTGGAGGGGGGGGGAGAAGGTACCACTTTTAGGTTTTTCGCCAATATCTCAAAAATGGTGCGTTGTGGCGAAAAATGTTCAATGATGAAATGAAAGCTTATAAAATTCTCTATAACTTTAGTTCTGTACACTTTGTTCGAATTTGTAACCGTTTTTTGGCTACTCGCTCATGAAATGTGAAAATTTGGATGATGGGCAAGATGACCAAGGGAGTTGTTCTATACACTCTCTACCAACAAATGATATATCATTAGAAAGGCCTTTTTAGACCAATATTAACTGCAAACAAACTTTAAATCAATTGTTAGTATTTTTGGAGTTAAAGGTCAATTAGCTTCCGCACGCGTCTTCGTCCACGTGGATCCTAGTGAACCTTTGATCAAAATAAAAAGTACCCTATGTTTTAATTCAGATTATAAACTATATGTATGCTAAATTTAACCTAAATCCGTTCAGCCGTTCTTGAGTTATAAGTTGTATGAGTTATAATTTATGAGCTACATACTCCGGAAAAAGGAATTCTTCAACTCCTTTTTTAGACAAATAAAAACCTTATGAAACAAAGTCAAGTTATTTACACAACTTATAACTCAAAAACGGCTGAACGGAATTAGATTAAATTTAGCATACATATAGTTTATGATCTGAATCAAAACATAGGGTACTTTTTATTCCGATCGAAGGTTCCCTAGGGTCCACGTGGACGAAGACGCGTGCGGAAGCTAATTGACCTTCAACTACAAAAATACTAACAATTGATTTAAAGTTTGTTTGCAGTTAATATTGGTCTAAAAAAGGCCTTTCTAATGATATATCTTTTGTTGGTAGAGAGTGTATAGAACAACTCCCTTGGTCATCTTGCCCATCATCCAAATTTTCACATTTCATGAGCAAGTAGCCCAAAAACGGTTAGAAATTCGAACAAAGTGTACAGAACTAAAGTTATAGAGAATTTTATAAGCTTTCATTTCATCATTGAACATTTTTCGCCACAACGCACCATTTTTGAGATATTGGCGAAAAACCTAAAAGTGGTACCTTCTCCCCCCCCCCCCCCTCCACCTTCCGGCTTACCTCCGAAACGTCAGGACTTTTAGTATGTTTACTTCCTAAGTACCCTGAACAAGTTTCAGGAGAAATCGCTTAGGTCCTCTCCCATGCAATCTACACCCCCTTTTGGGTCATTTATTGACTGAACTAACTTAGTTTTGTACAAAAATAATCAATAGTTTAAAGAAAAACATGGGTGACCCAGGGGACAATGTTGTCCCCAGCTTTTATATGAAAAATAGGTGTTGTCTCCTGAGTCACCTATGTTTTTCTTTAAAATCACCTAAAAATTTTCATGTCTTTTAAGTTTTCTTATAAGATAATTAGCTGAGAGTATTTGCAACTACAGATTAACTTCATATAAAAATGGTTCACGTAGATATTTTAAGAAATGCCATAAAACAACAAAAATTTGATTCACCTCACGCCTGTTTCCCATGGGGGTAGGCAGAGACTATGGATCGCCACCAGCTACGATCCTTGCACACTTCTTTCGCTTCATTCACATCCATCAATCTTTTCATACATGCCCTGCGGTTTTTGTCACTGCGTACACCAGCCTTTTTACCTTTGTACCATGCATTTGTACCTTTCATCCAGAAAAAACCGGCCAAGTGCGTGTAGGGCCACGCGCCATAGGGTTCCGTAGTTACCTTATACCATACATTTAATACCACCTATCATTTTTCGTTTGCAAAAATAACTTTGTTTTTCACAGTGTTGGTATGAATGACAAAGTTATATTTGCGGTTTTGGAAAATGTGCTATATCTCAAAAACTAATAACTATATCTCGTTCAAACTAATTTTGGTTGAAAGTGTTTATTAAGATCTATAGCATATATTTTTTTTAGATTTTTCACTTTCTTATTTCAAAAGCTAAAGGGGGGGGGACACACATTTTACCACTTTGGCGGTGAATATCTTTCAAACGGTTGACTTTGAGAAAAAGTTGTCTTAAGAACCTCAATGTCATTTTTAAAGACCTATCTATAGACACCCAACACGTGTTGGTTTGAAGAAAAAATTTTTTTTCAGTTTCAATTCCATGTATGGGGAGCCCCCCCTTAATCTTTTATTTTCCTTATTTTTGTATTAAATTCGTTAAGCGGTTAACAGAATACATCTACCTACCAAGTTTCAACTGTGTAGTCTTAATACTTTCGGAATAAAGTGGCTGTGACATACGGACAGACAGACAGATAGACAGACAGACAGACAGACAGACAAACAGACATGACGAATCTATAAGGGTTCCGTTTTTTGCCATTTAGGCTACGGAACCCTAAAAAGTGCTTTTTTCGAGGGATAGAAAACAAAGTTGTGGGCAGTCGCTAGTTATCTTTAAAAGACTTATTAATTTGATATCCCCAATAAGTACCTATAAAATAGAAGTTAAAATGATAAGGGGAAACATTTTGAACTAAATAACATGCGTTTATCACATATCGTGTGTCCCTGTGGAAATGTACGATAACTAGGCGTGTTTAATTTATCAATAATAAACTACGCAGATATTCTAGAAAAAACCGGCCAAGTGCGAGTCAGACTCGCGCACGATGGGTTCCGTACCAAAAAACGGCAAAAAATCACGTTTGTTGTATGGGAGCCCCCCTTAAATATTACTTTGATTCTGTTTTTAGTATTTGTTGTTCTAACTATCATGGTTCATGAGATACAGCCTGGTGACAGACAGACAGAGAGACAGACAGACGGACAGCGGAGTCTTAGTAATAGGGTTCCGTTTTTACCCTTTGGGTACGGAACCCTAAAAATGGAATTTTTGAGTTCTTGGTTTCGTAATGACTTTGGTCACAGAATACTGGGCCCTAATTAATAACGTGACAATTTTATATCCATTACGTCAACCAATTTGAAAATAGAACAAACTACTCAAAGCTACACCGCAATGTAAACCAAATTGTCATGACAAAGGACAAATTGTCGCGTTATTAAATAGGACCCTGTCTTCAGATTTGGTAACTTTGTTGCAATCAACTCTGACAGAAATCGCAGTTACATTGCTGCTTTAATAAGAACCAATATGACAACTATCTTACTTAAAGCAGCAATGTACCTGCTGCGGTTTCAATCGATTTGTTAGAAACATAGTTAGATAATTAGGGGGCCCGCTGGTCTCTTATTATTTATGCCGTCCGTTCGCGCCGGCCACACAGCGTCTGTTTTGTGCAGTCATCTTCAAACGCTGACGTCAGCGTATGACATGATTACGCTGACGTCAGACGTCAGCTCAGATTCAAGATAAAGGCCGAATAATTCCATTATGCTGTTACTTCTATGTTATATACATGCTGAAATTTTAATCATTTGGTTACCGCCGTGGGGTGGTTCCACTCATGATTACAAGCAACTTTTACTATGGGGCCAACTCTCCTGCTCGCAAAAAAAATCAGCTGTTCCATACATTAAGGTCGAGTAGGTACTGCACGATTGTATCGAACAGCTGTTTTTTTTTTTGCGAGCAGGAGAGTTGGCCCCATAGTAAAAGTTGCTTGTAATCATGAGTGGAACCACCCCACGGCGAGAACCAAATGATTAAAATATGAGCGTGTATATGGTCTGTGTTTCTGTATGTCATGTTTTGATTTTTTTCAGCAACCAAAAGCTCTGGATCTTTTTTCTATTAATAAGAAAGCTTATTCTTACCATTCAAAAAATTTTCAACTAATTAGATTTTTTTTATACATTCACCATTTTACAAATGACTAATTTAAAAGAAACATTAGAATGAGGGCTTTTCATAGTGACATTTAAAATAATAAAAATAGTAATTATTCCCCTCAATAGATGGTGTAAATGCTCTTAGAAGATTAGTAAAAAATCACATTGACACCCATTTTTATTAACGCCATAGCCTACACTTTTTAGGGTTCCGTAGCCTAAATGGCAAAAACGGAACCCTTATAGATTCGTCATGTCTGTCTGTCTGTCTGTCTGTCTGTCTGTCTGTCCGTATGTCACAGCCATTTTATTCCGAAAGTATTAAGACTACACAGTTGAAACTTGGTAGGTAGATGTATTCTGTTAACCGCTTAACGAATTTAATACAAAAATAAGAAAAATAAAAGATTAAGGGGGGGCTCCCCATACATGGAACTGAAACTGAAAAATTTTTTTTTCTTCAAACCAACACGTGTTGGGTGTTTATAGATAGGTCATTAAAAATGACATTGAGGTTTCTAAGACAACTTTTTCTCAAAGTCAACCGTTTGAAAGATATACAACGCCAAAGTGGTAAAATGTGTGTCCCCCCCCTTTAACTTTTGAAATAAGAGAGTGAAAAATCTAAAAAAAATGTATGCTGTAGATCTTAATAAATACTTTCAACCAAAATTGGTTTGAACGAGATATAGTAATTAGTTTTTGAGATATAGCACATTTTCCAAAACCGCAAATATAACTTTGTCATTCATACCAACACTGAAAAACAAAGTTATTTTTGCAAACGAAAAATGATAGGTGGTATTAAATATGGTATGGTATAAGGTAACTACGGAACCCTATGGCGCGTGGCCCGACACGCACTTGGCCGGTTTTTTGTTATTGTGAAAAGCTCTCATTGACAACCCTGAAATCGGGCCACTGACTCGCATCGCGAATTTATCATTTCGGAAATGTCTAACATAACTACTTACTCACTGATTCATGCAAATAAACGAAATAATATAGTCATTGTATGATAAATAAACACTCATTCGTTGAAAAGAGACCGCATACTTACCTTACTAATATTATAAATGCTAAAGTCCGTTTGTTTGTTTGTTACAGGGCTGGAAACCAGGTTAATTTCGATCTCAAACAGGTTTTTTCGTAGTGTTCACTCGGAGCGGAACCGATTCGCGAGCGATATTGCTTCTGGGATAAAGCGGCGGGTTGATTATCTAATTAGAAACCACCTAGCGACCGGTTGCAGTTCATAGATGATAGTGATCCATTGCTACTTCTTTTTGGATTAAAAAAAAACATACCAAAGAAAAGTAGCAATGTATGTGGAATGAAACCGGTCGCTAAATAGTTTCTTTTTAGATAATCAGGGGGTCGTTCCGAACCTACGCTCCGAGTGCAACCGAACGCTCTAACGCCGTTCCAAACATTAGAGCGTGACGTTCGGTTGTAACAACTTTCCCGTTCCAAACGTCAGAGCGTTGCAACCAAACAACCATCAAAATTGATGGTTGTAAAACGCTCTGACGTTTGTCTATGAAAACATGTCAATGTCATTTGACATTATTTTGTATTTTGATGTTTTTGTGTCTAATTTTCAAATAAATCATGGTAGCTTCGCAAAAAAAACTGTTTTTATTTGATTTTGAATAAAGGAAAGTTTAAATTATTCCTATTTCAAGTGGAAAATAAGGACTTTGTTTTGACATTGACATTTAAAGTTCTTGGTCGTTCCTAACCTTAGAGTGAGTTAAAAAACAACCGGTTGGTTGTTTTTTAACTGCACTCTAAGCCTCTGAACGCAACCCAGGGTGCCGGTTAATTCCACGACACGCGTGAAGAGTGCAGCGATATATTTTGTCTCTTTTTATCTGCGGGCGGGATCACGACGCGACGTCTTTCGATTCGTTGCTTTGCATCGGGTGGGCGGAGCGAACAAAATCATTTTGGTATTAACCAGGTTTTGGGAACGGAATCAAGACCAAAACGGTCTACGAGCTTAACCAGAAATAATACCGGTTTCGACGAGCAGAATCGAAATAAAAACGCTCTTTTCAAAATGTATGAAGCTGCGCGAAACCTGGTTCCGAATTTTAACCAGGTTTTTCAGCCCTGGTTTGTTACGCTTTCACGTCTTAACTACTGAACCGATCATCATGAAATTTTACATACATAGAAGGACATAGCGCACCTTTCATCCAGAAAACAAGTTTTGTTCCCGAGGGATTGCAACAAAACTTTACACGCAGACGAAGTCGTGGGCGGTCGCTAGTTAATCATAGATCAAATGTAATTTTGCAAAAGAGAAGGGTCATTTCCCGTTGTCCCCTACCTTTTTCCCCCACTGGGGGACATTTACGGGTTGACAAGTGTGCATTCACCTTTACAAGAGGTTTTCAGTTTGTCTACCACCCACTTTGAGAATTAATTATTTTCCATAGTCTGTTTATCAGTTGTCAATTAGTCATAATTAAAGGCCGGATTTGCGGTGGCAGGAATACAAACTTGCTAGTGCTTACCAAATTATCGTAAATGTTTTTATATATCGATGTTTTGAAAATATTTTTGAAGTGGAACTTCTTTGATCGCGTCTGTATTTATTTTTTGTATTTTACCAAGGAGGATGTATTTCTTAAAAATTTGACATTCTACTTCACTGACTTTGACTTTGCTATCTTTGCATCAAGAAAAACGGCAGTGAATTTTATTATTTATACATTTCACGATTTTCACTTTTCTTAATGTAGGTAGGTAATTTCAACTATTTCCGACAGTAAATCTATATATCACGTTACATAATTATAATTTTTTTATCGATAAATTACACAAATAGATAATCAAGTTGTCCACGCCCTATTAATTGTCATTTTATTCGTGCTACCGAAAATCCGGGGTCTGGTCATAATAGGTATGTCTTTTAAGTTTAAAGTACCTGAGCGACCGAGCATTGCTCGGTTATTACTATTTACATGGTTATCTCAAACATTAACTACATTTTTTTAAACTTGTCTAAAAACAATTTTTTTTTTTTAAATATATAACCTTGAACATATAAAAATTAACAAAAGTAAGTCACCGAGCGGGATTCGAACACGTAACACTCGTTTCTTGGATTGAAATACCGTTAAAAAAATTACCATATAAAAAATAACGTTAAAAATACCGTTAAAACATTTTATCGGTAAATGACATGGCCAGTTTATGTATGGGTGTTGGCATTGTTATCAAATTTAGTTTACATCTATGATTTTTGGTGTTTTATATTTGTGAATATTGGCACATTCAATGGATGTAAATAAAAAACTCAAAAAACTTGTCATTACAACACACTAGACGTAAACAGTTTCAATAAACCTTATAATAAGATCGCTGGCAACAAGTATTAAGAATATGATTTTGCTATTAAAAACGTAAGGCGCTTTAAAATAGCGAACAGTTGCGAATTATTACGGTAAACTGATATGGTTTATATTAAGGATTTCAACTGTATATTGATTAACATTTATTAAACTGGGTGATAGTCTCAAAAAATGTGACAATAATAACAAAGTATATTCAAAAGGCTGACCAGGGCAACATTAATAAAAAGATAATTATAAATGTAAAAAATCCAGTAAAGAGAGTTTCATTTAGTAAAATGTTCGTAATAGGAGCATTGGCGTCGTCTATATCACAATGTTTACAAAGTAGTATCCATGTGTTGAAAGTCCATAATTATGGTTCATTATGGCGACAGTTGACAAACGGTACTTTGAATTCACCTTGCATTACTTATTATTTTCAAATAAAAACTGACAGATTCAGAGAGGTTCAAAACTACGTGTTAATTCATTTTTCTATTTTTATTTTGCAATATTATTTACGATGTGCGTATAAATGGAATGTATTTGTTTGACAGTTGATAAAAGGTACTTTGAATTCACCTTTCAATACTTATTATTTTGAAATAAAAACTGACAAGTTCATAGAGGTTCAAAACTAAGTGTTAATTCATTTTTCTATTTATATTTAACAATATTATTTATTATGTGTGTGTAAATGGAATGTACTTTTTTGGCCATGTCCTTTACCGGTAAAAATAACGTTAAAATTAACGTTATTTTTGACATAAGGTTAATGTTAAAATTTACGTTAAAAAAAAGTAAGAAATAACGTTATCATTCCTTGGTCTTAACCCGCTGGACCAAATTGACAGTGGCTGGCAGGACGAAATTAGCGACCATTTTCTGCGTCGAAAGAAAAACGCATGAAAACTCGAATACACGCGTTTTCCCAAATATAAGACTAATCTAGATCGATTGTTTACCCCCGAAAACCCCCATATGCCAAATTTAGAGCCATTTCCGAGATCACAGAAACAAAATATATACATATAAATAAATATACGGCTTAGTAGCAAAAGGACCTATTAGCAAAAGGACCTATTCGCAAAATGCCACACGGCCAAAAAAGGCCACGTTCTCGGAATGACTTGTTCTCGAAAGGACCTATTCGCATAATACCTCATTCTCGAAAAGACACATTCGCATAATGCCTTATTCGCGTAATGACTTATTCTCAAAAGGACACATTTTTTTTAATATCTGCCAGCTTTAACGTTAACAGCAAATGATTGGTAATTATCATGTAATACATTTTTATTACATTTTAATTCGTCAGCTCCGCTATAGATATAATATTTGATAAGAAATATAACATAAAATTGACTAAATTAGAGATACAGGAAATTACTGTGGAACAATTCTTCAAACAAATTATGTAAGTATTTGCAACTTTTAATGTAAAATTGTAATACAATTTTTTATAATACATCTACCTCTTATTACCTAATAATTATTGATATTACAAATAATAATGATTATAAAAAGAAAAATTTATACCTTTCCTTTAAGTAGTAATCTGGCATACTCTTGTTGATTTTTAATAAAATGTTAAGAAATGACGATTTATAAGTTAGTATTTTTTTCCATATTTATATGTATATGAATTATTTGACCTTTCTGAAAAACTCAATTTCTGGTTTTATAAACAATACAGTGTGTCCAATCTACTTTAACCCCCTTTCAGGATTGCACTTTATCGAGGGACACATTGTATACAGGCATAGTTTCACTAACAAACACTTAGAGAAAAATGAGGCATTTTGAGAACAGGTCATTCTGTGAATAAGTCTTTCTGCGAATGAGTCCAAAGGAGAATAGGGCATTCCACGAATAGGGCATTTTGAGAATGAGGCATATCGCGAATAAGGCAATATGCGACTGCAGGGCATTTTGCGAATAGGTCCTTTTGCTACTAAGCCAAATATACAAGAATTGCTCGATTAAAGGTATAAGATAGTTATTTAAAAATATGTTGTCTCATCAAATCAAATTGTAACAAACAACAAAGACTAAAAACAGAATAAAATAAATATTTAAGGGGGGCTCCCATACAACAAACGTAATTTTTCGCCGTTTTTTGCTACGGAACCCTTCGTGCGCGAGTCCGACTCGCACTTGGCCGGTTTTTCAAGAGGTATTGAACTTGAAAATTTTATCTATTTATGACACAAAAATATAGATGTTAATCATTCATCATTTCGCCATGTGGCGCAAGTTAAAATGAAAATTTTTGTATGAGTCACTCCACTCGTTCTAAAAATGCAAAATCTTTACTAATGTCAAACACAGTGATAGATAAATAAATAAATTATTATTATAGCTATAGGTACTAAAATAATAAAAATGCGAAAGTGCATTTTTTTTTGTTTGTCACGCCTTCACGTCTATCGATCGTCATGAAATTTTGCATACACGTGTCAGTGGTATGGCTTACCTACAGTAAGGCTGCCAACCGTCCCGCATTGGGGGACAGTCCCGCATTTGACTGTACCCCTTTACCAAAGGCGTCCCACATTGTCCCCCAAACATATGTCCCACATTAAAAACATGCGCATATAGGACAGGCAGCCACAGTGAAATAAGCGCTATGCGCCAAAATCTCATTCAACAAAACGAGTTTTTTTTTTTGCCGTTGAACTTCGGATTTTTAGGTCTGTCCCCCTTACAGAGAAGGACACAGTATACCTTTTATCCTGGAAAAGTACTGTTCCCGAGGGACAGACAAATAACTGTCGACGCTTCGTCTGCGATAGACAAACATCTGTCCACGCAGACGTAGTTGTTGACGGGCGTTGACTAGTAAGTAAATAATAAATTCTTTAGGTGATAGGCCGACCGCCTACGGTTGCCATACGTCACGAAAAAGCGGGATTTGTCTCGATTTTAAAATAAAATAAAACGTCCCGCCAGAATTTTAAAAGATGTCCCGATTTTTATGTATACGCCGCGCGCAGAACAAAAGCCTCTCACGCACGCACACTCCACCATGCTGGGCGTCCGCCCAGCATCGCCCGCATCTCTCCTGCGTCCTGTCGCATCAATGCGCGTTGCCTTGAGGGCGTTCGATCCGCTGCGTGAAGCGGGACCTCGGCGCGGGGCGACATAGATTAGAGTTTACTCATGCACTGCAAGCATCTGTCCGTCAGAAAACCAGCAATCTATATTCCCGCGCCGTGTGCCCGCGGCGGGACCCCGCTTAACGCAGCGAACGTACTGAAGGAATCCCGGCGCGGGTACACGGTACGGGAATATAGATTGCTGGTTTTCTGACGGACAGATGCTTGCAGTGCATGAGTAAGCTCTGGGACCCTGTTTTTGAATTCTTCGACTGGCGTCGAGCGCTCTTTTCTACTGATTTTCGTTCGACATTTGACTCAATCTCCATACATTTGAGTCAAATGTCGAGCGAAAATCAGTAGAAAAGAGCGCCTAACGTCGAGCGATTCAAAATAGGGCCCCTGATCTATGTCGACCCGCGCGCGTATCCCGCTTAATGCAGTGTACGGCATATGAGTGCGTCCGCCACGGGTACACGGCGCGGAAATATAGATTGCTGGTTTACTGACGGACGGATGCTTGCAGTGCATGAGTAAGCTCTGATCTATGTCGCCTCGCGTGCGTATCCCGCTTAACGCAGCGGACGCCCTGTGAGTGCGTCCGCTGCGTTAAGCGGGATCCCGCCGCGGGTATACGGCGCGGGAATATAGATTGCTGATTTTCTGACGGACAGATGATTGCAGTATGAGTAAGCTCTAATCTAGGTCGACCGGCACGCGTGTCCCGCTTAATGCAGCGGACGATCTGTGAGTGCGTCCGCTGCGTTAAGCGGGATCCCACCGCGAGTACACGTCTCGAGAATATAGATTGCTGGTTTTCTGACGGACAGATAATTGCAGTGAAAGAAAGAAAGAAAATACATTTATTTCGAAATCACAGTGCATGAATAAGCTCTAATCTAGGTCGACCGGCACGCGTGTCCTGCTTAACGCAGCGGACGCCCTTGTGGCTCATTCCGCCAACCGCCAACGACCGACAGCGACACACATGAAGCACCGCGTGTATTTTAGTACCGTGGTCCAAAAATACCGCGATGATAAAATATGAGACAAGGGTTACCAGGACCGAAATTCGGAAATCCGGACGCAAGAGATTGAAAATCCTGGTTTTGGACAAAAGTCCGGTCTTTGACTAAAATAATAAAAAAAATAGTGTGCCACTTACATTAGGTATTTATAACTTAAATTATTATCAGCTGCTGCTAGCAACAGATATGAATGTACTTATCTTTTTTTTGGAAAATTTTACACAAGTGGGTGGTTTCTTAAATAAAATTATGTGCATCTTTCAAGAAACCATCCACTCATAGAGCCTAGTCGCGGCGTGCAGAGCGCGCCGCACGCTCCGAGATGTTCGGCTAATATGATTGAGACAAAATCATTATAATGTGGTGTAATGATTTTGTCAAAGCACAATTAAAAATCCGGTCTCAAATGAAATCCGGGCGGAGTCCGTCTGAGCTCTTAAAATACGGTCAGTTGGTAACCCTATCCGCGACCGACTGTCTATACATTTCATTTTCTTTTATTAGGGTTCCGTATCAAAATGGTAAAAAGGAACCCTTATGGTGTGACTCAGTCTGTCTGTCTGTCTGTCACAGCTGGATATCTCGATAACTACTAATGGTATCAACTTGAAATTTGGGATAGTTTAAGATGACATTTGCCCAACTATTTTGCAAATAAGAAATAAATAAAAAAACATATCTTTTTACAACAGGGACTAAAAAGGGGTCTTAAAAATTTGAAGTGGAGCTACTAGGGCATGTGGGGTATCATATGAAAGAGCGCCGTTTGCACGTTTTCAATCATTTTTTCTTTTTGTTTTAGGCCGCATAGTTTTCGACTTATGATGAAAAATGTAAAAAAAAAATACCGTCCCCCCCCCCCCCCTTATCACCGAAGTTTGCAAAGAGAAAAATCTGAAATAATTCTGTGACAGCAGTTTATATAAAGATTACAGGAAAAATAAAACAATGTCTCAATATAGCACACTTTTTTAGAAATTATCAAATTTCTAAAAAAGTTAACATTAGTTCCACTATCGGTCAAGAGATGGCGCTGACCTAAAACTGCAAAACTAATTTTATTATTCTACTCTGCAGTGTGGTTTGATGGTGCAATTATGATGGTACGGAACCCTCGGTGCGCGAGTCCGACTCGCTCTTGACCGGTTTTATTTCTTTTTATCCGATTTTATGTGATGGGAACGGGAATGAATGTTTTCCCGCTTTCTTATACCGAGCACCCGATTTAGTAAAAGGCCCTATGGCAACCTAATTATTCCACTTTGCCCCACCAAGGCGCCCCACTCGTGGGGAATCCACTACATTTGAACAGTGGGGCAGATCACTGCACATTTTGAGGCATTCCTCTTTTCCCCACTCGTGGGGCGCCTTGGTGGGGTAAAGTGGAATAAGTGATTCTGGCAACCCTAGGCACCGCCGCCCGTTCGTCGTCACGTCACCCACCGAGCCGTAGTGATTCGCGATTTTCGGATCGTAATGATTCGTAAAGCCACGATCCGATCCACGGATGGGATCGCATGCCGTCGATCCGATCTTTAGGAAATCGATCCAGATCGGATGCAAATAAGTAAGACACAATTTATTTTAGATCTTTGTTACGTGTAAACCTATGTAAAACTTGTAAACAAGTACCTTGAAGATTTAAAGGAAAAACAGTGTGAAATAGTAATCAAAAAATTGTACTTAGAGAACTTAAAAAAATACTTACTATATATTTCTCTAACGTTTAGACTTCGAAGACTGGAATGGCGGGTGCCTAATTACTAACAGTTAAGTACAATTTTATAGGCGCCAGTCATCGAAGTCTAAACTTTTGAGAAACAGTAATTTTGACAGACAACTTGCGACTTTCACACAAAGTTAAATTGGCCGATGTTATGATTCGTTTATTAATAATATAATGTTTAAGATGGAGGCTCGTCTTTCCTTTAGTTGACGTGGAGTTTAGAGTTCATATTTTTTTTGTGTAAAGAACTCATAATTTAGAACACGAATACGAAATATTAAGGTGCGGAAACAAATAGGGCGCGAGAAATTTTTTTCTAAAAATTTGGATTTTCTAGGTTAAAATGTCTAATTTTAGGCCAGTGTCGTCATTTTTGACGTTTAATGGCGTTGCACTATGTTGGTAGCACTGCTAAATTGTTGCGATGGTGACCAAAGACCGCAGGTCACGTGATAGGTGCGAGGAGCGTAGCGACGAGCATGTTAGGTATACATGAACCCAGCGCGCAAGCCGAGCGAGCGAAGCGAGCGTGCCGCGGCAGCGGCCGGCGAAGCGCCAGAAACGACTTTTTTTACGTGCGAAATTTTGTACGTACGTCCCCTCCCCTCTCCCCACCTTTTTTTAGCCTCCCCTGCTTAATTTCCATATTTTTTTGTTTTGAGGTTATGTTTACACAAAAATTTATTTCTCGAAAACTACGCGTCGCCGGCAGATGGGGATTGGAGGAGGGAGTTGTTTCAACTTGTTTCCCTTCTCCTCCCCCTCCCCTCCTTTAATTGCTGAAAAATAACAGTAATTTGGCTGTTATCATTCCTTTTTTTGCAACATTAAAAATTCATTAAAAAAAAATATGCATTTCCGCACTCCCAAATTTTAAGGGGGGATTAGGGAGGACCCCCCCTCCCCCCTACCACCCCTCCCACCCTTAAATTCCACGTCAACTAATGGAAAGTCGTACCTTTTTTGTAAATAAACCGCATACGATCCAAGCGATCCGATCTTTCAAGTTTTGTATCGATGTTACCGGCAATGTGTATAATCCGGTATTGTATACAATGCCTGAAACGATCAGGCAATGTATGAAATACTATTCATTTTATACATTGCCTAGGTATTGTATACAATGCCTGCTGGTCCACCGTCAATGTATAAAATAAGTTTATATATTTCTGTTGTCTGTTATAAAAAAATAACCTCGAAATTTAAGGTAGTTAGCCTTAAATTTCGAGGTTATTTTTTTTAAATTAAGGCTAACTATGGATGACAAAAATATGTAAAACGGGCGACTGCATGTGGGAGATAAATAATAATAAATAATTTAAGTTAGCAGTGAAAATTCCAAATGAGTGACAAAAATACTAAAAAGGCAACTATTATACCAAGTAGGTAACTATATAACTGATTTAAGCTGCCCAATATGGTATTTTGTCATCACGATTAGGATAATAGTCACCATTTTTAAATAAAATATATACTAAATTTCAAATATTTTGTGTGCCCTACGGTTGTCGCCCAAATTGTAATTTGGTCGCTCGTTCTGAATAACTAGTTACTCAATTTCAATATCTGTAGTCGCCCTAAGTCCGTCGCCCAATTAGTATTTCAGTACACTATATTCAGTATTTTTGATACCCAAAATGGGAATTTATTATTACCCAATTAAATACTACCCATATAATAATGAGATACTTACAAACAGTCCTCTTCATCTGGTGTCAAACAATGTTTCCAATCAAGGTATACTTGGTACCACAGCAACTTTCTCTGGTACTCCGGCGCTACCATTTTCAATATCTCCGGTGTCGCTACATGAAAGTCATCTTCGATCTTAACTGGTATCCGTAACTGTGTGCCGTCTAATAAAGTTAAATTCGTATTATTTGTCCAATCAAACGTCGGTTGATTACTTCCCGGTGCGATGACTTTATCAATATCCAAAAGTCCTAACGGGTCACTTAATATCCCTGGTATGGTGTTAACTGTTATTGATGACATTTTACCGTCACTGTCATTAGAGTTGTTGTCAAATTCCAATATAGGTAGCGAATCATTCTTGTCAGATGATCCCGATTCAAGCGGTTTACTCAGATGTTTGCTTGAACTTAAGCTCAAGAATGACCCGGGATGGACAATAACTTTTTTACACACTTTCTTCTTGTTAGCTTCGGTTACAACGTACGGTGTCACCTGTCTTCTTTTAACACGTTTAATATCTTTTTTGTACATCATAATTGATGATTCCTCGGTTTGACAGCTCGTTTCTGTGAACGTATTCGCTAAGTTTACTTTTCCATCCGTCTGACAAGACACTGTTCTAGTTTTTTTAGGAATTGTGAGAAGCGCTAACAATGCCCTTATTTTCAATTCGTGGCTAATAATTGTGCATAAAGCGGATAAAACCGTGTCATATTTATTTTTCCCTATTACTTTCGATATATTTTCCGATGTCCACACAACACCGTCTTCAAACCGAGCCACGGTCATACTGTTTTTAGTTATTAAATTTAGCTTGTTCACTATAGTGCATGGTGTTTCCAAATTCAAAAAGTCCCCTTTCACAGACTCGTAAAGGACGTCCTCTCTACATAATCCAGATTTTAACACATCTTTATTTTTTATAAGCATTTTCTTTGATATTAAAACTTTCTTTACGGCGACGGTTTTACAAATTTCTTTCGACATTGTTAATTGATTATTTACACAAAGAAGGGGAATCTCCCACTATCTGTCACTCATGATGAAAGGAAAGCACAAAACTTGTACAAAACACACTTCACGAACAACAAAAATATCCAACTTGAACGAGACTATTTAAGCGTTCGATTCAATGATTAATCCACTACTGCCTGCTATATAGTAGTAGGTATTTAATTTACGTTGCGCAGTAGGTAGGTAAGATAACACTGTTCGTTGAAATAAAACTGAAACGTGTAGGTTATTAATAAGCTTCGCTTGCTTTGTACGGGAAAATCCCCGAACAGACAGTAGACGAGTCAAACTGTCAAATGAACATGGGATGGGGCTGGGGCATATGTGATGTGGCAAACATGGCAACACAATATATAAGTGATCAGAGAAAAATAACTTTTAATACAAAGCAATACAGTACTTTTTTGGTTTAAAGTAGTTTGACGTTAGCTAGGAGAGGGGGCGGTTGTACACCGTGACGCACGTACCCGTTTATATCGTACCTACTCTGTGGTCTCGTGGTGTTTTGATAACCAAAGATAACTGAAGAAGCGTAGGGTTGAGAAAAACGTTTCAAGCTTAGCGATCCCAAATCGCATGTTGAACCGATATCGTATATCGATTACTGAATAATGATTATAATTTACTAATTAAGTAATAATGCGATTGGTGGTCCGCTGCAACTTCACTCGAGAATGTATCGCAAAGAGAAAATTTTAAAGACTAAAGTACTTTGCATATTCGTCGTAAATTGTAATACATAATTTTAATAAATCATGGATTTTGTACATTCCCTCGTAGTCATTTCTAGAAGTAGATGAAATAGCAAAACTGCTAAAAGTGGCCGTTTTTGACACATATGCTAACTATCTATTTCTACAAAAATACTAGACTAGGGTCTTAAAAATTCTACGTTTTATTAAAATATTTTAACATTGAAAATGTTTTTTCGATCGCTCCGGTAGGGCCCCATTTTCGCTGAAAGTGTTTGCCCCGTGGCATATAGTGGTTTAGGGCCATGTGGATGCATGAGGGCTCAAAAGACGCAGAATTTGAATGGCTTTCAGGTGGTGAAAAAAATTTTTGTAAAAGTCGAAAACTTTTTCGAAAATTGAAAAAAAAAAAACAAAAATATACCTTGATTTTTTAACACCTTCCCTCGGAATATCTTCGATATCTCGTGAACGAGCTCAAGAATCGAAAAACTGAGAGTGACGCCTAGAGATATTGAGACGGGGAACATTTTCTGCATTATTCAGAGTGCGTTCGTTAAACAAGGGGCCAAAGTTAACATGACGTTAGACTGCAGACTAACGCCATTTTAGCGCAAATCGTATTCAGAGTGACAGTTTAACGTTTAATCCCACTGTTTAAGGATTAAAAGGTGCATTGTGATTGGTTTACAAGAATTAAACCAGGTTTTGTTAGAACAGTCTTGCACCCCAGTTTTGTGAAACATCTCTGAATAACACAGTTTATGTCTTATACTTTTTGTGGGAGTGATAGGGGGGGCGGTATGCTCCCCCTTAGCGGCGCGTGGAGCGTCGCCGTGCGGTATTACTCGAGTGTCATAGGTTGCCAACCCTACTATATAATATAGTATCCTACTATATTGAGGGCTCGCCTACTATATTTTTTTAAAAAATATATAGTAGGCAAAACTACTATATTTTTCAAGGGAAAATTTCTTTACAAAAGCAACAGAAACATTATTAATTATATGCACATATGTAATTGCATAATATTTTTGTGGTGAAACTATGAAAATGTTAGTACTTACTTCAGTTTGAAAAATGCAACTTCTTTAAAATTCTCCATACAAAACGGCAACCTACTATATATTTTTTTTATTTTTTCGCGATCTACTATATTTTTACACTAAAAATCTTGAAAATACTATAATTGATGCAAAAAAAATTGGCAACCCAAGTCATAGCCCTGTGGAACTTCGCAGCTTTGAGATACGAAGATCTATTAGGACTTAATAGACGCGGGAAATTAAGGGCTTTAAACAAATTTAGGAAAAGTCGATTATTTCTCTTGAAAATAAAAAAAATAAAAAAATCTATGTTTTATACGAAGATCTTAATAGATCTTCGAATAAACATACAAACAAGAAACTTTTTCAGCGTCTATTAAGTCCTAATGGACTTAATAGACGCCGAAAATTAAGGGCTTTAGGATAGGATAGTAGAAATAAATTTTGGTAAAGTCGATATTTTTTTTTAAATAAAAAAAATAAAAAATTTTATAATAACATATTTTTTAACAACGGAAACAATTTTTAATAAGTACATAGCTAGCACACATCAGATTTGGAGAATTGCTATAGGTAGGTAACACGAGGAAGAATGATGTTCTTTACAGACATTACAGAGGCCCGCGGCTCTACCGCCTAACTCGATTGCTTTGATTATTGCTTTGGTTTATGACGTCAGTGCACTGTCCGTCCTTGTCATCGTGTTAAGACTTAGATAACACAAGTTTCACATCAATTTTAGAAGAAACAAATCCTGATATAGCCACTCATACTCTGATTGCATGTATTAAATCAATAATCTATAAACATATATCATTTGTAAAGGTGCCGAGGAGAAACAGGATTATTAAACCGTGGATAACTGCCGGTTTACTTCGTTGTATACGAAATCGCGACTTAATGCATCTTAGACTAAAGAGCTCACCTGATAACATCGTCTTAAAAACCACGTACTTGAGGTATCGCAATTTTTGCAATGCTCTTCTGAAAAAAGTTAAAGTGGATTACGAAAAGCGCGAATTCGAAAAAGCTAAAAATAACCCAAAAGAAATGTGGAAGGTTATTAAAACAGTTACGAACTCTAACCAGGCTAAGAAACCTCCTGATGAACTCCTGAACATTTCGAGCGACAACATCTCCTCTATCAACTCTGTTAACGAGTACTTCGTAAATATAGGCACTCATTTAGCCCAAAAAATTTCAGCTCCTTCGTCCCCATCACAGGACAATCCCTCTCCCCACTCAGATTCTGTCTGTAATTCATTTGTTATCCTCCCCATCGATGAGACAGAGGTGAAGCGTCTTATTCTTAATCTACGCAGTGACAGCTCTACAGGTTGGGATGAAATCTCACCGCGTGTGATTAAGCAGTCTGTATCTTCTTTAGCCACACCTCTTACGCACATCTTCAATCTTTGTATAGAGAACGGTGTTTTCCCTGTCTGCTTTAAAAAAGCCGTTGTCCACCCTATTCACAAGGCGGGGAGCAGGGACTGTGTCTCTAATTATAGACCCATCTCAGTTCTCTCGGCTCTATCGAAGATTTTTGAGAGGTACCTTAACGCTTCACTAATAAAATATCTTAATAAATTTCACATCTTATCGGATAACCAGTATGGCTTTCGGAGTGGTATTTCCACAGAAGATGCTGTTTCGAGCCTTACAGAAGCTATTGTATCGCACATTGATAATAAGGAGAAGTGTTATGGTATCTTTCTAGACCTGTCAAAGGCTTTCGATACAGTCTCTGCTCCCATCCTTCTGTCCAAAATGGAGTCTATTGGAGTTCGAGGTATCAGTTTGGATATGTTTAGAAGTTATCTGTCTGGCCGAACGCAATGCGTTAAAATTGGTGGTTTGCTTAGCGATGAGGCACCCATATGCTATGGGGTGCCTCAAGGCAGCATTCTGGGCCCAACGCTCTTCCTCATATACATAGACCAGTTATGCCGCCTCTCTCTTAAAAACTGTAACATCTTTACTTATGCAGATGACACGGCTCTTTTGGTCTATGGAGAAAATTGGGCTTCTGCCAAGTGCTATGCTGAGACTGCTCTGCGTTGTGTCAGCAAATGGCTGTCCACAAATCTACTGACACTTAATTTTGATAAATCACAGGTTCTAAAATTTAACATCGACAGGTCTCCCAAGCCTGAATTAACTACTTCAGCCTCAGATATAATACTACACAATTGCCAGGACACAGACTTGCATTCGTGTCTCTGTAAACCATTGAAATCTGTAAGTAGCGTAAAGTATTTAGGCATTCACCTTGACGATGGGCTTGACTGGCATGTCCAGATTGAAACTCTTACAGGTAGAGTCCGGAAACTTATTTATATTTTTAAAAATCTACGTCACTCAGCTGACCGTACCACTCTCTTTACGGTTTACTTCGGATTATGCCAGTCCATACTATCCTACTGCATTTCTGTTTGGGCAGGGACTAACAAAACATCCCTATTAAAACTTGAGCGTGCTCAGCGAGCTGTTCTCAAGGTCTTACTATGTAGGCCTAGGACCTATCCAACCGTGAGACTGTATGCGGAGAGTGAGGTTCTCACAGTTAGGCAGTTGGCTATCTTGTGTATGATCCTGCGTAAACATTCTTTACTGCCTCTCGATGATGTTACGTCTTCAAGACGCCACGGTACTCTTGTTTGTCCGCAGGTTGGATGTCGTACAACTTGGGCTAAATACCAATATAATGCTCTTAGTTCACAACTTTATAACAGAGTTCACAAGATAAAACGAATATACTCACTTACTAAGTACAAATTAAAAAAAACTGTGCATGAATATCTGTTATCTCTTAATTACGATGAGACCGAAAGTTTAATCAAATAATGCACTCATTACACCACACACACACACACACACACACACACACACACACACACACACACACACACGCGCACACACACTCACACACACACACACACACACACACACACACACACACACACACACACACACACACACACACACACACACACACACATTTAGTCTTGTAACCTAATAATACTTACGTTTTTTTAACGCTTTACCAGCGCTTTAAGAAGTTTTTATACGCAATGCTAAAGGGAGGAGTCACCAACTCCTAAGAAACAGGATTCGTCCTAGTTTAGGAGTTGGTGTTATTTTGTTTTGTAACTCTGAAAAATCTTTATAATAGTGTAAAGTAAAAATGTAATTTATTTATTTTGGTTGAATAAATTATTATTTATTATATATTATTATTATTATGATATGAAAATGACAGATAGAGTATTGCTATCGCTATGGCTATCGCTTTAAGTTAGGCGGTAGGCCTGCCGGTGTAAGGCGACGTGAAGGTATCACGATAGGAGGCGGCGGGAGGTGTTTTAGCGGCGGTGCGCGAATCAGTCGGGCATCGCACACTTTTTAATTTTGAATAAAAGATCGCCCAAAGTCATTAATAAACTAAAATTTACCACTAGCTTCTGCCAGCGACTTCGTATGCTTGGATATTCTATAAAATCCTTAGGAAACCTTTAACCAGTAAAAATGTATCCTACGTTTTAATGTCATCAGAATCAGGTCAGCAGTTTTTACGTGATTAGGTGGGTCCCCATTCCCACCAAGCATGTTACCCCCTTTTCCTCTCTCCTCTCCCTCAATCTTCTCCTACCTCTCATTCTCCCCTCTCCTCCCCCTTCCTCTCCCTCTACCCCTCTCCCCTCCCTTTCCCTACTCTTCCCTCTCACTCTCGTCCTCCCTCCACTTTCCTCTCCCGTTCCCTCCCCCTTCACTTCTCTCCCCTTTAAGGGTTGAACTTCCAAAAATAACAAATAAATGCTGAGCTGAAACACAATTAAATTTTTAATTGTCAGCCTAAACATAAAATTTGAAAATCATAGCTTCGAAACCGAGGGACTTTCATACAAACTTTCATCCCCTATTTCAGCTCCTTCAATCCTTATTTTGAGATAAAAATTAGCATACTTTCTCATGCTCTACTCTAGTGTTGGACTCGAATGAATAAACTCGAATGACGTCAATCCAAGCTCAATTCGAATGAGTATTTATGCTGATTCGATCTTTGATGGCGTAGCAATAGGGACTGAGAACTACTGAGAATGCAGTTTAATATTCGTTTAAAAGTTTCTAATTTCTTTAACCATATTTAGTGTTTTAAGATATTATGTAAAAAAAACCTAAGATATTATATTTTGTTTGTTATTGATTCGAGTAATCGTATTGATTCGAATCATTATAAGGATTCGCATCATGATATCGATTCGAATCATCTCTATGAGCTTGCACAGCACAAACATAAAGCGTTCAGGGGCCTATTGCATAACAAATTACAAGCTTATATTATTAGTGAATTTCTATGGAAAATCGCTAATAATGTTAGCTTGTAATTTGTTATGCAATAGCCCCCAGGCGTTGCGTGTTCCACGTTCTGCGTTCCGTGTTCTTTGTATTGTAAGTAGTATAGTGCGGCGGTAATCTTAAAAAAGACGCTTAGAAAACACTTTTCGTACAAGTCATCTCGGAAATATGAAAATTTGGTATCGATGCATTCAGTACGATGCCCTGATCACAAATATATAAGATGACAAGTGCGAAAGTGGTGGGGGTAGAAACTGTGACGTCATAAAGTTTTCAGTACAAAGAAATGTTTTTTTCACACCATGTTGTATATCAAATGAAAGGGCTTTGTGGGTAGATTGCGAATATATAACACACTATAACATTTTCACTACTTGGTCTAACAAATTATTAGCAAACGTCGAAAAATTTCGCAATTCAGAGTCGCCATTGAACAGGCCTAGATTGAAAACGACTGAATTGATTTTTACAAAATACATAACAAATAACTCTGCACATACTCTTTTCGAATGTCTAAAGGTAATTGACCAAAGACATTTAAAAATAAGAAAAGTACATCAGTTTTAATAACAGCATAATTTTCTGCTTTTTCTAAATTCTCAGATTCCTTTAATGATTAATAAAAAAACAAATAAATAAACTTTCGTATGTTAATCATTTCGTGTCCTACTTAGTAAACAGTATTTGACAGTTTCCATGCTTCTTTTAAATTTAAATCACTATTAAAAAATGTGTTAACAATTTCTTTGGTTTTCAATGCGTGGAAAACCATTTTTTAAATTTTATACATGATTATTTCAAAAAAGAATTGAGTATAGTTTGTTTACCAAATAGGACAAGTAAGGATAACTAAAAGTAATGGCAAATACACATGGAAAAAACACACAGTTGCTCGGAGACCTAAATAACCTGACGAAATTCAATAGGCAAAAGTTATTTAGAAAAAATCAAAACAATACACAAAAATCACAGTCGTTGAGCCCCTTTTACACCCATTAAAAAATGGGTGTAAAAGGGGCTCAACGGGTGTAAATAATCATTCATAAAATACAACAAATGTTTTATCACGCATAGAATACCAAAAATATTGAAATTGTTAATAATATTTGATTTAATATGACAACATATTTTAAAAATAGTGATTAGGTTTAATAGAAGTATCTAAAGTGTCAAAATTTGGTTATTTAAACCTTCGTATGATTATCCTAACTTGTCCTAGTAAAGATAAACATACGAAAGTTTATTTATTAATTTTTTTATTAATTATTAAAGGAATCAGAGAATTTGGAAAAAGCAGAAAATTATGCTGTTATTAAAACTGATGTACTTTTCTTATTTTTAAATATCTTTGGTCAATTACCTTTAGACATTCGAAAAGAGTATGTGCAGAGTTATTTGTTATGTATTTTGTAAAAATCAATTCAGTCGTTTTCAATCTAGGCCTGTTCAATGGCAACTCTGAATTGCAAAATTTTTCGACGTTTGCTAATAATTTGTTAGACCAAGTAGTGAAAATGTTATAGTGTGTTATATATTCGCAATCTACTCACAAAGCCCTTTCATTTGATATACCACATGTTATGAAAAAAACATTTCTTTGTACTGAAAACTTTATGACGTCACAGTTTCTACCCCCACCATTTTCGCGCTTGTCATCTTATATATTTGTGATCAGGGCATCGTACTGAATGCATCGGTACCACATTTTCGTATTTCCGTGATGACTTGTGCGAAAACTAACCTCAAACCTTGTTTTACCGCCCTACTAGTAGACTTCTATAGGTATAGCGTCGCGCAGATACAAACTACGCGGGCCAATGTGAACGCTCGCGTTCTAAATTCAAATCGACTATTCGAACTACTTACGGGTAATTCGAATCGATTTGAATATCGTCTTTGTGACTTTAAGTGTCCGGACACGAAAACAGCGGCGGCGAAGCGGCGGCGGGGCGGCGCGACAACGGAGCGGCGGCGATGCATTCATTCAACAACATGGCACAGTATGGAGACGCGCACGAAACGGGCGGTGGCGGAGCGGGGCGACGAGCGATGCACGAGCGGCAGGAGAGCGACGAAAACTTAGAATAATTATTCTAAGGACGAAAACAAATGAACAAACTAGTTTGAATTTGGTCGCCCGCGATTACAGTAGTGTTGTGTTGAAAAATATAATAGTGTCTGTTTGATTACGAGGTACCTATTTATTATTATTTATTTATTTATTACAATGTGAACTTACAGCTAAACCAAAACATTTACATTGGGCAATTAGGTAGAAAATTCGCCCAAACTACTTCTTCCTTCATTTATTGGACGAAAACCATCTCTAGGTAATAATAACTCCGTTCTCATTAGTAGACTTGGCTCCAATAGTTCCCTTCGACGTAAACTTGTGTTACGATGACGTGACATGATGCTCACAAGATGGGCAAAGGATCCGATTTTGAAACCCAGTTAACGCTTATAGACCTTGTCAAACTAAATAAAATCTTTAGAAATAAGATATATTTCGTCCTTTGAATATTTCTCAAGAAGAAATTGTTTCCATAGCAACATCACGTTTGACACATCAATAGAAATAAAAAAAACTATAAGAAGTTTCTTTAACATACAATGTGGGTTTTTATTGGATAATCTGTCACAACACTACTTCTTCTTCTTCTTATTTTTGTTATGGCAATCTACTTTCTTCTCGGAAGTAATTTTTGCCAGTGTCATGTTATGAATAGTTCAGTATTTCTAGATTTTCTAGTAGATTGTTTCAGTTTACATTAAAATGCGGGTGCATCACATTCCAATGCTGCTTGGAGCATTTGGCAGCAAGTATATCAAGACAGTTTACTCGGTAAGTTTTGCCGAGGTAGCGACCACTACAATAAAAGTCTCAGCTTCACACAACCAAGATCACGCCTATTTTCATTATCCCACATATTGTTCAGTTGCGTAGACACTTATACCACAAAACTGCACCAATTTTAAGACACAATATCCACTATGAATCAATTTGCGAATAATAAAAATAGTCACCGAACTGAACTCGACAAAATCCCGCCAAAAACTCCACAACACTACTAGTAGTACAGGAAAATTAGACAAATTTTTGACCAAACTTGCAGATTTAAAATTACTAAGCGGTTACTTTTAGAATATGTTAGGACACCTTCCAAGATGACGCTCCCGAAAGTCCCAGGCTTCCCGAAGTGGGATAGCTGGGATATCCTGGAAAAACGGGAATTTCAAGAAAAATTCTGGAGCGAGCCTAAAATAACGCATTTTTTTTTCATTTGGTCACGTACAAGATATCTGAATTTTAAATTTATCATCCAGCACCTTAAATACCTTAATTTTTTTTTCTATAGCAATATGGGCATCAGGTGAAAGCTAATAAAAAGCCAATTTCAAATATATAAACATTATGATACTTTTATGTTATTGTTTTGACAGAAACTTAAGGCATTTCTTTCAAAAGTGAAAAAGAAAACATATTTGACTAGCTGAGTCTTCGCAACCAATGGACCTATACTGCTTGATTTAGGCTCAAATTGTAGCAAATGTTAGCTTTACAAAAGTTCATTACAATAAAACCTGAATAACGCTTCTTTAAGGTACTTTTTTGAAGAAATTGAAAGAAAATGCCAAGTTATTCGTGCAGCACAGGTTTTCAGGGTTGGATACTTGGTCTGAGACTTTCGGGAGCGTCATCCTAGAAGGTGTCCGAAGATATTCCAAAAGGTCCCGTTTAGTAATTTTAGATGTGCAAGTTAAACCCTAATTTTCCTGTACTATAACGCGATTGACCGGCCGCTAGTTTCGTGCCCACGTTCTCACCGCCCCACCCCGCCGCGCCGCTCCGCCGTCGCTCCGCCCCGCTACCGCTCGGCCGCCGCCACTTTCGTGCCAGCCGCCTTAGACCTCCTATGTGTCACTTTTGTCGAAATTACTTTTTTGTAGGTACTGGTTTATTTCAAATTTTGGCGCTCTCATGTGAATATGTCTTTTCAATTGTTATTTATTTACCTATTCCAATATCTCCTAAGTGCTCGCTCATTAATTTTAGCGCTCCATCGAAAACAAAAACTCTCATCTCATTCACCATACTCAATATTTCCTGAGTGCTCGCTTATTCAAAGTTGGCATTTAAAATATCTTATGTGCTAAATCGAATTAGTAACCAGAGAAATGGCTTTGTGTCACCAAACCGATCATACATCACTGAAAACAAGTTGAAACATTTGCAGGAACTGAAAATGGTTATCGGTCAGGATTAGGTACCATCCTTTTTAGGGTTCCGTAGCCTAAATGGCAAAAAACGGAACCCTTATAGATTCGTCATGTCTGTCTGTCTGTCTGTCTGTCTGTCTGTCTGTCCGTATGTCACAGCCACTTTATTCCGAAAGTATTAAGACTACACAGTTGAAACTTGATAGGTAGATGTATTCTGTTAACCGCTTAACGAATTTAATACAAAAATAAGAAAAATAAAAGATTAAGGGGAGGCTCCCCATACATGGAACTGAAACTGAAAAAATTTTTTTTCTTCAAACCAACACGTGTTGGGTGTCTATAGATAGGTCTTTAAAAATGACATTGAGGTTTCTAAGACAACTTTTTCTCAAAGTCAACCGTTTGAAAGATATTCACCGCCAAAGTGGTAAAATGTGTGTCCCCCCTAGAGTTGCCAACTCCCATTCACAGATATCCGGGACAACGAATATTTTTATGCGGGACATGGCCATGAAAAGCGGGACATGCCTATTGTCTACAAATGTACAGAAACTAGAAAAAATTTTTTTAATCAGTTTTATTAAAATTAAATTTCTGCTATTACAACATAATAATTATATTATAACACAACATGGGAACATTAATCAGTAATTATTGCACTTTTCTCAATCAATAGCGGGGTGCAATGACAGCCACCTAGTTTTGACGTGTCTTACAATATTTTGGTATTCTATTCCAGCATCAGCAAAATGTTCTTTTAAGGTTTGTACTCTTTGGGCATGATAGGATAAGTGCCCATACACTTTAAGTACTAAATTCTCTACGTCAAACTCGCACTTATGTGTGCTGAACACCCTGCTGGTAAAATGTTGGAATTATCTTGAGAAAGTAGTTTGTAAACAGAATTATTTTTTCCAAAATTGACATTGGCGTTGTCGGCTGAGTAAGCAGACACATTTTTTAAATTTAGATCCAATGATGATAATCGATTTTTAATATTACTATAAATGTCGATGGCTTTTTCGTCCGGGTCCTCATAAAAGTCAAGCAGGCATGTGCTTATTCCAGTATCCGGGGAGTAATATCTGGCAATTATTGGAAATAATTTGATGTGTCCGTGATTTGACGCATCTGTCGATATGCTATAAAACACGCCTGATCTTAGCTTTTCCACGGTATCTTCAATTGAAGCTGGAGCCAGAACGTTGTAAATTAAAGCGGAAGCCTTAGTTCTACCAAGTGTCATTTTTAATGCTATTTGGGAATCACCAAATATAACGGGGCATAACTTTGAATCGCAATCAATAGATTTGTACGACATGTTGTGGTTAACGCTATGATATACTTTTGTCAACTCTGCAGCTATCACTTTTTCCTCGTCTGTTGTCAATACATCGCGCTTTAAAAAATGTTGTAAAGATAGAGTATTCTTTCGAGCTCTTTCTCCCCGTTGGGGTTCCGGAACTCTAGCATGGCGTTTAATATCATTTATACCTCCATGTGATATTAAAAATTATTTCATGCACACGTTGCAAAAAGCTTTAAACACATTTGCATCCACTTTTTTCAAAAAAGGATATGAATTCTCCCATTCTTCTCGGTAGGAGCACAACCGTTTGCATTTCTTGCGTTTTACTTGTTCACTATCGCTGTCAATTGTTTCTGAATCAGACATTCAAATTCAAAAACAAAGAAACGGTTCAAAATAACAATAATTAACAGTGAACACACACAAAACACTACTGATTTCGTAAATAGAATAAAAGTAACGTAACGCTGTTGTTGCTGTGACTGTGACAGACAAGTGAGTACTGACTGTCTACAAAGCAACGAACAGCGATTATCACCGTTCCGCTCGCTCCGCTCCGCATCGCACTCGCTCCACGCGGTAGGTACTCATAATTGGATTTGAATAAGATTTTTTTTTAACCGGGCCATCTTTGCCGTAAAGCGGGACAATTGGCGTCCCGCACTCATGTGGTGCGGGACGCATTTTTTGAGTCGTGGAAACGGGACGTCCCGCCTGAGGCGGGACGGTTGGCAACTCTACTCCCCCCCCCCTTTAACTTTTGAAATAAGAGAGTGAAAAATCTAAAAAAAATATATGCTATAGATCTTAATAAACACTTTCAACCAAAATTGGTTTGAACGAGATATAGTAATTAGTTTTTGAGATATAGCACATTTTCCAAAACCGCAAATATAACTTTGTCATTCATACCAACACTGTGAAAAACAAAGTTATTTTTGCAGACAAAAAATGATAGGTGGTATTAAATATGGTATGGTATAAGGTAACTACGGAACCCTAAGGCGCGTGGCCCGACACGCACTTGGCCGGTTTTTTTATAATACTCTGTAATTTAATCCGGGTATTAAACATTTGTAATCTAATTATCTAAGGGCATTTGATCCTTCAGAAAATAATGTGTTCCATATATTTGTTTAGTTTTTTTTTATGTACCTATAACGATTGTAAATTCATTGCAATGATAAATAAAAATAAAAAAAACTTGTTTTATTGAAAATCATGTGCTTTTAATGTCAATACTTTTACACACATTTTACATCAAAACCTCTGATGTGATACAAAACTACAGAACCTCTTAGGGGTCGTCCATTAATCACGTGAGCCTCGAAAGGGGGGGCGGGGGGGGGTAGTGAGATATCACGTGTATTAATTTTTTTCGTTGAACGCGTGATTTTTAACCGAAAATTGCGTGTGATTGTTAGGTCACTGTTACCAGGACGATTTCCCCGCCCACCACGACATATTTGTAGGTACTGAAAAGATTTCTAAAAATTTACAGAAAAGCAATTATTCAAAGTCAAATAAGCTTTATTCAAATAAACTTAATAATTAAGTACTTTTGAATCGTCTATATTTTCCTACCACCCGTTCCAGACTTTTTTAGCTGACAAGAAGAACGGGCGCAAGAAACTTATCAGCTGTAACAGCCATAAGTAACGATATTTACAAACTTGAATATATCGTTACCAAATAATTACAACAGGGTGACAGGATTATTGGCAACAACATAGACTTATTACATATATTACTTCAACAAAGTACTTATAGTAGCAAGTTATGTGTTACATCATTTCCACGCATTTTGATCTTTAAGATAATCATCTACTTTATAATAACCTTTACTCATGAGCGTTTTTTTAACATGGTTTTTAAATTCATGCAAAGGAAGATCAATCACTTGTTGCGGAACTTTATTAATAAAGGCTATGCCTTTCCCCATAAATGAACCTCTAGTTTTTGCAAGCCTAAATCTTGGAACGGCAAGTTTATCTTTATTTCTTGTATTAAACTGGTGAATATTTCTATTTTTAGCAAATGAATCATAGTGTTTCCTTACATAAACTAATTTTTCATATATGTATTGGCCTGCCAAAGTTAAGATATTTATTTCTCTAAACAATTCTCTCAAGCTATCTCTTCGCCGAAGATTGTATATGGCGCGAACAGCTCTTTTTTGGAGTACAAAAATATTTTCAATACTGGCAGCTGAGCCCCACAAAAGCAGTCCATAGGACATTACACTATGAAAATAACTAAAATATACTAACCTTGCCGTTTCAATATCAGTTAAAAGCCTTATTTTCTTAACTTTTCTGAACTTAGTCTACTTGACAAAGCTTCAATATGTGGATCCCATTGCAGTTGTTAGTATAGAGAATATATTCTCATAATTATAATGACAAAAAACTGGTGTTCTTGATATATTGTACACATTTTTCACTTTTTAAACAAATGTCTTGATTTTATTGTGACAAATTAAAAAATAATACATCCTTAGAACAATCATATTTTTTTTGTAAATTTAAATAATATTTTAACGTAAAAAGTAAGATTTAAGTCAGTAGAATCTAATTTTACGGAAGTGACGTAACTTGTTTGTCCCTTGTTTGTCATCGTCTATAAAACGCCAGTCGAGACCTGTATGAGGTCACTTTTTGCCCAGCCGTCGACCAGAGCGGAGCTTATGCCAGTTTGAGAGCCGAAATGGTTGTTGTTGCCCTTAGAGCATACAGAATGCTCTAAGTTGTTGCCATAATTCACAAGTTAAGTACATTATTATTGTGTATTAATCTAGTAAAATAATTGATCTAAAGTGTTATAAATAATGTGTGTCTGACTTGTTACCTATTCAGAGAGTATCCACTGTTAAATTTTATATCCAATCTTATGATTTTTCTGATTATTCGTAATATTAATAAGTAAAGCACTAGATAGATCTCTTTTACATTTGGCTAGTGAATTATAACATCTTTGAACAAATCTGAGATTAACTGATATATTTTATGATTAAGGTTGTTGTATTTTGTAACAATTTCTTGTAAATGTCTGAATTGATAAAGCTGACAAGTTTCTTTCGCCCGTTCTTCTTCTCAGCTAAAAGAAAGGCGTCCCGAACGGGTAGTAGGGTAAAAGAAATTGGACGATTCAATTGATTAAATATCATTTTATTGAATTTCACTTTATTTCATTTCATTTCTCTTATTTACCTTATGACAAAATCTAACACAGTCGAGAATCTAGTGTAATACCTAGAAATTTTGTACTCTCAATAAACTCGACTTATATTTAATTTTGTCTGCTCAACATTAGGTAATGAAAATTTTACACATTTAGTTTTTTTGGGGTTAAGTGCTAAATTATTGCTATTAAACCAGTGTGAAACTTTAGAGAGGGTACTATTTACTTCGTCCGAACAGTTATTACCTCTGTTTACTTTGAAAACTAAAGAAGTATTATCCGCAAATAGTACTGTCTCACATAAATTATTTGCGTAGTTGGGAAGGTCATTTATATAAATTAGAAACAGCAATGGGCCCAATATTGATCCCTGCGGCACACCCATATTGGTGGGGGCTCCAGTAGATTCAGTTCTATTAATCACTACTTTCTGAGTTCTATTGTACAAATATGATTTCATAAGGCTAACTGATTTATCAGAGACACCATAATGTTCTAGCTTCTTTAATAGCGTTTGGTGATCAACGCAATCGAATGCCTTAGAGAGGTCACAGAAAATGCCAATTACATCCTGCTTTTCTTCCCAAGCGTCAAGAATATGTTTGAGAAGTGCAATCCCAGCATCAGTAGTATTTTTACCCTTGGAAAATCCAAACTGATTTTTATGAAGAATGTTATTGGATGTGAAATAATATAATAATTGGGAATATACAATTTTTTCAAATATTTTGCTAAGTGCTGGTAGTATCTAGATAGAAAGTTAGCTGGGTCACTTTTATCCCCAGATTTAAAAAGAGGAATCAATTTACTATTTTTCATTAGATCAGGAAAAACCCCTTCATCAATACATTTGTTAAAAATAAAAGCCAAGTAAGGGGCTAGTATATCAATTATTGATTTAATAATGCTTGTTGATATGCCCCAAAGATCTTCTGTTTTTTTGACATTAATTGTTTTAAAAGCTTTAATAATATCTTCACTATTTATATATTTAAAGAAAAAGGTTACCTTGCACTTATCAACACTAGACTCTAGGAGGGAGACAGCGATGTTGGGACAAGCACTAAGAGTACTGGTAGTTTCTATTGGTATTCGAGCAAAGAAATCTTCAAAGACTTTAGCGACCTTATCTTCAGATTCAATAGTTTGATCACCAATTTTTAAACAGAAGGAATTTATATTGGATTTTGATTTGCCCGTTTCTTTGTTAATAATGTTCCAAGTAGCCTTAATTGTATTATCAGCTGATTTAATTTTATTTGAAAAGTACTTCGAGCAGAATACTTCTTGATAAATTCAATGAAGTTAGGATCACAGGAAGTAGCTTTCTCTGCATAAAGTTCGTATAATTTCTTTCTGCTTTTATATATACCGGGTGTGGCCCAGTCACTAAATTTCGTACTATCATTACTCATGATGACTTTTTGTTTAAAATTTTCACTAAATTCAGTTTTAACTACGCTAAATAAATGGTTATATAAGTTATTGGCTTCAAAATTTGGTTCTGGTAAAGTTTCAATTTTTGCTTGTGACATTGTTTCTGAATTTTTCAATACAGTGTTTTTTTATTGGCCTACACATTATTTTCCGTTTAGACGGAACATAATGGTGCTCAATAGAGGCTAATTGTCCACTATGGTCGGATTTAATACAATTCAAAATTGATTTTTCAAGTACATTAGTACAGTTACAGAAAATATTATCTAAGCAAGTTGCCGATGTGGGTGTGATTCGCGTTGGTTCATTAAAAGTATGTAGCAAATTAAATGATTTAAATAGGTTTATGAACCTACTCGACAACTTAGCTAATTTAGGATCTAAGATGTCGACGTTAAAATCTCCACAACTCGCGACTTATTTAATTTATCTACAAGTTATTTTTAAGACTTCCTCCATAGTGGACTCAAACTCAGAGTAATTCGCGCTGGGGGGTCTATATACACATACTATAATTATTTGATCAAGTTCCACACAAGACAACTCAATGGTTTGTTCAATTGAGAGGGATACTACATCTTTGCGCTCTTTACATTGCAAACTATTGTGTAGAATAATAAGTGAACCCCCTCTTATAGCAGATTTTCTATTAAGTGAGCTAACAACTTTATAATAGGGAACATGCATAAGTCACCGATTTTGGTTAATTTGAGCTTGATCGCTGCGGACACGTATAAAAACATGATGGAACAGAAAAATAAAAAATAAAATGTATTACTTTAGTTTTATCACACAAAGGAAAATAACGAATTTTTTTTTTGTTTTCGGATATAATGCTCTTAACAGTCGGATAGAACATCAAATAAGAAATAATATTTTGTATGACACATATGTACTTAAACGCAATATTTAGGGAGATCTTTGAAAATTCTTGGCTAACTCCATACTAATGCACTGAAACGTGACATGAGTGACGTCACAAATGTTGACCTTTTTGTATAGAGCGTTTTCGGCGGGTGCTGCTGCGTGCTAACTTCAAGTAACTATATCACGAGAAAAAAACACAAGAGAAAAGTTTTAATATTACAGTTGATTTTCTCACGCATCACGCATTATACTTTTGATTTTGATACAAAAAAAAATTGATGCATGTTCCCTATTTAGAGGAGGGGCCAGGCCTTCAAAATTGAAATCCCGTCGGACAAGCGAGTGCTCTACCGACAACTGGTATCATTGTCTTCAGCATGATCTCCTGAACAATAATATAGCGGTTGTCGCATTATAAAGTGGTGGAGGGGGGAGGGGGGGGAGGAAAAAGGTGCAAAACTCGGTTATCAGAGTTTGGCTAATTTCTCAATAACCACTTGTTCGATTTAAACAAATAAACTGTCATAATTATGGTAGGTAATATTCTTTACAACAGATTTTATCAAACAATGGTTTTTGTAGATACTATAGTTTATGAAATAATTAGATAAAATATGAATTTCAAATAAATTTTTTTTTGTTTTGTAGAATTGAAGCAGTAAATTGAAATAAACTAATTTGTAATTAAAACTATGAAGATTTGCTCCAGAAAAAAATATCGGTGAATAGCCCAGTCATTTCCTTATGTAGAATAATAAACTTGTTAGACATTTTTGTCTAGTAACTAGCTAAAAAAATTTTTTTTGTGTCGCATGGCGAAATTTTTTCTTCCATTTTTTTTTCTTAAATCCTCTACAGAATTAAAAGTATGAAGATTTGCCTTAGGAAAAAAATAACGGTAAATAGCCCAGTTATCCCATTATATAGAATGATAAACTTATCAAACATATTTGTCTGGTAATTATGTTAAAAAAAAATGATTTTATTGCGTGGCGAATTTTCTTTATCTCTTTTTTTTTTCGAAAATCCTCTACAGAATTAAGACTATCAAAATTTGCCCCATAAAAAAATAATAGTGAATAGCCCAGTTATTTTTCTATATAGAATAATAAATTTGTAAAACATTTTTGTCTAATAACTGTATTACAAAATGTTTTGTGGTGCGTGGCGAAATTTTCTTTACAATTTTTTTTTTCGAAAATCCTCTACAAAATTAAATCTATGATGATTTGCCTCAGAAAAAAATGATGGTGAATAGCTTAGTTATTGCACTATACAGAAAAATAAACTTATCAAACATTTTTGTCTAGAAATTATGTTAAAAAAAATTATTTCTGTCACGCAGCGAAATTTTCTCTAACATATAATTTTTCCAAAAATCTTCTACAGAATTAAAACTATGAGGATTTTCTCCAGAAAAAAATATAGTACATAGATCAATTATCCCACTATATAGATTAATAAACTTATCAAACATTTTGGTCTAGTAACTGTGTTAAAAATTGTTTTGTGTCACATAACACGGTGGACCTGCAAAGTTATGTTTAAATGAGTTTGCACGGCACAAAATATTTTTTAACACAGTTACTAGACAAAAATATTTGAGAAGTTTATTATTCTATATAGTGAAATAACTGGGCTATTCACAATTATTTTTTTTCTGGGGCAAATCGTCATAGTTTTAATTCTGTAGAGGATTTTCGAACAAATGGTAGGAAAAATTTCACCTCGTGAACAAATAAACATTTTTTTAACATAGTTACTAGACATAAATGTTTATCATGTTTATTATTTTATATATAGTGGAATAACTGGGCTATTCACCAGTATTTTTTTTTTCGAGGATAATCTTTATAGTTTTAATTCTGTAGAGGATTTTCGAAAAAAATGGTAGAAAACATTTCGCCACGCGACCCAAAAAATTTTTTAAGCATAGTTACTAGATAAAACCGGCCAAGTGCGTGTCGGGCCACGCGCAGTAGGGTTCCGTAGGTACATTATATACCATACTATATTTTAATACCGCTATATTTTTTCGTCTGAAAAAATAACTTTGTTTTTCACAGTGTTTGTATGAATGACAAAGTTATATTTGCGGTTTTGGAAAATGTACTATATCTCAAAAACTAATTACTGTATCTCGTTCAAACCAATTTTCGTTGAAAGTGTTTATTAAGATCTATAGCATATATTTTTTTTAGATTTTTCACCCTCTTACTTTAAAAGTTAAAGGGGGGGGGACACACATTTTACCACTTTGGCGGCAGATATCTTTCAAACGGTTGACTTTGAAAAAAAATAGTCTTAGGAACCTCAATGTCATTTTTAAAGACCTATCTATAGACACCCCACAAGTATTGGTTTGATGAAAAAAAATATTTTCAGTTTCAGTTCCATGTATGAGGAGCCCCCCCTTAATCTTTTATTTTATTTATTTTTGTGTAAAAATCGTAAAGCGGTTAACAGAATACATCTACCTACCAAGTTTCAACTATGTAGTCTTAATACTTTTGGAATAAAGTGGCTGTGACATACGGACGGACAGACAGACAGACAGACAGACAGACAGACAGACAGACAGACAGACAGACAGACAGACATGACGAATCTATAAGGGTTCCGTTTTTTGCCATTTTGGCTACGGAACCCTAAAAATGTTTAACAAGTTTATTACTCCATATAGTGAAACAACTGTGCTTTGTACAAATATTTTTTTTCTAGGGCAAATCCTCATAGTTTTAATTTCATAGTACTTTCTTTCAATTTACTGCTTCAATTCTGCAAAACTAAAAAAGCCTTTGTTTGAAATTCATCTTTTTTCAATTTTTGTAATAAACTTTAGTATTTACAAAAACCATTGTTAGATAAAATTTGTTGTTTCGGGTATTATCTACCATATGACACCTTATTTGTTTTAATCGGACAAGCGGTTACTGAAAAATTATCCAAACCCTGATACCCGATTTCCGCATCTTTTCCCTCCCCTCCCATCCCCCCTCACCCACTTTATAATGCGACAACCGCTATATTCTTGTTCAAGAGATCATGCTGAAGACAATGATACCAGTTGTCGGTAGAGAACTCTCTGGTTCGACGGGAATCGTCATTAGACGACTTTCGTTAAAGCGGTTTCCATATTATTCGGACAGTGACCTTCCGCACTATATCGATGATAATTTTGCTGTCTTCCAGCCAAATTTCAAAACTAAAAAACAAACAGCAAGCTTATGACTGTGGCAATTTTACGTAGTACTTTATACTATATGTACTTCTGTACTTTATTTTAATTTACTGCTTCAAATCTACAAAACCAAAAATGATTTTGTTTGAAATTCGACTTTTTTCTAATTATTTATTAAACTATAGTATTTACAAAAACCATTGCTAAATAAAATATGTTGTCAAGGATATTACCTACCCTAAGACACCTTGTTTGTTTAAATCGGACAAGTGGTTGTTGAGAAAATCAACCAATTTCCGATACTCGACTTCCGCATCTTTTCCCTCCCCCCCTCCCCCCTCCACCACTTTATAATGCGACAACCGCTGTATTCTTGTTCAGGAGATCATGCTGAAGACAATGATACCGGTTGTCGGTGGAGCACTCTCTTGTCCAGCCGGAATCGTAATTAGACGACTTTCGTAAATGTGGCATCTCCTCTAATTATCCAAACTCAAAATTATTTCGTGCTTTTTCAACCAATGCTCAGTAACACATAACACATCAATATCTTCAGAGTTTAAAAACAAGCTTATTTCTAAATCTTTGCCAGAAAAGCCTTGCATATTTTGGTGAACAATTCTTAAACAGTTTGGCTTTCCCATTGTCGGCTTAGCGCTAGAGGACGCCTCTATTGTCTCAAATGGTAATTTAAATGTAATAAATTATTACTAAAATTATTAACAGAATTATTTGGAACGGATTCCAAAGTTGAATTGCAAATGTCAGAAGTTAACTGCTCAATAGAAGCAGATGTTTTCCTAGCCAGATTATTGGCTAGTTATTTAAAATAAAAAGATAGCGATAATGCTATTTGTCTCGTAAAAGAAGAAGGCAGATAATATCTATCTTTTGTCAAATAAAATTGTTAAATAATTTATTAATGTCAATTAAGTGCAGCTGTTGGCTATTATAAAATGCCACTGTATTTAAAGATAGATTCAAATTAAATCTTACATTATTTTCCACCTGTGACAGACTTTTACTGTAGGGGAATGTAAACAATATTACTTTACTAACATTCAGAGAACACAGGGAATCACAATATGTATATGTATATGTATTATTATTAGTGACCCCCCCCCCCCAAATTTCAGGCTGCGACCGCGCCTGCATCACCAGGGGGGAGGGGGGGTTAAAAATTGGCCAAAAAAAACATCACGTACCCCTTATTTGTCACATTGAAATGTTTTTATTTTTTTTCTACAACAATCGCTCTTTTATTTAAAATGACAATAGCAAAGTAAAAAGCATAATACCATCTAGTTATCACTTGTATTTTTTGTTGTATTTAGTTTCCTTATATTTTTTTCAGTAGACGGTTTTTATTATCTCGCAAAAGTGAAGTCGCAACAACGATATATTGTTTTGATTCGAGTCCCATCCCTACTCTACTCTATCTCTGTACCTAGGTACCATTTAATCAAAATTGGTTCAGTGTTCACAGACGTAATAGAGAACAAGTTCAGTCTTTAGACGTGAAAGCGTCAGACAGACAGTCAGACAAAGTTACTTTCGCATTTATAATATTGGTATATATGGATTGACTCATAAAAAAGTGACGTAACCCCGGAAATGTTAACAGAGTGACGCAGAAAGTGTAGGTTAGGTTAGCTATAAAAAGTATACCTAATCTATCATCTTAATTACCTATCATAATAGTATAGTAGGATTTTTATTATATATATTTTTATAGCTTGTTTATAATAAAAAAAAGCTATACAAAACTCTCAAAAATCTCCAATGAATTTTGAACCTTGAACTGCTTGATTGATTGAGAAAAGACACTTTGTGGAAGTCCAGCGTCCCGTCTATTGTACCTACGTACCGTCGAGACGTTAAAAATGGCTGATTTTGATTTATGATGCTGATGATGAATGTCTGCTGCCTCCCTGTGTGCATTGCATTGGCAAAGGAAGGGGGGGGGGGCAGGTGGGCCGCGCCCACCCCAGGAAGAAACCAGATACTTATATATTAGCACCCAGCCCCCCAAACCTCTAGATACGCCAATGCCTATGTGCACAAAAACATATTTCCTAAATTCTGCGTTAATAGTGTACAACGGCCTTTTGATTACCATTCTCGGGGATTCCCCGCTGATATGTCATGCTATTGTTAAACAAGGACAGGTATAATAGAACTGAGGTTAGAAGGCGATAGAGCAAGTTATTGACCCAAGTCCAAAGTCATTGACCCAGTTATCGTTATTGTACAGACAACGGCACATCTCACGTACCAAAGCACTTATATCTATTCTGTGCCTAAAGCAATGTAATAAAAGTTGATTTTGCAGTACCTACAATACAACTGCCCTTAGCACGAATAGCTATCGATAAAAATAACGCGCGTAAAAACATTCCATAGAGTAATTTGGTATGAGGAAATTCGTACAGCGTTATTCTTTATGCAGAGCCATCGACCGCCGAAAAGAAAAATGAATTTTTCCATTGATATTACTCTATCGAGTACTTTTACACGCGTTTTTAGGGTTCCGTAGCCTAAATGGCAAAAAACGAAACCCTTATAAAAGTCTGTCCATCCTTACTTGTCTTATATGGTAAACAATCTTCACCCAACTCTTTATTGAAATAATCATTTATAAAATAAAACAAATGGTTTTCCACACATAGATTACTAAATAAATTGTTAATAAATTAACAATAATTTCATTCATTGCGCTGTAGAACGTAGCGCGAGCATAGCGTGAGGGACATTGTACTAAAGTCTGAAGTCTGCACGCGTAGCATGACCATCTCGAGACAAGACTCGACTCAGAGAACGTCACTTTTGTCGACAAAATTGGCGTTTCAGTGTAGACAAGCCATTGTTCTCTGAGTCGAGTCTTTTCTCGAGGTGGTCATGCTACGCGTGCTGGAGAGACCATCCATCATGGCAACCATTTTCATTGTACAGGTCAAAATCAGTTTTTTAGACTCACGCTAGTGGCACAGCATAAAGATTTGTTTCCTTACAGTAGGCCGACGGAGACGTCTAGACAGGGCAATCGTGCGGGGCTTGAGGGGGGAGAGGTGAGTAGGACGAGCCCGAGCTGCATACTTCGCAGTTCTATGCAGCTCGGGACACGTCTTCTAGGGCTATCGCGTCGTTACCGTTTTAATTTCCTATTAAATAAATAATGCGATTTCGATGAATCTCGGTTTTTTCTTCTATTTTGACAAGAAAACAGCAACGCAATGTTAAAAATATTAAAAATCCAAGATGGCGGCCAACTTTTTTGTTTGTGGGCTGATTTCGATGAAACTTGGTTTTTACTACTATTTTGACAAAAAACAGTAACGCAATGTTAAATTTGTAAAAAATCCAAGATGGCGGCCAAATTTTTTGTTTGTGGACTGATTTCGGTAAAACTCGGTTTTTGTTACTATTTTGACAAGAAAACAGCAACGCAATGTTAAAAATGTCAAAAATCCAAGAAAAATCCAAGATGGCGGCCAACTTTTTAATTTGTGAGCCGATTTGGATGAATCTCGGTTTTTGGTACTATTTTTACAAGAAAACAGCTACGCAATTTTAAAAATGTCACAAGTCCAAGATGGCGGCCAACTTTTTTGTTTATGGGCTGATTTTATTGAAACTCGGTTTTTGGTACTATTTTGACAAAAAACAGCAGAACAATGTTAAAAATGTTAAAAATCCAAGATGGCGGCCAACTTTTTTGTTTGTTGGCCGATTTCTATCAAACTTTATTTTTGGTACTATTTTGACAGAAAAACAGCAACGCAACGTTAAAAATGTCAAAAATCCAAGATGGCGGCCAACTATTTTGTTTGTGGGCCAATTTCGATGAAACTCGGTTTTCGCTACTATTTTGACAAGAAAACAGCAACGCAATGTTAACAAAAGTCAAAAATTCAAGACGGCGGTCAACATTTTTGTTTGTGGGCCGATTTCAATGAAACTCGGCTTTTGGTACTATTTGGACAAGAAAACAGTTACGCAATGTCAAATGACAAGAGTCAAAATGGCTGCCGACTTTGTTTTTAGGTTGAGTTGAAAAAAGGAAGAACAAATAAAAAAGTTGACCGCCATCTTGGATTTTTCATATTTTTAACATTGCGTTGGTGTTTTCTTGTCAAAATAGTACTAAAAACCGAGTTTCATCGTAATCAGCCCAGAAACAAGAAAGTTGGCCGCCATCTTGAATTTTTCATATTTTTTAACATTGATGCTGCCGCACTCGTGATATAAAGAAAACCGTTTGAAACCTTTATGTTATAAAACCTTTATTTAAAAATATGCCACCCCTAATTCATTATTTTATATAATTACGCAATGCTTTTAATTATGTACCCGGGGGTCGAAAAAGAAATCCACCTTCCAAATTGTAAATTTGTGACAACCCTTCCATATTTGCATAAATACCCTACAGGCGGCGGTATCGCCCAACAATAAAGGCGTCGGCCTACTGTAAGAAATTCTTTATGCTGTGCTAGTGGCGTTTCAAATAGGCACAAGAACTTTGCTGTCAAATCATACAGACAGCCAGTCCAGTTAATAAGAAAAAAAATGTTCATGTCAGTGGTTATGTCTGTCTGTCTGTCCGTATGTCACAGCCACTTTATTCCGAAAGTATTAAGAGTACACAGTTGAAACTTGGTAGGTAGGTGTATTCTGTTAAACGCTTAACGATTTTAACATAAAAAAAATTGAAGGTCAAGGGGGCCCCCCTTGACCTTCAATTTTTTTCCCCATACATGGAACTGATGCTGAAAAAAATTTTTTTCCTCAAACCAATACGTGCGGTGTTTATAGATACGTCTTTAAAAATGACATTCAGGTTCCTAAGACAATTTTTTCTCAAAGTCAACCGTTTGAAAGATATACACTGCCAAAGTGGTAAATTGTGTGCCCCCCCTCCCCCCCCCTTTAACTTTTGAAATACCTAAGAGAGTGAAAAATATATGCTGTAGAATCTACAGCTTAATTTTCTTGATTTTCGTTGAAACTGTTTATTAAGATCTACAGTGTAGATCTTAATCTATCTACAGTCAGGCGTACGTCACTCGCTCAAGGCCACGCGTTATATACCTACCGCTCGGCGTATCGTCCACGATACAACTGGCACAGGGCCGCACGCCCGCCTGAGCGCGAGCACCGCGCACGTTTCCCGCGCTTACTCGTCATTTTGTCATAAATAATTATAGTAAAGTGGTAAGAAGAACGCTTGTCTACTTTACTAATAGGTAGATAGGTACCTAGTTTATATATTTATACTCCGTTTATTCTTAGGTAGGTATCTACAAGTCTTATTTGCTAAACAATCTTGACTTAACAATTTATTGAAATAATAATTTATAGATTAGGTAGGTACTTACTTACAAACTTACGAAATAAAGTTAATTATCATGATATAATTTGATTTCGTAAGAAAGCATAATTTTTTAATAGGTGTTTTATGACAACAAACAAAAACTGTTTTCTAAATAACTAAATAAGACAAGTAAGGATAAACAACTAAGTACCTACCTTTATAGTATCTGTAATCTGTACTTTAGGATAGGTACCTTCCTACCTAACTACCTACCAAAAGTTGACTTTAGTTATCTTTATGTCTCCCATATTTACGTACTAGGTACCTGCTTGGATTATTAAGTATCATAGTAATGTTCGAATATTATTGTAAGATTTTCTTTAACCATAGCACGTAAAATAGCTTTCCTTTTATGATACAATGCTACGCAGTTAATTTAAACGGAGGCAACCCTAACGGCGTCAGAAGAGATGAGAGCTGAGTTTTTGGCGGGATTTTGTCGAGTTCAGTTCGGCGACTATTTTAATTATTCGCAAATTGATTTATAGTGGATATTGTGTCTTAAAAGTGTTGTGGTACAAGTGTCTACGCAATTGAACAATATGTGGGATAATCGAAATAGGCGCGATCTTGGTTGTGTGAAGCTGAGACTTTTATTGTAGTGGTCGCTACCTCGGCAAAACTTACCGAGTAAACTGTCTTGATATACTTGCTGCCAAATGCTCCAAGCAGCATTGGAATGTGATGCACCCGCATTTTAATGTAAACTGAAACAATCTACTAGAAAATCTAGAAATACAGAACTATTCAAAACATGACACTGGCGAAAATTACTTCCAAGAGGAAAGTAGATTGCCATAACAAAAATAAGAAGAAGAAAGAAGAGATGAGAGCTACGCGATAGAAAGAGAGAAAACTTCTAGGTGAATATAACTGTAGGCGCTGTAGCGGTGTGCGATCTGAATTGCGCCTTATTGAGTCGTAGCAAGAGTCGTTATTTAATTAAATGATGTTGCGGAATGCGGCTTCTGTACTTGTACTATTATATATTCTGTGCTACAGTGTAGATCTTAATAAACACTTTTAACGAAAATTGGTTTGAACGACATACATTTTGTAGTTTTTGAGATATAGCACATTTTCCAAAACCGCAAATATAACTTTGTCATGCATACCAAGTCTGTGAAAAACAAAGTTATTTTTGCAGACGAAAAATGATAGTGGTATTAAATATGGTATGGTATAAGGTATCTACGGACGGAACCCTACGGCGCGTAGCCCGACACGCACTTGGCCGGTTTTTTTTCTCGATAGATGTTCGTGCCGTGCTAATAGGCTTGCCAGATCGGAAGTCCAAAATATCTGGAGAAAATTTGAAAATGTCGGGATTTTGTGGTTTTTGTCGGGAGAAAATATTTAAAATTAAAAATGTAACTTAAATGCCTGTATATATACAGTAACAAAAAAGGCCGCGCAGCGCGATTTTGAGTCAGTGTCATCCACTAATCTAGTAAGTTGTGATCTTGCCTGACTTTTGAAAAAAAAAACGGCAGCGCAGCGCGATTTTTAGCCAGTTTCATCCACTAATCTTGTAAGTTGTGATCTTGCTTGTCTATTGAAAAAAAAACGGCCGCGCAGCGCCATTTTTAGTCAGTTTCAGCCACTAATCTTAAGTAAGTTGTGATCTTGCCTGTCTATTGAAAAAAAAAACGGCTTCGCAGCGCGATTTTTAGTTAGTTTAACCCGTTACATCCACTAATCTTGTACTCTTGCCTGTCTTAGTAAAATAAAACGGCCGCGCAGCGCGATTTTTAATTAGTTTCATCCACTCATCTTGTGATCTGTGTGTGTTTCCTACGCGAAAATTATTGTTTTCTAGAGAACTTTCGGAACAACAGTTTTTCCGGGAGATTTTAAGATTTTTCGGGAGTCGGGAGACCACTTGAAATTCCGGGAGAATCCAGGTGAATCCCGACCATCTGGCAACCCTACGTGCTAAGGGAATTAAGGGATGGTGCCGTTGAGTGTATAGCTTTTTGGTATTAAAAAGATGTCCCAGCGTAGCCCCAGTTTCATTTTATTTAATTACTTACATAATTAAAAAATGTTAATTATATTTTATTCAGGTATAGTATCAGTCAAGAATTGTTTTATATTTAGAAAAACAATTACAAAAACATTAAGTTGTTTTATGAAGTATTTTGTGAAAAAAATGTAAGTAAATAGTACTCTAATGATAAAAAATTATGATTTAAAAGCGTTTTAACCTAAAAATCCCACTTTTTAATGCAGATAATAATTATCAATCTGATTTTAGAGTAAAATACCTACTCTGATATACTACTTTGATTAAGACGCGATAGACTTTCATTTTTAGGGTTCCGTAGCCAAAATGGCAAAAAACGGAACCCTTATAGATTCGTCATGTCTGTCTGTCTGTCTGTCTGTCTGTCTGTCTGTCTGTCTGTCTGTCCGTCCGTATGTCACAGCCACTTTATTCCAAAAGTATTAAGACTACATAGTTGAAACTTAGTAAGTAGGTGTATTCTGTGAACCGCTTTACGATTTTTACACAAAAATAAATAAAATAAAAGATTAAGGGGGGGCTCCCCATACATGGAACTGAAACTGAAAATATTTTTTTTCATCAAACCAATACTTGTGGGGTGTCTATAGATAGGTCTTTAAAAATGACATTGAGGTTCCTAAGACTATTTTTTTCAAAGTCAACCGTTTGAAAGATATCTGCCGCCAAAGTGGTAAAATGTGTGTCCCCCCCCCCTTTAACTTTTAAAGTAAGAGGGTGAAAAATCTAAAAAAAATATATGCTATAGATCTTAATAAACACTTTCAACGAAAATTAGTTTGAACAAGATACAGTAATTAGTTTTTGAGATATAGTACATTTTCCAAAACCGCAGATATAACTTTGTCATTCATACAAACACTGTGAAAAACAAAGTAATTTTTTCAGACGAAAATTTTTTGAGAATGTTGGGGCAAATGACATAGGCGCGATGGGACATGTCCTTTGATTGAATAAATTACTAGTGAATTGAATAGGATTCGTTATAGGAGCTCGATGGTGTATTCGGCCTGCGACTGCGAAGCTAAGCAACTTTCGCTGGACGTTTGTCAGATGGGTGACCAAAAACTTTTGAAAAATCTCTAGTTCAGGCTTCGTGCTTCAGAAGACACTTGACTTTTACGGATGATGATGATGAATTGATAATACAAACTAGGTACCACTATAAAAGTTTGGGAAACAGTTATTTGTTCTAGATTCTAATATGGCACGTAGTGAGTATACTTGGAACTAATTAAATTAGTTCTAAGTACACTCACTACTGACTGCCATAGTTCTATACTACTGCTCTCAGCGCCAACATGGCGATTTTCAAATCGGAACAAACGATTAGAGACGTTCGCCTGTCCAGCGTACTTGTATAATGGCGTCAGTGAGATAATACCTCAAAGTGGCGCCCTCATCTTAATTAAATACAAAATATACTATATCTATGACAATAATAGAGGGACGGAGCAATACAAAGAGAAGGGGCATGGGGCATGCATAGGGCATACTGACAACATCCCCTTTTCTTTGTAAAGTCTATGTCTAATAATAAAATTATGAAATTAAAAAGTAGCAACACTGTAGTGTTGTCCCTTTCAAACCTTACTTGGAACTAATTAGTTCCAAGTACACTCACTACTGCCATATAGAATCTACTGCTCTCAGCGCCAGTATGGCGATATTCAAATCGGCACAAAAAATTGCTGTCATTTCATGACATTAGCCTGTCCAGCGTACTTTGTATAATGGACGTCAGTGGGCTTTTCACAATGACAAAAAACTATAGACTTGATAGATGGCGGTGATAAAAATGGGTGTCAATGTGTTTTGTTTTACTCTATACTTCCCTACTCTAAGGTTTTACTAAGCCTCGAAGAGTATAACACCATCTAGTGAATCAAATAGTTACTATTTTTATTTTTTAAGTGTCACTTTGAAGAGCCCTCATTGCATGGGACCATGAAGGGAACAATTCTGACTGAAATCGCCATCAGCTGTTTCATACATTTTACCAGAGTTCAAATATTGTATGAAACAGTTGTTTTATCCATTAATTTAGTCTATGTTTTAATCGTGATTTTAACCGTTGTTTCCATTCAAAAATGTGTTCAGAATTTATGCAACTGTTATTATTAAAGCGATTCTCTGACCGATAGTGGCGCCCTCAGAGGTTTTTATTTAATAAGTTGTTAATAAAAAAAAATCTTGAAAATAATCTAACAAAAAACAGCTTCAAAAATAAATTAATGGCTCTAAAAAGCATGAAATAAAATATTGAAATCTGCATAATAGCTAACTCGAAAGTTTGTATGCATATCTTATATTAAACTGTTTTGTTTAATTAAAGTCTGGAACGGGTGGTAGGAAAATATAACATCTATCTATATCTATCTATAATCATTTATTTGAATAAAGCTTATTTGACTTTGAAACAACGCCTTTTGAAGTCGGGAGGGGGGGGGGGGGACGAAGGATATTTTTTATCTAAACTAATATATCTGTTTAAACCCCACCCGACTTCATAAGACGTTGTTTAATATAAGATATGCATACAAACTTTCGAGTTAGTTATTATGCAGATTTCAATATTTTATTTTTTGCTTTTTAGAGCCATTAATTTATTTTTGAAGCTGTTTTTTGTTTGATTATTTTCAAGATTTTTGAAGGAGGTTTTGTTTTTATTAAAAACTTTTTTATTTTAAACTTTATTGTGGTAGTGAAGATATTATCTAAGTTACAATAGCCTTATGTCAACGGCTCATCACTTTTTACATAGTATTGCTTTTCCCGACGCAGGGGCGTTTATTGTTGAGGAGTTCTCCTGGTACTTCACTATCAGTTCCACTTCACCATATGAATTATGATGAGCAAAAATATCCTAGCAACCATATTAAAGTAATCGTATCGTACCAGTGAACTACTTAGTATTGAATATTTCTGATGATCATCTATGCTGGTCTTCATCATCAGTTCCACTTTAAGTCCAGTACTTTTCAAAAGCAAATGCACAAGTTACTTAAGAAAATACTAAAATCGCAATAGATGTGCCTATAATATTTGAAGAGTTCTCTCAATTTCTCCAGGATCCCATCATCAGATCCTGATTTCATGACAATGGGACCAACTTGGAAGTATATACTTTCAAACGAAAAAAGAATTTTTCAAATCGGTCCAGCCGTCTTCGAGTAATCGAGTAATATACATTAAAAAAAAAAGATTCCGACGAACTGAGAACCTCCTCCTTTTTTTGAAGTCGGTTAAAAAGGATTTTAATAAAACTTCCCGTGGAATTTTTAGGGCTCATAGTCTAGTATTTTTGGAAGGTATTCTACTACATCCCGCAGTCATTAGTAGAAGTAAATAGCAAATTGTGTCAAAAACGGTCATATGATACCGCCTAAAAATACTAGACTATGGGCCCTAAAAATTCCACGAGAAGTTTTATTAAAATTGTACGTATTAGAGTTACAATATTAGATAAAATTCACCGCGGCACCAGTTTCAGTCAGTAAAGCGCCTTTATAATAACATTTGCATAAATTCTGAATACCTGAATGGTAATTTAGAAAGAAAAATAGGCGACTGTTTTGAATATTTACTTGATAACCTTGAAAAAGTTGTTTACATGATGTCTTTTAAAGTTAAGGTATGCCCCAGAATTTAAGATTCAATGTTGCCACAAAATTGTAACTAGTCTGTTTAACAAAATGGTGGCGCCACTGTTCATACTAAATTAATGTTATTAGTTATTATACTACACTATATACTACACCGTAAATTTTTAAGTATATCTAAAAATTAAATGGGGATTTCAGACCACGTAAATGAACAACTTTTACTATGGGGCCAACCACGAAATCGCGAAAAAAAATCAGCTGTTCCATACATAATAGTCGAGTCGATGTTGTACTTTTCTAGATATACTTAAAAAGTGTAGAAAGAAATTGACCATTAAAAAGGTGCAAAATTAGTTCTTTTTTCGACCAAGTGCCAGCTTTCGTTAGACAAACTCTATTTAAGGCGATTAGTGCCCTCACAGTAGCACCCTTATCATAATCAAAATTATTGTTCGGTAAATACATAATGTATCGAAAATTCACACGTACCGATTGAAGATTAGGTTCTTTTTATAGTTTATTTACAAACAATAACCTCTGTACAATATAGATAGTTTACTGTAGTACCCAGCCTGGCGCAACTCTCTCAGTAAAAAACTATCTATTTAACGGAGGCGAATTTTTAACCCGTCTAAGTTTGAAAGAACGTTGACAATCCACAAAGCAGTAAATAATTGACAACATTCGAATTTCGGCGTATTATACTTCGCCCCATCACAGAGTATTCTATCATCTTTGACTGTTTTACCGCGGATGCCGTTTGACGTTTCTCTTTTGTTTGTTTTCGTTGAATTCGCCTCTGTTTCATACTCACGCTTTTTGTATGACACTCCCGTCTCTTATATCGCTAGTTATTTTACATTCTCTTTGGTAGTACCTAGTAGTAGGCAAGAGCAAAAGGTGGTCACTTTTGGCACATTTACTTACTACTACTACAACGAACTATATTTTACAGAGAGAGAGGGCGCCACTTTGAGGCTGGGAATGATAACGTTATTTTTAAATGTAACGTTATTTCTTACTTTTTTATCGTTTATTTTAAGTATTTTAACATTAATGTTATGTCAATAATTAACGTTAATTTTAACAAAATTAACGTTATTTCAGTAAATAACGTTAATTTTAACGTTATTTCTTACTTTTTGTTACCGTTACTTTAAAATTAACGTTTTCCAATTAATAACGTTAATTTTTTATCGATAATTTTACCGGCCTTTCTATTGTCTAATATTATCTATCTAAAAATCGAATCTAAGTATTGAAATTTCAAATACCGGTATACCGATATTTCGGTATTTTTTCGGTATTTTTTAAAGTACTACTAGTTCTTGTTTAAATGATTCCGAGAACGATTATTATATCTTATTTGCGGAGAGTGATTAAAGCTATAGGACAGAAACACTCAAACTATTTACAAACTCACTAGAAACAACAAAATGAGTTATTAAAGTATAGGTAATTAAGAATACTAAAGCATATACATAATTTGATCCAAGAACTATTTGTTTCATTGACACAAATATCACAACAAATCAGTCTTACTCTCTAATAATAAGAAAACATGTTACATAGGCGCAATTTCACATAAGTAAAATAAACATTCAACCTCGAAAGCTTTCAACTTGAACTTCAGTACCGCTTCGAATCGAAGCCCTTGAGAACAGCATAGATGTGGACGATCTATACAATATGGTAGTTGATACCGTCCGTACGGTAGGATCCAAGTCTTTAAGACCCGCCATCCCAAGCTAAAGAAACTCTCTGACCACACACTCTTACTCATGGATCAGAGACGTGAAATGAGGCTCCAGAGCTCAGCGGATGCTCATCGTTATCGGCAGCTTAATAGACAGATATCTATGTCTTTGACGAGCGACCTTCGCCAATTTAAAACGAATCGTATCAAAAAGGCCATCGAGCGAAATAAAGGCACCAAAGTGTTCACGAGAGATCTGTCTATTGGGCAAAGCCAGATGACGAAGCTGAAAACTGGCGACGGACACATCATCTCATCGAAGCCTGAAATCTTAAGGGAGATCGAGGGTTTCTATGGGCAGTTATATTCCACGCAGATACCTGTTGAAAGCAAGGCTAAAGAGCCCAAATCCAAGCTTACCCGACACTATACCTACCCAAGATATCCCGGACGTCAGCCTGTACGAGATTAGTATGGCTCTTAAACAGCTGAAAAACAACAAGGCGGTGGGTGACGACGGAATCACTACTACTACTACTACCTCATTGTCTTGAGACAATGATGTAAGTCGGATGCGAAGATGCCTTGAGCCTTGAGGCGAAAGTCTATGACCAGTGTGTGTTACCAGTGATGACATACGGCAGTGAAACGAGGTCACTATCTATGGGTCTCATAAGGAGGCTCAAGGTCACCCACCATACAATGGAGAGAGCCATGCTAGGCTTTTCCCTGCGTGATCGAATCAGAAATGAGGAGATCCGTAGGTGAAGTAAAGTAACCGACATCGCTTGAAGGTTTACTCAGCTGAAGTGGCAGGGGGCGGGAAAAACACACACGGGGGAGAGAAAAACCGATGGTCTTTGGGGCGGAAAGGTTCTGGAATGCCGACCGTGCTCAAGATGACGTTCCGTGAGTAGGCCCCAGACAAGGTCGACCGATAATTTGGTGAAGGTCGCGGGAAGCCGCTGGATGCGGGCATCGCATGATCGATCTTTGTGGAGATCCTTGGGGGAGGTCTATGCCCAGCAGTAGGTGTTATGCGGCTGATTTGATGATGATGAAAACATTAGACGAGCAACTGGAAGCAATATCATTAAATACCAACTATATATGTATTAGATGCATGCAGTGTTTTGTAAAGGAGATTTTCTCTTTAATCGTGATTATTCGTGATTCGTGTCATATGAAAACTCATTTGCCGTATGAACAACACTATACACCATAGAAATCGAGCGTTCTGCGTAGTCTTTAAACACCGTTGCAAAAATGTATCACTTTTTTCGAAATACCGAAATACCGGTATTTTATCCTCAAATACCGGTATCAAAATACCGAAAAAACTTATCGGTATACCGGTATTTCGGTATACCGGCGGGCTGATTATCTAATTAGAAACCACCTAGCGACCGGTTGCAGTTCATAGATGATAGTAATCCATTGCTACTTCTTTTTGGATTAAAAAAAACATACCAAAGAAAAGTAGCAATGTATATGGAATGAAACCGGTCGCTAAATAGTTTCTTTTTAGATAATCAGGGTGCGGTATCCATGCCCTAATTGCAATCGCTTTCAGGATGTAACACATTGAAGCTTCTTTTTGGGACAAATAAAAACTTACCAAAGAAATGCAGCAATGTGTCACATCCATCTGTCAAATGAAAGCGATTGCGATAGATTTTTTAATTAGACAATTAGCCCCCTGTACTAAAGTTTAACGCTATATTTAACGGTAATTTTACCGGTACAATATTTTTAACGTTATTTTTACCGGTAAATTTACCGATAAAATGTTTTAACAGTATTTTTAACGTTTTTTTGTATCGTTATTTTTTTTAACGGTATTTCAATCCCTGCTTTGAGGGCACTAATCGCCTTAAGGTTACATCAGCACTGGGGGTCAAGTCTGCTAATGTTTTTGTCAAAATCGTAGTTCAATGGTGTTTGAATGATAATGCTTTTTAACACAGTTCTTGTTTCTTAAACCCAAAACTGAAACACATTGTGTTTCTTGAACCCAAAGGGGAAACATATTGTGTCTTGATTTTTGGTTTAAGGAACAAGAACTGTGTCAAAAAGCATTACCATTAGAACACCACTGAACTACGATTTTGACGAAAACATTAGCAGACTTGACCCCCTGGACTCGAAACATTTAACCTTAAGGCGATTAGTGCCCTCAAAAGTGGCGCCCTCTCTCTGTGAAATATACAATGTTATTTTTAGTTAATACAAAACCTCTCGTGGGACTTGCCAGGTTTATGAATTGCTATAGTTACATCTCTTTCTCGCTGTATAGCAATTAAAAGAGATAGTTTGATAGCCAGTCAGTAAACTGCCAGGAAATAAGAGGTCATAATACGGCCTCAGACCATCAAACTAAACAACTTTCATTACATAGACATAGAAAAATTTCGCTACTTTTTCACTATGGGACCAACCTTGAAATCGCGAAAAAAAAATCAGCTATTTCATACATTTCGATGGAGTAGGATTGTACTTTTGTATTGAACAGCTGATTTTTTTTTCGTGATTTCGAGGTTGGTCCCATAATGAAAGTTGTTCAGTTTGATGGTATGATCAACCCCACGAGAGGTTTTTGTATTAACTAAAAATAACCTTGTATAAGATATTTGGTAAGTACAAGTATTAAATTAAAAATATATGCATAATAACGCAATAACACAAAAAATATGGTTTTACAGCTTTTTTAATGTGTGAAAATGCTCAACTCAAATGGCAACTTTAATCTTATCAAACTTTTTGATGATGACGGCGCCCGCAGCATACAGGAAAATCGATTTTCTTTTATATTTTCACTGGCAACACAAATACTGTGGAAACAAGGTGGAAACAGAGGGATTACTCCATGTGATCGAGAATATCGATATCGAGTTGGAATCGATACGTCAAAGCGATACCATGGAAACCGCTTTTCTCAAATGGACTATACTTACCTTACCCGTATAAGCACGAACATGGATATAGCACGTGTCGGACTACAGCTGCGCCACAAAAAAAAGTTGGAAATCTGACTTTTTGACTATGCCATGATGAAGTCGATAGTTTGTCGCCAAAAACCAGAGTTTGTCGGTCTTGCGTTTAGGAGATACGTGTGGCGTGGCGCAGCTGTAGAAACGTCTCTACAGCTGCGCCACACAGATATTGAAAACGGAAGGTCGTAGCGTTGATTACTCGTGTGTGTAGCCGTTAGTTTGTCGGAGTTTGTCACACAAAAACCAGAGTTTGTCGGTCTTGCGTTTAGGAGATACGTGTGGCGCAGCTGTAGAGACGTCTCTACAGCTGCGCCACACAGATATCGAAAACGGAAGGTCGTGGCGTTGTTTACTCGTGTGTGTAGCCGTTAGTTTGTCGGAGTTTGTCGGTCTTGCGTTTAGGAGATATGTGTGACGCAGCTGTAGAAACGTCTCTACTACTGCGCCACACAGATGTCAAAAACGGAATGTCGTAGCGTTGATTACTCATGTGTGTAGCCGTGAGTTCGTCGCACAAAAACCAGAGTTTGTCGGTCTTGCGTTTAGGAGATCTGTGTGGCGCAGCTGCAGAGACGTCTCTTAAGTACCTTTGGTAGCCACGAACGTCTATCGAGAAAAAATAACGCGCATAAAAACATTCGATGGAGCAATTTTGTATGGGAAATTTATACAGCGCCATCTAGGTACCATTTATACAGTTTATTTTTTCTCAATAGATGTTCGTGCTAGGGGTACTGTACTCTGAGGTGGAAAACGGTTTCTCAAATTGACTAAGGGCTGGTATTCCACTGTACCCTCAAAGGAACAGTCACGGGTACACAGGAAAAAAACAAAAAACCGACTTCAAAACCCCACTCTACCTCTAAAAAGCAATAAATAATATTGAAATCACTAGATACGCATTATCATTGTAATAAAACACGTCTATTGAAGTCGGGTGGGGCTGGAGGACAACTTTTTTTTATTTTAACAGACCCACCCGACTTCAATAGACGTGTTTTATTACAATGATGACGCGTATCTAGTGATTTCAATATTATTTATTGCTTTTTAGAGGTAGAGTGGAGATTTGAAGTCGGTTCTTTGTTTTTAAAACATTTTTTTTTCTTTTTTCTTTTTAGTGTAAGTACCTTCTGTACCTATTAGATATATTATCTAGGTAGATAGAAAAATCGGTTTGGCCAAATGTGAGACGTGTAATCGTGGACAACCATGCATACGGGTCAAACTGAGAAGATAACCTCCTTTTTTGAAGTCGGTTAAAATACTAAAACCTTGTCCTATGTGTAACAAATACTCTTCTGAAAACCGCATCAAAATTGGTTCAGCTAAACGCGAGATAATCGCGGACAAACATACATACATAGGAGTAAAACACAGAACCTTCTTTTTTTGAAGTCGGTTAAAACACTAAAGTCTCCTCCTAAGTGTAACAAATACTTTTCTGAAAACTGTTTCAAAATCGGTTCAGCCAAACGCGAGATAATCGCGGACAAACATACATACATACAGGTCAAACTGAGAACCTCCTTTTTTTTTGTTTGTTGAAGTCGGTTAAAAAAGGGGTTTCCCTTTTTGTACGGGGTCAATGTATGGAGTGGAGCCAGTGAATTGGATTTTCGGACCCAGTAACTGCGTACATGTAGACAAGATCGGCAGTAAGTCGTACTGTGCTCGAAATATAATGAATGGCTAGTCAGCTGGACTGACTTGCGAGCGACAAGTCAGCATGACTGGGTTGAAACTAGAAATCAGAAATCAGAATATTTATTTGCACAATATTGTGTACATTACATTGAGATCGATGACAATGTTCCTAATAAAATTTCAACAATATTCTGCCTTAAATCTGTACCCTTAGCACGAACAGCTATCGAGAAAAATAACGCGCGTAAAATCATTCGATAGTGCAATTTTGTATTGGAAATTTGTACAACGCCATCTATCGCCGAATAGCGAAATTAAAATTTCCATAGATAATTCTCTATCGAGTAATTTTACGCGCGTTTTTTTTCTCGATAGTTGTTCGTGCTAAGGGTACTGTAGGCATGCAAATGTTAGTAAGTGTAAGTGTGTCAGCTATCTATAATGAATATTATTACTACTAGTGTCTACATGAGCCCAGTAGCAAGTCAACGCTGGACTGGATTACTGTACTGTCATGTTACTGACCCTGTATAAACCAGGCATAAGGACGTTTCACTGTCGATGGTCGGGGTGTCCCCATGTTGATTTTTTCACACAGCTATAAAATGGGTAGTTACCTAACGCCAGAGTCACTCATACAAAAAAAACACAAATTATTACTACAATATTTTTAATTGAACTTTTTACAAAAACCTTTTTACATAATATATCCTAAAATCTATACTAAGGCACTATATTATTATGAATTAATCAATACGTTTTCTTAATAGTTACATTACATACTAACATCAGTCTATATCTGTACCTATTTTATTTTATTTTATGGGCTATTTCACAAGTCTAGTATTTATTTATCTTTTAGTTTAATTTAATGAATGAAATTACCCAACAGGTAACTTGGTATTGGAACATATCTGAAACCTGTGGCAAAAGGCCCTTAATAGTTTTAAACAATTTTACAAATTAAAAGGAAAAAGAAAAAAAACAACATATTTTTATCAGTCTAGAGATGTTTAAATACGTACGAATGATACCACAATACGGTAATGGAAGAGTAAATACGTAAATGTATATTTATGTTGAGAAAATCGGCATATCCCTGTTGTCCCCCTTTGTCCTCCACTGGGGGATCACGGGAGTAGGCCAGAAAAACATTCTTAACTTAGCTGGTCAAACAGTAGCACTGGACTCGCTATTATAAGTTGATAGATGGCACTGATTGAAACATACCGTGGTTTCCCAGGATTTTAGCTTGTAAGTACACAATATATTTTAGCATGTCCTGACAAATAACGACATTAATTTTTTTTTACTATGAACTATAATATATTATCAAATATATATAACATATTATCAAAGCAAAATTATCTCATTAAATGCAATATGTTTGTAGTATTTGGCGAAAAAACCGTCATGCGACACTGTCTACGTGTGAGTGCATCGCACTTGCATAGATGGCGCTATAGACAGTGTCGGTTGTATTAGCCAAATACAAGGTTTCGTTCAGAGGCTTAGAGTGCCGGTTGTTGGTTGTTTTTTAACTCACTCTAAGGTTAGGAACGACCAAAAACTTTAAATGTCAATGTCAATACAAAGTCTTCATTTTCCACTTGGAATAGAAATAATTTAAACTTTCCTTAATACAAAATCAAATAAAAACTGTTTTTTTGCGAAGCTACCATGGTATATATGAAAATAAGACAAAATAACATCAAAATACAAAATAATGTCAAATGACATTGACAGTTTTTCTATAGACAAACGTCAGAGCGTTTTACAACCATCAATTTTGATGGTTGTTTGGTTGCAACGCTCTGACGTTTGGAACGGGAAAGTTGTTACAACCGAACGTCACGCTCTAATGTTTGGAACGGCGTTAGAGCGTTCGGTTGCACTCGGAGCGTAGGTTCGGAACGACCCCCTACAAACATAATGGGGAAGGCAACTGTCAAAATGGGGCTGCGTACGCTTGTTCCACGAGAACTATGAAAACAAAGGACATTTTCTTAAAAAATAGTTTTTTTAAGCTTTAAAAAGATTAAATTCTGTGTAATACTTTAAAAATGTTAGCACTCACAAATTTCCGAAAAATCTGGATATAGAAAAAAAATATAAATTCTATAAGAATAAAAACGTCTTAATTTGGCTTTAAATTCCGGCATTTGCATTGTAGAATAGTCTTTCATATCCATTTTGGGTCAATGGGTCTTTGTCGGTAAAGAAAAAACCAAAAACAAAATTTTCCATACATTTTGTTCTGAACGTCTTCTGTCTTAGGAACAAGCGTACGCAGCGACATCTACAATTAGCTTTGCGTTGCCAACCCCATTGCATTTAATGATATATTTTTTCTTTGATAACACAGTTCATAGCGAACATTTGTCGCTAGTTATCAGGACAAGCTAAAATATATTGTGTAAAAGCTAAAATCCTGGGAAACCACGTTATGTTTAAATCAGCGCCATCTATTGGCCTATAATAGCGAGTCCAGTACTACCGTTTAACTTTAAGTTACCACGGCACAACAACATTAGGTAATTTTCCCGAATTCGGATATGACGCAGCACATCAAGTTAAACAGTTAAAATTAAACTGCGAAAACAGCTTTTATTACGTAGGACCAGGGAATGTTAACTGTTATTTTTAAATATAACGTTATTTCTTACTTTTTTTACCGTTAATTTTAACATTAACGTTATGTCAATAAAAACGTTAGTTTGAGAAATAACGTTAAATTTAACGTTATTTCTTCCTTTTTTTACCGTTACTTTAAAATTAACGTTATTCCAATTAATAACGTTAATTTTTTACCGATAATTTTAACGGTACTAAATTTAACGCTATATTTTACGTTAATTTTACCGGTAAAATATTTTTAACGTTATTTTTACCGGTAAATTTACCGATAAAATGTTTTAACGGTATTTTTAACGTTATTTTTTAAATCGTTATTTTTTTTACCGGTATTTTATTTATTTAAGGGACGATCTCAAGGTCAACATGAGTATACTGTACATTCTGATGTGCCGTCATGTGTCCATATTGAAATGGGTTATTCCCAGTCGCCCCCTCTAGCATCATTCCGGCCAATTACAGTTGTCTCCCACTGGGGGATATATGGAAAAAAGTATCGATATCCCCAGTAGGGGACTACGGGAATAGTTCGTCGCTACAGCCGCAGTGGGAACTGAGAATTCTACCGGATTCGTAATGGTAATTTTTAGGGTTCCGTACCCAAAGGGTAAAAACGGGACCCTATTACTAAGCCTCCGCTGTCCGTCTGTCTGTCTGTCTGTCACCAGGCTGTATCTCATGAACCGTGATAGCTAGACAGCTGAAATTTTCACAGATGATGTATTTCTGTTGCTGCTACAACAACAAATACTGAAAACAGAATAAAATAAGTATTTAAGGGGGGCTCCCATACAACAAACATGTTTTTTTTGCCGTTTTTTGCTCGATATTAATAACGACAACAGGTAGACAGTTGAAATTTTCACAGATGATGTATTTCTGATGCTGCTATAAAAATAAATACTAAAATCAAAATAAAATAAATATTTAAGGGGGGTCCTATACAACAAACGTGATTTTTTTGCCGTATTTGGTACGGAACCCTTCGTGCGCGAGTCCGACTCGCACTTGGCCGGTTTTTTTTTGTTAGTTTAAGACCTGCGGGCTGATTATCTAATTTGAAACCACCTAGCGACCGGTCTCATTTGACAGATGAATGTGATACATTGCTACTTCTTTTTGGGGTGAAAAAAAAACATACTTAAGAAAAGTAGCAATGTATATCAAATGAAAACAGTCGCTAAATAGTTTCTATTTAGATAATCAGGGTGCCGGTATGTGAGCTTTTTGAATAAAAAATATTTCCATTTAATTTTAATTCACTTGTAAATCCGAAATCGTTTCTTTTTAATAGTCTTATTAAAAATTTCTTCGAACTTCAAGGAACCGTTTAAATTTTTACGAAACCGATTTCATTCATTAAGGCTCGGTTATGCGGAAACATTTGCCTTTTCTTTACGTGTAAAGAGTATGGAAAATAACCTCACTTCTGTTCTTTTTCGATGATTTTCGTTGTTTTTTCATCATTATCTTTAGCACAATTATCTTTCTTGAATAAAAAATATTGGAGCTACTTTACAGTACGTTAAAGTGTGTTTTAATGTAGAATAGTGTGTCTAAAGTATAACTGTTAACTTGAGGGAAACCAGGCTATACTAACTAACATGTATCTAATGTTAAGTAATTTTGTTAATACGCTGTTGGTTTTCTTAATAAAGTAAAAAAAAAAATAGAATTCAATACGTTCCCGCCATTATTTACGCCAAAAATATGACCCTACGCAAGCGCTTTTGGTAAATTCTGTTTTTTTACAATCATCTGTGAGGTTTATACGCAATTTAATACTTGTAGCTACTAGAGAATCTCTTAAGCTTGTCGTATGTTTTTTTGTGACTATACATCTTTACGTTTTCTATATAAAAATATGACACCCGAAAACCATGTTTTCCTATCATGGACCCTTAACACTATTCGCTAATCTCGCCATTCCGAATACCGCAACCGAATTCGGGAAAAAGACCTAATGTAATTGTGCCTTTAGGATAGAAAAATAAACTAATAAGGCTAAATCTACACTAGGTTCCTAATCAAATAATCAAACGGAACTACTTTCGGTGGGGTCCAGTCTTCAAGGAAAAATTTATAACTAAATACAATACAAGAATATAAAGTAGACAGGAAAACCGCTCGAAACAGATACTTAGCTGTTTTCCGTGCACACACACACATAGACATCACGTACAGGCAATCTCGGGTCAAACGAGTTGCGTATATGGCTTGTTCACCAATCACCACGTCCCCGCACGGAGACGAAATCGCATGGGGACATGCCTAAACATCAGGGCCCTATTTCACCAAGTCGACATTTGTCAGTGACATTGTCGGTCAATTTTACAATTGTCGTTAATTAGGGACATGATGAATCTACGTTGTTTCTTACTTCCTGCGTCATTGTCGATACTCGAATATTTTTAAAAATCCAATGCATCGCAATAAATAAATTTAAAATATGCAAATTAATACAATTTATTATTGTACCTTACCTACTCTAATGTAAATGATGGTATATTTTTGATTTATTCCTTGTGATGCATTGGATTTTTAAACATTTTCTAGTAACGACAATGACGCAGGAAGTAAGAAACAACGTAGATTCACCCGACAGGTATGTTGTGAAACAGGAATATTTTTTACAAGTCGGTCGACATAATAATATTTGTAGATTTGTCAGTGATTCTTGACATGAGATTGAAGCTGAGTCAAGTTTGCGTGACAATTGTCGACGTGTAAAAATTATCCACTGTTTCACAATATAATGGGGAATGTCCGAAAAAAATAAAATTGGCTGAATATTTTTTATAGATAGGAATAAGCTCCCTTAGTAATACAAAAAAGTTTCAGAAATTTCGGTTGCGTGAAAAATTTAAAAAAAAAATTAAAGTCTCTTCGACTTCACAAATGTAGGAAAGTAACAGCAGAATGGAGATTATACCTTTTCCAACACCTGCCACTATGACAAGAAGAATTAAAAAAAAAGTTTTGACATTTTGGTGTTGAAAGTTTTTTTTTAATACCATGTTGTCGTTGTGGCAGGTGATGGCAAAGGAATAATCTCCATTCTGCTGTTACTTTTCTATATCTGCGAAGTCAAAGAGAATTAAATTTCTTTAAATTTTTTTACGCAACCGAAAATTCTGAAACTTTTTTCTATTACTAATGGAGCTTATTCCTACCTATAAAAAAATATTCAGCCAATTTGATTTTTTTCGGACATTCCCCATTGTCTCTTATTAAAGTAAAAAAGACTGTAAAAATTGCCGACATATGTCACTGACAAATGTCAATTTGGTGAAATAGGGGCCAAAAACCCTAGTTTATACGTCTACTCTAGGTGATCAACTAGGCTTTCTCGCGTTATTTCGTTTATATTAAATAGAAAACTTTGCTCACTTATCATTTTCCTCTCCGAAACTGAACAGGGAAGTGAGCGAAAACCCCTTTCAATTTGATCTGTCATGGGGTCATGATGAGCTAGGCTTTTTTTATTGAATTTAAACGAAATAAAGCGCGAAAGCCTAGTCGATTTCATCACCTTAGTACTTTAGTGGACGTGATGAACTAGGGCAGGGGTTCCCAACCTTTTATCTAACCTGTGCGCCCTACCCAACTATATATAATATGCTAAAATCTTTATCCGACATAAAATACTTACGCACCTGACAACGATCTTATCAAATAACGATGATAATATAAATGGGAATGGGTGTGTTTATTGTTATTAATAAGTACTAACTATGCAGTTTATAACACCTTTGGATAACTTTATGCCCCCTTAGTTGGGAAACGTCAAACGATGAACTAGGCTTTTCTGATGTTTAGGCGTGGAAAACCCCATGCGGTTTTGTCTCTCTGTGCGGGGAAGTGGTGAACAAGGGAAACCATATACGCAACCGGGCTATAAGCAGTACTGCACTGCAGCAGAAAGATTTTCGAATACGGCCAGGGTCTTATTTAATAACGTGACAATTTGTCATTTGTCATGACAATTTGGTTTACATTATATGTACATATAACTATGAGTAGTTTGTTGAATCGTCAAAAAAAATGACGCAACGTATATAAAATTGTCGTGCTCGTGACAGGTGACAACAAAGTGTCACCCTGTCTCTCGCTCGTGACAAAGTGACACTTTGTCACCTGTCGCGGCGCTGTCTCTATAGAAAACGCAACTTTATATTTTCTTATTTTAGTCTTTTAGGGTTCCGTATATCAAAAGAAAAAAACGGAAACCATTATCTTTATAGTTTTAACCCAGATTTTCCTACATTACAGTATTATATAAAAATGTTTTTCTAGAAAAAGTTATTTTTGCAAAGCTAGATTTTCATTTATACTTACTATGTATATACAATCCTTACTAAAACAATCATACAAAAGGGTCTGTTTCACATATTTTTCATATCACAAATCAAATCATTTGTCAAGTAAGCTACTCAAAACATTTTTTTCTGATAGTGGAACAGGCCCTTAAAAAAAGTATGGTTAAAGAAATACGTCCTTTTTCGAAAGAATCAGTCTTAATTTATGAAGATCATTGTAATTACATTTCTTATTATAATATTACTTGTAACACTAAAATGTATTACTTTGAATAAGCCAGTGTGGCTTAATTAACATTTTGCATTAAGGCGTCAATTCTTTTTTTCTTTTTTTATTAGCAGGATCACTTTTAAATCCAATTACAATTCCAATCGTTGTCAAACTCAATCCATGTTCAATTTCAGAGTTGTCAAAAACCGTAATCTTGATTTAAAAGCAGGTAAATGTATGCACTAGAAGCACGGTTATAACACGTCCATATAAAAAGCCACGGATAAAAGCAATACATATTATATATGTATTTGAAAAGTGCCCATTAAGCCCTTTCATTTGGTACCCAACACGGAATCATTAAAATATATATATTTTTTTAGTTCATGACTAAGTCCTCTAGAGGGCGCCCTATTCGGTTTAATGTAACGTAACAAAGCCTATGTTCATTGGACAATTAAGCCGCTTCTAACGATACCTCATTTGTCAAATTATCATAAGTAGTTTAGAAGATACTATGTAACAGATACATACATACAGGTTAAAATCATATACCCTTCGTTTTGTTACCGTTACTTTAAAATTAATGTTAATCCAATTAATAACGTTACTTTTGTAAAGTTTAGCGCTATATTTAACGGTAATTTTACCGGTACAATAATTTTAACGTTATTTTTACCGGTAAATTTACTGATAAAATGTTTTAACGGTATTTTTAACGTTATTTTGGTGGTTTCCACCTTAATACTCGAGTTGATTTATTGTTTTATTTGTAAAAGTACTGCCATTCAAAGCCATACATTTTAGTAACTCACTATTAATTACGTACTTAAGTTCTTATATCAATAATATTAAGATCAACGAATCGCAATTTCTCATAACGATTATTTTAATTAAATCGATTTAACCTAATCGATTGGAAAAGTGTTGGCTGTATAATAAATACAGCTACGAAAAAAAAACACTCATAAGTACCAACTGAAAGAAAAATTATACACTATTTGCACGACAACAAAATAAAACAAATCGATACTTACCTGGGCCCTATTTGACAACGTGACAATTTGTCAATTGTCATGACAATCTGGTTTACATTGCAGTGTAGCTATGAGTAGTTTGTTCTATTTTCAAATTGGTTGACGCAATGGATGTAAAATTTTCATGACATGAGGTGACAAATTGTCACGTTTATAAAATAAGGCTCTTTACCCTAAATAATAAACGTGACAATTTGTCACCTGTCACGACAATAGAACTAACTACTCATAGCTAGACCGCAATGTAAACCAAATTGTCATGACAATTGACAAATTGTCACGTTATTAAATAGGGCCCTGGTTATAGTTTCATACCAAATAAAATGGACGGTAGAAAAAAATCCATGATTTTGATTATATTTTGAATATTATTGATTTGTAAAAAAAAATGTATTTTTTGTAATTTTTGTTTTCACTATAAAAAGCATAACAAATGATCAAGAAATATAAAAAAATACCATGCATAGCAATAGCTAATAAAAAGGGTTTGATCCTCTTAGTATGGAAGGCTGGCATAGTGGTAACTATTTTTTTATTTTATTTTTGACGGGGATTTCGGAAATATATTGGCGCACGATGAAACCTGTGTATATCGATAGGGAATCTATAGACGAACTAAAAATGTCTATGATATAAAGTCCTGAAGCGCAAAGTTTTCGAGATAATCCGGGGAATAAGTTTGGATTTCTATCTTTACAGGATCTTAGACGGTTCTCACACTGGCACTGGCGCGCGGTCGCGTGGCTCCCGCGCGCGTGTTTTACTTTGTATGTAAGTACATCAATTTCTATAGAAAACCGCTTGGACCAACACACCGAGGCTGCGACTAGGCGCGGGAGCGCGCACCGCAGCGTGCGCGCCAGCAGGCGCGGAAATCGCGGGGTACAACACACTGAGCTCCATAGTATCGTGTCGGTTTTTGTACGTAAGCGCGGGGCCGCGTCTGACGCCGACCAGCGCGGAAGCGCGTCGAAAACCGCCCGAATTGGCGTCACGCCGCGCGCGTGAAACGCCAAATCGCGCCCCGCGACGGTGCGCAGCGGCAGTGTGAGAATCGCCTTAAACATGGATTATCTCATAAACGTTGCGCTTTTCTTAAAACGGGCTCTTGCCCGTAGCGATTTTACCGCTGACGGCAGCTCTCTCGCTAGCACATGTCATGTTTTCTCAAGATTTCTTAAAACTAAGTGCGTAATTGAAAAAATGTGTCTCGGCCACTTTTCGCAATATAAGATTACAGACATTTTAAATATATTTCAGTTTTTTGTCGCTAAAGTACTGGCAATTACGATAACTTTGTGTACTTCAGCAACTCGAAACTGAAATATATGTTGAAATGTCCGTAATCTTATATTGCGAAAAGTGGCCGAAACACATTTTTCAATTACGCAATCTAAGTGATTTGAGAAATCTTGAGAAAACATGATATGTGCGAGCGAGAGAGCGGCAGTCAGCGGCAAAATCGCTACGGGCTCTTAAGACTTTATATCATAAGACATTTTTAGTTCGTCTATAATTCCTCTACCGATATACATACATAGATATCGGTTTCATCGTGCGCCGCTATACTTCCAAAATCCCCGTCAATAATCAAAAATTATGGTTACCACTATGCCAGTCTCTCATACTAAGAGGTTTTAACCCTTTTGAACACTCTCTAAAAGCAAAAATGTACATACATACATCTTAAAAAAAATTGTATGGGATTTATATAAGTTTTCCTTAACTATTTACTATACATTTTTACTTTTAATCATCGCTTTTAGAAAATATAATTACATTGTCTTTACTCTCGGAAAAAAAAAGTTTTTTTCTTATCATAACATACAAAATAATAAATACATACTAGAAGTACATACAGTACAGTGAAACAAGTATTATTGGACATCCTAATTGGTGGTGCTTATATTCCCTGTTAATAAGTATTTTTAATATTATAGAAAAAAAAAATTCAATGAACAATTTTTAAAAATTAGTTCCTTTTTCTACCATGCGAAAACTTACACATAACATAATGTACCAATAATCAAAATATCCTTAATATTCAAATTGAAATATAACAAATAGCTTTCAATTTTATGTATAGTCTTATCCTTACTTGTCTTATTTGGTAAACAATTTTCACCCAAATCTTGATTGAAATAATCATTTATAAAATACAACAAATGTTTTTCAAAATATATCATTAATTATTTTTTTTATTTTTTTTTTTATTTTATTTATTGAACATTGTTACCACAGCATTTACAGACCATTTACGCAGGTATAATTATACAGTACACAAGCCAATTACGGAAACAACACTTTGTAAACAAAATATATAAATGGTTACAAAAAGAATGATTTTAAACAAATATTCAGTTTAATTTATGGTATTGTCTCATGATAGGTGTGTGTGTATGTGTGCATGTGTATGTGTGTATGTTTGTGTGTGTTTGTGCATGCGTGTTTGCCTCCTTCATAAATAGAAATAGCAGGTAAAAATAAGTTCGCTCGCACTGTCTGTGGGTATGTAAACGTAGGCTTACATGGCGCACAAAGGTGGAAATAAGATTAAAATATTGAAAATTGGAATTAAATCATATTAATGTCAGTGTCGCAGCCGCTAATAAAATTAGTTCGATTTGAATTTCTAAATTACACCTTCAAACATAAATTAAATTAAAATATTTTTGGGAACTATTTACTGTTGCTCGAGTGCCGCAAATAATTTTCTACATAAAGCAGTTTTAAACGCTGGTCTGGACATAGTAAACATGTCAATATCTGAAAACCGTTTGTTGTAGGTTTTGGGCAATCTTACGGTCATGTCATTGCCTTCATACTTTGTCCCTACAAATGGTACATGAAAAAGTTGAGTGTGACGTGTCCTTTTATTGGGAGCATTTAACGTGATTATCCTATTGACCAATTCTGTACAGTCTAGATTTCCTGCGTATATGTCGTATAAAACAGTCATATCCCGCATACGGCGTCTTTCATTGAGCGTAAGAAGGCCGTATTTGCGACAGGATTCCCTGTAATCAGTCTGACCACTGTTAGTTCGATAATTTAAGCGTTTTAAAAATTTTATTTGCAGCCTTTCTATGGCGTGTTCGTATGTAGTGTACTGTGGATTCCAGATTGTACAGCAATACTCGAGAATACTACGAACATATGCATAGTATAAGACTTTCATACAGGAAGCATCACTGAAGTCCTTAGTCACTCTGAAAATAAACCCTAAATTTTTGTAAGATTTGTCAATTATGGCCTGATAATGGTTTGAAAATGTTAATTTCGAGTCCAAATGTATGCCTAAATCTCTAACTTCATTTACTTTGCTTAGAACTGTATTGTTAAGCTTGTAATCGTAATCTATAGCTTGTTTGCGTCTTGTAAACTGAATATGCATACACTTTTTTGCATTAACGGTAATTTTATTTCTGACGTAGTACTCCGTAAGCCGGTTTAAGTCTTCTTGTAATTTATGACAATCTTCCTGCGAACTGACTTTCATATAAATTTTTGTGTCGTCAGCATAGAGCAAAAGCTTTGCGTGTTTAAGACAGGAGCCAATGTCACTAATGTAAGCTATGTAGAATAATGGACCTAGCAAGGACCCTTGTGGTACTCCAGAAGGTATAGAGATGAAGTCCGAGCGGCTTCCACCCACAACTACAGCTTGTTTTCTGTTAGTAATATATGATTTGATCCACCTGTATAAATCTCCACGAATTCCTAGTTGAAATAGCTTCCGTAGAAGTATGACGTGATCTACACGGTCGAAAGCTTTTTCGAAGTCCGTGTAAATCACGTCAACTTGAGAGTGGAAGCCCATACCTCTGTGCAGATCACTAATATACAGGCCCAAATTAGATAGTGTTGATCTCCCTTTAACAAAACCATGCTGTTCATCCGGTATGCCTTGCTTTAAAACAGGGTAAATTATTTTGTACACGATCCTCTCGAAACACTTTGCGAAAACATTCAAAATTGATATAGGACGGTAGTTCTCCACGTTGCACTTTGAATCCTTTTTGTGAAGAGGAACAATGTGAGCTTCCCTCCATTTCGAGGGGAAAGATCCCTCTGATATCGATCGGTTAAAAATTAATTTTAAGGGAGAAGCAAGAGAGGAGGCGCATTTACTTATAAATAATGGCGGGATCCGGTCACTACCAGCAGATTTCCTAACGTCCAGTGTAGAAAGCAACTTAAAAACTTCATCACGGGATATCGACAAGGAATGAATTGAATCTCGCGAACTAAGTGGGGTGTTTTCTTCACTTGAGTCACATTTTGAGGGGACAACAAACATTTTCTCAAAATAGTTACTAAATGCCGAGCAAAAAGCACTGCTATCTGTTAAAGTGATGTCCTCATAAGTCATTGAACCAGGGTAACCAGTGTTACGCTTGCGTTTGGAGTTAACATAAGAATAAAGTAGCTTAGGGTTTGATTTAATGTTTTCCTGACAGCGAGATATATATTTTTGATAGCAGTTGTTCTCCATAACTTTCGTCCTCTTTCTCAATGAAGAAAAAGCATCGTAGTCCAGCGGATTACCATAACGCTTCCAGGTGCAGTGAGCAGTCTCTTTTTCCTTCAGTAAGCATATAAGTGCACGGCTGTACCACACAGGATATTGGATTAAAGTAGTAGTATCAATAGTGGGAACAAACTTGTCAATGGTGCTGTATAAAATTGAGTAAAAATTTTCAACACATTCATCAATACTGCCCGTTGAAAGTTTTTCCCCCCAGTCAACATTGTCAAGTTCCGTATTGATATTCTCATAATCAGCCTTATGAAATAAAAGTTTTTTCCTAGGGCACTTTGGCAAACCGCTTATCAGTATATCACTGGCGTCAATAATAAGTGTAGTATGATTATCATCTTCTTTTGAATTAATGAAAATTTGATTTGTAAACATATTTTTAACAGCGTTTCAAGTTTAAAAGCAGTATGACAACTGACAAAAACTGTTTACAAGACGTATGACAACTGACAAAAACTGTTTACAAGACGTATGACAACTGTCAAAAACTGTTTACAAAACGTATGACAACTGTCAAAAACGGTTTACAAGACGTATGACAACTGTCAAAAACTGTTTACAAGACGTATGACAACTGTCAAAAACTTTTCACAAGATGTATGACAACTGTAAAAAACTGTTTATTTCTAAATAGGAAAAGTAAGGATAAACAGTCTATAAAACTGAACTTTTGTGATACCTTGATAAGTTTGACACTAAAGGAGTTTAATAATTACATAAGATCGTTTACTCGAATTCGGAATATTCGGATGCATTATGGTATTCGGACTGGCGACGACTACGTGTACGTACAAGCGAAGTTTTTACTACATAGTAGTTACTGCATACAAGATTTTTCGGATTCGGGTTCGGACTTCGGACGCAAAGCGAGACTTCTTACCATGAACATACGAATTCGGATTTGTCAGTAAAAAAAAACCTTTCGCGTACCCGAATTCGTAAACGAGTAAACGATCTAATGCAGGGGTTCCCAATCTTTTACCCTGTGCGCCCCAACTGTATACTAAATACTATCGCCCGCCACGATCATACTAACAAACGATGATAGATAATACAGAGCCATTTTGTATTCACAATCCAAATTTTGAGGATGTGTTCAGTCCATGAAACTGAACAACTTTCTCTAAGGAACACAGGGTCAAATATGTATAATAAAATATCCATAAAAATCAAAGAGATCACGTGATCAATTTAATATAAGATTAATTTAGTATCAGATGACTAAAATTTTGTGGCAAAATTCGACACATGTTTCTTGGAGAAAGTTGTTTAGTTTTGTGGACTGAGCGCATTGATACAATGGGGAATGTCCGAAAAAAATCAAATTAGCTGAATATTTTTTTAAAGGAATAAGCTCTAGTTAATGAAAAAAGTTTCAGAATTTTTGGTTGCGTAATTTTTTTTTAAATAATTAAAGTCTCTTCGACTTCACAAATGTACGAAAGTAACAGCAGAATGGAGATTATACCTTTGCCACCACCTGCCACAGCCACAGCCACAACAAGTATTGAGAAAAAAAAGTATTGACATTTCTTTTTTTTAATACCGTGTTGTGGTTGTGGCAGGTGGTGGCAAAGGTATAAATTTCATTCTGCTGTTACTTTCGTACATTTGTGAAGTCGAAGAAACTTTCATTTTTTTTAATTTTTTTACGGAACCGAAAATTCTGAAACTTTTTTCTATTACTAAGGGAGCTTATTTCTATCTATAAAAAAATATTCAGCCGATTTGTTTTTTATCGGACATTCCCCATTTGGATGGTAAGTTTAGAATGACGCTGTATAAATGGGTGTGTTTATTTTAATTAAAATTAAGTAGATTATCAACAAATCAAACACAAGAAGTGCACTAGTCATCGGTGGTACCGTTCGCGCCGGGAGAAAACATGGAATTTGATGTAGTACTAACTATGCAATTTATCTGGCGCCCCCCTTTGGATAACTCTACGCCCCCTAGTGGGGCCCGCCCCACTGATTGGGAACCCATGATCTAATGTAATGACACCACTAAACATTATCATCTACAGGTACTTTATTAGAATCAGTGCTTTGATCCAAATTATCACAATCAGAATCATTATCGCTTCTCTCATCATCAGATTTTTCTTTTAAACCTTGCGGTAACAAAAGCTTGATAAAATAGTTCTCTATACTATTTTTAACTGAACTTAAAATTTGATTTTCTATAGCTAAAACATTATTTTGTATATCTATTGGTACGTTACCTGGTTTTAACAGATTTGCCAGTATCGGGTTCGATTTCAACGTTTCTTCGGCATGTGATATGTTCAATATTGGATTTAATTCAGATTTGTCTTCAGAATTTGTGTTTAAATTCTCTTTTTCATTGTTTTTAGTGTGCGTTCTTTGATGTAATAAGAAAACGTCGGGGTCTTTGAAATATTTTGAACACTCGGTACACTTGTGTGGGGTTTTGAATCCGTTGTTTAGGGGTGGCACACTTTCTTGTTTTTGGGTTCCGTTTGAAGCGTGGGGTCCGTCGTTTTGAGGGAGTTCTGTAAACAATTGAAAAGTATAAAATCCTTGTCCTTACTAATATTATAAATGCGCAAGTCTGTTAGTTTGTTTGTTACGCCTTTACGTCTCAGCTACTCAACCAATCATCGTGAAATTTTGCATACACGTTGTTAGGGGCACAGAAAAGGACATAAGATGCCTTTCATCCCGAAAAAATGTACTGTTCCTGAGGGATTGACTAAAAACTGTTCACGCAGACAAGGGCGCGTCGCCAGCCCATGGCCCAGGCGAAGGCAAATTAATATTAAAGAGAATGAGAAAAATATGAAATTGTAGTACCTACAGCCAAGAGCACCTAATGAATTTATTCATGTTTTGAGATGGGGCGGGATTTATTGGAAAAGCAAGTCAATGGCACGGCCTTAGGACTTGGGTTATTTTGCAGTTGGCTACATTTATTAACCTCTAGGGGGGGCAGCTGCCTGCCCTGCCTACCCTTGGCGACGCCCTTGCACGCAGACGAAGTCACGGGCGGTCGCTAGTCGTATAATAACTGCAGTCGTAAGTAGTGGCACGAACTGTAGAGAGCGCAGCGCACGTACGCATCATCTTTTGTAATTAATTACTGAATTCCTGGGCGACCGAGCTTTGCTCGGTTATTACTATTTATTGTAATATGGTGGTGTTATAAAACGTAGTAAAAGTAGTTTTGATTTCTTTTTTATTTTCCAAAAACTAAAAAACTAATTGGTAATAGTCGGAGTATCGCTATCTTCGAAGTGTTGTGTACATTTTATTCTGTGGTGCTACTTTACTACACAGCCTCTGCTTGTCGCATAGCATGATAGCCAAGCACCTATTTCAAAAGTCTTTGCTAAATGGCGTTAGACTACACAAAAGTATCCATATTCTGCGTCGAAAGAAAAACGCATGAAAACTCGAAAACGCGTTTTCCCAAACATAAGACTAATCTAGATTGATTGTTTACCCCCGAAAACACCCATTTACCAAATTTCAGCTAAATCGTTAGAGCCGTTTCCGAGATCACAGAAATAAATTTATAAATAAATAAATATATAAGAATTGCTCGTTTAAAGGTATAAGATTTAGTAGTACGAGTGCGCTGCCCTACAAATTAGTAGTTAAGCTGACATGCACGCAGTCAACTTCGGCTATGACTGCGTGCCGCGCTCTGTGTGGAAACACTCGACTGACATCGATTGTTATCAATTAAACTGAACAATCAACTAATTTGATTACTTTTAGTAATAATCGCCCAACGCTAATTGGCGCCGACATATCAGTGTAGAACGGGATCGACAATGCCTCGCTATAGTAAACAGACCCCGAATTACGTACGGCTGTTGCTAACAATTCTTGATTGAAATCGCAGTTGCATTGCTGCTTTAAGTAAGATAGTTGTCACATTGGTTCTTACTAAAGCAGCAATGTCACTGCGATTTCTGTCAAAGTTGATTGCAACAAAGTTAGCCAATCAGCCTACAGGTGTGGTTGCTATAGTTCTTTTATCTACGGGTCTGCAACTTTATTTCGAAAGACGCAAGCTCGATGAACGATTGCTCGAATGAATTATTGACCGACAAACTATTGGTCGAGGAGTCGCTGTTTCGAATCACGCAAGCTCGATGAATGATTGCTCGAATTAACTATTTACCTAAAAATTGTTACTCGAGCTGTCATAGTTTCGAATAACGACGATTAGTATGAACTATTTAAAGAAAAATCAGTGTTTAAATCGATTTTTCTTAAGATTTCTTACAATTAATGAAGTGTAAGAAATCTTTAAAAAAATACGGATTTTTTTTATTATTTTGTTTATTTGCCTACTTTAATTTTTTTCTAACGTAAGTAATTATAATTTATAGAAAAATAATTGTGTTTCAGTTTTTATTTCAAATTCAATTCTTATTTTGCATGTGGTGTGGATGTTATAATTGAGGAGCTGGCGGACAAATACGGACATACCCATACAATCAGTTTTAAAAATTTACTTTTTTCAAACAGAAACGGACTTGTCTAAGAAAAAGTAGAATAGCTTGTTTAAAATTTTTACCATTAAAAAATACACAAAGAAAAGTCTGCCTTTGTTCGCCAGCTCCTCAATTAAAGTTGAATTTGAAATAAAAAAATGAAACACAATTATTTTTCTATAAATTATAATTACTTACGTTAGAAAAAAAATAAAGTAGGCTAATAAACAAAATAATAAAAAAAATCCGTATTTTTTTAAAGATTTCTTACACTTCATTAATTGTAAGAAATCTTAAGAAAAATCGATTTAAACACTGATTTTTCTTTAAATAGTTCATACTAATCGTCGTTATTCGAAACTATGACAGCTCGAGTAACAATTTTTAGGTAAATAGTTAATTCGAGCAATCGTTCATCGAGCTTGCGTGATTCGAAACAGCGACTCCTCGACCAATAGTTCGTCGGTCAATAATTCATTCGAGCAATCGTTCATTGAGCTTGCGTCTTTCGAAATAAAGTTGCAGACCCTTTATCTACAACGGGGTAGTGCTTGGCCTTCCCCTCACCTGATGTTAAGTGACGATAAGGCCGAAGGTGGAAGTGCACTACACCCGGAATCATCATCACTGAAGAACTGGCTATCTTACCTCTAACTGCCGGAACACAATGTTTAAATAGTTGTTATGGCGTCAGACTTAGGTAAGATGGTGGTAGCTAGCCAAGTGGACTTGACATAAGATCTACTACCAACCAATCCGAGCCCGGAACCCCTGCGACTTACACGTGTTACCAACCACTAGACCACAGAGGCGGTTAAACCTGAGAGGTGCTCTTGTTCGATAATGAATTCCCAATATTAATCAACATTAATATCGTTACTTTTTTCTGTTAAGGTGGCGTAACCATGAGCGAAAGTGGCGCCGCGGTGAATTTTATTTAATATTATAATTCTAATACACAATTTTAATAATGTTTATCATGGAGATTTTAGGGCCCACAGTCTTGTATTTTTAGACGGTATTGTTACATTCCCTAGTAGTCACTGCTAGAAGTAGATAGAAAAACTGCTAAAAGTGGCCGTTTTTGACACATTTGCTATCTACTTCTACGAATGACTGCGAGGGCATGTACTGATACCTTCTAAAAATACTAGACCATGGGCCCTAAAATCTCCACGATAAACATTATTAAAATCTTTTTCTATTAATAACTTATTAAATAAAAACCTCTGAGGGCGCCACTTTCGGTCATACAACCGCCTTAAAGCTGATAAGTTTCTTGCGCTTGTTCTTCTTGTCAGTTAAAAAAGTCTAGAACGGGTGGTAGGAAAATATAGATGATTCAAAAGTGCTTAATTATTAAAGACACTTTGACGTTGAATATTCTATTATATTGGCAACACAGTTTTGTTGGCATTACTGTGTAATTTTGTTGTGTCACTAAAATATAGTTCTGTTTTCCTTATAATCTTTTCTTTATTATCTCTTTCCACGCTGATATGTGGGCGCTAACCTTTGGAGTGTTTGTAAATTGTGGTCTCATACCCTCAGTTGAAGAGTTTCCGTCCGGCTTGAAGTTAGCGACCTGCATCGCAAACATTGTTTGCATGTAGATTGCTTGAGCCACTTGTTGTTGCATCTACAAATAAACAATCATGCTGTTTTATGACGTTAGGACACCAATTTTAATGTATTTATAGTTATTTAGACATAGAATAGATGCATTCGAGATGTGGTGTTGGAGGCGAATGCTTGGGATACCCTGGACGGCCAAACGCACAAATGTATCTATCCTAACACAATTAAATGTCAAGACTCGGCTGTCCACTATCTGCTTACATCGGATAGTTTCATACTTTGGCCACATAATGCGAAGAGGAGATGAAAGTCTCGAAAAGCTGGTCGTGGTTGGTGGAATAGAAGGCAAGAGAGCCCGAGGTCGTTCGCCAACCAGATGGTCTGACCAAGTAAGAGTAGCAACCTCCTCAAGCAAATTCCATCAAGCAGTGAGAGCAACCATGGACCGAGACCGATGGAGACAAATCGTAAAAGCAGCCGGTGATCACGATCCTCAGTTATGAGGGAACGATTGAGAGAGAGAGATAGTTATTTATGCAACTGTACTATAATACCTAATAATGTACAGTTGCATACAAGACTACCTAAGACCATTTTTTTTTAGGGAAACAAACAATATTTATACATTTGGATTTAAAACACCCATGAAGTGTATCTTTCTTGAAATTGACCTTGAACTTGACTTTCACCTCGACCTTGAAGTTGACTTTATTTTGACTTTGACTAACTTTAACGCACCTTTGTTATTTAATACAGGTGTAACAGTATGACTTAATTTTGTGCTATTATTATTTACTGTGACACACACAAATTCACACAATACAGCATACTGAATAACTACTATCTTACATGGTTGGTGGTAGGGCTTATTTCAAGTCCGACTGGCTAGCTACCACCATCTTACTTAAGTCTGACACCATAACAACAATTTAAAAATTGTTGTGTTCCGGCAGTTAGAGGTAAGATAGTTCCTCAGTGATGAGGATTCTGTGTAGTGCACTTCCACCTTCGGCCTTATCGTCACTTAACATCAGGTGAGGTGAAGGCCAACCACTATCCCGTTATGCATAAAAAAGTGGTTATTCAGTATGCTGTTCTGTGTGTATTGAGGACATACCTACCTGTGGATCTAGTATACTAGGAGTCGGTTCGTCCTGTTCCCAAGACACTGTACTTCTGCGCCTTTGGTATGGAGCCGGTGAATCAGACGGCAGGTTCTGTGACGGTATTGCATCTTTGCGTAGCGTTCGCCACTGGCCTGTAAGAGTTAGCAAATTAGTTTGTTACACAAATGACAGGTGAAGTTCAAGCAGTCGCCGGCGTCCAGACAACAATAAAAAAAATTATTGTGTCTCGTTATCAATTCAATTTGGATGAAATTTTAGACGCAGATAGTTTACAGCCTGGCTTAAAACATTGGATACTTTTTTATCCCTGTCAAAGGTTCCCTAGGGATTTTCCGAATGTCCACGCGGACGAAGTCGCGGGCGGAAGTTAGTATAAAATAAACCTTTTATTACTCAATAAACATTGAAGAAATTTTATGAAAATGTGCAGGCAAAAAATAACACATGACTTTAGGTACAAAGTTAGGTTTACCTACCTACAAACAGAAGGAAAAGATCTTAATATTTTAACCAAAGTACAATTTTTATTTACGTTACGACACTTAACGATAAATAACATTTAAAAAAATCTATTGTTTTGTTTCCAAGATTTACGGACCTGACAGGAGGTACACAAACCTACCTTTGTTTTTTCCAACACTTGTGATGGTGTAGTCTTCAGGTTTGAAGTGTTTGCTACATACTTTAGAGTATTTTGTGTAGGGCTTTCCACGTTTCAGTATATTATTCCACAATTTAGCAAGCTCTTCGTCCCTTGGGAATTGATGGAAGGACACATTCTTAGCTTTGCCTGCCATAGACGTGCATCGCGGAACCGTGCAATAGTAAGGCATTTTGTTAGCTAATTACGTTGCTTACGGTAATAATTAACATAGCTAAACACCTAAATTATGTGTTATTACGTGATTTGGACGAGTAAATAAATAAAAATTCGCGCATAAACGCTAGCCAAGCCGCCATAACAAAACAAACGTCATGTCATAGAGAAAAATAGAGGTTTTACCAAGGTTTTACTGGTCACCAATTGCCACTTGAAAAAAATATTAATCGTTTGAAAATCGATTACAATAAAATCGTTAACTTATATAACTCTTTAGTTTTGGGTTTTTATTGTTCATTTCTTCTACAGTAGTAGATGATGAACTTTGCCTTTAATGCGATAATAAATTGTATATTTAATGAACAACCGCCTGATTTTTATTAAAAATAATAACTTTAACCATGGAAAGTAAGGGGTTGTTCACATGAGCGATTTTTCAACGCGCTATATATTTATCGCTGACGACGACATTCCATGGGAAAAGGTACATACCTAACTAACTTTTTACTTTAAGGCGACGACGGCTACACGCGTGGTAAATACCGTGTTCCATCGTCATAGAGTAAATTTTAACCATGGAAAGTAATTTGTACGTGTTACGTGTACTTGTATATGGGCGCAGTTATTTTATTTTATTAAAATAATTCTAATAAGAAATTTTAGAGACTGAAGTTAATTCATTATAAGCATTGATTGTGAATTATTTCAAAGTTCTGTTCTCAGCTAACAAACACCTAGCGCCATCTAGTAGGTTGATGTAGTCACTAAAATGCTAATAAAATATGACGATTCAAAAACATTGTTTAAGTTTCACGATTTAAATGTTATTATATGTAATTAATTAATTAGATAATTTAAGTTACAATTATCGTCAATTCTACTCATTTAACTTCTTATTTAATTTAATTGGTTAGCAATCATATAGGCCATATAGCTTAAGTAGTACAAAGCTTTATTAAGTTTAAAAACGTAAATAATAAGTTAATTCATTGTAAGAAGATTTGACAAATAATATCTTAATATCTAATTAAGTTTTGATTAATTGTTACATTTTCTAAACTAAATTGAAAGTTAATTGTTTTGATTTGAGTGCTTTATTATCTAGCTAAAAATAGATCGCCATCTTTTTTCATTATGTCAAATTACAACAGAACTGAATGTTTTTTCTTCAAAATAAAAGTGTCCAAGTTTGTTTAGAAGTCTGATTTAATCATGAACCCAAACGTTTCGACAAACCCTGGCGAGAAGCCGACATGTACGTGTTGATCACGGTATTTACCACTCGTGTAGCCGTCGCCTAACGTCGTTATCGTCCGTGCGAACACATAGCTGAGAAGTCATGTGACATTCCATGGGAAAAGGTACCTTATGGCCAAGCCACAAGGTAACTTTTCCCGTGGAACTTTGTCGCCAGTATAAATATCGCGCGTTGAAAAAAATCGCTCATGTGACCGATCGCTAATTTGTTTTCAAGTTCATTAAGGTGCGGGCACATTTGTCTGACACCACGCGTTAACACGTGTTAACACGCCGCCGCCGCCATGAGATGACATCGGTTTTCATAGTAAATGTATGTACTAGGATCACACTTATCATATAACACGTTCATATAAATACGTAGCGTCAGACCAATGTGCCGAATGTGCCAAAAGAAATAGAATGTCAAAGAACAACAAAGTCAATAAACAGGTGATCCGAAAACGAATGCATACATTTTATATGGGTTACATAAAATATGACTTAGATTCATAAAATATGACTATATATGGCAAAGGAAATTATTAAACTATGTTACATAGTGTTTTCTTCGTCGATAAACGAATAAATGGAGCGAAATTTGGTTTTAAAGAAATGTGTGGCAATATCTTATTTACCTGTGAAAAGTGTGATTACTTGGATTGTTTCTTTTTGTCACATCACAATTACTAAGAGCACAAGACACCATGGTTCCACAATACCTTTATTTTAAATTCTAATTGAGATTAAAAATTATTTTAAACAAACTGTGATTGCTCATTTGCTAGGCGGGACGCTAGGGGCTCTTACTGTAAAAAATGTTGGCACATGTCACTTGCTCCTTTGTCTCTTTTTTACATAGACCGTGTCCATATGATGTTAGCTTCTATTTTCCACGCTTTGTTGGTCTTCTTGAGCGCAGCGAAAATTTTTCTATGTCTATGGCCGCACCTTTATTATTACAATTTCTTTGGTTAAAATTACTCTATGGCGATCGATGACTCAGTGGTTAGCCTGCTGGAATGCAACCATTGTTTTCGATGACAACTGTATATTGTCTTTGGTCCGCAAGTGGCCATTTTTTTCTGAAACTGAGAAGTGGGGAAGGGAAAAAAAAGGTGATATATGTCAAATTTTTCAAGGCTGTTCTGTGATGATTCCATTTTTTTAGCAACGTGATAACGATTGCAACAAATAGTCAAGTTTTCAACGTACTGTACCGTTCTAATATAGTGATTTAATGTGAATTAAGTGTTGACGCGCTGGTCGGCGCCGCTTCTAACCAAAAGTTGAACAACAAAGGTTTCGCAAATAAAGATGGGTTATTATTGCACCGTACCACAATGCACATCCCTCGCCGGCAAGACGAAAAATGTGAAGTTCCACAGGTTTCCCCGCGACATTACCATGGCGGACAAATGGAACCTGATATTAAAGAGAGGAAAGCCCTACACGAAATATTCAAAAGTCTGCAGTCTGCATTTCACCCAGGCAGATTATAACGTCACAACTATGGGTAAGAATAAAGGTATTTGGGTTTTTCCTTATCTGTAAAAGCACACTTATTGGGAATAACTTCCCTTATGACTCACTATCATGTATGTTTTGTTGTATTATATCATGTTAGTACTCTTTTTTTGAGATCTTTTAAACTAGATCTACAGTCAGTTATCCTAAACCTAAATCAAACTCCTGACCATACTTTCAATCCATTTAATCACTTGACAAGTAAGGAAAATGAAAAGTTGCATTCTGGGTTTCCTAATGATGTCATTTGACAAGTTTTTTTCAATTTATTTGGCATATCAGAATCTTATTGGAGGCACTAATAATAGTATTTACAGTCTGTTCATCCTTACTTGTCTTATTTAGTAAACAGTTTTTGACAGTTGTCATACGTCTTTTAAACTTAAATCTTTATTTAAAAATATGTTAGTAAGTTTATGAAATTGTTGTTACTTTATTAACAATTTATTTTGTAATCTATGTGTGGAAAACCACTTGTTGTATTTTATAAATGATTATTTCAATAAAGAGTTGGGTGAAGATTGTTTACCATATAAGACAAGTAAGGATGAACAGACTTTATGTATCTTATAGCAATTTATAACTAAGTTGTGAAATAGGAAGGTTTTATTAAAACTAAAATACTTAAAATGTTAAATTGATTTCAAATACTTCCATTTGAGGTTATAAAATCTTTGTGTCAGTCAGAGTAATTATATCAGATATTAGTAAATAACATAAGGCACCTTTTCATGACCTTGACATAATCTATTTGGGTTTGTGACATTACATATTTTTCTTTAGTTCTAGTCCACAATTCCACTTATCCAATATGTTCTGGTGCAAGTAGGGTCACCATCCGTCCAGAGGGCTAATTGTCTAATTTCAAAATCTATCGCAATCGCTTTCATTTGACAGATGGATGTGACACATTGCTGTATTTCTTTGTTAAGTTTTTATTTGTGCCAAAAAGATACTTCTTTTATAACAGAACATTGCTACGATTGCGATAGATTTTGAAATTAGACAATTAGTGGGCTGATTAACCTGGACATGTCCGGACTTTTAGACAATTGTCCGGCTTTTTAAGATTGGGTAGTACACTACACTCATGAGCAAAAGTATGGAATTTCAGGCCTATTTTCATACAAACAAGGTAACTGTGAAGCCTTGGTTCTCCGCTAAGGATTGACCTAGCTGTAATCTGATGATGGTTATCTAGGGAGTGAATGGAGGAGATACAGATCGCTATACACACCCAACTGATGTGATCAGTGTGCTGTGAGATATTAGGATATGTTTAATAAAACCGCGAAATTAGCATAAAAATGTATGAAAATCCTGAAACTGAGAACTCTGATCCTTATATTTCTTAGAATGCTGATCAGATCAGTTGGGTGTGTATAGTGATCTGAATCTCATCCATTAACTCCCTAGATAACCATCATCAGGTCACAGCTAGGTCAATCCCTGGCGGAGAACCAAGGCTTCAAAGTTACCTTGTTTGTATGAAAATAGGCCTGTGATTCCATACTTTTGCTCGTGAGTATAGTATTACAATGATCATGACCCTCCGTATCAGAAGGACAATTTAGTAAAACGCCCTTGTAGTACAAATGACGGTAAAGTAAAACGACCTACTAGTAAAACGTCTGAAATTTAAAATCGACATACTAGTCAAACGTCTGAAATTTTTTAATTTCATCATGCTAGAGATGATGATGATGTCCTCTTATCCCTTATTAGGGACATGGACCTCAAGATCTGTCCAGCCTTGACTGATTGATGCAGCCTCTTTTTCAACTAAGCACCTCCAGTTGGTACGAGGGCGGGCGGATTTTCTCTTGCCATGTGCTTGCCACTTTAGACCCTGTTTCGGGATGTGATATTACAATACTAGTTAAAAAACATACACAGCAGTAGTGTTCAAAAGTGAAGCCCCAAAATGTATGGAGTCTGGATATGTCTGTGAAAATGTTCCGATTTTTATTGAATGTCTGGCTTTTTGTCAGGACTTTCCAAATTTTTAAATGGTAATAAAATATCAATAATCCTTACTATTATTATAAATGCGAAAGTCTGTTTGTTTGTTACGCCTTCAAGTCTTAACTACTGAACCGATCATCATGAAATTTTGCATACACATTGTCAAGGGCACAGAAAAGGACATAGGGTACCTTTTATCCCTAAAAAAATTATTGTTCCTGAGTGATAGCAAAAAAACCTTTCCACGCAGAAGAAGTCGCGGGCGGCCGCTAGTAACTAATAAATAAAAAAAGCCCAGGAGGCTTCTGCCCTTCTGGAAGGAGCTGGGATATCTTGACTAGCCATACCGATGCTGTGTTCACCCATAATGAACCAAATGGAAGTCTAAATGCGGAGAAAAGAGCCCATCACCAATACCAGTGCTACAATAATAACCAACCTATACTCCGGGAAATAATGTTTATAAACAAAACTTTGTTCATTTTTCCTAATTATTAATACGTTAAGTTTCATTTCAGTGAATTAACACTAAAAATATAACTTGCAAAACATAGGTATAGGTGCTGGTGCCGGCACATAACTTGGCAAGACAAAGATGAGACAAAAAAATCGTATTTGTAGCTGCTGTGCAGCTTATTTCTCTACTGTGTCTTACCATGTGCCGTTATCTGTAAGCTATCAATGATATTCATATATATTTATTGAATGCTCAATAAAAAAGTACTTTGAGGTTAAGTATGGATGGTTTGTTTGTAAACATTTGTTCTGTAAGTTGGCTGGAATATAACTAATATTATAATTGTGTAAGTGAGTATGAAAACCATACTTATTTTATATTTTATAAGCCTTTATTTACTTCAAAGGAGACCAAATTTAAGTGTACATATAGTTAATTACAGTGTTTTTATAAATTTGCAGCAGCTTCCTTTGTAAGTCTGTCCTTCTGTCATTTGGACACAAAGGCCTCCTCCAGTCCTTTCCATGTTTCCTCGTTTCTGGCCAGTCTCGGCCAGAGTGGATCTATTGATTTCATGGACTCGTCTGACCATCCTCTTATGGTCCTTCCTATTTTTCTTTTACCATTTTCACGGGGGGTCCATTCATAAATTTTTTTCTCATTATTTTTCTGGTCTATTTCCACTTCAGTGATCGAATTTTGGTCACCAATTGGTCACCTTCCTTAAATCACTTGCCCTCTTCTTGTCCTTCCTTGTATATCCTAGTATGCTCCTTTTCATACATCTTCGACAAGTTACTTACTTTTGGATGTGGTTTTGTATACCATACTTATCAAGAATTTCTCTATTTATGGGAATACCCTTTTGTGTTACAATTCCAGTAAATAATAAAGTTATCTATAAGCTACAGATATGTAAACAATTAATCATAATAGCAAATGCATTATGCATTATCTGATTAATGAGTTATTATACAAAGCAAAAAAATGTTTTCAAATATTTTGTTTTAAATTAAACTTAATAACAATATTCCATTAAGATACAGATAGCCGGAAAAGTATGTACTTAATCTTTTTTAGGGTTCCGTACCCAAAGGGTAAAAACGGGACCCTATTACTAAGACTCCGCTGTCCGTCTGTCTGTCTGTCTGTCAATAGGCTGTATCTCATGAACCGTGATAGCTAGACAGTTGAAATTTTCACAGATGATGTATTTCTGTTGCCGCTATAACAACAAATACTAGAAACAGAATAAAAGTAATATTTAAAGGGGGCTCCCATACAACAAACGTGATTTTTTTGCCGTTTTTTGCTCGATATTAATAATGACAACAGGTAGACAGTGGAATTTTCACAGATGATGTATTTTTGTTGCCGCTATAACAACAAATACTAAAAACAGAATAAAATTAATATTTAAGGGGGGCTCCCATACAACAACGTATTTTTTTGCCGTTTTTTGGTACGGAACCCTTCGTGCGCGAGTCTGACTCGCACTTGGCCGGTTTTTTACATTCTTACCAATAAATCAATTTAACCTTTCAAAGGCAAACAGGGTTGGCATGATAAAATCACTTTGATTTAAATCACGATTTAAATCAAATGATTTTTGGAATAAAAATCATTGATCAAATTAAATTGCATTTTTTCTTTCATATTTGTATAAAAAATAAAATTAATAATTTTAAATAATCGATAGACATACAAATGTGTGTTAAAATTAACTTTGTGTTAGAATTACTGCATAGTATTGTTTTTTCTTAAAAAGAAACTGCCAAATCATCCGTCCTTATTATCTTCCAGCAGATATTTTAAACTATTTTATCTACACCCATGCTTTAAATCCTCTGTAAGGGGTTCTGAAACAGCTTACTGCCATCATTACAATGTCCCGAGCGAGAGCTGGTCCTGCAGCGCCGCGCGAACACCGCATTATGAAATTCAGTACAACATTATAACACTCTTGCGGAAGACATAATGACGAGGAGGGAGAGGAAAGTCAAAATCAAAGACAAAGTCAAAGTCAAAACCTTTATAGAGGATACATATCATGGGTTTAGATAAATATCATGGGTGTTTTTTATCCATATGTATTAAAATATTGTTTGTTTCCCTAATAAAAATAAGAAAAAATAAAAACATGGGTGTAGATAAAGTCTTGTATGCAACTGTACATAATTTAGGTATTAAAACACTCATGTGATACTATTGAAAACCACGTGACCACCAGTGAAACCCACATTCGTGTTTTAATACCCTCGTTATAGTACAGTTGCATAAATAACTATTATGATCTTCACTTGTGTTTCTTCTAAGTTAAAGTGTAGAATAAGTAAAACAAAACCGTGTTGTGGTTTCACTATTTTGAGTGGATTTTAAAGGCTTATCGAATAAATCAGATTTTTTCGATTTTTTTCCAACCCTGAAGGCAAATCTGATAAATATGTTGGTACATTATGTCATGCTTTGTAGGTTTTTGAAAGATTATAAAAGGAGTATTTGGCGCCTTTTATTCGAGTTCGGTTTGGTGACTATTTTATTTGCATATTGATTCATAGTGGCTATTGTGTCTTAAAATTGGTGCAGTTTTGTGGTACAAGTGTCTACTCAACTGAACAATATGTGGGATGATTGAAATATGCGCGATCTTGGTTGTGTGAAGCCGAGACTTTTACTGTAGTGGTGGCTACCTCGGCACAACTTACCGAGTCTTACCGTCTTGATATACTTGGTGCCAAATGCTCCAAGCAGCATTGGAATGTAATGCCCCTGCCCCCGCATTCTAATGTAAACTGAAACAATCTACCACTGAACTATTGAACACTTGACACTGGCAAAAAATACTTTCTAGAGGAATGTAGATTGCCAAAACAAAAATAATAAGAAGACGAAGATTATAAAAGTTGATACATTTTGGTTGACCCTGCCTAATTTTTATTTTATTTTATTATATTTTGAAAAAACACGTAGGGAAAATACTTGTGAGATTTGGCTCGACCTCCTCACCCTCCCATAAATCTCACGTGAGATTTTTCAAAACGCGTATTTTTAGTGCAATTTTTTACGTTAATCTATGCTTGCTTGCATTGCTATTATTTAATTATTAAAAACATTATTTTTTAATATTTAGTTATAGTTATATTTTGGTAATTAAATGAAGGGTATTTTACAAAAACTCCATATCTGAATTGCTACAAATTTTTCAGGAGAGACTAAAAAACATCTCCCGTCTTACGGTTTAACTTTATTATTACAAATATTTGCATAACTGTTTTTGTGGGTATATAGAATAGAAATCATAATCGAGAACATTATTATATATTACTAATTACCAGTGGCGAGGGGTGAAATTATGGGGAAGGTAAGCCGCTCTACAAAAATTATGTGATCTGCATAGAGGATCGGTGGGGTGGGAATGGTGGGATTTCTTAAAGGTAAGCCGATGGGAATCGGCTTGTATGGACCCTTCGCCACTGCTAATTACTAATATTCCAGAAATTGTTAAAGCGTAAGTTAAAGTTATGCTGTTTTTGTGGAAAAAATCACAAGATCATGATTACAATTTTCCAAACTCAATATTAAGAGCCTATTAGATCATCCTGACTGACTGAATATTGGATCCGATATGAAGTCGCACCTAGATTCAGAGAAGTGTAATTGCATTCAAGAAGGTAGTATCCGATTTAGGTACCTAGTTAGGATAGAAATGGTCTCCGATGCTAAATCGGAAGCAATTAGGACAGTGTAATCGCATTCATGACGCTCGGCTCCGGCCTCCGACACAGTAGCACAGAATAACTAAAAGTACAAGCAGTGGGGCTACCGCCCAAGTAGCGTCGACTTCGCCGTCGGCTTCATTTGACAGATGATTGTAATACATTGCTTTTTGTCTTTGCTAAGTTTTTATTTGTACCAAATAGAAGTGGCAATGTATCTCATCCATCTGTCAAATGAAGCCGACGGCGAAGTCGACGACACTTGGGCGGTAGCCAGGCCCCAGGCCTCCTTCACTTGCTCAAGATCGCGCGATAAGCACCTACCGCTAGCCGTGCCTACGGAGGCACAAGTGAACAGAGGGCCGCCAAACGCCTGCCTGTGTAGTCGCGCGGCATCTTACTGCCTGCGTAGGTATTGTCTCTTTATAATAGTAACAATGTCGAATAGATATTACTGTGCCGTGTACGGATGTCTAAATCAAAAAACCAATAAACAATTGTCGTTTTTCACATTATGATATATGCTACGTAGTTCATTTAAAAGAAGTCAACCCTAACGTTGCGTCGTCAGAAAAGGTAAGAGCACGCGATAGAAAGAGAGGCAACTACTAGGTGATTATAACTGTAGGCCATTAGCGCTGCGCGACCTGAATTGCACTTTATTGTGTCGGTGCAAAAGTCGCTATTTATTTAAATGACTTTGCGGCGTGCTGCTTCTGTACTTGTGTACTATTATTTATTCTGTGGTAATTAACAATTTACCTAACGAGTACTCTTATAAATTATGCTACCTTGTTGACCAATCATCAGAGTTCAGCTAAATTAGAAATGTTTGTTACAAAATAAATATCTAAGTACATAGTTAAGGAATCTTCCTTTCTGATAACATTAATTTTACTGTGGATATATATTACTTTTATGATTTTTTTTAACAAGAAAAGTTTGTGACGGGTGTTACAAGATCTGTGACGGGTGTTACGAGTGGAATTTAATCAATAATATAAGTACATAATAACACGTTTTTATTAGGTAGCGTTTTTGAGACTTTATCTATTAATTTAAAGACATGAATTATAATTATTTAAGACATGACTTTTGCTCAAAATCACTCATATTTAGAAAAAAAAGAAATTGTTATAAAAATATAAAAAATATATTTTTTCTTTCTAAATATAAACATTAAAAATATATCTCAACTTCTCCTTTTTCTTGCAGCCGCATCCATACTACAAAAATAAATTTATTGATAACTAAGCCAAACAAGCACTCCAAATCCATTTTACAAACAGCTATTAGCGCTTCAAAATAAAGTAATGCATTGTTATAGCAAGGTTATCCACTGCTGGACATTATAACAGTGATTGTACACCAAAAACAGTAGAACATTACAAAAAAAAATTGTGACGGGTGTTACGTGTGACGGGTGTTACATTAATAAAGCAGCCTATATTTTAGCGAGAAGTCTTTTTTAAGGCACACAAGTACTTTCCAAGCGTTGTTTGAGCACATAACCTTACTTTCGCAACGTCAATACAAATTAAAAGTTAGAATAGCTTATATGGGATTAACTTTTCCATGCATATTGTGACGGGTGTTACACAAATACTTACAAGTATAAAATTATCAGTAAAATTATTACTACTTACCTGACTAATTTCATTTTTTCTACAATAAATAATTGCGAGTTGCAGCATCGAAAGCAAATGAAAATGGCGGGCTAGCAATGTAATTGACGTAAAAAATGTGATGCCATTTTATCATTATATTTTCACTACTACATCGACTTTGGAACCCTCTTGAGTATACACAAAATATTACGAAAATCGGCGATAATATTAATGTTTTTGTATTTTATTATGAAAATTGAAAACATAAAGCCTGTTTATTTCCTATTTTAGTATACATATTCGAAAGTTATTTTATTTTCTTCCTGGTATCGATTACCGTGGAATGGGCCTTTTTTTATATTCATAAGAATGAAACAAATTGTTTTTTTTTTCTTTCAATACTGCTTAGTTGTATATTTACCTAAGAATACCGACTATCTATTTTAATACGCAGTGACTGGACAAACCTAATTGGGTTTTAGTCGCTCGGTTTCTCTAAAAATTGTATGTTTTACTTTGTTTAATTAATAAATAAAAAATAAAAAAAAGTTATATTCACCTAGTAGTTGCCTCTCTTTCTATCGCGTGCTCTTACCTTTTCTTACGACGCAACGTTAGGGTTGACTTCTTTTAAATGCACTGCGTAGCATATTATCATAATGTGAAAAACGACAATTGTTTATTGGTTTTTTGATTTAGATATCCGAACACGGCACGTAATGTCGATTCGACATTGTTACTATTATAAAGAGACAATACCTACTTGGGCAGTAAGATGCCGCGCGACAGGCGGGCGTGTGGCGCCCCTCCGCTCACTTGTTCGTTCGAACGATCGGCTAGCAGTAGGCAATAGGTGCTTATCGCGCGACCTTGAGCGAGTGATGGAGGCCTGACAGTAGTACCACAGCCTAAAGAGTATTTAGTTCATACAGTCAGTCAACGCCTTTTATGTTGGCGAAAAAAAGCTGCCGTTCGTCCCTAGACAGTTGGCGCAACGACTAAAAGTTTAAGGGCTGTCACTATGTGATTTGCTTTTTTGAATAAAAAAAAATAAAGATAAATAATTGGGTACCTACTTGAAAATTATATTTTGATTTTGTTACCATGACAGTGGCTTAAAGTGTGCTTAGCACAATTTTGATGTTAGTTTTGGAATTCAAAATGGCGGCCGCATCTTGTATGTATTTTTTGACAGTTGTCAAATTTAAAACAGCAATATCTCGGTAAGTACTCATCCTAGACTGATGGTGACCTTGAAGAAATGATAGGTCTTAGTGAGATCTTCATTTTAGATGACAAACTTAAATTTGACAGCTGTCACCTAAAATGAAGATCTCACCAAGACCCTTCATTTCTTCATAGACACCACCAGTCTAGGATGAGTACTTTTCGAGATATTGTTGTTTTAAGTTTGACAGCTGTCATCTGTTGGTATTTGCTTTTAAAATTGATGTTAGGTATGTTTTTAGACTTTAGGAATGACGCTATAGAGAAGAGGCCTATACCCAGCAGTGGGTTGATGTGGGCTGAATATGATGATGATGATGTTTTTAGATGAGTTATTCGCAAATTCACGCACATACTAGCACCTACATCAATAAACCCAGTTCAGATTAGCGTTGAAAATGACACGTACCTTACTACCTATACCTACCTAGCTATACATATTATACATACCTCCTAAAGTTTATCTATCCTTGTCTTATTTAGTAAAGAGTTTTTGAATTTTTAGATTTTAGGCATTCACAATGCTATTTTTATATTAAGATAATTATTTTAATAGAAAAAAAATACATAGCTGTTTCATCTTAATCGATTGTCTGACATCTGTAAAGGTGTTGCATTCGAATGTTGAAGGTAATTCTTCACATTGATGAAATAACGCTGGCTTGCAGCGTGAACGTAAAAAGTACTAGAAAATTTCGCCGCTCCCACTAGCGACTCGGTAGCATAATTGGTCAGTGCATTGGGCCGGAATCCCAAGGGTGCGGGTTCGAGTCCCGTCTGAGCTGCTACGGGTGAGCAAAATGGTAAAAAAGGAACCCTTATGGTGTGACTCAGTCTGTCTGTCTGTCACAGCTGGATATCTCGAGAACTACTAATGGTATCAACTTGAAATTTGGAATAGTTTAAGATGACATTTGCCCAACAATTTTGCAAATAAGAAAGAAATAATAAAATTAATATTTTTTTTACAACAGGGACTGAAAAGGGGTCTTAAAAATTTTAAGTGAGGTGACTAGGGCATGTGGGGTATCATATGAAAGAGCGCTGTTTGCACATTTTGAAACAATTTTTCCTTTTTTCTTAAGCCGCATAGTTTTCGACTTATGATGAAAAATGTAAAAAAAAATACCGTCCCCCCCCCCCTTATCTCCGAAGTTTGCAAAGAGAAAAATCTGAAATAATTCTATGTGATAGTAGTTTATGTAAAGATTACAGAAAAAATAAAACGATGTCTCAATATAACACACTTTTTTAGAAATTCAAAAAACAAATATATTTTTTTAGTTTCACTACCAGTCAACAGATGGCGCTGTCCTAAGCATGCTAACCTAAGGGACAAAAATAGTTCCACTATCGGTCAAGAGATGGCACAACCTAACACTACAATAATAAATTGGTGGCTGGTTCTAATATAATTACCTACTATTTGCCGTACGAATAAACGAAGAATAAGTTCCTACTTAGTAATATAGTAATATAATAATAACGAGGAGCTCGGTGGCGCAGTGGTTTAGCGCCTGGACCAGCGATTGCGGAGGTTAAGCAACGTTCGCAAGGTTCGGTCATGGGATGGGTGACCAAAAATTTATTATCTCGAGCTCCTCCGTGCTTCGGAAGGCACGTTAAGCCGTTGGTCCCGGCTGCATTTGCAGTCGTTAACACCCACCAATCCGCATTGGGCCCTCGTGGTGGGTTATGGCCCGTCCTCCTTATCCACCCATAAGGAAGGCCTGTACCCCAGCAGTGGGGACATTAAAATGGCTGATGGACTAGTAATATAAACATTTTGCAATGTGGAGTGGCTGAAACGTTTTTCAGTCACCATAAGCAGCATAATTTGTAAATTAACTGTCCGCCTGTTCGCCCTTCCACCTGTCTGCCGTTTATCCTAATTTTTTAAAGACTGTCCTAAAATAACATATCCAAATATATTTATGATTGTACGGAACCCTCGGTGGGCGAGTCCGACTCGCTCTTGACCGGTTTTTTTTTTCTATTAAAATAATTATCTAAACAGTTTGTGACAGTTGTCTGTCTTGTCATACGTCTTTTATACTTAAATTGTTAATTAAAAATATGTTAGTAACTTTATGAAATTGTTATTTATTATTAACAATTTATTTCGTAATCTATGTGTGGAAAACCATTATTTACACGACTGCCCAAAAAGGAGTGTATATGTGTTCAGGATTCATGTATGTTTGTGGGTGTGTGAGTTTCTTTATTCCACCATAACTTCTAAATGGCTAAATGTATTTGGATGTATGAGGTACAAAGATTTCTATGTGTAATGATGAGGTATCGTTAGAATCCTTACATCATTCTGAGTGACACTGGCTATAAATTTTTTGAAAAAAGACAATATGGCGACTGTACAGCGGCACTTTCAAATGTGAAAAAAAATAAAGAGTTGGGTGAAGATTGTTTACCATAATTAAGACAAGTAAGGATAGACAGACTTTACCTACATGTATTTTTACGGCCACTGTATTTTCCCCTTCGTTGCTCTGCGCAGGTACATTCGTTTAACAACTGTATGATCGTAAAGCTGTGATGTATGTTATTCCATAGATCTAGATCGTTAAATCTGCCCTGGTACTGAAAATCTGTAGGATTATTTCAAATCTGTCAAAATGGCGCACGCATGCGTGATGCGTTGTTTACGTCCATCGGAATTGACAACGGAAGGAAAATAAATTTCGATAATAATTGAAATCTAAATACTTACGCGTGATATGTTACACGATTTTGCTATAATTTTATTCCTAGAATTATTGGTGCACAGATGAAAGGCACAAGACAGTTTACTTGTGGTTTTTTCTTAAAAAATATAGAAGTGATTGACACCGTGTTTAGACCAACACTAAGAGCAAAGAAGTGAGGCTCACTCATTTGAATGTTGACACATTTCGGTGAGCTCATACTATGTTAGGGGCACATATAACGATCTAGATCTATGCGTTATTCAGGATGGTCTAATTGGCGACTGAATTTCTCGTCCTAAATCGGACTCTGAATTCCGGATCCGTTATTCAGAAATAGGGTTGCCAATTTTTTTAGCATCAAATATAGTATTTTCAAGATTATTACTTACATAGATGGCGAAAAAGTAAAAAAAAAATATAGTACTTAGGTTGCCGTTTTGTATGGAGGATTTTGAATAAGTTGTATTTTTAATACTTACTATAAACATTTTCATAATTTATTCAACAACCATAAACACGAGTTTAAACACAAAAGTTATTAGGCAATTACTTATGTGCATATAGGTAATATTTTTTTGCTGCTTTTGTTTATTTTTTTTGCTTTTTGTCCACGCTGAAGATCTTGCGGGTGGCCGATAGTTTTAATATCACGCAACCGTTCACGAGCATGACGCATGAATCAGCCATAGTTTCGAAAGAAAGTCAAATTACTTAATAATGATGGCTTTTCAAAGTGACATTAAAAAAATTACTAACTATTTGAATCACTAGATGGCGTTGATGGAAAGAGAAGTGTCAAAATTGGCTTTTAAAAATAAACGGCCTGTACCAAAGAGGTAAGTAAGCGCTCGCTGGCTGACATCTGCCCAAAGAGAAACATTTTAGGGTTACATCTGCCTGCCTACCGGAGTACTCTTCGAAGCTTAGTAAAAAATCACATCACATTGAATCACATTTTCATTAACGCCATCTATCGAGCCTACAGCTTTTTGTCATTTTGAAAAGCCCTCATTGCCATAAAGACGGTAAACTATCAAATTACGTCAATAATTTTGAACTAGTGAAATGTTGGTAATGGGCTTGTTTCCACTAAAAATAAATCGGCTAGCATAGGGTTTCTAATGATTAATCATGTTAAATAGTAACCAAAAAAACACTTTTTTCATTAAAATAAATAAAGATTACCAATATTTACGGAAAATAAAATCGGCAAAATTGGCCATTTAATCACGTGACATTGAACACCAATCAGAGACGCGTGACGTCACGCCTCGCGAAACATTTGTTGTTGCTGTCATTTTCGATAAGTGAACAGAGTGTGTGTGTGTGTGTGTGTGTAACTACTAATGGGTCAACAGTGTTCATAAACTAATGTCACTTCACATAAATGTCACACCAATGTATCACAAATTCTTTTCACCATTTTCACATTATTTTGTAGTCGGCGCAGTCAATGTTCGTAGCAAGACACGTAGCTCCGTAGCAAAGCACTAATTCACACTTATAACATAGTCAAAGTTACTAATTCACCACATTGAAGAACTTTGAAACATATTATTTGGAGCACTAAAATCTTAACATTGTCGCGCTTACTGCCAGGATGCACCTTATTACTGGGACCTTTACTTCATAATGAAACCACTATTTACTGTTTCTTCTTTTATTTCTTCCTTTTTCTTCCTTTTACAATGATATCTTCATTATTGGAAAACTATCGGAAAACTATGCGCTTACTTCGACCTCTCCGATTTATATATCGATCGAAAATTAATCCTAGAAAATTCGGAACCAATCAGATTTCTTGGAATTTTCATGAAAATCAATCTAGAACTTTCTAGTTTTTCTAGAACTCGAACCTCTCTGTCGCACAGTATGTCTGTCCTGTTCACGCGCAACTGTCTTTGTCTAATTCTAAACAAAACTATCTCTATCTCTTTCTAATATCGAAATAAGCGGTTGTTTTTACAAACCTTTGATAAAACTAACTCAAACTTAATTTCTATAGATAGAACTATAAACATCTAATCGATTATTAACTATTTTTTAACAAAATCTCAAAAATCTCAATTATTTCAAAAGATATTTACACAAAAACCTTCGGGGGCTTTCTATGTGGTATTGCCCCTTTGATATGCCTAATTTCCAAAATTGGGGCTTTGTCTTTAAGGTATTGCCCTGTTGGTATACCCTATTTTAATTCTAAACAAAACTATCTCTATCTCTTTCTAATATCGAAATAAGTGGTTGTTTTTACAAACCTTTGGTAAAACTAACTCAAACTTAATTTCTATAGATAGAGCTATGAACATCTAATCGATTATTAACTATTTTATAACAAAATCTCAAAAATCTCAATTATTTCAAAAGATATTTACACAAAAACCTTCGGAGGCTTAATATGTGGTATTGCCCCTTTGATATGCCTAATTTCCAAAATTGGGGCTTTGTCTTTAAGGTATTGCCCTGTTGGTATACCCTATTTTACATCGAAAAAAAAACTGAAAATTACTTACAAATAGCAAAAACCTAGATTCTAATAAGAACGTAAAGAACTAATACAAGGTCTAACTAACAAAGTCTTACATCTAAAGCGTAGATTCACTAAGTTAAAGTCCTTAATTTATTATTCATAAGTCTCACTTCACTAATTGTAATTCACTGTTGGGTCATTCCAGCGAAGATGACACCTCGGGTCAAAAAAATAAATGACATATTTTATGCTTGAATCTGTGACTAAAGTAAAGCCAATGAACTAATTCAACAGGAATCAACCATTTATTTTTATATTTTTACGATTTTCGTAATTTTTATTGTTTGTGAACACAGCCATAGTGTGGTTGTGTTTGGTAGCACATTTTTTCTTAAAGTTGCCAATGCTTTTCTCCACTATTTATTAAGTCATTTTAAAAAGCGATTATCTTGAAAGAAAATACAATTCAAGGAGTGTAAAATGGTGGTAAGTTACTGCTTGAGAATATTTATCAGGAAAAGTTGTAAGAGTTTGACGAAACGCTTACCTCATGTCCCACCCGTCACTGCAAAACATGTTCTTTTTTATCCTTACGTAAAAATATATAACTTACTGTTATTCGGCTTTGCAAAAGTGACAATTATGCCACGGGTAATGATTTTGGCTTGAAAGGACATTGAACAAGTGAATGTGTATGGAAATATTGAGATTTGAAAGGATGTCCCACCCGTCACAGTGACGGGTGGGACCAAGTAAAGTTTTTATGGATTCTTGTTTTAACAGCGTTATACTTTGTTTATTTATTTATTTATTACATTTGTAAATGGATTTTTCAACAAAGTCTTGTATTATTGTGTTTTATTTAGCTTTAATGTTTATCCAAGTAGTTTGCCAGTATTTTTTATGGGATTTATTTTGGTTTACGTATTAATTTATTTTAATTTCAATTTTAATATTTTTAATTTATATTTTCATATATATCTTTATATATTTATCTATTTTATCATATATTTTTAGTATATTTAACTTAATATTAACCTTAATATATTTAATTAACTTTTTTTAACACCCTTTTCATTAAAAAATTTAATAATTTGCATGTTTAAACAGTTACGTTTATATTTGTTTATATTTATATATTTTTTGTATATTATCTATTTTATTTTAAATATTTTAAGTAAAATTTAATCTTTATAATATTTTGATTGAATATTTTCGTATATTTTTATATATTTTATATACTTTAGTATATGTTATTTACTTTATTTCATACTTTTTTCATAAAAATGTTATAAATTGCATGTTCAAACAGTTACATGCATTTTATTCAAGAACTATTATGGGGTCTAAAGTTACTTTTCCCACCCGTCACAAATTGGTGTCCCACCCGTCACACTCTAAACAAGGCATTATTTTGAATAATTGTTAACATAATCAATGTAATTTACATACAAAATGAGACCTTCATGTTTTAGTTGCAACATATCAAAAAACTGTTTAACAAAATATTGAAGGTTTGGCTTAATTTGGGAAGCAAAGCCTTCCACTCAGACAAGCGGGTGTCGTGCGTGTCCCACCCGTCACACTTAGAAAAAGCCGATTTTCTGAGTGAATTATGTAAATTAAGATTTCATTTTGATGGTTTCTTTTAACACTACAATCTGGCTTTGTACTATAATTATTTTAATACAGATTGCAACAATAGTTAAAGAGATATTACTTGGAGTTTGAGCAAAAAGGAGTTAGAATGTCCCACCCGTCACTTTGGAATGACCCTGTTATAAGTTTAACACTTTCAGTATTAATTTTATCACTTATAACGTGTCACTAAAACTCATAATTCACTTGCGTCGCTAACAGTACCATCATAATTGCACCATCAAACAAATAATAAATTAGTATTGCAGTTTTAGGTCAGCGCCATCTCTTGACCGATAGTGGAACTAATGTTAACTTTTTTAGAAATTTGATAATTTCTAAAAAAGTGTGCTATATTGAGACATCGTTTTATTTTTCCTGTAATCTTTATATAAACTGCTATGACATAGAATTATTTGAGATTTTTCTCTTTGCAAACTTCGGAGATAAGGGGGGGGGGGGGAACGGTATTTTTTTACAATTTTCACCATAAGTCGAAAACTATGCGGCCTTAAAAAAAAGAAAAACTGTTTGAAAACGTGCAAACGACGCTCTTTCATATGATACCTCACATGCCCTAGTTGCCCCACTTCAAATTTTTAAGACCCCTTTTCAGTCCCTGTGGTAAAAAAGATATTTATTTTTTTATTTATTTCTTAATCGCAAAATAGTTGGACAAATGTCATCTTAAACTATTCCAAATTTCAAGTTGATACCATTAGTAGTTCTCGAGATATTCAGCTGTGACAGACAGACAGACAGACAGACAGACAGACAGACTGAGTCACACCATAAGGGTTCCTTTTTTAACATTTTGGTACGGAACCCTAAAAATCAAAATGATAATGAAAACTATTTCAAGATTTGACTGATAGCACAGAACACATAATAGTACAAGTCTGATAGGTAATTTGAAATAAATGACTAAGTTATGTTAGCTAATTCTCTATTTTATTGACTGTATACCAACATTTACCAACCCTCATTGGTAAAACCTAGCATGAGCCAAATTCTAATGGTAAAAGCCCAAATAATTGTTTTCGTTTCATAAAATCCTTACATTTACCAACGTATCTTTGGTAAGTCCTAAGATTTTCTGTAAAATCTAAGATTTACCAATATTCGGGCTTTTACAGTAACATATGCGTCAACATCAAAGTCATTGCAGTGATACTTGTACTTTTTAGGGTTCCGTACCCAAAGGGTAAAAACGGGACCCTATTACTAAGACTCCGCTGTCCGTCTGTCTGTCTGTCTGTCTGTCTGTCTGTCTGTCTGTCACCAGGCTATCATGAACCGTGATAGCTAGAAAGTTGAAATTTTCACAGATGTTGTATTTCTGTTGCCGCTATAACAACAAATACTAAAAACAGAATAAAATTAATATTTAAGAGGGGCTCCCATACAACAAACGTGTTTTTTTGCCGTTTTTTGCTCGATATTAATAACGACAAAAGGTAGACAGTTGAAATTTTCACAGATGATGTATTTTTGTTGCCGCTATAACAACAAATACTAAAAACAGAATAAAATTAATATTTAAGGGGAGCTCCCATACAACAAACGTTTTTTTTTTTTTTGCCGTTTTTTGGTACGGAACCCTTCGTGCGCGAGTCCGACTCGCACTCGGCCGGTTTTTTTATTATAAGTTCGTGAAATTTTCCGTTATTCGTATTCAATAAATTGTTTTAAATTTCCATGGTTATTACCGTTCTAATTTAATAATACATATTCAAATTATTAATTTTACCATTACATAAATTCATTTGACCGTTTTTACACGACTGCTCAAAAAATGAGTGTTTTTTGTGAACCAAATAACTTCGTAAACGGTAAATCATCGTAATCATGTGATCGGAAATAAACAAGGAAAAAGCAATATGATGTTAACCGCGGGTAATACCCTTATCGTACGTCATACAAACGTGAACGAAAACTGTCATGCATCATGTTTTTCTTGCTGTATGAAAACGGGTTAAGGGTCCCCCCAGACCTACCGGTTTCCGTTCTTTGCTTTGCTGTTCGGCAATGGACCGAACAGCAAAGCAAAGAGGATCATTTTCAATCTATCGCATATTTTCAATCTAAGTACATTTCACATATAAGAATGTTCTTGTGAGCTTTGTTCCTTAAACGATCGTTATGAAAACACAAAAAAATAGTTCAGATAGGTAATGATGACACCCACAACACAACCCTGTTCACAATTTATATAAATATGCGATCGATTTATTTTTAGCAATCGGAGACCATGTTCAGGGTGGGTAACGGGTGCTGCCAGTGGGAATGGGTCTGCTTCTGAGTACCTATCTTAACGCATATTGAATTGTAAGAATTGCGTTTTTATTTTTATGTCTTGTATCAAGTGTTTTTTTGGTTAGAGTAGCAGACGGAGTGATTTCTAAACTAGTTGAAAGTTATTTACTCTCACGATTACCTATCTGAATGTAGTAGATATTAAATTTTAACCTACCTACCCATTGTGTGTAACCTTTTGATAATTATTGTGATGGAAAATGACCTCACTTTAAATGTGGCGCTCATTTTTCAATCTTGACGACTCTGTATGAAATATACAGGGAGAAAAAAGCAGCCCTTGACGAGTTTCTTGCCGGTTCTTCTCGTTACAAGGTCTCCCGCTTAGGGTTTGCGAACCGATGGCGTAGCTTCTATGACATTCACAAGTGCTTGTAACAGCCTAGACTGAATAAATTATTTTGAATTTTGAATTTTTGATATCTCCCAGAGGCTTCCTACTTCGCAACCCAGACGATGATATTTGATAACACCAAGCTGGCTATCTTGCCAATTTGGTCTGGTCCAAATATGCGATAGATTGAAAATTACCCTGGTTGGCCGGCGGTCTAAACAGCAAGTAGAACAGCAAAGCAAAGAAACGAAACCGGTAGGTCTGGGGGGACCCTTAGGCTGTTGTATGACCGAAAGTGGCGCCCTCAGAGGTTTTTATTTAATAAGTTATTAATAGAAAAAGATTTTAATAATATTTTACGTGGAGTTTTTAAGGCCTATGGTCCAGTATTTTTAGAAGGTATCAATACATGCCCTCGTAGTCATTCGTAGAAGTATTTTGTAATATGTAAATACAAATACAAAATATAAATGTGTCCAAAACGGCCGCATTTAGCAGTTTCTATCTACTTCTAGCAGTGACTACAAGGGAATGTAACGATACCGTCTAGAAATACTAAACTGTGGGCCCTAAAAATTCCACGTAAAACATTATTAAAATAAATAAAATTCATCGCGGCGCCACTTCGCTCAGGGTGCCACCTTAAATAAGATTTTTTTATTTAATAGGGTATTTTCCAAATTTTTTAAAACTGCTTATATTTAAAGATTGGGACGAACAATTTAACAGAAAAATAATATAAATTAAATAGTGTCCTTATTTCTCCATTCAACCAATTAAAGTCAATTTCATTTTTAATGGTTTTGAATTTACCGCCAAAACGCTTGGTTCTTTGATGTCTGCTGTGTGACGTCAACTTTGTGTAAGCAATTTTAGCACCTTTGAAGTCTGTGCTACAATTTACTCTATGATTTACACAAAGTTGACGTCACACAGTAGACGTCACCGAACCGAGCGTTTTGGCGGTAAATTCAAAACCATTAAAAATAAATTTGATTTTAATTGGTTTATTGGAGAAAAAAGTCATAAATTAATTTATTTTTATTTTTCTGTTGAATTGTTCTTCCCAATCTTTAAATATAAGCAGTTTTCAAAAATTTGGATAATACCCTATTTCATGAACACTACAATACAATACTGCGTTATTTTTTGTTAAACCACAACCTGAAAAACTTCTAGATTAAGCGCTTCTTTTAACTTTTTTTATCACTTACTTTGTGCAAAATAAGTGCCCAGTTTGTAAGTGGGACGCTATTTGAGGTGCCATTTTTGAGACTCTGGCCGGATATCTAGCTAGGGTATTCTTGATCGAAGATCTCATATCAAGTTGGGTTTGTATGAAAGCGCGCACACTTAGCGACGCAACAGTCGACAACTTTTCATACAAACCATGTGAGAGACAAAATAGTTGCGGAGACAAAAGTTGCTCATGGGCGCTCTCCCTTAGCGTTATCGCACACGGGCAACTTAGTCGCCCAGCAACTGTTTTGTCTCTCACATCAAGTCCATGGGTTTATATGGAAACGCGCACACGAAGCGACACGGTCGTCTGCAACTTTTCATACAAACCCAACTTGATATGAGATCTTCGATCAAGAATACCTAGATATCCGGCCAGAGTCTCAAAAATGGCACCTCAAATAGCGTCCCACTTACAAACTGGGCACTTATTTTGCACAAAGTAAGTGATAAAAGAAGTTTTTTTGTACAAAATAAGTGATATAAAATGTGAGTATGTACAAAATAAGAGGTGATTATGTACAAAATAAGCGCCAAGTTTGTAAGTGGGACGCTATTTGAGGTGCCATTTTTAGGGTTCCGTAGCCTAAATGGCAAAAAACGGAACCCTTATAGATTCGTCATGTCTGTCTGTCCGTCTGTCACAGCCACTTTATTCCGAAAGTATTAAGACTACACAGTTGAAACTTAGTAGGTAGATGTATTCTGTTAACCGCTTAACGAATTTAATACAAAAATAAGAAAAATAAAAGATTAAGGGGGGGCTCCCCATACATGGAACTGAAACTGATAATTTTTATTTTCTTCAAACTAACACGTGTTGGGTGTCTATAGATAGGTCTTTAAAAATGACATTGAGGTTCCTAAGACAACTTTTTCTCAAAGTCAACCGTTTGAAAGATATACACCGCCAAAGTGGTAAAATGTGTGCCCCCCCCCCCCCCCCCCTTTAACTTTTGTAATAAGAGAGTGAAAAATCTAAAAAAAATATATGCTGTAGATCTTAATAAACACTTTGAACCAAAATTGGTTTGAACGAGATATAGTAATTAGTTTTCGAGATATAGCACATTTTCCAAAACCGCAAATATAACTTTGTCATTCATACCAACACTGTGAAAAACAAAGTTATTTTTGCAGACGACAAATGATAGGTGGAATTAAATATGGTATGGTATAAGGTAACTACGGAACCCTACGGCGCGTAGACCGACACGCACTTGACCGGTTTTTGCGTACTGTTTTAGACTTTAGTTCATGAAGCGTTATCTTATCTAGGATATTCTTGATCGAAGTATGAGAGACAAAATAGTTGCGGAGACAAAAGTTGCTCGTGTACGCTAGTGCTTAATCATTATAAACCTAAAAAACCCGGCCAAGTGCGAGTTGGACTCGCGCACGAAGGGTTCCGTACCAGAAAACGGCAAAAAAATTACGTTTGTTGTATGGGAGCCCCCCTTAAATATTAATTTTATTCTGTTTTTAGTATTTGTTGTTAAAGCGGCAACAGAAATACATCATCTGTGAAAATTTCAACTTTCTAGCTATCACGGTTCATGAGATACAGCCTGGTGACAGACAGACAGACAGACGGACAGTGGAGTCTTAGTAATAGGGTCCCGTTTTTACCCTTTGGGTAACAAAGTTATATATGCGGTTTTGGAAAATGTGCTATTTCTCAAAAACTACAAAATGTATGTCGTTCAAACCAATTTTTTTATTACGATCTACAACACATTTTTTTTTAATTTTTCACTATTATTTCAAAAGTTTGGGGGTGTATAACTTTCAAACGGTTGACTTTGAGAAAAAAATGTCTTAGAAACCTCAATGTCATTTTTAAAGACCTATCTATAGACACCGCACGTATTTGTTTGAAAAAAAATTTTTTTCAGTATCAGTTCCATGTATGGGGAGCCCCTCCTTAGCCTTCTATTTTTTTTTGTGTTAAAATCGTTAAGCGGTTAACAAAACCAAGTTTCAACTGTGTACTCTTAATACTTTCGGAATAAAGTGGCTGTGACATACGGACAGACAGACAGACAGACGTGACAAATCTATAAGGGTTCCGTTTTTTGCCATTTAGGCTACGGAACCCTAAAAACGGCCGCGCAGCGCGATTTTTATTTTCATCCACTAGTCAGATCTTGCTTGTTTATAGCAAAAAAAAAGCCGCACAGCGCGATTTTTAGTCAGTTTCTTGTTTACAGTAAAAATATATTAGTTCGATGAAAACATTTTTTTTTGTTGGAGCGTGCACGGGGCCCCTGATGGAGTCGGGGCCCCTAGGCAATTGCCTACTCTGCCTTATGGCTAATCCGGCTCAGTACCCTTAGCACGAACAGCTATCGAAAAAAATAACGCGCGTAAAATCATTCGATAGTGCAATTATGTATTGGAAATTTGTACAACGCCATCTACCGCCGAATAGCAAAATTAAAATTTCCATAGATAATTCTCTATCGAGTAATTTTACGCGCGTTTTTTTCTCGATAGCATTGCCGTGCTAAGGGTACTGAAAAGACCGCGCCTGCAAGTGAATGCTACACAGCTGCGTGCGGCCGAGTTGAAAGGGCAACGTTTATGTGCGTGCTCATGAAATACATTGAGTAGGTAATGAATGACGTTTTGAAACCGTTGTTTGTTATGAAATACATACAATTTTGATAAAATGTTTATGTAGACAAAAATTAGGAAATAACGAATAAAATAAGATTTCATAAAAGTTTTGAAAAAGAATATTGTCTTAGACCTTGAATAACTTCGTAGCTATCGTTCGTTCCCAGGTATAGTCTAAAAGACAAAAATGATCTTGATGATGGGCGGAATACGTGGACTTCGGCTTCGTTGAGCTTGTTACAACCGTTATAGTATCCTTCTATATTCAGGATCTACTATATTTTTTGAAAAAATATAGTAGGCAACCTACTATATTTTTGGATTTTTTCGCCATCTAATATAACGGGTGTAACAAGACCCTCAACGAAGCCGAAACCCACGCATTCCGCCCATCATCAGGGTCATTTTTGTCTTTTAGACTATACCTGGGAAACCAATAGCTACGAAGTTATTGAAGGTCAAAGTCAACATTTCAATGTTTTTATGAAATCTTATTTTATCCATTAGTTCCTAATTTTTGTCTACAGAAACATTATCAAAATTTTATGTATTTCGTAACAAACAATGGCTTCAAAACGTCATCACTCAATGTATTTCATGAGTACGCACATAAACATTGCCTTTCAACTCGGCCGCACGCAGCTATGTAGCATACACTCGCAGGCGCGGTCTTTTGTACGCGTTACATTGCGTGGTAATGTATGCAAAGCTTTTTGACACCAAAAATTAAAATCGTTTCCCAGCAATAATATTGAACAGAAATGGTCCTGATGATGGGCAGAATACGTAGACCTCAGCTTCGTTGAGGGTCTTGTTACACCCGGTATGTTTACACTAATAATCTTGAAAATACTATATTTGGTGCAAATAAAGTTGGCAACCCTAATCTATAAGTACCTAAATAAAATTGTATCTGGCCGATGTCTGTACATACGAGACATTTAAGAAAAAAATAATAAGGGGTCTTTTTAAGAGTAATAAAGAACGAGGCATATATCTTGGAAGTTTTTTCGACGGAGTGGGGATAAGTTCGCGCATATGCACTTGCGAGCGACCAATAGCGCGCGCCCCTCTCCCGCCGCCCGCGCCCCTCACCGCTACGCATGCCCAAAATACGCGTTCTGCGCAATCCCCACCCGATTTCAAGTTATATGCCTCGTACTGTATCTGCCGTTTTTGAGAGAACCGCTGGGCTTACGGGTACCATTTTGGTTTTAAATGAAAGCTAAATCAATTTTTCATTAAAAATGAGATCATTTCGAAAAAAAAATACTTTTTGGAAAAAAATACCTATTTTCGAAGATTGTATCCTGGGAACCAATAAATGTAGAGAGCTCGATTTGGGTTTAAGTTATAGAAAATTTAGTAAACTTTAAAAGTTAGTAAAGACTAGACCGATAAATTTTTTTTTCACTGAGATATTGAGCGAAAACTGAAAAAAGTCGGAAAATTTCATGGTTTTTGGGTATACCGCCGATCGCACAGCATTTTGGAAATTGCAAATCTGGTATTTTAATGTTGGTTTAGGTCCAAACAACATATAAAAAAAACCACCTATCATTTTTCATCTGCAAAAATAACTTTGTTTTTCACAGTGTTGGTATGAATGACAAAGTTATATTTGCGGTTTTGGAAAATGTGCTATATCTCAAAAACTAATTACTATATCTCGTTCAAACCAATTTTTACCGACTTCAAAAGGAGGGAGGTACTCAATTCGACCCGTTTTTTTGTTTTTTTTTTGTTTTTTGTATGTACACCGATTACTCGAAGACGGCCGAACCGATTGAAATGATTCAAACGTTATTACATTAGGTAAACTGCCAAGTTGGTCCCATTTTTTAAAATTTTGAAATCGGTTTAGTACTTTTCAAGTAATCTTGAAAAAAGCACGAAAATAGTATGATTTTGTGTGAACTACCTCGATGATCAGTCGTATAACTTCTTTGTTTATGAACTGAATAAGATAATTATTTTTTTGTTGAAAAAAGGGATATCTTAACTAATCTTAAGTGTAGTTTTTTAACCGACTTAAAAAAAGGAGGTTCTCAGTTTGACCCGAATGTATGTATGTTTCTCCGCGGTTAACTCACGTTTGGCTGAGCCGATTTTTCTACCTAACTAATATACCTACACTACCAAATACAAAAAGTACCTACACTAAAAATTAAAAAATAAAAAATTGTTTAAAAAAACAAAAAACCGACTTCAAAAACCCTACTTCTAAAAAGCAAGAAATAATATTCGTATTAATAAAAACACGTCTATTGAAGTCGGGTGTGGCTTTTAGAATAAAAAAAAAGGAATTTGTACTCCAGCCCCACCCGACTTCAATAGACGTGTTTTTATTATTACGAATATTATTTCTTGCTTTTTAGAAGTAGGGTTTTTGAAGTCGGTTTTTTGTTTTTTTAAACAATTTTGGTTGAAAGTGTTTATTAAGATCTACAGCATATATTTTTTTTAGATTTTTCACTTTCTTATTTCAAAAGTTAAAGGGGGGGGGGGGGGGACACACATTTTACCACTTTGGCGGTGAATATCTTTCAAACGGTTGACTTTGAGAAAAAGTTGTCATAGGAACCTCAATGTCATTTTTAAAGACCTGTCTATAGATACCCAACACGTGTTGGTTTGAAGAAAAAAAATTTTTTCAGTTTCTGTTCCATGTATGGGGAGCCCCCCCTTAATCTTTTATTTTTCTTATTTTTGTATTAAATTCGTTAAGCGGTTAACAGAACACATCTACGTACCAAGTTTCAACTGTGTAGTCTTAATACTTTCGGAATAAAGTGGCTGTGACATACGGACAGACAGACAGACAGACATGACGAATCTATAAGGGTTCCGTTTTTTGCCATTTAGGCTACGGAACCCTAAAAATCAAAACGACCGGACCTTTTGCAAGCACGACCCCCTTTTCATGTTTAATATGACTGAACTGAAGGTGAGCCCTGGCGACCTCTAGTATTACATAAATTCTGACCTTCAGAAAAACAATAGTACCTATGACGCAAAAAAAAATGTTAAGTTATTTTTGTATTGGAAAAGTGATGTATTTCCGTGCACGACTATGTTGTAAGATATTCAAATATATTTATTTTTAGACGGCCGAAAATAGCTTAGTATTTCTACAATTTTTTACTTCTGTTTTGCGATTTTTTCGTTCGCAAGTGCAAATGCGCGAACTGATCCCCACTCCGTCGAAATCAAGATGTTTGCCGGAATTTGTATGACTAGACTAATCGCTGCAGTCTGCAGACCATTTCGTTTGGCAATGGCCGCTAAAATAACAACTTTATTGTTTGTTTTAGGTCAATGGAAGACTTTGAGTAAAGACGCGGTGCCATCGCAGAACCTGCCCAAGTTGGATGCTGACGGCAACGTGATGGTGATCAGGAAAAGCCGCACTGTCAAGTACAGGGAGACGAGGAAGGAGAGTGGGTGAGGGCCTTTATTTAATACAGTATTGTCACAGAATATACAGGGTCCCAAAACATAGCCACACGGAGTAGTACAGTAGCCCGTAGAACATTTAAATCACCAAAAAGGTTACCGTTTGCCGTTGTGATTGTGATATAGTTATTTATTACGAAATTATAGATACTTCAACCCAAGTTTTACAGATCGCAACCCGACGTAACCTATATTTGTATATCTCCAAAAATGATATTTTTTTTATTTTTCAAGGTTTACCACATAGTTTAGCTATTGTCGTGTTCTACAGCTTTGTTTGATTGCCACTGATAAATAGTAAGACTATGGAAAATGATAATACACAGATTTAAGACCAGATAAAGTCCAACCATTTTCATCAGGTCTTAAATCTGTGTATGGCTACTTTTTATAGTCTTACTTTTATCTGTGGCAATCAAACCAAGCTGTAGAACACGACAATAGCTAAACTATGTAGTAAACCTCGAAATATTAAAAAATATCAATTTTGGAGATACACAAATATAGGTTACGGCAGGTTGCGATCTGTAAAACTTGGGATAAAATAACTATATCACAACGGCAAACGGTAACCTTATTGGTGATTTAAATGTTTTACGGGCTACTGTACTAGAGGGAAAGTACCTTAAATATTGAAGATAGGAAATTTTACTGAAAGAAGTCTTCATTTTTATTTTTCAAATAATTGGAACTGCATTCAAAGATTTTCGAAAAATCGCATGCCTTAACCAGGCATCGAACCCACCAAATTAGAAAAAAAACAATCTTTTTTTTACGATACCAATCGAAAGGGTTACTTAGGATTATTTTTTGTTAAGTAACAAAGCATCTTAAACAAAAGAAAGACCATGAAATATAACATTTAAATTTTAATTATCACGTATTGTATCAATTTGCATAGGAATGAATGCGATTTAAAAAAAAATTTAATGCAGTTCGCATCATTTAAAAAAAAACGAAGTCTTCTTTCAATAAAATTTCCTATCGTCAATATTTAAGGTACTTTCTCTCCATGTGGCAAAGTTTTGGAACACCCTGCATAATAGTACTAACGTACAGAAGCCCATCCGCACGAGGTCTTCTTCTTCTTCTTATTTTTGTTTTGGCAATCTACTTTCCTCTTGGAAGTAATTTTTGCCAGTGTCAAGTGTTGAATAGTTCAGTGGTAGATTGTTTCAGTTTACATTAAAATGCTGGTGCACCGCATTCCAATGCTGCTTGGAGCATTTGGCACCAAGTATAATCAAGACAGTTTACTCGGTAAGGTCAGCCGAGGTAGCCACCACTACAATAAAAGTCTCTGCTTCACACAACCAAAATCGCGCCTATTTCCATTATCCCACATATTGTTCATTTGCGTAGACACTTGTACCACAAAACTGCACCAATTTTAAGACACAATATCCACTATGAATCAATTTGCGAATAATTAAAATAGTCACTGAACCGAACTCGACGAAATGGCGCCAAAAACTCCCGCACGAGGTCAATCAAATAAAAAGCTACTCTCGCTGCAAGGCAATAAAGCACAATTCTAAATTGCACAGCGCTGCGTGCCTATTATTAGAAGCACCTACGAAGCGCCTCTGTCTCTGTCGCGTAGCTCTGTCTCGACCGCCACACGACACCCCTCGTGCGCTGGCTCGACTGAGTCAGCCGCCAGCAGTAGGCTAATATAAAAGTTTAAGCGCGGAGTTAGCCCCCTGGTATTATTGGATAGTCTGTCTTTAATACTAGTGGACCGTCGGCCAACCAGGGTCATTTTCGATCTATCGCATATTGGGACGAGACTAAATTGGCAAGATAGCCATTAGCTTGGTGTTAACAAAAATCATTATCTGGGTTGCGAAGTAGGAAGCTTCTGGGAGATATGCCACCCTGAACATGGTCACCCATCGCTAAAAAAATATCGTTCGCATATTATGTAAATGGTGAACAGGGTCCTGGGTGGCATCATTACCTGAACTATTTTTTGTGTTTTCATATCAATCGAATAAGGAACAAGGATCACAAGAGCACATATGTGAAATGTACTTACCTGCCCTGACCTCCTCCTAGACGCTTCCTGAAAGCGACGCAAGACTACGGTTTTATATTCGCTTGGGACCTGCCCCACCCCCTGAATGTGCCAATATGTAGTCGATTATTTTTTGGAAAAATAGGCTCCATGTTTATACCCTGGCCGCGCGCATTTTTCCTAAAACTAACCAAGCCGATGTCTAACATGTTCGTAATGATGCCATCTACCACCCTGTTCACCATTTATATCAATATGCGATCGATTATTTTTTGCGATCGGAGATCATTGTATGGGAGGCCATATGTTCAGGGTGGCATATCTCCCAGAAGCTTCCTACTTCACAACCCAGACGACAATATTTGATAACACCAAACTAATGGCTATCTTGCCAATGTGGTCTGGTACGAATATGCGATAGATTGAAAATGAGCTTCTGGGCCGACGGTCCATAGATAATGCCTACTGGTTTAGTCATATATTTAGACACAAGGTAAATAATAGTACATTACTGCCGCGGTCAATAATGACTGCGTTGCTGGCAGCGATGATGATGGCCGAGAGCGGAGCTTAGCGCAGGTCCAGGCCGTCACAGCGCGGTCAGCATTGCAGCCCTTGATGGACAAGCTAGAATAAAGGCCGAGACCGGAGATCGAGGCCTTTATAGCGCGGACAGCAAGGGCTGCAATGATGACCAAGCTTGAAGGCCGAGAGCGTAGTTAAGCTTAGCTCGAGGCCATCATAACGTGGCCAGCAGTGCAGTCATTTTGGACCAAGGCTTGTATAGTACTTTACTCAAAAAATGCGAATACTGCCTACTAGGTAGGTACTTATAACCTAATTTCGAAAAAATACAAAAATGCAAATATCTCAGAAACGGTGCGTCGGAGCCAAAAAATAAGGTTTTTTTTGATCCCCTTTGTAACCCCGGAAGTAGATAAGGGGTATTGAATGAAAGGTCAAAAAACGGTCAAGTGCGAGTTTTTTATATTTTTCCATACTAATTTTATATAAAAGTACAAAAACATCATCTAGGTACAATACAACACCCGCGCAGATATAGAATGGGATTCAAAATGGCGGCTCACCGCGCTTACCACAACGAGTGTGACTGAGAGAGCGATAGGTGTGGCGTTAAGTGTGCGAGCGAGAAGTGAATATGAACGACGCCATTTTTAATCCCATTCTTTATCTGCGCAGGTTGCAGTGTACTATTTTTTCACCTAACTATGTTTGAAACAAAACTCGACAATAATGGATTCTCAAAGGAAATTGCTGGTGGCTAAAACTCGACAATAATGAAATCCCATATAACTTTGTTGCGTCACCATCGGAGGACACCGGCAAGCTCGACTTTGTTCAAAGAAGGTTGTCAAAATAATGACCATATTACAAGCTTTTTTGAGTAAATACCTATACTCCAGCCAATTTATGTAAAGAATGTTTACAAACAAACAACCTCAGAAGTACTTTTTTTATTGCAAGTTTTATAAATACACTGGCGGTCACATAATTAAAGACACCAGTCGCTTTTGATACAAACGAGGTAACTTTGAAGCCTTGGTTCTCCGCCAGGGATATTGACCTAGCTGCGATCTGATGATGGCCATCCAGGGAGTGAATGGAGGAGATTCAGATCGCTGTACATACCCAACTGATCTGATCAACATTCTAAGAGATATTAGGATCAGTTTCCAGTTTCAGGATTTCCATACATTTTTAACAGGGCTCTGTCACTCCGCGCGCGAGTATGAAGCGCTTGGCGTCTTCTGAGAGGTCAAATTTCATACGTCAGAAAAAGACCTACGCGATAGGAAGAGAGGCAACTACTAGGTGCACGTTTTGGGGCGAAAGGAGCGCTGTGCGACCTGAATTGCACTTTATTGTGTCGGGGCAAGAGTCGCAATTTATTTAAAGGATTTTGCGGAGTGCAACTTTTGTACGCTAGTACCATTGTCTATTCTGTGATTTTAACCCTAGAAAGATAACCTACGTCGCAGAGGCGCCCGCGCGGCAAACTTACTGCTGTTTCTTTTCATCAAGGATGTGTATTAGTTTGACCTTCATAGCCAACTCAGTCGCCGGTCTACTCTATCGCAGGACACCTGTGGGCCCTACCATGAGTTGTTGCAAACTGTTTACGTTACAGTAAACTATCGTTTTCTCTCTTTCACTCGTATTGACTGTGAGCAGTATATCCGACAGTTTACCGTAACGTAAACAGTTTGCATCAACTCATGGTAGGGCCACTGTTTCCACGCGGTAAGTACCATAGTTTCAGAGTTATGAACAATTAATTTGTGGCGAGCATCGTGTGTGTGTTGACTGTTCATTAGATTTTTATTTTCTACTATTAGTTACTTTTTAGACTAATTAATTCATAAATGAATAGATTTAAGACAAAAAGTACATTTTTTTGTGATAATTTACGGGATAGTCTCCTATAAATAAAAGACTGTTATTTTCGTTAAGTTTTTGAAGAAGTCTAGTGAATTGTGTTTACTTAAAATAATAAATTATATATTAATAAAAACATTTTATTTTTTTAAACTACCCCTAATCTTTAAATAAGTAAAATTAGTTTAAAAAAATACTTATAAATAGCATAAATACCAAGCATTAAAAAAGCGTGCGCTTCTGAAGCGTATGGTTATCTTTTACGTACTTTGTAATATGGTTATCTTTCTAGGGTTAATGCTAATTTCGCAGGTTTTTTTAAACATATAGGCGCCTTATAGGCGCAGTGGCCCTAATATTATAGTATTCTAGTTTTGTGCTGTGTTTTTTTGTATTTTTGTGTAACGAATCGCAGCGTCAACAAACCAGTCCCGACGGAAGACCAGCGCTGGTCGCAGACCATGCATTATGCTGAGTTGGGACCGTTTTGGGGCAAATAGTGGTTTTAAGTTTTGCTGTATTTTGTCTGTCTCAAATAAATTATTTTTCTTTCTTTCTTTCTTTCTTACTTTTGTTTATTTTCTTTCAGTGAGAAGTCAGACAAATGGTTGCTCCCAACTCAGCAAGCGTTACCACTGACTGTCGCACCGGAAACACAGAATAGTATACCGGAGCCACAAGATTCAAGCGTGAGTATCTTATCTCAGCCATTTTTAATCATACCATCAGCTATTTTTAGCCATACCGTCAGCCATTTTTAACCATACCGTCAACCATTGTTTACCATACCGACAGCCATTTTTAACTATACCATTAGCCATTTTTAACCATACCATCAGCCATTTTTAACCATACCGTCAGCCATTTTTAACCATACCATCATCCATTTTTAACCATACCGTCAACCATTTTTACCATACCGTCAGCCATTTTTAACTATACCATTAGCCAATTTTAACCATACCATCAGCCATTTTAATGTCCCCACTGCTGGGGCTGTGCCCCAGTGGCTGATGGATTTATTGCTCACACTCGCTGTAGCATTTGAAAAAATGCAAAAAGCACTAAATAACTTGACCATCAGCCATTTTTATACACTAAATAACTATAAAATATTTATACTTACACTAAATAACTTGACCATCAGTCATTTTTAATGTCCCCACTACTAGGACACCTTCCTTATGGGTGGATAAGGAGGATGAGCCATAACCCACTACGCGGGCCCAATGCGGGTTGGTGGATGTTAACGACTGTAAATGCAGCCGGGTTAAAGAATTATGGTAACGTCTTGTGACGTCATTAACCGCTATATTACGGCACCATCATCTTATGAAACCAGAGCTTAAGGTGCATTCCATACCTCAGAGGTTTATGTGTTGTTAATGGAAAAAGAGTACTAGAGTACTAACATCTTCATAATTTATTCAACAACCATAAAGACAAGTGTTTAATCACAAAAAAAATAAAATAAATAAATATGTGCATTTAAGTAATATTTTTTGTTGCTTTTGTTTAATTTTTTCACTTGAAAAAATATAGTAGTTTTGCCTACTTTCTGAGTACCTATCTTAACGCATATTGAATTGTAAGAATTGCGTTTTTACTTTTTATGTCTTGCATCAAGTGTTTTTTGGTTCGAGTAGCAGACAGAGTGATTTCTCAAATTCTCAACTAGTTGAAAGTTATTTACTCTCACATTTACCTATCTGAATGTAGTAGATATATTTAATTTTAACCTACCTACCCATTGTGTGCAAACTTTTGTTAATTATTGTGATGGAAAATGACCTCACTTTAAACGTGGAGCTCATTTTTCAATGTTGACGACTCTGTATGAAATATACAGGGAGAAAAAAGCAGCCCTTGACGAGTTTCTTGCCGGTTCTTCTCGTTACAAGGTCTCCCGCTTAGGGTTTGCGAACCGATGGCGTAGCTTCTATGACATTCACAAGTGCTTGTAACAGCCTAGACTGAATAAATTATTTTGAATTGAATTTGAATTGAATTGGATTGAATTACTATACATTTTTTCAAAAAATATAGTAGGCGAGCCTTCAATATAGTAGGATACTATATTAGGGTGCATTTGAAATCACTCTCCAAATTTTAAGGATGTGTTCAGTCCATGAAACTGAACAACTTTCTCTAAGAAACATAGTGTCAAATATGTAAAAAAAAAATGACTTTTCATACAAACAACGTGATCACTTTAGTATGGGATGACCAAAATTTTTTGGCGTATTTCGACACATGTTTCATGGAGAAAGTTGTTGTGTTCAGAATCGAACCCGGGACCTCTTGCGTGGTAGATTGATGTTGACCACTGCACCACTCAGGTCGTACGATTTAGTGATGGGACATGGGACTCGAATCACAATTGATTCGAATGATTCGAATTACGTCAATCTAAGCACGATTCGAATGAGTATTTATGCTGATTCGAATCATCACCTGATTCGAATTGGTTGCGTGATTCGAATCACCGTTGGAATTCGAATCAAGTTTTTTTTATTCGAATCTTTGATGGCGTAATAATTATTATTAACATTGAGTTGTTTTTGTTTTATATACCATTATTGAGTACATTGCTTGTATGTCTCTATAATTTACTTACTTACCTACCTCTACCTATCTATTAAATATTCTAAGATATTTTATTTTTGTTTCAATTGATTCGAATCAGATGTCGATTCGAATTATTTGAATCGATTTGATCATCATATCGATTCGAATCATCGTTAAATTCGAATCGACGTTTCATGTTTTTGATTCGAGTCCCATCATTAGTACGATTAGACCTACTTCCTACTTAATATTATAAATGTTAAAGTTTGTGGGTTTAGATGTTTGTTCCTCAATCACGCAAAAACTACTGAACAGATTTTGTTGAAATTTGGCACACAGATAGTAAATAGGCTAGATTAAAACATAGGATACTTTTTATCCCGATATTATAATAAGGCTTTTGACTGACGTTGAAACAGCAAGATTGGTTTATTTTAGCTATTTTCATAGTATTATGACCTATGGTTTGTTGTTGTGGGGCTCAGCTGCTAGAATTGATAACATTTTTATTCTTCAAAAAAGATCAGTGCGCGCCATTTACAATCTACGGTCTATAGACTCACTTCGAGATCTGTTTAAAGAAATCAATATACTAACCATTGCATCTCAGTACATCTATGAAAATATAATGTTTGCAAGAAAAAATTTAGACACTTTTAATAAAAATTGTAATGTGCATAACTTTAATACAAGAAACAAGAATAAACTTGCTGTTCCAAGTTTCAGATTACAAAAAACAAGAGGCTCTTTTTTGGGTAGATGCATTGCAATGTATAATAAGATTCCAAGTAATATTACAGAATTACCATTAGAAAAATTTAAAGATTCTGTTAAATCTGTTCTTATGAGCAAGGGCTATTATAAAATTGTTGATTATTTAGACGACAAAAAAGCATGGGAGTAAATTGCTTTTGTATTTAATATGTTTACTTTGAAATCTGTTTTTTTTATATTGATTGTGTTTGGTAGGTAACGATATAATAAATTGTAAATATCGTTACTTTTGATGAGGCTGATAAGTTTCTTGCGCCCATTCTTCTTGTCAGCAAAAAGACGTCCCGAATGGGTGGTAGGGCAAAAAAAACTGGACGATTTAAAAGTACTTTTAAATAAGTCTATTTAAATAAAAATATTTCTATTTCTATTTCTATTCCCACGAGAACGGGAACCACGCGGGTGAAACCGCGGGCGGCCGCTAGTTAATAATAAAAGGAATAATTACTTACGTTATTTTTGTTTCAGCTCGCTTATCGCTTACAAACTTTAAGTGCTATAGCCAGCGCGATTGCACCACAAAACCAGAGCTTCCCTCTCACTCACACCAAGGCAAAAAAACAGGACGCAATCATGCAAACTGACCCCGAACAATCTGAAGAAGACACCCAAAACACCTACGAAACCGGAAACGAAGAATATCCGATATATCCGAAAGAGGACAACACTAAATCATATGACACTCCAAAAGATTACACCAAAAACGACTACATCCCTCAAACAAATGAAGAATACAACAACGAAGCTGAAAAATACGCTTTAGAACGGAAATCTCATAACGGATACGAAAAGCCTGATTCGTACCCGAAAAATGTGCCGGTTGATTATCAAAAAGTGGATATGTACGCTTTCGATAAATATCCGAACCGAACGGATAGTTGGTATACGAACGGATACCAAGATAGTGTTGACATCTTGAGAAATCAGCAACACAATTTACAAATGTTGCAAGAACAACATAGAGTTAATGAGAATCAGAACTTTTTTAATGAAAATCATATAAAACAAGAGATAGATATTAATAGTGAAGAGGACAAGTATATTTATGAACAACGCCAAAAAGAAGTGTTAGGTAAGTTTTATTATGTCACTTTTTAACTGATTTCTATAAATAAGGTACTTTTATTTTGATATTTTTGCATTCACAATGCCATTTTTATTTTTAAACAATACTACCGTATACTACCGTTAGCCGTACCGGCTAACTTGCATGGCTTAATCGCTTTTATTTGACAGATGGATGTGATACATTGCTACTTTTCTTAGGTAAGACTTTTTTGTACCAAAAAGAAGTAGCAATGTATATTTGTACCCAAAAGATGGATGTGACACACTGCTACTTTTTTGGTACAAAAAACCTTACCAAAGAAAAGTAGCAATGTATCACATCCATCTGTCAAATGAAAGCGATTACGATAGCCATGTAAGTTAGCCGGTACGGCCCCAGATCAATACTCAGATGGGAATCGAACCCGCGATCTTTGGATATCCGGTCCAATGCTCTGACCGCTGAGCAACCGAGTCACTAGTGGCATCGTCGAATTTCTTCTAGTATTAGTTTATTATTTTTATTAGTTTATTATTATTAATATCGCTTTTACGCTGCAAGCCAGCGTTATTTCACCAATGTAAGGAATTACCTCGATATTCAATGGGGAAGGCAACTGTCAAAATGGCGCTGCGTACGCTTGTTCCACGAGAGCTATGAAAACAATGGACTTTTACATAAAAAAATAGTATTTTTAGCTTTAAAATGATAAAATTCTGTGTAATAGGCTTTAAAAATGTTGGCACTTACACATTTCCGAAAAATCTGGATATGGAAAAAAATTGATAAATTCTGTAAGAATAAAAACGTCTAAATTTGGCTTTCAATTCTGGCATTTGCAAAATAGAATTGTCTTTTATATCCATTTTGGGTCAATGGGTCTTTTTCGGTAATAAAATACCATAAAATAAATACCTATTTTCCCATACATTTTGTTCTGAACGTCTACTGTCTTAGGAACAAGCGTACGCAGCGACATCTACAATTAGCTTTGCGTTGCCAACCCCATTGAAATATCTTTCCAGATATTTTAAAAATTAAAATATACTATACTCCGATAGTCTCAAAAATAAAAAGGTACATGGTGAAAATCCCGATATAGTATATTTTAATAACGTTAATAACCATGGAAATTTAAAACAATATATTTTAAAAATTGATTAAGATGAAACTTAGATTATTATCTAAGTTTATTATTATTTAATCAATAATTCATTAAGTTGTTTAAATTGATTTTTTTGTAGTCCTTTGTACCTTTTTTGTTATGATTTTTTTTTTTTTGGATTTTTTTTTTAAATAAGTTTGTGCTAAATTTATTAATACTAAAATACTTTGTTTATTATAAGCACGTCCAAAGCGCTTCTCTTTCTGTCGCGTAGCTCTGTCTCAACCGACACGTGACATCCCTCGTGCGCTGGCCCGACTGAGTCAGTCGCGAGTAGTAGGCCAATATACAGGCTGTTAGTAGCACCCTAGCCAAAACCATAAGAATAGAAAACTTACTAGAACGGACACTCCCGCCCCGAATGGGCTCAAGGCACAGAATACATAATAGTACAAAGTACAGAAAATTCACTCCGCATGGTCATTTAAATAAATAGCGACTCTTGTTCAGACACAATAAAGTGCAATTCAGGTCGCACACCGCTTCCTTGCGTACAGTTATATTCACCTACAGGTTGCCTCTTTTTCTATCGCGTAGCTCTTAGCTCTTCTAACAACTTTAGGGTTGTCTTCTTCTAATCCTCCAACGCTCGAGCGGCCCCATCGGGCCGCACAACACAACAATGGAAAATCTATTGTCACAGAATACATAATAGTACAAGTACAGAAGATCCACTCCGCAAAGTAATTTAAATAAATAGCGACTCTATCCCATTCACAATAAAGTGCAATTCAGGTCGCACACCGCTCCCGCCCTGCAGTTATATTCACCTAGATGTTGCCTCTCTTTCTATCGCGTAGCTCTTATCTCTTCTAACGACTTTAGGGTTTGTTCTTCTAAATAATAATTAAATAATAGGTACTTAATGTACTTAAATACATTTCAAAAAACCTAGGCTAGGTACAGTCGACGCCACATTAGACTACACATGCTGACTTTGAGTGCTTTCTTACGAAATAACATTGTCATTAATAAAATTAACTTTATTTCGAAAGTAGGTAAGTAGTACCTACCTCATCTATAAATTATTATTTCAATAAATACCTAGTTGGGTGAAGATTGTTTAGCAAATAAGACAAGTAAGTACCTAAGAATAAACGGATACTAAATAATATCTAGGTAGTAGATAAGCACTTCTTACGTTTTGATGTCGTTTGGAACTTTTGGAAGTGTGAAAAACGTGAGGTTCGGATCCTTTATATTAGTATTAAGATGAACGCGGCGAGTGAGTGACTATCGAAATCGAACTGCTAACAGCCAGCCAACGGCGCCAGCCCTCTGAAATTAGTCCGTCCGGACGGACCCGCTGGCTACTTGTAGCTTCGTACCTAAAGCGCGGAGTGCGCCTAGCCTGCTATTGTCTCATTTTCTGTGCTTGAAGGATTAAATACTTTATTAGTTTTGTGTTTATAATGTGTACCTACTTAAATGTGATAAAATTACGTTTCAAATAAACCTAGGCTAGATGTACAGTTAACGCCACATTAGACTATGTGTTAAATTTGAGGCAGTCTTTATGCCACCGCCACCATACTGTTGCCGGTTACGGAATCCTTAAATCCAGAAATGTAGGTATTTAGTTAAGTAGGTATAATTCGGTTAAAAAAAAAAGAACTGGGTAGGTGGGTACCTTAGGAAATTTGATCGAGAAAAAATAGTCACGACCCGCCTCTGAATATAAGTACCTATAACTACACGCTTTCCTACCTACAGTATAGGTTACAACTACTTATCAAAAATAGGTATGTACCTACTCATAAAAATTACGAGAAAAATAAACAAAATATAAATTTTTCTTATACATTTTAGAATCTTTCGGTAAAGTGAATAAACCGGTCAAGATCGAGTCGGACTCGCGCACCGAGGGTTCCGTACCATCATAATTGCACCATCAAACCACACTGCAGAGTAGAATAATCAAATTAGTATTGCAGCTTTAGGTCAGCGCCATCTCTTGACCGATAGTGGAACTAATGTTAGCTCTTTTAGAAATTTGATAATTTCTAAAAAGTGTGCTACCTATATTGAGACATTGTTTTATTTTTCCTGTAATCTTTATATAAACTGCTATCACATAGAATGATTTCTAATTTTTCTCTTTGCAAACTTCGGAGATAAGGGGGGGGGGACGGTAATTTTTTTTATATTTTTCATCATAAGTTGAAAACTATGTGGTCTAAAACAAAAAGAAAAAATGATTAACAAGGTGCAAACGGCGTTCTATCATATGATATTCCACATGCCCTAGTAGAACCCACTTCAAATTTTTCAGACCCTTTTTCAGTCCCTGTTGTAAAAAAGATATTTATTTTTTTATTAATTTCTTATTTACAAAATAGTTGGGCGAATGTCATCTAAAACTATTCCGAATTTCAAGTTGATACCATTAGTAGTTCTCGAGATATCCAGCTGTGACAGACAGACCGAGTCACACCATAAGGGTTCCTTTTTTACCATTTTGGTACGGAACCCTAAAAATGAAAACTTTGAATCCTTCTGTTTATTGCGACAGCAGTCCACGCAACAATTATTAGTATTACGATTCTCCATCCTTACTAATATTATAAATGCGAAAGTCCGTTTGTTTGTTTGTTTGTTACGCCTTCACGTCTTAACTACTGAACCGATTATCATGAAATTTTGCATACACGTTCTTAGCGGTACAGAGAAGGACATAGGATACCTTTCATCCCGAAAAAAAATATTATTCCCGAGGGATAGCAAAAAATATTTCCACGCAGACGAAGTCGTGAGCGGCCGCTAGTAATTTATAAATTATAACAGTGTACGGTACAGTGCTGGGAGCAATAAATAATGATCGATTGACCGTCATAGAGGCACAGAATAACGCACGCGTGTACTCACAAGCGCGGCGGCAACCCTGACTGATTTTGCAACTCCGAGTTGTCGCGCGCTGTAGGTACTTATCGCGGTAGGTACGGGCGAGTGACGGATGCCTGCTCAAGGTCACGATATTAGCCTACTTGTTAAACAAGAAACTCAGTCGGGATGCCACGGCCGGCGCGTCGCCGCACACGCGTTTGCCTGTTTGTGCGTTCCGTACGATCTTGGAAACAAATTACAATGGCGTCAAGTTATTGTGATGTGTTTGGTCATACAACCGCCTTAAAGTATAATAAATAGAGTATCAGTCACACCCAGCTTTATACAATACTATTTCGTATCTATTCTGTGATTTCGTTACGTGATGAAAGTTGAAACATAACGAAACAGTAAAAGGATTAAAACCTAAAAATGTTTTAGAAGAAGGTAGGTATATTTTTGTTCAAAATTTAATTTAATTTCCATACTAAATCTTTATTTACTTTATTTATACAAACTCAGGAGTAGGTAAGTACTTACCCAGAAAATGTAAATATTTTATTTTTGTATGTACTAACTAGACTAAAATAATGATTTAAAACTAAAGAAAAACTCATATTTTAGCGATATTATCTTTAAACGTTAGCAATATTTAACAGTAAGCAACCCTGGCAACACGCCTGGACGACAGCGGGGCGTAGCGACGTGAAGGGACGTAGTTATATAAATGGCGACATTTGGGACTCGCACAAAGAAGAGTCCGTTCTAGTATTGTCTATTCTTATGCCAAAACTTTCAGGGCATAGTGAACTCATGATTCTGAATCTATCTGAAGTGGAATTTTCTGTCTCAAAACTCATGAAAAATTAAGTGTATTTTTAGGGTTCCGTAGCCTAAATGGCAAAAAACGGAACCCTTATAGATTCGTCATGTCTGTCTGTCTGTCTGTCTGTCTGTCTGTCCGTATGTCACAGCCACTTTATTCCGAAAGTATTAAGACTACACAGTTGAAACTTGGTAGGTCGATGTATTCTGTTAAACGCTTAACGAATTTAATACAAAAATAAGAAAAATAAAAGATTAAGGGGGGCTCCCCATACATGGAACTGAAACTGAAAAAATTTTTTTTCTTCAAATTAACACGTGTTGGGTGTCTATGAATAGGTCTTTAAAAATGACATTAAGGTTCCTAAGACAACTTTTTCTCAAAGTCAACCGTTTGAAAGATATTCACCGCCAAAGTGGTAAAATGTGTGTCCCCCCCTTTGTGTGTCCCCCCCCCCCCCCTTTAACTTTTGAAATAAGATAGTGAAAAATCTAAAAAAAATATATGCTGTAGATCTTAATAAACACTTTCAACCAAAATTGGTTTGAACGAGATATAGTAATTGGTTTTTGAGATATAGCACATTTTCCAAAACCGCAAATATAACTTTGTCATTCATACCAACACTGTGAAAAACAAAGTTATTTTTACAGACGAAAAATTATAGGTGGTATTAAATATGGTATAGTATAAGGTAACTACGGAACCCTATGGCGCGTGGCCCGACACGCACTTGGCTGGTTTTTTTATATTTTTCGATCACACAGAGTCTGTCAGAACCTAAATTTACAGAAACGTAATTAAAATATCAATCAAATTTTTATAAACCTTCAATATACAACTGTTTAACCGCGTTATTATCGAGTTGTTACGCGTACATTGCTTGTCAACGAAAAATCAAAATCTCAATAACTATGAATTTGTAACAAGTGGTTATATACAGAAAGTTGCTTATTTCTAAGGGTAGAATCATCCCTTAGAGTTTTAGTTAGGGTGATACTTACACCCTATATAAGGTCCTACTTAAATAGTGCACGAAATTTTAAGGGGTCAATGTACTCATGCATACAAACAACTTTTACTATGGTACCAACATTGAAATCGCGAAAAAAAACAGCTATCCCATACATTTTGATCTATTCGATTTTAAATTTTCTATGGACCAGCTGATTTTTTTCGCGATTTCAGAGTTGGTCCCATAGTAAAAGTTGTTCAGTTTGATGGTCCGAAGAAACGGTTTTCTCATTTTGCGTTAATTAATTAACACATTGTATTGTTGTTGCACCGATTGTTGTATAATTAAATACTTGTCGTCTTCCTCGACAGACCCCAACTCAATAATAAACAGATATGAGGAACATAAGCGGCTTCAGCATCAACGCTTGGTGGAACATTTACAGCATCAGGTGAAGCAAGAGCCGGATGGAAATGATGTGCAGAGTGTGCCCACAGGTCAGTAATCTTAATTAATAAAATCGTAAACTGAATGACTGACTGATCTATCAACGCACAGCCCAAACCGCTGGACCTAGAGACTTGAAATTTTGCACACCGATACCTGATACAGTGTAGGCATCCACTAAGGAAGGATTTTTGAAAATTCCATCCCTAAGGGGGTGAAATAAGGGATGAAAATTTGTATGAAAGTCCCTCAGTTTTGAAGCTAGGATTTTAAAATTTTGTGTTTAGGCTGAAGATTGAAAATTAATAAATACGGGTCCCAGCATTTTTCAAAATTCTACTCCCGAAGGGGTGAAAAGGGGTATGAAGTTGTGTATAGAAAAAATCCTTCATTTTCAAAGAAAAAATCACTTAATTTATAGTAAAGGCTTATGGAAGAAAATCTAACGCAACGTATATTGATACTGTTAGTACTTCAACCCCTATGGCGATGAAATAGGGGTGGAATGTGTAAATAAACCTAAAAATAGAGATGGATGTCGTTATTGGGGTTTTCTGGTATGACGATTGCGAAAATGACAATTATTTTGAAGTCCAACACGGTGGACATGTTTTAACCCCCTAAAGGGGTGAAAATGGGTTTCAAATTTTGTATGGAAAAAAAATATAAACTAGACATTACAACTTCAAACTTCGTAGGAGCACGTCTAAAAATAAATTGGCAAACATATATTTGGTAATTTTGAAAATCAACCCCTTAGAGGGTAAATGGGGTATGTAAACATAAAATTCGATATGGATATCGTTCTTGAGGTTTTATGGGATGGTGATTGCGAAAATGACATTTATTTTAAAGTCCAATACGATGTACATGATTTAACCCCTAAAAGGGTGAAAATGGGGTTCAAATTTTGTATGGAAAAAGAATATAAAATAGACATTACAACTTTAAACTTCGTAGGAGTACGTCTAAAAATAAATAGTCAAACATATATTTTGTGGTTTTGAAAATCAACCCCTTAGGGAGTAAATGGGGTAAGAAAACATAAAAATCGATATGGATGTCGTTCTTGAGGTTTTATGGGATGGTGATTGCGAAAATTACATTTATTTTAAAGTCCAACACGATGTACATGATTTAACCCCTAAAAGGGTGAAAATGGGGTTCAAATTTTGTATGGAAAACTTATAGAAAAAGAATATAAAATAGACATTATAACTTTAAACTTCGTAGGAGCACGTTTTAAAATAAATAGGCAAACATATATTTTGTGATTTTGAAAATCAACCCCTTATGTGGTAAATGGGGTAAGTAATCATAAAATACTATTTATGGATGACGTTCTTGAGGTTTTATGGGATGGTGATTGCGAAAATGACATTCATTTTGAAGTCCAACTCGGTGGACATGCATGATTCAGCCCCAGGGGACGGGGAGAAAGGGAACGGGAACTGGACGGAGCGTAAGAGAACGGGAACGGGAATGGGGCGGGAACGGGAGTGGGGCGGGAATGCGAACCGGACGGGACGGGAACGGGAACGGGGACGGGACGGGAACAGGACGGGACGGGACGGCAACGGGAGCGAGAACGAAAGCGGGAACGAGAACGGAACGGGATGGGATGGGACGGGAACGGAATGAGAGCGGGGACGAGAATTAAACTTCGTAGGAGCACGTTTTAAAATAAATAGGCAAACATATATTTTGTGATTTTGAAAATTAACCCCTTATGTGGTAAATGGGGTAAGTAATCATAAAGTACTATTTATGGATGACGTTCTTGAGGTTTTATGGGATGGTGATTGCGAAAATGACATTTATTTTGAAGTCCAACTCGGTGGACATGCATGATTCAGCCCCAGGGGACGGGGAGAAAGGGAACGGGAACGGGAACTGGACGGAGAGGAAGAGAACGGGAACGGGAATGGGGCGGGAACGGGAACGGGGACGGGACGGGAACAGGCCGGGACGGGACGGCAACGGGAGCGAGATCAGACTATTAACCTAATCGTACCAAAAATGCCATGTTGGGCAGCTTAAATCAGTTATAGTTACCTACTTGGTAATTTGGTATAATAGTTGCCTCTCAGTATTTTTGTCACTCATTTAACTTATTTATCTCCGACATGTAGTTGCTCGTTTTACGTATTTTTTTGCAATCCACAGTTTGTCGCCCGTTTAGTTATTATGTCGCAAACAAAATTAACCGCTGCCCGGTTTAGTATTTAAGTATCCTAATAACAGTCGCCTTTATTATTTCCAGTCGCCTTTATTGTCACCCAATTAAAAATATCCCAAAATTAAAGTTCTGAAGGTCAATGCGAAGGTTATTAAACTTATCTCAGATTGTTTAGTCGAGAAGTGCCAACTTAGTTTAAAACGCCAGATTCTACAAATGTCCAATTCTACAAATGCCAACTTCTACAAATGCCCCCTTCTACAAATGCCAACTTAGTTTAAAACGCCAGATTCTACAAATGCCCCCTTCTACAAATGCCAACTTAGTTTAAAACGCCAGATTCTACAAATGTCCAATTCTACAAATGCCAACTTCTACAAATGCCCCCTTCTACAAATGCCAACTTAGTTTAAAACGCCAGATTCTACAAATGCCCCCTTCTACAAATGCCAAATCCTACAAATGCCAACTTAGTTTAAAACGCCAGATTCTACAAATGTCCAATTCTACAAATGCCAACTTCTACAAATGCCCCCTTCTACAAATGCCAACTTAGTTTAAAACGCCAGATTCTACAAATGCCCCCTTCTACAAATGCCAAATTCTACAAATGCCAACTTAGTTTAAAACGCCAGATTCTACAAATGTCCAATTCTACAAATGTCCAATTCTACAAATGCCCCCTTCTACAAATGCTAAATTCTGCAAATGCCAACTTAGTTTAAAACGCCAGATTCTACAATGTCCAATTATACAAATGTCCAATTCTACAAATGCCAACTTCTACAAATGCTCCCTTCTACAAATGCCAACTTAGTTTAAAACGCCAGATTCTACAAATGCCCCCTTCTACAAATGCTAAATTCTGCAAATGCCAACTTAGTTTAAAACGCCAGATTCTACAAATGTCCAATTCTACAAATGCCAACTTCTACAAATGCCCCCTTCTACAAATGCCAACTTAGTTTAAAACGCCAGATTCTACAAATGCCCCCTTCTACAAATGCCAAATTCTACAAATGCCAACTTAGTTTAAAACGCCAGATTCTACAAATGTCCAATTCTACAAATGTCCAATTCTACAAATGCCCCCTTCTACAAATGCTAAATTCTGCAAATGCCAACTTAGTTTAAAACGCCAGATTCTACAATGTCCAATTATACAAATGTCCAATTCTACAAATGCCAACTTCTACAAATGCTCCCTTCTACAAATGCCAACTTAGTTTAAAACGCCAGATTCTACAAATGCCCCCTTCTACAAATGCTAAATTCTGCAAATGCCAACTTAGTTTAAAACGCCAGATTCTACAAATGCCCCCTTCTACAAATGCTAAATTCTGCAAATGCCAACTTAGTTTAAAACGCCAGATTCTACAAATGTCCAATTCTACAAATGCCAACTTCTACAAATGCCCCCTTCTACAAATGCCAACTTAGTTTAAAACGCCAGATTCTACAAATGCCCCCTTCTACAAATGCTAAATTCTGCAAATGCCAACTTAGTTTAAAACGCCAGATTCTACAAATGTCCAATTCTATAAAGCCCACTTCTACAAATGCCAAATTCTGCAAATGCCAACTTCTACAAATCCCAACATTTAGTTTAATATTATCAATCACTTTTTGATAAAACAACCCAATATTTTATTTATTTTTTTATCGGAAAGAGATTGAAAATAAAACAAGTATAAAAAAAACTAAATTCTTTTTTTAATATCACATAAGTTAACCTTCTCCATATTTATGTCATCCAGGTACTTTGGAGACATTTTTATTACGAAGGGAAGAAAAAACAAAAAAAATCCAAATTCCAAAATTGATTGATAAAATACGATTTAGTCGACAAATTCAAAATTTCGTCCAATCAAATTAACAAAAAGATTAAGTTGTACATAGTTTTTTACGGAATCATTAAAAGACATGAAAATAAGTTTCCTCTGAGTTTGCACCGTTCCTGTTCGTCGTTGTTCTGCTAAAACCGAGTAAATAACATTTTTCATAAAATAATCAGTTTTTCATGCTCTTTCGTCTGCGAAAACCCATTGTGACAGTAGCATTCGGAGATACTAAATGAGAAAACCAATTATTTAAACGATACTAAGCATCCCTCAGGTACAACAAAGTAAACAGACTTAATTCTCATTTTTTTCAGGATCACCTCTGGTAAAGCACATTAAATAGTAGATTGTTATATAAGGGTCAAAAAGAAGCAATTCCCATACGAGATATTTAGACGCGCGAGCATAGCGAGGGCGGCTATAGTTCGAGTATGGAATTGATGACTTTTACCCGTGTTTAACACTCTACTTTTCATTTCGAATATAAGGAAAGTAACAAAGTCTTAGATTTTCCAAAAAAAAAACATGTACTTAGTAACTACATTCGTAGACCTTATATTTATTAATACTAACTAACCTACCTTACCCATTTAAATTTAATTACAAAATTAGAACAATTTGTGTAAAGTTAAATTCTTGCTTGGAATATTTACAGTTTGATATATTATGATGACGGATTTGACTTTGTTGGATGCCTGTAAAAGTTGGAGATATTCTTTGGTCTTTGATTAGACGGTGAAGTCCATGGCAAAGACTCTCCTAAAGAAGTTGTTTGAGGTGAATTAGAGCGTAGGTTTATTGTTTCTTTTATTTAGTTTGAACTTTTTGTTTTATTTTTAAATTCATGTTTAGTACATACAAAATCAACACAAAACTTTAATACGGCACACACTTAGCACACACAGCTCAAAGCAAGCTCAAAGTCACAGAGTTCGGTTTCATCGTTATGGCAAATATCTGGGTGACCATTACTATTTATTGTAATATGTGGTGGTGTTTAGGTGATAATCTACATTGTTATCTCAAACATTAACTACATTTTTTTGAACTTGTCTAAAAACAATAAAAATTAAAAAAAAAATATTTAAACTTGAACATATAAAAACAAAACAAAAGTAAGTCACCGAGCGGGATTCGAACCCGTAACACTCGTTTCTTGCCGTCTGCGACTTAACCCGCTGGATCAGACAGACGTGGCCGGTCGGACAAAATTAGCGACCATACTCTGCGTCGAAAGAAAAACGCATGAAAACTCGAATACACGCGTTTTCCCAAACATAAGATTAATCTATATTGATTGTTTACCCTCGAAAACCCCCATAATCCAAATTTCAGCGAAATCGTTAGAGCCGTTTCCGAGATCACAGTATACATATAAAGAAAGTATACATAAAAAGAATTGCTCGTTTAAAGGTATAAGATTTTATGACCTTTGTAATTTCTTAATAAAAAAATAAATGAATTAATTAAATGAAACATTTTTTACAGATTCATCTCGTGTTTCATTTTCCACACACAACAATAATATCGCCGAGGAAGACTTAATCACGTTAGATGATTTGCTGGGAATTTCTAAACCCAAAAATCCTAATAATGAAGCAGATTTTCTCATTCATGATAGCTAAAAATCTGTGGCTGTTGTCAAAACATTGTGAGAACTTGCTTTGGCTGCAGCATACCAAGATACTGAGTTTGAGATGCAAATTCATAATGATTTTAGCGATTCTTCTGTGATTGTAAAAATCATTTTAATTGAAAATTTTGATCAGGCAAAAAATATAAAAAACTTAAGCGTTGAAAGACACCAGATTCAGTTTCATGGAAAATTAATATAGCTAAAAAAGACGTGTAAACGGCTTGCCCTATGCCATAAAAAATAAAGTGAGAAATGCGAAAATTCCAAAACACCTAGACTGCTCGAAGTGCCAATTTGATTGTTCAAATAAAATTGACGAAGAAACGTCACCTGACACTACAGTTGTTGCAATGAGTGCAGAAGCTGAACAACAAATTCATCGTTATGGCACAAGAAATAGAACGAAAAGAACTATAAAAGCTACGTCATCTTCTTTAGAATCTGACTATGAAAAACCAAAAGAAATAAACAATTTTCCTAGTGAACTGAAACAGCTTTACAAAACACCGTTGAAGATCTCAGCAGCAAAAACAAAAAGATTTGCTGCCACTTTGTGGCAAAGGTGTGATTCCGAAGGAGTTCCACAGCTGGTTTCAAGGGCTACAAGCCGATGCCAGAACCAAAGATAGGTTACTAGACTTATGGCCGAATACTTAAACGCTAATTAACTTTGAGGTGCTCTCAAACGTCGTCCTGTCGCATTAAATGTCAAAGATATGACAAAGACAGCATGCTGTTTGAGAGCCGCTCAATGTTAAGTAGCATTTGAGTATTCGGCCATTAGACTGTAATGTTTTGGACGAAGATCTCGCGTCTTTAGAAGAAGAGTGAAGAAAATATTCGTTAAATGTTGTTTTTGTTTTAATAAATTCATTTTTAGTATAATATAAATAGTTTTATTTTGCTAATCGTCTATCTTATAATAAAGTAAGTTGTGTTCATAGAAATTTTCACGGCAAGGAAAACTCAATAAATATTTTAATTTTATTATTTATAAGAAAATACATTCTAAGTCTAAAATCTATTTATTTTGAATAGGTATTATCGGCAATAAATTAAGTTATTTTAATTAGTTCGTTTTGTTTATGTTTAAAAATCCCCGATTAAACCGAAAATAAAAGTCTTCAGGGAAAATCAAGTAAATAGGTACCTTTTTGTCTTAAAGTACGATTTTATTAAAATTCTATGCGTAAAATACTATCATAATAATGGTTTATCAAAATAACCAAGATTTAATAAACCAAGAATTGTTTCGTAAACACAAATATAATTTATTCTGTTCCTAAATAATAAATTATTTTTAGCTGAATTTTCATTTACCCATAACTCAAATACAAAAGGTTTTCGCAGAACAACGACGTTATGTACGGAACATCGTTTAATGTTGGGTATTAACATTAAAGTCCCAATATTTTTTAAATATGATACCTACAATAACAGTTTCCTTCCATGTTTTGTTACAATTTTAATTACCTATCATTGCATACCTACCTTGCTTAAATCAGATAAAATGTTACCGAGATAATTGGCAAAATCTAAACCTAGGGGCGCCATCTTTGTGACGTCGTAGGTACTTGTTCCACTACTTTCGCGTTGCGCGCGCGTTACTGATCATCAAAAAGAAGTTATAAAAAAATATTAAAGTTAAACTTCTCCATAATTATGTGATCCTGGTACTATGGGAGACGTTTTTATTACGAAGGAAAGAAAAAAATTCCAAATTAAAACGCAAAAATATACATCAAAAATATTACAACTAAATGTTGGCATTTGTAGAAGTTGGCATTTGTAGAAGTGGGCATTTTTAGAAGTTGGCATTTGTCAACTAAACCGGTTAAAGGACCTGTTATTTGTACAACAACTTCGTACATGCGACCTCCCTGATCGGGAACTAACACAGTTAAAAAAACCGCATTGTGTAGGTATGAACCTCTATACAAAAAAAAGTTGGGAGTTACAAGTCGTGATAAAGTTTGGCCACATGATAGAAAGTGATTTGTAGGCTGTTCCTAACTAATATTGAGCTGGGCCAAACTATCCTTACATACAGTTCCATACGGCGGCGGGTTGAATAGCGCACTTTTCCCGGCTTTATTCTAAAAACTATAACAATTCAGGTTTACAATTCTACAATTTGAGCCTAATTTGAATAGTCTAGGTTTACTGGTTGCAGAGACACAGCTAGTCAAAGATAAGATGTTTTCAATTAATTTCAATAAAAGGCCCATTTCTAACCAGCTATGTCTCTGCAACCAATAGACCTAGAATACTCAAATTAAGCTCAAATTGTAGAAAATTTAATTAACTTCACAGAAATATAAACAAAAAACCAGAAAAATGCTTCTCAACGAAACGGAAACCTTCTTAATTTCGTGAAAAATGTATATTTTTGACTAGCTGTATGTCCGCAAACAATGGACCTAAACTACCTGGGTTAGGCTCAAATTGTACAAAATATAGTTAACATAACAAAAGCATAAAACAAATTAACCTGAAAAACGCTTCTTTAAGGTAGTTTTTTTGAAAATACTGAAACAAGTGCCAATACCTAAAATAAAAAAAATCTGTTTAAAAATGTTGGTTATTGTGTAATTTTTCAGAAACTGCGTAATAAATTGCATTTTTTTATACCAGAAATAAATTCTACGTTATTGATTTATCCGAAAATGATACCACATTTGACCTATTAGCTAAACCTGAATTGTTATAGTTTTTAGAATGAAGCCGGGAAAAGTGCGCTATTCAACCCGCCGCCGTATGGAACTGTATTAAGGATAGTTTGGCCCAGCTCAATATTAGTTAGGAACAGCCTACAGATCAGTTTCTATCATGTGGCCAAACTTTATCACGACTTGTAACTCCCAACTTTTTTTGTATAGAGGGTCATACCTACTATATGCTTCAGGCGCTAGTATTTTAGTTAACGATAAAACCAAATATCCATTAATATATGAAATAATCTTACAATCATCTGTATTTCAATTAAAGGCATATTTACGTAATAAAAATAACTTTTTTCCACTATTCATGTTGTTGCAAAAATAAAATAGTATTCTGTTTCCTAACTGTATACATACACGACACGACTCACTATTGTAAAGTAAGAAAAAATACATTTTCATACATTTGGTATACACACTACAGCAATGTAATTTTAAATAAACATAAACAAATGCACGTTCCGTTTGTTCGGACATTTACATTGTTTTAGAAAAAAATACAATAGAAAAACATGTTTAAAAAATGTTTTGTTATTTTTCCTATGTTAGACATCGATACGGGAGGTTGCATAATATGTTAATTGGTTATACCACAAAATAATTAATAGTACCTATTATACTATATACGCTTAAAATATACCAAAATCTGAAATAGGTTTTATTTGCGCCGGGGTGCTCGGGCATTTTTGCGCATTCGCCTTTTCAATTATGCAAGAGCGTCGCCAGCCCATGGCCTAGGGGGGGGGGGGGGGGGGCCAAGTTAATATTAAAGATGAGAAAAATATGAATTGTAGGTACAGTCAAGAACATTTTTTAACCTCGGGGGGGGGGGGGGGGCAGCTATTTTATTCTGTTTTTAGTATTTTTTGTCATAGCCGCAACAGAAACACATTATCTGCGAAAATTTCACCTGTCTATCTGTTATCTTTATTAATATCGAGCAAAAAACGGAAAAAAGTCACGTATGTTGTACGGGAGCCCCCTTAAACTTTTATTTTTATTCTATTTTTAGTATTTGTTGTTATAAAAAATAACCTCGTAAATAATTTTAATTATTAATTTAATTATTAAATTTCTAACCTATATTCGGGACCTACAGGAGTAAAGCAGATCGGTTACACCTAGTTTTAGCCAACAGCTATCGGCTACACCTAGTTTTAGCCGCACTTCCGGTATTAGCCGTGACAGATATACAAAAATGTATGATAAACATCACTTTGTGTTAGGATTACTGTTATTAAACACTGTTTTTTCTAAAATGAACTGCCAAATCATTCATAATTATATTTTCAACTTGGCATTTTTAACTATTTTATTGATAGACACTTGCGTTTTTTCAAAGTATAAAATTAGTAAAACAAAAATGCGTTCAGTGTCTTGTTTATGAAAACTTACAAGTCTACAAGTATACTTTACAGGAAAAATTTTAAAAGTTAATGTTAATTATATCTTTTTCCACATAATTTATGCAAACATTTGTAAAAATTGTCAGACGGAATGGAGAGTCGCCGAACACCCTCAGAAATACTCAGGATTTTCCATAGATGTTTTTTACAAGCTGTAAGTTATTTTACAAGTATTGATTTTTTTGATTAACGAAATCACTAATATAAGGGTGAAAAGTGAAAACATATTAGTTAAATAAACATTTGTAGCGTTTAATTTATTTAACTTGTTTTGATAAACGGATTTGTGGAATAATTTTTTTCATAAGGAAAATGCTTGTTTTTTAAATGTACAAGACTTGTAAGTTTTGATAAACAGTGCAGGTTTCACGCATAAGTGGATTTAAAGGTTGAAGCAAAAAATCTGTGAATTTTGTTTGGCAAAAAAAAGCTTTTTCCAATCTTGCTTTATAACTGATTGGTGACAAATATTGACCGATGTCACGTTATGATGACAAAATATTGATCTTAGCAACTTTAGAGATTGAGTTATGGCATTAAAAACTGACTAAAGTCTTTCTACACTGGCCTGCAAAAGTAAGTACTACTGAGGCCTATTTTAATACAAACGAGGTAACTTTGATGCTTTGGTTCTGCGTCCAGGATTAAACGGGGTGTGATTTGATAATGGCCATTCAAAGAGTAAATGGAGGAAGCCCAGATCGCTAAAGAAACCCAACGGATTAGAAGAGTCGTTTAGGTCAGGGTTGAACTTAAAAAATAACAAGTTAAAATTACATCAAAAGTATGGAAAATGTAACACTAAAAAGTCCGTTCGGTCTTTGGTGTAAACGACTCTTCTAATCCGTTGGGTTTCTTTAGCGATCTGGGCCTCCTTCATTTACTCTTTGAATGGCCATTATCAAATCACACCCCGTTTAATCCTGGACGGAGAACCAAAGCATCAAAGTTACCTCGTTTGTATGAAAATAGGCCTCTGTAGTACTTACTTTTGCAGGCCAGTGTATAAATGACTATTGGCACAAAATGCTGCAACTGGCCAAAGTCACCTAGTAACTGACTGTTGACACAAATGACTGACTAAAAACATAAATAAATAAGTATTTAACACTTCATTAAAAATAAAACACTTTATACGGATTACAGCGCTTATATTGGTTAATTCAGATGTTAATTTAGAATTATTTAGTTTTGATTTGTTAGTTTTTGAGTTTCCCGACGTTTCGACACTTTTCCAGGGGCCGTGGTCACGAGACGACTGATATTTGACATTTATTTATTTGCAAAATGTGTAAAACTTTTTTATTGTACATTTACTGCCTTATTTATAAACAAAGAATAAGTTTATACTTAGAATAACAAAAAGTTTGTATACAACGTGTTACCAAAACAACCCGGTAAGTTTTATTTATTCTTATGCCCTAAACTCGGTGGTGCAGTGGTTTAGCGCCTGGCCCAGCGATTGCGGAGGTTAAGCAACGTTCGCAAGGGTCGTTCATGTAATGGGTGACCAAAAATTTATTATCTCGGGCTCCTCCGTGCTTCGGAAGGCACGTTAAGCCGTTGGTCCCGGCTGCATGTGCAGTCGTTAACACCCACCAATCCGCATTGGGCCCGCGTGGTGGGTTATGGCCCGTCCTCCTTATCCACCCATAAGGAAGGCCTGTGCCCCAGCAGTGGGGACATAAAAACGACTCAAAGCATCATATTTATACAATGTGTTACAAAAGTACTCCTAATGCCGAATATGGTAGATAGGGACCATCAAACTGAACAACTTTTACTATGGGACCAACTCTGAAATCGCGAAAAAAACAGTTGTTTCATACAAAAAATCATAACGAAAATATCAAAATGTATGAAACAGCTGTTTTTTCGTGATTTCAGAGTTGGTCCCATAGTAAAAGTTGTTCAGTTTGATGGTCCCTATCTACCATATTCGGCATTAGGAGTACTTTTGTAACACGTTGTATAAATATGATGCTTTGAATCGTTAAACGTAAGGAGTAATATTGCTAAGCAATATTTTTGGCTAAACTAGGTATAAACTTATTCTTCGTTTATTAATAAGGCAGTTAATATATAGTTTTCCGTCCACAGGCTGTGATACAGTAATGCAGCCACAGAGCAGTCCGTACTACGTGGGTAATGGACACAACACAATTTCTAGTGAGTTTATAAACCATTTTTATGCAAATCAATGTCAAACTACTACTAACATTAGGTATGAATCAATGTGAAAGTTTGGGTATGTATTATAATGCCGACAATGGGGAAGGCTGTCAAAATGGCGCTGCGTACGCTTGTTCCACGAGAGCTATGAAAACAAAGGAGTTTTACTTAAAAAATCGTTTTTTTTTTAGCTTTAAAATGATTAAATTATGTGCATAAGGATTTAAAAATGTTGGCACTTACAAATTTCCGAAAGATCTGCATATAGAAAAAATTGATAAATTCTGTAAGAATAAAAACGTTTTAATTTGGCTTTCAATTCCGGCATTTGCATTGTAGAATAGTCTTTTACATCCATTTTGTCTTATTCGGTAAAAAAATACCACAAAATAAATACCTACTTTCCCATACATTTTGTTTTGAACGTCTACTGTCTTAGGAACAAGCGTACGCAGCGACATCTACAATTAGCTTTGCGTTGCCATCCCCATTCATAACACATGATCGCAATATCGACGCATCTAAAAAACCTATTTTCAAAATACCGAAAATCCTAAATGTCGATATCCGATACACCGAAACTTGAAAGATCGATTATTAAATGACCGATAGTTCGAAATCCCGAAAGTGTGTTTAGGTTTATTAGGTGCGACGACAAGCGAGCGAGGAGGTTAGGTTCGATTGCGACGCATGAGCCGAGCGAGCGAAGCGAGTGTGCCGCGGTAGCGGCTGGCGAAGCGCCAGAACCACAGTATAAATAATAGTACACAAGTACAGAAGCAGCACGCCGCAAAGTCATTTAAATAAATAGCGACTTTTGCACCGACAAAATAAAGTGCAATTCAGGTCGCGCAGCGCTAATGGCCTACAGTTATATTCACCTAGTAGTTGCCTCTCTTTCTATCACGTGCTCTTACCTTTTCTGACGACGCAACGTTAGGGTTGACTTCTTTTGAATGAACTGCGTAGCATATATCATAATGTGAAAAACGACAATTGTTTATTGGTTTTTTTTTTATTTAGACATCCGTACACGACATAGTAATGTCGATTCGACATTGTTACTATTATAAAGAGACAATACCTACACAGGCAGTAAGATGCCGCGCTCGTACGGCGGCGGGCGTGTGGCGCCCGCTGCTCACTTGTGCCTCCGTAGGCACGGCTAGCGGTAGGTGCTTATCGCGCGACCTTGAGCGAGTGAAGGAGGCCTGCCAGAACCGACCTGCTGACGTGTAAAGCCAGGGTTTCCTAGGATGATGGTGCCGTCATATTACGGCCGTAATTTAGCGGCGTAGAACGTTGTCTACGTGTAAACAGTACGGCCCCTACTTAACCTTAACCCTCAATTAACCTCCGGTTTTTTAAGCTTCGGGATTTAGTCTTTTAGGTAAAATGTCCTTTCGTGATTTTAAACGTACGGCCAATCAACCATTCGACCTTCCAATTTTCGGTCTTTCGTCCGTAAGTCTTGTAAAATTCGGTCTTTCCAACTTCGGCATTGTAATACATACCCGAAAGTTTGGATGATTGTTATTCAATCACGCAAAAAGCCAATTTTAGTGTCCCCACTGCTGGGGCAAAGGTCTTCCTTATGGGTGGATAAGGAGCACGGGACATAACCCACTACGCGGGCCCAGTGCGGATTGGTGGGTGTTAACAACTGCAAATGCAGCCAAAACCAACGTCTTAACGTGCCTTCTGAAGCATGGAGGAGCTCAAGATAACAAATTGTTGGTCACCCACCTATGGCCGACCCTTGCGAAAGTTGCTTAACCAACGCAATCGCAGGGCGAATGCATCAACGAATTCCTCTTATCAGATATGGATATGTTTGTATTTATTACTATTTTACCTAGGAGAGAATGCTTTTAACATTAAGTCCGCCTTTTGTAACATGTACCATAAAGCTTGTTAATTAAACATTAAGGCGCTTTCCTGACTGAAAGTGGCGCCGCGGGGAATTTTATTTAACATTGTAATCTAATCTAATACACAATTTTGATAAAACTTTTCGTGGAATTTTTAGGGCCCATAGTCTAGTATTTTAATGGGCCATATTTTTTTAGGTACTTATAGAATACCTAAAGTTGTAACCAACAAAAATATACGACAAGCTAAATAGATTATCTAGTAGCTACAAGTATTAAATTGCGTATAAACCTCAATCAATCAATCATTCTTTTATTTGCTAAGACATGGTGAATACAGATTTTAGACAATTATTTTAAGTACAGCATGGCCTGTCGAGTTTATCGACGTGCAAATATTATGTCATTTTGTTAATAAACTTAATAATATCAAATAATGTTATTCGTTAGTTACTATAATTACAGCAAATATTAATTAAAATAAGATAATGTCAAGTAGTGCAATTGTTCAGTTATTATTAAAATATTACCTACTTATTACCTATTTATGTGTATGTCAAAAGTAATTAGTCAAATTATCCGTCAAAAATTCATTAACAGAGTAATATGTTTTATCCATCAAAAAATTATATAAAATTGTTTTAAATTTGTTAAACGCCATTTCAGTCAATTTATTTGGCAATTTATTATAGATAGAAATTGCCATACAATAGGCATTTTAAGAAAATAGTGTTAGTCTTTTATTAGATATTTGTAGCTTATTTCCGTGTCTGCCTCTGTATTGAGAATGCCAATTAGTTCTAAATAAATTTAAATATTTTTTTACAAATAGACACATTTCAAAGATGTATAGACAGGGCAAAGAAAATATTTGTAACGATTTAAATAAGGGCTTACAGCTATCTAAATTCTCCTCCTCACAGACGATTGTAACAAAAAAATAGAATATCAAAAGCGCTTGTCACGGGTCATATATTTGGCGTAAATAATAGCGGAAACGTATTGAATTCTACATCAAAATACACTCACGTACTGTGAAGAAGCTACAATAACTTTTTTTTAAGAAAGATAATGGTGCTTAAGATAATGATGAAAAAACAACGAAAAACATCGAAAAAGTGCTGAAGTGAGGTTATTTTCCATACTTTTTACACGTAAAGAAAAGGACAGAGACAAATCGCACATCTAGAATCTGTAAAGTCATAAATGTCAAAAAATCTAAAAATGCCACAACTTTCCTATTATACGAATCTATTGAGTGCTTAAAGGTCGTTTTTAGGGCTCCGTACCCAAAGGGTAAAAACGGGACCCTATTACTAAAGGTCATGGCACATATAACGGCACCGCAACAGCACCGCTCTAACCCAGCAATTAATTTGTCATTCAAATTAGAGCTTTAAATCATGTGTCGTAAAATATATTTTATAATGTCAATAAGAAAAAGCCAACGGCGGGCGGTCGGCGCGCTTACCGCTACCATACGACTCGACTCGCCGCCGGCTCGCCGCATGCGAGCGGACCGCGCGTCGACCGCGTGCTAACAGCGCGCTGTGACTCCAAGTCGCCAGCGAAACAACATCATATGCAAAATAGCTTACACCTCGCGGACGGCGCGCGATCCGCGCGCTTACGGCGCGCCGGCCGCGTGCTTACGGCGCGCTGGCGGCTAGCTGTAGCCTAAATTCGAGGTGACGCCGTGCTGTTGCTGTGCAGTTGCGGTGCCGTTATAGTGTGCTGTGACCTTAAGACTCCGCTGTCCGTCTGTCTGGCTGTCTGTCACCAGGCTGTATAAAATAAATCATAAATCATAAATCATTTATTCACAACTTCATTTTGTACACATTTATAACAATGGGCAATGTCAGCTTTAAAACTAGGTTAGTACTTATGCATAAACAAATTAGTAAGGAATTAGTTCCTACATAATACTAAATAATATTAGAATTCTGAATACCTACTCGTAAAAATTACTGATATAGTTTTATTTAGGTAATATAAAATTATTTGTGCCTGAACTAGGTTATCCTGTGTTTCAGGCGGTATGCGCCTATAGAAGAGATAATTATGGTATTACATAATAGGGAAAATAATTAAAGAATTAATATAATAATATTAGAATTAATATTTCTGAATAAACTAATCAACTAAGTATACATATACTAAAACTAATCATCTTAATACTACAAGTAACTCCTCTGTCTCATCATACGTCATCTTTTGGAGAGTGTCTTTCAGGATCTTTTTGCAGTTTATGAAATTAAGTGGATAAATCGATATTTTAGCACTTAATTTATTGTAGAAAAACGGTCCTAGAAACTTGTAAAATTTTCTCGTAAAAGCAAGATTATTTCCACCTTTTATAGTACAAACTTTATCTTTCCGTCTTTTGTTAGTAATCTCAGTGCTATAATGCAGGGCTGCGTGCTGCTTCAGAACTATGCTCAGTACAAAGAGTTGTCTAACTGTTAATACTCCACAGTTTTCATAAAGAAGTTTTGTGGGATAAAGGAAGGGACGAAAAGTCGATACTTTGAGGATCGCTCTCTGGGCTCTTTCAGCAGATAAGAGTAAAGTCTTATTCGCTCCACCCCATGTAGAAATACAATAGGTCAGTAACGATTCACAAAGCGCGAGATAAATTTGTTTACATAATTTCTCATCAGCAATATGACGAAGTTTTTTAAACACAAATATCATCTTACGTATTCTACTCGTTAGAGTTTCTATATGTCGTTTAAAGGAGAGAGTTTCATCTAATATGACACCTAAATATTTTATTTCGGCCGTTGATTTAATTTCTGTGCATACACATTTATTATCATATGGATCAGAGCAGTAATGAGCGTATAGTTTTGAGAAATTTGGTGTTAGCGATGTTTTGCGCGACGAAAATTGCATGAAGCTTGTCTTTTCAGCATTGAGTGTTAGTAAATTATCCTGAAGCCATTTATTAACTACGTTAAAACCGTGTTGCGCATACCTGAATACTTCTGTTACCGACTCAGCTGAAAAAAGGAGAGCAGTGTCATCAGCATATGTTATGACGTAACCATGATCTAACTTTACATTACAGAGGTCGTTTATGTAGACCAGGAAAAGGGTAGACCCTAATATGCTTCCTTGTGGAATTCCGAAGGATGTATTGTTTTGCTCATTACTGATAACATTGCCAATCCTCACGCACTGAGTACGATCCTCCAGATAACTTTCAAATAATTTTAGTTGAGTGCCTCTTATACCTATGTTTTCAAGCTTGCGCAGCAGAATAGGGATGGACACGGAATCGAAAGCTTTGGCGAGGTCTAGGAAGATTCCTAATGTGTGCCTACCTTCATCTAGATTTTCCACTATGTGATTGGTTAATTGATGAACCGCATCAGCAGTTGATAATTTTGGTCTAAATCCAAACTGCGCTTTCGATAGACTTAATTTTTCCTCCAAAAATTCAATTAACCTTTTATTTATGATTTTTTCTAGTATTTTAGACAGAATGGGTAATAGAGAGATAGGTCTATAATTCGTAACTTGTTTTTTATCGCCGGATTTATGAACAGGGACAACAATAGCTTTTTTTAGACACTTAGGGAAAATACCTGTTGACAGGCATTTTCGAAAAATGAAAGTTAAAGGAGGAATCAAAATGTGCCTAAAAGTTTTTATAATTTTGGCTGGAATATTGTCCCATCCGACAGCACAATCGTCTTTTAAACTCAGTATTATATTTTCTATCTCAGTTTCGTCCGTGTCCATCAGCACAAAAGATGAGAGTGAAGAACTACAGCTAGTAGAGGTGTGACTATTTGACAATGGCTGAGCTTGTATTTTTTCAGCCAGGCACTTACCAATATTTACAAAGAAATTATTTGCGGCATTAGCAGATTCCATTTGTGACGGGTGAGCTTGTAATAAACTCGAAGAGGACTCTTTGCTCTTTGACAAGTATGTTACATTTTTAACATGTTCCCAGATTTTCTTAGTATTTGTACCAGCCTTTTCAATTAATGCTTTCTCATACGTAATTTTAACTTTTCTAACAAGATTATTACAAAAGTTTCGATAACGCTTGTATGATAATTGTAACACTAGATTGTTTGGGTTGCATTTTGCTTTCATATGCAATTTATCTCTGTGTTTCATGCAGCGAATAAGGCCGGGGGTGATCCACGGTTTTATATTAGATTTCTTGTTACTTAAACAAATATTTACTGTATTTTTCAGCAATGCCTGACCTACACTTTCGATTACATATGACATACAGAATTGCATATCAGCAGAATTGTAAACTGGAGCAAAGTCAATATTGCCTAAGTCAGCTTCGAGTTTATTTATATTCAACTTGTTAATTGTGCGCTTATTATTTAATTTAGGTAATTTACAGTTAAGAGTTAGTAATGCAGCACTGTGATCAGTTAGTGACGAATTCATAACTAAAGCTAGTGAGGGGAATTTTGATTTAAGCATGATGTGGTCTAAACACGACCCACTTTGATGGGTTGGTAGCAAATGTGCAGGAAGTAAACCATGATACGAACATAGGTTAAGGTAATCATGGACCGATGCATCAACATTTTCTTGACTGGGAATAATATTGATATTGATATCACCAATTAAAATAATGTTTTTGAAAGACGACAAGTTTTGCAACGTATCACTCAGTGATTGAATAAAATTACTTATATTTTTAAATGAGGGAGATCTATATATACCTAGAACTGCAAAATCTTTACCAATTTTTATCAGCAATCTGCTGCAGTCATCAATCTTTGGTTCTTCAACAGTGACGTCTAAGTGGCTTTTGGTATATACAACCACGCCATCATTTTGGTTGTTTAATACATTACTTTTAAACATATTGTAATCTTTTATTGGTGGCAGATTATATTGTTTACTATTCCAACATTCTGTTAAAACAATTACATCACAATCTATCTTAAGCCTTTGCTGAAAAATATTAAATTGGTCAAAGTTTTTAGAGATGCTACGTATATTTTGTGTTAGTATAGTTAAAGGGTTAGTGTAAGCTGAAAGATATTGTTTGCACTTTTCGACTTCGCATAGACTCGACTCAGATATCGAGAAGCTATCTATATCATCTATTAAATCATTAATCATAATTATACTATGCTAATAAGGTTGTTAAAAATAATAAAAGAAACTAAACTATACAATGGACAGATAATCAGATAAATATTGGCGCTCTTAGGCGCCACCATAATCTATAGAGTTAATGTACCTTTTTTCTGCCATTATTTTTGCTGGGCAATCTGCAGAACCTGTACTATGGTTATTTGGTTTTTTAAACCGAATGCAGGTAGCGCACTTTGCTTGATTTGCTTTTTTAGAGCAGTCTTGGATAGAATGCCCTTTTTCACCGCAATGTCCACAGGTGTGATCTGGCTCCCTACATGACTTTGCCGCATGACCGTATTGTTGGCACTTATAACATCTTGTAACCAAGGTAAAGTCACGTACTGGACAAGATGACCAGTTCACAAAAACTCTCTCACTGGAAACCAAGGCTTTGCGAATAACTGCTGATACTTCAATGATGTAATTGCAGGTCTCAGCATCTTTCTTGCCCGACTTGTGGCTTAATTTGATTGTGCTTAAAAAGGATTCGAGGTCTGAATTAGTTAGTTTCTCAGCCAGATTTTGATTGTACAAACAGGTAAAAACTTCTTTTTCCTGCATAGATGTGGGCACACCGATTACCACTACTCTAGGTTTGCGCTTGAAGGGCTCATCGACGCTGAGGCCAGAATTAGTCAATAACTCCGATTCTTTCAGTTTTAAAATGTCATCTTTGGTATCTGTGCTTATTATGACACCGCCGTTCCTTGTTTTGCGCAGGCCTCTGACGTGAAGTTTCATCTGTTCAGGGCAGATAATCTTCTGAACCAGCGATTTGGTGTCCTCACTCGTCTTGTTTTTGTCGTTAGGATAAATGGCAACTGAGCTGACTATAACGGGCTTAATGTAGTTATTTCCTTTCTTAACCATATCGGCAAAGGACGTTCGCGTGTCAGTATTAGCAGACTTTTCAATTCTTTGCTTTATGTCATGGAGTTGTTGAGACAGATCTTGTTGGTCTTGAAGATTTTTTATAGAGCGGTGTGCTTGGACTGTTTTTAGCTTAAGTGACTGATATTGTACCGCCATCTGTGCTGAGCCATGGCTTACTTTCCTGCACAAGTTATGGATACGCAGTTTCTGCTCTGAGTTAAGCTTACCTTCTGAAGCTATATGGCAAACCTCATTTAAACACTGCTCTATTGACGTCATCCAGCTCTGGATCTCCGGGGTGGGGATAACGTCAGAGTGGCCCGCTGCATCTTCCTGACTGTGCGGTCTTGATGGTGTAGATCCCGGTGGAGGCGTTGGTGGTGGAGAGCGGGGGGTCATAGCACTTCTATTAAATGGACTTGACATTGTATTTTAATTGTCTTGAAAACACTCACTCACTCATTTTGTCATAACTAATGACACAGTTTATGTTACTACCGTATTGGCGAAACGAGGTCACAATTTTAGCTTAGCGATTAATTATTATATTTAATTATTTTCTAACACGTCCGATCTTTACGCTAGTGCGTGCGTACATGATATCTATCAAAGAAAAGCTAGCTATCACGGTTCATGAACCGTGATAGCTAGAAAGTTGAAATTTTCACAGATGATATATTTCTGTTGCCGCTATAACAACAAATACTAAAAACAGAATAAAATAAATATTTAAGGGGGGCTCCCATACAACAAACGTGATTTTTTGCCGTTTTTTGGTACGGAACCTTTCGTGCGCGAGTCCAACTCGCACTTGGCCGGGTTTTTTTTTAAATTCAACAACTCTGCGGTAGACGGCGCCACTGCCATTATAGCATTAGTGCAACAAATTACGCGCCTTGAGTGCAACGACGTCCTATTCGTAACGTACTGTACAATTAAGAAAATGACATTTATGACTTTAAAGAATTAGATGTGCGAAATGCCACATAACCGAGCCTTAATTAAAATATGTGTTCACTTGTTTGTAGGCGGTTACTACGATCAGATATCGAGACCGGGGCCAGAATTGTTGATCGCTAAACAGAACGCACTCGCGGCGCTCACGCAGCCTTGTAAGTACTAAAAATACAACATAATAAAAATATTTATTAATACCTAACATTTTATTTAAGTATTTTATTTAAGGTTATGTTTAAGTGTTCACTATACTAACCTAGCCTAACCCAGAATTAGTAAATTCTCACCAAATCTTCTTGGGCGGTTTAAGGTTTTACTAATTTTAGAGAACAAAATGTTTTTTTTTTGGTATGCTAAAGTACACTGGCCTGCAAAAGTAAGTACTACAGAGGCCTATTTTCATACAAACGAGGTAACTTTGATGCTTTGGTTCTCCGTCCAGGATTAAACGGGGTGTGACTTGATAATGGCCATTCAAAGAGTAAATGGAGGAGGCCCAGATCGCTAAAGAAACCCAACGGATTAGAAGAGTCGTTTACACCAAAGACCGAACGGATTTTTAGTGTTACATTTTACATACTTTTGATGTAATTTTAACTAGTTATTTTTTTAAGTTCAACCCTGACCTAAACGACTCTTCTAATCCGTTGGAATTCTTTAGCGATCTGCACGCGTAGCATGACCAACATCGAGATAAGATTCGACTCAGAGAACAATGGCTTGTCTACACCGAAATGTCACTTTTGTCGGGTTGAGATCAAGATACTCATGCTCGCATTTACAACTAGTAGACTCGTATTGTTCTTTGTCGTGGCCTAATGTCAAAAGTCGACAAACACGAGCTTTTCTCTTCAACTGACATTAATTTGACAGTTGAATCAGAGAAACTTGTCTACCACCCTTTGAGTAGTCGAGAAGGTCGAGAGAGAATCACAGACTAATAAGAAGATTCGAAATAGTTTTCTACGTATTTTATTTTATATGAATCTAAATTTCGCAATAAAAATAAATCTAAATTATCCGTGCTTATATTTTATTCCTTAAAAACTTAAATTAAAATTATTTTCATACGTTGATTTTAATATTTCGTAATTTTCTCGTCATTTTACACAGATTACTAAATTAACAATTTCGTTAGTAGTCTGTGTTATCTTTTCAAAATACTCTCAATAAAAGAAAGGCAAACGAATTTATATCCATACAGCTATATTTAATTAGTTTTAAGAGTTTAGCGTTGTGAAATCTGTAGAAAGGAACGGTGCTTTATGAGAAATAAAGTAATTATTTTCTATTGGCAATATTATTCTTCTCGAACTCGAGAGAGCTTGTCAACGGAAGAGAACGCTTTCTTGAGTGCCTCTTTATCTTAGAACTTATAAAAAAAATGAGAATCATGTTTAAACTAAATTATTTCGGATCAAATTAGATAATTTTGACGTTTATTGGTGTTGAAATAAAAAGATTACCTTTAAAATTCACTTTTTTTATTAAAAGACATTAAAAGGTTTCGAAATTCTGAGAACGAGTCCCACCTGTCTGTCAAACTGTGCTCAGCAATCGAGAAGGTCGAGACGACAAGTCTTCGTAGACAAGAGTCTCGTTTGCTCATGCTACGCGTGCAGGATTAAACGGGGTGTGATTTGATAATGGCCATTCAAAGAGTAAATGGAGGAGGCCCAGATCGCTAAAGAAACCCAACGGATTAGAAGAGTCGTTTACACCAGAGACCGAACGGATTTTTAGTGTTACATTTTACATACTTTTGATGTAATTTTAACTAGTTATTTTTTTAAGTTCAATCCTGACCTAAACGACTCTTCTAATCCGTTGGGATTCTTTAGCGATCTGGGCCTCCTCCATTTACTCTTTGAATGGCCATTATCAAATCACACCCCGTTTAATCCTGGACGGAGAACCAAAGCATCAAAGTTACCTCGTTTGTATGAAAATAGGCCTCTGTAGTACTTGCTTTTGCAGGCCAGTGTATTAATATCCTTTTATTTTCTCCCTTATATCTACTCTAACAAGTACTACAAGTACTCTACTCTAACAAGTCTAAACTTAAGTACCTAAGCGGGTACTTATTGAAAAAAAGTCTTTAGTTCGAATCTTTTTATTCATTTCTCAGTCCTTTGAACCGATTTGAGTTCTATATTTCTTTTGACTTCTTTTTTTTAACTAAGAATTATTTAGTTCTTAAGTATATTAAGACTCGTTTTTTTGTCTCGAATTAATCGCTTAAACTAATATTTTTATAAAATATAAGCTTTTTACATTTCATCGTAAATAATAATAATATTAACAAAACAGCTCAAAGAAATGTTTGTAATTTATTTATTTTGCGTTTTTTTATTTTTCATAATTATGTTAAAATTATTTTATACATACAGTGGCGGTCACATAATTAAAGTCGATTTTCATACAAACGAGGTAACTTTGAAGCCTTGGTTCTCCGCCAGGGTTTGACCCAGATGTGATCTGATGATGGCCATCCAGGGACGGAATGGAGGAGATTCAGATTGCTATACACACCCAAATGATCTGATCAGCATTCTAAGAGATATAAGGATCATAGTTTTCAGTTATAGGATTTTCATGCATTTCTATGCTAATTTCGCACTTTTTTTTAACATATCCTTATATCTCTTAGAATGCTGATCAGATCAGTTGGGTGTGTATAGCGATCTGAAACTCCTCCATTCACTCCCTGGATGGCCATCATCAGATCACAGCTAGGTCAATCCTTGTCGGAGAACCAACGCTTCAAAGTTACATCGTTTGTATGAAAATTGACTGGTGTCTTTAATTATGTGACCAACGCTGTATATTTTTGTATTAAAATTGCAGGTGTTACAAACATTTCTTTTGCAGGGCAAAACACTATGAAAAGACCGTTTTTCTACAGTGAAAATCCTCATTATTCTGCTCCGCCGCTATTGCACAGATATGAGGTAAGGAATCATCATCATCACTATTATCATCACCATTATCACGTCCAAAGCCATTGTATCTCCTGGTATACACCTAATCAGCGAACTAAAATCTATGGAAGTGAATGGCACCACGGGGCCAAAAAAGTATAACACGCTCAGCTTTAGTCGGGCCAGCCACGCACCCGGTGACTGACGTTAGCGTTCTTTACAATAATTGCAGTTTGTATTGTAGAGAAAAAAGACAAAGAGAAAGTTTATTAGAAATGACGTCCTGTGTAGTCAAATGGTGTAAAAGACGCAAAGAAGGCAGTAAAAATATGCAGAAATAACGTATCATATTTTTTCGTTTTAAGTAAAGAAAATTTCTATGAGTATACAAATTATGGTCGCTAATTAGAAACCAGTGCTCAGACGCTTTAGACAATTAAATGTCAGCATTTTTAGCTCCATCCACTTAGTTGTACTTTTCGTGTGGTGCCATTTTTTGAGTGCAATGCTTGTTTCATAGATTTTAGTTCGCTGCACGGAATGTATTTTTAATCCCAGATCAGCTTCGATCAAGAATACCCTAGAATGGCTTGTAAGTGGGACGTTAGGCATTATCTAGGGCATACATGGTCGGCGAGTCTCAAAAATGGCACCTCGAAATAACGCCCCACTTACAAACTGGGTTATTTTGTCATTTTGTACATTTAGGGGTATCGATTTATTCGGACCTGTTTTCAGCAGATTTTCAATCATAAAAATAACAATATAATAATTATAATATCATAATTTTATAAACCCGCAATGTACAACAATAGCTGCTTGCTATCGTTCGTTAGGGATCGCTGACACTGTGTTGTTACGCGTACATTGCTTCTCAACGGAAAATCAAAATCTCAACTATGTATTTGCGACAAGTGGTTCCATAGAGTTAGTTGCTTAACTCTAAGGGTAGAATCATCCCTTAAAGTTTTTGCTAGGGTGCTACTAGCACATAGTATAAATTTGTAATTTTTTTACAGGATATTCCAAGGATACTACAGTGACGAGAGACATTCCAAAGGTGAAGATATTATAATATGTTAAAAATTATATATATTAATAATTAATATATTTAGAGATAAAAAGTTATCCTAAATGACGATAATCTCTCGATTTTATTTTTTAATATCGAAAAACTTATTTTTTATTGGATGAAGGAAAATGTATGGTGCCCCTGGTTTTTCTTGCAATTCTTTTGTTTGATTTTATTATATATTTTATTTTTATTAAGATATGTAAATAGAAAATTATGTAAAAAATCTATACATCATTTAACACACATATTACATTATACATAACAGTCAACATATTTATCCAACCGATTTTGAACCTAAATACGTACTATGTTGAGTTCAGAATTGATTAATGATTGACAAATAGTAGTAAGGTATAGAAAATATCGTTTTTTACGAGATACTAGTGTTCTTTATTAATTATTAAATCAAATTTTCTTTAAACTATACAACGTGCTAATAAATGAATCCAAAATGGAAAAACCGTTTCTTCGGACCATCAAACTGAACAACTTTTACTATGGGACCAACTCTGAAATCATGAAAAAAAATCAGCTGTTATTATATGCAATTGGGATGTTGACAACTTTTTTATTTTATATTACATAAATTACCTCTCAAAAAAAGAAACATTGGTAAAATAATTATTTCGCTAGCTTGAAAACTGCCCGAGATATCACAGTGTGAAATGCACACAAATGGACTCGCCCAAAAACGCTCCATACTAACGGCTACTGAATTATGACGTCACGCCTCAGTAGTTTGTATGCAACGCGTAGGAAATTTGTTCGGCAGCTATATTAAATATTGTGTTTATCAAAATGGTTCCTTAGACAAATTTGCTATACATTTTACGAACTAATTAAAGGTATCATTTATTTTAATAAATTTTATACTTTTTAATTGGACTTGTCCACCCAACTTTGAAGGGTCATAAAACAAATAATATGCAATATATAAAACCAAGAGGTATACAAGCTACTCTAAAAGTTTAATATGTTTACGATTTTTATTAGTATTTCGTTATTTTATTCATTAGTCAACATCCCAATTAATAACGAAAATAAGAAAATGTATGAATCAGCAGATTTTTCCCGATTTCAGAGTTGGTCCCATAGTAAAAGTTGTACAGTTTGATGGTCCCTATCCAATTCCCTTATGTATTTTTATAACAGGTTGTATATTTTTAGATAAAATTATTTTATGCATAACATTTTACCAAATAAATTTTATTATTATTTTGATGCATGTTTATTTTACTGTTATTTGCAATAATTTTATTTATTTTACTATATAATTCTTCTATAATTTTTATTGCTGATAAAATACTTTTTTTTCTTGTATTTTGTTATGCTGACATTTTATATATTATGTTGTTTTATTATAAAAAAAAATATTTCTGTTAATAACCAGGGGTGGAGATTTTTTTAGTCTTAAAATATGGCAATGTAATAAATTAATTAAACTTTGTAAATTGTTACGTACAAAAAGTATATAGCCCTTTAATTTTTTATGGTAATATTTTATCAATCATTATTTTGATATCGAATAAAACTGTGATTTTATAATCCAAATCAATGAGGGCTACCGTTTTTTAGCTCACCAGTTGGCGCCACAGTCGCGAGAGGTCCTGTAAAAGTTTGTTTACTACGGCCCCTGCGGCCTTACGGGTGTGAAACTAAACAAATCTTAGATAATATCAATTTATTAAAAATATCCAGCATGCCGGAATGTTGTGCAGTACCGTTTTGTTCTGAAAAACCTCTTTTTATTAGCTACGCTTTTAAAGCACTGGACGCTCATTGACCCTTTCATTCATATTTGCCTTTTTGAATCTCCTATTACAAAATAATCACAACATTTTATTTATTTTAGAAATAAACGCGCGTAGCTTACACACAAAGTATGAAATTTGACGTTTCGAAGACCTCACGCAACACCAGCGCCTCTAGCGGTGAATTCATACGCGTTAGCCCTCATTAAAAAAAAATCTTTTTTCACAGAAATCTTGGACTTTAATTTCTTTGTACATAATTGTAAACTAAGGAAAGACAATATTTTAAATCACTGGATTTATACCAAAAATTTTAAATACTTATAAATTCGTTTTTTTTAATATTGATCGATAAAATGTTACTCAACACACAGGTTTTGACGCAGATCGTCACTTTCGCAAATGGTCATCGCGAAAAATTTGGTCACTTTCGCAATTGGTCACTTTCGCAAATGGTCACTTTCGCAAAACGTCACTTTCGCAGAATGTCATTCACAATTTTCACATATAGGAGAAAAAAAAGAAAAAATTGTGAATGACATTCTGCGAAAGTGACCATTTGCGAAAGTGACGATTTGCGAAAGTGACCATTTGCGAAAGTGACCAATTGCGAAAGTGACCAAATTTTTCGCGATGACCATTTGCGAAAGTGACGATCTGCGTCAAAACCAACACATAGATATTCCGTAAATTTTTAATAACAAAACGTACTTTTTAGTTTCTAAGAGTAGCTCGTTTCTTATTTTTTTAAATAAAATTAGCAATTTTTTATACTATTTCTTTATTTACTACACGTGTTTCACATCAAGGGTAAATGATAATTAAATTATTATAACTCAGTCATTTTAAGAAAGAGTTTGAAAATGGTCTTTGTATAAAGTGAGTAAAAAAGGGTCTCCGCCTCTGTGGTCTAGTGGTTCGCCCACCCGTGTAAGACGCAGGGGTCCCGGGTTCGATTCATAGGAGGATACAATTTGTACTCGGTTTGGTTGGTGGTAGGGCTTATTTCAAGTCCACCTGGCTATCTACCACCATCTTACCTAAGTCTGACGCCATAACAACAATTTAAAAATTGTTGTGTTCCGGCAGTTAGAGGTAAGATAGCCAGTTCCTCAGTGGTGAGGATTCCGGGTGTAGTGCGCTTCCACCTTCGGCCTTATCGTCACTTAACATCAGGTGTGGTGAATGCCAGGCACTATCCCAATGTTCATTAAAAAAAAACGAGAGGAAATTACGCGGCCATTTTCAATCCCTTTTGATTGATCGAGTTGTAAAATGCTCGTTTTATGGCCCAGTTACATAAAGTCATCTTAGCGGATTTGGATAAGAAAAACTAATGTAACTGACTGTGTCTGATTTTGATTGTATCTTTTAATTGAATATAATTTGCAACCAGTGATTTTGTTAAAAAATATATTAATATTTTAGATAAATTATGCATATTGCGTATCCTATTTTATATTAATTTTTCAATTGAAATTGGTAGATCAAGTAATTTGCTTAACAGTATATTTTTCATCAAGTTTAATTTTCTAGTAAAATGTTTTTTAGATACTACATCATAAAAATCATTAAATAAACACAATTATTTTAAATATACGGTACAAAATCTAGTCTATCGCTAGCATGGAAATAAATAAATAATATAAGGGCGGAAAGATTTATAATAATTTAAAATTTATATAAGAATATGTGCGATTTAAACAATAAAATTGAATGTCTTTTTGAGTTTGCGCCGATAAATATAAATACCATTTCATATCTTTATTTCTGTTAAAATGTTTAATTACAATTTTTATTTTATTTGTCAAATGTGTAATTTATATTATGTTTATTGCGTCAAAATAAATGTAAAGTTACCATATATGATTGCCATTATTACGTGTCGCCAAAGGTGTGTCTAGTGCATTCTATTTTCAAAATTAATGTATTTTACATTTATATTTAAGGAAAAAAATATGAAAAAAATGTTTCAGTAAGTTTTTTCGTTTGTTATAAAAAACTAAATGTTTTTTATTTGTTAATTATTGGCGGGGACCAAAAATTTGTTTATTTTTTATTAAAAAAATAGAATGTGCTGGAAAGAGAATGCTCAGATAAAGTTAAGCATTCATATAAATTGTAATTATATATTAAAAAAATATATAAGTCTGTTATTTTAGCAACGACTCAAATCTTTTTTAATTTAATATTTCGTTAAATCATTAACAATATTTAGTCCAGATAACTCTATTTTAAATACCTAGCTCAAAAATTTTTGAATATTGTCTAAATTAAAAATATTGTCTAAATTTAAAAAAGGAAGGTTCAAATTCTGAATAAGAATGGTCCCATAGATTTGAGTTCTGGTTGCGACATTTTGGTCTGCAATATCTCTTTTATAGGTAAAAACCTATGGTTTTAATTTTTTTAATTGTCGTTACTAAAATAACATTTTACTAAAATGCGTGGAAAGTGATATTTTATCGAATTTACGTGGCAATTTGAGGTCGATTCTTTAGGTAATTAAGTTTCAATTTTAAACGGTGCGGTAGTCACAACGTTCGATAATAAAATCTTGCCAAAGTTGTTTTTTTTTTGTTGAAAAAAAAATAAAAAATAAATGTTCGGCCTAGAAAATCAGTCATTCAGTCATGTCATGTTAGGTTAAAATAATTTTTTATGTTTTATTTACTTCAAAAAATAGTTTTTCTAAATTTTTTTACTGTAAAAGGGGTTTGAAGATTTTGGCACACCTACTGTGCGCAATTTTTTGTTCTGAAAGTTTATAGATATTAAAAAAAGGCGGACAATAGGTATGCCACGTTTCATACTAAAATATTAAAACTCCTTTTGATATTTGTTTTTCTTAAATGTACCCTTAAAAGTTTATAAAATCAGCTCTATGTTCGTACGATATTAAATAAAATAGAAATTTTAAAATAATTTTCCGTTTTGCATATTAATAGGCAATTATTATTATTTTTGGTGCTTTTTAAATAAGCTCAGGTGGGTACATTACATACATTATTAAGATTAAAGTTTACAATTTAATTTTAATTACTGATATTATTTTGTTTAGGGAGAAATTTGGCGTTCATTATAATTATACAGGGTCATTTTGTATTCACCATCCAAATTTTGAGGATGTGTTCAGTCCATGAAACTGAACAACTTTTTCTAAGGAACACATGGCCAAATATGTAAAAAAAAAATATCGACTATCCATACAAATCAAAGAGATCACGTGATTAATTTAGTATGGGATGACCAAAATTTTGTGGCGAAATTCGACACGTGTTTCTTAGAGAAAGTTGTTTAGTTACATGGACTGGACACATCCTTGAAATTTGGATGGTAAGTTCAGAATGACCCGATATTTTTTTTATTACAGTAACAGTAACACACATAGACCTGACTTTATTTTGCATTTTTTTCTGTTAAATTTTTTTGGTATCATTTTTTTAACTGCTTCACCTTTACCGTTTGCGTCGTAGATTCAAATTAAAAAAAATACTACATACATGTACTGCATTCGTTAGGGTGAGTAATAAACTTGAACATTAAAAATAATAAATAATAATAATTTTTCACACAGTGCCATCTAGCCTCAAAATTGCGTAATAAACCTCACAGATGATTGAAAAACAGAATATCATCAAAAACGCTTACGTAGGGTCCTATTTTTGGCGTAAATAATAGCGAAAACGTATTGAATTCTACATTACATACAGTTTAACGTACTGTGTAGTTGTTCCAATAACTTTACAAGAAAGATAATGATGAAAAAACAATGAAAAACATCGAAAAAGTTCAGAAGTGAGGTTATTTTCCATACTCTTTTACACATAAAGAAAAAGACAGACAAATGTTTCCGCATAACCTGAGCCTTAATTGAATGACATCACGATATCTGCTGCCCTATAAAAAAATCAGCCAAGTGCGAGTCGGACTTGCGCACGAAGGGTTCCTTACCAAAAAACGGCAAAAAACACATTTGTTGTATGGGAGCCCCCCTTAAATATTAATTTTATTCTGTTTTTAGTATTTGTTGTTATAGCGGCAACAGAAATACATTATCTGTGAAATTTCAACTTCCTAGCTATCACGGTTCATGAGATACAGCCTGGTGACAGACAGACAGACAGCGGAGTCTTAGTAATAGGGTCCCGTATTTACCCTTTGAGTACGGAACCCTAAAAATGCTCAAGTTTATGTTCACCTTTATAGTTAACATTCAAATTTCCTCAACAACATGAGTACAATAATTTTCATACGCACATTCATAGATTTCGGTCGCTAGATTTTTTAAGAATTTGTTAATTTCACTTTTTTTCGTTATTTTTTTTTTTAGAAATAAGGTCAAGCGGGATATTGTGATTAAGAGTGCATTAAAATAATTTCATTATTTAATAAGAAGTACCTACCTATCTTTTGTTGTTGATTTTAACCCTATAACTGGTAGTCGGATTATTTATACCGCCAATTTTTTTTTTTTTTTGTACCTCAATTTTTTTACACCTAATAAAATTATGTATTTATACTAAAACAGGTGATGTGTTGCTAGAACTGAACAATTTTATTTATGGAACACAAGGAAAATTAAAAAAAAAAAATACTCCTAATTCTTAAACAACGTGTTACAAAAGTCAAAAATAGCTTTATTCAAATAAACTTAATTAATAAGTACTTTTGAATCGTCTATATTTTCCTACCACCCGTTCAAGACTTTTTTAACTGACAAGAAGAACGGGCGCAAGAAACTTATCAGCTTTAATAGCAATAAGTAACGATATATATAAAATAATCCCTAATGCCGAATATGGTAGATAGGGACCATCAAACTGAACCACTTTTACTATGGGACCAACTCTGAAATCGAGAAAAAAATCGGGTGTTTCATTAAAAATAATAATAACGTAAGTATCAAAATGATTGAAACAGGTGATTTTTTTTTCGCGATTTCAGTACCCGTAGCACTAACAGCTATCGAAAAAAATAACGCGCGTAAAAACATTCGATAGTGCTGTATTTTAAAATACTGTTTAACTTAGACACTGTTTAAATGTGATGCTGTCACTTTTTTGATGATATTGTTTGAAAGGGAAAGCATCGCATTTAAACAGCGTCTAAGAACTGTTTTAATAGTAGTTTGTTACACAAGGGATGTAAGTGAGCTATTACAGAACAAGATCCAATTTGGTGCCCGTGCGAGCGCAGCTCGCAAAGGGCGCTAATGGATCGAGTGCACCCGAGATATTTAGACGCACGAGCGAGCGAAGCGAGCGAGGGCGAATATAGTTCGAGGGTGTAATAGCTACTTACAACCGAGGTAAGCATACTATTTTACATCATTCATGCGAGGTAAATTTAATAAAAAAATAAAAAATAAAAAATAAAAAAAAATCTAAATAAAAATAAAAACAAAAACATTAAAACAAAAATAAAAATAAAACGTCAAAGGGTTATTTCATTTGAAAACTCGTAGGGTTGATCGGACCATTAAACTGAACAACTTTCATTATGAGACCAACCTCGAAATCACGAAAATAAATCAGCTGTTTTTGCATTGCAGAATTTTGCATACCTAGCTTCAACTGAAATATAATGCCGCCATTTTCATTGTTTTTTTTTCAGCCAAAAGTTTCGTCAGTTTATAATAAAAGAAATGAGATTGGTTCACTAAGGAGTTTTAAATGCTTGAATTGTAAAGTAACTTTACAGTTAAAGCATTCACCATCCTTGAATTGTAAAGTGATTTGAAAATGGAACGTTCTATCTAAACAATGCACTGTGTTGCACATGCCAACTTACACAGCCTCATACTATATTAGTAAATCCTAGTTACCGAGCAAGTATGATGTAAAATCTTTTGCAATAACACGGAACGGAATGTATTGGTCAGTTGACCGGCTTTCTATGGAAAGGCGAAAAATAAAAGAGTAGTATATAATCAAGTAACAATAAATTCCCATTTTGAGTATCAAAAATACTGAATATAGCGTACTGTGTACCCTTAGCACGAACTGCTATCGAGAAAAAAAACGAGCGTAAAATTACTCGATAGAGAATTATCTATGGAAATTATAATTTCGCTATTCGGCGGTAGATGGCGTTGTACAAATTTCCAATACAAAATTGCACTATCGAATGATTTTACGCGCGTTATTTTTTTCGATAGCTGTTCGTGCTAAGGGTACTGAAATACTAAGTGGGCGACGGACTGAGTGCGACTACAAAAATGAAAATTCTCAGTATCGCCCGTTTAGTTATTTTGTCGCCAACAAAATAAGCCGATGCTTTATAATTTTTTCAGTCGCCCAATTAAAAATATCCCAAAACAAAAATTAGTATTTTGACCTTTTGTTCCTTGGAGAAAATTGTACAGTTTTAGCAACACTATTTCCTGTAACTTTTAGCAGTTTTAGCAAAATTGTCACCTTTTTAATATTTATATTCAAGTCACATAATCTTGTTTCACTTTTTATGTAGTATGACAAAATAAATACGTGCCGAAATGTACACGAAATTATTTGTCGGATAAATTCGCCTCCGTTAAAGGGTTAAAAAATCTTTTTTATTTTATTTTATGACTTATATTTATGAGAATAATAGATATAATTATTACTTATGTATATTATTTTTTTCAAGCGCTCTTTTGTAGACCAAAGCTGTGAAGATTAATTCTATGTAAAAAAATGGTTAAGATTAAAATAATATGCTTTTACAAGATGTGTGTTTTATTAAGAGTATACCTATCTAAATGTGTCCTTGTTTTATTGAGTAAACAGTTTTTGACAGTTGTCATGAATTGTTATTAATTTATTAACAATTTATTTCTTAATCTATGTGTGGACCAGTTGTTGTACTTTATTAATGATTATTTCAATAAAGAGTTGGGTGAAGATTGTTTACCATAATAAGACAAGTAAGGATGGACAGACTTTATGTGATAATAGTATTGGTCACGCTTTTAGCGCCACCTAGCGTTCGCAACTTTGTTGGCTCTGGACGTTCTGTACCCTTAGCACGAACAGCTATCGAGAAAAAAAACGCGCGTAAAATTATTCGATAGAGAATTATCTATGGAAATTTAATTTTGCTATTCGGCGGTAGATGGCGTTGTACAAATTTGCAATACAAAATTGCACTATCGAATGATTTTACGCGCGTTATTTTTTTCGATAGCTGTTCGTGCTACGGGTACAGATTGATTGACGGATGACAGAGCCTAAATTATTTCTGCTTTTTGCCACCATGAGCGCTGCGATCCATTATTTTAGTACTTCGCACCCAGCGACTAAGTAGACCACTTAGCACGAAAATAAACGCGCGTAAAAACATTCGAAATAATTATTTTGTATGGGAAATTTGTACTGAGCCACCTACCGCCAAAAAGTAACATGAGATTTTCCATAGAGAATTGCTCTATCGAGTACTTTTACGTGCGTTTTTTTCTCGATAGTTGTTCTTGCTAAGAGTACGGATAACTTTCGGTTTTTCACTAAGATCCCCTTTTAACCGACTTAAAAAGGAGGAGGATACAAATGAGGTAACGCCTTGGTTCTCCGCTAAGAATTGATCTAGCTGTGATCTGTACCCTTAGCACGAACGGCTATCGAGAAAAATAACGCGCGTAAAATTACTCGAATCTCATAATTTTGTATGGAAATTGGTACAGCGCCACTACGTCCGTAAACGGAACTAAAATTTCGAAGCACGAAACATTTTGACATAAGCTATCGAGCAGCCTTCGAATCGAATTCGAATAGTAAAGTTACAACTTGTATGGAAATCGGTAGCACGAACCCACTTTTGACATACGGTATCGAGAAACTCGCAAGCTGGCTATCGACAACTTACTCACTGACATTTTTTCAGTGAGAGTCATTTCGAGCGACTTTGTATTATTTATTATTAAAATTTAAAAGCATATATGTAGTAACAAATATTAAGTATGAGAACTATGACATGTCCGCTGAATTATCCACAGGCAATATTACTTAAATTGTCCTCATTATACAAAGAAATTTGTAAAATAAAAATCTCGTAATTTTATGCTATCCACGGTATCCCCCACATCCACCATACCTATATTTTAGCAATATTTTAGAACTTACCTACAAAACTCAAATAAAACCAGAGGATACGGTGTAATACATTTTATATTTGTTTTCAGCAACAGCATCATACAGTTTGCACACAGTAAATTATGTTTCATTTAGGTATTAAAAAAATAAGACCTTAAAACTATGACGAAAACACTAAATATAACAATGCAAACATAATAAAGTCTTTAATTTGTCGAATCTTCAAACACTATACCTAAGCACTATATCCGATGAAATTCACATATTTTCATAGCACGTTCAAATGTTTTATTGTTTATGTGTAAACAATTTCTTATTTATTGACGATAATCCAATGTTGTTCTTCAAGTTCATAAATAATCTTCAATTAGGTAGAACAATTTGATGAAATTATGACACATTGTAGTTTACTCCTACCTAGGTCATAATATTATTTCCTCGCGATTGTATTATTTGTTAGCCGACACAGATAAATCAATTTTGATAAAAACAAAATAAAGAAATGGCTTTACGGTTTTCTATTTTAGGTTATATTTTTCATTAAATCACAGGATGAGAAAGAAAGAGAGAAAGAATAGACACACTCTTCTTTTTCAAACCAATCACGGGCAAGGTGCAATGACCGTTCAAAACCATGGGGGTAAAATCATGCACAAATTGAAAATTATAATAGTAATTTGCAAATTAATTAAAGTTATTAAATGAAATAAATATTGCAAACAAATTTATTATTATTAATAAGAATAATAAATGTAAAATTATGATGATAAACAACTTGATTGAATTTTAATTTACATATTTGTGATTTACATAGATATTAAACATGGTTTTTAAACGCACCTTGCTTCAATTGGATTGATAATTGGATTGTGTCACGTTAGCTTTATTTATCGCTACTATCGAGTTGACGTTAGCCAGCTCTGTAAAATTGGTGCTGCCGATTTTGCTAGCTTTCGAATCGAGTACGTTTTCGAGTAGTATTTTCTTACGCGCGTAAGATTTCTCGATAGCTGTTCGTGCTAAGGGCACTGTACCCTAGCACGAATATCTATCGAGAAAAAAACGCGCGTAAAAGTAATCGATAGAGGAATTATTCATGAAAATTTTCATTTCACTTTTCGGCGGTAGATGGCGCTGTACAAATTTCCCATACAAAATTACTGTATCGAATGTGTTTACGTGTGTAATTTTTTTCGATAGCTGTTTGGGCTAAAGGTACTCATCAATTTGGCGCTAACTGTACTTGCCTAATAATAAATTAAATATGAAGCTAACCTTTATGTTACAATTTTTGTCATTTGAAATGATTAAGGTTGAATAAGAAAAAGTTGTAACGAAAATAAACTTTATTTGTACATAGTGGTATATTAACAATATTTCCTTGTTTCATTAATTATAATTATTTCTTAAATCTAATTAACATACTTAGATCATAGAAAAAATAATTAGGTACATACCTATTTTAAAATTACTTTATTTTGACACATTTTAATAGCTAATTTGTATTGAAAATGTTAATTTTTGTATTCATTTCATATTGACAAAAACAGCATTTGCATTTTTTTTTTAAACTTAAGTCCTTTTACCATTTCCTTCCGTTAAAGTTCCGAGTTATTTACTTAAGAGAAAATCGACTTTTATTCATTTAATTAAATGAACTGTGTTGAAAAAACACTGGAACATAACTCAAACTTAGTTCCTTTTAGGTTCAAAATGTACACTTTCCAAAAAGTACCTTTCCCAAAATGTACATTTTCCAAAATGCACCTTTCCCTTAACGTACATTTCTCAAAATATATCTTTGCCAAAATGTAAATTCTTAGAACAGATAGGAATAACTGATTTGATACATTTTAAAGTACCAGGATCACAATTATGGAGAAGGTTAACTTCTATTAGGTAGGTAGTTAAATGATGTTTTTTTATTTTAATTTTATATTTTTTATTAAAAAATACATAAAAAAAGATTCATTTCATAAAATAGAAATTAGCCTTCTCCATATTTATGTGATTCTGGTAGGTACTTTTAAATGTATCCAATCAGTTATTCCTATCTGTTCTAAGAATGTATTTTAGGAAAGATACATTTTGGGAAAGGTACTTTTTGTACCTTTGAGACCGGTGTACCTTATGGGAAGCGTACATTTTGAACCTATAAGCTTAATTATAGTATTTTTTGGAACCTAATCAGCGTACAATATCCCGATAACATTTGTTTCGCGTCTGGGTGTTTAGCTCTCTGTCTGTTTGCAGTCGTGCACTTCCTTCACTAGTTCCGCCAGTTCTGCCGCGTTGTATCCGATCAGCTGTTGTAAATCGCACACGAATTTGTACACGAATCTGAAAATAAAATGGGAAGTATTTTCAACAACCGTGATATATGTACGGGTGGTATGAATGTAGGTAAGGGTATATATGTACCACATACCAAATACCCCATCCGCTTTCTCCTCCACCAAAATTTAATTAAACGTGGTGAATTGCTCAGCTCACTAAAATTTAATTAAACGTGGTGAATTGCTCTGCTTATCAAAATTTAATCAAATGTGGTGAATTGCTCAGCTCACCAAAATTTAATTAAACGTTGAATTGCTCTGCTTATCAAAATTTAATCAAATGTGGTGAATTGCTCAGCTCACCGAAATTTAATTAAACGTGGTGAATTACTCTGCTTATCAAATTTTAATTAAATGTGGTGAATTGCTCAGCACACCGTAATTTAATTAAACGTGGTGAATTGCTCTGCTTATCAAAATTTAATTAAACGTGGTAAATTGCTCTGCTTATCAAAATTTAATTAAATGTGGTGAATTGCTCAGCTCACCGAAATTTAATTAAACGTGGTGAATTGATGAGCTCACCAAAATTTAATTATAGTCCAATCAACGGGGCTTATGCAACCCGAATAATTCTTCCGTCTAGGAAATTTGGCATGTGATGAAGTTAGGTAATACAGATTACAGATGAACAATAATCCAATAAATTTTGTTACGAGAAGTTAGGTATTTTTACCTAAACATGAAAATCGCTTATATCTCTCTGTGAATATTTCCTCGGGCTAAAATACTTTCTGTATACGTACTTGTGTATTAGTTAGAATAAGTATGTAAAAGAATCCAATATTTTTTCGATTTCGGAGATACTCCAAATTTAAATTTTAATATTTTTCAATATATATTTTCTTGATAAAAATATCTGCTGATTATTATTTTTAATATGTTTTATATCCTTAAATATATAGCTTTGTTCAGTAAGTCAATTAATTTTCTTCTTTAATCATATTTTTTTTATTTTTTGGTCTTAAGAGGTAATGTGAAAAATAGTCGGTCCATTTTCATACATTTATGTATAAATATGATTAAAGAAGAAAATTTGTTGGCCTACTGAACAAATCTATATATTAAGGGTATAAAAACATATTAAAAAATAATAATCAGCAGATATTTTTATCAAGAAAAGAAATATTGAAAAATATTAAAATTTAAAATTGGAGTATCTCCGAAATCGAAAAAATATTGGATTCTTTTACATACTTATTCTGACTAATACACAAATACGTATACAGAAAGTATTTTAGCCCGAGGAAATATTCACAGAGAGATATAAGCGATTTTCATGTTTAGGTAAAAATACCTAACTTCTCGTAACAAATTTTATTGGCTTATTGTTCATCTGTAATCTGTGTTACCTAACTTCATCACATGCCAAATTTTATAGGCGGGAGAATTTTTCGGAAGTCTCCATACAACAAATATGCTCATTGATTGGACTATTATACGTGGGTCACTGAATTGCTCAGCTCACTAAAATTTAATGAAACGTGGTGAATTGCTCTGCTTATCAAAATTTAATTAAATGGGGTGAATTGCTCAGCTCACCGAAATTTAATTATACGTGGGTCTCTGAATTGCTCAGCTCACTAAAATTTAATTAAACGTGGTGAATTGCTCTGCTTATCAAAATTTAATTAAATGTGGTGAATTGCTCAGCTCACCAAAATTTAATTAAACGTGGTGAATTGCTGAGCAGTACCCTTAGCACGAACAACTATCGAGAAAAAAAACGCGCGTAAAATTACTCGACAGAGAATTATCTATGGAAATTTTAATTTCGCTATTCGGCGGTAGATGGCGTTGTACAAATTTCCAATACAAAATTGCACTATCGAATAATTTTACGCGCGTTATTTTTCTCGATAGCTGTTCGTGCTAAGGGTACTGATCAAAATTTAATTAATGACTGACTTACCTATTTCTGACCATTTATTTATTACCAACGTACCTTTTCATGCACATTTATAATTACCGACTTACCTTTTATGACTATTTATGATGACTGACTTACCTTTTCCCCGTGACCTTAGCGATCATATCCCCGTCATAGTAATACCGCAATGCTCTCGACAGTTTTTCGTAGTTCATTGCCGGTTTGTGTTTGCGCGCGCCCCACAGGCGAGCCACGCGTTCCGGTTCAAGCAGTTTGAATTCCCCGTTTGTACCTGATAATGGCAATAATATTCATTTATCCATCAGAGTGTTTGATAATATGGAGATATACTACCGTACAGAAAGGACACTCCCCGCTCCGCCCCAAAATCAATTACCTCACCCTACCCCGCGAGTTCGTGTGCCGAATCGTATGCTCGTTTATTTAGTCGTGTTTGTCAACTGTCAACTTATTCTGATATTCAAAGCAATGCGTCGTAACTTTATTGACCAAAAAGTTCAAATTATGAATTGAACGCCGCTCATACAGTACAAACTGCACGGTGGCCCTAGACTTATACACACAGTTGCGCGTGTATAAAAACGTCAACTGTTTATAATGGCGCGGTTCTATGGAGTGTCCGGGGTGTGCCGGAACGGCCCTTTCGACCACTGGTTATAGTCCAATAAAACTAGCTTTATCTGGACATAATTTATAAACTCGTTGTTTTTATTAGTTTATCGGATATTGATATAAAGTGTCAAATATTAATTAGATATGTGATGTAAGAAATCCGGGGCGGTAACCGTTTCATATAAAAATCATGAGATTTCGTACATTACCTAGCTTTTTCCTAAAAGCAAAATAGTTAACCAAATACCTTGTTAGTATAATTTTATGGTGCATTAAAATGCTATCACCTAATAGCAAAATTAAACTGAATCCAAATTCGCATGTTCGTTTTTTTTCACAGTATTCATCTGATCTCAATATCTAGATAAGCCAAAATGGTAACTATGATGCTTGTATCTTATTAAGCTATGATGCGTCTTTTTATACATTTTAGACAAAAATTAAACATTTATTTTTTACGTTTTAATAATAATGTATTTCTCAGTAGTTATTTTTTTTTTAGTTTTATGCGAAGTTTCTAAATGTTTAATTCCTTTTATTTTAACTATAAGTAACACTAATTTATGACATAGAAAAAGAAAATTTCAGTTATCTTATTATGTCCCGATAAAGCTAGTTTTATTGGACTATTATGGCCCATCTTCCTAATCCACCCATAAGGAAGGCCTGTGCCCCAGCAGTGGGGACATTAAAAATAACGGTTTTAACAAGACCCTCAACGAAGCCGAAGTCCACGCATTCCGCCCATCATCAGGGTCATTTCTGTTTTTTAGACTATACCTGGGAAACCAATAGTTACGAAGTTATTAAAAGTCAAAGTTAATTTTATTTTTTTATTTTTTATGAAATCTCATTTTGTTCGTTATTTCCAATTTTTTTGTCTGAAGAAATATTATCAAAATTGTAAGTATTTCTTAACAAACAATGTCTTCAAAACGTCATCACTGAATTTATCTCATGAGCACGCACATAAACGTTGCCAGTACAGTACCTACTTATCAGGTACGGAGCAGCCTTAGTGAGTTTGGTTGGTAATGTATGCAACGCTTTTTTAACACCAAAAAAAAAAAAATTTTTCCCTACAATAATATTGAACAGAAATGGTCCTGATGATGGGCAGAATACGTAGACCTCGGCTTCGTTGAGGGTCTTGTTATACCCGGTATATGGCTAATGGTCTGATTTCACTACTCACCGTGCCACCGTATGACGTTATAATGCTCCGCGCTCGTGAGTAGCTCCAGCAAGAACTGCCATAGCTGTATTTGGCCGTTGTTCCCGTTCCGGGCATTGGACGGGGCGACGTCAAAGAAAGTGTATGGCAGGTCCTCTGTGCTCGACTTTATTATTAACTACAACAATAACAAATTGACGACATCACATTATTAGAAATTAAACACTTTTTACGGATTACAGGCTGTAATCCGTAAAAAGTGTTTTATTTTACAGCTCCAGCAGCTGTAATGGGGTATGTCCGAAAAAAATCAAATTGGCTGCATATTGATTGATTTTTTCGGACATTTCCTATTTACAGCGTGTAGGGTGGATATGCCTAATACCAGCCCCCTAATGGGATACTTGGCACCTGGCAACGGTTTATTTTTTGGGCGACAAAATAAACTGGCGATAAACTGTGAATTACAAAAAATACGTAAAATGGGCGAGTACATGTGGGAGGTAAATAATTTGAGCTTGCAGTGAAAAATCAAAATGAGTGACAAAAATACTGACTGGGTGACTATTATACCAAGTAGGTGTAACTATATAACTGATGATTTAAGCTGCCCAACATGGTATTTTTGTCATCTCGATTGAGATAATAGCCACCTTTTTTTAATAAAATATACTTATGCCAAATTCTAAATGATTTGTTTGCCCTAAGGTTGTCGCCCAAATAGTAATTTGGTTGCCCGTTCTGAATAACTAAACTAGATACTCAATTTGTTTTTTAAAGTCACCCATTTTCAACATTTGTAGTTGCCCTCAGTCCGTCGGTCACCCACTTAGTATTTCGGTACGCTATATACAGTATTTTTGATACCCAAAATGGGAATTTATTGTTACTTACCCGATTAAATACCACCAACCCAACAAAAATAACAAATTGACAACATCACATTATTAGAAATACATAGATGTAATTTACAGCTATAATAATATAAGTATTGGTTAATTTATACAACGTGATACAAAAATCTCTAATGCCGAATATGGTAGATAGGGACCTAACTTAATTCCTAACTTTATGAAAAATAGTAAATTGATTCCTTTTTTTAAATCTGGGGATAAAAGTGACCCAGCTAACTTTAGGCCAATATCTGTGCTACCAGCACTTGTAAAATATTTAAAAAAAATATTAGATTATTTCACATCCAATAACATACTTCATAAAAATCAGTTTGGATTTCCCAAGGGTTAAAATACTACTGATGCTGGAATTGCACTTCTCAAACATATTATTGACGCTTGGGAAGAAAAGCAAGATGTAATTGGCATTTTCTGTGACCTTTCTAAGGCATTCGATTGCGTTGATCACCAAACACTATTAAAGAAACAGAACATTATGGTGTCTCTGGTAAATCAGTTAGCCTTGTGAAATCATATTTGTAAGTACAATAGAACTCAGAAACTAGTGATTAATAGAACTGAATCTACTGGAGCCCCCATCAATATGGGTGTGCCACAGGGATCAATGTTGGGCCCATTGCTATTTCTGATTTATATAAATGACCTTCCCAATACGTGAATAATTTATGTGAGACAGCACTATTTGCGGATGATACTTCTTTAGTTTTCAAAGTAAACAGAGGTAATAACTGTTCGGACGAAGTAAATAGTGTCCTCTCTAATGTTTCATACTGGTTAAATAGTACCTAATCATTTAGCACTTAACCCCAAAAAAACTAAACGTGTAAAATTTTCATTACCTAATGTTGAGCAGACAAAATTAAATATTAATTAGAATGACGTTGAGACGTTAAAGTCGAGTTTATTAGTGTACACTAGGTATTACACTAGATTCTAGACTGCAATGGGATCCACATATTGAAGCCTTGTCAAGTAGACTTAGTTCAGCGGCATTCGCTGTTAAGAAAATAAGGTTTTTAACTGATATTGAAACGGCAAGGTTAGTATATGAGCTTCATAAAAATCAGTTTGGATTTTCTAAGGGTAAAAATACTACTGATGCTGGAATTGCACTTCTCAAACATATTCTTGACGCTTGGGAAAAAAAGCAAGATGTAATTGGTATTTTCTGTGACCTTTCTAAGGCATTCGATTGCGTTGATCACCAAACACTATTAAAGAAGGTAGAACATTATGGTGTCTCTGATAAATCAGTTAGCCTTATGAAATCGTATTTGTTCAATAGAACTCAGAAAGTAGTGATAAATAAAACTGAATCTACTGGAGCCCCCATCAATATGGGTGTGCCGCAGGGATCAATATTGGGTCCATTGCTGTTTCTAATTTATATAAATGACCTTCCCAACTACGCGAATAATTTATGTGAGACAGTACTATTTGCGGATGATACTTCTTTAGTTTTCAAAGTAAACTGAGGTAGTAACTGTTCGGACGAAGTAAATAGTGCCCTCTCTAAAGTTTCATACTGGTTTAATAGTAATAATTTAGCACTTAACCCCAAAAAAACTAAATGTGTTAAATTTTCATTGCCTAATGTTGAGCAGACAGAATTAAATATTAATTTGAATGACGATGAAGTCGAGTTTATTGAAAGTACAAAATTTCTAGGTATCACACTAGATTCTCGACTGCAATGGGATCCACATATCGAAGCCCTGTCAAGTAGACTTAGTTCAGCGACATTCGCTGTTAAGAAAATAAGGCTTTTAACTGTACCCTTAGCACGAACAGCTATCGAGAAATCTTACGCGCGTCAAAAAATACTACTCGATAACGTACTCGATACGAAAGCTAGCAAAATCGGCAGCACCAATTTTACAGAGCTGGCTAACGTTAGCTTGATAGTAGTAGCGATAAATAAAGCTAACGTGCACGAAGCAAGGTGCGTTCAAAAACCATGTTACATATCTATTTAATTATAAATATGTAAATTAAAATTCAATCAAGTTGTTTATCATCATAATTTTACATTTAATATTCTTATTATTATTAATGAAATTGTTAACAATATTAATTTCATTTAATAACTTAAATTAATTTGCAAAATTAAAATAATTTTTCAATAAGTGCATGATTTTGCCCATGCTTTTGAACGGTCATTGCACCTTGCCCGTAATTGGTTTGAAAAAGAAGAGTTCTGATCCTGTGATTTAATAAAAAATATAACCTAAATTAATAAAAAGCCGTGAAGCCATTTCTTTATTTTGTTTTTGTTTAAAATGATTTATCTGTGTCGGCTAACAAATAATACAATCGTGAGGAAATAATATTATGACCTAAGAGTTAACTACAATGTGTCATAATTTCATCAAATTGTTCTACTTAATTGAAGATTTTTTATGAACTTGAAGAATAACAATGGATTATCGTCAAAGAACAAGAAATTGTTTACAAATAAACAATAAAATCTTTGGACGTGCTATGATAAAATGTGAATTTCATCGGAATTAGTGCCTGCCTATAGTGTTTGAAGATTCGATAAACTTTATTAAGTTTGCATTGTTATATTTAGTTAGTGTTTTCGTCATAGTTTTAAGGTCTTATTGTTTTAATACCTAAATTAAATATAATTAATTAACTGTATGCAAACTGTGTCATTTTGTGACTGAAAACAAATATTATAAGTATAACACCTCCTAGTTTTATTTGAGTTTTGTAGGTAAGTTCTAAAATATTGCTAAAATATAGGTATGGTGGATGTGGGGGACACCGTGGATAGCGTAAAATGACGAGGTTTTTATTTTACAAATTTCTATGTTTAATGAGAACAATTTAAGTAATATCAGTAATATCGCCTGTGGTTAATTCAGTGGACATGTCATAGTTCTCAAATTTAATTTTTGTTACTACATACATGCTTTTAGAATTTAATAATAAATAATACAAATTTGCTCGAAAAGTCTCTCACTGAAAAAATGTCAGTGAGTAAGTTGTCGATAGCCAGCTTGCGAGTGTCTCGATACCGTATGTCAAAAGTGGGTTCGTGCTACCGATTTCCATACAAGTTGTAACTTTAGGTACTATTCGATCTCGATTCGAAGGCTGCTCGATACCTTATGTCAAAATTTTTCGTGCTTCCAAATCTTAGTTCCGTTTACGGACGTAGTGGCGCTGTACTAATTTCCATACAAAATTGTGAGATTCGATTAATTTTACGCGCGTTATTTTTCTCGATAGCTGTTCGTGTTAAGGGTACTGATATTGAAACGGCAAGGTTAGTTTATTTTAGTTATTTTCATAGTGTAATGTCTTATGGACTGCTATTGTGGGGCTCAGCTGCCAGTATTGAAGATATTTTTGTACTCCAAAAAAGAGCTGTTCGCGTCATATACAATCTTCGGCGGAGAGATACCTTGAGAGAACTGTTTAAAGAAATAAATATTTTAACTTTGGCAGGCCAATACATATATGAAAATTTAGTTTATGTAAGAAAACACTATGATTCATTTGCTAAGAACAGCAATAATCACCAGTTTAATACAAGAAATAAAGATAAACTTGCCGTTCCAAGATTTAGGCTTGCAAAAACTAGAGGTTCATTTATGGGGAAAAGCATAGCCGTTATTAACAAAGTTCCACAACAAGTAATTGATCTTCCTTTGCATGAATTTAAAAACCATGTTAAAAAAACGCTCATGGGTAAAGGTTATTATAAAGTAGACGATTATCTTAAAGATCAAAATGCGTGGAAATGATGTAACACATAACTACTATAAGTACTTTGTTGCCAATGATAGTAATGTAATAAGTCTATGTTTGTTGCCAATAATCCTGTCACCCTGTTGTAATTATCTGGTAACGATATATTATTTAAGTTTGTAAATATCGTTACTTATTGCTATTAAAGCTGATAAGTTTCTTGCGCCCGTTCTTCTTGTCAGTTAAAAAAGTCTTGAACGGGTGGTAGGAAAATATAGACGATTCAAAAGTACTTAATAATTAAGTTTATTTGAATAAAGCTAATTTTGACTTTGACTTTGATATTTTAGTTATTTTCATAGTGTAATGTCTTATGGACTGCTACTATGGGGCTCAGCTGCCAGTATTGAAAATATTTTTGTACTCCAAAAAAGAGCTGTTCGCGCCATATACAATCTTCGGCGGAGAGATACCTTGAGATAATTGTTTAAAGAAATAAATATTTTAACTTTGGCAGGCCAGTACATATATAAAAATTTAGTTTATGTAAGAAAACGCTGTTTCATACATTTTGATATATTCTTGAAATATTTGGACGAAACAGCCGATTTTTTTTCCGCAATTTCAGAGTTGGTCCCATAGTATAAGTTGTTCAGTTTAATGGTCTCTAAGGGCCCCTGGTTGCAGATCAGCAGACCTGGAAGCAATACACAGCATATCCGTATTCAGTTCAGCTCCTAATTAACAACAGCTCTACCAATCTTTGTTGGAATGTTTTATCAAGGGCCCTACCGGCTAACTTTTCGAACTTCGACGGGTCTGCAGAGTTTCAACTTCATCATATCAGCCGCACGACACCCACTGCTGGGTATAGGCACAGTAGAACCGAATAAGTAAGTCATCTTACTCATTATAAGCACGAACGCGGTTTGTATGTGAGCGCGCCCGTACGTATGCGTCGTCGCACGCACACACTGACATAATTTAAAGGTGATAAAGGTGCAACAGTCATGGCCTGGCTGCGCCGTACGTGATCCCGCCCGCGCTCACGCACGCTTCACGCCGCGCCGCTGCCGCTCGTTATAATTTGCACGTGTACCTACCTACAGTACATACCATGCTTTCCAAAGATATTATTGCAAAAAAGATTTGTAAGAATGAGGATATATTTTACATTAACTTTAAATAATAAGGCATTTCGTACTTGTCGAAACAGACGATTTTTTTTATATAAATTGTGCAATTTTGTCAAAAAATCACAAATTCCTACAGGAAAAGGTACTTTTAATGCCTATTATTTGAGGTTATGGAAAGTATTCAATTTCCGAATTTAAAGATTATTATTTTGATAAGTGTAGGTGAATGAAAAAGTAAAAACAGTGTAAAAATTACATTTCATAATCATTTTATTTTATTTGAATGAATACATTATTTAGTAAAGCCACGTTTTAATTAATCCTATTTCGACCGTAAGTTTTCAAATCACATAACATGACGTAGGCAATGAAAACATTGTAGTCAATTCCTGAAAACAATCAAGTTAATGTAAACTGTAATTTGACAGATAGATATGATACATTGCTACTTTTCTAGTAAGTTTTTATTGGTGTTAAAACGAAAGTGTCAATGTATCACACACATCTGTCAAATTACAATTAACATTAACTTCATTATTTTAGTCGATAGACGCACTGGTCTACGTGCAAAAAATATTAAAAATAAACTTTGTATTATAGATCCCTGATGCTTACCCTACAAGGAAAAAATATTTTGAGTAGAGATTGACTATGCATTTTTTGATCTCTCGAGGATCTCCACGACGATCGGTCCTGCTTGGCCCGCATCCAGCGGCGCACCGCGACCGCGCACCAGATCGTCGGTCCCCCTTGTCGGGCCTACCCACGGAGCCGAGTCCGGTGCGCGCGAGCCATTACAGAACCGCCCCGCCCCAACGGCCATCGGTTCTTCTCGCTATGTTTAATTATAAAGTTAAGCAAATTTTCAAAAAAGCGAGGCCGCTATGAACTATTCCAATAGCTATTCTACACTATTCAATAAGTCAAAACTGTTAATCTATTTTTGTTTCTGAGATCGAGAACCCCTAAAATTGACCATTTTACGCAAAAGTCACAGTCGAAACGTAATATGCCTCTTAGCTTATTGATATTGATAAAGTCAGATTGTAAGTTTTATTGAATAGGGCCCAAGTAAGGTAAGAGAAAAATGAGATTTGGTTCGAAAAGGGACTAATTTTGCGCCTTCAAACTTCGAACTGGGGTCAGTTTCCAATAACTTATTAAGTTAACAGGGAAAGTGGCGCCATCTTATTTTCAGTCTCATCTTGCGTTGAGAAGTTGATCTATTCTACGTGTAAGTTAATGGCGAATATGGTAGATAGGGACCCTCAAACTGAACCACTTTTACTATGGGACCAACTCTGAAATCGCGATAAAAATCAGCTGTGTTAGAGATGGGCAAAAGACCCGGTTTAAATCCGACCACTGGGTTTAAACCCAATAAAGACCCACAATGTATATTAAAGAAACTTTTTACAGCTTTTTTATTTCTATTGATAAGTCAAATGTGACGTTTCTATGGAAACAATTTCTTGTCAAACCAATACAGAAAAATATTCAAATTATATATTATTTATTATTTCTAAAGATTTTATTTAATTCCTAAAAATTGTCTATGGGCGTTGACTGGGTTTAAACCCTTTAGTCGGGTCCTTTGCCCATTTCTAGCTGTGTCATACATAAATTCATAAGGAAAATATCAAAATGTATGAAACAGCAGGTTTTTTAAGGGGTTTTTCGTACCACGTTGTATATTTTCAGTTCAATAAAATTTTCAATAAATTATAAACTACTAGATCATAAACAATTGTCCATGAACAAAGTAGTCTCAAAAATTTGATGTTAAGGACAGATAAGTCAACGTAACTATTCAATTCAAAGGTACTTAAACATTCTGGAGCAGCAAAACCATAGCGCGATGTAACACAGTACAGCGCCATCTAGCAACAATATTATGAACTATAAATGCTATGAACAAACTCCATAATTATAATAAACGAAGAACTAGCGAAGAACAGACAATGCACTAAGTACCTATAATAAAGCGGAGTAAAATATCATTACTTATAGTAAAGAAAGTAATTATTTCTTACAAAAGATACAAAGTTTAAAAAATCATAATTAACCAAAAGAGTGGCCAATTTTAACATTTTTGTATTTTGAAACCATTGTTTGAAATGTAATATTTTGGTGGTTTAACTTACACTAAAAACTAATATGTACCTATTTAACATAATGTAGTTCATCATAGCGGTACTAGATGGCGCTGCGCTCTATAGCTTAGCTTTATAAAAGCCCTATTCGACACTATTCGTTCGTACGACCACATCCCATACAAGCGTTAAATCTTTTTTTATAATTATATTATTTCAACTTATAAATAAAAAAACCGGCCAAGTGCGAGTCGGACTCGCGCACGAAGGGTTCCGTACCAAAAAACTGGAAAAAAATTACGTTTGTTGTATGGGAGCCCCCCTTAAATATTAATTTTATTCTGTTTTTAGTATTTTTTGTTAGAGCGGCAACAAAAATACATCATTTGTGAAAATTTCAACTGTCTACCTGTTGTCTTTATTAATATCGAGCAAAAAACGGCAAAATAATCACGTTTGTTGTATGGGAGCCCCCCTTAAATATTAATTTTATTCTGTTTTTAGTATTTGTTGTTATAGCGGCAACAGAAAAACATCATCTGTGAAAATTTCAAGCTATCATGGTTCATGAGATAAAGCCTGGTGACAGACAGACGGACAGCGGAGTCTTAGTAATAGGGTCCCGTTTTTACCCTTTGGGTACGGAACCCCAAAAAGGAAGTGTACATTTCGGGAAATGTACCTTTTGAGACCGGTATACATTATGGGAAATGTAAAGTCTGTTCATCCTTACTTGTCTTATTTAGTAAACAGTTTTTGACAGTTGTCTGTCATACGTCTTTTAAACTTAAATCGTTATTTAAAAATATGTTAGTAAGTTTATGAAATTATTGTTAATTTATTAACAATTTATTTAGTAATCTATGTGTGAAAAACCATTTGTTTTATTTTATAAATGATTATTTCAATAAAGAGTTGGGTGAAGATTGTTTACCATATAAGACAAGTAAGGATGGACAGACTTTACATTCTTTTATCTACTCTCATATCGTAAAATTCGAATTATGAATTTCAAAACGAATTTATATTGACATACTTTATACACGCAATACCAAAAAAAAATTAAAAAGTTATTTTATAACATACCTTCGCTATACTAAGCAATGTTATAAAATATTTTTTTTTCTCATTACGATACAGGGCAAATCCAAGAAGAAGGCAGTGCCGCGATATAAAAAAAAAACAATGATATTCCCATATACTTTCCATGATTAAAACGTACTCTATGGTGATCGATGACTTAGCACTTATTTCTTATTTTTTTTTCTAATAATACGAGCCATTTTTAGATTTTAATTTTTACTTTTGCTTAAAATATCATAGTTGTGAGTGTAGTGAGTGAAAATTTGACTCCACCCGATATTTTAGATGCGGCGACGGAAAAAACGTCTTACTTAACCTTGGTATGTACTGCCGACCTACCGAACTCTTTTTTATCATTGATATTTTATTTTGTAGGTTCAATCGGTTCAATCACAAAATTGTATGAGAGTAGATAAAGTAGTGTATGAAACTGTACATAACTAGGTATTAAAACACTCGTGTGATACTATTAAAAACCTCGCCTACGGCTCGGTTTTTAAACACACACTCATGTTTTAATACCCCTCATTATGCATCAGTTTCATAAACTACTATTATGCACTTGTTGTAAAATCTCCAATAATTGCTCACCTGTTTTGGTTTCTTCTTAATAGCAGACTGCTGTATTTCCAAGGGATCTTTAGCTGTAGTTGGAGGGGAGTTTTCGCCATTTTGTACCACAGCTAAAAATATAATCTTTATTTTAATTATTTGATTGAATCAGGCGTCACTTGGCGGAAGTCCCAAACCATTTTGAAAAAAGAAATATATGTAGCTTACTTCCGCTAACAATATATGCAAGATGCACCGCCCGCCCGCCCGCTAAAATATAAAAATCGTAAACCAACACCGAATCATTCGGTGTTGGTTTACGCACGATCTAACTCCTGAGGATGCTCCGGGTTGGGGCGAAACACGTGTAGAGTAGCCTAATTGGTGAAGGTGCAAGGTGTGTTGCTGTCTTGCTAAATGCAGGTTTGTGCACTGATATTTTGTGGTGTGCATGTGCATATTTTTGCGGGCGGGCGGGCGGTGCATCTTGCATGTATTGTTTGCGGAAGTAAGCTACATATATTTATTTTTTCAAAAAAATTTATTTTAATTACCTAGTTTTAAAGTTAAAGATAAATATGATTTATTTGCATAAAATATGGTACATTCACATTGAGATCTTAACATCCTAAATATATAATATATATGTTACGGCTAATGCCCGAAGTGCGGCTAAACCTAGCTTTAGCCGGCTAAAGCTAGGTTTAGCCGATAGCTGTTGGCTAAACCTAAGTGTAGCCGATTTACTCTTAAAAAAGTTATTTCTATTGTTTGTTAAAAAAAAATAACCTCGAAATTTAAGGCTGACGCTACGCTGCGCTTCGCGCTCGCCTTAAATTTCTAACCTATATTCGGGACCTACAGGGGTAAAGCAAATCGTTTCACCTACTTTAGCCAACAGCTATCGGCTACACCTAGCTTTAGCCGGCTAAAGCTAGGTTTAGCCGCACTTCGGGCATTAGCCGTGACATATATAACAACTTTGTCTAGGGATACAGGTGTTATTTTCATACAAACAAGGTAACTTTGAAGCCTTGGTTTTCTGCCAGGGATGCACCGTGCTGTAATCTGATGATGGCCATCCAGGGAGTGAATGGAGGAGATTCAGATCGCTATACACACCCAACTGATCTGATCAGCATTCTAAAAGATTAATGGGTCAGAGTTCTCAGTTTGAGGATTTCCATACACTTTCATGCTATTTTCGCGGTTTTTTGAAACATGTCCATTACGTTTTTAGAATGCTGGTCAGATCAGTTGGGTGTGTATAGCGATCTGAATCACCTCCATTCACTCCCTGGATAGCCGCCATCAGATCACAGCACGGTACATCCCTGGCAGAAAACCAAGGCTACAAAGTTACCTCGTTTGTATGAAAATAATATCAGTTATCCCTAGACAAAGTCGATGTGTGTAGTTCCACATATTTTGCCAAATCTAATGGCGTGCAAATGTATGGTCATTTAGATGATTTCTTACAACATTTATTTTCTAATAGTTGCAAGACGGTAAAATATAATTAATCTATAAAATGTCAAAAAGGTTATATAAATAAGTTGAATTTAGGTAGGTATTTTAATATTGTCAAGTTTTATCATTTAAAAATTCATTAATTCAGGAAGTATAAAAACATTTATACGTTAGCTATTTCGTCAGATTAAGGCTCCCTTATGCGAAATCATTTGTCTCTGTCTTTTTCTTTACGTAAAGAGTATGGAAAATAACCTCACTTCTGCACTTTTTCGATATTTTTCGTTGTTTTTTCATAATTATCTTTAGCACAACTATCTTTCTTGAAAAAGTTATTGGAGTAATTGTACAGTACGTTAAAGTGTATTATGATGTAGAATTCAATATGTTTCCGCTATTATTTACGCCAAAAATATGGCCCGCGACAAGCGCTTTTGATGATATTCAGATTTTTTTTTACAATCATCTGTGAGGTTTATGCGCAATTTAATACTTGTAGCAACTAGATAATCTCTTTAGCTTGTCGTATGTTTTTTTCGTGGCTACAACTGTACGTTTTCTATATAAAAATATGGCCCGCGCAAACCATGTTTTCCTATTATGGCCCCTTCTAAACAGGTTAAAGTCTTGTTCATGAATGGATTTTGGGATCTTATTTAGTTTAATGGTCATAAAATCACAATTTTATGATCAAGATTTATGATTTAGTTAGGGGTTAAGGTGAATATCACATTAAAAGTGCTGCCTTTATTTAATAAGTTGTTAATAGAAGAAAAGGATTTTAATAAAACTTTTGAGTTTTATGGCTCATATTCTAGTATTTTTAGAAGGTATCACTACATTCCCTCCCAGTCATTCGCAGAAGTAGATAGCAAATGTGTCAAAAAACGGCCATTTTTAGCAGTTATGCTATCTACTTCTAGCAGTGACTACGAGGGAATGTAACGATACAGTCTAAAAATACTAGACTATGGGCCTTAAAAATTTCACGAGAAGTTTTATTAAAATTGTGCATTAGAATTACAATATTAAGGCTGTATATTTGCATTTCAACGAAATTAGTGTTTTTCCAATGAAGTTATCTAAAGAATGAAAGCATTATTATTGATGTAATCTTTAGTTTTAGGAAGCAAAATTCTTGAATTAGTGCCGTATAGAGAGAAAAACATAATAAATTGTCAGGTATTTTAAAACGAAGACAATCTGTTCAAGTGGAATTTCAAATTTGCTTATCAGAGGTATTTTTCAAAAACGTTTCAGCTGTAACAAATAAGAATACGACTTATATTTATTTTTTCACTTATTGTTTGTATTGTCAAGGAGTTCCCAATAGAGAGAAAATTTAAAAAAATGCTTTTAATCACAGAGAAATAAAATATTAAAAACTGCTCAAATCGGTACACTTTGATATGTTTTTTTACTGGTATTTACAGAATCTAAAGTAATTTTTAATTTTTCTTAGGAATAATGAGGTATTTGTCTAATGTATTGCATGTTTTGTATCTTATATCTATTTAATAATTTAATATGAATTTTCAAAGTCCGCCCTCATTACGGCTCGCGCAGAGTTGTTTTGATCATTTGTATTGAAAATTTAAATATGGAACGTGATGCGAGTCTACAGCCTTAAACAAAATTCACCGCGGCGCGGCACCAGTTTCAGTCAGGGTGCCACCTTAATAAAAGTATTATATTATCTATGGTAATAGGTACGGATATTAGAAAACTTACCTATGAATTTGCATTTCCTTAATAATTCAAAATGGGTCCAAAATATATCACCAGGATCTGATGGTACTTTTTCGCTAAAAAAAAATCATCATCATTTACAACAGACATTTTTAAAAACCCCACTGCCGGGGCAGTGTGTGGATAAAAGATGGACCATAATAACCCATGTGGGCCCAATGCGGACTGGTGGATGTTAATGACTGCAATGCAGCCGGGACCAACGGATTAACGTGCCTTTCAAAGTACGGAGGATCTCGTCACGTTTTCACCTATCCTAGGGCCGACCCTAGACAAAGTTTACTTTGACCATCAGCCATTTTTTCAATGTCCCCACTGCTGGGGCACTGGCCTTCCTAAGGAGGATGGGTCATAACCCACCACGCGGGCCCAATGCGGATTGGTGGGTGTTAACGACTGCAAATGTACCCGGGACCAATGGCTTAACGCGCCTTCCGATTCCGAAGCACGGAGAAGCTCGAGATAATAAATTTTTGGTCACCCATCCCATGACCGACCCTTGCGAAAGTTGCTTAACCTCCGCAATCGCTGGGCCAGGCGCTAAACCACTGCGCCACCGAGCTCCTCCAAAGTTTACTTATTAACTTCTAATATCGCAGACATATATTAGCGTATCGCAAAGCAAATGTGCTCAGAGATAGGTATTATTATTATTATTGTATTGAAATTAATTTTGTATGCAAACGCCTGTAGGGTTGTCAACTTGTGGTCTCTCTAAAAAGGGCAAAAAAAAAGTAACTGTTTGTCTCACTAAAGTCGCATTACAAATTTCCCAGCAAAAATGTAAACAAAGAAACGTCACTGTCAAATTGACAAACTGACCCTGATAGTGACATTTTCAGATATTGAAAACCTTTGGTCACTTTTATAACTTTTTAATTTGTTTATTATATTTTGAGTCAAAATAAATATAATGCCATCCAGAGTAATTTTAAAGTAGGATGGTGATTATAAATTTTATCTTTATAACCTATCATAATTTTTGATGTTAAAAGTTATTGAAACGAACTACGTTCCGGACTACAGCTGCGCCACAAAAAAAGTTGGAAATCTGACTTTTTGACTATGCCATGCTGAAGACGATAGTTTGTCGGAATTTGTCGCACAAAAACCAGAATTTGTCGGGTTTGCGTTTAGGAGATACGTGTGGCGCAGCTGTAGAGACGTCTCTACAGCTGCGCCACACAGATCTCGAAAACGGAAGGTCGTAGCGAAAATCTGATTACTCGTGTGTGCAGCCGTTAATTTGTCGGAATTTGTCGCACAAAAACCAGAGTTTGTCGATCTTGCGTTTAGGAGATATGTGAGGATTCGCTTACGACCTTTCGTTCTCGAGATCCAGGTAAAAAGATCTCCACAGCGTATCCTCACATATCTCCTAAACGCAAGATCGACAAACTCTGATTATTGGTGACAAATTCCGACAAACTAACGGCTACACACTCGAGTTATCAGATTTTCGCTACGACTTTCCTTTCTCAAGATCCAGGTAGAAAAGTCTCCACAGCGTATCTTCATATATCTCCTAAACGCAAGACCGACAAACTCTGGTTTTTGTGCGACAAATTCCGACAAACTATCGTCTTCATCATGGCATAGTCAAAAAGTCAGATTTCCAACATTTTTTTGTGGCGCAGCTGTAGTCCGGCACGTAAACGAACTGATAAGAAAACTTTACTTAGATATTGATTGTATGTAAACTATCATAACTTTTTATTCTCTAAATTTAGCCCACTGAGATTTTTTCTCCTACCAAACATGAATAAATGTCTTGGCGCCAATGATATTAAAAAAAGTATAGATACGTTACCCGCTCACCAAAATGGCAAGACGAAAGTCAGGTAATTGCCCGACTTTCAATCAGTCAGGCACAGGCTCGCGACACGGAAACACACGCGGCTCTCGTCAGTCAGACGCGAAAAAATTGTGAAATTCCATTAAAAAAAATGTCTACCTGCGTCTTCAGACGATGTACAAATTATACAGCAACAGTCAGAGATCGAAAAAATGCTTAATTACACACGTAAGTATTGTATTTAATAAAAATATGTATTTTCTATTACTTTATTCGGCCATATTGTACAAAGAGCGCGCTGTCTGCTTTGCGTGTGTGAGTGAAGGAGACAGCTGACGCGCTGTCAATTGGCGGCCAATGCGCATGCAGCGGTCAATGTGTATATCTATAGTACCTTTACGCTGTTTTAAATAGCAATGATATTGGCGTATAACTTATCTTTACTTTTAATATCATTGCTTGGCGCGCAAAGATTTCCATCAAGCTAAAAGGTGGTGTCTGAAATGAGACCTCATTTCAGTAACCACAGTTTTCAGGCGATGAAAGAAAAAATAATGGGTTAAAGAGGAAGGAACTTTGTTGGACTGAATACGCAGAGCTACAAAAAGATTACGTAGAGAATTAAAACAAAAAAATATGGCGAAAAAAGATGTATGTTCTTTACAAAGTCATGGACTTATCAAATCACCTTCGTAAAGTATGTGATAGGGTCTATTTTAATAGGTACTTACTTAAATTCTACGTTAGTTATAGAACATAGCTGCGACCCACTGATATTCCAATCCGATAACTTAATCCCAGTTAGGTTAAACTGTCGAACGGCCCATTGTATCCATAGCTTTACATGTTGTACGGACCTAATGGGAAAGAATAAAAAATACGTTATACTAAAAATATACAGAGTCATTTTCAACTCACCATCCAAATTTTGAAGATGTGTTCAGTCTATGAAACTGAACAACTTTCTCTAAGGACCACAGGGTCAAATTTAAAAGTATCCATACAAATCAAAGAGATCACGTGATCAATTTACTTAGAATGGGATGACCAAAATTTTGTGGCGAAATTGGACACATGTTCTTGGCGAAAGTTGTTTAGTTTCATGGACTGGACACATCCTTGAAATTGGGTTGTAAGTTCAAAATGACCCGATATACATAACGGGTGTAAAAAGACCTTCAACGAAACCGAAGTCCACATATTCCGCCCATCATCAGGATCATTTTTGTCTTTTAGACTATACCTGGGAAATCAATAGCTTCGAAGTTATTGAAGGTCAAAGTAAAAATTTTTTTTTTCAAAATTTTATGAAATCTTATTTTATTCGTTATTTCGTACTTTTTGTCCAATGAAATATTATCAAACTTTTAAGTATTTCGTAACAAACAATGGCTTCAAAACGTCGTCACTCGATGTACATCATGAGCACAAACATAAACGCTGCCTTCAACTCGGCCGCACGCAGCTGTGTAGCATACACTCGCAGGCGCGGTCTATTGTACGCGTTACATTACGTGGTAAAGTATGCAATGCTTTTTTAACACCAAAAATCAAAATCGTGTCCCAGCAATAATTTTGAACAGAAATGGTCCTGATGATGGGCAGAATACGTAGACCTTGGCTTCGTTGAAGGTCTTGTTACACCCGGTATAAGCTTATAAACGTGTTACAAAAAATCAGATTTTTCATACAAAAGCTAATAACAAAAAACTAAATCTAGTTGAAGCTAAGCTTCTATTGTTTCACCAACTATAGAGTTGGTTAAATTGGTATAATACCAATGGGGAATGTCCGATAAAAATCAAATTGACTGAATATTATTTTATAAGTAAAAATAAGCTCCCTTAGCAATAGAAAAAAATTTCAGAATTTTAGTTCCGTAAAAAAAATTTAAAAAATGAAAGTCTCTTCGACTTTACAAATGTACGAAAGTAACAGCAGAATGGAATTTCTACCTTTGCCACCACCTGCCACAACCACAACACGGTATTAAAAAAAGAAATGTCAAAACTTATTTTTCTTAATACTTGTATACTTGAAACTATTTTCTATTACTAAGGGAGCTTATTCCTACCTATAAAAAAATATTCAGCTAATTTGATTTTTTTCGGACATTCCCCATTGTTTACAAAATTGGCATCATTTTGACATTGACCCATTCAGAAAAAAATGGCCACTTTAGGCACTTTTGCCTACTACTATAGTGCGATTCAAACTTTATGACTTTTCGGAAATTAGCTGAAGTGCAGGTGCGCGCAGGTACAGTCAAGAAGAACATTAGTTGGCTACGCTTAAGGGTTCCCGACGCTGTTACTACAGGGTTACTTAGCAAGCAATAATTAAAAAATAATTTAATTAAGACGAAGGCGCCACTTGAGGGCTATAAGGCTATAAGAAGCCTTAAGTGCCCACTCACCAGCACTACCTGGGCTCGTCCGGTATATTGATCTTGACCCTGTATAGGAGCCTTAAGTGACCACTCATCATTGCCTGGGGTCGCGTTCGTCGGTTATCTTGACCCTATATAGGATAGCGGTTTGATGGCGGATGTCCGGGGCCTAAGCTATGTTGAGCGTCTCTGTGTTCTACGTAAAGGACCAGCGTATTTTGAACTCCGAATCCTGAACAAAATCTCCGATGACGGAGCTCAACATCTACAGAATCTTAGCACGACCAACGTAATTTGGAACAGACCTATAAGTGCTCACTCACCACTGCCGGGGGTCGTCGGGTATCTTGACCCTATATAGGAGCCTTATCCACATCGAATTATAGCGGTTTGAGGCCCAATTCGGCGTTTCTATGTTCTACACAAAGGACCAACGTATTTTGGTCTCCGAATCCTGAACGCAGCCGCCGATGACGGAGCTCAACGTATATTTGTATCACATCTTAACACGACCAACGTAACTTGGAACAGCCACTCACCACTGGCGGGGGTCGTCGGGGATCTTGACCCGGTGGTCGGCCTTGAACTCGAGGTCCACCACCCACTTGACGGCCGCCGCGTGCGTCGTCTCCTCCCCCCCCTTACACTCCCCTATTTGCACTTGTTCCACTATTGGTAGGGATTCTTCTTCCACTTCCACGTCTAAAAAAAAATAAAATAAAAAACTTTTTATATCAAACAGTGTCCATCTATAGCAGAGGTGCCCATACGGTCGATCGCGAGAGGTTGGGCAGCTAATGGGTAGAGTAGAGATACGTAATTTTCGTTTTTACGAAATAGAAGCGATAAATGCGAAATTCACGTAAATACGAAATATAATATTTAGTGTGTTTAATATTTTTTCGACGAAATTTCGAAGAAAAACATTTTTAAACGAAATAAACACGTGAATTTTCTAATATAACGAGCCTCACGCACGTTGCGAAGGCGCACCGCCCGCGTTTATATGACCTTGTATTTATGACCTTATGGACCTTTATTTTGATCAATGTGGTTCAGCAAGAAACTCCTGTCATACAAATTTTACTTGCATCAAAATGTTGCTACAGTGCGAGGCACGTAACTTGAAATTTTTTCGACGGAGTGGGGATCAGTTCGCGCATGTGCTCTTGTGAGCGACCAATAGCGCGCGCCCCTCTCCCGCCGCCCGCGCCCCTCACCGCTACGCATACCCAAAATACGCGTTCCGCGCAATCCCCACCCGATTTCAAGTTACATGCCTCGTACTTAGGGTTGCCAACTCTTGAAAGAACCAACCCGGGAGGATTTTAACAAATCGGGGGTGGGGGGGGAGATCGACTTATGTGACACACTCGCGAGACGAACTGCCCCCTGATTTTGTAACTTTGTTACATTGCTGCTTAGTAAGAATGTAACAACTATCTTAGTATCTGGGACCTATTATCGTCACTGCACACGGGGTCAGACTTCTATGAAATATGTCGATGGGAATGACGGCGTTCAAAACACCTTTTCATTTACCGTGGAGTGGGAGAAGGAGCATCGCAGATCGAAGGCGGCAGATTTGATTTTGTTAATTTATGATAGTAAGTTACTTTTAGAAAAAAGCCGTTACCCGGAGAGCTCCATTTTTACCGGAGTCTCCCGGAATTTCCGGAAGGGTTGGCAACCCTACTCGAAATTTATGTAACCCTACTAATGGGTCTCACGAGATATTGCAGTGCTTCAGAAATGTATGCGCAAGCGCATGTAGACTCATTTAATTCCATACAAAGAAAGCGAATAGCTTCTTTTATGTACAGAATTGTCAAGTGTAAAAACAAAATTATCACGAGTTTGGCAGAAAGACTAATGACACTGGGTAAATTACCCATTAATGCTTTTTATAATTTTATTTTATTTAATTTTATTTGTAATTGTAATTGTGTTTGTATTTATATGGATCTCGTGTCTGTAATAAAGAATTTTATTATTATTATTATTCTTATTAATCACGCAAACTAAGTCGCGAGCAAAAGCTAGTACAATATAAATAATTACATATCACTTCATATTATAAAATTTTTACTAAGTTGGTTGGTTGGACCACATAACCTTTAAAAAGTTCAAAATTTTAATTGCACTTTTAATGCTGTAGGTACAAGGATATTATTACAAAAAAAATATAATCAAGCATCTAAGAGAAAATCTACGTGCCGGACTACAACTGGGCCACAAAAAAAAGTTGGAAATCTGACTTTTTGACTATGCCATGATGAAGACGATAGTTTGTCGGAATTTGTCGCACAAAAACCAGAATTTGTCGGGTTTGCGTTTAGGAGATACGTATGGCGCAGCTGTAGAGACGTCTCTACAGCTGCGCCACACAAATTTCGAAAACGGAAGGTCGTAGCGAAAATCTGATTACTCGTGTGTGCAGCCGTTAATTTGTCGGATTTTGTCACCAAGAACCAGATTTCGGTCTTGCGTTTAGGAGATATGTGAGGATACGGAGTCTACCTTTTATGGCAGAACTTTTTATGTCATAATTTTATTATGCATAACAACTAATGGCATAAACTTCATGTCGCAGAAAATCGTTTGGCATACACTCATTTATCATACACTTAAAAAGCATAATTTTGTAAGCCAGAATCATCTTTTGGCATACATTTCATATCCATAATAATTAAATAGTAGAACCATCATATCGCAGAAAGTTCACAGTCAGAACCATCATATCGCAGACAGTTTATAGTCAGAATCATCTTTTGGCATACATTTAACAGAAAATTCATATCTAGAATAATTTTGTATTTCTTACACGCATGTTTCATGCAAGCAAGCATGCAGCATGCATGCAAGCATTGTGGAGCTCCGCTCGCTCCGCTGCGAGTGGTCAAAACACTAACCTAACCTAACCTACTGGTAGGCATTAAAAGTTTTTCTTTATAGCGGGGGGCCTCAGGCCCCCCCGAGCAGGGGGGCCAGCCCCCCTGCACCCCCCGGCAAGCATGCAAGCAGCATAAACAAGCATTCAAGCATGCATACATGTAAGCAAGCAGCATGCATATCGGTTTTGCAGCGATTCGTTCTGTTGTTGACTTTTGTAGCACAAGTCAACATTTACAAAAATTCAACATATTGACTTTTTAAGACAAATTTTTAATTCAATTTTTTAGAGATTACAATATGCCTGATGACATTATTCTTAATGAAATTCTGCCAGATTCGTAGTATACCATGTGAAAATTATACCAAGTAATTGTCGACTAAATAAACGTTATGCCAAACGAAATTCTGCGAATAAAAATTTTGCCAAAGGTATTTATGCCTAATGAAATTCTGCCATCTGAATAGTATGCCATTGTAAATTCGGACATGTAAACATTCTGCCAAACAATAATTATATTAAACAATTTTTATGCCTTAAAAATATTAGTTTAAAGAAGATTCTGCCAAGTGTGTTCTGCCAAATAAATTTCGGAGCATCAAGTTTCTGCCAGATAGAGGTAACCCGAGGATACGCTGTGGAGACTTTTCTACCTGGATCTTGAGAAAGGAAGGTCGTAGCGAAAATTTGATAACTCGAGTGTGTAGCCGGTAGTTTGTCGGATTTTGTCACCAAGAACCAGATTTTGTCGATCTTGCGTTTAGGAGATATGTGAGGATCCGCTTACGTCCTTTCGTTCTCGAGATCCAGGTAAAAAGGTCTCCACAGCGTATCCTCACATATCTCCTAAACGCAAGCCCGACAAATACTGGTTTTTGTGCGACAAATTCCGACAAACTATCGTCTACATCATGGCATAGTCAAAAAGGCAGATTTCCAACTTTTTTTTTGTGCCCCATCTGTAGTCCGGCACGTCGTTTGTTTGTTACGCCTTCACGTCTTAACTACTGAACCGATCATCATGAAATTTAGGTTATTAGCTATTAGTGACGCGCCGAATGTAGGTTTAACCGAATACGAATGTTCGGCCGAATATTCGGTCCAAAATGTACCGAACCGAATATTCGGCCGAATAATTCGGTTCAATTCTGCGCAGTAAACAGGTTATACACGTGTCGGGCGGGCGTTTGCCACAGCAACTCCTTCTCTAGCACGGCTCGCTCAGTCGATGTACCGCTCTTTCGGTTACAAATAATTGCAGTTCGGAACTGCATACTTTGAAATTTATTATTACGTTGATGAAAGTCTTTGAAGATGAGTCATACATTGACATTTATTAAAAAAAAAAACATAATTTGATTACCTATACATTTTAATACTAGTGTTGGTTTAAAAATAAAAAAGATAGCAGTTTTTATTGTTTAAAAAAATAGGCATGTTTTTGAAATGCCTAAAAACGAGAGCCGTAGCCTGTACGTTTTGATTTTTTGAATATCTATCAAAGATTTTGAAATCCTCTTAATCTTTTTTATTTTGTCAATAAATAATTGGTATTATTGGTACAATTTAAACATTCGGTAATTATTCGGCAAATTAACCGAATGTTCGGCCGAATACGAACATGAAAAAATATGCCGAATTTGCCGAATACGAATATTCGGCCGAACATTCGGCGCATCTCTATTAGCTATATATTACAGCGATAGCAAAAAACTTTCCACGCAGAAGTCGCGGGCAGCCGCTTCTTCTTCTTATCGTATGAGGATTAGTGGCCACCTCTGGTGTTAGAGTTTATCAAGCCGCCTGTAAGGCCTCTAACTTGGCTTAACGACTGTTATCAGATGACAACAGCCGGGACCGACGGTTTAACGTGCCCTCCGAAGCACGGAAGCGCTCAGCTGTAAAGCCACTTAACGGTCACCCATCCGACACCTGACCGGACCGAGAGTTGCTTAATAAACGTAATTTTTTTATAAGTCGTAAGTTTAAATAACTTAAAAGTGAGAAAATCTTACTTACATTGCTGTTCTTCTTGCTGCGGCAGTTGCAATAATTCTTCGTCTGGTTTTAATACATCCAGAATGTTTATTTTGCGTTCCATCGCTCTTATTTGGACATTCACTTGGACTACACCTTCCCCCCTTATACATTGTTCCACTAAAGTTTTGTGGTTTTCCAACTGTGAATAACAATTAAAAATAATAAATTAAAAAACCGGCCAAGTGCGTGTCGGGCCACGCGCCAAAGGGTTCCGTAGTTACCTCATACCATATCATATATAATACCACCTATAATTTTTCGTCTCCAAAAATAACTTTGTTTTTCACAGTGTTGGTATGAATGACAAAGTTATATTTGCGGTTTTGGAAAATGTGCTATATCTCAAAAACTAATTACTATATCTCGTTCAAACCAATTTTGGTTGAAAGTGTTTATTAAGATCTACAGCATATATTTTTTTTAGATTTTTCACTCTCTTATTTCAAAAGTTAAAGGGGGGGGGACACACATTTTATTTATTTATTTATTTATTTATTTATATATTTAGTACACACAACATTTTTACAAGAAAAATAATGGACAGAAGAGTAGTACAAGGGCACAGCTTATTTCATATTGAAATTTCTTCCAGCTGGCCCGGGACAGGAAATAACATTGAGAAGGGCAGTCTGTGTGTATTTTGAACATATATAATAATATATACTTACACAAATAGATAAAATATTTAATACATACAAATACATATACTAAAAATAAGAAGAAAGTTGCAAAGGAGAAAAGAATTAGACAGTGTTAAGTACAGGAAGATAAATAATACTCCTTCAAACGTTTTTTGAAGAGAGATATCGTGCGACAATCTCTTATCTCAGCCGGCAGTGAATTCCAGAGACGAGCGGCGTGCACGGAGAAGGAATAAGAAGCGAAGCCGGAACTGTGAGTGGGAAATTTAAGAATGGATTTAAGATGCGATCTGCACGGGGTGTTAGGCGAGTGTAAGAAGGAAAAACGATCACGGAGGTAAGATGGAGTAGTAGGGTTGAAAAGGACATTGAAAAGGAGACAGAGGATTCTAACATTCCTGCGCAGGCGTATTGGAAGCCACTTGAGTTCTCTCCGATAGTTTGAAACGTGGTCGTACTTGCGAAGACCAAAAATGAAGCGAATGGCAAGATTTTGGAGGCGCTCAAGTTTGTTTAATAGTAGCTCGGTGGCATCTAAGTAGCAGACATCAGCATAGTCGAGAAGAGGTAGAATGAGTGACTGGGCAAGAGAGATTTTGGTGGGCAAGGGTAGAAAACTTTGGAGACATTTGAGGGAGTGAAAAGAAAAGTATATCTTGCGGCTGACGTCAGCGACATGAGTCGACCAGGAAAGATTGGAATCTAGGATAACACCTAAATTTTTTACGGAGTCGCTGAACGGGATAGTAATTCCATCTAGTAACACAGGTGGCAAATGAAGAGTATGGGCTTGGCTCTGCATGTATTTGCTACCAATAATGATAGCCTGAGATTTAGTTGGATTTACCAAAAGCCCATACTGCTTAGCCCAGGTGGAAATACTGTTCAGGTCCTCATTTATTATAGATATGGCGGAGTCCACATCATCGATTTTAAAGTGGCGGTATAGCTGCAAATCGTCTGCGTAGAGATGGAAGTTGGAGGAAATGACTTTTGTAACAGAGTTGATGAAGATAGAAAAAAGGAGTGGTGAGAGAACACCTCCCTGAGGTACGCCAGCAGTGAGTACACACCTATCAGATGTTGACTCATCAAGGCGGACACACTGCGAGCGCCCCTGAAGATAGGAATCAAACCATGAAAGAGCAGAAGAAGAGACATTTAGTGAGTGAAGAGTGGCAAGTAGAATATCGAAATCGACAGAGTTGAAGGCACTGCTAAAGTCGAGTAATACCAGGATAGTCAGTTCCTTATTTTCCATCGCCCAGCGAATGTCATCAGTGACTTTCAGTAGAGCAGTGACGGTGCTGTGGCCAGGACGAAAGCCAGATTGGAAACGGCTTAACAGAGAATTGGACAGAAGAAAAGAAGAAAGTTGTTTATGAGTGATGCGCTCTAGAACTTTAGATAGGAACGGTAAGATGGAGATGGGTCGGAAATGACAAGGTAAAGATGGGTTAGGAACTTTGGGTAAGGGGATTATGTGAGCTGTTTTCCAGATCTGAGGAAAACAGTTTGAACTGAGAGAGAAGTTGAAAATGAAAGTGATAATTGGGAGAAGAGTAGACAAAATAGGAATAAACATTCTAGAGCGCAAATTATCATCACCGACGGATTCAGAAGAAATAGCCAGTATAGCACTTTTAACATCGGTTTCAGAGACCGTAGAGAAATTGAAAGATGGGCAGTTAGGTCTAGAAAGAGATGAAAGCTGCTTTAAGGTAGCATCCTTCACGCTGCGATCTAGACTTACTGGGGGAAGAGAGAGATGCTTGTTTAAAGCGTTTAGATTAGTGCCGATGGGGACTGAAGAAGACGGTTTACCCACGCCGACCGAGCGAAGGAATCTCCAGGCGTCTGCAGGATTACGGTTCGTCAGGGAGTCATGAAAGAATCGTCTCTTAGCATCCCGACACAAACGATTGCAGCGATTTCGAAGGGTTTTATAGCGAGTCAGATTGAGATCCGTGGGGCGTTTTTTGTACTTGCGTTTTGCTTTATCCCTTTGAGACATCAAATCTTTTATTTCGGCGTTGAGCCAGGGAGCAGGATTTCGTTTAATTTTGATTCGTTTTAACGGAGCATGTCTGTCAAATAAGTTAAGTAGGAGTGTGTTGAACCTAGAAATCATTACGTCCACGGAAGTAGCCGAGAAAACATCCGACCAGTCTATGTCGCTGGCATCTTGTCGCAAGGTCTCCAAGTCAATACCCTTGTAATTGCGACGCAAAATGAAAGGGGGCTTACGTTTGGGAGGGCGAAGTTGGTAAGACAGGAAAACCAGATCATGATACGAGAAACTTGCAGGGATTTGACCATGTGAAACCACTTTATCAGGTGAAGATACTATCATGAGATCGAGTAGAGAAGGCACGCAATTCGGGAAATGGTGAGTGGGTGATAAGGGTAAGATCTGCAAATTATACGATGAAAGGATAGATTGGAGATTTGAAGAGCGTGTATTAGATTTCAGGAGGCAAGTGTTAAAGTCACCCATTATAATGACATGGTCATAAGATGGTCTTAATTCCTCAAGAAGTTTGTCGAACGAATCAAAGTAATTGACAGAAAGATTTGGAGAGTAGAAAACTCCAAGGAGTAACTTAGTACGTCTTATAGAAACTTCTAAAAAGAGGTGCTCGGCTGATGCGTTGTACGGAGAAGGGGACGCATTAACAACACGGAACGGTATGTCAGAACGAAGGTAGATAGCTACTCCACCCCCGCCTTTACCGGTCCTGTCGTTGCGTATGAGGTTATAACCTGGGAGACCAAATTGTGAAGAAGGTAGGGAAGGTTTAAGAAACGATTCAGATATTAAGAAGGCATCGACTAATGAGCTGCTAATAGACGCCAGAAGATCCGAATGATGCGCAGGAATGCTTTGAACGTTGACATGTGCAACATTAAAGTTGGTAGGGTGATAGGAGAAGGCGGAAACTAATTTGTCACTTAGCGACCCTGACCCTGAGGCATCACTGTCGGCGCTAACAAAGCTGCACGATGAAGAGGAGCAGGAGAAGAAGCTATCATCTAAATTAAGTGAGTCCATATAAAATAATAGTATATATTATAAATAATAGTAAAATAATAATAAAGATTAATAACAAGATAAATAAGAATACTTATATAAACAATTTCCCTGAGGGCGGAGCATACACACATACTGCTTACATAGACAAATTAAGAATATAATACACGAAATACGATTAAACGAGAAACACGAACGACATATTTTAGTAGTAAAATAATGTTACAAAACACCGAAAACAAAATATAACACAAGATAAAAAAGAACAAGAGGCATTTAGTACCTATTGTAAACATATTAATTATTATAATTATAATTTTGCGATGCATCAGATTACAATATAAAAGAAAAAAAAATGTAGTAAGCAAAGAAAGCAGTAAAATTAAGGTCGTCACTTGACACTGAGTACATTCTTAACCATGGAAAGTAAAATATTGAACATTATAGAAACAAATTGTTAAAATGTATATTGTGGTGACCGATGACTTAGCGATTGGTCTACTCTACCGGAAATCGGAATGCACCCACAGTCTGTCAGTTGACAGTGACACTGCCTGTCTATCAGTCATCTATCACAGCATCAGCATTACCTACGTTATTAGTTAATAATTTATTGTAAATAAAAAATTTAGAATTACACCTACCGGCGAAATGAATTTAGAAAGTTACTTGTGAATTGCAAGTCCGACGACAAAAATGCAAACCTAACCACTTTGGCGGTGAATATCTTTCAAACGGTTGACTTTGAGAAAAAGTTGTCTTAGAAACCTCAATGTCATTTTTAAAGACCTATCTATAGATACCCAACACGTGTTGGTTTGAAGAAAAAAATTTTTTTCAGTTTCAGTTCCATGTATGGGGAGCCCCCCCTTAATCTTTTAATTTTCTTATTTTTGTATTAAATTCGTTAAGCGGTTAACAGAATACATCTACCTACCAAGTTTCAACTGTGTAGTCTTAATACTTTCGGAATAAAGTGGCTGTGACATACGGACAGACAGACAGACAGACAGACAGACAGACAGACAGACAGACATGACGAATCTATAAGGGTTCCGTTTTTTGCCATTTAGGCTACGGAACCCTAAAAAGCCAAGCTTGAGTCGGACTAGTGCACCGAGGGTTCCGTACCATCCTACAGGGGCGGTAATAGGAAAACATGGTTTGCGCGGGCCATATCTTTATATAGAAAACGTAAAGTTGTAGCCACAAAAAAAAACATACGACAAGCTAAAGAGTTTACCTTGTTGCTACAAACTTAAATTATAATTAAATTGCGTATAAACCTCACAGATGATTGTAAAAAAAAAAACAGAATATTATCAAAAGCGCTTGTCTTGGCCATATTTTTGGCGTAAATAATAGCGTTTACGTATTGAATTCTACATCAAAATACACTTTAGCGTACTGTGCAGTTGCTCGAATAACTTTTTTTCAAGAAAGATAATTGTGCTAAAGATAATGATGAAAAAACAACGAAAAACATCGAAAAAGTGCAGAAGTGAGGTTATTTTCCATAGTCTTTACACGTAAAGAAAAAGACAGAGACAAATGATTTCGCATAACGGAGCCTAAGTATAAATGTAAAAGTTTGTGGGTTTGGTTGGATGTTTGTTCATCAATCACGCAAAAACGGCTAAACAGATTTGGATGAAATTAGATACACAGATAGTTTTTAGCTCGGATTAAAACATAGGATGGTTTTTATCTCGGTTACAGGTTCCCTACCCTAGTGATTTTCCGAATGTCCACGCGGACGAAGTCGCGGGAGGAAGCTAGTCGTAGTATAAATACACTGCAGAGTCAATAATAATAGTAATAATTTTGATAACTATTATTTTAAACTTATTTTGTTGTTGTTTTCTAATTATCTAATTAGATAGATAGATAGATAGATAAAACTCTTTATTGCTCACACATTAGAGGAATAATTACAAACAATAATATTAAAACTACAGTGGGCAAAGGCGGCTTTATCGCTGGAAGCGATCTCTTCCAGGCAAACCTTTGTTACAGAGGATAACTTATTTATTAAAACAGGCAGTGTGCCAGCAACATATCTACAAAACACATGACATTACATTTTAGTTATTATATTGTTTTCTAAGTTTTCTAATTAGTTATTATGTTGTTTTCTAAATTCTCAGTTCATAATATCAGCCGCACGACACCCACTGCTGGGTATAGGCCTCCCCTAAGGATCTCCACGACGATCGGTCCTGCGCTGCCCGCATCCAGTGGCTTCCCGCGACCTTCACCCTCACGTCGGTCCCCCTTGTCGGGGGCCTACCCACGGAGCGTCGTCCGGTGCGCGGTCGCCATTCCAGAACCTTTCCGCCCCAACGGCCATCAGTTCTTCTCGCTATGTGTCCTGCCCATTGCCACTTCAGCTGAGCAATCCTTCGAGCGATGTCGGTTACTTTAGTTCTCCTGCGGATCTCCTCGTTTCTGATTCGATCACGCAGGGAAACGCCGAGCATGGCTCTCTCCATTGCACGCTGGCTGACCTTGAGCCTCCTTATGAGACCCATAGTTAGCGACCACGTTTCACTGCCGTAAGTCATCACTGGCAACACACACTGTTCATAGACTTTTGTCTTGAGACACTGAGGTAAATCGGACGCGAAGATTTTTCGAAGCTTCCCGAATGCTGCCCACCCGAGTTGGATTCGACGAGAGATCTCTTTCTCAAAGTTGGACTTACCTAACTGGACTGTCTGTCCTAGGTATACGTAGTGGTCAACAACTTCAAGAGTAGTGTTCCCAACATGAACTGGAGAGGGTACAACATGGCCATTTGACATAATTTTCGTCTTATCCATGTTCATCTTGAGACCCACTCTTTGGGAAGCACTACGGAGATCTTCGAGCATTATGTTCAGGTCTTCCATGGTCTCAGCCATAAGGACTATATCATGGGCAAAACGAAGGTGTGTTAGGTACTGGCCATTAATGTTGTTGACTGGAAAGGACTCGCCTTTCTAGTCCAAGAGCTTAAAGATATCCTCCAAAGCAGCTGTGAACAGTTTCGGAGAAATAACGTCTCCCTGTATCACACCTCGCTGCAGTTGGATAGGACGTGTGCTCTGGTTCTGTACTCGGATCGACATGGTGGCATTCTTGTATAAGTACCTCAACACCTCGATATACCTGTAGTCCACTTGGCACCTTTGGAGAGACTGCAGCACCGCCCAGGTTTCAATCGAATCAAAGGCTTTCTCATAATCCACGAACGCCAAGCATAGTGGCAGATTATACTCTTCGGTCTTCTGTATAACCTGCCGCAGCGTATGGATGTGGTCTATGGTGCTAAAGCCTTTTCGAAATCCGGCTTGTTCGGGAGGTTGGAAGTCGTCGAACTTGCGAACGAGACGATTCGTAAGCACATTTTTAAAATTTTTTTAGGCCGCATAGTTTTCGACTTATCATGAAAAATGAAATAAATACTAGTTCCCCCTTATATCCAAAGTTTGCAAAGAGAAAAAAATCTGAAATAATTCTATGTGATAGTAGTTTATGTAAAGATTACAGGAATAATAAAAGAATATCTCAATATAGCACACTTTTTTGGAAACCATCATTTGATGGTACTACCCTACCAGTAGTTCTAAGTGGATATTTATTCCACTTTTTTATATTATCCGTAACAGTAGGGATACCTTGGTAGGGATAGGTGTACTAAGGGATAAAAAAATTATTAGTTCCCCTACCGGTCAACAGATGGTGCTGATCTAAGAAAACATACATTAGTTCCACTATCGGTCAAGAGATGGCGCTGACCTAAAACTGTAATAATCATGTATTATTCTACTCCGCAGTGTATTTGTTCTTATAGGATGATCGAAGATTCTTATGCCAAATCTGACGACATGAGATGAATGGACAGCCCCTCCTCTTTAGTACTAAATCTCACCATTTTAGCATCTTGTAACCAGAATGTGTAATCAGTTAAGTCAATTCCGACTCTTTGCTCCAACATTGCCCGTAATTTTGACAAGCGGGTACGGATATCCATCAGTTGCACTATGACTTCCTCTGAAATAAACCAAACATATTAGAAATGTTAAGGCCCCTATGACCGTCAAGTGGCTACATCATCTTCATGGTGTTATCAGATGACAACCGACGGTTTAACGTGCCCTCAGAAGCACGGAAGCTCTCAGTTGTTATGCCACTTAACGGTGACCCATCTGACACCTGGCCGGACCGAGCGTTGCTTAACAAACGTGATTGAGCACGATCTGTCTGTCAAGCTACCAGCGTAAGAAATACGGGTGCTGTTTTTTATGAAGTAATTTAGACCAGGGGTGTCAAAGTTAAGGCCCGCAAGCTATCTCAATACGGCCCGTAACCAGAATCTATTCAGTGAGGATTTAGGCGGCATTCGTGTATTGTAAGATAATAAAATATGAGACCTCAGATACCTATCTGGTCTGGATCCTCAAGCTCAGGATAACTTCTTTAAAAGGTAATAAACCTTGTATGAAAATAAAGATGTTAATCCTTACTAATATTATAAATGCGAAAGTCCGTTTGTTTGTTTGTTACGCCTTCACGTCCTAACTACTGAACCGATCATCATGAAATTTTGCATACACGTTGTCAGGGGTACAGAGAAGGACATAGGGTACCTTTTATCCCGAATAAAAGTATTGTTCCCGAGGGATAGCAAAAAACCTTTCCACGCAGACGAAGTCGCGGGCGGCCGCTAGTTTAGTATAAGTTTGAATTTTTAATTATGAGTCTGGCCCGCTAACACACTCTTAACTAAAAAATGGCTTTTTTGAAAAATCAGTTTGACTCCCCTGATTTAGACCATAGATTCTCTTACCGTGTATGTTTTTTATGCAATTACGGGTTTCTGTATTATCTTAGCCTGAAAAACGGGGCAACCCATACAATACGGGGCATCTGGCAACCCTAATTGTACGTACCACACGAGTCATTACTCTGCATAGTGTCTTCATCATCTCCGGCATCAAATACAGCCAATGGAGCCTGAAGAATCTCCGTTCCTGCTTGCATGAGTCCTGCAATGATTAATAAATTGTATCAACTTTAAGACTTGTTTTTTATACATAAGCAAAAGTAGGGTTGCCAGGTCATCTGACCTAATAGCCGGACAGACCAGCCAATTTGGCCTGACATTTGGGTAAAAATGCAGGGACACCCTAACTAAATTATTAAGGATTTTGTGTCTTAATAATATAAAAACACAACCTTTTTTTTTACGTAAAGCTAGTCTTTTTTTGTGCTCGGTGCTCGCTGTATCGCTCTCACGCACGCATGTGTCACGTCACGCTACCGAGGTGCGAGGTGAAGTGCGGTCTGTGGTGCGGTATGGGGCAGAAATGACGACCGACGCGCCGCTCGCTCGAACGACCGTGTGCGTGAGTGCAAAAAGCCTAACAAAAGCAGGCCAGACACCGTTTAATTTGGCCGGACACTGAATCAAAAAGCCTACTTATGTCCAGCTTTAGCCGGACGCCTGGCAACCCTAAGCAAAAGTATACTCAAACAAGGCCAAAGTATACTTGGACAAAGTAGCTTTCATCAAAGTTTACTTGGATACATGGTGACACGATCAAAGAATAAATTGGTCCAAGTAACTTGGACAATGTAGTTTTGATTAGAGCACAACGTCAAAGTGCACTTGGGTCATTCCAGCGAAGATGACACCTAGGGTCAAAAAAATAAATGACATATTTTATGCTTGAATCTGTGACTAAAGTAAAGCCAATGAACTAATTCAACAGGAATCAACCATTTATTTTTATATTTTTACGATTTTCGTAATTTTTATTGTTTGTGAACACAGCCATAGTGTGGTTGTGTTTGGTAGCACATTTTTCTTAAAGTTGCCAATACTTTTCTCCACTATTTATTAAGTCATTTTAAAAAGCGGTTATCTTGAAAGAAAATACAACTCGAGGAGTATAAAATGGTGGTAAGTTACTGCATGAGAATATTTATCAGGAAAAGTTGTAAGAGTTTGACGAAACGCTTACCTCATGTCCCACCCGTCACTGCAAAACATGTTCTTTTTTATCCTTACGTAAAAATATATAACTTACTGTTTTTCGGCTTTGCAAAAGTAACAATTATGCCACGGGTAATGATTTTGGCTTGAAAGGACATTGAACAAGTGAATATGTATGGAAATATTGAGATTTGAAAGGATGTCCCACCCGTCACTGTGACGGGTGGGACCAAGTAAAGTTTTTATGGATTCTTGATTTAACAGCGTTATACTTTGTTTATTTATTTATTTATTACATTTGTAAATGGATTTTTCAACAAAGTCTTGTATTGTTGCGTTTTATTTAGCTTTGATGTTTATTATTAATTTGCCAGTATTTTTTATGGGACTTATTTTGGTTAACGTATTAATTTATTTTAAAATATTTTAATTTATTTTATTACTTTTAATTTTAATATTTTTTTATTTATAGTTTCATATAAGTATTTCATTTTTATCTTTATATATTTATTTATATAGGTATGTATTATCTATTTTATTATATATTTTTAGTATATTTAATCTTTATAATATTTAACTTAATATTTCAGAAATATTTTATATATTTTATACCTTAATATATTTAATTAACTTTTTTTAATACCTTTTTCATTAAAAAAATTAATAAATTGCATGTTTAAACAGTTACGTTTATATTTATATATTTTTTGTATATTATCTATTTTATTTTATATATTTTAAGTAAAATTTAATCTTTATAATATTTTGATTGAATATTTTCGTATATTTTTATATATTTTATATACTTTAGTATATTTTATTTACTTTATTTCATACTTTTTTCATAATAATGTTATAAATTGCATGTTCAAACAGTTACATGCATTTTATTCAAGAACTATTATGGGGTCTAAAGTTACTTTTCCCACCCGTCACAAATTAGTGTCCCACCCGTCACACTCTATACAAGGCATTATTTTGAATAATTGTTAACATAATCAATGTAATTTACATACAAAATGAGACCTTTATGTTTTAGTTGCAACATATCAAAAAACTGTTTAACAAAATATTGATGGTTTGGTTTAATTTGGGAAGCAAAGCCTTCCACTCAGACAAGCGGGTGTCGTGCGTGTCCCACCCGTCACACTTAGAAAAAGACGATTTTCTGAGTGAATTATGTAAATTAAGATTTTATTTTAATGGTTTCTTTTAACACTACAATCTGGCTTTGTACTATAATTCTTTCAATACAGATTGCAACAATAGTTAAAGAGATATTACTTGGAGTTTGAGCAAAAAGGAGTTAGAATGTCCCACCCGTCACTTTGGAATGACCCACTTTGATTGCTCGCTTTAAATGATCTAATTAGCGTCCAAGTGACATCAAACTACTTGGTGTAAGCGGGCTTGAATGAAAGTAAGTAGAGCATGGTCCAAGTTTAAGTTGAGATGATCAAATATGACTACCTAGATGCTACTTGGATCATGTAAACGAGCAATCAAAGCTCGCTTGGATCGAAAAAGGATCATGTCGCATTCTGGGCCATGATGCGCATTAACCATACATATCTGTGACAGACTCATGTCATGTCAAAAAGGGGTAGATAACAAAATGTCATATAATAGGAAAATGTAACCCCAAACGGCTCCTTGAGATTGAGATTTCTCTTTTTTCCCGCATTATATTTTAATGATATTCTTCCCATGCAATCACTATAAAATTACTATAATAGTATTTTGGTAATTTCATCGAAGCGCATCATGGCCTAGCTTGTATAGAAAATCGGCATAATCCTTTATCAAAGTTAACTTGGACCATGCTCTACTTTCATCCAAGCCTGCTTGAACCAAGTAGTTTTGATAACTACTGGGACGCTACTGGGATCATGTAAATGACCAACCCAAGTGCATTTTGATGTTACTGTATCGAAAAAGCTACTCTGTCCAAGTTACTTTGTCCAAGTATACTTTGATCGCCTCAACAGGTATCCAAGTATACTTTGATCAAAGGTACTTTGTCCAAATAGACTTTGATCATGTCAATGCGGCTTTATGTAGTCTAAGTTGGATATATCATCATCATATCAGCCGCACAACACCCACTGCTGGGTATAGGCCTCCCCCAAGGATTTCCACGACGATCGGTCACCAGATCGTCGGTCCACCTTGTCGGGGGCCTACCCAGGTAGGATTTTGGATATATGTATGTATGGTGTTAATTCACAATACATTCTTTCCGTAAGTTAGCTGGAGTATAAAAGCTTAACTGAGTGAGCTCAGCTTAGATAGCGGAGTAATTTTACATTTGTGCAGACTGTTAACTATGTAAAGTATGAAAAATAACCCCAGCTATGCTAGCTAAGCTTAAATAACCTAACATAGCTTACTTTTTTAATTGAACCGGCATAGGAAACTAAATTGTTCTTGAAACAGACAAAATCTTAGTTCTAGTAGTATTAATAAACAATCTTTTTGGCTAGAACAATGTGTACAAACTGTACAATACAGTATTCAACATTTTAAGATAATTATTTTAATAGAAAAAATACTAGAAAAAGTCCCGTCTGAAAAATAGCATTGTGAATGCCTAAAATCTAAAAATTCAATAATTTAACATTTTTTCAATGCCAAATGACAAACATACAAGTTTTGTTTTTGATGAGTATTATTGTTTGAGAAGTAACCTATGTTTTGACTTTTCCAGTAGTTTATTGAAGTGAAAACATTTTATCTAAAGTATTATGAGCATGCTTTGGTGTTTGATTTGTGGACTCTTTGTGAACCTATATTGGTGGCAAAAATTGATAACAGTGAGCCTTTTGAGCTGATAACTGTAGGTTGTAGTATGACAAACAAACTTACCTAAATCATTGTCAGTAACATATTGGGGTATCGCTGATAGTGGATCTGACGATTCCACCTCCGTAACATCTAATCCAGTGTCAGTTTCCATTTTAACAGTACGAATGTTTAAAATATCACTAAAATCGACTTCCATTGCGAATGTAAGTATCGATTTACGCTTTTTAATTACACCACCACTTTTTACGGAAAACAAACGTGAAACCAAGTTAATTATTTGACAAAAACTTTTCTTGAGATTATTTGAATGGTAAAGGAAAAGGAAATCACTTTTATTCACTTCCGCGTGCGCTCAAAACGGAAGCCATAAAGAAATTTTTGACAGTACGTCTATCTTGCTTATGAAGTAGTGTTTGACCTAAGTAACTGATATTTATCACAGTTCTTTCGGAACTTGTTCACTTAGTAGTCTGTGCATTCTTCTTACTTTCCGTAATGAGAATATTATCTTAAATCGTAATCATTAATTTAAAGGAAAACCTTTTGTAACTACGTCTTTTTGGAATGTATGACGTTATTTAATGTTAAAAGAAAAAAACAATGAGCAACTCACTTCAACAAAATGTTTTAGTTAAAGTAAACAGTTTATTAATTCTAAATGATGATTTTGATTCTAGTAAGGCTGCCAACCATCCCGCATTGGTTCCAACCACAGTGAAATCAGCACATTGCGCACGAATCTCACTGACTCAACAAAACAAGTAGGTACAATAAAAAAACGATCTAGGTACAGCTTGACCATAAAGAGTTGAAATTAAATAAAATGGAACTAAAAATTTTCAGTACTAAATGTACTAAGTGTTGCCAAATTATTCGTGATTTTGACGTATTTACATAGAAAGTGGCGCCCTCAATTTATGTCAACTCTTTAAGGTCAAGCTATACGGCGTTTTTTTGCCATTGATTTTTTTATTTTAGGTCTGTGCCCCATTTTTTCTTGAGAAAGTTGGATGGCAGCCTTGGATTCTACTGATTTTATTATAGTGTATGAGACACCTAAAGATGCTGTAATAACTAACTAGAAGATGATATTGATCTAAACTATTAATAGTCCAAGATCCCAGGGCCGCCAGACCCTACTTTTTTCTCTTAAACTTAATGTATGGGATTAAATAGGTAGTGCATTTATGTGGAAAGAAAAAGCCTCTATTGCTCTAGGGACCTTTTCCATCCCACACCCAGTTTTGCCACCGAAAAAATTTAAACAGCGAATCAACCATCGATTTTTACGGCGGAAAACCACACAATGATCGTATTAGTAAGGGTGCCTGATCTTATTTACTTAATGGATAAGAATAAGATTAATGAATTTACTGTAAGGGTGACTTTATATTAAGGCCGCTACCACTAGGCATGCAAACGATACATCGATGATTCAGAAACATCAATGTTTATGGCCTATCCACATGCTTGGCAAACAATGGCAAACAGCCAACAGCAAACAGCAAACACGGACGTGTGGATGGGTGTTTGTCGTTGTTTGCATGTTTGTGTTTGTGTTGGGCAGTTTTCGGCATCGGTGTCGGTTTTTCTTGCCAGATCAAAGGATGTTTGGCAAACAGTTTGCGACGTATCCACACGTTTGGCAGCGATCAGTAATGCGCGTGAGCTTGCGGGAGGCGGTCGTATTTACTTGCTAGGGGTCGTTCCGAACCTACGCTCCGAGTGCAACCGAACGCTCTAACGCCGTTCCAAACATTAGAGCGTGACGTTCGGTTGTAACAACTTTCCCGTTCCAAACGTCAGAGCGTTGCAACCAAACAACCATCAAAATTGATGGTTGTAAAACGCTCTGACGTTTGTCTATGAAAACATGTCAATGTCATTTGACATTATTTTGTATTTTGATGTTTTTGTGTCTAATTTTCAAATAAATCATGGTAGCTTCGCAAAAAAAAACAGTTTTTATTTGATTTTGAATGAAGGAAAGTTTAAATTATTCCTATTTCAAGTGGAAAATGAGGACTTTGTTTTGACATTGACATTTAAAGTTCTTGGTCGTTCCTAACCTTAGAGTGAGTTAAATAACAACCGTTTGGTTGTTTTTTAACTGCACTCTAAGCCTCTGAACGCAACCCTACACTTTTTCGTTGGCGCGCAAAGCGTAAAAAATGTCTGATTGGTCAGCTCCTGCCATTCTGACATTTTTGGAGGCATATCAAAGATGCCGATCACAAAAATCGGCAAAAAGTTAATGATGCATGGACTCGCCTCAGCATTATAATGTATAAAAGTGTCAAGGAATTGAAAACCAAAAAAGAAATACTGACCATCCACCATCGTATTCGCTTTCTTCTTTTTTTTCTTTTTTCTTTCTCTTGTTTTAATTTATAATAAAAATATGTCAACCCGAAAGTAATAGCTGCCACAATCTCGTCGTCCGCCATGTTTGCCGATTCGGAATGTTATGAACGTCCGCCAAGCATGTGGATGGCTGTTTGTGTTGAGTGATTGTGGTTGGTGTTTGGGACTTTGTTTGCTGTTTGCGGTGTCTGTGACAAACAGTCAGCGTGTGAATGGGGCTTTACAATACGGCAAACATCGATGTTCGCCGTATTGTAAATTGATTGTAAAACATCGATTTATCGATGTTATTTTATGTGATGTTTTTATATCGATGTTTAGCCAGCCATTATTGAAATGTTTGGTACATTTAGCAGAGCCTGACCAGAGTCAATAACTTGTCTAGTGCTGCTATTAAATGTAATTTTATTTTATTTACTCTACACCTTCCTTATTGTAACTAAAGACACCTATTTAATAAACAATATTATTATAGATAAATTACATAGGTATTTAATAAAACATCAAAAATATTAAGAAAAACATCAATGTTTTTTGGGCGATGTTTTTTTTTGTACATCGATGTTTGTTCTGAAGCATCGTGCATTGATTGATACATCGATGTTTTTGCTTTCGATATTTGCATCCTAGGTAGCTAGACCACATCACCACAAACGCGTCTTGCTTCTTGCGCCTCAACAACCATTGCGCGCTGTCTCGATATGTCATCAGCCACTTAGCTCATGTCAGATGACGTAGTGGTTGCCAAGACGCAAGACGTGCACACGGTGATGTTATGGTTGCGGCGTAAGAATTATTTTCATTTAAGCAGCTTATATTTTTTTATTTTAAAATATGATTAGTTAGTAAAACGTAATAAGTGTTTTATATAATAAAATTTCATTTAATAGATTAATTTCACAATGGGTAACTAAAACGATTACCGTCAACAAACTATGCCTAGTAAATTGTTACGTAATCAATTATAATATAATATAATATAATATAATATAATATAATATAATATAATATAATATAATATAATATAATATAATATAATATAATATAATATAATATAATATAATATAATATAATATAATATAATATAATATAATATAATATAATATAATATAATATAATATAATATAATAGCATGTAATGTAATATAATTTAATATAATATTATGAAATATTCTATTATAGTTAAGCTATAAGTTATAAGTTTAGCCAAATACAAAGTTTCATTTAAAAAATAGAGTATTTATTATTTGATTATTTAACTAAATCTGCAGTCTCTTATTTACTATTATTATCCTATCGAAAACAATATTTTTTTATAATTACTTCCAAATAGCTGATAGGATATGTATAATCACATTATACTATCCTTTTTTATTTATTTAAAAGTAGTATCCTTTTCTATCCTCAGTCATATTTAAGTGCAATTTATTATTTATTTTTGGGCTCCATGAATCCAATGATTTCAGCGTAAGGAGACTCTTCTTGCTGTACGATTCTCGTGGTATCGGATCTTAAGATGGCCAAATCTGCGTACTGCACACGTAGATTTGCCTGGAAATCAAAGTATAAGGTATTTAATCATCATCATCATCATAATATCAGCCGCACAACACCCACTGCTGGGTATAAGCCTCCCCCAAGGATCTCCACTACAATCAATCCTGCACTGCCTGCATCCAGCGGCTTCCCACGACTTTCACTAAATCGTCGGTCCACCTTTTCGGGGGCCTAACCATGGAGCGTTGTCCAGTGTGCGGTTACCATAAAATATAATATATAAATTCATAACAATTGCTATTGAATAAAACAACAAAGGTTTAGGGGTTTTACAGATGATGTATTTCTGTTGCCGATTTAACAACTAAACCAAAAAAATACTAAAAACAGAATAAAATAAATATTTGAGTCGGTCTCCCATACAACAAAAGTGATTTTTTTCTGTTTGTTGGTACTGAACTCTTTGTGCGCGAGTCCGACTTGCACTTGGCCGGTTTTTATATCTCATGTGCTTACATATTTTTTTGTTGTGAAATAATTAAAATAATGACTTACGTAAGTTTCAACTTGATGAGGGTTCAATTGATTTTTCCGATGAAACCTGTAATAGCCAAAGAGCAACGCACTAAGTAACATCACTGCTCCAGCAACCGATCCGTATATTATGAGTTGTCCATTATCTACTGAAATTCACATTAGAATAAATACATACAATTAAATGAAATAAAACTAAATTAAATTAACTTACATAACAACTAAAAATACCCAATCAACATTACTACTGTAAACCAACTAAACGGGATAAAATTTAATGACCACCAAAAAAAACAATCGTTACCCTAAACAGCCTCATCCAAAAAAAATATAATATGTACAAACAAATAAATGAAACTTGTACCAAAATCTTTCGGGCTAATTAAGTCATGCCTGCACTACAAAAACTTTTCATAGCTCAAAAAGGCCATGCATGCACCAAATTTTAACTAGCAAAGTTTTGTGTCATTACTACCCAAATATATCACTACGTTTGCCATAAAATGTATGCATATAACCAAGTATATTATATTGATGGCAAATTGGTTGAGTCTCGCGTCGCTGCACAGAATACATAATAGTACGAAAGTACAGAAATTCACTCCGCATAGTAATTTAAATAAATAGCGACTCTTGCTTGCTCAGACACAATAAAGTGCAATTTATTTCGCAGTGGTCGCACACCGCTTCCTTGCCTACAGTTATATTCACCTACAGGTTGCCTCTCTTTCTATCGCGTAGGTCTTACCTCTTCTAACAACTTCAGTGTTGTCTTCTTCTAAATCCTTCAACGCTCGAGCGGCCCCATCGCATCTCGGGCAGCTCAACGGTACAACACAACAATGGAAAATATATTGTCTCATTTTCTGTGCTTGAAAGATTAAATACTTCATTACAAGTGAAAAAAATTACGTTTCAAATAAACCTAGGCTAGATGTACAGTTAACACCACATTAGACATCTTGAATTTAAGGCAGTTTTTATGCCACCGCCACCATACTGTTGCGGAACTGAACCGGTTTTTTTGAACTGAAGTTTTTTGAAGATCCACTCTTCCTTAAAATTTTAAAATTACACTAATGACTGCCTTATTAAGTTTTAAGATTATTGGTATGTAAACTGCCGCTTTAAATGGTAATAATTTTTTTTATTTATAATTAATAAATGAATGCAAACTAGTGTTTTTTTTGGGGCCGTTATTTTATTGAAAGCTCTAAGAAGTTCAGCCTTTAGTTAACATTTTACAGTAGTATCGGTAAACCTTTAGAACATCATTTATATTTTTTGGGTAAACAATGATTTTTGTATATGAATTTACTTTATGAGGATAAAATTGTGTAACATATTTGGATGAAATTTTTAAATAAAATGCGAGTACATATTTGGTGCATGCATGGCCTTCTTGGGTAGCTCAGCGATTTTTCTGAAGATACTTGCCTATTTTAAGGTTAGCAGACTTTACGTTTATTGGTGATAATTTCATATTAAAATGGGGATTAAATTCTGGTAAGTAGGTGCTTACGATTTTTTGGGCGTTACATTTCATTATATCTGGTGCTTGCTTAAACCTAAGCCCAACTAAACTACCCAATAACTTACTGCTCTAGCAACCGGTCCATAGGGTTATACGTTATACTACTTATTAAATTAAGACTTCTCAATTTATAATATATTTAACATTAATATAATTTATCGAGCTTAATAAAGGATCTAGACAGATGGTAGACCGCATGCAACAATCAACAGTTCTTCCGTGACCATTGCGCCGAAATATCGGATCCTCAAAAAGAAGCGGTACAGGGTGTACATCCCGACATAGTTTATTCTAATAAAAGCGTAAGGCCCTGTTCTAATTGGCCATCGGTCGCGCGATCAAGCGATTGCCTATTGTTCAGTTTCATCGCACGATGTAATCGCAACGCATGATCGCACGACTGATGCCAATTAGAACAGCGCCTAATTGGCCATCGTCGGTCATGCGATGGTGCGTCCGTCCGATGAAACTAGTCGTGCGACCGTGCGATCAAACCTACTGTCTCAGACCAATTATTTGGTCTGAGCCTACTGTAACGTCGGCGAAGAGTGAAAACCTCGTAAATCCTCTTTCTTGTCTAAAAAACTTTTGCCGAGTTTTTTGTCACTCGTGACCAGCTTCTGTCATTGACGAGGTTTTCATAAAATGGAATAGATAGCGTTGTACGCGTTTGAATGGAATATGAGTGAGATAGAGTCGTGAGATAAGAGGTTTTCTCTCAAAAACTGCAAAAAAATGTTCTAGACAAAAATGAGATTTACGAGGTTTTCACTCTTCGCTGACGTGATATCTATTGAATGTCCTAATTGACGGTCGCGCGATCATGCGATGCGACCAAATTCTCTATTGTTCAGTTTCATCGCACGATAAAATCGCAACGCATGATCGCACGACCGATGCCAATTAGGACAGGGCCAAGGTTGATAAACTGTCAAAGGTGTATAGATATTATTGAACTCGACTGTACCTAAGTAAAAATAGAATCGTTCTCAAAAGGTTATGCAAATAATTTAGTCTTAAATCTCATAAGGACTATTTAGTCGAAGAGCTCGGTGGCGCAGTGGTTTAGCGCCTGGCCCAGCGATTGCAGAGGTTAAGCAACGTTCGCAAGGGTCGGTCATGGGATGGGTGACCAAAAATTTATTATCTCGAGCTCCTCCGTGCTTTGGAAGGCACGTTAAGCCGTTGGTCCCGGCTGCATTTGCAGTCGTTAACACCTACCAATCGGCAATGGGCCCGCGTGGTGGGTTATAGCCCGTCCTCCTTATCCACCCATAAGGAAGGCCTGTGCCCCTGCAGTGGGGACATTAAAATGGCTGATGGACTGGACTGACTGGACTATTTAGTCAGATGCCGATATTAGTTATTAGTAGGCCTTAATTATACTTACAGTTATCAGCTTGACATTTGTCACTGCTGCTAAAATTATATGTTTGGATGCTTTGTATTTCCCGTTTTCTGAGCCGATTTATTTCACCAGTATATAAGAATCCTAAACAAATGAACTTAGAATTCACATGTTCTTCGTTAATTTCAAATGAATACATGTCATTATACTTTTCCATATAATTATCCCCTGAAAATAAAACAATTCCAAATTGCAAAACATTTAGCCATAAAAAACCAGCCAAGTGCGAATTGAACTCACGCACAAAGGGTTCCGTAGCAAAAAACAGCAAAAATATCACGTTTGTTGTATGGGAGCCCCACTTAAATATTTGTTTTATTCTGATTTTAGTGATTGTTGATTGTTTTTATAGCGGCAACAGAAATACATCATCTGTGAAAGATTCAACTATCTAGCTACCACGGTTCATAATATTATACACGCTGAAATTTTAATTATTTGGTTCCTGCCGTGTGGTGGTTCCACTCATGATTACAAGCAACTTTTACTATGGGGCCAACTCTCCTGCTCGCAAAAAAAATTCAGCTGTTCCATACATTAAGGTCCAGAAGGTACTGCACTTTTGTATGGAACAGCTGATTTCTTTTTGCGAGCAGGAGAGTTGGTCCCATAGTAAAAGTTGCTTGTAATCATGAGTGGAACCACCACACGGCGGGAACCAAATGATTAAAATTTGAGCGTGTATATCCTGATGACTGACAAAGAGATGGACAGTGGAGTCTTAGTAACAGTGTCCCGTTTTTACTTTTTTGGGTACGGACGGACTAATGAATGTAATTTGGTAAAAGCTTTTTAGTCCTTGTTTATTTCTTTCAACATTTCTTATTTTTTTACAATAAAAAATGTGATACTAAATTACTACAGTCTGTTTATCCTTACTTGTCTTATTTGATAAATTCTTCACCTAACTCTTTATTAAAAAAATCAATTTATAAAATACAACAAATTGTTTTCCACGCATATAATACGAAACAAACTACTTATTAATGACAATTTGCTTTAATAAAATTACATATTTTTAAATAAAAAGACGTATGACAACTGTCAAAAGTTTTTTACTAAATAGGACAAAGGATAAACAGACTGTACTATCCCCGCCAATTGGTAATGCAACTAGTGGCCATTTTCTTAACCTCAATAAGGAAAAACAATTATAAAAAAATCGTGCTCTAAAAAGTACGAAACAAGAAAATATTCGAGTCCAAAATTCAATAAAAAGGACAACCGTAGTCGCATGCCACTTTGTCCTAGACACGAACAACAGGATAGAGGTGGCATGCGACTACGGTTATCCTTTTCATTGAATTTTGGACTCGAATATTTTCTTGTTTCGTACTTTTTAGAGCACGATTTTTTCGTAGTCGGGTTTTAGTTCTTTAAACTTCTTTTTTAGTTTAAATATTTTGGGGTTGTAAATCGGGTGAAAGCAAGCAAAGCCACGGGCAAAAGCTATACATGTATTTGAAAAGTGGTCATTAAGCCCTTTCATTTGGTACCCAACACGGCATCATTAAAAATATTTTTTTGTTAATGACTTTAAGTCCTCTAGAAGGCGCCCTATTCAATTTAATGTAACATTACATAGCCTATATTCATTGGACGATTAAGACGCTTCTAACGATACTTCATTTGTCAAATTATAATAAGTAGTTTAGAAGTTATGAAGGAACAGATGAACATACATATTGGGGTTGTAAATTGGGTGAATGCAAGCAAAGCCACGGGCAAAAACTAACAATATAAATATATATTTGAAAAGTGCTCATTGAGACCTTTCATTTGATATCCAACACGGCATCATTAAAAATATTTTTTTTTTAGTTCATGTCTTTAACTCCTCTAGAGGGCGCTAAATTCAATTTAATGTGACGTTACATAGCTTATAACCAGTGGACAATTAAGACGCTTATAACGATACCTTATTTGTCAAATTATGATCAGTAGTTTAGAAGATACTATGAAACAGATGACCATACAAACATACATACATACATACAGGTCAAAATCATATACCCTCCGTTTTGGCTTTGCCGTAGTCGGGTAAAAATATTATGTATGTATATGGTCGCTGGAAATATGACGTATTTCTGCTAAGGAGTTACAGATGAGGTCAAAACAAATCTTTTTTTTTTGTTTTATAACTTTTTCTCGAAAAAATAATAATTTTTGAGTTAATTGAAATTAAGTATTTTTTTTACCAAAAGTCATATAATAAGTCTATGCCAAAAGTACGTTTTCAGACACAAAAATTTAAAATAAAAGATAACTACTCATTTGATTCTGGTTTTTTTATTATTTTAGGATAGAAAACATTCTAAGTGTTGATAATGAATAAAAAAAAGTACAGGTGTTTATAAAAAATTCAATCGTTAAACGCATTTTTTTTTTCCAGATTTTTTTGGAAATAGCAGCAAATATCTTTAAAAAAATCCAAGTAACTAAGCGTGCAAAATATTTTGAAAACATCGCCATCTATTCAGGTTTCAGTAGAGGTATAAAACGTATTAAGGCTTTAACATGCCTTAATCCGAGCGGGGCGATCCGTGATGGTGTGAAATTGAACGTAACTCTATTCACTTTGGGTTCAAATCAGTGCATGTTTCAACGTGGCGGTTGCGTTGAGTTGAGAACTAGCACCGAATTCTCAATTTTTACATGTTTTTATTAAATTTCTTCGCTTTCAAGTTAGTTAAAATAAGTCTGTTCAATTAAAGTTGAAGGTTTTAACATCGCCAATTTTTATGTGTTGGTTTTAACATAAACGAATGTTCTGTTTCCAAGAAATTTTGCAAATAGGACCAGAAACAGGGTCCACGGAATATTTTTTTACATCAAAGGTGGTAACATTTTTACAAATGCTTTCAATTAAATCTATTGTGTATTATTCCAAGTACATTATATATTTTTTCCATGATAGCTTCACGCCCGTAATGTTTCAATAATTTGACTTGAATATTGGGATTTGACCCTTCTTAGCGCCTTAATAACTTAAATAAAAAATTAGAAATTAAGACTTGACTAAATAGTAATCTGGTTTCATGTGAAAATAAAATCCTACTTCGTGCGCTTCGGAGGTGGCCGTAATATCCTACTTATATCATAAATGTGAAAGTTTGCTTGTTTGTTAATGTTTGTTAATCAATCACGCAAAACGGCTGAACGGATTTGGATGAAATTTAACACACAGATAATTTGTAAACCAGATTAAAACATAGGAGGATACTTTTATCTTTGTTAAAAAAAAAAAATTTAAACTGTTTATTTATGAATTATTTTTTACTATAAATACATTTGCAGGCAAATCTTAAAATTAAAGATTGTGAGGCCCTTGTTGCCCATCTATTGGTTAGGTAGGTTGGAATTTGGATGTTGATCCGACCTTTTGTGTAGGAATTGATCTTTTAAATAATATTTTTTCAATGTATTTTTAATTTGCATGGTATTTTTATCTTTGATTTTGTCTACAAAAATTTTAGGTAGTTCATTTAATATTTTGTGAAGGTTACACATCCATACTCTTTTACCATAGTTATTGGTACATTTAGGTATTTCAAACATGGTGAGATTTTGCAATGTACGCAAGGAACTTGTGTTGGTTTTTAACAGCTTAATATTTTGACTATTTTCTACAACAATTGCAAATTTAGCTTTATCGAAGACATTCATCACATTACAATACTGGAATAGTTGATCATAATTATCTTTAAGTTTATATTTAGTTTTAAGAGTAACAATAGTTTTCAGCAATCTAATTTGGAGGTTATAAATATTTTCTAGATAAGTCTTATAAGTTTGTCCATAGCTTGAGATACCATAACTAATAACAGAATCTGCTAATGCCATATACAGCAGTCTTAATGTATTATAAGGTAGTTTATTAAAGGTTCCCTAGGGATTTACTCGAATGTCAACACGGATGAAGGCGCGGGCGGAAGCTAGTTTGCCATAAATGGTAGTGCTTACTAAAATACTTTCGTCCGAGTGAGTTTGAGACAGGATTATTTTCCACCAATGAGTCAAAATGTTATACAGACGGCATTACAAATAACCATGCATATCAGCCATTTCTAATGCCATCGCTGCTGAGGAACAGGCCTCCCTTGTGACTTGTAGATGGATAAAGTGGACGGGTCATAACCCACCACATGGGCCCAATGCGGATTGGTCGGTGTTAACTCAATGCCTTACTTTGAGCCGTTGGTCCTGGCTGCATTTACAGTCGTTTTACCGACCAATCCGCATTGGGCCCACGTGGTGGGTTTCATGGCCCGTCCACTTTATCCATCCACAAGTCACAAGGAAGGCCTGTTCCTCAGCAACGAAGGCATTAAAAATGGCTGATATGCATGGTTATTTGTAATGCCGTCTGTATAACGTTTTGACTCATCGGCGGAAAATAATCCTGTCTCAAACTCACTCGGACGAAAGTATTTTTAGTAAGCACTGCCATTTATGGCAAACTAGCTTTCGCCCGCGCCTTCATCCGTGTTGACATTCGAGAAAATCCCTAGGGAACCTTTGACCAAGATAAAAGTATCCTCCTATGTTTTAATCCGGTTTACAAATTATCTGTGTGTTAAATTTCATCTAAATCCGTTCAGCCGTTTTGCGTGATTGATTAACAAACATTTAAACAAGCAAACTTTCACATTTATGGTATAAGTAGGATAAAACGGCCACCTCCGAAGCGCTCGAAGTAGGATTTTATTTTCACATGAAATCGGATTACTATTAGTTAAGTCTTAATTTTAAATTTTTTATTAAAGTTGTTAATAAGTTTTATACCTCAACTGAAAGCCAAATAAATGGTGATATTTTTAAAATATTTTGCACGCTTAGTTACTTGGAATTTTTTTAAGATATTTGCAGCTATTTCCAAAAAAATTTGGAAAAATAAAAAAAATAAATGCGTTTAAGGATTGATTTTTTTATAAACAACTGTGCTTTTTGTATTTTTTTATTTATTATCAACATTTAAAATGTTTTCCGTCCTAAAATAATAGAAAAACCAGAATCGAATGAGTAGTTATCTTTCATTTTAAATTTTTGTGTCAAAAACGTACTTTTGTTAAAAAAAAACTTAATTTAAATTCACTCAAAAACTATTAACTTTTCGAGAAAAGGTTATCTAACAAAAAAGATTTGTTTTGACCTCACCTATAACCCCTTAGCAGGAATACGTCATATTTCCAGTGACCCTGTATACTTAACATTAACACTATCATAATGAAATTATTAAATCAATAATTAATATTATGTATTAGAATTTTCTTGTTTCATTTCATTTTTAGATGCGGATGACGTTTACGTGGATGTTAATGTAACAAGATTCTTGCGCATCAATAGTAAGTAGGATAATAAAAATATTAAAGTTAAAAATGAGGCTATTACACAATTACATTCTTATACTTATGTAGCAAACAACTTAGTATAACAAATATTTTAAAAGTTAAGCCCAATATACTACGATACGGTTCTTTTTTGTGCCAAATTGTTATTTTATGTATAGTAAAATAAAACAAAGATATAACTATAGAACATACATACGTTGTTCTAGCCAGAATAAATCATGGATTAGTGGTCCATTTGCATGGCAATCCAATGTGATATTCTTTTTGAAGCATATAGTAGAATTTTTCAGTACTTCTGAAACGTAATAAACGCATAAGATTTATAAAATAAGCAAACGTGACAACAAGGCTATATAAGTTGAGAAGGAACTTACTAATTTGTTTTTTTTTGTCACTTGATTCATTTAATATGATTTTGTTAATTTTGCTGCTTGCACGTACTTCATAACTATTATCTATTGCATAACAAATCAAGTTTGTATTATTATCAAATAAATATAACGTAAGTTCTATGTTTAGCTCATTGTTAGAGTTACCAGTTAATTCAGATATTATTTCACCATTTTCTGTAATGAAAAAAAAACAAATAGGTACAATAATAATTAAAAAAATATTAAATTGTAACTTTTCAAAGAGACAGAATCTAGTAAATAAAAACTCGTCATACGTTTTGACACTCTCTCGCTTGCACATTTTATGTTTTCTCAAGATTTCTTAAGTCTGACCATCGAATTGCAAAAAGTGGCCACTTTAGCAATGAAAGTCCATTAAACTATACTAAAGGCCCAAAAATATTGTTTAAGTCATTATAAAAACCGGCCAAGTGCGAGTTGGACTCGCGCATGAGTCGCACACGAAGGGTTCCGTACCAAAAAACAGCAAATAAACATGTTTGTTGTGTGGAAGGGAGCCCTCTTTAAATATTTATTTTGTTTTGTTTTTAGTATTTGTTGTTACAGCGGCATTCCATTTCTAGTATTTGTTATTATAGTGGCAACAGAAATACATCATCTATGAAATTTTCAACTATCTAGCTATCACGGTTCATGAGATACAGCCTGGTGACAGACAGACAGACAAACAAACAGACAGATGGACAGTGGAGTCTTAGTAATAGGGTCCCTTTTTTACCCTTTGGGTACGGAACCCTACCACAAAGCTTGTTTGGAGTGAACTACAGAGATAATTCACAATTTCGTCTTTATTTAAGCATAATGTTTTTTTTTGTAGTGGCAGCGCTAGTGTGCAGAATAAGCGCTCTTTGGAGCAGTCTCTACAAGTGAGAGAATCGCGACGATGTTACGTATTTCCAGACAATTATCGCCGCGATAACATCGCCGTCTGTTAGAGATGGGAAATTGTTTCTGCCCGGGCGGGAAAATTGGGAAAAAACCCAGGCACATTGGGCATAAATCTTTTATGCCCAAATTAATGCCCAATCTGTGGGCAGAAAAAAACGATTGTTCAACAACGAATAAATGAAAAAGTTTTAAAGAAATAAAACGAAATATTAGTTTTTTAACAAATATTTATTATAATTTGACTTTAAGGTATATATTTTAATGATAAGTCTAAGCAAACAAAGGTAAATAGAATCAACATTTTTAAAAACTCGCTTATATTCGCCTTCTATCCATTCCGTGTCGCTGTCGGTACATTAAAGGGTTCTCGGGCAGTCGGGTAGTTTTGCCAAGTTTTATGTATAGTAGGCGAACTATCTCTCCAGATTCCCACTGTCCCTCGTGCCAGTTAGCCGACATTCACCGTAAATAATGAGCCTAATAAAAACTTTTAAAAGTGTCGGTAAATTGGACACTCGAACTATTATTGTATTTATTAGGAACTATTATTATTTAATTTCGAATCATTATTATAATATTATTATTAATTATTATTATTTTGAACCATTATTATATTCATTAGCTTATCTATATACACACATCAACTTTGTCTAGGGATACAGGTGCTATTTGCATACAAACGAGGTAACTTTGAAGCCTTGGTTTTATTGGGGGTTCTTTCGTGTCTCAAGACGCACACTATAGGAGCGGTAAATAATAATCCGACAACCGATTAATAGAACGTTTCTTTATTGACTGAATCACATACAAAGATTAAAATAGATTACTAATACGGATAGCTACATAAAAACATATTGCATATATGAAAGTGTAATACGAACTCCTACAGTACTTCCCCCTTTACAGAAATCAAAAACACAAAAAAATATTATGTGAATTTAGACACTTTTTACAAAATGACATAAAATAGAATGATATAAAAAATATTACTAGTAAACAAAATTATTATGATTTGATTACATTCAAATATTTTAAAACAGTTATAAAGTTTAGAAAAAAAATGTGAGCAAATTAATATTGCATAACTTTCTTACTTATTAATTTATCGCTATTTCAGCCAAAATAAATGTGGTGTCATTGCTGTAGCTAGTCGAGGGGTGAACCTCTGCGACTTGCAGGGGTCGCGACGTCTCTATGATCTTATCAGCAATGGCTGCAAGGTTTTCTAAATCTAGTGCTTCGCTAACTGCCAATACAGCTCGAACAGAGGGTGGAAGATGACCTTGCCATAACAAACGTAGAGTTTCGTCCGGGATTTTTTCTCGAGCCAAATCTCGCATGCGGCGCAAAAGCTGTGAAGGCTTTTGGTCGCCAAGTTCCATTTCTCCTAGTAACTTTTGGAATTGTCTAATTTCGGACTCTTCGTAGACCTTTAATAAGCGCTCCTTCAGTGCGTTGTACTTTTTTGTTTCTGGTGACTTTAAAAGTATATCGCTAACCTGCTGTATCACTTCCTTGCCCAATTTCGACACTACCAAATTGTATCTGCTGTCGTCACTCAATTTTTGTGGTCCTAAGACAGCTTCGCATTGTATGAACCAAAGACGTGGCTGGTCACACCAGAAATCCGGGATGCGTGATGAAACGGTGACGCCAGCCAGCTCTGAAGGCTGGGCTGGACCCGGATTATTATCTGCAGGAGCCACGGTTTGCTGTTGCGTAATGCTCATATTGAAAGTAGTCGGGGTCACCAATATTGGGGGTTCTTTCGTGTCTCAAGACGCACACTATAGGAGCGGTAAATAATAATCCAACAACCGATTAATAGAACGTTTCTTTACTGACTGAATCACATACAAAGATTAAAATAGATTACTAATACGGATAGCTACATAAAAACATATTGCATATATGAAAGTGTAATAGGAACTCCTACAGTTTCCTGCCAGGGATATATTTTGCTGTGATCTGATGACGGCTATCCAGGGAGTGAATGGAGGAGATTCAGATCGCTACACACACCCAACTGATCCGACCAGCATTCTAAAAACGTAATGGACATGTTTAAAAAAACCGCGAAAATAGCATGAAAATGTATGGAAATCCTCAAACTGAGAACTCTGACCCATTACTCTTTTAGAATGCGGATCAGATCAGTTGGGTTTGTATGGCGATCTGAATCTACTCCATTCACTCCCTAGATGGCCATCATCAGATTACAGCACGGTACATCCTTGGCAGAAAACCAAGGCTTCAAAGTTACCTCGTTTGTATGAAAATAACACCTGTATCCCTAGACAAAGTTGATGTGTATAGCTGGGTTCTACCTTTTTTTTATACGTACCTACCTAATAAGAATAGTAGTAGGGTAGGTATCTTGCATTACGGATGTCAGCAAAATGTCAGATAAATAATCTATACTTCTATAGGAATACCTAGTATCCCCGTAAATTACATAAAAACCTGGCGGCCATTTTTTTAAATCCAAAAACGAAAAATAATTGTATTTCTTATATTTTTTATTTCCTAGATCCTATCTTATTGGAAATAATAATTAAATAATTAAGTGGATGACGTTAACGTGGATGTTAATGTTAACAATGTTCTTCGTATTTCCAATTTGGGGGATAGTTCCTACAATGAGAGTAAATGATTAATTTACTTCTTCGATTAATAAACCATTTATACCGACTCGTTTACTGGTAGACTTATGATAAGATAATACAGATTTATAAACAAAGTTTATTCCGTCATTTCGCACAAACTCGTCGATCTCGCTATTCGCCAAAAGTTTTGCCCATCGGCGAACACCGGGAATGTAGGGAGCCACTCTCGTGTGCTCTTGCTAATGCCGTTGTTTGACAAAAATTTTGTTTCTCGGCATAAACGATGAATGGCAACCTACTAGCATTAACCTCACCGAGTGGTGCGGGGTGGCCAAGCGAGTTTAAATCGGGAGTGTCCTTCTCTACTTGTATTTTCATATGATTATTTCTTTAATATATTTTTTCCACTTTCGAAGATTTTGTGACAAATATATACTTACGTCTACGATTCACATAAAATATTTTGATTAGGTAATCCAAATTCATGAAAATATAAACTTATGAACGATAATCTTAACTAATTTAATTAAAAATAACTATATTTTAATGTTTAAATAAATTTTGTGGATCAATTTTGTAACAAAAAACCCGACTACGGAAAAATCGTGCTCTAAAAAGTAAGAAACAAGAAAATATTCGAGTCCAAAATTCAATAAAAAGGATAACCGTAGTCGCATGCCACTTTGTCCTAGACACGTACGACACGAACAACAGGCTGGAGGTGGCATGCGACTACGGTTATCCTTTTTATTGAATTTTGGACTCGAATATTTTCTTGTTTCTTACTTTTTAGAGCACGATTTTTCCGTAGTCGGGTTTTAGTTTTAAAACTTCTTTTTTATTTTAAATATTTTGGAGTTGTCAAAGGGTGAAAGCAAGCAAAGCCACGGGCAAAAGCTAACAATATATACATATTTGAAAAGTGCTCATTAAGCCCTTTCATTTGGTACCCAACACGGCATTATTAAAAAATATTTTTTTTTAGTTCATGTCTTTAACTCCTCTAGAGGGCGCCACATTCAATTTAATGTGACGTCATATAGCCTATGTTCATTGGACGAGTAAGACGCTTCTAACGATACCTCATTTGTCAAATTATAACAAGTAGTTTAGAAGTTATGACGGAACAGATGAATTTACAAACATACATACATACATACATACATACATACAGGTCAAAATCATATACCCTCCGTTTTGGCTTCGCCGTAGTCGGGTAAAAAATAAATGCCCAGATAAATGCCCAGTGGGCGGGAATCTATGGGCGTTTATTGGGAATATTTCCAATCTGCCAAAAATGCCCGGCATTTTCCCCATCAGTACCGTCTGTAGACAGACACGCAGAGAGTGTAACTATAGAAATAAGTGGCACGCCGATAACATCGTCAGCGATTCTCTCGCTCGTGGAGACAGCCCCTTTAGGTGGGACCATATCTATTCTGTGCCATCACTCTGGTGACGGACGAGTTTTTTTTTGTATTTTATTTAACTGAAACTTTGAATTAGGTATAGTATAACCAATAGATATGCAAAAAGTGAATTAATTAGTCTGACCATAATTAATTTTGTGCTTTAACACAGAATAGATGAGTACTAAAAAGATTACCTACCACTTTTAGGTTTAGTTATGTTGTCGCAATTAAAATAAACCGCTGCTGCCGGGCTTAGTATTTAAATATCCCATTAATAGTCGCCTTTGTTATTTCCAGTCACATTATTAAATATAGTATTATGTTATTATTATTATTATATGAAATACACTAATAATAATGATGAATTGATTTAAATTTATATATAACCTATTTACTGTACATTATATCTTTTATTATAAGTAAAATTATAATAATTTTAATTAATTAAGTAAATAAATGTATGAAATACCAATAATAATAATATTATATAATTTAACTCATCCTGCCAACGCCCTTGCAGGCTGTCACAGTACTATTTAACCTTAATATTGTCAACTTTATACCATGTGACTGTGCAATAAAGAAATTATGAAATTAAATATATTTAAACAAGTTCTTCTAGTCTAGTTATAAACTCCATACCTTAATTATGGGCTTACCTTTTTTATGAGCCCATTTTACAAACAGTTCAGGGTTATCAGATTTACAGAACAAAGTTATTGTTTTACCCTCCGATTCGCGAATTACTTCTGTTTCTTTCGACTGGTCACCGTAGGTCAATCTATACTCTGTAATTAAAAAAAAGTTATGTTTTAAATCTCTATATGTGTGATAATTTCTAGACGTGTCGTCTTATTTTTTTAACCCCCGACCCAAAAAGAGAGGGTTGTTATAAGTTTAACGTGTTTGTGTATCCATCTGTGGTATCGTAGCTCCTAAACGGATGAACCGATTTTAGTTTGTTTTTTTTTTAACTTACAAGTAAGAAAAATATTTACTTGCCGTAGTTATGGAAATTCTTTACTGTAGTTGTCGTTACTGGTGGTGGTGTTGATTCTAAAAATAAATAAAAATAAAGTTATCATCAGGCACTCACTTTCAAAACTGCAAAAATAACAGTTTTGTTGCATCTGCGTTTGCGTTACCATGTATTCTAAAGGATGTCACCAAAAATGGCCCAAATGATGTACCGAGGTACACTCTTCGGAAAAAAATACCCTATAATATCCTGAGTAATATACCATTAATATTTTTTTCTGGTTATTTGGAAACAAGAAAAAAAAATGCACTCGATAGAAGAACCTATTACACAGATTATATCATATTCAGCTCATACTTGAATCAACTGTCAAGTTGACAGTTGTCATTGTCAGTTGAAGATGATTTTATTAAACTCAGAACTCGGAATGACATTTCTCTCATGACGTTTTGTTTGACAGTTCTTTTGACGTTTCTTCCCTACTCAAAGTATTAAACTAAAGTGAATATCCAGTATTGCTATATAATTTAATTGTGTTACGAGTAGGTAGTTCACACTTTTAAAATATATTTCAATGTTTTGAATAAAGATTGAAGTAAAATAACATTATTTTTGGAATCCTCGTATTTTTCCCTACATTTTGGTATACATGTACCTCAGGTACATAAAATGGGCTGAAATGTATGAACGATTAGCGACCTCCTTTTCGATTCTGAATGGACGCCATTTTCGTGGCAATTAAGGACTTACAGTGTTACAGTACATTCACAGTTAGTTTAGCTCTAAACAATAACGGGAAGTTAGCATCTTGTCTAGGATGGTTTGATGATTCGAGGCAATGTAATTAGCTTCCCGTACAGTACAAGGCTTTTATTATAGAATAGTGTATAGTACTTTTACTTACTTACTTTTACTAAAATTTTCTTTGTAAAATTAATAATTTTCAAATTGGTTCGTGTGGCCATGTGAAATGACCAGTGCGGGAAGTAGGAAGTGTGCGGGAAGTGCCTAAGTATTGAATTTCATTTCCGCATTGTTCATCAGTCCACTACTTAACCCCCAGTATTTTTTTTTCTAATGTAGGTATTGCTAATATTTCAGAGTATCAGTAAGAAAATGTCATTTTCCGATGTAAAATAACCGTGAACGCACTGTAGAGTCTGGTCAACGAAAGATGAGATTGAAATGGCGGCGCCACTTTCCCTGTTAAACTAACGTTTAGAGGTTAAGTTATTGGAAACTGAACCTAAAAATAAGGCGCAAAATTAGTTCAATTTTCAAACGAGTCTCTTGTTGTTATAGTGGCAACAGAAATACATCATCTGTGAAAATTTCAACTGTCCAGCTATCACGGTTCATGAGATACAGCCTGGTGACAGACAGACAGACAGACAGAGAGTGGAGTCTTAGTAATAGGGTCCCGTTTTTACCCTTTGGGTACGGAACCCTAAAAACAGAATCCTTATAGGATCACTTTGTCGTCCATCAGTCTGCCTGTCTGTCTGTCTATCTGTCAAGAGGGGTTGTCTTTAGAAATGGGGCACCTGATTTATTTGTAGAGTTTTGAAAGGCCTTTCAAATGATGACACTAGACTCCCGGCGAGAATAGGTCATTCGGCATTTTGTTCGCACGGCGTGTACACAAACGAAATAGGGCTCAATATGCTGATAAATGTATGTGCTACTCAGTGTCAGTGGTATGGGTCGCATTCTTGTAGGTCATATTTCATTTTAGCATCCTAGCGTTTCTATAATAAATAAATAAAGACAATACAAACGTTTATTATGTTTGTATTGTACGACACATTTTCACAATGCTTAAAGTAAATATTTCTGTTTTATTAACAAAAGTTTAATAACATTAAACATATACTCACACACATACTGTAAAATAACTTTTTTCTGCCGGTCCGTACCATGGGCAACAGCGTCGCTTAACCACTGCTAAGGTTAAAATCGCTTGCACGCCGCGCCCGCTGTCACATACGTTTAGTTCGTGCAGGGGCGATACGCGCGCACACGAATTTTGTTGCAAACTGGTTAAGCGACGCTGTTGCCCATAGTACATAAAGAATAATACATATTTTGAAAAGTGGGATTGAATTCTTCAATTTAAAACTGGTTTGGTTTCTGTACGCGAACTTTCATCAAGTAGGTCAAATATGCCCAATGACCTTTGTATTTTTGTTTTTATGATTATTTTAGCGTGGTAATGGGGGGTTTCCCTCTTCCTAATCTAATCTAAAGCCTTCCTAATCTAAATCCTTATTTCAGGCGCCCCATTTCTAAAGATTAGCCGTAATATCGTTATTGAAATTCTAGATTTTAAGCATTTACAATGCTCTTTTTATATTAAGATTAATTAAAAAAATAATTTAATAAAAAAATTGACTCACCCGTTGCAGTCTGAGCTGCTACGGGTGAGTCAATGTTTTCTAATATTTTTTCTCTTAAATTAATTATCTTAATATAAGTAATATCGTCTTATAGGTACTACAAGTAAATTATAAAAAATATGGTCTTTATTTAAGTACCAACAAATTTGTGTGGAACTTTCGGTGGGCGAGTCCGATTCGCACTTATTCGGTTTTTCATTCGTACTTACTTGATTTATTAGCATAATATGTTTACACATTATATTAAATGACTGAAATTACGACCCTTCTTTGTAAATAAATTATATATTTAATGTTATGCGCAATGGAATACTCTGAATGACATTGAAATGTTTTGAGTACTTAAGGTTAACGCACATTTAGGCGGGCCGCATCGCAAAAATCCGCTCAAATCGCTCCCATACATTTTATATGAACTATCGCACACTATGCCGGGGCGGAGCGGGCCGCATAATCCGTCGCGCATTTTGTTGCGATGCGATGCGGCCCGCCCCGCCCCGCCCCGCTGCGCCCCGACTCAGTGTGCTATAGCAAGCGGATTTATCGATCGGGAGTCATCCGAAAATACCCCAAAACTTTTTTGTCGTATAAAAGACTGAAAAAAAGATATCTAGATATACTTTTTCTTAATTTTTTATATTGATATCTATAGATATCCTATATAATTTTGTAAAAATACCCTTAATTAAAATTCCCTACTTGTTTTTTTCCTTTAGAAATAAAAAACATACTTATGTTCAATATTATTATGGCACATAACAATGAAAGTATCCTCTGCACTGACGTCCTTGTAAAATGGACGTCGTCAGTGATCCTCTGCATCACTATATTTTTTGTTATACATTTATTAGAAGTGGCACTCGCCATAGAAAAAATACTTAACTTGTATTTAATTAAATTAAATTTGGTCTTAAAATTAAGCCACTATTTTCCTTTTTTGAAATTAAAAAACGCATTGTTTATTTGGCTTCTGATTTGGCATTGATCTGTCATTTGGTTGACAGATACCACAGCCAGAAATAAAAAACCGGCCAAGTTCGTGTCGGGCCACGCGCAGTAGGGTTCCGTGGTTACCATATACCATACCTTATTTAATACCACTATCATTTTTCATCTGCAAAAATAACTTCTTATAGGAGTACAAACTTTTTCATAGTGTTTGTATAAATGACAAAAAATATATTTGCGGTTTTTTTTTATTTTTTTATTTGATCTTATAAAAGATGCTATATCTCTAAAACTACTAAATATATATGTCATTGAAACCAATTTTCGTGAAAAGTGTTTATTAAGTTCTACAGCATTTATTATTTTTTAGATTTTTCTCTCTCTTATTTTAAAAGTTTGAGGGGGGAGACACACATTTGACTACTTTTGAAGTGTATATCTTTCAAACGGTTGACTTTGAGAAAAAATGGTTTGAGGAACCTCAATGTCATTTTTAAAAACCTATCTATAGACACCCCGCACGTATAGGTTTAATGAAAAACATTTTTTTTCAGTTTCAGTTCCATGTATGGGTTAATCTTTTTAGGGTTCCGTACCCAAAGGGTTAGGACCCTATTACTAAGACTCCGCTGTCCGTCTGTCTGTCTGTCTGTCACCAGCTGTATCTCATGAACCGTGATAGCTAAACAGTTGAAATTTTCACATATGATATATTTCTGTTGCCGCTTTAACAACAAATACTAAAAACAGAATAAAATAAATAATAAAGGGGGACTCCCATTCAACAAACGTGATTTTTTTTACCGTTTTTTGCTCGATATTAATAACGACAATAGGAAGACAATTTTAATTTTCACAAATCATGTATTTTCATTGCTTCTATAACAACAAATACTAAAAACAGAATAAAATTGATAATTAAGGGGGGCTCCCATACAACAAACTTGATTTTTAGCCGTTTTTTGGTACGGAACCCTTCGTGCATGAGTCCGACTCGCACTTGGCCGGTTTTTTTTATTTTTGTCTAAAAATCGTAAAGCAGTTCACAGAATACCTACTATTACTTACTTATAATAAATAAGTTTCAACTGTGTAATCCTAATACTTTTATAATAAAGTGGCTGTGACATACGGACGGACAGACAGACAGACATGACGATTCTATAAGGGCTCCGTTTTTTCCATTGGGCTCCGTAACCCTAAAAAGTACAGCAGATTATGAATCACAGATTAAAGATTTTAAAAGGTATACAACTTTAGCATTAAAGTCCGGGTCTCATTTGTCAAACATTGTTTTTATAAGAGTAAAGTTAACACAAGAGATACAGTAGGAAAATCTATACCCTAATTATTATTAGGGTAATTACCCTGCCGGATAATTTTTACCCTAAATCTAGGGTAAATTACCCTAAGCTGGCACAACTGTACTCAAAATCCGTCGATGCGATGCGACCCGGCCCGTCACAGTGTGCTATAGGAGCATTTTGCGATGCACTGCGGCCCGGCCCGCCCCGTTGCGACCCGCCTAAATGTGCGTTAACCTTTAAATTACGTTTTTTATGATATTTGTTTTTATTTGGCTCACAAAACTAATTACAATCTGGTTACATTAATTAACAGTTAAAAACACGTTTAAGGTTGTAACCTTCTCGATGCAAGCACAACATGCATATATAGTAAAAACACAAATATGGACTACCTTAGTCGCGATTTTCACAGAATCAGTCTAAAGTGATCAAAAAAGTTTAAAAAATATAATAAGAATTCTAATCACAAACTAATCAATAAAATATTATAAATGTACACACCTGGATATTTATCATTGTTGCATGTCATATTAAAATTGCAAGTACAACCTCCATATGAGACACATGGGTGTTCCGATGCTGAAACTATTTTTTATGTTATTTATACCCTTCCATATTTTTTTTAAATTATTGAAAACTAGCTGCCGCCCGCGACTTCGTCTGCGTGGAAAGTTTTTTTGCTATCCCTCGGGAACAATCCTTTTTTTCGGGATGAAAGGTACCCTATGTCCTTTTCTGTACCCCTGACAACGTGTATGCAAAAGTTCATGATGATCGGTTCAGTTGTTAAGACGTGAAGGCGTAACAAACAAACAAACAAACAAACGGACTTTCGCATTTATAATATAAGTAAGGATAAGCACAGTCAGTCCAGTTACGAGCAATGAAAATATTATATGAATCTCTATGCTATGTCTGAATTTCTTAGAAATAGAAAATTACTCTAATATGGCCAGTAGACAGTAGTTTGTATCTGCAACCTACATTTATGTAGGTTTTTTTTTTAATAAAATGTATTGTATTCTATTCAGATAATAGTGTGATTTACTGGCTGTTTGGTAATAGCCTTATAAAGCCGAATATGGTAGATAAGATATGCATTATTGCATACATACCAGTTACAATAAAAAAGGAAAAAAGTAAAAAAAATAAAACACTCATCGAGAGTTAAAAAGCCGCGCTGGATTACAATTGGATTAAAAAAGGCTACTGTGGTTAAAAGAAATCTACGTTTTCTTTATTATAAACATCCGAACTGTAAAAACTATAGAAATAGAATGTCAAAGAACAACAAAGTCAATAAACAGGTGATCCGAAAATAAAACGAATCAATACATTTTATATGAGATACGTAAAAATATGACTTAGAACAAAGAACCAATTTAGACATAAACTTAATAAAAAACCGGTCAAGAGCGAGTCGGACTCGCGCACCGAGGGTTCCGTACAATCATAAATATATTTGGATATGTTACTTTAGTACAGTCTTGAAAAAAGTAGGATAAACGGCAGACAGGTGGAAGGGCGAACAGGCGGACAGTTAATTTACAAATCTTAACCACAGCTGCTTTTTGGTGACTGAAAAACGTTTCAGCCACTCCACATTGCAAACTGTTTATATTACTAAGTAGGAACTTATTCTTCGTTTATTCGTACGGCAAATATAGGTAATTATACTAGAACCAGCCACCAATTTATTATTGTAGAGTTAGGTTGCGCCATCTCTTAACCGATAGTGGAACTATAAATTTTCTTCTTAGGTTATTTTAGCTTAGGACAGCGCCATCTGTTGACTGGTAGTGAAAACTAAAGAATTTTTGTTTGTTTTTTGAATTTCTAAAAAAGTGTGTTATATTAAGACATCGTTTTATTTTTCCTGTAATTTTTACATAAACTACTATCACATAGAATTATTTCAGATTTTTCTCTTTGCAAACTTCGGAGATAAGGGGGGGGGAACGGTATTTTTTTTTACATTTTTCATCATATGTCGAAAACTATGCGGACTAAGAAAAAAGGAAAAAATGTTTTAAAATGTGCAAACAGCGCTCTTTCATATGATACCCCACACGCCCTAGTCACCTCACTTCAAATTTTTAAGACCCCTTTTCAGTCCCTTTTGTAAAAACATATTAATTTTTTTATTTCTTTCTTATTTGCAAAATAGTTGGGCAAATGTCATCTTAAACTATTCCAAATTTCAAGTTGATACCATTAGTAGTTCTCGAGATATCCAGCTGTGACAGACAGACAGACAGACTGAGTCACACCATAAGGGTTCCTTTTTTACCATTTTGGCACGGAACCCTAAAAAGTGGCTAATTCAAAATTGTTTTTATAGTTTAAGTGAGTACTTTGACCATAAAATATAACAATAGTATTGTATTATTGAATGAATTGAATTTTGACATTATTAATTTAACTTGACATTAAGTATTAATTTAATTTGAATATTGTATTTTTTTTTCTTTTGCATGCCCAGGTTGGGTGAATGTGTCCTGCTCTTTGATTTATTTTTAAGATCTTATTTCATGTACCGCATTCTTGCAAAATAAAGCTTATTCTTATTCTGCTTATTCTTATTCTACATCAACCCCGGAAAATTAGTATAAACCCTGAAAACCATTTACCTATATATATTTTCTTTTTTTAGGGTTCCGTACCCAAAGGGTAAAAACGGGACCCTATTACTAAGACTCCGCTGTCCGTCTGTCTGTCTGTCTGTCTGTCACCAGGCTGTATCTCATGAACCGTGATAGCTAGAAAGTTGAAATTTTCACAGATGATGTATTTCTGTTGCCGCTATAACAACAAATACTAAAAACAGAACAAAATTAATATTTAAGGGGGGCTTCCATACAACAAACGTATTTTTTTTGCCGTTTTTGGTACGGAACCCTTCGTGCGCGAGTCCGACTCGCACTTGGCCGGTTTTTTTCTTTTGATGATAAACTGCAATGCAACCCTAGATTGAAATTCTGTTTTCTTTTGCTCATTAATAGTATAGGTCAGGGTCTCTAAACTACGGCCCGCGGGCCAGCTGTGGCCCGCGAGCACCAACAACCAGGGGGTCAAGTCTGCTAATGTTTTCGTCAAAATCGTAGTTCAATGGTGTTTGAATGGTAATGCTTTTAGACACAGTTCCTGTTTCTAAAACCCAAAACTGAAACACACTGTGTTTCTTAATCCCAAAACGGAAACATATTGTGTCTTGATTATGGGTTTAAGAAACAAGAACTGTGTTAAAAAGCATTACCATTAGAACACCATTGAACTACGATTTTGACGAAAACATTAGCAGACTTGACCCCCAGGCCCGCGAAAGCGGCAAAATCGTACTAACAAAATGTAATTTAGTACGATTTGGTACGATGAGCTAGCTAGGTCCTGGCCCTTGGGACTTCGTGGAGGAATTAGTCTGGTCCTTAGGCTATGCTATGCTATGCCGTGGTATAGGTTATCGAATCTATATCTGTACATTATAACAAAACTGTAACTGTCCGCGAATCACGCAAAAACCGCTAAACAGATTTTGATGTGGTTTTCTTTGCTTGGTAGCTAGGGGTCCTTTAACTTTCGGGGGTTTCATCTAATTCTGGTGGGTAGAACTAGAGAAACAGCTTAAACTCTCCTTAGTACCTACTATAACTATACCTTTTATACACTAAAGAGATAATTTAAACTGGTTACCTTATTGTAAGTCGCGGGCATAAGGAATACCTACTGGGGATTTTTCTACTGTCCACGTTGCGTCTAGAGTTATCATTTTGCATTTTTCTATACGAATAAAAAACTTAAGCCATGTGCACTGAATTATTATTTCTAGCGTAAATTTTACCTCGATGGCCATGTGTCGGTATTCAGGGTTTATAATGATTTTCCGGGGTTGTATAGAAATATGGTTTTATAAGGCTATTACCAAACAGCCTATAGTTCTATGTTGTGTATTTTTCATTGTTCGTGACTGTTTATTAGACTTTCACAAAACAATATTGTGTATGCTGAGCTGACATGTATAGGTTTCATTTGGAGACATCCAATTAAGCAAAACTTAGTATTTTTTTCCAGTTTAATTAAGAGGCATATTACGTTTCAACTGTGATTTTTGCGTAAAATGGCCAATTTTGGGGTTCTCGATCTCAGAAACAAAAATACATTAATAGTTTTGACTTATTGAATAGTGTAGAATAGCTGTTGGAATAGATCATAGCTGCCGCGCTTTTTTGAAAATTTGCTTAACTTTATAATTAAAACCGAAATTGCAGAGAAAGATTTACATAAAATGCGTGAAGGCACTTTTTTGGGGTCATGGATTGAACTACTGTGCTAAACAAATGAAATAAAAAATTTTGAATATTATCTATAATAGTTCATAGCGGCCTCGGAATTTTGAAATTATGTATGGAATACGTGAAAAAAAAAATCCCAATCAAAAACCATAAAACTACTAAAAACGATCAGAATTAACTGTGAATTTCCCCTAGATACATAATTATCCTACTAATATTATAAATGTGAAAGTTTGTGGGTTTGGATGTTTGTTCCTCAATCACGCAAAAGCAACTGAACAGATTTGGTTGAAATTTGGCACACAGATAGTAGATAGCCTAGATTAAAACATAAAATACTTTTTATCCAGATATTCCCACGGGAACGGGAACCACGTGGGTGAAACCGCGGGCGGCCGCTAGTTGTTGCATAAAATTTATCTCGCGTAATCTTTATTTCATAAAAAAACAAATTTCATACTTTTATTTGTTGTTTGTACTTATTTTTCTTTCTGTGTATGTTCAAAGTTGACTCTAAGAAATCGTTCACCAACTTTAATTTTCCTTTCTAACCCTTTTACTTTCCAGTGTATCATCATATTACTTTTTGTCGCGAACACATATGAATGTACTATGCGTGCCAAATAAGAATAGTATCGACAACTTCACGTCACTGGTAAATTTTGTACTGCTAGCAAAAAATCCAATGATCGTTTGCCATGCTGATCGATGCCAGCATAAATAAAAATCATATTTTTATATATTTCGTTTCTTTTTATGCACATTCTATACATTATGGAGTTATCAATTCTACCAAACAGTAACAAAATTGTCCAGTGCCGTGAAGTTGTCGATACTATTCTTATTTGGCGCGCATAGTATTTAGTAGACCCAAAGGTTTCTCTAGGTTGTAGCGCTAAAATCCGTCAAAATCGAAATTTCGACGAAAAAATGCTAAAATAATGCGATTGGAATTTTTGGCACTTAGCGCCGTTAAGGCTGCATGTTCATTGATGCGGAACGAAGTGGCGCGGAGGAGAATCGAGGAAATATTAACCAATAGGATTGCATAAAATCTCCGCTCCGTAATCCTATTGGTTAATATTTCCTTCCTCGTTTCTCCACTCCGCTGCTTCGCTCCGCGTCAATAGACAGGCAGCCTAAAGATATAGCCTAAACGTTTAATATGTCCACTTCTTGTCAAACAATCAAACTGATCAACTTTTACTATGGTACCAACTCTGAAAATGCGTAAAAAAAATCACCTGTGTCATACAAAAATTAATAAAGAAAATTTCAAAATGTATAAAACAGCTGATTTTTTCGCGAGTTTAGAGACTTTAGAGTTGTTCAGTTTGATGGTCCCTATAGAGTGGTCAACGAAAGATGAACCGGAAATGGAGGCGCCACTTTCCCTGTTAAATTAACCTTTAGAGGTTATGTTATTGGAAACTGAACCTTAAAATAAGATGCAAAAACAGTTCCATTTCGAGTCTCATCTTTCCTTGACCAAACTATATCTACCATATACGGCATTAGGGGATATTTTTTAACAGGTTGTGTAGAAAAATAACAATAATACCTGTGGATACGGTTCTAGCCGCTGATAATTTAAAAGGTAGTTGATAATCGCAAACTAGTTCTTTTTTACTAGTGTAAAATCTTATGTATATGTCAGAAGTTTTATAATGTTTACTTAAATATTTGACAAAAGTGATAATATGGTCTGTTGAAATTAAATTGTCTTGTCTTAATGATATTCTGTGAGGTTTACCATCACTAGGGGCTGCAAAAAATAATAAAAACAAGTTAGTTAATATGAAAATATATTGGTTGCAATGCAAACATTGGATTCCTATTTTTGAATTGTATCGAGTGCTGACAGAATCAAGGATTCATTCATTCAATTAATTATAAAATTACTAATTTCATCTTTTTAACTGCATATAATTAACATAAACTTATATTAACAACTTAAGTAAATATTATAATTTATGATACCTGGTTCTAGTTGGCATTTCAAGATTAAACATGCACTCTCAAAAATACAACTGTAAAAACTGCACCCAAGCAGATGACTCAGCTCTTATCGGCGATTTGAAAATGAAAATAGAAACATCACCAAGACATTCTGCCACAGCTTTCTCTATTTGCAAGTCATGAACATTAGTTTGGCAACGTCTGTTACTGTCAGTTCGTGGTCATGTCGTCAGTCAGTCTCCATACTAAATGTATGGGAATATTTCAATTTTAATTAAATTTTTCGTTGTAGGTAATCGTGTAGGGTTGAAAATATTAAAATAATTTAGTCCTTTAATTGAAATGCTTTATATATTAAATACTAAGAAAAATATTAAGGTTAACCAGAAAAAATCTCTGTCAAAGATGTCATCTTTTTTGTTGATTTTCTTCAGCAGGGAGTTGATTAACACGCCCTCTAGCAATAAATGATATATGTATGTATCATTAGAAAGGTTGCCCATGGTACTTCTTCAGTTTCACATAATGTGTGTAATATACAAATAAGCTTATAATAATTATGGAAAAATATCTATTCATGCAGATAATTATCATGATGTTATAATACCTCCAAACATCCATACTTCATATTTTTTAGCATTACGAGGTATTCCGGTAAGGTTTAAACGCACATTTAATTTGTCATCAGATTTAAAATAAACTATCTCTTTAGCAGAAGGTTCTTTTCCTGAAAGAAAAATATCGAATTATATCCCTGTCTAAAAAGTTGGTATAGTTTATTTATTTAAAAAAATCACTACTATGTATTTCTATTTTTATATGAGAAACTGCATCAAAATTATGTTTTGCTTTTGCCTATTTATCGAGTTGACCATTAAAAAAATAATCTAATTGCCTCTAGGGTTGTCACTTTGCAGTTATCCATATAAATTAAAAATAAAGTTTTTAGCCCTGTAATGGTTTTCATGGGTTTAAAATGATTTTTTGGGGTCGTATGCATGGTACTATATATGTTACCGGCAATGTGTATAATCCGGCATTGTATACAATGCCTAGGCATTGTATACAATGCCTAAAACGATCAGGCAATGTATGAAATATAATTCATTTTATACTTTGCCTAGGCATTGTATACAATGCCTGCTGGTCCACCGGCAATGTGTAAAATAAGTATATTTCTGTTGTCTGTTATAAAAAAATAACCTCGAAATTTAAGGCTCACGCTGCGCTGCGCTTCGCGCTCGCCTTAAATTTCTAACCTATACGCGGGACCTACAGGAGTGAAGCAGGTTCGATTCCAAACTCAAATTTCTGTTGTCTGTTATAAAAAAATAACCTAGAAATTTAAGGCTCACGCTCCGCTGCGCTCCGCGCTCGCCTTAAATTTCTAACCTATACGCGGGACCTACAGGAGTAAAACAGGTTCGATTCCAAAGAGCCCTCCTCGAGCCCCCCTCGAGCCCCCCTCGAGCCCCCCTCGAGCCCCCCTCGAGCCCCCCTCGAGCCCCCCTCGAGCCCCCTCGAGCCCCCTCGAGCCCCCCTCGAGCCCCCTCGAGCCCCCCTCGAGCCCCCCTCGAGCCCCCCTCGAGCCCCCTCGAGCCCCCCTCGAGCCCCCTCGAGCCCCCCTCGAGCCCCCTCGAGCCCCCCTCGAGCCCCTATCGAGCCCCCCTCGAGCCCCCCATCGAACCCTCCTCGAGCTTTCCCCGAGCCCCCCCCTCGAGCTTTCCTCAAGCCCCCCCCCCCTCGAGCTTTCCCCAAGCCTCGATCCCTCGATCCCCCCTCGAATCTATTCTCGAAAATCTTTTTATTATACACATTGCCGGTGGACCAGCAGGCATTCTATACAATGCCTAGTCATTGTATACACTGCCTAGGTAATGTGTGAAATAGATATCAATATTCATTATATTTCATACATTGCCTAAAAGGGCCAGGCATTGTATACAATGCCTAGGCATTGTATACAATGCCTGCATTTCATACATTGCCGGTAACATATATACCATATTCGGATTTATAATCCTACTAGCGGCCGCCCGCGACTTCGTCTGCGTGAAATGTTTTTTGCCATCCCTCGGGAACTATATGTTTTTTCTGGATGAAAGGTACCCTATGTCCTTTTCTGTATCCCTGAGAACATGTATGCAAAATTTCATGATGATCGGTTCAGTAGTTAAGACGTGAAGGCGTAACAAACAAATAAATAAACAAACAAACGGACTTTCGCATTTATAATATTAGTAAGGATTTCCAACCACCCTGTATACATAAATACCTATACAAAATGTACATATTATGTAAGTACATGATATGTACACAGTGTTACTAAAAGTATTAGTCAAAGGCATGTACCTAACTAACACTCTATCTTATAGTATATTATTATGTATATAATACCCATTAGGGTATATTTAGTTTATAGACGGAATAAATAATAGATAGTTCTATCATTCATAAAAATATAAGAATGTATTATGTTCGAAGCTCGATCTCGTATTATGTAGCATATAAGTAGGTGATTATTGGGCATTCTGGAACAATTCACTCCAGCGATCTCACGTCCGTTCGATCTCTGTCGTGAAGTGTTCCAAACTGCCCAATAATCACCTCGATCACTTTTCTGAAGTGTTGTTGCGTATTTGATGGGTTCATTACAGTCAATCATAGCAAGAGTACGGTAAAAAAAAAAAAAAGTAAATAATTATGTCTGCCACTAGCAAAGATCAATAAGTGTAAAACTTACCAATGATTAATGCTGCTCAATTCACTATACTTATTTTCAAACACTTCACAGTCAGAAGCAGGTGTTATGAAGTTTCTCGTTTTGTTCTATGCCCATATGCGGGTGAATTCACTACACATTTTTTATTTATGAGACTTATTTTGGATTACACTCAGAAGCAGACGTTATGAAGCTATTTGTTTTGTTCTAAGCCGATTGCTCGTGTCAGTGACCAAATTTGGAGAGTGGCACCTTCAATCGAGTTTAAATCACAACACTATGAAAACTATCGTTCTAGGCCGTTTGCTCGTGCCGGTCACCCATTAGTAGTAGCACCTCAGAAAAGATTTCCATCGCAATATGATCAAGATCATTGTATAATAATCACTGTCAGAGTTTAGGAAATCATCAATCTAGGCCGATTGCTCGTGCCTGTCACCCTGTGGGCTGGTGGCACCTAGAAATGACGATCCATCACAAAGGCATTCATAAAATATTTGGTAATCACTGTCGTTGTTCAGGAAACCATCGTTCTAGGCCGTTTGCTCGTGCCTGTCGCCCACTGGCTGGTGGCACCTAGAAATGACGATCCATCACAAAGACATTGATAAAATATTTGGTAATCCTATGGTGACACCTTTAGAATAAAAGCATAGTATGATAATCACTGTCGTTGTTCAGGAAACCATCGTTCTAGGCCGTTTGCTCGTGCCTGTCGCCCACTGGCTGGTGGCACCCAGAAACGAAGTTCCATCGCAAAGACTTTGATAAAATACTTGTTTAGTAATCACTGCCAGAGATTAGGAAATCATCGTTCTAGGCCGTTTGCTCGTGCCGGTCGCCCATTGGCTGGTGGCACCTAGAAACAAAGTTCCATCACAAAGGCATTGATAAAATATTTGGTAATTCTGTGGTGACACCTTAGAATCAAGAACATCGTAAAATAATCACTGTCATAATTTAGGAAACTCGTTCTAGGCCGTTTGCTCGTGCGGATCCTCTATGGGCTGTTGGCACCTAGAAACGATGATCACATAACGCTTTGATAAAAATATTCTCGATATTTTAAGAATGGTTACCGATTTACAAAAATGGTTGGCGACACTTAGAAAAAACAAGGTTTCATCACGAACCCAATGAGAGATGGATGGTCACCCATCTATCCAATACTTAGAGTATACTTAGTAAAACCCGCACTGCACTGTACACACTCACACCCGCGGACGGCATAGCTGCTATGACTTCGATTGCAAGGTTATTGCGTCACGGTGCATCTGCTGATTAAAGGTAGACTTTTTAAATAGCATCTAATCATAATCTGATTTAAGGAACAAATTGCATCGACTATACAACGACTTAATACATTCTAGTCTTTGCAACAGTGTAACATTCTGTTTGGTCAGCAAATTACCACCGTGAGAATGGATTTATAATATGAACTAGTTAAATCACACTGCTTTGTTCGAGTTCATTATAATATTTTTCCGGTGACTTTAAAGGTAGTAAAAAAATGTTAAGGGATTTTTGAAATGATAAAAGCATAAAAACGATATGGCAGGCACGCTCTATTTAGAATAATACATTTAATTTTATAAAATTAGGTTTATTCTGAAGTAATCGGGAATCGAACCCGTTGGAGTTAGTTAACTATGCTACCAGTGCTATGCCACTTGACTTGACTATATTGTTGTATTTACAGCTCGCCTGTAATAAAGAGTGACGATGCACCATGTTTTTGTTTCAATTAGCGAACCTATAATCACAGTTTTTTTTTTTTTTTTTTTTTTTTTTTTTTTTTTTTTTTTTTTTTTTTTTTTTTTTACCCAGTGCTTATACTAGTGGCCACCCGGAATACATACTCTTGACAACGTGTATTCAAAATTTTATGATAATTTAAGATGTTAAAACGTAACAAACAAACTTACTTTCACATTTTATGATTATAAATATAAAATATTGTTAGGGTTGATGCAATTTTACTATTTTAAAATTCGATGAACTAAAAATAAGCTAAGATACATAAACGAAAAGTATGAAAATTAAAGTAAGATTAATTGAAATGGAATTCAACTAAATATGATGACAAATTAAGGAAATGGAATAAAAACCTACCTACACCTAATCGATATGAAAATTGTGTACTTAAGTTTATTCAAATTTTTGTTTACAGTAGGAATATTTAAAGTATTTACGAATTAGCTTTATAATATTATGTAGGACATTATTAATGAAATACACTTAAAACACAATAATACAGCCACATTATTATTTTATCAAGTGTAGACAACCTTACTGAATTTGTCGACATTTGAATATCAAATTAACATTGAAATAAAATACAATATTATGAATATGAAACTTGATTTTCAGTGAAGAACTATGGGAAAATAAAATTTGTTGACGTGGTTCTTTCAGTGGTTGTGAACTATTGCAATATGTACTGGAAAATATTTTGAAACACCAAATAAGTATTGAACTTGTAAAACTTTATACGAATAAGTTGATTACTCATACTTATGTATGTAGTCTTTTTTCTTCATTATTAAATTAATAATATAAACTTACAATTTTAAACTTTTTGTTTTTCATTTTAATTTTTCACTGATAATAAAAATAAACTTTTAATCGTATACTGTTTATTACCTCAGTAATACCGATTTTATAGAAATTTATTTGTTTAAAATAATTTTTATTGAAAATGAAGGTTTGCGATACCTGAACGATAGGTACCGGAACGATTCCCTTATAATGCGATGTAAATCGACCAAAAAATCATTTCTACGACACCGTTATTTCCACTAGTTTTAAAGAGCCCTGCGGGAGTCTGCTCTATCTAGTCGCGAGTGCTCCGTCTGCCCCTCATCCTTCACCTAGTGCCAACCAGCTGGTCCACTACCACAACAAGTTCACCGGTGCTCCGTCAGCTCTGCAAGACAAGTCTGCCCACCCGTCGCCTAGCGCTCGACCAGCTGTTCCACCAGCATAAGCTCACCAGTCACCTGCCAACACGAGGATCCGTGCACTTGAAATAATGTTCGTAAGTTTTGTTTTTACTTATTTATTTATAAACATAGGTATATTTATTTTGATGACCTCCCTAGTCGAGTGATTTTTATGGTGTCACCATCTCTAATGTTTCAAGGTTTGGTCCCAGCTGGATCAAATTAGGAAACGATCTTTTCCTTTAGTTATTTTTTTAGTTTTCAAAGGTTGGAGTTGAAATATTTTTATCTCATTAACAGCAGTAAATTTTTCTCATTGTTCGAATTATCTCTTAATATTATGAATTTGTTGTTTCATAATTTTAAAATATTTTTGCAGGTCTGACTCAGAATATAAGGCAAAGCGCAGCAAGGGGGCGAGGAAGGAGCTAGCAGATGAGTTTGCCGACTCCGAGAGCGGCGGCGAGGATACACCTACCAAAATAAAGTATGTATTACAAAGTCTAATCTAATCATCACAAACACAAATTTATTTATCCACACTAAATAGTGAGTCTAATTTTATTCGTGCTTTCATTATTTACAATGAATTGTTGTTCGGTGTGAACAAAACACAGTGACTCAGTCGCTCAAAGCAGTGAATCGGATTTCTAAAGGTCGTGGGTTCGAGTCCCAACTGAGGCGCTGGTGACGAGTTGTTTGTTTCTATTAAATTATTTAACAAAAGACATTATACTATACATTTATTTATTTCATTTAAATAATAAGTACTTGTACTTGCCTATATTTTTTTTTTATTTATTATGGTACAAACGATAAATAGAAATACAATTATTGAAATATTTTTCAAACACTAAAGTTATTTGGATAGTATATTTTGCGAGAAATATAATAGGTTAAATAAGAACCCTGTAAATATTTTCTCTACATTGACGACCTTGTTTTTAACAAATGTATTATTTTTTTTCTAGCGCCAAGAAAGAGACGAAGCCCAAGGCTCCACCGAAAAGGAAGGCGCCAAAGAAAACATCGCCGTCTACTACATCGGGATCTGGGTGGCAGCTCGACTCGGATAGCGAGGAGGAAGCGCGGGCGCAAGCTACACGACGTATCAAGAACCAACCCTTGCAGTCGGTGCTGTCGCGGCGTGTCGCCGACGGATACCTGCGCCGCACCACATTTAGAGACGGCGATGTTTTTATTGATGTAAAAATATATAATACAAAAGAAATTTTAGCTGTCGACCCAAAGGACCGTTGGGAGCACGCGGTCGTCTCCCTCAAATACCAGGCAGACGGAAACGCTCCCGAGCTGGCCCCTCTAAAAGAATTTATAAAAAAGTCTAAGAAAAACTTCGAAGAAGAAGGTAAATTTTATAGTTCAAAAAAAAAAATAGTTTAGGTACTTGTATAAAATAACTTCTCTGTTCATTTTATTAGTAAGTTGGTTAGGATAGGTTAGGTATAATAGATAGGCGTTTTTAATGTAAGTTTTTAGTATAAGGTCTTATAATAATATAATTAAATAAATAAAAATATTTCATTTGTACTAAAATAAATATCTTGCTTTATTATTATTACCTACTTAATCAACCAGTCCATTCAATAATATATTATTAAATTCTAATACATTGAGACTTTTCTGAATCCAACAGTCATGGCAAGTAGAACAATATATTGCACAGTTTGTGACATATCCGTTAAAAGTAAAGCATTCTCAGGTCATTTGCGGAGTAATGTTCATAAAAATAACAGTTCTATCGAAATAAGCGATGGCATTGAAAAAATAAGTAGTGCGTTCCGAAGTAGGATTGCATCGTATAGAGTGCGGCCTTCCGCGTGCGGCGATAGCGCTGACGAGGCCAAACTCCCATGCCTGCCAGCTGAGTTTCTGCGTAGGCTTCAGTCTCGCGTGCGTCACTTGCTAGACGCAAGACTAGCTACGTATAACACTATTAAAGTAAACTTTGAATTATTCGCTGAATTTATCTTGCCGAAAGATAACACTAGTGACAAAAAATCATTTGCTTTTAGTCAAAATGTGGTATTGCACCGTAATTATGATTTTAGAGCTATATTTTCAAAGATTGTTCACTCAATCATAGCACAAATTGACGAGTTTCAGGAAAGAGATAGTGGCTGGGCATTTTTAAGAAATCTTTATTTAGAAGTCAATATCAACAAGTACAACCCTTTGAGAGCCGCCCGGTTTATTGAATTACCGAAAACATTAAAATTGAAGCATGCTTGCATTAATATACAAAATAATGATTCATTCTGTTTCTTATGGTGTATAATGGCAGCATTATTTCCAGCTAAGAATAACGCACATCGGACATCCTCTTACCCTAACTTTGAAAACGTTCTGAACACCCGAAACATGTCGTTTCCAGTCGGATTCTCGGATATAAGGATCTTTGAGAAAAATAATCGCGATATCAGTGTTAATGTCTATGGTATTGCAAACAAGTCGAGCATTGTCGGACCACTTTATAAGTCAGAAAACAAAAAGAAGTATCATATTAATTTATTATTATTGGAAAAGGGCGAATTTAAACACTACTGTTTGATAAAAAATTTTAGTAGATTGCTTAGACCTCAATTAACAAAACATCATGGAAAAATATATTTTTGTGATGACTGCATGATTTTTTTTAATAACGAACCTGCATTAAATGCCCACATTTGTAGCGGTGTCCGGACTTTGTTGCCTGATCCAGGTACTACAATTCAATTTAAACATTTCGAAAGAATGCAAGATATGCCATATGTTATATATGCGGATTTTGAATCATTATTAGAACCCAAATCGAGTAGTGACCATCTCAATTCAAATAATACCACAACGAATTTACAAAAACATTTACCCGCTGCATTTGCATATTACATTGTTTGTTCGTATGATAGCGCTCAAAATAAATACATGTCATATCGTGGTCAGGATTGTGTTGAAAAATTTTTAGAATACCTTGGTGAAGATGTTGCTAACATACAAAAGATTTTAAAAGAAACAGTTCCTATGACACCATTAACAGACGAGGAGCAAGACAGCTTTGATAATACAAAATATTGTTTCCTTTGTAGTCAACTACTATTCGACGATAAAGTTAAAGATCATTGTCACTTGACAGGGAAATACCGGGGACCAGCTCATTCTTACTGTAATTTACAATTTTGTTTACCGAAATTCATACCAGTATTTTTTCACAATTTATCCGGTTACGATAGTCACTTGTTCATACGACAATTAGGAGAAATACCGGGCAATATAAAAGTTATAGCAAAAAATAAGGAAAACTATATTTCTTTTACGAAGTTTTTCAGGACCGGGTGCCAGGAATACATGCCAGTTCGATTTGTCGATTCATTCAAATTTTTAGGCACTAGCTTAGAAAAACTTGCTGGAAACTTGAATAGAAACGACTTTTTTCACTTATCTCAGTTTTTCCCGGAAACCAAAAAATTTGAATTACTTAGACGCAAAGGTGTATATCCTTATGAATATATGACGAACTGGATGTGTTTTGAAGAAGATAGGTTACCATCACTGAAACACTTTTATAGCACTTTAACTGATGAAACCGTTTCAGAATCAGATTATCGTCACGCTCAGTGCATCTGGGAAATATTTAAAATAAAAAACCTTGGGGAATATACTGATTTATATCTTAAAACCGATGTTATTTTACTTGCAGATGTTTTTGAAAACTTTCGTCAAACTTGTAAAATTAATTATCGATTAGATCCAGCATTTTACATGACGGCTCCTGGGTTAAGTTTTGATGCAATGTTGCTTAAAACGAAAGTAAAACTGCAACTTATAGAAAATCTAGAAATTATACGTATGATTCAAAAGGGAATACGCGGAGGCGTTTGTTTATGCTCCAATAGATACTCTAAGGCGAATAACAAGTACATATCAAGTTACGATCCGTCTATTCCTGATAATTATTTACTGTACATTGATTGCAATAACTTATATGGTTATGCAATGTGTTCTTATTTGCCTTATTCTGGTTTTGAACTAATTAGCCAAACGGAAATTAATGAACTTAATATTCTTCAAGTCCCTAATGACTCCGAATATGGTTACATTTTAGAAGTAGATTTAGAGTACCCAGATCATCTTCACGATTTGCACAATGACCTACCTTTTTGTCCTGAGAAATTTACACCACCTGGATCTAAAAACCCTAAATTGATTCCAAATTTGTACGACAAATTTAAGTATGTCATACACTATGTGCATTTAAAAACATGCTTGCGACATGGTTTAATATTAAAAAAAGTTCATAGAGTAATAAAATTCAAACAACATCCATTTTTAAAACAATATATAGATTTAAATACAGAATTACGGCAAAAGGCTAAGTCAACATTTGAACAGGACTTTTTTAAATTATTAAATAATAGCATTTTTGGCAAAACATTGGAAGATACTGAAAAAAGATTAAATATTCACTTAGTCAATCGGTGGACAGATACTAGGAACAAAACAAAAAAAAATGTTACACGGCCGAACAACTCATTTCACGACCTAATTTTCATAGTTGTACTGTTTTTACAGAAAATTTTGTAGCTGTGCAAATGAAACCCGAGGCAGTTATTTTAGATAAACCTATTTACATAGGATTCACTGTTCTAGAAATATCTAAAAATCATATGTATGATTTTCACTATTCTATTACAAAACCGTTTTATGGTTCCAATTTAAAACTATGTTACACCGATACTGATAGCTTTTTGTACTCTATCGAGGCAACGGACATTTACAAAGACATAAGATCTAATTTTCAACAGTATTTTGACACGAGCAATTACACGGAAAATAATCAGTATAACATAGTTCGGAGAAACAAAAAGGTCCCTGGATTATTTAAAGATGAGATGGGGGGTCAACTTATAATTGAATTTGTAGGTTTGAGATCTAAGTTATATTGTGTAAAAACTCAAGATAAAGAGATAAAAAAGGCAAAAGGGGTTAAAAAATCTGTAGTTAAAAGAATTGATTTTAAAGATTATAATAAAGTTCTACTTCTTAATAAGTCACTTAGGAAGAAAAATGTAATATTCAAGTCTTTGAAACACGTGGTTTTTACGCAAACCGTTAACAAAGTTGCTCTATCTTCAAGTGATGATAAACGCATTATACTTAACGATAAGATATCGACTTTGTCCTGGGGACATAAATCAAGCCTTTTCTGAGTTTTTCCGTTTGGACTGGTTGAAAAAATCATAGAGTCGTGTAGACTTTAATATGGATTTATTAATGCTATTTAACAATCAATGAATAGTGTAGGTATGCCTACCTACTAATGATAAAAATAATGTAAATATGTTATAATGTATTCATAATAGTCCAAGTACATCGAAAAAAAAAATGTAATTACTGTCTCAAGCGAGATGTGAATCACAACTTTAGTAAGTTGACAAGTCTGGCTACTTAGCAACTATGGCTAGACGCAGTTTCCCATTCCGACTGTGACAGCCAAAAAAAAAAAAAAAAAAAGTTCAATTTCATTATTATTATTTTTTAGTTTATAAATGATCAAATAAAATGTTACCGCATAAGTGTTCCATTCTATGTAATTAGTTTGTAATCATGTATAAGTATTTTAGTTTTTAGGAGGTATAGGATAATAATTTTTAATATAACTGTACATATTATGTAAAAGCAGCGCCTACTTATTTTAAAATAAATAGTATATATGTAATTTGTTGTTTTATTCTGAATCTAATTAGGTACATATCACCACAGAATACGTAGTAATCACTATCATCGAGGATTTATAAAAGATAAATGACAAAAACAAGTCCTAACTTGTCTAGGATTGAATGAAAACGACACTTGTTTGCCTTTTTTGTCAGCAATACGTTTCCACTTACATAAAAATTCACATGATAACTCAATAAGGTGTCGACATCAGGAACAAGTTTTTACCTGTCTAATTTTATTAGCCGTGTCAGCTATAGGTTTACTTAGAAACTTACACGATCACAAAGCTAGGGTATAAATATTCGTGTCAATCGCTAATGTAAATTTATTTTCATAAGAACATCAAGGATGGTAAGTTGCTTTTTAAAGTTCAATATATTTACTAATTAAATATAGGAATCTGGTTGCATTTCAATATATGACTCATATTATTTGTTTCAGGATATGTCAATGAACACCGAGCATCTCGTCGAAGACCTACGCTCACCATCTCCGGTCTTACAAGACGCGCAGGACCCGCTCGAAGGATGGACACAAATGTTCCCTCCTTGGGTTGTAGAGCCACAACACGAAGAAACGCCGTTGGAGCTCAAAATTCGAAAGGCGGCGTATAACACGCAGAAGAGGAAACGAAAGAAGAGATTGTCCTTCCTCAAGCACTTACACAACACGCAGCAGTCGTTCGTGGTGAAAAGTCCGCCGAAGAAAGGACGGCGTCTCATCAAAATTGAGATAATAGAACTCGAGCAAGAAGTGCTGGGTGACTCGTCGGAGGATGCTCTACTGTCTGCGCAGTATGTGGTGTCGGAAGACATGGACCAGATTATGGACCAGGCAGAAGGTCTCATCAACAATATATCAAAAAAAATATGTGGTTATAGCTATAGTTTTTAAAGCTACGAATCAACTTATTTTTGTAAATTAAAGTTCTCGTGTAGGTTTTATGCGTAACTTGTCTTGTTACTTATGAACCTATAAAGAGATACATTTTTAAACTTAATACCTATTATTATTATCTTCGAATGTTAGATATATTATATTGTGTACAAATGTAAAAAGTTTTTGTTACTTTATTAATTAAGGCTTTAGCATAAATGTCAATATATATATATATATATATATTTTTAATAAATTAAACTTAAGGAATGATGTCGTTTTATTTCTCTGTTAAAGGCGTTCAGAATAAAAAAAGGTTTTTTTATGTAGGTAAACTTATTTATTTATTGAAAAAATCATACATTGATATATTATTTTCTAATAACCATTTTTTTATACAAATAACATTTTTCAAAGCACAATATTTAATATGGTTAAAGCAATTAAACGCAAATATATCTTTACAATAGAGCTTACATAGAGTTTCTAAACTAGGTATTCCTTTAATACTTATATCTAAAACATTGTCATGGTCACATATTTCTCGCACCCACTTTACTTTTTCTTCACCTTTCACTATAATTTTGCGCTTCTCTAAGTAAGGTTTAATAACTCTTTTAAATTCCCTGTAGTCAATATATCCCTCGCTCCATCGGTATCCTCTGTTTCTTTCTATCCACCATACATGTTTTCTTTCTTCCAGAGTCAGAGTTGAGAATGGGTATGGGGGTTTTATCAAAAATATTTGTGTGTGTTCTAATGTGCCTATAACTAATTCTTTTAATATAAAAACGTTGTTTTCATTTTTAAAACCTTGTACATCTACTATTATAGTATCGTTATTCATGATAGTTTTTTAACTATATTACTGAGCGGCTTATATTCAAATATACAATCGTTTAATATAAGACAATATGCGGCGGTCTGGTCAGGTATCTCTACTTCTGCTTCGATTTCAACGCGTACGTCTATGGATCCTTTTAGCGTTTCGTGCTGACGAGAACAATCAACAACAAATAAAGGCGCGATTTCCTTGAACTCTTTCAAACTCAACAACGGCTCTGGTCGACGTCCATGATAAGACTGTTGAAATCTGGCATATTGTTCGTATATCAATGAAAACTTATTGTCAGCAAAGCTGATATTCAGTCCTTCATATGGATAATACGATGAATTTAAAAATACTCTTACATCCCGTATAAAACAATGGTCGAACTCTGCCATTGACATTAGTGCATTATGTTTGCGGTTGGTTTGTAAAGCAATTACTACGAATCGTGGTTTTTCAATCTGCGACGATGTTTTAATAGACCAAGTATGTTTACGTGTTCTGGGTAGTAAAGGATACTCATATAAGTCCCAATTACGAAATGCTACTGTTATAGGTCGATCTCTTTCTAATTGCTTTAATAAATTAATCCTTTGGCGGTCTGACACTTTAATATGAGGAACTCGCCATACAATTTTACTTATTATGATATCGTCCACAACTTCACCCGTACTTAATTTTAAAGCATTGAGATTGGTATTGCTTCTCAATAGTACTAATTCATGTTTACAGTTTATAATGATTTTTTCATAATCTTCAGCAAAACCTAATATTTTATTTAGAGGTATAGAGCCAGAAAACAGACCATCGTTAACAGTGGTTGTGCCTGTTGTAGACCAGCCCCAAACTTTCCCACATTTTGATTCATTTTCATTTAATGAAAGATAAGATTTTATTGTTGTAGTGATACCTGCATTTTTTATTTTATCTATTTCTACCCCGTTTAGTTCATATCGAATGTCTTGAAAAAGAAAAAGCGTTGGGTTATTTACAAAATGTACACTCTTTACTCTTTCACTTTCTTTAGTAATACTGTTATGCTTAGTCACATTTACTTTGCCTTCAATATATAAAGTACTGAGGGCAGGCAGCACATACAAATCTTGCTGATTAATAGGTATTCGTATTTCATCATTCTTGTTGAAACTTGTTACATATGGCTTGTACGAGTGATATTCAAAACTTTCGATGCTGTTATCGTATGACACAGGTTGAGATATATTTAAAATATTCATTTTAGCAAACCTATTAGTTTTAAAAATTCTTTATTGTTTTTGGTGAGCTTCTTTTTTTTTCGAAGCGGTGTTTCTTTACTAGATGATTTTTTAGAACTGACACGCATAGGAGGTGTTGACAGGTTTTTATTGAAATTTAACATTTCCTTCTAAAGTGTAAATACAGCTGTACTTCTTCACCACGTAAGTTGATTTGCTTATTTTCAGCATCCAACAATCTTATATTAATAGAACTTATTGAGGTTTGATTGACAGGAAAATAAATTAAATTTTTAGGTATTTCAATTATTCTATAACCGGGTGGTACGTTTGGCACAAATTCGTAAATTATATGACTAGGTTTCCCGTTAACAAATGATCCGCTGATAACATCACATTCGATGCGCACTATAGTTGTTGATAAAATGCTGACAGGATACCTGGACTCAGTTTTTATATTAGCTTTAACTGTTTCCATGCCAAAACCCAAAACTTTACCAAGAGAATCATTTTTATCAAAGTGCAAATCTTCAGAACAATAAATACTTGTTTTTAATGTATTGTTATTGCATGTTAGTTTTAGCACAGCATTCTTAATGTTACTTTTCAAAAAATCACAAATATCTTGGAGTTCATATGAACCTTCAGGTATTTCTATAACTCCATCTTTGCCATAATAAAGTTTATTGTTTCTTTTGTCTATATTAGGAATAGAATTGAAAGTTGAAAAATATAAGAGACCGCATTCATATTCTCCGTGTAATTGCAAGGTTGGCGAGTAATTTGTTATTAAAGTCTCTCCTCTTCCAGTTATTGACACAGTGAAAGACATTTTAGTACTGACAATGTTTTTTTATTTCATTCTTAATATAAATGTTTTTTCCAATAGTCTCTTAAAAATTTTAAACAAAGATGACCACAAATTATAGTACCAAAATTTTGATATTGTACATAATTATAATTTATAGAAATATATCTCAAATAATTTATTAATTCTAATGGTGGTTTTAAATTACCAAAACTATCAAAATATTCACAGTAGTTATTTTGCTTAACGTAGGCTACCCAGTGAGTTCCAGGATTATCAGAACTATCTAAATTTACTATGGCACACTCTATTTTTCTTGGTTTTGAAGGTAGTGTATCTCTCATAAAGACTCCTCGAAAGTAAGGTATATCTGAAGCATGCTCCAATATGTCAAAATTAGTAAGAGGACGTCTAGGTAGCCGTTTAATTAGTTTTTTGAACAATTTAAATATAAACCAGTTCCTTTTTTAAGAGGTTTGATATACATTCCTCTTCCAAGAGCCACAGCTTCCATCATCTTGTTATGTCGTTCAGATTCTTGAAGGCTTTTTTGAGCAACCTTGTAATCATTGACAGCCTTTGCTATACCTGCTGCACCACCAGCAAGAGAACCCAGAGCTGACAACCCAGCGAAAATTGGAATGAGAGGTAAGAAACCCCCACTCTTCGGTATAGGAATACACCGCGGTAAGCGTATTCCTTTTTTATTAATAAACAGTTTTTTTGCAGCTGCATATGCGTATTTTATAGCTGTGCGATTGTCTTTAGCTTTTAATTGTTTTAGTTGAGATTGGATTTTTTTAATGATGGACATAAACGGTCTTACTCCAGCACCAGCTTTAAGTTTTGCTTTCATTGCATTTTTGACAATCCATGATGCAACCTTTTCTCCTTTCCCAGCGTCTTTTGATTTCAACCTTTTTTTCGCCATTTTCAAAAGTTCTAAGTCAGCTTTGTGTCGAACGTTCAAATCACTGTTATTATAAGCAATATCGTGATACATACAAGCTTCATCCAACTTATTTATACCTCGATCGCCTCTAAGTAGCCGTTTCTGAAGTTTTGTTCCTGGACCACAATACTGATATCCAGGAATATGTAACTCAATCGGTAAGTTATTTATTAAGTCGTTAATAATACCACTTCCTTCCTTCATTGATGTGTTTGAAGTGAGATACATCTTATTACAACGCTTAATATATATATATTAAAAAATTAATGCACTTTTATTCACCCAACTATTTTCTTTATCACCGAGACCTAACCATTTTACAAATAATTTGTCACCTTTTCTTTTTATAACCTTTTCAATTAGATAGAGTTCAGGAAACTTCGTTTTCTGTAGTTCATATTCATAGAAAGTCCCTAAAATACTCTGTTTATATTTATCTTCCAAGTGATAAGTTAGTGGATGCGTGTAATTTACTTTTTTGACAATAAATATTTCTGTTGACCAGTTTGGAGTATAACCTTTGTAAAAATCTCCTTTATATTTACTGATACGAACATGATCACCAACTTGGAACTTAGGTTGTTGAACCATCTTATTCTTTCGTGTTTTAATTATGTTAACCTTGGCAATCTCTTGGTTTGTTATATTAACATCAAAAGGTCTAAATTTTGTTGTTCGATGAATTGTGTGGTTATAGTTTTCTACAACAGAATTTATATTTTTCCCTATCCATTGATAGCGACCGTTCAAACTAAAAAGTTTGTAAATGTTACATTTTAACGTGCGTATTACTCGTTCTACAATGGAAGCTTTTTTTACAGAGTAAGTAGAATAATGATTTATATAATTTTTTGCTAACAAGTTTTTGAAAGTATCATTGTAAAACTCTTTACCTAAATCAGTTTGTAAATGTTTAGGTTTCCGTGATGAAACAGTTAATATCTCTTGCATTGCTTTTGTGACATTTTTTTTTTCTTTTGATTTCAAAGGATTTATCCAGACGAATTTTGATAAAGTATCTATTACTACCAAAATATATTTGTAGCCTTTGTTAAAATGCGAATATTTCTGAAAATCTATAAGATCAGCTTGCCATAAATCATCTATTCCTGTTATGATGGTACATCGTCGTGGATAATTTCTTCTTGCTGCTTTGTGGAGTTCATCAACGATATCTTTTTTACTCATTTTAAGTTAATTTAGCTTTTAATTTAGCTTCAATCAAATTATCTATTTCTGTTTTAGTATAATATAAAGTACTTAGACGATTTGAAGTTACTTTTTCCAAGCTATTTAGATAATTCTTAACGTTACTATTAACTTTTTGTATTTCTTTTCTTATTTCTTCAACAGTTTTATCCATGTAAGCTTTGTTCACTGCTTCATCGTCTTCATTTGGAAACGAAAGACCTTTCAATTTTGATGACTTTAAATCATAGTATCCTGTATCAGATTTCACCAAATAGTCGTTGAGGGTATCAATGTATTCTGTTAATCGTAAACGTTTGTGAACGTGGTGACCAAATTTGTCTATATTCATTGCCGTCTCGATGCTCTTTTCAATGAAATATCAAGTATACTGCCCATCTTCCCCAATGCATCACGCTTTTTATACTCTTTAAGGTTTATACCAATACCGGCTTCGTGTAATTCCTCAACTATCGAAATTATTTCATTATCTACTCCGGTGTTACCCGCAACTCTTGACGCTAGAAGTAATTTTAATCGTTCAACTAATTCGTTCGGATCATCCCAATAAACATAGTCAGTATCTTTTTTAACTTTCTTCAAAACATTAATACCTTCTCCTTGTGAAATACTTTCCACGCTTGTTGTCGCACTTCTAGCAAATTTAAACAAAGGTTTTACAATATTCGTGTACTTAAATCCCTTGTTGCTGTTTATTGGTTTGGACGAATCAAAATTGCGTCGGTGAGCATTTGTTTCTAATAATAATAATTTATAATTTTGTAAGTCATCATCAGTGATTATATCTAAATTTGGTTTCTTTTTAAACAATAGCTCTTTTAATCCGTTTGTTTTTTTTAAATTATGAGTTCCTATTTTAAGGAAACTGCCATCATCGAAAACGCGGGTTTTGCCAAGCATTAGTTTCCCACGGTCATTTCTTATTCCGAAAGGTATATCAGAAAATACTTCAGATGATATAGACCACGACAATGACTGATTTTTATCACTCGTCGATGGTGAGTGAAGAGACTTGAATGACGACTCACTGGCATTAAGATCTTCCGAAGGTGATGCCACAAGGGTTTTGTCACCGTATATCCTACTAAGGGGCTTTTCTTCTTCACTATCAGCTTCATTAAGATCTTCACTAGACAAACACGATGACGTTTCGCTATTATTATTATTATTATTATTGCTATTCTTAACTCTTTTCACTAAGGGTCCGTAATGATTTTCTGTCTCGAGATGTTCTTCGTCATTCTTTTTTGCCAATGAGTTAAGTGGGTCAACTATAGGTTTAAGAATTTTTTCCAAGACCATATTTTCATTATTTTTTGCGTCTTTTATCATTTTAACTTTTCTTTTTACAGCTGCAGCAGATTTCACAATTTGTTGTTTAATATTTTTCTCCATTTTACACAGTTTACTGCTCAGTTCTGAGTCACGAATGAAAGTGATGGAGTTAGATCATAACAAACTATTATGTACGTTAATCCACTATTACAAATGTATCAAATGTCAATCTATAGCAGCCTTTATTTTTTTCACAGTCCTTATTTATTACAAGGTAATTGAAAGGCTTACTCCAAACAGCGGAGCACATTTCTCGAAACTGGGGCCAAGACATGTCTGATGCTACATGCTCATCGTAGATGTGTCTTAAATTAATGTCATCTTGTTTAAAAAGTATTATTAAGTTCGAGTTGTCTCTTACAAGCTGTTTCGGTATTTTAGTATAAGTCTGATTTATATAAAAACAATCAATGTTTTTATGGCGTCCCATGGCAAAATAATCTCTGATATTGTTCTGATTTTCACAAGCTACGTCATCGAATATAATAATAGAATCTGGCAAAGCATCATGTGGACTCAATATTTCGCTATTGTGGTTATACTTAAAATATGATATCCTGGGAACCATATCTAAAACCTTTTCTAGATATATGTATTTAGCTTGATACAAGGATTTTGAATACACGTACAGGTTACGAAAACGTAGACCATCTTTATGCAACAATAAACTTATTACTAAATTTGTTTTTCCACAATTTGATGGACCGCACACAATACAACGTATCGAGTTTGGCAACAAGCTACCATGTCGATTTTGCTCATTTGGCAAAGGATTATAAATGCATTTTAACTTTAATGACTGTTTTTGTTTTACAAATTTCATGTCCGATAATTGTACTTATATGACTACGGAGGTTCGTGGGCTGCAATTAAATGACTGAAATAATATAATGCTTCAATATATAAACTGGATACAGGCGAGGTGAAATAAGGTAAGATGATTTAAAAAGACAACACAAGGAAGTTGAACCCAACGTTTTTTTACTCCGTTGTTTTAAATGCGAGTATAAACTGATAATGTCAGCCGCCGAGTGCGATCCATTATCGGTTTCAGCAATCGTCATAAATCAGTGTTACTTATATAATGAGTGCAATTAATAAATTATTGGTGTGCAGTGAGCTAAGCAGCATGTAAGTTTTACATTAAACAATTTTATATTTATTCATCGCGAGTAGGTAGGAACGAGGGAGTTTAGCATACACATATTCATATATTTATTACTGGACTTTCTGAAACAGTTTTTACCACAGCGATCAAGGTGATTATTGGGCAGTTTGGAACACTTCACGACAGAGATCGAACGGACGTGAGATCGCTGGAGTGAATTGTTCCAGAATGCCCAATAATCACCTACTCATATAAACTTATATAGCTATTTTGTGATATAAATGTAAATAATGTATAAACAAATGAGAAGTTTAGTTATAAAATCAACCGACATACTGACACCAATAAAAATATGTCCATTCAGAAACTAAAACGGAACGCTATCACAACAATTACAACAAAATTAAATAAAACTCAACTTAAGTCTACTGTTATTTGTAAAAAACAAGTCTTACCAGAATTGGAAGAACACATAGATTGAACTGAATTACTGCACCATAAATAGCAAATCATACAAATAATATATGACATTATTGTATGAAGTGTTAGTATTTTTGTCACAACACATCCGCAACTGCGATATTGCAAACGATGAAATAACTGAGGATAGTTAAAATTTTAATAATATTAGGATAAATACCCATAATAATATAATTAAAATGAACTATGGTAGACAGTGAATCAACATTGAATACTATTTTTAGTCGGTTCATACGGCATTTTTCCTCATTTACAATAATAATAAATTATTTCCGTTTTCCTGCAAAATCCAATTGTTTTAAAATATAATATTTACTTGGAATTTGTGCGATGGATGGAAGGAATAGGTACTAGGGCCCTTTCAATATATTAGCCACACGACACCCACTGCTGGTTTGTTTTTGCCTATTTACTGTGTCTTAAATACATCCTAAATTAAACTAACCTTATTATAACTTACTGGTTAACTTAACAATTTTTTTTCTTCGAAAAAGCTGTATTTCCCTTTACAGGCATATCTTTTAGTTCGGTGCTTTTGTATATTTATTGTAATGTAAGTGTAATTAATGATATGTTGTTGGTGAATCTTTAAAAAAAAGAAATAAAACAAAACAATGGGATTGATTTGATTATAGAAAACGATAGTCTATTTGCGTCTAGGGTTGTCACCTAGAAATTTTCCGTTCAAATAAAAAACAAACAACCTTAAGGTGGTTTTCAGGGTTTATCACTAGTATAGTATTGTATAGGTATAATCTATGTTTTATATTTTTTCGGGTTGTAGCATGATACTTACCTGCCATATGCGGCTTTCTAAGGCTATTCCTAAATACACTATTAACAACAATACAATCAATTCATAGAATAATAAACATATTTTTTTCCAGAATTTTCCATTCACAAATTGAAATTGTTGTCACTTGTTTGCGCTCCGCGGACCAAATTAGCGTGAGGCCCCCCGACACCCGATATCCCCCGTAGTTAGCGTGAGGGTGAGGTAGGGTTGCCAACCCTACTATATAATATAGTATCCTACTATATTGAGGGCTCACCTACTATATTTTTTGAAAAAATATATAGTATGCAAAACTACTATATTTTTCAAGTGAAAAAATTAAACAAAAACACAAAAAAATATGTATATGCACAAGTAATTGCATAATATTTTTTGTGATTAAACACATGTCTTTATGGTTGTTGAATAAATTATGAAAATGTTATAGTACTTACTTAAGTATGAAGAATGCAACTTCTTTAAAATCCGCCATACAAAACTTCAACCTACTATATTTTTTTGGACTTTTTCGTCATCTACTATATTTTACACTAAAAATCTTAAAACTACTATATTTGATCCAAAAAATGTTGGCAACCCTAGGGTGAGGTGATCTGAGCACGGGCCCTTGTATAAGAATTTATATTAATTTAATTATTTCACCAACATTTTTTTCTCTAATCTCATATACCTATCTTCCGGTACATAACTTGGCAATAAAAAGATTGAACAAAAGATAGATGCGCAGTAGCTACAAACACTAACCTTGGCGTATCTTTTGTCTCATCTTTGAATTGCCAAGTTATGTCGGTATCTATACTATTATTTACTTTTGATGAGGGGTACATTATTACCCTGTATTGTATACTCTACCTACCACGTGGGCCCATGTAAACGTAAAAGCTAAATTAATTTGATCTGAAGCCGTAGGCAGAAAATATTCATTAAAGCTACATATCAATATCATGACAAGAACTACTTATTAAAGCCCACTATTTGTTGTATGGTCTGTGGACCCGCCACATACAGATGGAATTTTGGATTAATTCCAAATGCAGCAAGCAAATCCATACAAAATCTTTGGACCTACCACATGCCTGTAACAAAAATTCAAAATGGACCGCTTGAGCCTGTTCATAGAACGTTTAAAAAACTGATCGTATAATCTCTCTCTTCTTCTTCTTCTTATTTTTGTTATGGCAATCTACTTTCCTCTTGGAAGTAATTTTTGCCAGTGTCATGTTTTGAATAGTTCAGTATTTCTAGATTTTCTAGTAGATTGTTTCAGTTTACATTAAAATGCGGGTGCATCACATTCCAATGCTGCTTGGAGCATTTGGCAGCAAGTATATCAAGACAGTTTACTCGGTAAGTTTTGCCGAGGTAGCGACCACTACAATAAAAGTCTTACACCCAATTGCACTAAACTTAAGAATCGCCTAAGTCTTTTCTTAAATACAACTCGACCAAGTTAAGTAGGCGAATGACAGCTACATGACCGCTAAGTTTGACACCGTTTTAATTTGGTCGTGTTGTAGTTAGGAACAGACTTAGGCGATCCTTAAGTTTAGTGCAATCGGGTGTTAGCTTCACACAACCAAGATCGCGCCTATTTCGATTATCCCACATATTGTTCAGTTGCGTAGACACTTGTACCACAAAACTGCACCAATTTTAAGACACAATATCCACTATGAATCAATTTGCGAACAATTAAAATAGTCGCCGAACTGAACTCGACAAAATCCCGCCAAAAACTCATCTCTCTCTTATATAATGTCATTTTGATTTTTTTCTTAAAAAATGTCGCTGTTATGTGGCATGGGTTGCCAGTTTTTTTGATCCTTTAAGGAACAGAGGAAATAATCACTACTTTAAGGGACAAATGCTCAATTTGGCAAAAATATAGGGTTTTCTGCCGGTACAAATGAAAAACATGTACCTATTTTACATTCTTATTTTTATGTGTTTATATTGCTAGATATATTTTAAAGAGAATCGTATTTGTTTTAACAAATCTTTGTTTGATATTTTACATATTATTTGTAAAATTCAATGCAGTCTCTCTCTCTCTTATCGTATGAGGATTAGTGGCCACCTCATGTGTTAGAGTTTATCAAGCCAATGTATCAAGTAATGCAGTTATAATCATAGTTGAAAGTCATTAATTAGATCTTTTAACAAACCTGGGGTACATTTGTTACAACTAGGGATATTGAAGATAAACAATATAATGAGCGGTTTTCTGACAGCAGAGAATTTTAGTACAATTTTATGTCGATAGATGGCGCTACTTCAACTAGGTAGATTTTTTAAATATTATTTCCCACTAATGGTCATAGTGGTCATAGAAAAGTTCTTCGTAACACGCCAACGGATAACCAATGCACAACGCAACAAGCCACATACTCAATGAACGTATAATAAAAAAAAAACCGGCCAAGTTCGAGTCGGACTCGCGCACGTAGGGTTCCGTACCAAAATCCGGAAAAAAAATACGTTTGTTGTATGGGAGCCCCCTTAAATATTAATTTTATTCTGTTTTTAGTGTTTGTTCTTATAGCGACAACAAAAATATATCATCTGTGAAAATTTCAACTGTCTGCCTGTTGTCGTTATTAATATCGAGCAAAAAACGGCAAAAAAAATCACGTTTGTTGTATGGGAGTCCCCCTTAAATATTAATTTTATTCTGTTATTAGTATTTGTTGTTATAGCGGCAACAGAAATACATCATCTGTGAAAATTTCAAATTTCTAGCTATCATGGTTCATGAGATGCAGCCTGGTGACAGACAGACAGACAGACGGACAGCGAAGTCTTAGTAATAGGGTCCCGTTTTTACCCTTTGGGTACGGAACCCTAAAAAGTAATTACATTTCACATTTTTCATAAAAAGCTACCTACTTAGTTCAACGACATCTAGTTCTTTTTTACGTACTACTTTTTTTTCATAAACTGTCTTTTGAAAACCGCTCATTAGAAAAATGTTAGGAATGTCATTTCTGGTAAAAAAAAACCTTTAAAATTAATCTTGGAATGTTGAAATACGGAATAGAGTCTGGATTTGTAGCGATCATTGACGAATGTGTAGATCCGTCGTAACAACAAAGATCAGTACTTATCAGCCACTTGATACGAAAAGTCACAGGTTTAAGTCGCAAGACTCGCAAGTAATGATATAGTCTGTGGTAGTAGCAAACGATATTATTTTCACAGCACTAATGTCGTGTTGTCAAAATTGCAAAATACCTACTTTGCGTCTGCGATAAATTTCAATAAAAATTATCAGTGTTCTACAGTGATTTAACATTAAAACATGACAGAAAAATATTTAAATAAAGTTTAATTGTATTTCTATGTGTATTAAAATACACTTTTAACTTAATTTGTGTGTGAAAATAGTAAATAATTATTCGCCAGAATGGATGGGACTTGGGTACTGGTTTTGCTCGCTTTAGTTATGTTAATAGGTTCATATGTGGCTGGAAGTATACCTTTAAACGTCAGTATGTCGGAGGTAATAATTTACATTTATCTAATAATTCAAATAATTACAAAATTGTGACCACTTACACAACAACAATTTTCTACATGCACCATATGTTTAGTGTTCTTTTCCAATTAATTTTCTATTTTTAAGTCGTTTTTATTATTCTATTTGTTAATTTAAAAATAATAACATCTATTTATGTCCATACATAAATGAATAAATATGAAATTTAGATCATACTTTTTGGTATAAAGATAGCTATGGTACATTTTTCATAAGCTAAGTTTCTTTTCTGATTCTTTTCTCATTTTTACACCTTTGTTTATTTACATTGTCTAGATAGACCAGTCGAAGCAAAGAACTCGTTGAAAAAAATATCATCCCACTGTTGCATATAAAACACAGACATATTGTAAGTTGTGTGACGCAGCCATAGTTTTTAATAACAATACTTATTGGACGTGATGACGCAAAAATTTATACCAACCTAAGAAAGTTGTTTGATCAAAATTAGATCAATATTATTATTAATAATATAAAATCGTTAAACCAGAACGAGACAAAAAGCGAGATGGCGCTCTACGAAACTTTCTTGACACGTTTCTCTTAAACGGCACAATATTTCTCGGGAATTTGTGTGTAATTTGATTCCTTGATGCCGTGAATCGCGAAAAACCCAAGAAAATATGACATTGGGTGTATAAATTTTGAATTATAAGCAATATAAAATCGCAAATTTTTATAATAATATAAGTAATATTATTTTCGCAGGGTTGCTTAGTTACCACTGACTGACTTATAACCTGTTGATTTTCTCTGATTGTCATCTCAATTGTCATGTGATTGTCATTAGAGCATGCAAAACTATTATTTTAATAATATAAAATCTGAGAGAGAAATCACGTTTTTATTTCGTCGATTAAACATTGCCATCAGTGTCAATTAAAATTTAATAATTTCAACTGTGTATAAATACGATAAGAAGTTACGATGCGCAAATAATCGGCGAAAGCGCTATGAACTGTTTCGGCAAGGTTTCGTGAATATCTGCGTCCAAATGGGGAATTTGATTCCGTTTGCTCAGAATGTATACCAAGGAAGCTGCTTAGATTATTGAGACATTCAATAATCTAAGGGAAGCTGCAAGGAAGTCTGTGCTAAGCTGCAACCGTATGGTACCGATGCTCCTCAGTTTTTGTTGTAAAGAGAGCTTAGCTCAGTACACAGACAACGAACGAGAGAAGCGCTTATTTTATTGACGAAAGCTTATAGGACGTGTAGTTCCACAGCGTTACCTGTGCTTGGTAGAGTTTTCCTTGCTGCACTTGCAATTTTTCGCGCGGGACCATTTGCGGAGGAGGGGAACCTCCTGGCTCTCAGGGAGTGCCGAGGACTAAGAAGAACCATTAGAGAGGAAACCGTCACTTTTTGGCAGGAACTATGGGACTAGAGCGAAGGCGGATGCGAACTCTATAGATTCATACTTGGTATCGCAGTGAGGCTCTCCGGAGATTGAACTAGATTCCATCGTCTCTCAACTACTGACCGGACATGGGTGTATCAGGCAGCGACATCGGAAATGTGACACCGGAATAATCAAGCTGGCCAAGATCACGCACTGTGAGATTGTTTGCTGTACGACGAAGCTAAACGCATTATGCTGAATTAGACCAAGACCCAGAAACAGGACCCGTTAATAACCAGAACCCCATCTGTTGCCGTGAAAACTGGGAAGCACTGCACGAGTTCGCGCGCATCTGGCACACTATCAGAATCGTATGAATAGGTCTGAATTATTTTAGAGATTAGAGCGACGTGAAGTACTGTTTTGTGGAGCCTAGATCCAGATGGGGGAGAGTTAAGAGATAGCCAAAAAGTAAGGACGGAAACAGCATTTGTGGGGAGTTATAAAAGTGCAAATGGGGAAAGCACTCTCCCAAGATTTAGTCCGTATACACCGAGAAGGTAGGAAGGACCAAGGCTTGGTGAAGAATTGCGTCTATGGTAGAGGTCATGTACTGTAGGTCCTAAACTGTTCATTTTCTGTAAATTAATTGTTACTGATTTGTAAATAATCTCTAAATACTATCTTACTATTTTGTAACTAACCTGTACATTATTTATTATGTAAATAACAATTTATGCATTAAAATCTTTTCAGAGCATAAACAGTTTAACTATTTCATGTTATCACTATGGTTTTGAAAGAATAAATTGTTTGTCATAATATAGTTTCGTCCACGCGGGCGGAGCCGCGGGCAGACTCTAGTTATTAATAACTTGTTAATGCCAGGTTAGAGTGAGGCCCCATTAGTGCGTTGCGCTGCGTTGCGTCGTCGCAGCGTCGTCGCTGCGTCATTTTCCATATATTTTTTATGACATGCTCCATTAGACCGTTGCGTCGTCGCGCGCGACGTTTCAACGGATCGACGGATAAGAGACAAAGCAGGAGGGAGGGTGATGCGCTGCGTTGTACGGCCAGTGATCCAAGCATACCCTCTTGCGTTGCGTTGTCGCGCAACGCAGGTGTGGCATACAATGCGTTGCGACGATGCGACGCAACGCAGCGCAACGCACTAATGGGGCCTCGCTCTTAGGTGGTGTGTGCCCCCCTTAGAAAGTGGGTGCACCCCCTACTTTAAAAACCCCTGCTCTATCTAGATATAAAATAAACTCTAGTGCAATTTTGTAAAACTTACCATTTAGAAATGGATTACCATGACCACTTTCTTGCCTGTGTGACGATGGCACTAGTGACTCGATAGCTCAATGGTAAGAGCATTGGACCGGACTTCCAAAGGTCGGGGGTTTGATTCCCGTCCGAGAATTGATCTGGTGCGAGTTGAGTTTTTCTATTATATTATTTAGTATTGTATAAAAATAGTAGAGATGCGCCGAATGTAGGTTTAACCGAATACGAATGTTCGGCCGAATATTCGGTCCAAAAAGTACCGAAGCGATTATTCGGCCGAATCATTCGGTTCAATTCTGCGCAGTAAACAGGTTTTATACGTGTCGGGCGGGCGTTTGCTACAGCACACTGCACAACCCCTTCTCTAGCACTGCTCGCTTATTCAATGTCGTCGGTTACAAATAATTGCAGTTCGGAACTGCATACTTTGAAATTTATTATTACGTTGATGAAAGTCTTTGAAGATGAGGCATACATTGACATAATTTGATTATACATTTTAATACTAGTGTTGGTTCCTAAAGATAGCAGTTTTTATATTAAAAAAAAATTGGTATACTTTTGGAATGCCTATAACTAGGGCTGTACATTTTAATTTTTTGAATATCTCTCAAAGATTTTGAAATATTTGCATTTTAGTGATTTCATACATAACAAAAAATTGCCAATATTTTCAAATATTTAAAAAATCAAAACATACAGCCCTAGTTCTTAGGCATTTCAAAAACATACCGAAAATTCATTGCTGTAGGATTATATAATCTGTTGCTGTAGGTTAAGGTTTAGAGAGGGTGGGAAACGTTTTCGCCGTTTGTATGGAGACCGTTTGCTAGAAAATCCTCTTTATCTTTTTTATTTTGTCAATAAATAATCGGTATTATTGGTACAATTTAAACATTCGGTAATTATTCGGCAAATCAACCGAATATTCGGCCGAATACGAACATGAAAAAATATGCCGAATTTGCCGAATACGAATATTCGGCCGAACATTCGGCGCATTTCTAAAAAATAGCATTGTGAGAAAATCTCGAATTTAAAAATTTAAATGACCATCAGCCATTTTAATGTCCTCATTGCTGGGGCACAGGCCTTCCTAATGGGTGGATAAGGAGGATGGGCCATAACCTACCACACAGGCCTAATGTGGATTGGTGGGTGTTAACAACTGCAAACGGACTTCCGCAGCACAGAGGAGCTCGAGATAATAAACTGTTGGTCACCCATCCCATGACCAATTCTTGGGAAAGTTGCTTAACCTCCACATCACTGGGCCAGGCACTATACCACTGCGCCACCAAACTCCTTAGGATTATTAATATAACAATTTTATTAATCCTTTTTTAGGATAAACTTCAAAAAGTCACAGTCTTCGGAGCAGGACTTCTAGTGGGTACAGCGCTCGCTGTGATAATACCGGAAGGAGTGAGATCTTTGTTCAGCGAGCGATCAATACCAACATTAGTCACTAAGGATTACACCGCTGAACCGCCAGGGCACGACGATGACTTACACTCTGTCATTGGAATATCTCTGGTTTTAGGTAAGTGGTATTTAAATTTGCATTTTTTGTGCTATTTTTAAAGTTCGTACCCAAAGGGTAAAAATGGGATCCTATTACTAAGACTCCACTGTCTGTCTGTCTGTCACCAGGCTGTATCTCATGAACCGTGATAGCTAGACAGTTGAAAATTTCACAGATAATGTATTTCTGTAGCCGCTATTATAACAACAAACACTAAAAACAATAAAATAAATATTTAAGGGGGCTCCCATACAACAAAAGTGATTTATTGACAGAACTCTTTGTGCGCGTGTCGGACTCGTACTTTGCCGATTTTTTACTATTAATAATATGGTCAAAATAAATCAATTTGTTTAATACATATTTATTGTTCAGAAACATAACTTATAATTGCACACACAAAAAAGTAAATTCGGTCACCCACCCCAAGACAAACCTTTGTGAAAATTGCTTAACTTTTATTGGGTGACAATAAAAAGCTTTAATATTTTAATTTAATTTCAGGTTTCGTATTCATGTTGCTGATAGACCAGATGTCTGCGAGATTCAACGACTCCTCGAATCCGGTTGAGAGGAATGTCACAGCTACCGTTGGATTAGTGGTCCATGCTGCTGGTATGTGTCTAATCTATTCAGCCGTTTATGTGTGATTGATTAACAAACATACAAACTTATACATAATTAAAAAAATATTCCTTTCTCACAAAGTCATGGAAAATGTAAAACCAAAGGTTGTATATAAATGAAGTTATTTTATCACAAACATGGGATTTGAACATTTTGGCATAGTGATTACCATATTTTTTTTTTTGGATCTATTAAGCCGTTTATGTGTGATTGATTAACAAACATACAAACTTATACATAATTAAAAAAATATTCCTTTCTTACAAAGTCATGAAAAATGTGAAACCAAAGGTTGTATGTAAATGAAGTTATTTTATCACAAACATGGGCTTTGAACATTTTGGCATAGTGATAACCATATTTTTTTATTTTTGAATCTATTCAGCCGTTTATGTGTGATTGATTAACAAACATACAAACTTATACATAATTAAAAAATATTCCTTACTTATAAAGTCATGAAAAATGTGAAACCAATGGTTGTATGTAAATGAAGTTATTTTATCACAAACTTGGCTGTAAACATTTTGGCATAGTGGTAACCATATATTTTAGGGTTCCGTACCCAAAGGGTAAAAACGGGACCCTATTACTAAGACTCCGCTGTCCGTCTGTCTGTCTGTCACCAGGCTGTATCTCATGAACCATGATAGCTAGAAAGTTGAAATTTTCACAGATGATGTATTTCTGTTGCCGCTATAACAACAAATACTAAAAACAGAATAAAATTAATATTTAAGGGGGGCTCCCATACAACAAACGTGATTTTTTGCTGTTTTTGGTACGGAACCCTTCGTGCGCGAGTCCGACTCGCACTTGGCCGGTTTTTTTTACATAGATGTTTGTGCTAAGGGTACCGCCAAAGATTTAAGCTATGAAAGTGTTTGAGTATCTGGCAAAAGGCCTCGTATTGTGTTTCCAGCCAACTTACTCTAAGAATGTTTGTAAACTAAAAACAACTTTTTTCTTTACCCTTCGTGCGCGAGTCCGACTCGCACTTGGCCGGTTTTTATTTTTGACGGTGAATTCGGAAGTAATAGCGGCGCACGATGAAACCTATGTATATCGATAGGGGATCTATTGGCTCCGTGCACGCTTTTAGCGCCACCTAGCGTGTTGCAACTTTGTTGGCTCTGACCTGACCGTTTTGACGTTTTGATATGTAATGGCGGCATTCTGACAAAATGTTAAAAAATACTACACATATTGTGTTATTAATGTAAATTTCAAAATGTCTGTGATTTGGGGGGACAAAGTGTTGTGAAATCATTTTTGGTCATTTAAATTAAATATGGCAAGTAAGATCTATTCAAAAAGAGTGTTTTATTTTGGTTATATCAGGGTTTGTTTACTTCTTTTTTAGTTGTAGATTTTGTAAAACAAGAGGATAAAGCTACTTTAATAATTTTACTAAGTGATAATAAACATATATAATTATTCCTGTATCGCTAATAATAAATTAATATCGTTTTCAAACAGATTACAGAGCCTTCATTATTTCTACTTTTTGCCACCATGAGCGCTGCGATCGATTATTATACCTTCGCACCCTCCCAATAGACGAACAAAAAATGTGTTATGACATAAGGTCCTTAAGTGCATCGTTTTCGAGATAAACCGGGGAATAAGTTTGGATTTTTGTCTATACAGGATCTTTAACATGAATTATCTCGGAAACGCTGCGCTTTAAGACTTTATATCATGTGTCATTTTTTCTCTATCGATATACACAGGTCTAATCGTGCGCCGCTATATTTCAGAAATCCTCGTCAAAGGTTACTACTATGCCAAAATGTTCAAAGCCCTTTTCAAACGCTTTTACGAAAAACTCTGTTCAAAGTTTGATTGGTATCATTACAAAGAAACCATAGACATCAAAATCTCATTTTTTTTTGACATTTGCTATTTTATAAATGGCCCTTTGGATGTCACTGACATGCATTCATAGCCCAACTTGCATAGTAGAATAGGCATTCTCCTTTTTTTTCAATTTTTTTAAACAAACGTCGTTTTGTATTTTTTTTTACATGCAATAATCAATTTTAATCTACAATATTCATGATTATTAAATAAAATTACAAATCTGCAATTACCACCATTATCTTGAAGTGCCTATATTATCAAAACATCACTATTTCATAATTTATTATGCTGATAATGAAAAATTACAGCATACCTCTTAATGATTAGGTAATAAAGGCGATAATAGTTATTTCAACATTTTCATGTTTTATAAACATTGATAAAGGAACTGTGCATTGATTTTACGATTAGTTTTTAGAAACATATTCTCGTATTTTAGAATAGAATAGAATATAATTTTATTCGCATTAAATTGGGTTTACATAAGGTGTTCCTACATCAATTTAAAGTATCTTATACCTATTTAGCCATTATAATGACATGCAAAAATTGAAATATTTTTTTAAGGTACAATGTTTCCACAATATTTATAAAGTAATTAAAATATTATATTAAATTCATCAATAATAAACGGATTTCAATGTCAAATTCAATTCATGGATATTAAATAAAAATAAAATTAAATTAAAAATGTCAAATATGCACACAACTGCATAAATGCATAAAATAAAAAAAAATGCACACAACTCACATTTACATTAAAATTAAAAACTAGATAGAATTTAGAAAGAATAATAAAAATAAAATGCGACAAAAGAAACTAAATGAATCGATGATTTCTAAAAGGGAGACGAAAAAAACAAAAGACAAGAGCCTCTTTAGTTCTAAAGGAATATTTCGACGGCGTACCAACTTATGGAAAAAAAGTTACATGTGGCCTTTTTACACAAAATGAAAGCAAACATACATAAATCTTTAAAAGAAAATGTCTTGGGTTTGGACAAGTGCCCTTTTAGAAATCATCGATTTAAATATAGGTAGTGCATATTTTGAAGAGGCGTGTCACTTTCATCCTTTCATCCAAAGTTAAGAATTAGTCTTAAAGTAATTTCCGGCCGCCCGCGAATTCGTCCAGTCGCAACCCATCGGCTTAGTAGCAAAAGGACCTATTCGCAAAATGCCCTGCAGTCGCATATTGCCTTATTCGCGATATGCCTCATTCTCAAAATGCCCTATTCGTGGAATGCCCTATTCTTCTTTGGACTCATTCGCAGAAAGACTTATTCTCAGAATGACCTATTCTCAAAATGCCTCATTTTTCTTTAAGTGTTTGTTGGTGAAACTATGCCTGTATACAATGTGACCCTCGATAAAGAGCAATCCTGAAAGGGTGTTAAAGTAGATTGGACATACTGTATTGTTTATAAAATCAGAAATTGAGTATTTCAGAAAGGTAAAATAATTCATATAGGTAATATAAATAAATAAAAAATCAACAATAGTAAGCCAGATTACTATAATTAAGAAAAGGTATTATTTATTCTTTTTATAATCATTATTATTTATAACGTCAATAATTATTAGGTAAGAGGCACATGTGTTACATTATATTATAATTATAAAAATGTACTGTCACATTTTCATATACATCTAAAAAATTTGAAAGTTCAACAGTCGAATCAAAGATCGATTTAAACAAATAAAACCAAAATATGTTGGAAAATAATCTATAACAGCATAGCGGACGGATTAAAATGTAATAAAAAAATATTTTTATTCATCAATACATGATAATTACCAATCATTTGCTGTTACCGTGAAAGCTGGCAGGTATTAAAAAAAGTGTGTCCTTTTGAGAATAGGTCATTACGCGAATAAGGCATTATGCGAATGTGTCTTTTCGAGAATGAGGTATTATGCGAATAGGTCCTTTCGAGAACAAGTCATTCCGAGAACGTGTCCTTTTTTTGGACGTGTGGCATTTCGCGAATAGGGCCTTTTGCTACTAAGCCAGTATTTCTCTATCCCTCGGGAGTCGGGGAAGGGAATATATCGTATTTGGTAACTTTTACCAAATATTAAAAGTGATAACATTTTATTTTTTAAAAGTGATTAACTTTTTAAAAGTGATAAGTTTTAGTATAATCAGCCATTTATTCAGTTCTTTTTTACTAATATTTGCATGCCTACATTAATAAGGCAAATACTGTAGAACTGCCAAAATATTATTATTTTTATAACAACATGTACACTCGGTATTTGCAAATAAATGATTTCTATTTCTATTTGGCTACAAATCATATTTGATATGACTCTTTTGACAACTTGTCACATTTGACAACTTGCCATATTTGTCAACTTGCCATATTTGATAACTTGCCATATTTGACAACTAGTCATTATCTCTTCGCAGCTGACGGCATAGCCCTGGGCGCGGCTGCTACCACGTCTCACGCAGATGTGTAACTTATAGTGTTCCTAGCGATTATGCATAAGGCACCCGCTGCTTTTGATCTAATTTAGTCACTTTAAAATATGTCTATCAAGTGATAACTTGTCATATTTGGCAACTTGCCATATTTGGAAACTTGACATATTTGACATTTTGTCGATTTTGACAACTTGTCATAATTGACATTTTGTCGAAATTGACAACTTGACATATTTGACATTTTGTCGAATTTGACAACTTGCCATATTTGACAACGTGCCATATTTGATAACTTGCCGTTATCTTCTCGTAGCTGACGGCATAGCCCTGGGAGCGGCTGCTACCACGTCTCACGCAGATGTGGAACTTATAGTGTTCCTAGCTATTATGCTGCACAAAGCGCCCGCAGCTTTCGGATTGGTTACCTTTCTATTACACGCGGGTTTGGACAGGTAAGTTATGAAGTTTTTTTTTTACATTTATTCAGTGTACGAGTATCTTTTGAATATGAAAGAGCAACGCCATTGCATGCATCCGCAGAAGCATCTGCTGAAGTCTTTAAAATTAAATCGTCAGTGTGTAAGTCAAAAATTAGTATTTTACAGGAGAGTAAAATAACTGCGTAAAATTTTAGTTGTGTTGGTTCTTCAGATTTACTTACGCAGTGTCACTTTCATTGAAATACGCAGCGCTATTGGCTGTCTATCTCCATTCAGATTGGTCGGAAAAAACTTTCTTCATCGAATAATGGCATCAGATGTTTAGACCGCCAAAAAATGACTTACGCACTGTTAGAATTTCACTGACGAAATGTTAAACGATGTAATTAAATTATTTTCAAAATAATTAAACTTTTAGGGTGTAGGCTGCCCCCAGACGTACTGGTTTCACTTCTTTGCTTTGCTGTTCTGCTAGAACAGGGTTATGTTAGACACAAAAACATCAAAATACAAAATAATGTCAAATGAAATTGACAATTTTTGTAAAGATAACCGATTTTGATGGTTAAAAAGTTGCAACATACTAATGTTTGGAACGCGCCTCAAGCAAAGCAAAGAAATGAAACCGGTAGGTCTGTGGCCAGCCTTACCAGTGGGTAACGGTGTAGTGACACCGTACCATACCATGACCGTGCTAGGAACGTATCAGGCAAAAAAATATTATTTGTATTGAAAAGTATGACACTATTCCCACTAGACTGTTCCGTCACCGAACATGCACTTTTCATACTTTTCAATACAAAGAATATTTTTTTGCCTGACACGTTCCTAGCACGGTTATGGTATGGTACGGTGTAGTGGACAGAGACTTTTATGTTATTTTAACAAATTTAACAATTTCGCAATAAATCCACAGTCATACTGACTAATAGGATCATATGGTTTGAAAAATTTAAATTTATGAGTCAGATTTTTAAAAAATTGCGATTACCATACAATATGAGTTTCTTACAGGAGTTCGTTAGGAGCTCGATGGCGCAGTGGTTTAGCGCCTGGCCCAGTGATTGCGGAGGTTAAGCAACCTTCGCAAGGGTCGGTCATGGGATGGGTGACCAAAAATTTATTATCTCGAGCTCCTCCGTGCTTCGGAAGGCACGTTAAGCCGTTGGTCCCGCATTTGCAGTCGTTAACACCCACCAATCCGCATTGGGCCCGCGTGGTGGGTTTTGGCCCGTCGTCCTTATCCACCCATAAGGAAAGCCTGTGCCCCAGCAGTGGGGACATTAAAATGGCTCATTTATTATTTATTTATTTATTAATCTTAAGGAAGACCAACAACTAGTAACAAACAGATAGCAGTTGTGTTAACTGTAGGAAGTCATTTACAGGTCCTCGCATATATGGACACATATATATGCATATATACGCATATATACAGGGTCATTTTGTATTCACCATCCAAATTTTGAAGATGTGTTCAGTCCATGAAACTGAACAACTTTCTCTAAGGAACACATGGTCAAATATGTAAAATAAAAATCGACTTTGCATACAAATCAAAGAGATCACGTGATCAATTTAGTATGGGATGACCAAAATTTTTTGGCGAAATTTGACCCTATGTTTGTTAGAGAAAGTTGTTTAATTTCATGAACTGGACACATCCCTAAAATTTGGATGGTAAGTTCAAAATGACCCGATATATACAACGTGTAACAAAAAGGGGATATCAACCCGAAAGGAGGTCAATGTACTCGTGAAATTGAATACATTCCTGCAGAAAAAAAAATTCAGATAAAATAAATTTTTTTGAACTCTCCATACAAAATGTTGGCGGCAAATTCAAATTCTCTCTCTATGGAGAGACCAACATTTTTTTTTTCGATTTTAATTTTTTTTTCTCGTAGAAGGTGTTTAGATTCACGAGTACATTGACCTCCTTTCGGGTTGATACCCCCTTTTTGTAACACGTTGTATATATGTCGTGGGCCAATCGTTGAATTGGGCCGATCGAGATCTGCCTGGGCAGATCACGATACGCCGGCATTTCTTGATTTGCCTTTTCAAAACCCGCCATATCGTTCAAAGCATAAAGTTTGACGATTTGCCCGGCCATGCTTGGGCAAATCGATTCTGTGGGGTGGCCAAAGTACAAGCAAATAAAATGAATTGTTTTAAATTTCCATGGTTATTAACATTATTTAAATATACTGTATCGGGATTTTGGTAAAGGTAGAAAAGGTACATGGTGAAAATCCCGATACAGTATATTTAAACAAATAAAATGAAGTTTAGAAAATAATTATTTTACTATATAATAAAGATAAAACCAACCACGCTGGGATAAATAGTCTGTAGAGTGACCAAAGTATAAGTAAAATGAAAAGAATGTAGGTACCTTAATTATTTTTTTTAATTTTGTTTATTATAAATCATCATTCTCATCTTAACATTCTCAATATTATCATCTTAACACGTGGTTCGTTATACAAATGTCGCTCCAAAGCGTATTGTTTTTATTATCACAATTTTCGATTTCTTGTGACGCCGCCATCTTGCTCGCACGTAAACACACAGCTGACAGAGCGCAAACAGCGTTACAGCGCCACATGCGTCGCGAAACGGAAGTATATTACGATGCGCCCAGCCAAATCTCGATGTGGCTAAGTACTAGTAGGGCAAATCGACGAATAGGTTGCTTTTATCGATCTGCCTAATTTTTGATTGGGCACATCATGAAATTATTGGCCAGATCATGAAATGCCGGCACATCGTGATCTGGCCAGGCAGATCTCGATCGGCCCAGTTCAACGATTAGCCCACGACATATATACGCATATATACTCATGGACAGGAGTTCGTAACATTTATTTCTTTTCACACAGGAATCGAATTCGTAAGCATTTGTTGATATTTTCGTGCGCTGCGCCCTTGCTCGCTCTACTGACATACTTCGGCATAGGAAACGAAAGCAAACAGACTTTGAGCGACTTTAATGCTACTGGTAAGTATTCAAACTGTAAAGGTGGATCATTCTTACCGACTTCCAAAAAAGGAGGAGGTTCTCTGTCGGGCGCGGTCCGAGGGGGGGTCACAGGGGACATGACCCCCCACAAAATCGTACATGTCACATAGAAAAAGCATCTAAAAATTTACAAAAAAGCAATTATTATTATTAGTGACCCCCCAAAATTTCAGGCTGCGACCGCGCCTGTTCTCTGTTCGTCTGTATATATTTTTTTGTGTATGTCCACCGATTACTCAAAGACGGCTAGACCGATTGAAATGATTCAAACGTTATTACATTAGGTAAACTCCCAAGTTTGTCCCATTTTTTAAAATTTGGAAATCGGTTCAATACTTTTCAAGTAATCTTGAAAAAAGCACGAAAATAGTATGATTTTGTGTAAACTACCTCGACGATCAGTCGTATAACTTCTTTGTTTATGAACTGAATAATGAAAATAAACATTTATTTCTAGGTATAGCAATGCTGTTTTCAGCAGGTACGTTTCTCTACGTAGCCACCGTCCACGTGTTACCCGAACTCACACACACACACTCCCACACACACACATTGTTGCCAACCCAAGATGGCGGATCAAATAAAAGGGGTTTCGGCGGTTTACAATTCTGCGAAATGTTAATATTGACTGTTGGTGCTTTAATGCCATTGTTATTGACGATGGGGCACCATCATTAAAAAAAACGTTAAATATAGTTTTAAATAGCGTGATAGATAAATGTTAAAACAGCATTATAACGTCTAAAATAGCGCTATTAATAAATGTTTAAATATCATTATAACGTTTAAAATAGCGCTATTTATAAATAATGTTAAAATGGCATTGTATCGTTTAAAATAGCGCTATTAATAAATAATGTTAAAATAGCATTATATCGTTTAAAATGGCGCTATAAATAAATGTTAAAATAGCATTATATAGTTTAAAATAGCGCTATAACTAAATGTTGTCAAAATAGGATTATATCGTTTAAAATAGCGCTTTCAAAACGTTTTTTAGTTTCAAATGGCGTTATAAATATTAGTAATATATAGGGTTATTTGTTAACTAGTAAATTATAGAAAAAAACAACAGACTAAGTATGTAATATAATTTATATATATATATATATAATACATTATGTATATATAATGTAAAATATAAATATAAGTAAAAAAATCTTGAGTGTTATAAGTTTTTATTCGTTACAACATCTAACTTTTAAAATCAAACAAATGCTTCTCTATGCTTATTTTTTTATTGATAAACTTTAATAATATATTGTCGATGCAACTGCACACGCCTCGCGCTCAACCCGAACTCAATTCAAACTCAACCCAAACTCAACTCAAACTCAACCCGAACTCAACTCAAACTCAACCCGAACTCAACTCAAACTCAACCCAAACTCAACTCAAACTCAACCCGAACTTTGCGCGGTCGTTTTTTTTTACTACAAACAAGCAAAATTACAAGATTAGTAGATGAAATTGACTAAAAATCGCGCTACGTGGCTGTTTTTTTTACTGTAATAAGCAAAATTAGAAGATTAGTAGATGAAACTGACTAAAAATCGCGCTGTGTGGCCGTTTTTTAACTAAAAGGCAATATTGAAAATCTTGGCATCGCAGATAGGGGGCGCCCTGTAGAAATGTCGCCCAGGGCGCTGGTAGTTCTAGAACCGGCTCTGACCGCTATGTAAAGTCGCATTACTCATTTCCCAGCAAAAATGTAAACAAAGAAACGTCACTGTCAAATTGACAAATTGACCCTGATAGTGACATTTTCAGATATTGAAAACCTTTGGCACTTTTATAACTTTTTAATTTGTGTTTAGATTTGTAAGTAGGTACATGTCTTTATTATACCACGGGTTATATCAATAGAGAGAATATAACATTAACTTTATGGTCTTTGTGCAGTTTGTGCTAAGTCAGTTTGATATGTGTGACATAACATGAAAAATTGTCGAAACCGTTTTGCAATAAATAAAATGTTTTTCTGTAAATTGAATAAGAGTTTTTAATAACAAACACATCGACGAGTGAACATTTGGTGCCGAAACCCGGGAACTGAATTGGAATTGGTAAACCGTGAGTAAAGTGAACGAAAAGTGAAAAACAAAATGTCGTAAACAGTGCGTAAAAAGACTTGAGAATAAATTTGCTGACTTTTCTCTGAATGAATAATCAAAGCTCTGAACTAAAGATTTAAAATAATTTGTGTATAAAAAGACACTGCACAGTGTTTGTTTTTGCTGAATTTATCGGACTTTATTTTGAACTTTTTTCAAAATGGAAGTATTGATTGCAAAACAAGAGGATACTATAGACAATATAAAGAAGGCTACCGCAAATTATAAAAAATCTCCAAAAGAGCGCATTACGTTGCCGTACATTGAAACGAGATTAGAAAATTTAGAGAAATTATGGTTATACTTTTGCACCATACACGACAAGATTTTAGATTGTGCACCTGTAGAGAAGCGAAAGGATGTAGTATATTTCAAGGATGATGTTTATAACCATGCTGAGGAAATTTATTTCGAGTACAAAACTAAACTCAATTCTGACCGAGTAAAACTTACATCCCACGTTCCTGTTGTTCCTACTACATCCGCAAATAATCAATCCAATTCAGTAAATTGTGACGTTAAACTACCACAGATAAAGCTACCCTCATTCAGCGGTAAATACGAGGAGTGGGAATCCTACTATGACATGTTCCTTTCACTAATCCATAATAACCAGAGTTTGAGCGGAGTACAGAAACTACACTATTTGAAGAGTAGTTTGTGTGGAGAACCTGCAAATCTTATCAAAGACTTAGCTACTACTGAGAATAATTACTGCGAGGCTTGGTCACAGTTAGTAAGACGCTACAAGAATAAGAGATATAATACAAATGAGATATTAAAGAAACTGTTTGCTCAAAGAGTTCTAAAGTCTGAGTCAGCGACTGCCGTCAAATGCCTTTTAGATACGACAAATTCTTGTCTGAAGGCTCTGAATAATATAGGTGTTGATACTGAAACTTGGGATGTCATCATCATACATATTGTCACTTCCAAATTAGACAGTGAATCACGCAAGGCATGGGAATCAGAAGTGAATTCAGCGTCATTAGATCAACTGCCTACCTGGAATCAAATGATTTTGTTTTTAGAGCGTAGATTTAGAACAATTGAGATGATTGATACCCAACCACCAAGAGTTGTTCAGCAACAGAGAAAAGCATTACCAATGAAATCTAAAAGTTTACACGCAGTAACTGTACCTTCTGAGATAAATAATTCAAAACCTGAGACAAATAATTCAAAACTGGTCACTTGTTCGATGTGTACAGAGAAACATCATATTTATAACTGCCAGCAGTTTCAAAAACTGTCACCTAAAGAGAGAGCCGACTATGTACAAAACAATAACATTTGTTTTAACTGTTTGACGCCAAATCACGCTGTTAAATTTTGCAGAAAATATTCTAACTGTCGTCGCTGTGGTCGTAGACATCACACCCTTCTTCATTATGAGAATCGAGATATTGCTTTAACTGAGTCTACTACTACTGAGCCTGTTACACATGAGAAACGTGAACCTGAGATTGAAAGGGTTGATCAGCGTATGACAGCACATTTTGCTTCAGAGAAAGAAAGCCATCAAGAGGTATTGCTAGCTACAGCAATAGTAAATGCAATGTCAAGTAATGGCAACCGTCAGAAGATAAGAGCACTTATAGATCAAGGGTCCGAGGCATCCTTCGTAACGGAAGCTACCGTTCAGTTGCTTGGTCTTAAGAAGGTACCTGTGAACGGCGTTGTGTCGGGCGTCGGAGATGGTCATATGAGAACAAAGCACATGGTAATTTTTACCATAGAGTCAATACATAATCCTGAGTTTACAATCCAAGTGAAAGCATTTGTTTTGAACACTTTGACTACGTTTCTGCCTTCTACTAATATTACTATTGAAAATTGGCCGGAGATTGAGAGTTTACCATTGGCTGATTACCAGTATGGCATACCGAGGAAAATAGATATCCTCCTAGGAGTTGAAATTCATTGTGAGATATTGTTGACAGGAATCTTAAAGCATCCGACACATAGTGGTCCTATAGCTCAAAACACTATGTTAGGGTGGGTTTTATCTGGAAGAGTATCCAATCAAACTCCTTTATCTGCGAAAAGAGTAATAAGTTTACACACATCATTTCATACAAACGAAATACTGAAGCAATTCTGGGAAATTGAGACAGAGCCAGATTGTATTCAAAAGAGATTGAGTAAAGAGGAGATAGCATGTGAAGACTTATTTAAAACTACGACAATGAGAAACGATGAAGGTCGATACGTGGTTTGTTTGCCTTTAAAATCTGATAAGCCGGAGTGTGTTAATGGTCGGTCTAGGGAAATCGCAAGCAAGAGGTTTATATTTCTAGAGAAAAAATTGACAAATAACCCTACACTTAAACCGCAATACAACGATGCAATAGACGATTACATAAAGCAAGGTCATGCTGAACAAATATTAAGAAGCGATGAGATTGAAAATCCTATATCCGTGTACCTTCCCCACCACGCTGTGGTTCGAGAAGATAGGGAGACTACGAAAGTACGTCCTGTTTTTGATGCTTCGTGTAAGGGAATGAATCATGTATCCTTAAATGATGATTTAATGGTGGGTCCCAAGGTACAACAAGATCTGCGTCATATACTTCTTAGATGGCGTCTGCATCCAATATGTCTTGTGGCAGATTTAGTTCAAATGTATAGACAAGTTTGTGTTAATGAGAAGCATGTCGATTTTCAACGGTTCTTGTGGCGATCAATGCCTTCTGAACCTTTGAAACACTACCGTTTAAAGAGATTGACGTTTGGAACTGCCTGTGCTCCATATTTAGCTTGCAAGTCATTACAACAGCTAGCCAAAGACGAAAAAGCACAGTATCCAGTCGCGTCTGAGATAACACTTACAGATTTTTACATGGATGACCTTTTGACCGGTTGTTGGACAGTTTCTGAAGCTATTGAGATATATGAGCAACTTACGAAAATGATGAAGGCTGGAGGTTTCCAAATCCAAAAGTGGTGCAGTAATGACGCCAATATACTCGATCACATAAGAGAAGAGAATAAAGGATCTATTCAGCCTATGATTATCAAATCTAATGATATGGTTAAGGTGTTGGGAATTTCTTGGAACAAATGCACTGACAAGTTTGAGTACAATATACATTTGTTAGATGATGATAATCCTGTCACAAAAAGAAACGTGCTCTCAACTATTGGTCGAATCTATGATCCTATGGGCTGGGTTGCACCAATTATTATTACAGCAAAGATCTTCATTCAGAAACTGTGGAAGTCTGGTTTAGATTGGGATGAACCATTGACACCTAACTTGCTTCATGAGTGGATAACATTTAAAGAGGATTTAAAGAGAGTACAAGCATTAGAAATACCCAGATGGTTAAAAACGAGTAAGAAAAGCATAGTTGAACTCCACGCTTTTGCTGATGCCTCACAAGCAGCTTATGGTGCTGTAGTTTATATGAAAGTGAAAGACGACAACGATGTTCATGTTGCTCTAATCACAGCAAAAACTAAAGTTGCTCCTATTGAGAAAGAGATATCCATTCCAAGACTGGAATTATGTGGAGCTGTGTTAGCCACTAAGTTATTGTTTGAAGTATCACAAGTTTTATCCGTTCCTAAGGATCAGCTACACGCGTGGTCCGATTCCGAGGTTGTTTTAGCTTGGATAAGAGGAGAACCAAGTCGATGGACCACGTTTGTGAGTAATCGAGTTTCAGAAATTTTAACCATGTTAGAGAAAGAGAAATGGAATCATGTGAGGACAAGCGAGAACCCCGCAGACTGTGCTTCTAGGGGTATCAGTTGTATTGAGCTTAGAGATCATCCATTGTGGTGGTGTGGTCCACCATGGTTATCGGAACATAAACACCATGTAGCTGAAGCAACTTTTGATACAGATCAAGAAGCGAGACCTCTGAAGTCGCACTCTGTAGTTAAAATCAAAGAAGATTTCTTTTGGCTAAAGTATTCATCACTTACTAAATTGCTTAACGTTCTAGCTTATTGTAGAAGATTTTTAACTTTTAAAATGCCAATACATCAGAGAGTTAAATTCACAGAGTATGTTACGATCGCAGAAAAGAATAAAGCACTAGAACATTGCATAAGAGAGACGCAAGAATTACATTTTTCGAATGAAATTAAACAGTTAAAATCATGTAAAGAGATTTCTCGAAAGAGTGTTCTTCATTCACTTAACCCATTCATAGATGAGAACGGAGTATTAAGAGTAGGCGGACGAATTGACAAGGCAAAGATAGAATATGATAGAAAGCATCCAATTATTTTGCCAACTGATAGTCATCTCAGTAAATTGATTGTGATGGACGCACATAAACGAACTTTACATGGAGGGCCTCAGTTAATGTTAGCCTTTTTACGGACTAATTATTGGATCATTCTAGCGAGAGTCATGGCAAAACGAGTCTATAGAGAGTGCAAAACATGTCAACTATACTCAAAACAAAAGCACAATCCCTTGATGGGAGAATTGCCAGAAGTCAGGTTGCGTCCGTCAAAGCCATTTCTAAGTTCTGGAGTTGACTTCACGGGACATATAAACATAAGATTCTCCCCAGGACGGGGGTCCAAGTCGTACAAAGGTTACGTGTGTTTGTTCATATGCATGGTGACCCGTGCTATACATCTAGAGGCTGTATCAGATCTTACAGCTAAAGGTTTCATAGCCGCATTTCGTCGGTTTGTGTCAAGGAGAGGTGCCTGTAGAGATCTATATAGCGATAATGGGACCAACTTCGTTGGCGCCAATAAAGAGCTTCAACAAATGTTTGAAAAGGCTAATCATGGTTTTGGAGAATTGAGCAAATTGTTAGCAGAAGAACAGACCGCTTGGCATTATATTCCACCTCACGCACCAAATTTTGGTGGTCTCTGGGAAGCGGGAGTACGCTCAACCAAATCCCATTTGAAACGAGTTATAGGAGAATCCACCTTGACTTTTGAAGAATTATCTACTGTGCTCACACAAATCGAGGCCTGTCTAAACTCTCGCCCATTAACTCATCTTAGTGACAACCCAGATGATCCTTTACCATTGACTCCGGGTCATTTCTTAGTGGGAGAGCCTTTGATAGTTATACCGGATGAAAACTTGACGCTAATTAATACTACTGGATTATCAAGGTGGAGAATGACTCAAAAAATGGTTAACGATTTTTGGTGTAGATGGTCTGACGAATATTTGTCTACTTTGCAACAACGATTTAAGTGGACAAAACAAAAACGAGAACCAGCGGTAGATGACGTTGTTATCATTAGAGAAGATAATATGCCTCCTGCAAAGTGGTTACTGGGCAGAATTTTAGAAAAGCATCCAGGAAAGGATGGCATAACGAGAGTGGTTACAATAAAAACAAAGAATGGTATTTGCAAGAGACCGTGTAACAAGTTGTGTTTTTTTGATTAGACATTAGTGATGTGCTCTAATTTTCTTTAACTAATTTTTTTTTTGTTTAGTAAGTTTCATTTGTTTTTGTTGTGCACGGTGGGCGGTAATTTTTTACTGTTTTGAGTTTAAAATTGTTTAAAAGACAAGTCTTTTGGTGGGCGGAATGTTTAGATTTGTAAGTAGGTACATGTCTTTATTATACCACGGGTTATATCAATAGAGAGAATATAACATTAACTTTATGGTCTTTGTGCAGTTTGTGCTAAGTCAGTTTGATATGTGTGACATAACATGAAAAATTGTCGAAACCGTTTTGCAATAAATAAAATGTTTTTCTGTAAATTGAATAAGAGTTTTTAATAACAAACACATCGACGAGTGAACAATTTGTGTTATAATCAAGTTAAAATCAATATAAATAATATTTGTGTTTTGAGTTATAATCAATATAATGTCATCCAGGGTCATTTTAAAGTAGGATGGTAATTAGAAATTTTATCTTTATAACCTATCATATTTTTTGATGTTAAAAGTATGATAGGTTATATATTGATTGTATGTAAACTATCAAAAATACGTAACATCATCGCCTGTTCCCCCCAATACCAAAAGACAAATATTACTACTACAGTACTACTCGTAATATTATTTTTTATGAAATTTTATAAAATGACCAAAGGTTGATGTGTACGGTTTGCAGTTGATGTGTGCACAGCATCATAAAAAATGCTTTCTACTATAAAACTGTTATTATGAAATATTAAATTATATTACTATTTTTGCCGCAAAATTCATGATTCAGAATATTTATCTAATCTATTTTTATTAGGTTTATAATGAAAAAACATGTAAGTGTGTTTATTTCTTGACTTAGCAATATACTATTTCTTTTTGTGTTGTTTTGTTCTGGCAACATCTTTGTTTACATTTTTGCTGGGAAATGAGTAATGCGACTTTAAATGTGATCGTCATATATCGTCGTCGATAGAAGACAAGTCATGGCGAAACTACTGCGGTACTGTTTCGTGGCGGAGGCGTCAATAAAGAATTAAATAATATAAATTACTTTACCCTTTTGCCGTTTTAGTATTATTCCATTATTTGAAAAAAATGGCATCTAAAAACCTTTTTGTAAATTCTAAAAGAACTAAAAAAAACTTTTTCATTACTTATAGGTAAAACCTTCGTGTTTTCTTACTCATCTTTGTGTATAAAGTTTTGTTATTAAAAAAACCTAATTTAAATAACATAAGTAAAATAAATATGTCTGTATATTTTTTGTTTTGTAAAATAGCTGTGTTTTATTTTTTTAGATAAGACATGTAATGTTTACCAATATTTTTAAATATGTAGTGTAAATGCTTATTTTTTTAAATGTTCTTTTGAAAACTTGTTTTTATATATAAAAACAAGTTATTATATTTTTATTTATTATAATAAATAAAAAGGTTAACGCAATTAAATATTTGAATTTATATAACTACATAAACCCCCAATAAACAGTGCCAATTTATTAAAAGCAAACAAAAAATATTTAGAAACGTTTACCATCTTTGCATATTTTTTTTAATTGTGGCCTAAAAATACGAAAATTTAATGTAAATACGAATATGAGATTTAAAAATCTCGAAATACTTTTATTTGTAATAATAATGCATTTTTTTGAGACATCATTTTTATATAACCAAATACAATTAAAGCAGACACAGTAAAATTATTAATTGTTTATATATTTTTTGAGAATAAAATATTTATTTCATTGCTATTTACTGTCACACGAAATAAAAATATATTTATTGTTATGATTAAAAAATAAAAATAAAAAAGTAATCCTAGTAAATTATAGTTGACGTATGTACAGTCAACAAAGTTATGATTATGACTTTAACGGCCGTTTGCACAACTTAAAAATCGCCTCAATCTTTTCCTAAGTACAACTCGACCAAGATAATTAGGCGCATGACAGTTGCATGACAGCTAAGTTCATGACACCGTTTTAATTTGGTCGATATGTAGTTAGGAGAAGACTTAGGCGACTCTTAAGTTTAGTGCAAATGGCCGTAACAGTTTGAAAACAAATTCGCTTGCAAGGATGGAACTAAAAGCTCATTTTTTACCAGCCTTTTGTGACTTTTGGGTAAATGCAAGACAATACAGATAATGTACTCAATCTAGAAATGTACCTTAAGGTGTTCAGCTCATGGCTTTCCTGACCGTACATGTCCCTTAGCACGAAATTCTATCGATAAAAAAAAAACGCGCGTAAAAGTACTCGATAGAGTATTAGTTGTCTATGAAAAAATAATTTTGCTATTCGCCGGTAGATGGCGCTGTACAAATTTCCCATACAAAATTACTCTATCGAATGTTATTACGCGCGTTATTTTTTTCGATAGCTGTTCGTGCTAAGCGTACTAATCATTTTGGGGTTGCCTGTACCATGCCTACAACCCCGGAAAATTAAAAATAGAGGCCCTATTCAACTTTTTTTAAATGAAAAAGAGTTTTTTTTAGTTTTGTTAAATGTACTTTACCTATAAGTACATATTTTTTATTAGAACAATTTTTTTATTAAAAATGCAGCGGACAAAACAACGAGTGTGATAAAAAATAAAAATATTACTTTGTAAAAAAATTTTTTTTTAAACTTTAGTTTTTTTGTTTACAGTATACATAAAACTATAGCGCGCGTATGTCTTATTGCATATTTCTTGTGTCAAATATGTTATATACAACGTTTTACAGAATTGATGGCTAAACCAGAATATAGTAGAGAGGGACCATCAAACTGAAAAACTTTTACTATTGGGAGGGTGCGAAGGTATAATAATCGATCGCAGCGCTCATGGTGACAAAACGTAGAAATAATGAAGGCTCTGTAATCTGTTTGAAAACGATATTTAATTTATTATTAGCGATACAGGAATAATTATATATGTTTATTGTCACTTACTAAAATTATTAAAGTAGCTTTATCCTCTTGTTTTACAAAATCTACAACTAAAAAAGAAGTAAACAAACCCTGATATAACCAAAATAAAACACTCTTTTTGAATAGATCTTAAGCTTCGTACAGACTGAGGCGAATCCCGCGCGAAATTCGCGAGTGCGATCACGTAACTCAAAGCGATAGCCATAGCCATAGCCATTGTCAAAGAAATTGCTATGGCAATGGCTATGGCTATTGCTTTGAGTTACGTGATCAAAATCTGTCAAAATGAGCGACGCGCGCGATTCGATCGCGTCGGTTTGTCCGGAGCTTTACTTGCCATATTTAATTTAAATGACCAAAAATGATTTCACAACACTTTGTCCACCCAAATCACAGTAATTTTGAAATTTACATTAATAACACAATATGTATAGTATTTTTTAACATTTTGTCACAATGCCGCAAAACGTCAAAACGGTCAGGTCAGAGCCAAGAAAGTTGTAACACGCTAGGTGGCGCTAAAAGCGTGCACGGAGCCAATAGGACCAACTCTGAAATCGCGAAAAATAATATCTGCTGTTTCATACATTTTCATATTTTCGTTATTAATTTTTGTATGAAACAGCAGATTTTTTTTTTCGCGATTTCAGAGTTGGTCCCATAGTATAAGTTGTTCAGTTTGATGGTCCCTATCGTCCCTATCTACCATATTCTGATTTAGCCATTAATTCTGTCATACGTTGTATAAAAGTAATAAATTCGTGCAGCTATTTATGAATTAACAATAATGTTATCTAAGTATATTTTGTCTTTTTTTAAATTTTTAATATGAAAAAAAATTGCATACTCCCGCTCTATAGTTTTTTATGTTCCTGTAATTAAAAATGGCGGCGTGTGAAAAGCTTATAATGAGTGCAAGTGAGATAGAAAGTGAGCGTGTAGGTGTTGTGTAAGCGAGAGGGTAGAAGCGTCGCCATTTTCAATATTTTTTTTTTATTTACCGAGTTATACACTCAAGTTTCTTATTTTTAAACACAGATAATATAATACTGTACTAAACACCCTAGTTCTGTAATGCACTAAATGGTTTTTTATATGCTCAATTCCAAAATTAATTATACTAAGTTGTTATAAGCAATATTAGTTTTAAAACTGCAGTTCAAATTAAAAATGAATTATTAATTTGAAATGTAGTAAAAATATTATTTAAGGTATTAGATTATACTTTAATGTACACCTGTATTAAATATTTGTTCGTTTTGAAGCGAATTTTGCCCTTAAGTGTGAGATCCGTCTAAAGGCTGGTTTACATTATCTTAGTCTTTAGTAGAGTGCTTTAGGAGAGTGCTCTAGTGGAAACATGTAAACGGTCGTCTTATGACTAAAGAGAGTAACGTTCTAGTAGCCTTTCTACTCGCTTTCCAGTAGCACCCCCTGCGCGCCCGCTCACCCCCCGCGCGATATTTTACTTGCACTCGCACTGGAAGCATGTAAATCGACATTTTAGTAGCGTCTTTAGTATAGTGCATTTGCCGGTGAACGCGTGACGTGTAATTGAATTAAATAATAGGTATTAGGTATGGCGAAAATGACACTCTACTGGAAGCGTGTATACGGTCACTGGAAAGGCACCAAAACTACTAAAGCACTCGCATTCGAATCTACTCGCACGCTACTAAGCACTCTACTAAATACTAAGATAATGTAAACCAGCCTTAAGGGTGTGACCACAACAATCGCTCGAAGATAATTGGTGTGATTACACCCTAAATGATTTAGATTGTTTGGAACTGTAAATGTTGTCTTTAAACTTGTATGTTCCTGTATATATTTGTATACATATGTGTATATTTGCGTCATTCAGTGTATAATTATTGTAAATAATTTACAATAAATAAAAATCGCTTCACTAATTTTAAGTGTTTTATTTTTTTGGCCATTCAGTTTGATTTAAAAAGTATTTGAGCAATTTATTACAAAAAAAGTTAATAAATTATACTATATCATAGCACCAGATTAAATGCGACTGTCTTTTATTGACTTAAATAAATATTTGTATAAACATTCACAAAGAAAACCTACTAAAGAAGAAATAGTAAAAATATGAAAAATCTTGTATATAGTATAATTGTAAACAACTTATACTTTATAATAAAACCACTTTATTGTCATAAGTACTAAATGAAACTAATTACCATGTAAGTATGTATTATGTTATATAAACTAATAAAAATAATATGTTTAAACAATTTCAATTTCATCATACTTAAAAATTAATTACTATAGAATGAATACCTACTCAAATGGACGGAATTAAGTTTAAAATCATTAAGAATTAAATATGTAATTCAGATTATTAACAAATGCCTGGATTTATCTAAAATATTAATCCAAAATTTAACATCCATAAAAATAATATTGGTGAAATAAATCATTAAAATTTTCATTAACCTTATAATTAACCTATTACAATTTCATTTAAGTTATCAACTAAGGATGGTAGCAAAGATAGGCCTTAAGACAAAATAAGCCAAGTTTAAGACTATTGCGATAGTCAAGGTCTTTAGTACTTGGTGGAGGTAGAACAATCTGAAATAAAAAAGAAAAATAAGTAAACATGGTGTAGCTTAATTTATATCGGGTTATTTTGAACTTACCATCCAAATTTTAAGGATGTGTCCAGTCCATGAAACTAAACAACTTTCTCTAAGAAACGTGTGTCCAATTTCGCCAGAAAATTTTGGTCATCCCATACTAAATTGATCACGTGATCTCTTTGATTTGTATGGAAAGTCGATTTTTATTTTACATATTTGACCATGTGTTCCTTAGAGAAAGTTGTTCAGTTTCATGAACTGAACACATCCTCAAAATTTGGATGGTTAGTTCAAAATGACCCTGTATTTGTTTAAATTGGCAATAGGACCATTTTAAATATAGACTGTTGTGAATGTCAAAGAAGATACTATCCCCGCAAATTGATGATGATCCTGATGTTTTTAACCTCAAAAACGAAAAACAATTGTAATTTTTTATATACCTAGTGCCTGTCTTATATAAAATAATATAAAATAATAATTCAATAATTAATACATTAAATTACCTATTAGAATTTTATTGTAACATGTCATTTTTTGTTGTGGATGACGTCACGTGTAGGTACTAGGTATGTTAATGTGACAAGGGTCCATCGTATTACCAATTTGCGGGATATAGTACGCCGTCGGTTTGCAAGCCCTGAGAGAGACTATAACGAAACGAGAAGAACGCAAGAAAATCGTCAACACTAGCGCCATGTTGGCCGTAGTGCGCTGACTAGTCGACGATTTGTGAATCCTGCCCTTGGTCTATAGAAAATTTCATTTTGCTTTTCGGCGGTAGATGGCGCTGTTAAATATCCCATTCAAAAATTACTTTATCGATTTATTATGCGCGTTTTTTTTCTCAATGACGCTACGGGTGTTCCGGAAGACTGTGCCCTAATAGTGGGGACATTCGCCAGTGCTCATTAATAAGATAATAATAATATATTTACCAGGCGCGGTCCGAGGGGGGGGGGTCACAGGGGACATGACCCCCCCCAAAATCGTACACGTCACATAGAAAAAGCTTCTAAAAATTTACAGAAAAGCAATTATTATTATTAGTGACCCCCCCCAAAATTTCAGGCTGCGACCGCGCCTGATATTTACTAGGATAGGTAATATGAAGTTCCGTACCTGTTCCACTTTTTCCTGGCTTCGGGTAGCGTTGATAGGTCATCCTTGATTAGGTACACTCTTAAACCTGGGAAGAGTAAACAATAATGTTAATTTTAGTTCACAGTTTAATTTTAACTACCTCATGACAGTTTGAAACTTTTTTTCAGATCAGAGATCGTCTACTCGTCAATAGATGGCGCTTTTGTTATAATTTAAGTTTAGTTTGTCTACTTCTTACTAGATGGAGCTATTTTAAATTTCAGTTTAGTTCGTCTACTCCTTGCTAGATGGCGCTGTTTTAATTGCGCTTTAGTTTGCCAACTCTACTAGATGGTGCTTTTTATAAATAGTCTACTCTCTAGTAGATGGCGCTTTTTACAATCTGTACCCTTAGCACGAACAGCTATCGAGAAAAAAAACGCGCGTAAAATTACTCGATAGAGAATTATCTATGGAAATTTTAATTTCACTATTCGGCGGTAGATGGCGTTGTACAAATTTCCAATACAAAATTGCACTATCGAATGATTTTACGCGCGTTACTGTACGCTTAGCACGAACATATCGAGAAAAAACGCCAATAAAAGTACTCGATAGGGAATTATCTATGGAAAATTTCATTTCGCTTTTTGGCGGTAGATGGCGCTGTAAACATTTCCCATACAAAATGACTTTATCGAATGTTTTTACGCGCGTTTTTTTTTCGATAGTGTTCGTGCTAAGGGGCCCTGCATAATGAAATTATTAAAAAATCTGCTCACCAAGTAGGAAAGTCTCGCAAAGCCTCTCCCACGACATTTCCCCTAAATTGAATGGGAATAATGCTTTGTCCGTGTCGGAGAGTGAAGACCACATGGTCCTTACACCTCGGTCGGAGAACTTCCAATCTTGCGTCGAAAAGTAGAAAAGTATGTGTGCCAGTTTCATCACTTTGGAGTATAGTTTTAGCATACTGAAAAGAAAACAATATAATATGTAAAAAATTCAGGTTGCACTCCGGGAGTGCCGGCAGAAGTAAAAACTTGAATATTAACGTTGTGCATTTTTGATATTTTGGTGGTTAGGGAATAATTTTGCACGAATTGCCGTCTTACGAATTTGCTCTGCATTTGAATTTACGAATACAGAACAGTATTGTACGAAGGTCTTATCCAGAGCTTGACAGTAAATCTAGAGTTTTGACATTGAATTAAAAAATCAGCGCGTTGCTATGGTGACACAAGTGTTTACGTCTTGAAATGACGCTACGCCATTTTCGCCGCGCCCCGTAGAAAGAGAGGGGGATACTTCCGCCGCCGGCTGTCTACTCTCTATCCGTCACATCCGTCTTACGAATTTTCGATCAGGGTCATGTGACCCAGACTGACGCGAGTTTATCATTTTTCCCATTACAAAAAAAGTGTACAACGCCGCTAAAGAAGTTTTCACTTCAAAAAAACATATTTTATACTTATGCGGTTTCGTCCGCATGACATTTTGGGGTTATTGGTTAGTAGCTTTTATAACTTTCCACCGTCTAATTTTTTTTTTATAAATTGATTTAGCAGTAACATGTAACTAAAACGAACTGTGTTGTATTGTTACACTTACCTAGTTATAATACAACAGAACAAAAGAGCAAAAATTAACTATGGAACTAATTAGCTTCAATCTGCACATGTGAATTTTCGTTATGTATCTATTTATACCGAATAATAAATTAAATTAAGATGAGGCCGCCACCTTGAGGAATTAAGACTATAGGGTATATATGTTACGGCTAATACCCGAAGTGCGGCTAAACCTAGCTTTAGCCGGCTAAAACTAGGTGTAGCCGATAGCTGTTGGCTAAAACTGCTTTACTCCTGTAGGTCCCGAATATAGGTTATTTAAGGCGAGCGCGGAGCGCAGCGTAGCGTGAGCCTTAAATTTCGAGGTTTTTTTTTTTTTAACCTACAACAGAAATAACTTTCTTAATACCCCATGCTACACCTAGTTTTAGCCGGCTACACCTAGTATTAGCCGCGAGCAAATTGGCTACACCTAGTTTTAGCCAACAGCTATCGGCTACACCTAGTTTTAGCCGGCTAAAGCTAGGTTTAGCCGCACTTCGGATATTAGCCGTAACATATATATACAGGGTGGATTTTTAAAACGGTACATTAAGGGCAGGTACCTTAACCGTTATAGTTACAGGAAAACGTTCCTAGGAAACCATCCATAACTTTTTAAGATATTCTGAACTGCATTCACAGATTTTGGAAAAAGAATACCGTTAGCAAAAAAAATGCCAAAATACCAAAAAAAATTTTTTATGACAATCGATCCTATTTCGTGTGGGGATCAAAAGACCCTATGAGATCAGTTAAGGTATGAGTACTAGAAACGATAGAAATCGCCAAAAACTTTTCCCATACATTTTGTACTGAAAAACGATAAATAAACTTGTCGCGTTACGGAAGGTAACGGAGCAAAATTTGGAAGAAAGATTTGGAAGACAGCTAAATAAAAAATTAAAGTTGAAGTTCGAGAGTTTATTTTACAATGACACGTCCTAGCACAGAAATTTGGATAGCAACGGTTAAAAACTAGGTAAGACTAACAAAAGTAGGACTAGGGTTGGACGTAGACGGGAACAGGACAGGCACGCAGAGACGTGGCCCCAGGTAACAGGGGTAACCGGAAGCAGGCACGGAGCAGGCAGGCAGGTATGGAGTCCCGGCGGAGCACAGGAGGGCATGTGGTTCAGTACGGACGTGGTTCAGCGTGAGGGCGCAGGGGTGGCACGCAGTCAGAACCCCCGACGTAGCGCCGTAGCGTAGTACCAGCGGGACGCGCTGATGGGCCCGGGCGCGTGTCCGTGTAGACCGACGTCGATGGTGGCGCGGATAGTGCAAGGGCCCAGGGGAGAACTCCCTCTGCAGGTCAGGCGGAAAGGTGCACGACGTCCAGGTGGGTCGAGGACACGTCCGGTGGTTCGTACCGAAGGTCGAAGGTCGAGGACCGTGCCCCGAAGAAACCGCTATTTACTTATTATATTTTTTACAATTATAGAACGTAGGGTAGAAACTTAGAAATATGGCGGCAGCTATAATAAATATATCCGGACAAGCTCGTGGAAAGACTGCCTCACCTGAGCTGCCGACCGCGCTTTTATACCGTCGGTATTTATTTTTTTAAATTCTACTCTACATTCAAATATAAGAACACAGAACAGTATTGTACAAAGGTTTTTATCTATAGCTAGGCTGAAGACAAGCTGGAAATCTATGGCTTTGACATTGAATTAAAAAATTAGCGCGTTGCTATGGCAATTACAGTGACAGACATATGTTTACAAATAAATAATTTTCTCAGCAAAGAATAAAAATGGTTTTAAATAAGATTCAACCCGACATAAGAATACAAAATGCAATGTGAAATTATCATGGAAAAAGTTTCACGGCCCTATAATGGGCCGTTCCTATGATACAAGCCCTTTAAGGTACATATCTTCCTCACACCGTTTCTTAGCTTTATTTACACTAGATTACCTATTTATCCTATTTATACGTATGGTTTTATAGTTTCCTTCAGTTTACGTTCTTGGGAACGTTTGCAAAGGACCTCCTAAAAGTAATAACATTACAAACTCGAAATATTTTTTATTGCCAAACGATCCTATTTCTTACTGTGATCAAAATACTCTTTGAGGATAACTGAATTTTGAGTACAGAAACTGTTTTTTTTAGATCTAATGTTGTAGAAGATTGTGCTTGCGTGTGAAGCCGGTGTTGTCACGTATTGTAGTTTCTGTACTCAAATTTCAGTTGGCCTTAAAGAGCATTTCAAAATGCTCTTGCCAAATGCCAAATGATCCTATTTCGTACTGTGATCAATCACAGTACGAAATAGGATCATTTGGCAATAAAAAATATTTCGAGTTGGTTTACCGTTTTCCAGTACAAAATGTATGAGAAAAGTTTTTGGCGATTTCTGTCGTTTCTAGTACTCATACCTTAAATAGTCCCATAGAGTCTTGATCTCCACACGAAATAGGATCGATTGGCATAAAAAAATTTTTTTAAGGTATTTAAGCATTTTTTTTGCAATCGGTATTTTTTTCCAAAATCTGTGAATGCAGTTCAGAATATTTTAAAAAGTTATGGAAGGTCTCCTAGGAACTTTTTCCTGTAACTATAACGGTTAAGGTACCTGCCCTTAATGTACCGTCTCAAAAAGCCACCCTGTGGATATATTTTTATGAAAAACTTCAAATCAACTTACGCTCTCCGCCTCCCCGTTAAAGCGCAGTACATATCAACCAAGAGAGCTGGCATATAATGCAGGAAAAAATTGTAGAACAGGAACATGTAATAGTTGTTCGTAGGAGTCAGACCATAGTACCTGAAAATATATGTGTTACAAAATAAAATCATCATCAGCTTATCATCGTCCACTGCTGTACCATTAGCACGAACAGCTATCGAGAAAAAAAACGCGCGTAAAATTACTCGACAGAGAATTATCTATGAAAATTTTAATTTCGCTATTCGGCGTTAGAGTGCATTGTACAAATTTCCAATAAGTACCCCTAACACGAACAGCTATCGAGAAAAATAACGCGCGTAAAATCATTCGATAGTGCAATTTTGTATTGGAAATTTGTACAACGCCATCTACCGCCGAATAGCGAAATTAAAATTTCTATAGATAATTCTCTATCGAGTAATTTTACGCGCGTTTTTTTTTCTCGATAGCTGTTCGTGCTAAGGGTACAGAATTGCACTATCGAATGATTTTACGCGCGTTATTTTTCTCGATAGCTGTTCATGCCAAGGGTACTGAACATAGGCCTCTCCGAGTGCACGCCACTGAGCACGATCCGCGGCTACACTCATCCAGTTTATGCCAGCCACCTCGCGAAGATCGTCGCTCCACCTTGTCTGAGGGCGTCCCACACTACGATTGCCCATACGCGGTCTCTACACAAGAACTCGTCTGCCCCAGCTTAAAATAACCCCTAATGCCAAATATGGTAGATGAGACCATCAAACTGAACAACTTTTACTATGGGACCAATTCTGAAATCGCGAAAAAAAACAGCTGTTACATACATTTTGATATTTTCGTTATTAATTTTTGTATGAAACAGCTGATTTTTTCGCAATTTCAGAGCTGGTCCCATAGTAAAAGGTGTTTAGTTTGATGGTCCCTATCTACCATATTCGGCATTAGGGGTTGTTTTGTAAAACGTTGTATGAACTTTATATTACTTCTATTCTCAACCGTATATAATCATGAAACAAAATGGTTTTAAATACAATTCAATGTTGATAACGTGCATGGGCGTAGCAAGGGGGGCCGGATAAGCCGTGCCCACCCCAGATTTTTTATAAATCAAGCTGAAAAATTAAAAAGCCTTTACACAAAAAAGAGACCCACTAGAGGGCTTGCCACTCTGAAAAATATCTCTAGATACGCCCATGGTACCGTGAAATGTTTATTCCGGATAAGGCTGCATATCCATTGACGCGGAGCGCGGCGGCGGAGGCGGAGCGGAGATTTTATGCAATCCTATTGGTTAATATTTCCTCGTTTTTCCGTTTCGCCGCTTCTCTTCGCGTCAATGGACAGGCAGCCTAAGGATCAAGAATACCTTAGCTAGATCTCCGGTCAGTCTCTCTAAAACGGCACTTCGAAATAATGCCCCACTTTCAAACGGGGAGCTTATTTTGTACAAAGTATAATTTCTTTGTTTCTTACTAATTAAAGTTGAATTTAGAAATAATAGTAATTTGTACCCAGATAAAAATATTCATGTGGAGATTCAAATTTCAAAATGTCCGTATTTGCGTGCTGTTTTAGTTCGGGAAATGCTATCTAGGTTCTAGGACAGTGGTTCCTAACCTGGGGGTAATTACCCCTGCAGGGGTAAAACAGCTATTCTATGGGGGTAACAGACATGGTACATGGTAATGAATAGAACACAGAGATGGCACTATGGTTAATTTCAAATAACATTTCTTCAATCCTCAATGACACTATTTGCTATGCACTGTGAATGTGACACGACGGCACCCCCCTCCCCCTCAGCCCACGCTGGGGGTAAAGTCTGCTTCCCTACTAGGTGATATGGGTAACAATATTGAAAAGGTTAGGAACCACTGTTCTAGGATATTCTTGACCGAAGGATCTACTAGTATAATTTTTAGTTCATCAATTTAAAGTAAAATTTTACACTTACCAAACAGCTTTCGTTGTCGGTTTATCAATCCCATACTTTCTATTCAACTCTATAAATTTGCCCCATTTAATAGGATTTTGTGCTCCCGAAACGAAGTTGTAAATTGGGATATCTGATGTTTGACTGAAAAAGTGCATATCATTAGCTAAAATGTTGGAACAATATGCACAAAATATAAAGTATGCTCGATAGCGCAGTGATTTAGCGTCTGGCCCTTTGACTGCGTAAGTTAAGCAATTTCCGTAAGGGTGACCATGGGATGGGTGAGCAAAAATTTATTTTCTCGAGTTCCTCCGTGCCTCTAAAGGTGTACGTTAAGCCATTCGCCCCGGCTGCTATTAATTTTGCAGTCGTTGACACCTACCACTCCGCATTGGGCCTGTATGGTGGGTTAACTTATGTCCCATGCTCCTTATTTACCCATAAACAAGGCCTGTGCGCCAGCAGCGGGAACATTAAAAATGGCTGATATTGATAAAATGGAGACAGTGACAGAGAGGAGCGATTTTGAACAATTCGCGTATTCGATGAACATTGCGTTCACTTAGACAATCTCAGGCCAAACCAGGCTAAACAGAAAGCAGGGATTCTCAAACTGTTTTGGGCAAGAGACGCCTTTTCCAAAGTGAACTGATACCTCAGACCCCCATAGCCAAATTACTTTAAAAATCCTATCAAATATCAAGTGTAATTAATTTATTATAATGTATTCGTTTACGTCAACCCCTGGGAATACGATTTCAACCCCAAAGGGTTGGTCGATATCGATCACTTTGGGAATCCCTGCTATACAGGGTGTCCTGAAACTTTTCCACATGGAGGTAAAGTACCTTAAATATTGAAAGGTAGAAAATTTTATTAAACTAGGCGACACCTTAGCCTAAGTTAAAGTCCTAATACCTAAGTATTTTATGGTTACAGCTAAAAACTTACTTTTCTTTGTAGTTCTTGGCGGTGTGCCATGCCGAAGCCAATATGGCGTTCACAACCAAATCCACAGGCACCATGTCAGCTACTGTGTTTAGATTCATGTACATGGTCCTTAATACCTAGAAAAAGTAGTAAATTAACATAGCAACCAGCAACAACAAAATAAACTTAATATGATCAATAAATATCAAGACGACTAACTTTTGTGTAACATAATTTAGATTATTTAAATTCTAAAAATAAAGTAGGTAAGTTTATCTTATAAGTACAGAACAAATAATAGTACTAAGTACTAACATATTATAAGTAAGGGATAAGTAAGTGATTATAAGTAAGTAGACATCGGATTTTATGCATTTGCATATAACTCCCTAATTACGACTTTAAAGCATATTTTAGCCTTTTTAACCCAATCGTGCATATTTCGTTTAGTGGCGGGAGGGATTTAATAGGGAGCTGTTTAAGCTAACATTTATTTAAATCAATATAAATACTGAAAACAATGATCGAACTCGCCAACGCCCTTCCTAAATAAATATCAGAAAAGATTTGTAAAAAATTTAAGACGCTATTTAGCGTAAAAACCAGTGTCTTGAAGACATGAAGAACATTAATGCATACATCAATGGCTCAGGTCGTACCCTGCCTAAACAGGTATCTCCGATTTTGTCGAGTAACGTCAGTTGATTTAAAGAGGTTATTTTCAGCGTACAAATTGATAATGGTTGACAAACGTCACTTTACGCTCGAAAATTTGGAAATAAGAATAATTTCAAGAATATTTCTGCTGCTTTTACGTGATTAGGTGGGTCCCCTCCCCCCCACCAAGCGCGCTGCCTGGCGAGGCAGGATGTTTGCCGCATGCAACCGGCCCCGCACGAGGCTGCGTAAAAACAAATTTCATCCCCAATTTTACCCCTTTAGGGATGGAATTTCCAAAAAAACTTTCTTAGTGGATGCCTACACTGTATAAGGTATCTATGTGAAAAATTTTAAGTCCCTAGATCCAGTGGTTCTGGCTTGATATTATATTAGTCAGTCAGTTAGGACTTTGATTTTCATTATATATGTTACGGCTAATACCCGAAGTGCGGCTAAACCTAGTTTTTTAGCCGGCTAAAACTAGGTGTAACCGATAGCTGTTGGCTAAAACCAGGGGGCTAATTGTCTAATTCAAAAAATCTATCGCAATCGCTTTCGTTTGACTTGACAGATGGATGTGACACATTGCTGCATTTCTTTGGTAAGTTTTTATTTGTCCCAAAAAGAAGCTTCAATGTGTTACATCCTGAAAGCGATTGCGATAGATTTTTAAATTAGACAATAGAAAGGCAGATTTAGCCGATTTGCTCGCGGCTAATACTAGGTGTAGCATGGGGTATTAAAAAAGTTATTTCTGTTGTCTGTTAAAAAAAATAACCTCGAAATTTAAGGTCTAACCTATATTCGGGACCTACAAGGGTAAAGCAGATCGGTTCACCTAGTTTTAGCCAACAGCTATCGGCTACACCTATTTTTAGCCGGCTAAAACTAGGTTTAGCCGCACTTCCGGTATTAGCCGTAACATATACATGACGGAGTCAGGGGGGGAGAGGGGTGTCGTCAGGAGAAGATTATTCATCGCCGAGCATGAAATAATAGTCTCTTTACAATGCACAACCTCTATTCTTACAATCAACATCAAGTTAGCGCAAAATAACGGATGATCGAACAGATTCACACGGATTCAAGTCGGTAAACGCGGCAAGTTCGACACATCGAGGCGAATTCAAATCAACGACCGTTCACTACGGCCACCGGTCACAGAATGTTTCACAGACTACCCACAGAAAACGCTCTTCACATATTCCCGCCTCAGGAAACGTCAAGACTGTCAACTGTCAAACTGACAAACATCAAATCTGTCAACTGTCACACATCAAACTGTCAACTGTCAAACTATTTCATAGACAAAGTCATCGCTTGCTGCACAGATTATTACACTCGCTGTGTCGACCTTACCCAAGTAAGCCACTTGACGTTTCCGACTTGATAGTTACGAATCAACTCAATAGATGGCTCTAGAAGTTCCAATAATCTTGGGCAGCATGGCGTTCGCGCTCCGACATACATATAGATAACTAAGTACTAAAGTATGTAAGAAACATATTTAAGTACTTAGTTACCTATATGTATAGTATATTAGTTAAGATGAAGTATCTCAAATCTCACCCCAGTGCCGATTCCTATAACCAGTCCCGTGGGCCCGTACACGCTGTCCGTCCAGCCTCGTACAGGCTCCTCATACGTCGACACCACTGGGAAACCAAAAACAATTTATTTTTTATATTTTCAAGGATGGACGCTCAGACCAAATAAAAAAAGCAAGACGGAGTCTTGCGAACAAAGCGGTGAAGCCTGTAAAACTACGCCTTGGCTGTGTACATTCACAGTTCACGCACACACATGTAACGAAACTACGCCTTGGCTGTGTACATACACAGTTCACGCACACACGTGTAACGAGACTACGCCTTGGCTTTCCATATAAAACCCTGCCGCCCGGCCCCCGCCCGCCCCCTTGTACGCACATGTACCAGGCTAGGCGCACTCCGCGCTTTAGGTACTCGTCTACAAGTAGCCGGCGGGTCCGTCCGGACGGACTAATTTCAGAGGGCTGCCGCGTGCCGGCTGGGACGCATGTTAGCAATACGATTTCGATACTCACTCACGCACCGCATTCGCGTATTTTCGCGTCGTTCGCTCGTACATTTATGATATTTAACCAAAATGAAGGCATATTGCATCACAATGGGCTGCCTTAATAGTAATAAAAAGGATCCAAACCTCACGTTTTTCACGCTTCCAAAAGTTCCAAACGACATCGTGCTTATCTACTACTTATTTAATATTTAGTATTCGTTTATTCTTAGGTACCTACCTACTTACGTCTTATTTAGGTAGGTACTTATTTATCTACTTTCGAAATAAACTTAATTATTAATGACAATTTGATTTCGTAAGAAAGCAAATTGCCTCAAATCAGTATAATGTACCTTAGGGTTTTTTGAAACGTATTTAAGTACACATTTTATTTCACATACACATAACTTGTAATTAAGTATTGTAAGCTATTATTTCATTATTATTTAAAAGAAAAAACCCTGAAGTCGTTAGAAGAGATAAGAGCTACGCGATAGAAAGAGAGGTAACTTCTAGGTGAATATAAATGTAGCGAAGGGAGCGGTGTGCGATCTGAATTGCACTTTATTGTGTCAAAAATTCAAAATTCAAAATTCAAAATTCAAATTAATTTATTCAGTCTAGGCTGTTACAAGCACTTGTGAATGTCATAGAAGCTACGCCATCGGTTCGCAAACCCTAAGCGGGAGACCTTGTAACGAGAAGAACCGGCAAGAAACTCGTCAAGGGCTGCTTTTTTCTCCCTGTATATTTCATACAGAGTCGTCAAGATTGAAAAATGAGCTCCACATTTAAAGTGAGGTCATTTTCCATCACAATAGTTATCAAAAGGTTACACACAATGGGTAGTTAGGTTAAAATTAAATATCTACTATATTCAGTTAGATAATCGTGAGAGTAAATAACTTTCAACTAGTTTAGAAATCACTCTGTCTGCTACTCTAACAAAAAAAACACTTGATACAAGACATAAAAATAAAACGCAATTCTTACAATTCAATATGCGTTAAGATAGGTACTCAGAAGCAGACCCATTCCCACTGGCAGCACCCGTTCACGAGCATGACGCATGGACCAGCCATCGCTTCGCTCAACCATATTTGAGGGAACGTAACGACCCGCCCCACACGACACCACCGCAGAAATGATTAAAGAGAGCATGACATACTTAGGCTACCCATCCTAAGGCACCGAATTGAAAACTAATATCCAAAAGCTTTTCATAGGCCTTTACTTACAAAACTATAGACCAAAAAATACGAAAACATCGTGATAACGAAAGCCAAATAATCATTTTGGTCATTAGCAATAAAAAAGTGAGAAATCAAAACAAGGATTAGTTATTAATTCTATGTTTTGAGTAAGTGTCTAGGATAGAGTCGCTATTTATTTAAATGACTTTGAGGAGTGGATCTTCTGTACTTGTACTATTATGTATTCTGTGCATGTACCATCAAAAACCGGCCTCACTTCATTGTTCGGAATGCTCCATCTTACTTTTTTATTTGATCTGAGGATGGACGTTGAACATGATGGTGTCTCATATCAAAATTGAGGTTTTTTGTCAAAAGTCACTTTTTTGCAAATAGAACCCCAATGAACTAAATGACTTGCTGGAAAATATTGTTTATGCGGTAAAAAGTCGCACAAAGTTTCTTCTTCGTGCTACAGAGAGATTATTATTCACTATTTCGTCTTTATTTAAGCACTATCGAGTGACATCGTGTTTGACAGTTAGACGTGATAAATGTAGCCCATTGAAATAAAACCTAGAAGACTTTATTCACACAACATGACTAAGTTAAATACTTGCTTAAGTTTATTCTACACACTGTATGAAACTTTAGTGCCCTCTCTAAAGTTTCATACTGGTTTAATAGCAATAATTTAGCACTTAACCCCAATAAAACTAAATGTGTTAAATTTTCATTACCTAATGTTGAGCAGACAAAATTAAATATTAATTTGAATGACGATGAAGTCGAGTTTATTGAGAGTACTAAATTTCTAGGTATCACATTAGATTCTCGACTGCAATGGGATCCACATATTGAAGCCTTGTCAAGTAGACTTAGTTCAGCGGCATTCGCTGTTAAGAAAATAAGGCTTTTAACTGATATTGAAACGGCAAGGTTAGTATACTTTAGTTATTTTCATAGTGTAATGTCGTATGGACTGCTATTGTGGGGCTCAGCTGCCAGTATTGAAAATATTTTTATACTCCAAAAAAGAGCTGTTCGCGCCATATACAATCTACGGCGGAGAGATACATTGAGAGAATTGTTCAAAGAAATAAATATTTTAACTTTGGCAGGCCAATACATTTATGAAAATTTAGTTTATGTAAGGAAACACTATGATTCATTTGCTAAGAACAGCAATATTCACCAGTTAAATACAAGAAATAAAGATAAACTTGCCGTTCCAAGATTTAGGCTTGCAAAAACTAGAGGTTCATTTATGGGGAAAGGCATAGCCTTTATTAATAAAGTTCCACAACAAGTGATTGATCTTCCTTTGCATGAATTTAAAAACCATGTTAAAAAAACGCTCATGAGTAAAGGTTATTATAAAGTAGACGATTATCTTAAAGATCAAAATGCGTGGAAATGATGTAACACATAACTTGCTACTATAAGTACTTTGTTGAAGTAATATAATAAGTCTATGTTGTTGCCAATAATCCTGTCACCCTGTTGTAATTATCTGGTAACGATATATTCAAGATTGTAAATATCGTTACTTATGGCTGTTACAGCTGATAAGTTTCTTGCGCCCGTTCTTCTTGTCAGCTAAAAAAGTCTAGAACGGGTGGTAGGAAAATATAGACGATTCAAAAGTACTTAATAATTAAGTTTATTTGAATAAAGCTTATTTGACTTTGACTTTGACTTTGACACTGACATGAAAAAAAATTTTATGATTCTACATGACGACCTATCTCTTTACCAGTGAAAGCTGAAGTGTGTCAACAGGGTCTATTATCTTTGTTCAAGAGATTGCGCTCTTGCACACAGGTATACATTCGTATGTGTGTGTTGCGCATGAATACCAGTGAAAAAAATTATTTTTAATTTACCTTTGCACAACTGGTTACACTGCTTTTCCTGTCATGTCAATGTCAACTCTATTGCAAACTTTCTGTTATCTATCTTTGAATTGTTATCTCAGCTCACCACATTTAATTCAATAAAATATGTTTTAGGGTTTTATTTCAATATTTTTATTACTGTGTTAAATGCCGCTTTTCTATAATGTCTAGTTGTTACTACCGAAAATGTGCCAAATGCGGTAAAACGGGTGCAGAAGATAAACTAGTATCTTATCATCGGTTTCCATATCCAGGAATAAATAATATTACTAAGTTAGTTTACTGCATTCTATTCGCCATAAATAACTGAGTTAAATATCTCTAGTTAAACCATATAATTTGTAGTTTGATCATGCGATGGTGTACCTAACATATTATTACTAGCGACCCGCCCTCGCTTCGCTTTGGTTCCTTACTTTTTTTGCCAAATGCAACCTTCCAACAACATCCAAAACGAAAACAAATACCTTACAGTCGTCACCCATTCACTCCAAAAGTCTGTTTCCGTTCCGTTCGAGTCCCGTCCCGTCATTGGTGTAAGAAACGCACTTGAATTTATATTTGCGCGAGTTATTTTTTCCTACAACTCCTAAGATATTCATTTAAATGGTATGGTTTAAAAATAATGTGCATTAAATGCTTAACTACTAACGTATTTACGTTGATAAGGATTAATACTGTATCCTTCTAAATAGCTAAGTGCTTTTTTCAGAGCTCTTGCATGGGCTAAATATTGCTGGCTTGACAAAAAATGGACACATGAATCTCTTCTTAAATTGAATACCTCCGGCAAAGTTTTATGTGGGAGACATTTTGCTTCGTCTCAATTTTATGATAATAAGAGACAAAAATTGTCCAAATTTGCCGTACCTGATGCAGCAGAAGTTGAGGTAGTTTTGAATGGAAGATACAACATATTTGAACAGGTATGTGTTGTGTTGGGTTATCTATATCGAAGTCTATACGAGTTATTGTTTGAATGTTATGCATTTTTCTACATAACATTCAAACAAAAAAAAACAATGTGGCAAAATCTGTTATACTTAATGATATAAAAAGGCTGATCCATATTTGGTTGCCTACACAATACAATCCGTGGTAATAGGAACAATACATTAAATATTATCATTCTATTTTCAGAATTCTATAACTTCCACTGGTAACACTTCCACTGTAACAGTTCTGTCTGGTACTGAGCAGGTAATTTATGTGGCAAAATGTGTTATACTTAATGATATAAAAAGGCTGATCCATATTTGGTTGCCTACACAATACAATCCATGGTAATAGGAACAATACATTAAATATTATCATTCTATTTTCAGAATTCTATAACTTCCACTGGTAACACTTCCACTGTAACAGTTCTGTCTGGTACTGAGCAGGTAATTTATGTGGCAAAATGTGTTATACTTAATGATATAAAAAGGCTGATCCATATTTGGTTGCCTACACAATACAATCCATGGTAATAGGAACAATACATTAAATATTATCATTCTATTTTCAGAATTCTATAACTTCCACTGGTAACACTTCCACTGTAACAGTTCTGACTGGTACTGAGCAGGTAATTTATGTGGCAAAATCTGTTATAATTAATGATATCAAAAAGCTGATACATATTTGGTGGCTTAGGCTTCAGGCCTACATAAAACATCCATGGTACCTACCTACTAGGGAACAATATATTTAAATATTATCATTCTATTTTCAGAATTCTTTAACTACCCCAGGATTTGGGTCCTACCTACCCATTGTGTGTAACCTTTTGATAATTATTGTGATGGAAAATGACCTCACTTTAAATGTGGAGCTCATTTTTAGGGTTCCGTAGCCAAAATGGCAAAAAACGGAACCCTTATAGATTCGTCATGTCTGTCTGTCTGTCTGTCTGTCTGTCTGTCTGTCTGTCTGTCCGTCCGTATGTCACAGCCACTTTATTCCAAAAGTATTAGGACTACATAGTTGAAACTTGGTAGGCAGGTGTATTCTGTGAACCGCTTTACGATTTTTACACAAAAATAAAAAAATAAAAATATTAAGGGGGGCTCCCCATACATGGAACTGAAACTGAAAATATTTTTTTTCATCAAACCAATACTTGTGGGGTGTCTATAGATAGGTCTTTAAAAATGACATTGAGGTTTCTTAGACTATTTTTTTTCAAAGTTAACCGTTTGAAATATATATGCCGCCAAAGTGGTAAAATGTGTGTCCCCCCCCCTTTAACTTTTAAAGTAAGAGGGTGAAAAATCTAAAAAAAATATAAGTTATAGATCTTAACAAACACTTTCAACGAAAATTGGTTTGAACGAGATACAGTAATTAGTTTTTGAGATATAGCACATTTTCCAAAACCGCAAATATAACTTTGTCATTCATACAAACACTGTGAAAAACAAAGTTATTTTTTCAGACGAAAAATGATAGCGGTATTAAAATATTGTATGGTATAATGTACCTACGGAACCCTACTGCGCGTGGCCCGACACGCACTTGGCCGGTTTTTCAATCTTGACGACTCTGTATGAAATATACAGGGAGAAAAAAGCAGCCCTTGACGAGTTTCTTGCCGGTTCTTCTCGTTACAAGGTCTCCCGCTTAGGGTTTGCGAACCGATGGCGTAGCTTCTATGACATTCACAAGTGCTTGTAACAGCCTAGACTGAATAAATTATTTTGAATTTTGAATTTTTGGAATTTAGAGGACACTGTTCTGGGGAACAATTTAGAGTTTTGAGGTAGGGCAGTCGTGGTTTTTAATATTTTTTTAAGATTTTTATTTTTGTTTTATACATTTTAGAAAAAATGTTAAGTTTTGGAATGTGCTCGTCAGTCAGAAATGCAATTTTGCAAGTGTAGAGAAAAGGGATATGCAAGGCTAAAACTAAGCGAGACAATACCCTGAAAAGTTCGGCATTTCCACCAGCATTTCGTGCCTCGTTTGAAACTGGTTTGCAATGAAATATACGAAAAACCGCGCACTTTTTCATTAAGTACCTTTTTGAAGCGCTAAATTTAAAAAGTATCGTTGTATCGACTAATAAATAAACCTACCTTACTATTACATAATTAGTTTTATTTTTATTGATTACCACCGATGAAAGTGAAAGGAATGAAAACAAATCAATATGTTCCTTAAATCGATAAGTGCATATCTTTTCATGAAATTTCACTATTAATTTATTCATATTTTAGTTATCTATATTTAAATGATCCTCGAAAAAATAGTACAGCAAAAAAATGCTATCTAACCTAATCTTAACATTAGCATACTTTTTGTCAGGATTATTTCAATATTTTTATTAGAAAATGGTAGTATTTAATCGCGTAACAATAAATTCCTATTTTGGGTCCCAAAAATACTGAATCTAGCGTACTGAAATACTAAGTGGGCGACTACAAATATTGAAAATTGGTGACTTTAAAATACAAATTGATCAGAACGGGCAGCACTAAAGTTAATTATGTAAAATAATTAATAAGCGACAAAATTACTATTTGGGCAAGAACCTTAGGGCACACAAAACATAAATTTGGCATAATATTTTATTAAAAAAAGGCGACTATCCCCACATGTAGTTGCTCGTTTTACGTATTTTTTTAAACCTACAGTTTGTCGCCCGTTTAGTTATTTTGTCGCAAGACAAAATAAACCGCTGCCTGGTTTAGTATTTAGTCGCTTATATTGTTTCCAGTCACCCAATTAAAAATATCCCCTACAAAATTCGAACAGGGACGATTCGAATTTTCCCGCTCTCATTGTTTCTGCAGCGAGGCCGCAACAGCGCTAGTGTATCCATGAATAAAGCTGTGTTTGCTTTTTTTTATTAGGGAGTTACTATTCTTCTCTGTTAAGAGTAATTTTTTTCTATGTGTGTCAATACCTGACACTCCTGTCACATGTAAGCAGATTGTCAAAGCTTAAACTTTGAATGTAGCATAGATCACAAACCACGGAGGCCGATAGCCTTCCTTAACACACCCCCTCAATCTGCTGCTCATGCTGACCATCCTGACTAAGACAGTTCTAACTATCCTCTAATACAGTATCCTGCAGTACAACACTATTCTCGAATTTTGAATTACCTGCCAAGCTTATAGACTTCCTCTCTAAGTAAGCTTCCTATCAACAGTTACACTCCACTAACCTATCTCAAGTTTATACATATTAAAGTTAACCTATCCATTCTTACCCCTGTCTACCCTTAACATAACATATACATGACATAACATATCACATTGCAAAACTTTCTGCCTCTCGAGCTACCTACTAACTTCATTACAAACTTTCATTTCCTCGTACTCGACCTCTCTTATTACAAACTTCAACTAATTTTAACTCCTACTCGACCCTACAATACAAGTCCTAACCTTTTTTAACCTACTGACTCATTACAACCACAGATTCCTACTAACACGACATACAAAATACAGATATAGTACAAATTCAAACTAACAATCAAAAACATCCAATTAAAAAAAGTAAATGTGTGATAGAAACCTAACGCCAATTTCCAAATAGTTTTGTTAAGGTAATAAAATCTCAAAATTCACAGTTGCTTATTCACCGTCGTTGTTTATTTGCTTTGCGTTTTGGAAACAGTGATTCATTTATTTCAAGTTTATTCTACCTACATGACGACCTACGATGAAAGCTGAAGTGTGTCAATACCTGACACTCTGTCACATAGAAAAAAATTACTGAGAAAAATAGTAACTCCCTAATAAAAAAAGCAAACACAGCTTTATTCATGGATACACTAGCGCTGTTGCGGCCTCGCTGCAGCAACAATGAGAGCGGGAAAATTCGAATCGTCCCTGTTCGAATTTTGTAGGGGATATTTTTAATTGGGTGACTGGAAACAATATAAGCGACTAAATACTAAATCAGGCAGCGGTTTATTTTGTCTTGCGACAAAATAACTAAACGGGCGACATACTGTAGGTTTCAAACCCTAAAACATATTTTATCGAATTAAATTGTTATCTCAGCAATTCAAAGATAACAGAAAATTTGCAATAGAGTTGACATTGACATGACAGGAAAACCAGTGTAACCAGTTGTGCAAAGGTAAATTAAAAATAATTTTTTTCACTGGTATTCATGCGCTACACACACATACGAATGTATACCTGTGTGCAAGAGCGCAATCTCTTGAACAAAGATAATAGACCCTGCTCTGTCACATGTAAGCAGATTGTCAAAGCTTAAACTTCGAACGTAGCATAGATCACGAACCACGGAGGCCGATAGCCTTCCTCAACAATAAATCGCCATTTATGTCGCGTTATGGTGGTCATGCTAGAGGGGCTGGATTGCTGTCATATTATTTTGTTTCTAAACTATTGTTGTTTTACTCTATGGTAAAATAATTATTTTAGTTACCAATAGAAGGGCGGACGATGCAGATGGGCAGGCCTTCCCCGTACTTCCTGACTGTCTCCTCAGCGACCGCCTTTGTGAAGCAATATGTGTTTGGGCGCTTTCCTAGTAACCTATTAATAAAAGAAATATAAATTTTAGACCCTGTGTATGTATACAGTATGTATGTATGTATATCTATAAAAAACCTGTGTAAGTATACAGAAGCGGAAATTATACATACACCGTTATTTTTTAAGTATATCTAAAAATGAAATGGGGATTTCAGACCACGAAAATGAACAGCTTTTACTATGGGGCCAACCACGAAATCGCGAAAAAAAATCTGCTGTTCCATAGAAAAGTACAACATCGACTCGACTATAATGTATGGAATACTATGGAACAGCTGATTTTTTATTCGCGATATTTTGACCCCATAGTAAAAGTTGCTCATTTACGTGATCTGAAATCCCCATTTCATTTTTAGATATATGAACATAAAAATTAACCGTGTATATGGCTCAATGGTGCAATAGGAGCGAGACGGCAGAGCGGAGAAGCGAGGAAATATTAACCAATAGGATCGCGGAGCGGAGATTTTATGCAATCCTATTGGTTAATATTTCCGCGTTTCTCCGCTCCGCCGCTTCGCTCTGCGTCAATGGATAAGCAGCCTTAGGATCCGTTTGAAAAGCACAGAAGTAATATACAGGGTAGAAAAAAGACGGTAGTTCGAAGGAATACCCTAAATATTGATGATGGCAAATTTTACTGAAAGGAAACGTTAATTTATATAAAAAAAAGTTTTTTGTTAAATTTCTTGCCTCAGCCGGGAATCGAACGGGCTAAAATCCGGAATAATATCCTGTACTTTTATGATATCAATCGATAAGTACAATGATAAGGGTCAATTTCTTCTAAATAACACCAAAGTGTCATTAATATTAATAATTAGGTATGTTAGTCTGTAAGGTATACATTCTGTGTACTAAGTATCGGGAATTTGTCAATAAAACAAAAAATACAAATTATTCATCTAAATTTATTTATCGCTTTCAAAGTAGGCCCCATCGCTTGCAATACAACATCCCCACCGCTTCACCCAGTCTTCCATACATTTTTCATAGGCTATTTGCGGTATGGCCTTTAGCTCATTCAGCGAATTTTCTTTTATGGCTTCTATCGACTCAAAACGTTTTCCTCGAAGTGGTAATTTTAACTTGGGAAATAAAAAAAAGTCAGACGGAGCCATATCAGGGGGGCTACTCAAACGGCCACTTTTCTATTCGTTCGCTAACTTAAAAATAAAAAATAAGCCGTAAAATTCTAAAATTACGTGTCGGAGGCTTGTCAATTCCATACAATACAATAATGTCTGTGATTTACATAAACTTGCGACGTGTAACTTGATTGTTTAATTGCTCATTTTTAAGCTTTAAGTTAGCGAACGAATAGAAAAGTGGCCATTTGAGTAGGGAGGCAGGTGAATACGGTGCTTGGTCGAGAACTTTTGTTGAATTTTTTGCTAAAAACTCTTTCACTATAATGGCTGTGTGTGATGGTGCATTATCATTTTCCATTGTAAAAATCGCCGAGGACTCAAAACTATCACCAACAAAAAGTGTAGTTTAAAACAAATTAAATGACAGATCCCGCTCAAATTTTGCGCGCTTAATCAGTACAGTGCTACCAATATGCAGTAAAAAAATTAGAACGACCTCTTTTACGCGGGTCTTTTTATTGACATATTCCCGATACTTTTTACACAGAGTAGTATATTGTATGGGCCTAGTAGCCTGAAATAAATGGTTAAATAAAATAAAAAAAAATATATGTTTTAAGCAGTAGGGACCACATTATCGAATTGGGATATGTCCTGTCATAATATTGTATTTAAGTTTATAAATAAAAAAATTAAGAAAACAAACATAGTATCTTAAATTAAAAGCAGACCTAAGAAAGATACAATTTTCGGTTTGCACCCGTTCGATGCCCTGCCAAAAAAATTTTAATGCAGTTTTACTTAATTTTAATAAAAATAAAGGATTTTTCCAATCATTAAATTTGCCATCACTAATAATAAGGGTAATATATTTTCCCTCCAACTACCTCTTTTTTCCACCCTGTATTTTGAACAGGGATTGAAATACCGTTAAAAAAATAACGACACAAAAAATAACGTTAAAAATACCGTTAAAACATTTTATCGTTAAATTTACCGGTAAAAATAACTTTAAAAATATTTTACCGGTAAAATTACCATTAAATATAGCATTAAACTTTAGTACCGGTAAAATTATTGGTAAATAATTCACGTTATTAATTGGAATAATGATAATTTTAAAGTAACGGTATCAAAAAGTAAGAAATAACGTTAAAATTAACGTTATTTACTGAAATAACGTTAATTTCGTTAAAATTAACGTTATTTATTGACATAACGTTAATGTTAAAATTAACGGTAAAAAAAGTAAGAAATAACGTTACATTTAAAAATAAAAATAACGTTATCATTCCCTGATTTTGAATAGTAGTTTATGATACAAGGTTGGTAAGGAGGTTTTTAAAACGAGTTGGCGTTTTATAAGCCCGAGCCGCAGGCGAGGGTTTATAATCGTCACGAGTTTTAAAAAACCTTATCAACCGTGTGCCATACTACGTTTTTTAATACATTTGCGAGAAAACATTATAGGTACTACTGAAATTGTAATCTATACATATAATAAAACTGTCTAAATATTTGTGCGCGTACTAGATACGCAAAAACTGCTTAAAGAATTTTGATGGGCTTTTCATAGTTAAGTAGATTAAGGTCCAACTTAAAATCTAAGCTATGTTTCATTAAATTCAAGTTGGTGGAACCAGAGAAAAAGCTTGAACTCTCCTTAGTACTCGCTTTCATACACTAAAGAGGTCATTTTAAACTGGTCGCTATATCTTTCTACTGTCCACGCGAACGAAGTCGCGGGTGGAAGCTAGTAGAAATTAAAATAAACGTACGTAAACAAAAATGCACGGCGCGGGCGTGCGGTAAAATCAACTTACCGCACGCTGTACTAAACCGTAAACAAAAACGCACGGCGTGCGGTAAAATCAACTTACCGCACGCTGGCCTGTCAGCGTAAGCTCACATTTTCGAGCAACTGTATTGAAATAGTACATTATGATATAAAGCAGAGGCTGTAATTATCAAAGCGCACGTATGTCATACGACGTTTTAAAACATATTTGCGAGGAAATAAATAAAACTCGGACTTTGCACCTTTGCTTGTTTTCCATATGATTAAATTTTGATACGCTTGTAAGTATCTTATCGGCATAGACTTATTATACTTATCGGTCAATTTTTCGGGCAAGAGGCTTAGAGTAGCCTTTTTCGCTGCCTCTGAGACTTCTGGCGGTGTTGAATTAATAAATTCATCAGTACTTGACGACATTTTCAAATAAAAACAATACAGCAAAAAAAAATTAAATTAGCAATGCGCGCGCATCAGCGTTTTTTTTAAGGCAAAGGCATAAAAACAGCCAGTATTACTAATAAAGTAAATTAATATTTTTGTGTTTTAGTTACAGATAAATGGTTGTAATTTATTGTCAACATTAATTAAATTGAATAATTAAATGTTTATTTATTATATTTTATCTCCCAAAGTCAATTTTATCCATAAAATGTTGACCTCTTTTCTGACATAAAAACTCTTTGCTAAGATTTAAATAAGTACCGTTCGTTTTAGACGAAGTATCTTGATAAACCGTGCGGTAATGTAAAGTAAAACGCACGGCTTATCAAGGAAACCGTGCGTTTTACTTTACATTACCGCACAAGTTCGTAATGAGATACAATACGATATTGAAATTGGTGTAATAAGAGACCCTTTACGAGCAAATATGTTATAAAGATACTTACGTGGGCAGGATGCCTTCTACCAACTCCTCATTAAGGTCTGAAAGAGCCTCCAATGCCTCCACTGTTACAGGTGGCTCGTAAAATCTAAAAACAGATACTGAATGATGAAACAGTAACAAGTACAGCCAAATTATAACATTGAGATAAGATTTAAGTTGCATGCCTGAAAGGCAAACGAACAGACGGTTGGTGGTAGGGCTTATTTTAAGTCCGCCTGGCTAGCTACCACCATCTTACCTAAGTCTGACGCCATAACCACAATTTAAAAATGGTTGTGTTTCGGCAGTTAGAGGTAAGATAGCCAGTACCCTTAGTGCGAACAGTTATCGAGAAAAAAAACGCGCGTAAAATTACTCGATAGAGAATTATCTATGGAAATTTTAATTTCGCTATTCGGCGGTAGATGGCGTTGTACAAATTTCCAATACAAAATTGCACTATCGAATGATTTTACGCGCGTTATTTTTTCGTTCCTCCGTGGTGAGGATTACACCTTCGGCCTTATCGTCACTTAACATCAGGTGAGGTAAAGGCCAAGTACTATCCTGTTGTGGATAAAAAAGACCAGTACCCTTAGCACGAACAGCTATCAAAAAAATAACGCGCGAAAAAACATTCGATAGTGTAATTTTGTATGGGAAATTTGTACAGCGCCATCTACCGCCGAGTAGCGACATGAAATTTTCCATAGATAACTACTCTATCGAGTATTTTACGCGCGTTTTATTTCTCAATAGATGTTCCTGCCTGCTAAGGGGTACTGACTGATTGTAACGAACAATAATTAACTACTTACTTCTCCTCAACATATTTGATGTGCGTGTTTGCAAACGCGGTAGAAACGTGCGTGATGGCCTTCAAGTTTCTGCACTCTTTGGCCAGTTTCAGAACCTCTTTAGTCCCTTTCACGTTTATTGCAGTCGATACTGACAATTTCTCGTCGAATTTCACAGTTGCTGCCGCGTTTATTATGACGGTAGTCTGAAAATTGTAAAAGCGCCATCTAGTGGGGAGTAGTCTAACCTTTTATATTAAACAAAATCATGTCTATTTCACTTAAGGCGGTTGTATGACCGAAAGTGGCGCCCTCAGAGGTTTTTATTTAATAAGTTATTAATAGATAAAGATTTTATTCATGTTTATCGTGGAGATTTTAGGGCCCATGGTCTAGTATTTTTAGAAAGTATCACTACATGCCCTCGTAGTCATTCGTAATAGCAAATGTGTCAAAAACGGCCACTTTTAGCAGTTTTTCTATCTACTTCTAGCAGTGACTACTAGGGAATGTAACGATACCGTCTAAAAATACTAGACTGTAGGCCCTAAAATTTCCACGATAAACATGATTAAAATTGTGTATTTGAATTATAATATTAAATAAAATTCACCGCGGCGCTACTTTCGCTCAGGGTACCACCTTAAAGTTGTCCATCCTTACTTGTCTTATTTAGTAAGATTTTTTGATACAGTTAGTATAGTATTATATTATCTGTGATACAGTGTTCATTATTATTTGGTTATTTCTACGGGAGGATTTTTTGATACAGTTTTCACTATTATTTGGTTATTTCTACGGGAGGATTTTCTGATACAGTTTTTACTATTATTTTGATAATTTCTACATGAAGATTTATGTATATCATTAGACTCTCTGAATGAATGCTGCCAACTATGGATTGTCTAGCTATAAAGTAATCTTTTACACCACAAAATTTTTCATGCTTCCTCAACAACTTACCTTGCTGGTCACAGTCTTCCGATCTTCATCACTCATCCCCAAACCCGGTAACTCCATATCCCCAATAATAGGCACCACCTTATGTATTCCTTTGGGATTCACCTCATGAGCTTTTTCAAATAACTACAAATGAAAAAAAAATTGTAGATAAGTTGCATACGTTATGTTCTTTTCTATTTATTCAAAAAGAAACTTGAATAAATTTTGGAAAATGGTTTCAAAGTTAAATTATTCCACTTTTTCCCACCAAAACGACCTACACGTGGGGAAAAGTGGAATTTCTCAAAATGCGCTGTGGAGTCAGCCCCACTATAGTGGGGAAGTTTCCACAGCTAAAAATGTAGTGGATTCTGACTATTTCTGACCCACCAGGATTGGCACTTAAGACTGGCACTTTGGTAGGTACTTTTACAAACAAATATTAAATATGAGAAAACCTCTACCTACACAAACTCCTATGTTTATTACCTTATTATATCATTATTATTACCTTAGCGGGGCAGAATCCACTACATTTTTAGCTGTACTGCACTTTTTGAGGCATTCCACTTTACCCCACAAGTGGGGCGCCTTGGTTGGGCAAAGAGGAATAATAATTCTCAAAGTTAAACCAAAAATTTTGTGAATAGTAAGTACCTAAGAAAAAATTCGGAAACAATGACGGTATCATATGAATCGGTTCTTTTCAATCCCCTGATTACGATCGAAATAGTTATCAACTGAAACCGTCAAGTTTCATTAATTTCAAAAGATTTTAAATGATTTCAATCGATTTCAAGCGAGCATTGTTAGCAACAGTAACGAAGTGAACGTAATGCTATAATGTATTAGTGGTACACTAAAAATCAGATACACATACTATTGTCAGTAGAAATACTTACAAATTCATCTAACATTTCATGTAGTCTCGATCTTGCATCTTTCCCTTTCTTATTTCTTATCAAAACGTATATTGTGTCGATGTCTCCACATGACCGCAGTAATTTTTCAATAAGCACTGAAAAGAAGTACGGCAACTTGACAATAGATGGCGTTACAAGTTTAAGATTTAAGACAATTTAAGTACAACTGTTACAGAAACTCGACAATAGATGGCAAAAAATGACGATATTTTTTTATTTTATTTTATTGAATATTGTTACGACAGAATAAAATACAGTTCATAAGCCAAATTACGCAAACAACACTTTGTAAACAAGATTGAAGTGGATATCGATGAGTTAGCGTTAAGGCGGTACCCTGAGCGAAAGTGGCGCCGCGGTGAATTTTATTTAATATTATAATTCTAATACACAATTTTAATAATGTCTCTCGTGGAGATTTTAGGGCCCATGGTCTAGTATTTTTAGATGGTATCACTACATGCCCTCGTAGTCGTTCGTAGAAGTAGATAGCAAAACTGCTAAAAGTGGCCGTTTTTGACACATTTTCTATCTACTTCTACGAATGACTACGAGGGCATGTAGTGATACCTTCTAAAAATACTAGACCATGGGCCCTAAAATCTCCACGAGAGACATTATTAAAATCTTTTTCTATTAATGACTTATTAAATAAAAACCTCTGAGGGCGCCACTTTCGGTCATACAACGGCCTTAATAAGGAAAGGAATATTTCTCCATTATTATAAAAGTAACGTAAAGTTGCATGACGCATAACGTTAAATGTTATGAAAGGAATAAATAAACAATACAAGATCTAAATCGCCACTTAGTCTTTATTGTTTTTTAATAGATTTTTAGCGCGATTTATTTTTAGCGAAGCGCTTATGGCGGAACTTGACAGACTGATCGTACTCGATCACGTTTGTTAAGCAACGCTCGGTCCGGTTAGGTTTCGGATGGGTGACCGTTAAGTGGCATTACAACTGAGCGCTTCCGGAGGGCACGTTAAACCGTCGGTCCCGGCTGCTGTCATCTGATACCAGTCGTTAAGCCAAGTCAGAGGCCTTACAGGCGGCTTGGTAAACTCTAACACTAGAGGTGGCCAGGGCCACTAATCCTCATACAATAAGAAGAAGAATAGATTTTTAAGGTTTGTGTCTTGTATGAAATATCATGTTTTACTTTTAAATTATTGTAATTCCGAAGCAAAATGAAATGATAAAAACACTTTTTATAAAAAGTTAATATTATTAACTTATTTTGGAGTTCGTTGATGTCTTTTCTATAAGAAGTTTCAGAAAAATATTTTGTGATAAAAGTGACAACATCTCATCATAATGGGGGATAAAAAGGGAAGGCAGAAAATTACTTATTAAAATACTAGATAGGTAGGTACTTAAAATTAGTGCACAACAAAATTATACAGGGTGTCCCAAAACTTTGCCACAGGGAAGGAATAGTACATTATGAGACAAGTTAGCTTATGTTGCTCATTTCACACGAGGCTGTGAGTTGCAGCCCGAGCCGCAGGCGAGGGCGTAACTCAGCCGAGTGTGCAATAAGCAAGGAGCTCACGAGTTTCATACGACGTTTTTCAACACATTTGCGAGGAAAAACAAAATAATTTACCACACAGCAACAAATACGATAAAAATAAAATATGAAAATTATGGGAAAAGGCACGCAGGTTTTTTTTTGTTTTTTTCACACGCCCCATTGCAAGAAAATTTTGCGAACAAAGGGGTGAGTGAGCATACGCCTACTTCAAAATTATAATTATGTGATAAAATGCAAATATTTTAATATTTTATAACAAAATATTGTGAATTATTAGTAATTTGATAATAATAAAATATTTGTATGACTTAATTAAGGACTTACACATTTATTTTTTCCAAAAAGTATATGAATTTTCAGCATAAAACCTCTTTGTTGTTACTAAAAAAAATAATTGTATTACCCGGTTAAATTGGAAATGCTATATTTACTCGCATAGAACTTGCAGTAAGGTACTAATTTAATTTTGTAAGGATAATAGTTTTATATATTATTGCAAGCGTTTGTTACAGCTTGGTTTATGGCCCTAAAAGCGATGTATTAGGGCTCACTTTACCAGCAAGTGTGTTGAAAAATACCTTAAATATTGAAAATAGGAAATTATAATGGAAGAGGACTTTATTTTGAATTGAATAATAATGAAAACTGCATTCAAAGATTTTTGAAAATACACCTATAGAAATATGAAAAAAAAACTTTATTTCTTTTATATCGATCGCGATCGAAAGGGTTACCTACTGATTAGTAACACAGCATCTTAAATAAAAGTAAGACGTATATTATTACGTAGGTATTTTATAAATTTTGTATAGTAACGTAAAGTATGTGATTAAAATAAAACTTTGAATGCAGTTCCAATTATTTTTAAAAACAAAATAAAGTTTTTGACACCCTTAATAAAATTGCACATAAAATTAGAATGTTTGTTAACATCACACGTAGCTGCTTAGTAAACAAAATCTTTTTATACGTGTTTTGTGTACAAAATGCTATTTATTTCATCATACTATAGTCTTATTCTACGGAATTTGATAGCGAAGTTATTTGTAAGGTTAGTGACCCAAAGTGCTTCATTAATCGCGGAAATTAAAATCTAAAAGGGATAGTGAAATAGCGGATGAAAGTTTGTATGGAGCAATAATACTACTCAAAAGAAAATAGGTTTTCCATACAAACGAGCTAATTTCTGTACCCTAAGCACGAACATCTATCGAGAAAATTAAAAAAAAAGCGCGTAAAAGTACTCGATACAGTAATTGTCTATGGAAAATTTAATTTTGCTTTTCGGCGATAGATGGCGCTGTACAAATTTCCCATACAAAATTACTCTATCGAATGTTATTACGCGCGTTATTTTTTCGATAGCTGTTCGTGTTAAAAGTAGGTACTTATCTACAGTACGCTAAGCACAAACATCTATCGAAAAAAAATTATACAGCGCCATCTACCGCCAAAAAGCGAAATGAAATTTTCCATAGATAATTACTCTATCGAGTACTTTTACGCGCGTCTTTTTTCTCAATAGATATTTGTGAAATAGGTTGTTTTAATATAATTTCAGTGATTTTATTTGAATTTGATTTTGTCCGAAAGCTGTAGGATAGTCAACTTGCGGACTTTACTGAAAATATTCTCCTATTCGCCGTGCGTCAGTTAGAATAGAAAGAAATTGGAGTTTCATACAAAAATATAGGTACTATGGGCAACAGCGTCACTTAACCAGTTTGCAACAAAATTCGTGTGCGCGCGTATCGCCCCTGCACGAACTAAACGTATGTGACAGCGGGCGCGGCGTGCAAGCGATTTTAACCTTAGCAGTGGTTAAGCGACGCTGTTGCCCATGGTACCTACGCGACACATTTTTCAATTCTAACTGACACACGGCGAACACGAGTAATTGACAACATTTCATTTTGAGAAAGTACTAAAATTAGAAAACCATTTCGAGATTTTAGTGTTCTAAGCTCTTTTTTTTCAGAATTTTTAGATCATTATTTTTTACGTTAATTAAAAAAATCTAAAATCAAGTCCAAGTTGAGTCTCTTTACCTTCTATTAAAAAAAAAAGTGGAGCCAGCTTAGGGTAATTTACCCTAGATTTAGGGTAAAAATATCCGGCACTAAGAGACGACACATTGTCCATTCGAATAAATGGAAAAGAAAAATACGTGTTGCCTAAAAAATGATAAATTTTCATTATATGCATAAAAACATCTACCTAAAAATTTTGAAATGTTGTCAATTTAACAGTAAATTCGACAGTGCAATTTACTATTACAGCTTTAGAACAATATCAAATTGAAATGAATTGAATTTATCTTAAAAATACCTTTCAGTACCCTTAGCACGAACAGCTATCGAAAAAACTAACGCGCGTAAAATCATTCGATAGTGCAATTTTGTATTGGAAATTTGTACAACGCCATCTACCGCCGAATAGCGAAACTAAAATTTCCATAGATAATTCTCTATCGAGTAATTTTACGCGCGTTTTTTTCTCGATAGCTGTTCGTGCTAAGGGTACAGAAGTTAGCTATTTTGTATGGAAAACCTTACAGGTAATGGCCCCTATTTTATTTTGAGCAGAATAATACTTATTATAAAGTGGTAACGATAACTATTATCTTACCTATACAGGGTGTTTGGGAATATAGCCTTATAAAACCGAATATGGTAGATAGGGACTATAGGGACCATCAAACTGAACAACTTTTACTATGGGGCCAACTCTGAAATCGCGAAAAAATCTGCTGTTTCATACATTTAGATATTTTCGTTATTAGTTTTTGTATGAAACAGCTCATTTTTTTTTCGCGATTTCAGAGTTGGTCCCATAGTAAAAGTTGTTCAGTTTGATGGTCCCTATCCACCATATTCGACTTTGTATAAGGCTATTACCAAACACCTTGTAATATTATCTTCAGTATCTTCACTATTATATTTTAATATTACTTTTAATATTATTATCTTTACCGCTTCGATCATTACCGAGTATCAAACTGGGGATTTATACAATACACATGTTATATTATATGTTAGAGTCGTAAAATAAATATTAAAACACGTGGGTGTTAAAGCTGTTAAGGCTCGCTTGTGCGAAAACATTTGTCTCTGTCTTTTTCTTTACGTGTAAAGAGTATGGAAAATAACCTCATTTCTGCACTTTTTCAATGTTTTTCGTAGTTTTTTTTATCTTTAGCACAATTATCTATCTTGAAAAAAGTTATTAGAGTGAGCACAGAACATTAAAGTGTATTTTGATGTAGAATTCAATACGTTTCCGCTATTATTTACGCCAAAAATATGACCCGCTACATGCGCTTTTGATGATATTTTGTTTTTTTTTTTTACAATCATCTGTGAGATTTGTACGCAATTTAATACTTGTCGCTACTAGATAATCTCTTTAGCTTGTCGTATATTTTTTTCTAAGGCTATAACTTTACGTTTTCTATATAAAAATATGTCCCGCGCAAACCATGTTTTCCTATCATGGACCCTTAATGCAAACTATGATAGAGATCATAATGTTAATCCATTTAAGGCTTTTAAGGTTATTAATACAACCTTGTTGTATTTCCGCAAATAGTGGTTGACCGCATGTTTACCAAGTTCATTGTAGGGTTGGCAAAAAAATAAATACTTAACGAAGTTTTAGTCATTAAAACCGGACAAGTGCGTGTTGGGCCACACGCAGTAGAGTTCCGTAGTTACCTATACCATAAGAATAAATAAAATTTATACTTATGCCTATACCATACTATTTAACAAAGTTATATTTGCAGATGATTTTTTTTATTTTTTATTTTCGTTTGCAAAAATAACTTTGTTTCCAACCTTTGTTATCAATCGATAGGAATGGATCAATCATAATAAGGACCAAATCTCTCTAACAAACATGGTAAACTAAATGAAAGGGAAACCATACAATCTAATCTTATTTTTACCGACTTCAAAAGGAGGGAGGTACTCAATTCAACCCGTTTTTTGTTTTTTTGTTTTTTGTATGTACACCGATTACTTGAAGACGGCTGGACTGATTGAAATGATTCAAACGTTATTACATTAGGTAAACTTTCAAGTTGGTCCCATTTTTTAAAATTTTGAAATCGGTTCATTACTTTTCAAGTAATCTTGAAAAAAGCACGAAATTAGTATGATTTTGTGTGAACTACCTCGATGATCAGTCGTATAACTTCTTTGTTTATGAACTGAATAAGATAATTATTTTTTTGTTGGAAAAGGGATATCTTAAGTGTAGTTCTTTAACCGACTTAAAAAAGGAGGTTCTCAGTTTGACTCGCATGTATGTATGTTTCTCCGCGATTAACTCACGTTTGGGAGGTAAAGCGCTGGATTGGTTGAAGAGCTATATTCACGGACGTACCCAATGTGTAGAAGTATCAGCGATTAATAGAGAAAATGTCCTTATGCCATGTAGATCATCGTTTTTGAGAAACAAAACGGGCGTGCCTCAAGGTAGCGTCTTATCAACATTACTTTTTCTCCTTTTCATAAATGACTTGCCTAATGCGACGAACGAAAAATGTATATTGTTTGCTGACGATATTACCCTAATAATACCAGACGACAGAAAACACGAGGACTACGAAACTAGAATTAACTTAGCATTAAGCAACATAATTAAATGGTTAGAGAAAAATTCACTATGCGTTAATTTAAGCAAGACAAACTATATACAATTTTCGAACTACAATACTATTGACAAAAGATTAAATATTCAATACAACGGACATAAGATCGACAACAATGACTCATCAAAATTCTTAGGTTTAACTCTTGACAAAAAATGTAATTGGAAACAACATATTGACATGACATGTAGTAAAATAAATAAATTTGTGTATGCCCTAAAAAAATTAAGTAGCACAGTCAGCGAAAACGCGGCCCTTACTGCGTACCATGGCTATGTAGGCTCCATTCTCAGATATGGAGTCCTCAGTGGCGAAGGGTCCATACAAGCCGATTCCCATCGGCTTACCTTTTAAAATCCCATCCCCATCGATCCATTATAACATGTCATTACTTAATTTTTTTCGCCATTTCGGTAAGATTAATTAATAATACACTACAATTACACAATACAACAACTATTTTTACAACAATTATTACAATTATTTTTTATGAATTTCTAAGTATTTAATTGTCTACTTTAAAAACGCTCGCGCGCGCGCCGCGCCCCGCGTGCAAGGAATATCGAATCAATTTTCGTACAAAATCTCCTTGAGGCAAGCCGACGTCCTTTAGCTTCCTTTTTGCACTGTGTCTTGGCGCGGTTGCCACGGGCAACGGTTGATTGTTATTACTCTGTCTCTTTCTCACCAACGCACCACAGTCGCGTGCCTTTCGGTTGAAAATAGTGAAAGGCAAGCCGGCCGGCTGTGGCTTAAGTTTTCTCTCTCTTTCTATTTGAAGCGATGTTAACGTTTCTTTTCTCTTTCTGTTATGAAGAGACGAATAAGTTTTAAGATGCAAAATAAACAAAATAAGAACGATAGAAGAAAATACATCGCAAATTAGATATTTTTATTTAGAAGTATAATAGTACGTTTCCGCCATTATCATTGTTTAAATTGTTTATGTGAGTGTTTGGAACGTGATTAGTTTTTATCAAAATAGTGAATTAGTGAGTGAGAATCGATACTTTATCCCGGTTTTTGTTTATTTTAATGTGTTTATCTCATGTATTTGTTTATTGCGGTAAGTTTTATTTGCCATAATGGCTTTAATTAATATGGATTGTCGTTTAAGTGACTAGCGCGGCGAAACATTGTTTTCCAAACTTAGTTACGAAGTTATGGTTACGTTAGCAAGATGGGTTTTTTAAACATTTTCAATATAATACACCTTTCTACGATAAGGATGACAAGCAGTTACAAACTCAATAAAATGTTTTGTTTTCCATGATTATTATTTCTGATTCCAACTCAGTATAGAGTAGCGCGGGCTAGACTGTCACTATTTTATCAGTGCTTTTTTGCATGGTGAAATTGAGGCCCTAACTTCTGAAGAAACGCGTGAAGTTTGCACCACGCGGTGGTGTTTTTTGGTCCGGATTACCTTCGCCATATTTCGACCCCTCGCCACTGAGTCCTACTATGGGGAAACTCAACTCTTGTTAATAAAGCCTTTCTGGCGCAAAAAAAAATGTATACGTTCTATTTGTAGGGTTGGCCAAATGCAATCCTGTAGACCACTTTTTAAAAAACTGCAGGTACTAACGGTCACATCAACATATATTTTGGAGGTTGGAACTTTTGTAAAAAAGCACCCTCACTTATTCAAAAAGACTAGCAAAGATAGTAAATATATCCAAAGAGACCCTACCAGATTAAAAACACAACCATGCAGAGGCTACATGAATAAAAAAAACTGCCTCATTAGTTCAGTAAAAGTCTTTAACAAGATACCCCAAGGTATAAGAGAGATGCCATTTAATCGTTTTAAATCGGAGCTGCGCAGATGGCTGATGGATAAATGTTTTTATTCTTTGCGAGAATTCGAAGAGGCTCGATGAACCTGCTGACACTTTTCATAATTCTGTTCATTTGTTTATTGAGTATCGAATAATTTAATAATACGAATATGAATATAAGGTTCTTGAATAATACGCACTCTATGACATTATCTGTAACTAAACTGACATTTTAATATCTGTAACTAAATTGACATTTCAAAATTGATTTATAAATAATAATAATTAATAATTTTTGCATGCTTTTGTATATAAGGCGAACATTTGTACTACCACTAATACATACATACAACATTCCACCTGTTAATTGCAAACTTATGTTCTGGCAAATAAAATTATGATTTGATATGATTTGATTTGATTTGAGCCGATTTTAATTTCTACCTAAATAATATACCTACACTACCTAATACAAAAGGTACCTACACTAAAAATAAAAAATTGTTTAAAAAAACAAAAACCCGACTTCAACAAACCTACCTCTAAAAAGCAAGAAATAATATTCGTAATAATAAAACACGTCTATTGAAGTCGGGTGGGGCTTTTAGAATAAAAAAAGGGATTTGTACTCCAGCCCCTCCCGACTTCAATAGACGTGTTTTATTATAACGAATATTATTTCTTGCTTTTTAGAGGTAGGTTTTAAACGCCAAAGATATTTTTTTTGTGAACTAGGTAGGCTAACTTATATCGGCAGGCTGATTATCTAATTAAAAACCACCTAGCGACTGGTTGCAGTTCATAGATGATAGTGATCCATTGCTACTTCTTTTTGGATTAAAAAAAAACATACCAAAGAAAAGTAGCAATGTATGTGGAATGAAAACAGTCCCTAAATAGTTTATTTTTAGATAATCAGGTGCGGGTCATTCTGAACTTACCATCCGAATTTCAAGGATGGGTCCAGTCCGTGAAACTAAACAACTTTCTCTAAGAAGCATGTGTCGAATGTCGGCACAAAATTTTGGTCATCCCATACTAAATTGATCACGTGATCTCTTTGATTTGTATGGATAGTCGATTTTTTAGGGTTCCGTAGCCTAAATGGCAAAAAACGGAACCCTTATAGATTCGTCATGTCTGTCTGTCTGTCTGTCTGTCCGTATGTCACAGCCACTTTATTCCGAAAGTGTTAAGACTACACAGTTGAAACTTGGTAGGTAGATGTATTCTGTTAACCGCTTACTGAATTTAATACAAAAATAAGAAAAATAAAAGAATAAGGGGGGGCTCCCCATACATGGAACTGAAACTGAAAAATTTTTTTTTCTTCAAACCAACACGTGTTGGGTGTCTATAGATAGGTCTTTAAAAATGACATTAAGGTTTCTAAGACAACTTTTTCTCAAAGTCAACCGTTTGAAAGATATTCACCGCCAAAGTGGTAAAATGTGTGTCCCCCCCCTTTAACTTTTGAAATAAGAGAGAGAAAAATCTTAAAAAAATATATGCTGTAGATCTTAATAAATACTTTCAACCAAAATTGGTTTGAACGAGATAAAGTAATTAGTTTTCGAGATATAGCACATTTTCCAAAACCGCAAATATTACTTTGTCATTCATACCAACACTGTGAAAAACAAAGTTATTTTTGCAGACGAAAAATGATAGGTGGTATTAAATATGGTATGGTATAAGGTAACTACGGAACCCTATGGCGCGTGGCCCGACACGCACTTGGCCGGTTTTTTATATATTTGGGCATGTGTTCCTTAGAGAGAGTTGTTCATATCTCCATTGTTTAGAGTACTTTTCTTCTGGGTGCATTAAAAAATTCCACCCTGTATATTATTTTGAAAAAAATAATCAAAATAAAATTGTGACATCTTCAAATAAATAAAAAGTTAATTTTGCGTGAAAGGAAATGCAAAAGTGTGATTCCGGCCAGGATCGAACTGGCGGCCTTCTGCGTGTAAAGCAGATGTGATAACCACTACACCACGGAACCGATGCTTACATATGTGAAATTAACGTTTAGTACGCTTAGCACGAACCGCTACCAAAAAAATAATGCGCGTAAAAACTTTCGAATGAGTAATTTATATGGATTTTTTTAAAGCGCCACCTACTATCGAGAAGCGAAATTGAATGACATAGACCTTATCGAATACTTTTACACGCGTTTTTTTTCGATAGCTGTTCGTGCTTGGGGTACATGTCTACAGTTACTGTAAACAAAACATACCTACTTAAAACAAACACATTTACATACTTAAAAAAACTGATCCGAAAATTCCGAAACTTTTATTCCTACGGCGGATGAGCGGACTATCGAAATAGCTATCTCGTTCGGGCGAATACCGCGCGGCGTCTCTCTCTCTCTCTTGCCCCGGGGGGGGAAGGGTGACGCAATACGAGTCACGACCGTCCACTTCCACAACAAAAACACACACAGTGTTGCCAGATCGTTCCTTTAGGAACATTTTGCGTTCTATTTTACGGTCACGCGTTCCCTTTTCGTTCCCATCTTTCGTGCGTTCTTATCATTCCTTTTAAACTGGTAATGCTTCACCACTAACGACGCCGTCACTATGCCATGCCATCAGCGTAAGTATAGAAAAGTTTTACAAAAATTGTCTAGTCTATGTACTGTACAATATGTAGCCTTTCAATTTTTAAAACTAAACTGCCCACTACATACTACTAATTTTGTATACTCAGCAGCATATCAAGCTATACAAAACTGTCAAAAATCTACAATGAATTTTGAACTTAAACTGCTCGACTTAAAATTTAAAAATGATTGAAAAAATTTGACACATTGTGGAAGCCCAGCGTGCCGTTGACCGTATTTTGTGAGTGATATTGATGAATGATCTTGATGCAAAATCAAGATGTTTGCCGCTTGCATGACACTGACTAACTACTAACTTCAAAAATCGATTCTAAATTAACAAATATATATACTATTTTAGGGTTCCGTACCCAAAGGGTAAAAACGGAACCCTATTACTAAGACTCCGCTGTCTGTCTGTTACCAGGCTGTATCGCATGAACCGTGATAGCTAGACAGTTGAAATTTTCACAGATAATGTATTTCTGTTGCCACTAACGCTATAACAACAAATACTAAGAGTATAATAAAATAAATAATTAAGAGGAGCTCCCATACAATACAACAAACGTGATTCTTTTACCGTTTTTTGCTTTATATTAATAACGACAACAGGTAGAAGGTAAAAAATTTCACAGATGATGTATTTCTGTTGCCGCTATAACAACAAATACTAAAAATAGAATTGAATAAATATTTAAGGGTGGCTCCCATACAACAAACGTGATTTTTTTGCCGTTTTATTGGTACGGAACCCTTCGTGCGCGAGTCCGACTCGCACTTGGCCGGTTTTTTTTAACTTATTTTACATTTGCGTTCCTTCACTACGAATTTTGTTCCTTTTCAAACATTCCGACGTTCTAAATCTCCCATCTCTACTGGCAACACTGAACACACAGTCTGTGACAGAGTGAGTGAGTGACCGCACGGCCGTCAGTTTCCCGCGCACACTGCACGAACAAGTCACAAAATGGCGTCGCTCAAACCCAAAAAAGACAAGAGTTTACCCGACTTCGACTACGAAAAAGTGAAAAATCTGTACTTCGAGAAAATATCAAAATGTTTTAACAGACAAAACCAGTTCCCTAGAGAGAAATACGATAAAATTGTTAAAACGTTACAAGAAAGTGACAATATATTACATGAAGGTAATTTTAGTCAGAATGATTACAATAGTATATTTGATAGATATGAACTATTTACTGAAAAAGGACGTACACGCCTGATTAAGAAGAGAAAGTTTGCCGACGATCCGATATTGAAGTACGTATGCGATGAAGATTCTTTTCAAGAACTATGTATAATCCATCATAGAAATGGTCACCGCGATCACGGGCGAAACGAAATGATACGATGTGTAAAAAAGAATTATAAGATAAATATGAATCTAGTGGATTTGTTGTTTGAATGCTGCAACGTTTGTGAGCACGAAAAAAAATCGAAACCAATACCAATTTTCCCAAAAGCCCACGTGGTTTGGTTGGATATAATTAGTATGCAACATTCGCCTGATGGTGTGTTTGAATATATTCTTCTTTATGTGGACAAACAAACATCTTTCATATTATTAAGACCTTTAATAAGAAGATGTCCGATTGAATTATCGATGGAGATTTTAAAGATTTTCCTAGACTTCGGACCACCATCGATGTTTTTGGCGTTTCCAGCCGATTCGGAGCTGTTCACTCATGCAATGTACCAATTAAAGACTATATGCGACTCACTCGCAATTCCCGAAGTTCATTGTAATTTGCAACCAGGTATTAATTCTGGTATGTCTGTTTATGTTTTGAGGCATTTACAAAAATGGATCGCGGAAACCGGGAGCAGCAACTGGGGATTGGGTTGTCATATTTTACAGTGGAAACTGAACAATCACACTGATCAAGAAAAGGAATCACTAATCAGCATCAAAACCCCATTTGCCTTGGTTTTCGGTAACACTTTACAGACTGAAAGTGCTAAAAAAGACGACAAAGCAGAAGCTAATCAATTAGAGGAGAGTACCATAACTGAGAATGTTCTTGAAGTTTTTGATGGGACGGAAGATGAACCCGTAGTGGAAGCATTTCCAATAGACTTTGAAAACAATGAAGTCGACCCACTTAGAATTGGAGAAGGTACTGAAGAACTCCCTATTCTTGATACTCTCAATTTCGTTGAGAAATTACCTGAAACTGAAGCGCCTGCAGCTTCAGCAGTCACTAAAAGTACTCCGAAGGCAGATGAAAAAAAGCAGATTAAAGATCGACCAATTTGTCACGTGTGCAAATGCAAAATATTGCAAATCTACCATTGTTTACAGTGTGAAAAGCCTGTCCACGTATTTTGCGGCATTAGAAAAGAGAGCGTATCCAGCAGTCCCACTTTCACATGCACTGCTTGTTGTATTAGAAAAGAATTTGAAGTGTAATAAGTATATTGACCAATGTACCTGCTTAATATAATATCAAAAATAGAACGACAATTTTTTTTTATTAGAAGACTGTCCGAAATAGTGGGCACGAACAACTATCGATAAAAAAACGTGCGTACAATTACTCGATAGAGAATTATCTATGGAAATTTTAATGTCGCTATTGGGCGGTAGATTGCGTTGTACAAATTTCCAATACAAAATTGCACTATTGAATGATTTTACGCGCTTTATTTTTCTCGATAGCTGTTCGTGCTACGGGTACCGGGTATTTTTGAGGCTAGCCATTTACAGCGCCATGCTGTATTTTCCCATACAAAATTACTCTATCGAATGTTTTTACGCGCATTATTTTTTTCGATACATAGTACCCCAGTTATCGAAAAAAATAACGCGCGTAATAGCATTCGATAGAGTAATTCATTTTGTATAGGAAAATGTACAGCGCCATCTATCGCCGTAAAGCGAAATTAAACTTTCCATTGATAATTTTCTATCGAGTAGGTGCCTACTTTTACGGCGCGTTTTTTTTCTCGATAGCGAGGTATAATTAGTTTTTAAATTGATAGGTGATATTATTAGCTTTCGAAAAGTATTTTTGTTATAACTGTATATATTCCGCAAGGTCATCTAAAATAAAAAGTCAAATTTAAAATGGCGGCCATTCCAACAGGAGTGGGGATAGACCCCAACATGTGGGTGTTTTTGTCAATAAAATTAGGTGTATTTCACGTCTTTAAATTATCGCTAGTTTAAGACCAAAGGCACTGTAGGTATAATAGCCGTAAACGTAAAAAAAAACCGGCCAAGTGCGTGTCGGGCCACGCGCCATAGGGTTCCGTAGTTACCTTATACCATACCATATTTAATACCACCTATCATTTTTCGTCTGCAAAAACAACTTTGTTTTTCACAGTGTTGGTATGAATGACAAAGTTATATTTGCGGTTTTGGAAAATGTGCTATATCTCAAAAACTAATTACTATATCTCGTTCAAACTAATTTTGGTTGAAAGTGTTTATTAAGATCTACAGCATATATTTTTTTTAGATTTTTCACTCACTTATTTCAAAAGTTAAAGGGGGGGGGGGGGACACACATTTTACCACTTTGGCGGTGAATATCTTTCAAACGGTCGACTTTGAGAAAAAGTTGTCTTAGGAACCTCAATGTTATTCTTAAAGACCTATCTATAGACACCCAACACGTGTTGGTTTGAAGAAAAAAAAATTATTCAGTTTCAGTTCCATGTATGGGGAGCCCCCCTTAATCTTTTATTTTTCCTATTTTTGTATTAAATTCGTTAAGCGGTTAACAGAATACATCTACCTACCAAGTTTCAACTGTGTAGTCTTAATACTTTCGGAATAAAGTGGCTGTGACATACGGACAGACAGACAGACAGACAGACATGACGAATCTATAAGGGTTCCGTTTTTTGCCATTTAGACTACGGAACCCTAAAAAAATACTCGTCATTGTACCTAAAATTGCTACTGCGCATGTCACGTGGTACTAAAATATGAGTCAAGTTATTTTGCACACATTACACAATGTACTCCCGTCATCGAAATGTATCGTAATACATTTCGATGACTTCCTTCCGTATATTTGTAATGAATGACGCAGTGCCAATTTTTTTTTATTCTTTTCACGCGAACGAAAATTCTGGAACTTATTTATATTAATTAGGGAGCTTATTTCTGCCTACAAAGAATATTCAACCAATTTGATTTATTTAAAACATTCCCTATTAACAAAAAAATATATTATCGAACCTGCTCCGCTGCACACGAGAATCGGTTGAGAAATTTATGCGACCTCTAGAGGAGAACAGACGGACAGCCGGACAAAGTGCCCAGCTGAAACAGAGAGAGAGAGAGCCATGTGGCAAGAGAAGCATACTTTATTTTTGTTCAAAGAGATTTGTAAAGTTATATAGAACACGCAAATAGCCGCGTACTGACTGGGCGAGCAGCCTCGCGAGGCAAATCCTCGGTCAGTCAGGACGTGCCTCGCCCGAGGCAAACGCACGCGCTGCCTCGCCCGAGCGTGCCGCGACCCGAGCCAAATGGTGGCGGTTTTTGACGATGCTCAAAGGCGCCTCAGTAGGTTTGCCTCGCGCACTCAAGACGGTTGTTTTGCCTCGCCTAGCTTAGTCGTTCATGCGCGTCATGGATAAAGAACAGTGTCTTAAGTTAATACAATTATACGACAAATATACACTACTTTGGGACGCGCAATGTTCTGATTATGTTCAGATGCATGGAAAAACATAAATTGGATTTAGGTTTTCGTTTTTTTTGTATAAGTCGAATAATTAGTATAGGCACTGGTGATGATAGCTTTCCGAATGTACGGTCTCATGACACGCGCGGCCTTTATGTGACTTCGTGTTTAACTGAGCGCTCGATGCTGGCTCTCAGCCTCACCGTGGCTCGGCCTTGCCGCGCGCGGCACCCTCTATCAACTAAATCTACAGAGCGAGGATACCGCGCGCGGAAAATGTTGCGCGGCAAACGTCCGAGGCTGCCTCGCGAGGCTGCTCGCCCAGTCAGTACGCGGCTAATAAGTAATGTTATGGGTTTCACTTAGGGAATGCAAATCCGTATATATTTCAAAATCCGGATTTTTAAGAACGGATATTTGGCCAAATCCGGGTTATCCGGATATTACGGATTTTTTATAAAAATATTTTCTTTTTTATAAGAATAAATCATTTCTGTCCATATAGGTTCACTAATGTGATGTCTCTTATATTTATTTAAGTGAATTCAATGAAAGGACAATATTAATCAAATCCAATACTTTTTTGTCATAAAATACTGCAATATTATAATGTTACCTGTTGCACAAATGAAATTAAAATAGTGTATGATTCGCTTGCGATTTGCGAGTAGGTGACGTTAGTGATCGTTCGCATGAGCGCTTTTGCGACGTTTTATCGCGCGATTTTTCTGAAGCTTCGAATAGAACACAATGTGACTGACTGTGGAACGGGATAAAAAATATCGCGCGTTAAAAATTACTCGTACAAACACACTGTAGAAAAGTCATATATGTTCTATTCCGAAGCGTTAGAAAAATCGCGCGATAAGACGTCGAAAAAGCGCTAATAAAACTAAAAATCATAGACTCTATATAAGATTATAAAAATGCACCTATTCAGAAAAAGAAATATACCATAATAATATATTAACACAGTGTGATATTAATATGATTAAAAATGTACTTAAACTAAACAACATAATTTGTTGTTTAGTTTATGTGAATTATAAATATACATGGCACTTAATGTGATAAAACCCTGAGAGATTGAGAGACGCGCCGTCTTAACCACTCGTTCTTTAGGAGGTTAGGAGGAGAGTCACCCGCGCAACATCCGGAAGACTATACGCCACCACGCCAAAGGGAAGAAGAGACCCTACGCGCGCCAGTGAAAATAACCAAGAAGTTCGCATAGAAGATGATGGCAATTTTACATCACCAGTCGACAAGAAGCAAGCGCGCCACACGCACTAATGGAAGTAATACGAAGATAAAATGCGCGCTCCGTACGATCACCAAGAAGCGAAGCGAAATGGAAGATGGTCCAGGTGCCCCTACCGCGCATGTGTCATCAGCATCGCACTCATTGCTTCTTCTTTTTGGCACAAATTAAAACTTATCACAGAAAAGTAGCAATGTGTCATACCTATCTGTCAAATGAAGCAGATAGCGATGCCAATAACACTTGCGCGGTAGACCCACTGGTCGAGCTAGAGACGCTGCAAGAACACTCCGAAATTGACGATGAAGAAGAAGAGTTGAATCGGTAGGAACATCAGGAGAGCTGGTTTAACCAAACGAACTTTTTGGGATTTAATGTGACAGACCTGAGACACAGCACTAGCAAGACGCGTGAATGGCGTCATCTAGAATTAAGCATCTACCGTTTAGCTAGTGCGAGAAACGAAGTTTTACATTTATAGCAACTGAGTGAATAGCAATTGAGAGAATAACAACTAAAGTATTCCGCTTAAAGCAACTATCAATATATTTGTAAGTCATTTTGTTAAATATCGAAAGTTGCTTTAATTGGAATATTTCAGTTGCTATTCGCCCAGTTGCTATTCGCTCGATTGCTCTAATCGGCGGGCTGATTATCTAATTAGAAACCACCTAGCGACCGGTTGCAGTTCATAGATGATAGTGATCCATTGCTACCTCTTTTTGGATTAAAAAAAATATACCAAAGAAAAGTAGCAATGTATGTGGAATGAAACCGGTCGCTAAATAGTTTCTTTTTAGATAATCAGGTTGCGTAAGTAAGAATACTTCCGAGAAAATTGCTCGTTTTAATTTTTTGTAACAATTTCTTATTATTCGAAAAATCCGAATTTGATTTTCAAATCCGGATTTGGAAGTCTAGTAAAAATGAGCGGATATCCGGATTTTTTGAATAACGGAAAACCGGATTGCATTCCCTAGTTTCACTTCACGCAGTGTAGTTAGTTTATTACATCACCAGTAGATGGCGCTGTACTGATTTACATTGCGGTATGGTTTTACTGTTCTGTAGCGTTTAAGTAATAAGTCTACAGTATGACTATTGATTAAAATGTAATACCCTAAATATGCCTTGATAGGCTTTTTAGAAATATTCTGAAATTTTTTGGATGCCGCCTCCTGTGTATAACTGAGAAGGTGGTACTATAAAAGGTATCTATAATGTTTCTTGGCACCTATTTAATTATTAATTACCTACCTTATCTATGAAATTAAATTAAATTGCAGTTTTTTAATTTAATACCCTCATCATGAACATCTATTGAGAATAAAAACGCACGTAAAAGTACTCAATAGAATAGATATTGAAAATTTCATTTTGCTAGATGGCGCTGTACAAATTTCCCATACAAAATTACACTATTTTTTTTCAATAGCTTTCGTGCTAAATAAAGGTATGGTAGTGAATGCGAAGAAAAATAAAAATATATTTTTTGTTTTATTTATAATTAAAAATTCAATCAAAACTCAAACATTTATTTAAATAAGTTACAAAAAAGATTTACTAAAGTTTCATTAAAATGAAAACAAAGACTAGGTAACATAATTTATTGGAGATTAATAAGTAAGTAGGTATATATCAATAAAAAATCATCTGTACCCTTAGCACGAAAAACTATCGAGAAAAAAAACGTGCGTAAAATTACTCGATAGAGAATTATCTATTGAAATTTTAATTTCGCTATTCGGCGGTAGATGGCGTTGTACAAATTTCCAATACAAAATTGCACTATCGAATGATTTTACGCGCGTTATTTTTTTCGATAGCTGTTCGTGCTACGGGTACAGTTATCTTCTACGACCTAATTTTTTACAAGTTGAAACAAAACATAATTAATACCTACACATTTTTTTAAAGTTTTATTTTGTAACAATTTACAAATCATTACCAATTTAAAATAAATAAAAAAAAACAACACCAAAAGAACATTAAGTACTTAAATTGAATTTACAAGACAATTTTTTCTACTACACGACTGGCCTTCAAGCTTATTCTCCCATCTGAAAAAAAATTTTTAATCAAATTAAAATAATCAATTGGCCATCAGCCATTTTAATGTCCCCCCCCCCCACTGCTGGGACACAGGCCTTCCTTATGGGTGGATAAGGATCCGCCAAAGTCGGACCCAATGCGGATAGGTGGGTGTTAACGACTGCAAATTCAGCCGAGACCAACGGCTTACTATGCCTTCCGAAGCACGGAGGAGCTCGAGATAATAAATTTTTGGTCACCCATCCCATGACCGACCCTTGCGGAAGTTGCTTAGCCTCCGCAATCGCTGGGCCAGGCGCTATACCACTGCGCCACCGAGCTCCTTGAAAAACAATAGAGAAAGCTCCAGAAATATGAAATGTTTGTTTATCGAAGAACTAATTTTTTCAATGGTAAGATTAGAATTTTTACTTTTTTATAATCATGATCATGTTACAGCTCGCGCACCATAAATTGACCCAATTTTCAGTACCACGTTACCTGCGCACTACAATTTTTGTACTGAAAATTGCTACGGCGCAAGCTTCATTGTCTATAGTTTGGTCCAAGTTATGTTGCGCGAGTTGTATCTAGGTACTCTACTCTCAAGTAGAAATCCTCCTTCTTTTACAGTGGTTTAATTTAATGGTGACACAAAATAAATCAAGTTAAGATTGCTAAAGGTTCATAATAACCTGCAAATAGCTGAATAAAAAAATGTAAGTCTATATACTTACCACTGACCTGCATATATTTACACTGGACAGGCTTATGTAAGACTGTTTTTGTGCCTATTTGATTTCCGCCATTTTGGCGCTGTAGGACGTAGCGTGAGCATAGCGTGAGGGACATGGTAATAAAGTTTGAAGTCTGGAGAGACCATCACGGCAACCATTTTCATATTGTACGTCAAAATTAGTTCTTTAGACGCATGCTAGTGGCGTTTCAAATAGGCACAAAAACTTAGCTGTCAAATCATACAGACAGCCAGTCCAGTTAAATAAAAAAAAATTTTTCATGTCAGTGGTACTTACCCATTTTGATGTCTGTCACCAACACACTCATTTCACTTTAAACATGTCAAGCTTTAAAAAATAAAGAAAAAACTCGAAAAACAAGAAAAACATGCATTTTATGGTAATCAAAATTTACGCGTCACTCACAAAAAGTGGCATGCCATTAAAATTCAAAAACACGTGCAAAAAAATTCAAATCACACACACAACACTCCAAAAAAAAACTTATAAAAACGGCGTCACAAAGACAGTCTTTGATTTATTAAATACCAACGAAATTTATTTAATTATTATTGTTTATGTATATCTTTAATCAGTACCCTTAGCACGAACAGCTATCGAGAAAAAAAACGCGCGTAAAATTACTCGATAGAGAATTATCTATGGAAATTTTAATTTCGCTATTCGGCGATAGATGGCGTTGTACAAATTTCCAATACAAAATTGCACTATCGAATGATTTTACGCACGTTTTTTTTTTCGATAGCTGTTCGTGCTAAGGGTACTGGTACCATCTACAGTTAGAATCACGAAAGATGACCACAAATGGCGTTCATCTTTGCATCATAACTCATGAAGAAAAGACGTAAGACAAAATAATATTTCATATATTTAAATATAATGTGAATATCTATAAGAATATGAAATATTATATTGTCTTAAGTTTTTTCTTCATGATGATGGGCACCATTTGTGGTCATCTTTCGTGAAACTAACTATACTGGGAGGAGTCAAGTCTGCTAATATTTACGTCAAAATCCTGGTTCAATGGTGTTTGAATGGTAATGGTTTTTGACACAGTTCTTGTTTCTGAAACCCAAAATCGAAACACAATGTGTTTCCGTTTTGGGTTTAAGAAACACAATGTGTTTCGGTTTTGGCTTTAAGAAACAAGAACTTTGTCAAAAAGCATTACCATTCAAACACCATTGAACCACGATTTAGACGTTAACATTAGTAGAATTGACCCCCTGTTGCGTAATTTAAGTTAATTCATTTGCCAAACAAGTTTCCACGTTATTAGAATAAACTAATGTCGGGATTTACACCATTTGTACCTGTTTATTTTTGAGACTCCGATATTTAGACGCAGTTGCATGCGCCATGAGTAGATAGTTCTTGCGTGATCATGGCGCATGCAACTGCGCCGAAATATCGGAGACTCAAAAATAAATCCATGTTTATTCTAATAACGTCAATAACCATCGAAATTTAAAACATGTTTCCATTTATACAAAATGCGATTAAATGGGCAAAAAAGCTAATATGTTAATTTTCTGGTTGTTTTACAGGTTTATTATGTGTAACTAAATCCCGAAAAACATCTTTTTATTAACAATTTTTTGTAAATAATAATTGCCATCTATTGCGCGGATTCGTAAAAATATAAATATTTTTATTTATTCGCGTCAAATGTTGCCAGTACCCTTTAGCACGAACAGCTATCGAAATAAAAAACAAAGCGCGTATAACTACTCTATAGAGTAATTATATAACTTATTATTAAATCTAAGGAAAATTTAATTTCGCTTTTCGGCGATAGATGGCGCTGTACAAATTTCCCATGCAAAATTACTCTATCGAAAGTTTTCACGTGCATTTTTTTTTTTGATAGCAGAGGTACTGAAGTGATTAAATTAATCGCATTGTATAATAATATTGTGTGTAGGTGTAATAGTATTGTGTTCCTAAATCATTGTTTCATACATTTTACCAATAAATATTTTAAAAAAAACTTTCAAAAATAAACTTAATAAAATATCAAAATATCTTCGTAATTTCAGGGCTATTTCCTTGTAAAGATTGTTTTTCAATTTATGTGTTTAACTAAATACCTAGAAAACATGTAAAATTTCAATAAGTGCCATCTGTTGAGCGAATTCGTGAAAAATAAATATTATGTATGTACTCCAGTCAATTTAAGGAACGAATGTATACCAAAACTTTAAGCATTTTTCATTAATATTACACTTGAGTTTTGGTTAATTAGGTACTTACATAACTTGAACAACATAAGTTATCAGTTACGTGCATATATTTGTAAAAACGTTAAGAAAAAGTTGTTTTTAGTTAATAAACATTCTTAGCGTAAGTTGGCTGGAAACACAATACGAGGCCTTTTGCTAGATACTCAAACACTTTCATAGCTAAAATCTTTGGCTGTACCCTTAGCACAAACATTTATTGAGAAAAAAAAACGCGCGTAAAAGTACACAATAGAGAAAATGATCTATGGAAAGGACATATCCCATCGCGCCTATGTCATTTGCCTCACCATTCTCAAAAAATAAAAGTCTATCGCGTCTTAATCAAAGTAGTATGTCAGAGTAGGTATTTTACTCTAGAATTAGATTAATAATTATTTTCTGCATTAAAAAGTGGGATTTTTAAGTTAAAACGCTTTTAAATCACAATTTTTCATCATGTTAGTACTATTTACTTACATTTTTTAACAAAATACTTCAGAAAACAACTTAATGTTTTTGTAATTGTTTTTCTAAATATAAAACAATTCTTGACTGATACTATACCTAAATAAAATGTAATTACCATTTTTTAATTATGGAAGTAATTAAATAAAATTAAACTAGGGCAACGCTGGAACATCTCCAAAGGATCACGCCGGATTCTGGGCCATGATGCGTCTTAACCATACATACCTCAAAAAAAAGGAAATAAAAATTGGTTTCATAATAAACAATTAATTATTTCCAACACACCATAAACTATGTTTTTTTTAGTGAATCGATTGTTGATTGAAAGTGTATGTTTGACATTATTTACCAACTACTAACTATTAATGTCTGACAAACTCATGTCATGTCAAAAGGGGTAGATGACAAAATGTCATATAATACGAAAATGTCAACAATTATAATCTCAAAACGGTCCTTGAGATTGAGATTTTTTTTTTCTCCCGCATTGTATTTTAAAGATATTTTTCCCACACAATCATAAAAAAAATACTGAAGTATACACATCAACTTTGTTTAGGGATACAGGTGTTATTTTCATACAAACGAGGTAACTTTGAAGCCTTGGTTTTCTGCCAGGGATGTATGTATGCTGTGATCTGATGATGGCCATCCAGGGACTGAATGGAGTAGATTCAGATCGCTATACACACCCAACTGATCTGATCAGCATTCTTAAAGATTAATGGGTCAGAGTTCTCAGTTTGAGGATTTCCATACATTTTCATGCTATTTTCACGGTTTTTTTAAACATGTCCATTACGTTTTTAGAATGCTGGTCAGATCAGTTGGGTGTGTATAGCGATCTGAATCTCCTCCATTCACTCCCTGGATGGCCATCATCAGATTACAGCACGGTACATCCCTGGCAGAAAACCAAGGCTTCAAAGTTACCTCGTTTCTATGAAAATAACACCTGTATCCCTAGACAAAGTTGATGTGTGTATATCGGTAATTTCTTTAAAGCGCATCATGGCCTAGCTTGTATAAAAAAATCGGCTTCATCCTTTCCCATACAAAATTACTATATCGAATGTTTTTACGCGCGTTTATTGTTTTCGATAGCGTGCTAAAGGTACAGTACCCTTAGCACGAACAGCTATCGAGAAAAAAAACGCGCGTAAAATTACTCGATAGAGAATTATCTATGGAAATTTTAATTTCGCTATTCGGCGGTAGATGGCGTTGTACAAATTTCCAATACAAAATTGCACTATCGAATGATTTTACGCGCGTTATTTTTCTCGATAGCTGTACGTGCTAAGGGTACTGATAACTTATTTGAATTTGAGATCCCCTAAACTCTAAAAACTATTTGAGTATTTGGCCGATAATCGTTTAAAACCCAAAACCACTCACCTTTTCCCAAAAACCCAGTGCCACCAGTCAGAAAAACCGCCTGATCCTTATAAAACCGTTGTATTTCCGAAGTGCCGGTTTTACCCTTAGTGAGTCTTCTCTTCTCTTCTTCCTTCGCGTCGACCTTATCTTCTTCTGTGTAGTAATTGTCTAAGTGGTTGGCTGAGACGAATTCGTGGTCCTCCGAGAAGTCTAAGATGGGTGCTGTCGGATTCATTGCTTGGTTTTCGACGTCGGCGATTCGGACTGAGTTTTCTAGTTCCTGTGAAACACAAGGAACACTTTAATAGTACATTATGATATAAGTGCGGTACGTTGAAAATTACAGCCGAGGCGATATTGCTAGCCCGAGCCGTAGGCGAGGGCTACAAGAAAGCAGAGGCTGTAATTATCAAAGCGCACGTATGTCATACGACGTTTTATAACATATTTACGAGGAAATAAATAAAACTCGGACTTTGCACCTTTGCTTGTTTTCCATATGATTAAATTTTGATACGTTTGTCTTATCGGTAAATTTTTCGGGCAAGAGGCTTAGAGTAGCCTTTTTCGCTGCCTCTGAGACTTCTGGCGGTGTTGAATTAATAAATTCATCAGTACTTGACGACATTTTCAAATAAAAACAATAAAGCAAAAAAAGCGCGTGGAATAATTTTACTTGTTTAAATTAGCTATAGCTATGCGCGCGCGCATCAGCGCTTTTTTAAGGCAAAGGCATAAAAAACAGCCAGTATTACTAATTAAGTAAATTAATATTTTTGTGTTTTTGTTTCAGATAAATGGTTGTAATTTATTGCCAAAATTAATTAATTAAATGTTTATTTATTATATTTTATCTCCCAAAGTTAATTTTATTCATAAACTGTTGACCTCTTTTCTGACATAAAAACTCTTTGCTAAGATTTAAAAAGTACCGTTCGTTTTAGACGAAGCATCTTGATAAACCGTGCGGTAATGTAAAGTAAAACGCACGGTTTATCAAGGAAACCGTGCATTTCACTTTACAATACCGCACAAGTTCGTAATGAGATACAATACGATATTGAAATTGGTGTAATAAGAGACCATTTACGAGCAAATATGTTATGAAAGGTGATACAACGTGTAACACTACGTGTTCTACCAATGTCTACCATATTCTGGTTTAACTATTAATTCTGTAGTTTCTGTACCCTTAGCACGAACAGCTATCAAAAAAAATAACGCGCGTAAAAACATTCGATATAGTAATTTTGCATGAGAAATTTGTACAGCGCCATCTATCGTCGAATAGCTAAATGAAATTTTGCATAGATATAATTACTCTAAACCCTTAGCACGAACAACTATCGAGAAAAAAAACGCGCGTAAAATTACTCGATAGAAAATTATCTATGGAAATTTTAGTTTCGCTATTCGGCGGTAGATGGCGTTGTACAAATTTCCAATACAAAATTGCACTATCGAATGATTTTACGCGCGTTATTTTTTTCGATAGCTGTTCGTGCTAAGGGTACAGAAACCACAGAATTAATAGTTAAACCAGAATATGGTAGAAAGGGGCAATCAAACTGAACAACTTTTACTATGGGACCAACTCTGAAATCGCGAAAATAAAAACTGCTGTTTCATACAAAAATTCATAACGAAAGTATGAAAATATTTGAAAGAGCTGATTTTTTTTCGCGTATGTATAATAATAAGAAAATTTTTAAACGAGTTCAACTAAAATGATTTTCAATGTAAATTTTTCGCAAAAGTTATTTCTCATAAGCTACACGAAGGGTGGCCAACCCGCGGCGGCCCGCGGGCCACATGCGGCCCGCCGTCTGTTACCTTGTGGCCCGCCGAGCCGAGCACATTTTTTAAAGTAAAAAAAAAATAATACTAACATTACCTTATCATACCTACTATAAAAAGCAAACAAACACTTCTTCGGCCCGGGGTAAAATTCTACTTCCGAATTTTGGCCCAAGTGTCGAAAAGGTTGGCCACCCTTGAGCTACACGAAAACAAATTCTAACAGTACCCTTAGCACGAACAGCTATCGAGAAAAAAAACGCGCGTAAAATTACTCGATAGAGAATTATCTATGGAAATTTTGATTTCGCTATTCGGCGGTAGATGGCGTTGTACAAATTTCTAATACAAAATTGCACTATCGAATGATTTTACGCGCGTTATTTTTCTCGATAGCTGTTCGTGCTAAGGGTACTGAATATATCACAGTTTTTTACCAGTCCTATCGAATTTGGGCGTAAATAAAAAAAATCTTTGCTAAAATGGAAGACTACCGCTTCTGTGGTCTAGTGGTTCGCCCACCCGTGTAAGACGCAGAGGTGCCGGGTTCGACTCCCAAGGCCGTAAAATTTGCACTCGTTTAGGTTGGTGGTAGGGCTTATTTCAAGTCCGCCTGGCTAGCTACCACCATTTTACTTAAGTCTGACGACATAACAACAATTTAAACATTGTTGTGTTCCGGCAGTTAGAGATAAGATAGCCAGTTCCTCAGTGGTGAGGATTCCGGGTGTAGTGCGCTTCCACCTTCGGCCTTATCGTCACTTAACATCAGGTGAGGTGAAGGCCAAGCACTACCCTTGTGTATCCTAATTATAAATGTGAAAGTTTGTGGGTTTGGTTTGGATGTTTGTTCCTCAATCACGCAAAACCGGCTGAACAGATTTGGATGAAATGTGACACACAGATTATAGCCTGGATTAAAACATAGGATACTTTTTGTCCCGGTCAAAGGTTCCCTAGGGATTTTCCGAATGTCCATCCACGAGGACGAAGTCGAGGGCGGAAGCTAGTAAAAAATACTCTAAAAACTTACATCACACCACACCCCGGGCACTCCATACCTCATAAACTCAAAAGTAAATAAACGGGTGTTCCATACAAGCGTCGCGTTTCAACTACCTATTACACAGACGCTACACAGTGACGTTTTTTCACACGCGCAACTGTGTGCGAGCTATTGAATGAGCACACGGATCGGCACACGGAACTCGCGCGGTGGGCGCCGGCGGGGTGAGGTAATTGATTGTGGGGCGGGGCGGAGAGTTTCCTTTCTGTACGGTAGCACTTATATCTATTCTGTGCTTACATGCAAATTATCCTGCAGCTCCCGGCTCAAGCTCCTTATGTTCTCCAGCTCCCTGATCTGTTTCTCCGTGGGCTGGCCATACACGTCTATCTCCACCTTCTCGCCTTTGGCTTGCGCCTCCACCCATTTCTCCATCTTGTTTCTGGTCATATCCGTGGGGATGAGGGGCGACGCTTCCATGGAATGGTTCATTTTGTCTGTGGAAAAAGAAAAGTAAACATTTATACAACGTGTTACGAAAAAACCGCCCAAGTGTGAGCCGGTCTCGCGCACGCAGGGTTCCGTCAAAATAATTCACGCTTGTAGTATGGGAACCCCCCTTAACGATGCTTGACACCCCGGTCCCGAAAGCCTTGTGTGTTACAGAGGGGCATTAGGAGGTTTTTAACTGATATGCCATTGGGTGTCACTTCGACTTGAGCGACTCTGCTCGTCGAAGTGACACGCAATGGAGAGCTCAGAACTCGCCGGCCCCCTCCTGTCGGATCGGGTTACGATTTTGATAGGGTGGGTCGGAAGGCGATAAAACCGCGTTTCCTCCTACAAAAAAAAAAACCCCTTAAATATTACTTATCATACTTTCCGTGATAAAGTTTGGCCGCATAATGGAAACTGTACCCTTTGCACGAACAACTATCGATAAAAATAACGCGTGTAAAAACATTTGATAGAGCATTTTTGTATGGGAAATTTGTACAGCGCCATCTACCGCCGAGAAGCGAAATGAAATTTTCCATAGATAATTCTCTATTGAGTACTTTTACGCGCGTTTTTTTTCTCGGTATCTGTTCGTGCTAAGGGTACTGTAGGCTGTTCCTAACTAGTATTGAGCTGGGCCAAGCTGTCCTTACAAACCATTCCATACGGCGGTGGGTTAAATAGCGCTCTTTTCCCGGAATCTTTCTAAAAATTATAACTCTCCAGGTTTAGCTAATAATTCAAATTTGGTATCATTTTCGGATGAAAGCAATAACGTAGAATTCATTTCTAGTATAAAAAATGTAATTTACTATGCAGTTTCTGAAAAGTTACACAATAACCAAAATTTTTAAAGTTAATTTTGTAATTTTAGGTCTTGGCACTTGTTTCAGTATTTTCAAAAAACTGTTTTCTTGAAAATACGAAATTATAACTCTCCAGGTTTAGCTAATAATTCAAATTTGGTATCATTTTCGGATGAATCACTGACGTAAAATTCTAATATAAAAAAATAAAATTTATTAAGCAGTTTCTGAAAAGTTACACAATAACCAAAATTTTAAAAATTCATTTTTTAATTTTAGGTCTCGCCATTTGTTTCAGTATTTTCAACAGGTTAATTTGTTATATACTTTTGCAATGCTATCTATTATTTTAAACAATTTGAGCCTAACTCTAGTAAAAGGAGAACATAAGTAAAAGTCCATTCATTTAGATAGTGTCGGTACACCCGCAAGCACTTGTGTTCAGAGACAATACCGGTAAGTTTTTGGTAACGTTATACAAATAACGTTACTGATAACGGTAAAAAATAGCGATGATTCAAGCAATAGTTTTAGCTTATTAAGTGTTTTGTACTTAAATCCAAGTTTTAGAAATGTATTGACATTTCGCAGAGTCGTACGTTTATACGGAAAGTTCGTATTATTAGCTTGTAAATTTTCCAGAATCGTGTCTAGTGTCGGAAGTTTTTTATTAGCATAAAATCTGTATACTTACTGTTCGGACGTACTACATCACATTTAAAGTCGTCCGTTTTCGATAGTGGGATTCTTCAGTTTTTACGTTTTTTGGTGTTAATGGGCCTATTTTTAATATTATTCCGACGCTAGTTCTTGGTATCCCCACTACTTTTGAAGTATCTCTGATAGGTGCAGACAAACTGATTTTAACGCAATGCCGATGGACATTGATTATAAGTTGTTTACATGTTTTACAAAACACCCGAATTTTTTTGTTGGTTCACTTAAAGTTTCATCTTGAGGCACTTAACTGTCCTTCCAAGGATGAAAAAAATATTTTCAGTATACGTAGCAGAGTCAACAAACACAAGCTTTCACTACGGCGCCGGCGGCGGCGCTTCGATGAAAACTGCCAAAATACAAATTGACTTGCGGGTGTACGCCGCACGCGGTATCCTTTGTTTATGCGGCGGCATCCTTTGACAAGAAGCGGCACGTGCAAAGGCGGCGCGATAAAAGGGCGACACTATCTAAGTGAATGCGCTTTGCCTATTTGTTTTATAGCCGGCTCACACTTGCTAATTACAAAGTGTCAAGTTATGGTAATGAAAATGTGACGCTCAAATACACTTTTTATTCACTATGTATGTTAGAAAACACATTATATTTAAAAGTAGGTACTGCGGTTTTTTGTTATAAGTTTTTATGGAGATTACAAACCAAGGTATTTACTTCAAGATAATGAAAAATAGTTGTCCATAATTGCATTATTTTCTTTTACTGTAGGCCACCAGTTTTCATAGTAAATAAATTCGTAAATTATTTCAACAACAAACTTTGATGAAACTTTTTTAAAAATCTCTAAATATCTATTCGTCGTTTTTAGGGTTCCGTACCCAAAGGGTAAAAACGGGACCCTATTACTAAGACTCCGCTGTCCGTCTGTCTGTCTGTGTGTCTGTCTGTCCGTCACCAGGCTGTATCTCATGAACCGTGATAGCTAGAAAGTTGAAATTTTCACATAATATGATGTATTTCTATTGCCGCTATATCAACAAATACTAAAAACAAAATAAAATAAATATTTAAGGAGGGCTCCCATACAACAAACGTGATTTTTTGCTGTTTTTTTGCTCGATATTAATAACAACAACAGGCAGACAGTTGAAATTTTCACAGATGATGTAGTTTTGTTGCTGCTATAACAACAAATACTAAAAACAGAATAAAATTAATATTTAAGGGAGGCTCCTATACAAGAAACGTAATTTTTTGCCGTTTTTTGGTGCGGAACCCTTCGTGCGCGAGTCCGACTCGCACTTGGCCGGTTTTTTTATATATTCTTGTTTTCATTTTATTATAATAAAAATTCAAACTTAGTTTGAGTGCTTCTGTTTGCAACTTTCGGTTTTATGCCTTTTTACCCGACTGGAAGAGGGTTATGTTTTTCGCGCGTATCTTGTAAGTAAGTATGTAAGTTTGTATGTAATATTCTTTATTACCTCATATCTTTCAAACGGCTGAACGGATTTCCATGGTTTACATATCGTTAGATTTGTCTCGTCAGCCCAAGTGTTCTTAAGAAGGTGGCGTTATAAAAAAACCAACATGGCGGCTGTACGGTGCTATTATACGTAGTGGGGAAAAAAATTTTTTTTTAGAATAATGCAATATGGGTGTCAAATTAAAGGGCTTATTATAAGGATTTCAAAAAGGTATATCATATAAATAATAACTAAAAAGAAATAAATAAAAAATTAAATTTAAAAAAATTAAAAACCCGCCTGCATAAAAAGACAAGTCAACTGAAAAGATGGAAACAAGATTAAATATTATAGGCAACATTATAACATGCAGTCGGAGGCATATAACTCAAATCATTCATAATGTCACTTTCTTTATGCATGCCTCCGACTGCATGTTATAATGTTGCCTATAATATTTAATCTTGTTTCCATCTTTTCAGTTGACTTGTCTTTTTTACCCGACTGCAAGAGGGTTATGTTTTTCGCGCGTATCTTGTAAGTTTGTATGTAATATTCTTTATTACCTCATATCTTTCAAACGGCTGAACAGATTTCCATGATTAACATATCGTTATATTTGTCTCGTCAGCCCAAGTGTTCTTAAGAAGGTGGCGTTATAAAAAAACCAACATGGCGGCTGTACGGTGCTATTATACGTAGTGGGGAAAAAAATTTTTTTTTTGGAAATTTTCATTTTCATTTTCATTAAAAACCCGCCTGCATAAAAAGACAAGTCAACTGAAAAGATGGAAACAAGATTAAATATTATAGGCAACATTATAACATGCAGTCGGAGGCATATAACTCAAATCATTCATAATGTCACTTTCTTTATGCATGCCTCCGACTGCATGTTATAATGTTGCCTATAATATTTAATCTTGTTTCCATCTTTTCAGTTGACTTGTCTTTTTATGCAGGCGGGTTTTTAATTTTTTTAAATTTTTTCAGAGAGAGTCAACTCTCTCTGTGTCCGGAAAACCACCACTTATACAAAGTTATTTGTAAAATAAAAATAACCTCGCAGGAGTAGATTAGTAACATCATACACAACAACATTTTGTTCTACGTCTTTTTCAAAAACAGACGAAAAAAATATCAACTTTTCATACAAAACCCGATCAGCTGTTCCGACATTTGTATGGAGAGTCGAATTATTATTGTCTGTTTTCGGAAAAGCCGTAGAACAAATGTTGTTGTTTATGATGGTAGTAATCTACTCCTGCGAGTTTGTTCGTGTTTTACAAATAACCCTATTGGGAGGGTGCGAAGGTATATTAATCAATCGCAGCGCTCATGGTGGCAAAAAGTAGAAATAAAGAAGGCTGTGTAATCTGCTTTAAAACGATATTTAATTTATTACAAGCGATACAAGAATAATAATATATGTTTATTATCACTTAGTAAAATTATTAAAGTAGCTTTATCCTCTTGTTTTACAAAATCTACAACTAAAAAAGAAGTAAACAAACCCTAATATAACCAAAATAAAATACTCTTTTTGAATAGATCTTACTTGCCATATTTAATTTAAATGACCAAAAATGATTTCACAACACTTTGTCCACCCAAATCATAGTAATTTTGAAATTTACATTAATAACACAATATGTATAGTATTTTTAACATTTTGTCACAATGCCGCCATTACATATCAAAACGTCAAAACAGTCAGGTCAGAGCCAACAAAGTTGCAAAATGCTAGGTGGCGCTAAAAGCGTGCACGGAGCCAATAGGGTAAAATCAAAGTCATGGCAATCTTTTAAAAATTTAAAATTATCGCAAACTATACGTAGCATATCTGCGTCTAGGCACACCCCGGGCACTCCATACAAGCGTCGCGCTTCAACTACCTATTACACAGACGCTACACAGTGACGTTTTTGCACACGCGCAACTGTGTGCGAGCTATTGAATGAGCACACGGATCGGCACACGGAACTCGCGCGGTGGGCGCCGGCGGGGTGAGGTAATTGATTGTGGGGCGGGGCGGAGAGTTTCCTTTCTGTACGGTAGTACTTATATCTAATATATTTTTTCGGGGTTGTATGGGTGGTAAGTATATCCTATCATGATCAGGCTACCACACCTACTATGAAATTATAGGCAAGTTTAAAGAGAAAATGTGTTAATTTATGCCTTTTGATCCAGTATCATATAATTAAATAAAAAAAAAACATTCAGTCAATGGACACTGAAGTTATGATTTTTGTCCTTTTCCTCCATATATTCGATGCATTGTGCGTGCGTTCGAACGCACAAGTAAGCAGAGGGCCGCCACGATTGAAAAATGTTGTTTTTTAAATAAAACCTGTAAAGGTCATTGGGCATATTTGACCTGCTTGGTGAAAGTTCGCGTACAGAAACCAAATCAGTTTTAAATTGACGAATTCAATCCCTATTTTCAAAATATGTATTATTTTTTATGCACCGAACGGCAGAAAAAAGTTATTTCACGTTATGAATGAATGAATGAATGAATATTTGAAATTATTATTTATTTATAAAATGAATGAAGAATTATGTGTGTGATGAGTATGTTTAATGTTATTAAACTTTTGTTAATAAAACAGAAGTTTTTACTTTCAGCATTGTGAAAATATGTGGTACAAGCATAATAAAGTTTGTATTATCTTTAATTATTTATTTTATTTTATTGATTACTGAAATGCTATGATATAATTATAAAAAATGAAACATGTCCTGCAAGAATGCGACCCATACCACTGCGTAGCAAATACATTTATCTACATACCTAGCCCTATTTTGTTTGTGTATGCCGTAGGTCAAATGTTCGAACAAAATGCCCTATGACCTTTTACAGGGTTTATTTAAAAATAATAATTTTCCGGGGTTTATATTGTATGAACGGTATCGTATCTAATATATTCGGGTATAAAAGGGTGTGTTACCAAACACCCAGCATTTTGTGGTAATAAAAACATTGCTTTGCTATCACAAATAAAAGTAGTCATTTTCCTTTAAAACTCAATGTTTGCGGAAGACTTGATGAAATTGATAGGACACTGACGAGTCGTAATGAATGTTGTCCGACCTCGGTTATAAGGGGAAAATACCTCATTTTGTACTGTAGAAAATGAATAAAAACTTTCCTGGGACCCTATTTTTTACCCGACTGCAAGAGGGTTATGTTTTTTACCCGACTGAAAGAGGGTTATGTTTTTCGCGCGTATCTTGTAAGTTTGTATGTAATATTCTTTATTACCTCATATCTTTCAAACGGCTGAACGGATTTCCATGATTTACATATCGTTAGATTTGTCTCGTCAGCCCAAGTGTTCTTAAGAAGGTGGCGTTATAAAAAAACCAACATGGCGGCTGTACGGTGCTATTATACGTAGTGGGGAAAACATTTTTTTTTTAGAATACTGCAATATGGGTGTCAAATTAAAGGGCTTATTATAAGGATTTCAAAAAGGTATATCATATAAATAATAACTAAAAAGAAATAAATAAAAAAATTAATTTAAAAAAATTAAAAACCCGCCTGCATAAAAAGACAAGTCAACTGAAAAGATGGAAACAAGATTAAATATTATAGGCAACATTATAACATGCAGTCGGAGGCATACAACTCAAATCATTCATAATGTCACTTTCTTTATGCATGCCTCCGACTGCATGTTATACAAGTAACAAAAGTTTCTATAACCAAGGGGTTTTATCACCAAACAGTGATATAGTAGGCCTTTAGTGGTAACCGTTGTGACTGCTTGTGCTATAAAGGTTTTCCACAGAGCGTTTTGGCTCTATAATATTAAAGAGCATTTAAGTTCTATGGTGCAGCTCTTAGAACACTTACAGGACATACAAAAGAATCTTTAAAGTGTTGCACTGTAATAGATATGGACAAAGTGATTATAGTACTATTTAGTACTATAGACGACTTTACTGTCACTTTTATGTATCTATTTTGCACTAATATTGCGTCAAAATAACTTTTACAGTACTAGTATTGTAGCAGTATCGAAAACACTATTACAGAATCAATCTGCACTATAAAAGTACCTTGCACAACCATTATGTCACGGTTTAGCTTCTTAAATGCTCCCTCAACATCGCTATGGGGCTAGTTCTGTAAAAGTCATGAAAACTCTTCTATAGTACTAAATAGTATCATAGCGACTTCTGGTGCAGTTGCTAAATAACTTAAACTTTTTGTGTTACTGCTACCTGACTAAAGCGTGAGATAAAAGCACTAAAATGAATAATTAATGGACTAATCGGTTTTCGATAAAAAATATGGCCGCTGTTTATGCCATGATAGCACATAAGTAGCACGGCTGGAGCCAATGTGTACTATAGCAGCCATAGTCGGGACGAGTCCTTATTTTATTAATTTAAATTTAATTAAATCACGAAAATTATGAAGGCGCATTGTCAAATTTGAAATCAGCATAGTGATTTTATCGATACAATTATTTTCGCAAGTGCAAGTTACGGTGGAGTTACGGTCAATGGTCGATCAAAGGTGATGTTTTGTAGAATGTCCATTGTATTACAAATTGTAATAGCGAATAACATTTTGTTTTCTTGGGGAACACTTGAGCACAGCACGAACAAAATGACGAACAATAGTGTGATAAAAAGATCAAAATAGCACTATAAACATGTTTTGGTTTTCAAGTATAGAGCTGATTTATTACCGTGAGAGGCATTATGTAATGTTTATAGAATTAATCAGTGATAAAACTAGGGCCTATTTGGGGTTCTGTAAAGGTTTACAATACCTTTATAGTGCTTATCATGAAACTAATTAGCACGTCCTAAAGCGTTCTCAGGACTTTTTTAGTACCAAATTTTGTTACTTGGGTATGTTGCCTATAATATTTAATCTTGTTTCCATCTTTTCAGTTGACTTGTCTTTTTATACAGGCGGGTTTTTAATTTTTTTAAATTTAATTGAGCGCTTTTTTCTACTGATTTTTGTTCGACATATGACTCAAAACAATGAGATGTCGAACGAAAATCAGTAGAAACGAGCGCTTGACGCCTGCCGAGCGATTCAAAAATAGAGCCCCTGGGCCTGTATTCACAAACATCCGAAACTTTCTGTACATCTGATGCTATAAGCTTTGCTTTCCATACTTTTTAATGGTTGCCGTTTTCGAAATGTCAATTTTCTTCCCAACGGATACTATCTCCCGACATAATTAATTTCATCAATTTCAATATATCGTAAGGCTGGTTTACATTATCTTAGTATTTAGTAGAGTGCTTAGTAGCGTGCAAGTAGATTCGAATGCGAGTGCTTTAGTAGTTTTGGTGCCTTTCCAGTGACCGTTTACACGCTTCCAGTAGAGTGTCATTTTCGCCATACCTAATACCTATTATTTAATTCAATTACACGTCACGCGTTCACCGGCAAATGCACTCTACTAAAGACGCTACTAAAATGTCGATTTACATGCTTCCAGTGCGAGTGCGAGTAAAATATCGCGCGGGGGGTGAGCGGGCGCGCAGGGGGTGCTACTGGAAAGCGAGTAGAAAGGCTACTAGAACGTTACTCTCTTTAGTCATAAGACGACCGTTTACATGTTTCCACTAAAGCACTCTCCTAAAGCACTCTACTAAAGACTAAGATAATGTAAACCAGCCTGTAGAGCTGTCGGAAATGAATGTCCCATAATGAAAGTTGTTCAGTTTGATGATCTAGTCAACCCCACGAGAGGATTTCAATGAACTAATAGTTATTTATGCAACTGTACTATAATACCTAATTATGTACAATTGCATACAAGACTTTATCTACACCCATTTTTTTTTGGGAAACAAACAATATTTTAATACATATGGATTAAAAACACCCATATTTATCTACACCCATGATATGTGTCCTCTATAAAGGTTTTGACTTTGACTTTGTTTTTGACTTTGACTTTCCTCTCCCTCCTCGTCATTATGTTATCCGCAAGAGTGTTATAATGTTGTACTGAATTTCATAATGCGTTGCTCGCGCGTGGGCGCGCGGCGCTGCAGGACACCAGTTCTCGCTCGGGACATTGTAATGATGGCAGTAAGCTGTTTCAGAACCCTTTACAGAGGATTTGAAGCATGGGTGTAGATAAAATAACCTAACCTTATACCACTCGAGTAAAAAAACGTAAGTGCTTATACAATGTATAGCATCGCCTCTTAATTAACGTATTTTTGTAAGTACTGTCGTGGTTAATGATGTGGTGTCACAATGACAAAGGCTATTTACCATAACATTCATAAGCATAACATTGTAAATTACTTTTCAACACACTTGCACGTAAAGTGAGCCCTAAAACATCGCTTTTAGGGCCATAAACCGAACTATAACAAACGCGTGCAATAATATATAAAACACTAGTTGGTTATAGAATGATCCCTACAAAGTTAAATAGGTACCTTACTGCAAATTCTATGCGAGTAAACAGAGCATTTTCAATTTAACCGGGTAATACAGTTATTTTTTTAATAACAACAAAGAGGTTTTATGCCGCTGAAAATTCATTTGCATTTTTGGAATAAATAAATGTGTAGGTCCTTAATTAAGTCAAACAAATAATAATTATTATCAAATTATTCCTAATTTACAATATTTTGTTATAAAATATTAAAATATTTGCATTTTATCACTTAAATTTATAATTTTGAAGTAGGCTGTGTATGCTCACTAACCCCTTTGTTCGCTAAATATTCATGCATTATTATTTTGTTTTTGTCGTATTTGTTGCTGTGTGGTAAATTACTTTGTTTTTTCCTCGCAAATGTGTTGAAAAACGTCGTATGAAACTCGTGAGCTTTTGCTCATTGCACACTCGGCTGAGTTACGCCCTCGCCTGCGGCTCAGGCTGCAACCAACAGCCTTGTGTGCAATAAGCAACCTAAGCTAACTTGTATCATAATGTACTATTGTATTTTCCTCGCAAATGTGTTGAAAAACGTCGTATGAAACTCGTGAGCTTTTGCTCATTGCACACTCGGCTGAGTTACGCCCTCGCCTGCGGCTCAGGCTGCAACCAACAGCCTTGTGTGCAATAAGCAACCTAAGCTAACTTGTCTCATAATGTACTATTATGGAGTACATTTTTTTTTAACCCAAATAAATTGAAAAAAAAACTTTCAAAAGTTACGGAAACCGTATACTTAGTAAAATATATGGAAAGCACGACCATCAGGAATTACCAGTAGGAATATCGAGAAAAAAAAACGCGCGTAAAAGTACTGGATAGAATAATTATCTATTCTGGTTAGAATACTAAAGTTCCACTACAAATAATTGATCTTCCTTTGCATGAATTTAAAAGCCATATCAAAAAAACGCTCATGGGTAAAGGTTATTATAAAGTAGAAATGATGTAACACATAACTACTATAAGTACTTTGTTGCCAATGATAGTAATGTAATAAGTCTATATTTGTTGCCAATAATTCTGTCACCCTGTTGTAATTATCTGGTAACGATTTATTTAAGTTTGTAAATATCGTTATTGGTTTCCTGCGCCCGTTCTTCTTGTCAGTTAAAAATAAGTCTTGAACGGGTGGTAGGAAAATATAGACGATTCAAAAGCACTTAATAATTAAGTTTATTTGAATAAAGCTATTTTTGACTTTGACTTTGACTATGGAAAATTTCATTTCGCTATTCAGCGGTAGATAGCGCTGTACAAATTTCCTTTACAAAATAACTCCATTGAATGTTAATAATTATTTTTTTTCGGTAGATAATAGTGCTAAAGCGTACGGAAAGTTTCAAACATATTTGAATAAGGGTCGTTCTTTTGCCATACATAAGACATAGCTATTAACTTAGGTAAATGTTAAATTATATCTGTGATATGATTGACTAGGTCTGTGATATTTAATGAGATCGTTAGCGTTCAAACGAATGGAAAGTTAGAGTATTATTTTAATCCTTCTATTAATAATTAAATACCATAAAATAAGCCATAGCTGCCTTATACATGTTTACTTATTAATATTATTGTAAAAAATACCTATCTATAAGTCTATATACATTCTACTTTTACAAGATTTTTTTTTTCAGAAACTAGGCATGGTAACTTTTTTGCTGTTTTATAAAAAATATATTAGAAAAAACAAAACCAGCCCACAAATTTGTCTTATTTCAAAATCTATTGCAATCGCTTTCATTTGACCAACATAATATAGCTACTTGCTTTTGAAGAAAAAGAGATAAGAGCAAAGAAATCAAGCAGCAATGTGCCACATCCATCTGTCAAATGAAACCGATTACGATAGATTTTGAAATTAGACAATAGGGTATTTTCCAAATTTTTTAAAACTGCTTATATTTAAAGATTGGGACGAACAATACAACAGAAAAATAAAAATATATTAATAATATGACTTTTTTTCTCCATTAAACAAATTAAAATCAAATTTATTTTTTTAATGGTTTGAATTTACCGCCAAAACGCTCGGTTCGATGACGTCTACTGTGTGACGTCAACTTTGTGTAAGTAAATCATAGAGTAATACCGTTTTTTTAAATACATTGTAGCACAGACTACATACGTGTTGAAATTGTTTACACAAAGTTGACGTCACACAGTAGACATTAATGAACCAAGCGTTTTGGCGGTAAAGTCAAAACCATTAAAAATGAAATTGACTTTAATTTGTTTAATAGAGAAAAAAAGGACATTATTTAATTTAGTTAAATTGTTCGTCCCAATCTTTAAATATAAGCAGTTTTAAAAAATTTGGAAAATACCCTATTAGCCTTCATTTGCCATTATAAAATGCTCAGAATTGGTCTTGCACTACCAAAAATTTGAGTATTTTTTTCAAAACAATATAATATAATTGACTCGGATGGGAGGTCAATCGATAGGCCGTTGATTTAACGATCCGATTGTATGGTAATCGATTATCGGTAGGTCGGCAAGGTCGGTAGCGTTTGCACCGGAAAAAAGTAAAAAAGATATCGTTTTTTTCCTTCACGTATGTCTGCAGACGATTTGGCTTTGTTTTCTGAAAATGTTTCTGATATGTTGGACATGATCGAAGATTTAAAGGTGGAATCTGAAAAAGTGGGCTTGAAGATGAACCTATCAATAACCAAGATTATGACCAACATACCCGAGGCAAATGACTGCCAATTTCCGGTTGATATAGTGACGGAGTATGGTATATCTCGGCCACAGGATTACGCTGGGCAGCACTAACCAGACAGCAGAGGTAGAGAGACGGATATCCCAGGCCTGGGCAGCATTCGGTGCATATCTTATATGCAGATACTGCGGAGTAAACTGCCGATAAAACTCAAGGCAAAAGTATTTGAAGAGTGCATTATGCCGGTCTTCACATATAGCTGAGAAACCATGTCTCTCACCGAACGATCAGCTGAAAAGTTTAGAGTCGCGCAAAGGGCGATGGAACGAGCTATGCTTGAAATTACTTTGCGTGACAGGAAAAGGAATGGATGGATCAGGCGAAAAACGGGGGTGAGAGACGTGGTGCCAGTAATTTCGGAGCGTAAGTGGAGTTGGGCGAGTCATGTAGCTCGCATGGATCGAGGACGATGGGTGAGAAGGATCCTTGAATTGAGACCATGGGCAGACAAAAGGCTACGAGGCCGCCCTCCAAAAGGATGGGTTGACGACATCAGAGAACAAGCGGGACACAACTGGATGACGGAGGCGCAGAACCGGACCCAGTGGAAGAATTTGGGAGAGGCCTATGTCCAGAAATGGACCCAAAGAGGCTCATGATGATGATGATGTCAGAGGAAGTCTGAAAGTAGCACCAGTAACAGAGAAGTTTAAAGGGAAGCGTCTGGCTTAATATGGGCATGTTATGAGAAAGGATGAAAGGTATGTTACTAGAAGAGTAATGGATATGGTTGTTGAGGGCTGGAAAAGAAGAGGAAGACCGCTGAAAAGATGGATGGATTGTGTGCGGAATGATATGAATGTGAAGGGAGTGGATGAGGAGATGACGAGTGACGGGGAGGAATAGAGGGAAGGACGCACTGCACCGACCCCAAATAAATTGGGATAAGGGTACGGGGGTGATGATGATGAATGATTTTTTAAACGATACTAAATAATATACTAGAAAAAAGGGATTTTGTGGTCTTTGGTTTGCTTCCAAAGGTCGCGGGTCCGATTCCCACCTGATACAATTCTGGTGGCAAGTCGATTTATTTCTAGTAAGTACCTATACTCTCGGAGGAGCTCGGTGGCGCAGTGGTTTAGCGCCTGGCCCAGCGATTGCGGAGGTTAAGCAACGTTCGCAAGGGTCGGTCATGGGATGGGTGACCAAAAATTTACTATCTCGAGCTCCTCCGTGCTTCGGAAGGCACGTTAAGCCGTTGGTCCCGGCTGCATTTGCAGTCGTTAACACCCACCAATCCGCATTGGGCCCGCGTGGTGGGTTATGGCCCGTCCTCCTTATCCACCCATAAGGAAGGCCTGTGCCCCAGCAGTGGGGACATTAAAATGGCTGATGGACAAGTACCTATACATATTATTTAGTATCGTAAAAAATGTGGTTTACTGTTTTTTATTGATTCACAAACTTCTGGTAAGTAAATTCATTTTGAATATATTTTTTGTGACAGTAAAGCTACAGTTAAGGTTAACGCACATTATGCCGGGGCGCAGCAGGGCGGGCCGCAGCACAATTTATTGAAGTGAAAACTTCTTTAGCGGCGTTGTACGCTTTTTTGTATGGAGAAAAAATGTTGAACTCGCGTCAGTCAGTCAGGATCACGTGACCCTGATCGGAAATTCGTAAGAATATGTAAACACTTGTGTCACCATAGCAACGCGCTAATTTTTTAATTCAATGTCAAAACTCTAGATTTTCTATCAAGCTATGGATAAGACTTTCGTATAATACTGTTCTGTATTCGTAAATTTTTTTTTTATGAAAATGCGTCCCTCGGCGGTCCGGCATAGTGTGCGATAGTTCAAAGTAAATATATGCGAGCTATTTTTGCACTGCGCCCGCCCCGCTGCGCCCAGGCGCGGTCCGAGGGGGGGGTCACAGGGGACATGACCCCCCCCCCAAAATCGTACATGTCACATAGAAAAAGCATCTAAAAATTTACAAAAAAGCAATTATTATTATTAGTGACCTCCCCCAAAATTTCAGGTTGCGACCGCGCCTGGCTGCGCCCCGACATAATGTGCGTTAACCCTTATATTTATTTTTCACAATGATTATATTTATTTTCAACATATTCTATCGTGGTCGTCGCGAATACGATGTGCAATTCAATGTGACTTATATCATAAGGGTTGAAATAATTAAACAATAGGTAATTATTAAAATGTTAATAAAATATCATAAAAACGGATTATTTAGCGAACATGAGAATAAAAAAATGTTAATTTGACTTTCGCGTAAGTCCAAAACGCCCATCCCAACAAAATTCAAATGTGTATAATGTTTTTAATCAGGTACATAGGTACCTATGTTTTTACATTTTGTCAGTTATATGTGTTACAAAAATACCCCAAATGCCGAATATGGTAGATAGGGACCATCAAACTGAACAACTTTTACTATGGTACCAACTCTGAAAAAAATCTGATGTTTCATACATTTTGATATTCTCGTTATTATTTTTTGTATGGAACAGTTGATTTTTTTTCTCGATTTCCTTTTGGTTCATAGGAAAAGTTGTTCAATTTGATGGTCCCTATTTACCATATTCGGCATTACGGGTATTTTTATAACACGTTGTATTTTGAATGATTTTGTATTATTAAAAAACCGACCAAGTGCGAGTCGGACTCGCGCAGGAAGGGTTCCGTACCAAAAAACGGCAAAAAAAAACACGTTTGTTGTATGGGAGCCCCCCTTAAATATTTATTATATTCTGTTTTTAGTATTTTTTGTTATAGCGGAAACAGAAATACATCATCTGTGCAAATTTCAACTGTCTACCTGTTGTCGTTATTAATATGGAGCAAAAAAACTGCAAAAAAATCACGTTTGTTGTATGGGAGCCCCCCTTAAATATTTATTTTATTCTGTTTTTAGTATTTGTTATTATAGCGGTAACAGAAATACATCATCTGTGAAAATTTCAACTTTCTAGCTATCACGGTTCATGAGATACAGCTTGGTGACAGACAGACAGAGAGACAGACAGCGGAGTCTTAGTAATAGGGTCCCGTTTATACCCTTTGGGTACGGAACCCTAAAAATGATAACTATCTAGCTAGTACAGTGGTTTCCAATCCCAACCTTTTATAGTCTATGCGCCCCAACCAACTTTATGCTTAAGTTCTTACGCCCCCCCTCGTACATACTACGAGGCCCCCCTTTGGGTAATTTTAGGCCCCCTTAGTGGGGTGCGCCCTTCAGGTTGGGAACCCATGATCTAGTATACTTTAATAATAAATCAAGTGGGCCTACTTATTTATGACATCAGCTCAGCTGTCATAAAATGCATCAATTACTAAACAAACTTGTATTGACATAAATATGCTTGTATTTAAATCAGATTGCATCTAGGCAGGTGTTTAATCATGTCAAATTCAATCTTAGCTCTTAATGTAAAATATATTATCATATTAATATTCTAACCCGCTAGTAATAGCCCATTATACATATAACATATCCCATTATACAAGGTCATTTTGTATTCACCATCCGAATTTTGAGGATGTGTTCAGTCCATGAAACTAAACAACTTATCTTAGGAACACATGGCCAAATATGTGAAATAAAAATCGTCTTTCCATACAAATCAAAGAGTGATCAATTTAGTATGGGATGACCAAAGTTTTGAGGCGAAATTCGACACAGTCATGTTTTTAGAGAAAGTTGTATATAGTTTCATCAGTTTCATGGACTGGACACACTCTTGAAATTTAGATGGTAAGTTCAGAATTACCCGATATGTAAAATATATAATATAAAACCGGCCAAGTGCGTGTCGGGCCACGCGCCATAGGGTTCCGTAGTTACCTTATACCATACCATATTTAATACCACCTATAATTTTTCGTCTGTAAAAATAACTTTGTTTTTCACAGTGTTGGTATGAATGACAAAGTTATATTTGCGGTTTTGGAAAATGTGCTATATCTCGAAAACTAATTACTATATCTCGTTCAAACCAATTTTGGTTGAAAGTATTTATTAAGATCTACAGCATATATTTTTTTAAGATTTTTCTCTCTCTTATTTCAAAAGTTAAAGGGGGGGGACACACATTTTACCACTTTGGCGGTGAATATCTTTCAAACGGTTGACTTTGAGAAAAAGTTGTCTTAGAAACCTCAATGTCATTTTTAAAGACCTATCTATAGACACCCAACACGTGTTGGTTTGAAGAGAAACATTTTTTTCAGTTTCAGTTCCATGTATGGGGAGCCCCCCCTTAATCTTTTATTTTTCTTATTTTTGTATTAAATTCGTTAAGCGGTTAACAGAATACATCTACCTACCAAGTTTCAACTGTGTAGTCTTAAAACTTTCGGAATAAAGTGGCTGTGACATACGGACAGACAGACAGACATGACGAATCTATAAGGGTTCCGTTTTTTGCCATTTAGGCTACGGAACCCTAAAAAGAGTCTAGATATGTTTAACCCTTAACCACTGACGTGTATTTACTTGCATTAACACTGACGTACGTCTAGTGGACGTAAGTTTTTTTTAAACAGTCGTTAGTCAGTAATTATTTATGATAACATGGTTGTTTTACTATATATCGTTACTTCAGAATATATGGTAAATATTAAATTAAAATAAAACGACATCAGTACTTAGAATATTTATTTAAATTTTAAAATAAAAAACTTAAAGAAAAATCAACAGAAACAAAAAAGCCTTCTTTATGGCCACAAAACTTAACTTAACAGTCTATAATGATCACAGAACTGATAATATCTAAACATTTAGTTAAAAATCTGTGATTATAATTTAAATAAATTACACTTTTTAAGGAACTTAATATTTTTTAACGCACTGACGCTACGTCCCACAGACGTTACGAAGTGTATATTTACCTATTAGAAGCGCATTGCACGTCCGCTCACCCCCTCTGCGCGCAGGCCACTGGCTGGATCCTAGGAAGGTACAGGAAAGGACAAGTACATGCGCGCGGACGATGTAAAGATATTATAGTTTTAATTGCGCGCATACGTCTCTCAGACGTACGTCAGTGGTTGAGGGTTAAAATGTCTCAAACACGCAAAAACGGCTCAAAGGTTTTGGATGTTTGGCACACTGATAGTTTATAGCCCGGATTAAAACAAAGTATAATTTGATCACTTATCTATTTTTATAGGTGCATACTGGTTAAAGGTTCTTCTTCTTCTTATTTTTGTTTTGGCAATCTACTTTCCTCTTGGAAGTAATTTTTGCCAGTGTCAAGTGTTGAATAGTTCAATGGTAAATTGTTTCAGTATACTTACATTAAAATGCGGGTGCATCGCATTCCAATGCTGCTTGGAGCATTTGGCACCAAGTATATCAAGACGGTTTATTCGGTAAGGTCAGCCGAGGTAGCTACCACTACATAGACACTTGTACCACAAAACTGCACCAATTTTAAGACACAATATCCAATATGAATCAATTTGCGAATAATTAAAATAGTACCAAACCGAACCCGACAAAATGGCGCCAAAAACTCTGGGTTAAAGGTTCCCTGGGGATTTTTTTCGAAAACAGAAACATACATGATCCCGTCTGAGCTGTTACGTGTGAGACGATTTTTTCTAGTATTTTTTTTTTTTAATTAATTACCTTAACATACATTAAATCAAGAAAATTTGGTTTGTTTCGTTGTTCGATTTAGTGAATGCATAATGAACTTATATTAGACCTTAATAACAGTATGTTAAGTATTATTCCCAAAATTCCCAGGGATAAAAGAAATACCACATCTCGGTTTGTAATACAGTTTGAAGTAAAAGGTTAAAGGTGATCCTCTCTCAAGTGCAATTTTAAATTGACCTTTCGAAAATATGATTTAACCTTAGGTCAAGTTTAAATCAATTGTCAAAATTCAATGCCACTTAAAAAACCGCATTAACTTCCTGTCAACTCTTTTTAACAACACGCAACATGTCAAAATGTCTTTTAGAATTTTATATCCATTGATTTTCTCATAATTTTCTTTATGAATAAAAAGACCTTGAATTTTTTTGTTAAAATTAAAATTTATACATATTATCATCTGTAATTTTTTGAAATGTCGGAAAATCGCATAATTTTCTTTTCAACACACTTGCTCGTAAAGTGAGCCCTAACACATCGCTTTTAGGGCCATAAACCGAGTTATAACAAACGCGTGCAATAATATATAAAACACTAGGTTGTTATAGAATTATCCCTACAAAGTTAAATTAGTACCTTACTGCAAGTTCTATGCGAGTAAACAGAGCATTCCCAATTTAACTGGGTTATACAGTTATTTTTTTTAGTAACAACAAAGGGGTTTTATGTCGCTGAAAGTTCATATTCATTTTTGAAATAAATAAATGTGTAAGTCTTTAATTAAGTCAAACAAATATTTATTATTATAAAATTATTCATAATTCATAATATTTTGTTATAAAATATTAAAATATTTGCATTTTATCACTTAAAATTATAGTTTTGAAGTAGGCTGTATGGTCTACTCACCCCTTTGATCGCAAAATATTCTTGCATTGGACGTGTGAAAAAAACAAAAAAAAATAATTTACGCGCCTTTTCCCATAATTGTCATATTTTCTTTTTGTCGTATTTGTTGCTGTGTGGTAAATTACTTTGTATTTTCCTCGCAAATGTGTTGAAAAACGTCGTATGAAACTCGTGAGCTTTTACTCATTGCACACTCAGCTGAGTTACGCCCTCGCCTGCGGCTCGGGCTGCAACCCACAGCCTTGTGTGCAATGACCAACCTAAGCTAACTTGTCTCATAATGTACTATTGTAAATAAAAGCCAATAAATTAAAACTAGTTTTAAAGCCAATACCTACGTACAATAATCTCATGAAAACGTCTAAACCATGTTTTAAATAATTTAATCAAAGGTATTTTTGTTAACAAATAAAACATATCAATATATGAGGTGTTTTCCCAAAATAATAATTAATATTTCGATTGAAATCTCGTAAATATCCAAGTTAGTAACGTTAAATATACAAACAACGTGTAATAATAACCGTGGGTTTATTGTCTAATTTAAAAAATCTGTCGCAATCGCTTTCGTTTGAGATGGATGTGACACATTGCTGCATTTCTTTGGTATGTTTTTATTTGTCCCAAAAAGAAGCTTCAATGTGTTACATCCTGAAAGCGATTGCGATAGATTTTTAAATTAGACAATAGAAAGGCAGAATATGGTAGTTAGGGACCAACAAGGGACTCTCCGAGGAAGAAGGGAAAACAACTTTTACTATGGGACCAACTCTGAAATCGCAAAAAAAACTGCTGTTTCATACATTTTCATATTTTCGTTAAGTTTTTGTATGGAACAGCTGTTTTTTTTTTCTCGTTTTCAGAGTTGGTCCCATATAGGGTTTGCAATCCCGCAATCCGCGTTCCCACATTCCAGTGGTTTCCCGCATGTTAATAAGGACTGCGGAATTCCCGCATTTGTGTGGTAAATCCCGCGCGGGAATTTAAAACAAAAAGTAACTTTTAAATTTATGATTTGTGATTTCTCTTCTCTATTTTTAACACCAAGTTATTCCTGATTTATTATATGTTTATTTTTACGTGCTCATAGTATCACAAATTACTTACCAATAACTGATTATTATATTAGCGGTGCAATTGATCTCCTAATTTCTAAAGTAAATAGAGACAATAATCTGTGAATAAGTTACGATTTGATGTTAAGAGCGTGCAGTCTGCACACTAGCGCCGCCATTGGAAATAAAATCATTGTGTTTAACTAAAAAAGAAATTATGAATTATCTCTCTGGAGTGCACTGCGAACAAGCTTTGCGGTACATTTTATCCCTTGAACAATATTTTCTAGCCTGTCGTTTTGTTATATGGACTTTTATTGCGAAAAGTGGCCACTTTTAATAATAAAAGTCTATTAAACTAAACGACAGGCTAGAAAATATTGCTTAATTGATAAAAAGTACCACAAAGCTTGTTCGGAGTGCACTCCAGAGAGATAATTTACAAATTTGTCTTTATTTAAACACTATGATTTTTTTTCTAATGGCGGCGCTAGTGTGCAGACTGCGCAGCCTTAAGTAAAACTAACTCAGTATTGTTTATTACTTACTACCAAAAGTATGTAATATATTATAGATGTCCTGACCGATTTCTATTAATCAATAGTTAATAAACACAGATTTTACGTATATTATGCCTACCTGTTTCATTTTTAAATACCGTAAGTACACTGTTTATAAAAAGCTTAAGTAAAAATAAAAAAAAAACATTCCATAGTGATAGCATTATTATATTCATGTATATGAATTTTTTAATCTTTTGCGGGAATTCCAGCGAGATCCCGCTGGAAAGGCAAATTTCCAGATGGAAAAAAAATACTGCGGGATTGCAAACCCTAGTCCCACAGTAAAAGTTGTTTAGTCTGATGGTCCCTATCTTCTTATATTATAGTTTAGTAATTAATTCTGTTATATTACACATTGTATTCAATAATCTAACAATAATTATTGTTATTCATACAATAAAGTTAAAATCAAACGTGATGTAATGAATGACATGACAGTTTATTTTCGGGTCAAGATTATAAAACAATTTGATACCGTATATGACGACCTTCATGGTGAAGTGGTTTGTCCGCTGGTTTTCAAGGTGTCGCCATCTGTGAGGTCCCAGGTTCGATTACCGGCTGGGTCATTAAGAAAACTAACTTTTCTGTATTTACTTAGTGGGTCTATCGGCTAAAAACATTGAAGTTCATGCTAACTGTAATTTGACAGATGTACTTATGTGATACAGTGCTACTTCATTTTGGCACAAATAAAAAATAAAACCGGTCAAGAGCGAGTCGGACTCGCGCACCGAGGGTTCCGTACCATCATAATTGCACCATCAAACCACACTGCAGAGTAGTATAATAAAATTAGTATTGCAGTTTTAGGTCAGCGCCATCTCTTGACCGATAGTGGAACTAATATTAACCTTTTTAGAAATTTGATAATTTATAAAAAAGTGTGCTATATTGAGACATCGTTTTATTTTTCCTGTAATCTTTATATAAACTGCTATCACATAGAATTATTTCAGATTTTTCTCTTTGCAAACTTCGGAGATAAGGGAGGGGGGGGGGGGAACGGTATTTTTTTCACATTTTTTATCATAAGTCAAAAACCATGCGGCCTAAAACAAAAAGAAAAAAATATTGAAAACGTGCAAACGGCGTTCTTTCATATGATACCCCACATGCCCTAGTAGCCCCACTTCAAATTTTTAAGACCCCTTTTGAGTCCCTGTTGTAAAAAAGATATTTATTTTTTTATTTATTTCTTATTTGCAAAATAGTTGGGCAAATGTCATCTTAAACTATTCCAAATTTCAAGTTGATACCATTAGTAGTTCTCGAGATATCCAGCTGTGACAGACAGACAGACTTAGTCACACCATAAGGGTTCCTTTTTTACCATTTTGGTACGAAACCCTAATTACTAACGTTTTTTTTCCATTAAGTGAGTATCAGTGTTTCACAAAAATAACACCTGCCAAACGGCTCAGCAGTTTGTCGGCAGTAGTTCTCGCCTATATGTGCTATAAACTTATGACTTTTCTAACATAACAAATCGCACCCCGCTATATTCATAATTGGTACAATGACTTATTGATACTTATTAGTTAGGTATAAATTTCTGTCTGAAATATTTGACTGTTTGACAAGTACTTTTTTTTTGTTTTTTTAGTAAAGTAGCAATGCATTACATCCATCTGTCAAATTACAGTTAACATGAACTTCAATGTTATTAGCTGAGTTTTTGGCGCCATTTACTCGAGTTTGGTTCGGTGACTATTTTAATTATTTACAAATTGATTCATAGTGGATATTGTGTCTTAAAATTAGTGCAGTTTTGTGGTACAAGTGTCTACGCAACTGAACAATATGTAGGATAATTGAAAGAGGCGCAATCTTGGTTGTGTGAAGCCGAGACTTTTACTGTAGTGGTGGCTACCTCGGCAGAACTTACCGAGTAAACTGTCTTGATATACTTGGTGCCAAATGCTCAAAGCAGCATTGGAATGCGATGCACCCGCATTTTAATGTAAACTGAAACAATCTGTCACTGAAATATTCAACACTTGACACTGGCAAAAATTACTTCCAAGAGGAATGTAGATTGCCAAAACAAAAATAAGAAGAAGAATGTTATTAGCTTTTAGCTCAGATCAAATAAAAAAGGAAGATGGAGCGTTGTGCAGTGGTTGCGAATAGTGATGGGCCGAGACAAGGCTGATTCGAATACTAATCTAATCAAAAAATTCGAATTAAAATTATGCGAATACCAAAGCGGGTAGACAAATCAGTTTTAGCGCTAAATTTAATTGTTTATTGTAGGAATTAATACATAAAACCAGGGTCATTTTGTGTAGTGTGATACTTACTTTTTGAACTGTTATGTGGAATAATGTAAATTCACGTTTCACAAGTGCCAAAACAGTATTCGAGTCATATTGAGTATTCAAATACTAGTCTCAGTACTCGAATACCCAATGCGAGTACCTGGACTCGAATACTGATTCGATTTTTTTTTAACGAATACCAAAATACTCGATTACCAAAAATAGCGGTCTCGGCCCATCACTAGTTGCGAACAACGAAGTGAGGCCGGTTTTTGATGGTACATGTGTACATGCGTACTAGGGGGCGGGCGGGGGCCGGGCGGCAGGGTTCGATATGGAACGCCCAATGACGAACGAAAGCCAAGGCGTAGTTTCGTTACATATGTGTGCGTAAACTGTGTATGTACACAGCCAAGGCGTAGTTTTACTGGCCTCACCGCTTTGTCGGAAGACTCCATCTTTACTTTTTTATTTGGTCTGAGGCTTTTAGCCGATAGACCCGCAGGTCTGGGTCAGAGCAATGTGCAATTTATGTATGATATTTTTGATGTCCAATATTTATTTATTTATTCACTTATTTATTACTAGTTTCCTCGCCCTGGCTTCGCACAGATGGCGCCAGCTTTAATAAGTTACAAGTATTGCGATTTAAAATGACGGAAAAGATAAAATTATTTTTATGTTGGTCCGTACTTTTTTTGAAAATTACTTTTTATACAAACCTTGTCCTGATAATAACAAACATAACAAAAAAAAAAGGATTTTCTAATTTGGTGCAGGAATAAAGATGTGCGCTTACATACATTTCGGCGATTGTTCACTCATTACAAGAAAAAATACAAATGAAAACATTAAAACTATAGTGGACAAAGGCGGCCTTATCGCTGGGAGCGATCTCTTCCAGAGAAACCATTGTTACAAAGGATTTGTTTATTAAAAAGAGGCAGTTAGTTATTCGTGTAGATTACTGCAATTATTGCATAGGAACTGACATTATCAAAACACGATTTTTGAAGGAAACGTAAGTAAAGTAAATTTTAAGTTAAATCGAGTAATTAATTTGTAAGTACAAAGAATTGGAACTTTAGCACTAAAATGTCCGTGAAATAACGAATATTTAGGGATCCATACCAGTTAACAAATGCTAAATTAAAGGAGATGTCCCAGCGTTGCCCCAGTTTCATTTTATTGAATTACTTTCATAATTAAAAAATGTTAATTACATTTTATTTAGGTATAATATCAGTCAATAATTGTCTTATATTTAAAAAAACAATTACAAAAACATTAAGTTGTTTCCTAAAGTATTTTGTGAAAAAATGTAAGTAAATAGTACTATCATGATAAAAAAATTGTGATTTAAAAGCGTTTTAACTTAAGAATCCCACTTTTTAATGCAGAAAATAATTATTAATCTGATTTTAGAGTAAAATACCTACTCAGGCATACTACTTTGGTTAAGACGCGATAGACTTTCATTTTTTGAGAATGGTGAGGCAAATGACATAGGCGCGATGGGACATGTCCTTTGTGATTTTTGTTACTTATGCATGAATTCACAATTCTATATTATCTCAAGTTTGTGATATGGTACGGTCAGCAACGAAAATCATTTAACACTTTAGTACTTTTTCATAATAAATTCTTTGACAGATGTCTCACAGTATGAAGCACTTAGTCAAAAAAGTTGCTATGATAAAGTACTAAAATATTAAGACACTTTTCTTGCTGACTGTACCACTTTTCCACACCATTGTTTCTGATTTTCAAAACGCACACAAGGGCTTATTAATTCACCATTGATTTTAAACGCGATTAGGAGTTTAAACCGGTTTAATGCTGGTACTGTCATAATAACAACAAAGAAACAAATGCGATTCGAAAAAAATCACGTTTAGTGTATGGGTGCCCCCCTTAAATATTGTTTTTATTCTGTTTTTAGTATTTGTTGTTATAGCGGCAACAGAAATACATCATCTGTGAAAATTTCAACTGTCTAGCTATCACGGTTCATGAGATACAGCCTGGTGACAGACAGACAGAGACGGACAGTGGAGAGTAATAGGTACGGAACCTTAAAAATGGTTACAAAAATTGCCAACTAATGTAACAAAGAATTCTTCATAAAATTGTTGAAATCGATTATAAATAACAAAGATCAAACATGCAAAACGTGATTTTTCAAACAATCGGTGAATTAAGACGTTAGTCACTTTCTTTGGAATTGGAGCAATGTAATATGTTAATTATAATAATTATTATTATTATCAACAACGGGATATGGCCTTCACCTCACCTGATGTTAAGTGACGATAAGGCCGAAAGTGGAAGCGCACTACACCCGGAAACCTCATCACTGAGGAACTGGCTATCTTACCTCTAACTGCCGGAACACAACAATTTTTAAACTGTTGTTATGGCGTCAGACTTAAGTAAGATGGTGGTAGCTAGCCAGGCGGACTTGAAATAAGCCCTACCACCAACAAAACCGAGTACAAATGTACCTCCCCTGAGAATCAAACCCGGGACCCCTGCTTCATACACGGGTGGGCGAACCACTAGACCACAGAGGCGGTTTATTAACTATATAATTATTTATTTATTTTATTTAATCTCTTTATTGTACTACAATAAATTAATGTACACAAGGCGGACTTAATGCTAAAAGCATTCTCTCCCAGTCAACCCTTAGGGAACAGATAGCCACGAATGCGGTACATTTAATAGTAAATAATAAAATACATACAGTTTAATAAATACAAACACATAATATATAGATACGCCTACAATAATATATATGAATATATATACCTATTACAACAAATCAAAATAATTAAATAATAAAAAGAAAAGCCAAATTGATGATGATGATTTTCACATTATGCTCATTATAAGCCTAATTATAGTGGTCAAGAGTGCGTCAATACTTTGTCAAATGCTAATAAGTAATTACGTTACTGTTGCGTTAACCTTGAGGGTTACTTACGAATGTAACATAACAATTTTATGGAAATAACTAGAACTAGAACACGTGTCTTAATAGGGTCACTTGCTACATTACCATAACACCTAGAACGATAGTTCTCTACAAAGCGCACTGTCGAAAGTGAGGCAACTAAAACAGCCACAAAATGACTCCGAAATATCCTGATCTATTCTGAACCGAAATTCAAAATTTCAAACAGTACCCTTAGCACGAACAACTATCGAGAAAAAAAACGCGCGTAAAATTACTCGATAGAGAATTATCTATGGAAATTATAATTTCACTATTCGGCGATAGATGGCGTTGTACAAATTTCCAATACAAAATTGCACTATCAAATGATTTTACGCGCGTTATTTTTCTCGATAGCTGTTCGTGCTAAGGGTACAGTTCATTATGTAATAAATTTTTCATAATTTTGTTTTTTAGTTTCCTTATTTGAGAAATGAAAAGTAGAGTGTGAAACTGGTGAAAGTTATTATCAATTCGATACTAAATCGTTTATTCGACGAATGCCAGATTCTACAAATGCCAAATTCTACAAATGCCAAATTCTACAAATGCCAAATTCTACAAATGCCAACGACTACAAATGCCAGATTTTAGATGATATGGAGCAATAACATTTTCAATCACTTTTTGATATACATCGTGTTATTAAAACACCCCTAATAGTTAGGGAGGCGAGGTAGCTAAATGGCGTAATTCAACGGCGCCGTCGAGACCTATCAAAATCGAAAGATAAAATAATTTCGAAAAGAAAAGCTCGTATGGTAAAAACCATTTTAGCGGTGGGTTTGGCGTGTACGGTTTTTCAAAAATGTAAAAAAAAACAGTTACTTGGGCATTCTCGAGCGCGTCAGATATTCATACTACGTATGCCCCAAGTGCCTCTGATAACAACGGTATACTAATCTGCCGGTTTGCGTGGTGGGGGTAGGCATATAAAGTAGTCAAAAATGCAAAATAAAAAAATTTACTCGAGCGCGTCAGATTTTCGGAAGGGGTGTTAAGTAGGCCCCAAGGAAGCGCCCTTTAAAAAAACTGACGATTTCGGCGTGACCATAAGTTACGATGAATTTTTGAAAATGCAAAAAAAAAAGTTTTTTTTTAAATACTCGAGCGCGTCAGATTTTCATAGGGGAGGTTTATCTAGGTATCCTGAAAGCATATTTTCTTAATCTGACAAAAATGTTGGTGTGTTCTCTTAATCTGACCGGAAAGGTTTTTTGGTTTTTTTTTTCCTTTCTTTCTCCTTGATAGAACGGGGAATTTAAGAATGACAATAAAGCGACAGTTACAACCGACGTAAATGTAGATGAAATTACCTTTTTTGTTTATTTAAACTTTTTTTTTGTAAAATGTATCGTTCGCGACTTATATGCCGCAACGCGTTTTTCGGAAGACGAAATGGCTCCTCCACATCCCGGTCATGCGGAAACCGGCAGATTTTGTATTTTTAGTACGTTTTAGATTATGTTCTTCAAAAAAAAAAAAAAAATCGCGCTCGAGAATGCCGGATTAACGTTTTTTTTTTTACAAGTTCGCGACCCTATAACTCGGCGGCGTCAAGGACTTATCGTCAGATTAGTTAAATTTAGTCTTAAAACACTAAAATCAACCCCCAATATCTTAATCTGACGCGCTCGAGTATTTCAGACTATCGATTTTTTTTTACTAATCTGATCGTCTATCCTAGGCGCGCGTCACTACATATAGAGCTAAATACTTTACAAGGTTGTTCTATTAGGTCCAAGGTATCTCTCATATCTTAAACTGCCACGCTCGAGTATTACCGAAAATTCCCCTATTCGCCTCCCTAACTATAACGCCGAATATGGTAGATAGGGACCATCAAACTGAACAACTTTTACAATGGGACCAACTCTGAATTCGCAAAAAAAAAAAATTCAGCTGTTACAAACAAAAATTATTTACGAAAATATTAAAAATTGTATGAAACAGCAGATTTTTTTGCGCGATTTCAGAGTTGGTCCCACATACTAAAAGTTGTTTAGTTTGATGGTCCCTATCTACCATATTCGGCATTAAGGGTATTTTTGTGACACATTGTATCTATCTATCCGGCGCGGTGTGAAATTGTCCAAGCATTTATATATTTATATTATATTATATACACATCAACTTTGTCTAGGGGTACAAGTGTTATTTTCATACAAACGAGGTAACTTTGAAGCCTTGGTTTTCTGCCACGGATGTACCGTGCTGTAATCTGATGATGGCCATCCAGGGACTGAATGGAGTAGATTCAGATCGCTATACACACCCAACTGATCTGATCAGCATTCTAAAAGATTAATGGGTCAGAGTTCTCGGTTTGAGGATTTCCATACATTTTTATGCTATTTTCGCGGTTTTTTTAAACATGTCCATTACGTTTTTAGAATGCTGGTCAGATCAGTTGGGTGTGTATAGCGATCTGAATCTCCTCCATTCACTCCCTGGATAGCCGTCATCAGATCACAGCACAGTACATCCCTGGCAGGAAACCAAGGCTTTAAAGTTACCTCGTTTGTATGAAAATAGCACCTGGTATCCCTAGACAAAGTTGATGTCTGTATATATTTTTTGTTTATGTTTTATTCCCTATGGTAATTGCTTCTTTTCAACCCTTGTGTAACAATCTACTAATTTTTGTAAATAAATAACAACAGATTTCTCATGATGACATTGAATGAATCAAAAATTAAAAAAAAATATGCGTGATCTTGTTTTACGCGCCTTTAGTCAGTATTTATCACCCATTTTATAAGTATTTAGAGCGAGCGCAGCGAAAATTTTTCTATGTCTATGGTTGCTATAGTTATCAGGTTTTTTTGACGTCACACAGTTCGTTGTGCGTCACACACTGATTCTATAATAATGTAGGTTTGAGACGTCACAATCACATTATATTGATCAAATGAGTAAATAAACGGAACATTTTTTTACTCGTGTGATATTGATTATCTACACTAAAACGCTAGTTTTTAGGGTTCCGTACCCAAAGGGTAAAAACGGGACCCTATTACTAAGCCTCCGCTGTCCGTCTGTCTGTCTGTCTGTCTGTCACCAGACTGTATCTCATGAACCGTCATAGCTAGACAGCTGAAATTTTCACAGATGATGTATTTCTGTTGCCGCTACAACAACAAATACTAAAAATAGAATAAAATAAATATTTAAGGGGGGCTCCCATACAACAAACGTATTTTTTTGCCGTTTTTTGCTCGATATTAATAACGACAACAGATAGACAGTTGGAATTTTCACAGATGATGTATTTCTGATGCCGCTATAACAATAAATACTAAAATCAGAATAAAATAAATGTTTAAGGGGGGCTCCCATACAACAAATATGTTTTTTTTTGCCGTTTTTTGGTACGGAACCCTTCATGCGCGAGTCCGACTCGCACTTGGCCGGTTTTTTTACATTCTCTTTGATCTACACGTTGGTAGGTAATCTAATTTGTAATGTTTACCGAATCGGTAAAAAGTGCAATGCACTTTTCACAGTGGCTGCATGGTTCAAACCATATATAACCATTGGCCATTTTTAATGTCCCCACTGCTGGGGCACAGGCCTTCCTTATGGGTGGATAAGGAGGATAGGCCATAACCCACCCCGCGGGCCCATTGCGGATTGGTGGGTGTTAACGGATGCAAATGCACCCGGGACCAACGGATTAATGTGCCTTCCGAAGCACGGAGGAGCTCGAGATAATACATTTTTGGTCACCCATCCCATGACCGACCATTGCGAAAGATGCTTAACCTCTGCAATCGCTGGGCCTGACACCTTAGGGTGTGTTTTAGGGGTGCAGCGGCAGCAATACGTCGCGATAAAAATGAAAATTATAAAATGTAATAGCCTAGTTGACAAAATTTGGAAAATAGTTTTAAAATAAAGTTTGGTATCTATTTTACCCCAAATATATATTATTTTAAGAAAAATAAGTCATTTTACCTATGAATTTTGCGTTTTAAGAAATGAACTCAAAATGACATCGAAAAAGGCCAAAACTGTCCTGGCGTCTTCAATGACGTCACGCCTCGCGAAACATTCGTGTTTGTTTATGACCGTCGATTGATTTTATTCGCAAACGTCGTCGTCGTCGTTATCGAAAATGACAGCAACAACAAATGTTTCGCGAGGCGTGACGTCACGCGTCTCTGATTGGTGTTCAATGTCACGTGATTAAATGGCCAATTTTGCCGATTTTATTTTCCGTAAATATTGGTAATCTTTATTTATTTTAATGCAAAAAGTGTTTTTTGGTTACTTTTTAACATGATTAATCATTAGAAACCTTATGCTAGCCGATTTATTCTTAGTGGAAACAAGCCTATTATTATAAAAATAAATAAACATTTTAATTAATTATTAATTTTATAATCTGCTTACTATAACAACTACAACGCGCGTAAAAACATTCGATAGAGTCATTTTGTATGGGAAATTTGTACAGCGCCATCTATCGCCGAAAAGCGAAATTAAATTTTCCATAGAGAAAGGCTTGTTTCCACTAAGAATCGGCTAGCATAAGGTTTCTAATGATTAATCATGTTATATAGTAACCAAAAAAACACTTTTTTCATTAAAATAAATAAAGATTACCAATATTTACGGAAAATAAAATCGGCAAAATTGGCCATTTAATCACGTGACATTGAACACCAATTAGGGACGCGTGACGTCACGCCTTGCGAAACATTTGTTGTTGCTGTCATTTTCGATAAGTGAACAGAGTGTGTGTGCGCGTGTGTGTGTGTGTGTGTGTGTGTGAACAATGACGGTCATAAACAAACACGAATGTTTCGCGAGGAGTGACGTCATTCAAGACGCCATGACAGTTTTGGCCTTTTTCGATGTCATTTTGAGTTCATTTCTTAAAACGCAAAATTTCATGATAATAAAATGACTTATTTTTCTTAAAATAATATATTTTTGGGGTAAAATAGATACCAAACTTTATTTTTAAACTATTTTCCAAATTTTGTCAACTAGCCTATTATACTCTATCGAGTAATTTTACGCGCGTTTTTTTTCTCGAAAGATGTTAGTGCTAAGGGTACCGAAAGTTTTTGTTTACTTACTGCTCAAACCGATTCTTCTTATCGAATGAGGATTAGTGGTCACCTCTAGTGTTAGAGTTTATCAAGCCGCCTGTAAGGCCTCTAACTTGGCTTAACGACTGTTATCAGATGACAACAGCCGGGACCGACGGTTTAACGTGCCCTCCGAAGCACGGAAGCGCTCATTTGTAATGCCACTTAACGGTCACCCATCCGACATCTGACCGGACCGAGCGTTGCTTAACAAACGTGATCGAGTACGATCAGTCTGTCAAGTTCCGCCATGAGCACTTCAACCGATCAATCTAGAACGTAACCTCTCTGGAATTAAACCAGTTTTAAAGTAACTTAAAGGTTTAACGTAAAGGGTTTAAAAATAGCGCAGATTGACGTCAGCAAATTAAAAATAAACTGTTTACATTATTTTTTAAGAGTTGTGAAAGGGAAAATTTTGATGCAGTTAATGAACTTTTAATTCGTTATACGACAGACTTAATGTAAAAAAACCGGCCAAGTGCGAGTCGGACTCGCGCACGTAGGGTTCCGTACCAAAATCCGGAAAAAAATATGTTTGTTGTATGGGAGCCCCCCTTAAATATTAATTTTATTATGTTTTTAGTATTTGTTGTTATAGCGGCAACAAAAATACATCATCTATGAAAATTTCAACTGTCAGCCTGTTGTCGTTATTAATAACGAGCAAAAAACGGCAAAAAAATCATGTTTGTTGTATGGGAGCCCCCCTTAAATATTAGTTTTATTTTATTTTTAGTATTTGTTGTTATAGCGGCAACAGAAATACATCATCTGTAAAAATTTCAACTGTGTAGCTATCACGGTTCATGAGATACAGCCTGGTGACAGACATACAGACGGACAGCGAAGTCTTAGTAATAGGGTCCCGTTTTTACCCTTTGGGTACGGAACCCTAAAAATCTTAATGTGTCTCTACATTAGATAATCTAAACAAATAAGAGTAATGTTTTGACTAATTTTCAAACTACTTTAGATAATCTCGACGAATACGTCGTTCCTTATAAAGGATTTTTTTACTCTCCACGCAGATGAAGTTGCGAACGAACGCTAGTATTAACCTTTGACTGGTATAAAAAAACCGGCCAAGTGCGTGTCGGACCACGCGCCGTAAGGTTCCGTAGTTGCCTTATACCATAACATATTTAATACCACTATCATTTCTCGTCTGCAAAAATAACTTTGTTTTTCACAGTGTTGGTATGAATGACAAAGTTATATTTGCGGTTTTGGAAAATGTGCTATATCTCGAAAACTATAAAATATATCTCGTTCAAACTAATTTTCGTTGAAAGTGTTTATTAAGATCTACAGCAAATATTTTTTTTAGAGTTTTTCACTTTCTTATTTCAAAAGTTAAAGGGTGGGGGGACACACATTTTACCACTTTGGCGGTGTATATCTTTCAAACGGTTGACTTTGAGAAAAAATTGTCTTAAAAACCTCAATGTCATTTTTAATTTTTAAAGATCTATCTATAGACACCACCCCGCACGTATTGGTTTGAAGAAAAAAATTTTATTCAGTATTAGTTCCATGTATGCGGAGCCCCCCCTTAATCTTTTTTATTTTTATTTTTGTGTAAAAATCGTCAAGCGGTTAACAGAATACATCTACCTAGCAAGTTTCAGTCGTGTTGTCTTAATACTTTCGGAATAAAGTGGCTGTGACATACGGACGGACAGACAGACAGACATGACGAATCTATCAAGGTTCCGTTTTTTGCCATTTAGGCTACGGAACCCTAAAAAGTATCTTATGTTTTAATCCACACTATCAATTTGCCAAATTTTATCCAAATCAGTTCAGCCGTTTTATATCCGAACATCTAAACATCCAAACCCACAAATATGTTTTAGTCATAGGAATGTTTATTGTTTCACATTGGTACAATATCTTAGGTGTAGACAAAAGGCATGATGACCATTTTGTTTTTTTTTTTTATTTTATGTTACGTAAATTACCTTTTACAAAAAGAAAAATTGGTAAAAGAATTATTTCGCTAGCATGAAAACTGCCCGAGATATCATATCACAGTTTGAAATGCACACAAATTGGAATCACCCAAAAACGCTCCATACTAACGGCTACTTAGTTATGACGTCACGCTTGAGAAGTTTGTATGCAACCCGTAGGAAATTTGTTCGGCAGCTATATTAAATATTGTGTTTATCAAAATGGTTTCTCAGTCAAATTTGCTATAAATTTTATGGACTAATTAAAGGTATTATTTATTTTATTAAATTTTATACTTTTTAAATGGAGTTGTCCACCCAACTTTGAAGGGTCATAAAACAAATAATACTCAATATATAAAACCAAGAGGTATACAAGCTACTCTAAGTTTAATATGTTTACGATTTTTATTAGTATTTTGTTAATTTATTTATTAGTCATCATCCCAATTAGAAACTCTGTGAGGGCGTTCAAAAATTAAATAATATTTACTCTTTAAAAACTAATTAATATTTCAATTTTAAAATTAGTGCAACCATTTCAAGAGGAAAGTTTAAACAACAATATGTTCTAGTTTGAAAATATTTATTTATTGTACAGTAAGATCCATAGAGCGAACTTAATGCTAAAAGCATTCTCCACCAGTTTTCTAATATTACAACATCCTCTCAACCAAAAGGTCACTTGTGTCTTGTGTGTTAATAGTACATTATGAGACATGTTAGATTAGGTTGCTCATTGCACACAAGGCTGTGGGTTGCAGCCCGAGCCGCAGGCGAGGGCGTAACTCAGCCGAGTGTACAATAAGTAAAAGCTCACGAGTTTCATACGACGTTTTTCAACACATTTGCGAGGAAAATACAAAGTAATTTACCACACAGCAACAAATACGATAAAAACAATATATGACAATTATGGGAAAAGACGCGTAGGTTTTTTTTGTTTTTTTCACACGCCCAATGCAAGAATATTTTGCGAACAAATGGATGAGTGAGCATACAGCCTACTTCAAAATTATAATTTTAAGTGATAAAATTCAAATATTTTAATATTATATAACAAAATATTGTGAATCATGAATAATTTGATAATAATAAATATTTGTTTGACTTATTAAGGACTTACACATTTATTTATTCCAAAAATGAATATGAATTTTCAGCGGCATAAAACCTATATTGCTCCTAAAAAAATAACTGTATTACCCGGTTAAATTGGGAATGCTCTGTTTACTTGCATAGAACTTGCAGTAAGGTACTAATTTAACTTTGCAGGGATAATTCTATAGCAACCTAGTGTTTTATATAATAATGCACGCGTTTGTTATAGCTCGGTTTATGGCCCCAAAAGCGATGTATTAGGTCTCACTTTACGAGCAAGTGTGTTGAAAAAATCATTAAATTAACGACAACTAAACCAATTTGTTGTGGTTGCAATGTGGAGTGCATAACATTGTTAATATAATGTGAAGCATAAATGCAATAATGCAAAATCATTGAATCACAACACAACATCTTTAATAAAACGTTTGCTTATTGCAACATTTACGTAACAACGTGTCGTCATCATTTTAGAGAACGTACCCATACTACGTGACCCATATTTTACCATTTTTGACCCCCCTCCCCCCCTTGGTGACCACCCGTAGTATATGCCAAGACCCCACCCCCCCTCCCCCCTAGTTTTCACGTAGTATTTCATAGATAATGGTTTTATATAATTTTCAACAGAAATCTAAAAAAAATTTGCTCATTTTTGTCTTTTCATTAGTAAGGCACTTGCCACGTAATGCCAAGAGTGTGTATTATAATTTTACATACAATTACAAGTGAAAAAATGTATCAAGAAGAAAAAAAATTTCGCTGCGTGCCATATTTGAATACAACTTGAAAAAAAAGAACCAGATTTCCATTGACAATATTGACTACGTGACAAAACATAGGCCCCCCTCCCCCCCCCCTGTGACCAAGCGTGGTATTTTAAAGACCCCCCCTCCCCCCCTTAACGGGTCACGTAGTATGGGTACGTTCTCTTAGCTCCATTACAGTAGGTACCGCTAGCACGAATATTAATATCGAGAAAAAAAATGCGCGTAAAAGTACTCGATATAGTATTTAGTAGAGTATTTTTACACGACTACCCAAAAGGAAAAGGAATGTATATGCGTTCAGGGTTCATGTATGTGGGTATGTGAGTTTCTTTATTCCACCATAACTTCTAAATGGCTCAACGGATGTATGGGTATCGTTAGAATCCTTACATCGTTCCGAGTGACACTGGCTTTAATTTTTTTGAGAAATATCAATATGGCGACTGTACGGCGCCAATTTTGTGATTTTTTTTTTTAATTATTACAATATGGGGATCAAATGAAAGGCCCTAATGAGCACATTTAATTTGTCACTAAAATGTGTGAAATAAAAATAATAAATTTAAAAAATATTAAAAACACGACTGCCCTTGCCAAAAACGAACTAAAAAGTTAAATTGTCAAGTGTCATTGCAGTCGGGGGACATCTTTGATAAAAAATTGTTTCACAAAACGGTCCCCCGACTGCAATGACACTTGTTATTGAACTTTTTAGTTCGTTTTTGGCAGGGCAGTCGTGTTTTTAATATTTTTTACATTTATTATTTTTGTATGCATTAATTCTTAGTTTAAATGTGTTCGTGTAGTTACAATCTAGAAAACGCCTAAAGTGGCCACTTTAAGGGTCCATGATAGGAAAATTTGGTTAACAGGGGTCATAATATTTTTAAATAAAAAACGTAATTGTAGCTACAAAATTAAAGATACGACAAGCTAAAGAGATTATCTAGTAGCTACAAGTATTAAATTATGTATAAACCTCACAGATGATTGTAAATAAAAACAGAATATCATCAAAAGCGCTTGTGTAGGGTTATATTTTTGGCGTAAATAATAGCGGAAACGTATTGAATTCTACATACTTTAACGTACTGTGAAGTAGCTCCAATAACTTTATTTAAAAAAAAACGTCCAAGTGCGAGTCGGACTCGCGCACGAAGGGTTCCGTACCAAAACACGGCAAAACAAATCACGTTTGTTGTATGGGAGCCCCCCTTAAATATTTATTTTATTCTGTTTTTAGTATCTGTTGTTATAGCGGCAATATAAATACATCATCTGTGAAAATTTCAACTATCTACCTGTTGTCATTATTAATATCGAGCAAAAAACGGCAAAAAAAACACGTTTTTTGTATGGGAGCCCCCCTTAAATATTTATTTTTTTCTGTTTTTAGTATTTGTTGTTATAGCGGCAACAGAAATACATCATCTGTGAAAATTTCAACAGTCTAGCTATCACGGTTCATGAGATACAGCCTGGTGACAAACAGACAGACAGACAGACAGACAGACGGACAGCGGAGTCTTAGTAATAGGGTCCCGTTTTTACCCTTTGGGTACGGAACCCTAAAAAAGATAATTATGCTTAAGATAATGATGAGAAAACAACGTAAGAAATCGAAAAAGTGCAGAAGTGAGGTTATTCCTATTTTCCAAACTCTATACACGTAAAGAAAAAGACAGAGATAAATGTTTCCGAATAACCGAGCCTTAATTGGCACGGTGCGCCCTCTAATGAGAGGTAAACCATTAGAACGCTATAGTAAAAAAAAATTCGGGTTGCACTCCGGGAGTGCCGGCAGAAGTGAAAACTTGAATTGTGCAAAACGTTGTGCATTTGTGATATTTTGGAATGGTTAGGGAATAATTTTGCACGAATTGCCGTTTTACGAATTTATTCTGCATTTGAATTTACGAATACAGAACAGTATTGTATGAAACTCTTATCCATAGCTTGACAGAAAATCTAGAGTTTTGACATTGAATTAAAAAATAAGCGCGTTGCTATGGTGACACTAGTGTTTACGTCTTGAAATGACGCGCTGCCATTTTCGCCGCGCCCCGTACAAAGAGAGGGGGATACTTCCGCCGCCGGCTGTCTACTCTCCATCCGTCATATCCATCTTACGAATTTTCGATCAGGGTCACGTGATCCTGACTGACGCGAGTTTATCATTTTTTCCCTATTACAAAAAAGCGTACAACGTCGCTAAAGAAGTTTTCACTTCAAAACCCTTGCCAAAGTTCGCTCGTTCGTATGGAAAAACATAAAGTGGCCCCTGTTTTTTTTATAGTGCTTATTATAATTAAAGCATCTTGCAATGTTAAAGTCAGCCATTTGTCGTCAATTTGAGTTGAAATAATAAAAAACCGGCCAAGTGCGAGTCGGACTCGCGCACGAAGGGTTCCGTACCAAAAAAGGGCAAAAAAATTACGTTTGTTGTATGGGAGCCCCCTTTAAATATTAATTTTATTCTGTTTTTAGTATTTGTTGTTAAAGCGGCAACAGAAATACATCATCTGTGAAAATTTCAACTGTCTACCTGTTGTTGTTATTAATATTGAGCAAAAAACAGCAAAAAAATCACGTTTGTTGTATGGGAGCCCCCTTTAAATATTAATTTTATTCTGTTTTTAGTATTTGTTGTTATAGCGGCAACAGAAATACATCATCTGTGAAAATTTCAACTTTCTAGCTATCATGGTTCATGAGATACAGCCTGGTGACAGACAGACAGACAGACGGACAGCGGAGGCTTAGTAATAGGGTTCCGTTTTTTTCCCTTTGGGTACGGAACTCTAAAAAAATATTTGCGTCACAAAGACACTCGTATGCAAATTCAATTTGATTGACATAATAACTGTTTTGAAAGGAAGTAAGCCATAATTGTCTTATAATGCGTCACGGATATAACAAGATTGTGTACCTAAGAACCTATGTATTTTTTCTAGTTAAAACGGAAAATACTGCAAGATTACTACATTTAATTGCAAAATGAGTTATTGATAAATCTAATTATAAGACAATTCAATGCGGTTGCAAATCATTTCTATCATAGAAGCCGTGTCCTTGTATGCAAAGTGATGCAACTAATACTGAGCCGAAATGGCTTAGTTATCTGATTTATATCCTTCATACGTTACCTAATCGTAACTAAAATCCAATAATATAGTAACTAATCTCCTAAATGTAGGAAAATTTAAACTGTTTTGTACTTATTCGGTATGATTAGGTAATAATAGAGAATAAAAATCTGAAAACGGAGCCATTTTGGCTGTTTTAGTTGCCTCACTTTTGACAGTGCGTTTTGTAGAGAATTATCCTCACTTTTGACAGTGCGCTTTGTAGAGAATTATCCTCACTTTTGACAGTGCGCTTTGTTATTCTGTCGTCCGACGGAGTTTCGAATAAAGGTGTCCCAAAAAACTTTGCCATGAAGGAAAGTAGTGGTACCAAACGAACTAAAACCTAGTGGTATGGCTCCACCACCATCCGTTGCCTCGATCTCCATAAAACAAGTGCTATGTAGGTAAACGAATATTGATGTGTTTCTTGTACAAAAAAAATAAAAAAATAATTTAAAATATAAGAATCTTGATTTCACTAAATCATTTCCAATATTTTTTTATATTCTGTTTTGTTAGTGGTGGGGCTTATTTTGAGTCCACCTGGCTAGCTACCACCTACCACCATCATATCTAAGTGTGACTACACCCCGGACACTCCATACAACCGCGCCATTATAAACAGATGACGTCAGATGACGTTATTGTACACGCGCAACTGTGTATGTAGGTCTAGGACTACCGTGCAGTTTGTACTGTATGAGCGGCGTTCAATTCATAATTAGAACTTTTTGGTAAATAAAGTTACGATACATTGCTTTGAATATCAAAATAAGTTGCCAGTTGACAAACAGGGCTAAATGAGTACACGATTCGGCACACGAACTTGCGGGGTGGGGTGAGTTAATTGATTCTGGGGCGGGGCGGAGTGTCCTTTCTGTACGGTTGAACTTATATCTATTCCCAAGACAAAAATTAAAAAAATATTGTGTTCCGGCAGTTAGAGGCAAGATAGCCAGTTCCTCAGTGATGATAAGATTCCGGTGTAGTGCGCTTCCTTCGGCCTTATCGTCACTTAACATCAGGTGAGGTGAAGGCCAAGAACTAACTCGCTGTGCATAAAAAAAGATTTACAACAAAAAAAAATTAAAACGATTTTGACATTTTATTCTCTCGTTAAATTAGATAGGTAAAGTAAGTTCCCTTTGGAATCGAAATGTTTGTGATATTATCCAATGTTTATTAAATTACTGTCCTTTCTTTCAAACTGATTGGATTTATTTTCAATTTCCTACTAACATAGTAGCCTAGACTAGAACAAAGGGCTATAACAATTCAATAGTCTCGTACCTTACATTAGTTTAGTAATAAAACGCCATGTCCTTATGCCACACGCATAGCAAATCGATTTAATATGAATTGAGTACTTACTCGTATAGAATATTTTCCTACGCCACTTATCAAAACATTAAGGATGCATGATAGGAAAACATGGTTTGCGCAGGCCATATTTTTATATAGAAAACGTAAAAATGTAGCCACAAAAAAACATAAGACAAGCTAAAGAGATTATCTAGTAGCTACAAGTATTAAATTGCGTATAAACCTCACAGATAATTGTAAAAAAAAATCTGAATATCATCCAAAGCGCTTAATTGTCACGGGATATATTTTTGGCGTAAATAATAGCGAAAACGTATTGAATTCTACATCCAAAATACACTTTAATTTAACGTACTGTTACTTGTACTATTATGTATTCTGTGGTACTGTGAAGTTGCTCCGTCAACTTTATTTTCAAGAAAGATAATTATGAAAAAACAACGAAAAACATCCAAAAAGTGCAGAATTTTCCATACTCTTTACACATAAAGAAAAAGGCAGAGACAAATGTTTCCGCATAACCGAGCCTTAAGACGATTAGTGCCCTCACAGTGGCTCGCTTATCTTAATTAAATTTATTGCTCTCTAATTACATAATGTATCAAAAATTCAAACGAACAGATTATAGCGCAAAGTTTTAAAAGTGAGAAATATTACGTACTACACTTAAATGAAAGTGATGTAAATAATTAAAAGAATACTTAAACCTGTAAGGACCTGCCTATTTGAAAATCGAAAACTGAAATGTAATTGATTTCCCTAAATAACTTTTTAAGTTAAAAACTAGGTACTTCTTTTTTCAATTCCAATATTTCATTCGTTGCGAATTAAATCTAAATAATGAATATCCTTCTTCTTCTTATTTTTGTTTTGGCAATCTACTTTCCTCTTGGAAGTAATTTTTGCCAGTGTCAAGTGTTGAATAGTTCAGTGGTAGATTGTTTCAGTTTACATTAGAATGTGGGTGCATCGCATACCAATGCTGCTTGGAGCATTTGGCACCAAGTATATCAAGACCTCTACACTAAAAGTCTCGGCTTCACACAACCAAGATCGCGCCTATTTCAATTAACCCACATATTGTTCAGTTGCGTAGACACTTGTATCACAAAACTGCACCAATTTTAAGACACAATATCCACTATGAATCAATTTGCGAATAATTAAAATAGTCACCAAACCGAACCCGACAAAATGGCGCCAAAAACTCCATGAATATCCTTATTTTATAATTGCTTACTTCCGGAAACGAGAAGTAGGTCTATAGCTCTACTAGGTATTATATATTCTGTGCTATAATGTCAAGGTAAAATAATAAATAAAATGCAAAACTCTATACCTACCTAATTTAAATGATACTTCCAAGCTTACAACAAAACGTGTTTTTGACAAAATTTATTAACTTAACGGACGTGACTTAATCAATAATTATCATCTAAAGCATTTTTAATGTACATTTAGTCTTTACGCATCGATAGAGCAACTTTGTATGGGAAATTAATACAGCGCCATCTACCGCCGAAAAGCGACATGAATTTTCCCATAAATAAATACTCCAGCGAGTAATATTACGAGCGTTTTTTTCTTGATAGATGTTTATGGTTTGCTCGTGGCGGAACTTGACAGACTAATCGTACTCGATCACGTTTGTTGAGCAACGCTCGGTCCGGTCAGGTGTCGGATGGGTGACCGTCAAGTGGCATTACGACTGAGCGCTTCCGTGCTTCGGAGGGCACGTTAAACCGTCGGTCCCGGCTGTCGTCATCTGATAACAGTCGTTAAGCCAAATTAGAGGCTTGATAAACTCCATAAAGTTAATATTCCACTGGAATATTGAGCGTAGCGAAATTTTTCTATGTCTATGGATAAACTCTAACACCAGAGGTGGCCACTAATCCTCATACGATAATTTTTATCATTAATGACCAAGAATCTTATATTGTTTATGACACAGTTGCATTTCATTAAATTTTCTTTTTATTCATATTTTTGCATGATTAATATTTTGACATATTATTATGATTTAAGTATAAAATTGACATTGCTAGCTATTTAATTAATATTATACCTTATTCTATCTAGTATTCCGCATATTGTATGACTGGACTTGCGGGCATCTTGGAGTATTCTGTAAGCCTGTGAGTTTACTGTATAAATAAATAATATTAATAATACGATAGGAAGAAGATGGTAAGGTAATTCTGTGATTCTTTTACCACCTTTCACTCGGTAAATCTTGGGGTTTACTTCAAAGACACGGTAAATCAGTATTTTACAGTGTAAAAGGTTCGTTTTGAAGGTGTTTTACAATTATCTTTTACTTTTTTAATTAGTAAAGAAAATCATAATAATTTAATCAATATAAGTGATGAGTAATTATATTGTAATGTATGACTTAAAAGTAGTAGGCAGATACTCCAAAAATAACTAAAAATAATGAAAGTGAAGAATGTAGGTATTTAAATTAAGTATAATTAAAAATATTTAAGGTTTTAACTAGTAGGTAAAGATAAGGGGATTAATTTATGTTAGTTAATTTACTGTTTCATTTAAGAAATCCAACATTTACCAACCTCCATTAGTTAAACCAAGCATGTCCAAACTATAATGGTAAAAGCCAGAAAAAATTCACTTTTTGTAATTTTAGTAAAACCTAAGATTTACCAATATTTAGGCTTTTACAAAAACGTATTCAAACTTTTGTATTAAATAACATATTATTATAAATGAAAGTTTTTTTTTGTTACGCTTCACGTCTTTACTCAACCGATCATGATGAGATTTTGCATACACGTTGTCAGGGGTACAGAAAAGGACCTATATACCTTAAATCCAAAAATCTAGTGGCCGCTAGTATTCTTTGAAAAACGAAACTCAATTGCGTATTTATATGGTAATATTTTAGTAGACATCAAAATTCATTAATAAAAGCCAAATGCTAACTAATAATTCCAATAAACTAGTTTAAAACCAGTTTATGTTTTTAATTAGGATAGGTTTTTTGACCATGAAAGCTAGGTAATAAGTTAGTATTCTTTGCACACACGTGAAATTTTTAGGGACCTACTCAATCAAAGGCTTCATAAAATTTTAAGTTAAGGTCTCCTAACTTTAAGGAAGCTGTCAGTTTCATAGAATTTCTATCAAATCTGACAAATTTTTGAAGATTCGTTTGAAGTATTTGGCCGTTATGGCCGAATACTCAAACGCAAATTAACTTTGAGGTGCTCTCAAACGTCGTCCTGTCGCATTAAATATCAAAGCTATGACAAAGACAGCATGCTGTTTGAGAGCCGCTCAAAGTTAAGTAGCGTTTGAGTAATCGGCCAGTCTAGTATTTTAAGACGGTATCATTACATTCCCTCGTAGTCACTGCTAGAAGTAGATAGCAAAACTGCTAAAAGTGGCAGTTTTTGATACATTTTCTATCTACTTCTACGAATGACTACGAGGGAATATAGTGATATCTTGTAAAATTCTAGACTATGGGCCCAAAAATTCCACGTAAGATTTTTTAAAAACTTTTTCTACTACCAACTTATTAAATAAAACCCCCTGAGGGCGCCACTTGCGGTCAGGGAATCGCCTTAACTAAGTTTTGATAAATTGATAGAATTAGAAAGCGCAATAAACTTATCTTATACTTACGCATTTATGAAATTATGTAAGACTAGCGGCCGCCTGCGACTTCGTCTGCGTGGAAAGGTTTTTTTGCTATCCCTCGGGAACTATACTTTATTTCGTGATGAAAGGTACCCTATGTCCTTCTCTGTACCCCTGACAACGTGTATGCAAAACTTCATGGTGATCGGTTCAGTAGTTAAGACGTGAAGGCGTAACAAACAAACAAACGGACTTTCGCATTAATATTCAGTTTTTTAACCGACTTAAAAAATTTAAAGGGAGTATGTTATTTATTGATGTATTTTAAAGTATATCGTATTCCTTTTTTAGGGTTCCGTATCCAAAGGGTAAAAACGGGACCCTATTACTAAGACTCCGCTGTCCGTCTGTCTGTCTGTCTGTCACCAGGCTGTATCTCATGAACCATGATAGCTATAAAGTTGAAATTTTCACAGATGACGTATTTCTGTTGCCGCTATAACAACTAATACTAAAACCAGAATAAAATAAATATTTAAGGGGGGCTCCCATACAACAAAAGTGGTTATTTTACCGTTTTGTGCTTGATATTAATAACGACTACAGGTAGACAGTTTAAATTTTCACAGATGATGTATTTCTGTTGCCACTATAACAATAAATACTAAAAACAGAATAAAAAAAAATATTAAGGGGGGCTCCCATACAACAAACGTGATTTTTTTCCGTTTTTAGTACGGAACCCTTCGTGCGCGAGTCCGACTCGTACTTGGCCGGTTTTTTTTCTAGACTTTACGAATTATAATCAAACTAAATCCAAAACAAATACCTAGGTATCCAGGGTTATTTGTAAAACACCAACAACCTCGTAGGAGTAGATTACTAACATTATAAACAACAATATTTGTTCTACGACTTTTTCAAAAATAGCCAAAAAAAAATACACTTTTCATACAAAACTCGATCAGATGTTCGGACCTTTGTATGGAGAGTCGAATTTTTTTGTCTGTTTTCGGAAAAGTCGTAGAAAAAACGTTGTTTATGATGTTAGTAATCTACTCCTACGAGGTTGTTGGTGTTTTACAAATAACCCTGTATAAAATAAAACCAGTCAAGAGCGAGTCGGACTCGCGCACCGAGGGTTCCATACCATCATAGTTGCACCATTAAACCACACTGCAGAGTAGAATCATAAAATTAGTATTGCAGTTTTAGGTCAGCGCCATCTCTTGACCGATGTTAGAACTAATGTTGACTTTTTTTAGAAATTTGATAATTTCTAAAGAAGTGTCCTATATTGAGACATCGTTTTATTTTTCCTGTAATCTTTATATAAACTGCTATCACATAGAATTATTTCAGATTTTTCTCTTTGCCAACTTCGGAGATAAGGGGGGGGAACGGTATTTTTTTTTTACATTTTTCATTATAAATCAAAAACTATGCGGCCTTAAACAAAAAAAAATGATTAAAAACGTGCAAACGGCGCTCTTTCATATGATACCCGACATGCCCTAATAGCTCCACTTCAAATTTTTAAGACCCCTTTTCAGTGCCTGTTGTAAAAAAGATATTTATTTTTTATTTATTTCTTATTTGCAAAATAGTTGAGCAAATGTCATCTTAAACTTTTCTAAATTTCAAGTTGATACCATTGGTAGTTCTCGAGATATCCAGCTGTGACAGACAGACAGACAGACTGAGTCACACCATAAGGGTTCCTTTTTTACCATTTTGGTACGGAACCCTAAAAACGACCTTCAAAAAACCTGAAAAAAAAAATTGCTTCAAAATTAAATACCTCTAAATAGCAAGACATAATATTCAAATCATTAGTTACGCTACGCATATCACTAGATATTAATAAAACACGTCTATTGAAGTCGGGTGGAGCTGGAAGACAACTTTTTTATATTTCCCGACTTCATTAGACGTGTTTTATTAATAATGATATTATAACAATTTGAATATTCTTTCTTACTTTTTAGAGGTAGATATTTAATTTTGAAGCTGTTTTTAGAAGGAGGATTTATTTAAATGCTTTTTTATTTTAAACTTTTTCACTTTATATAATATTTTCAATGACACAATGCCTATAACTCAATTTGTAATTGTTTTTAAGGAGTTCCGTTGTGCCTTCGTAGTCTAAGTCTAGTCCAGAACGTCACCGTCGCAGACCTTAGCTTGGTTTGTTTTGGATTGTCATAAACCTACCAATATCTCAATCACTATACATTTCCTATTTAATTTTGAGGAGTTCCCTTTTGTATCTTTGACGTCCAAGGTCCAATACTAATGAAATTAAAATTTGAGCAGTTTTGAGGCAAACAAAAAAGGAATCATCTAAATCGGTTCATAAACAAAGAAGTTATGCCTGAAAACTCGTGCGATGGTAAGCTAAATAAATTTTCAGGACTATGAAAAAAATACTAACCAGATCTCTGTATTTTTTGTATGGGACCACACCTGAACTATGTTCTTTCAGTTAAAAAAAGAATTATTTAAATCGGTTAACAACTGGTAAAGTTATAAAAAAAGCAAAAAACGTACAGTCGACTTGATAACCTCCTCCTTTTTTGAAGTCGGTTAAAAATGTCATTAAAACTGCTGTTTACTAACCGCAGAATATCGTAATTTTTGACGAACATCGGTATCGTAAAATGTATTACGATTTATAACGATTCTTAAAACTAGTTTGTTGTAAATTTTTTGCGTGAAAAGTAATGCAAGAGAGCATCAATGTTTGCTCTGACAGCCACCTTATTGTTATTGTATGTCTTGGTGTTGTTTTTAGTAGAAAACCATGCCAAAAAGGCACGATCACAGTGAGATATGGTAGCATTTTTCTAACCAGGCCCACCAAATATAAAAAAAAAACTGTATTTCCTAACTTGAAAAAATCGGTCCATAAGCACTTATTTGTCCATCAACCAGCTACTTTAGATTCGGAAATATTATTCTCCACAGCTGGTTTTAATCCATACGGATATAAAAAATAGACTGAAACCAGATAATTAAAAAAAATTATGTTTTCCTAATAAGAATTTAAAAGAAATTGATTATAATGATGTCATTTAAGTGGTAAATTGTCATCAAAATTTGAATGAATGTTAATTTTACTCACATGTCTTGTTTTCTTAACTGAAATAAAATAATCGTAATGCATTCGTTATCGTATTCGTTATTACGATGCATTCGTCATTCGTATCGGTATCGAAATAGAAATATCGTTGCATCCCTAATTAAAACCGTATCACTGAAACATAGAAATAGAATGTCAAAGAACAACAAAGTCAATAAACAGGTGATCCGAAAACGAATCAATACATTTTATATGAGATACGTAAAATATGACTTAGATTCATAAAATATGACTATATTATGGCAAAGGAAATTATTAAACTATGTTCCATACTATTTTCCTTGTCGATAAACGAATAAATGTAGCGAAATTTGGTTTTAGAGAAATGTGTGGCAATATCTTATTTACCTTTGAAAAGTGTGATTACTTAGATTGTTTCTTTTAGTCACATCACAATTACTTAGAGTACAAGACACCATAGCTCCACGATACATTTATTTTAAATTCTAATTAAGATTAAAAAATATTTTAAACAAACTGTGATTGCTCATTTGCTAAGCGGGTCGCTAGGGGCTCTTACTGTAAAAAATGTTGGCACATGTCACTTGATCCTTTGTCTCTTTTTTACATAGACCGTGTCCGTATGATGTTAACTTCTCTTTTCCACGCTTTGTTGGTCTTCTTGAGCGCAGCGAAAATTTTTCTATGTCTATGCACTGAAATGTTTTACTTCGAACTAACTTTACTTAATTTGAACTTGGAATTGAAAACTTGTTTTTTGCTATTATATTTTTCGAAACTTCTTACGAACACCAACAACGTTTGTTCTACGGCTTTCCGAAAAAGACAAAAAACTACTTTTCATACAAAACTCTATTAGCTGATCAGACGTTTGTATGGAAAGTAGGCTTTTCTTTATTCGGAAAACTTGCGGAACAAATGTTGTTGTTTATGATGTTAGTAATGTACTCCTACGAGGTTGTTGGTATTTTACAAATAACCCTGTATAATTTGTAGAATACGATTGTAAGATATAAATGCAGTCAATTTTTTTTTTGTATTAATATTGCAATTGCAACTTAGCAGTTTAAGTCTCGAAATCGACGAATTATTCTATGGGTATTTTTATGATAAATTCATTTTGATTTTATTTGAATTTGTTGTTGTTCGTAATTCACTGAATAATTTCTCCAATTCGCAGTTTGTCAAAATGTTACGCGTTTATTTTTGTATGTTTCTCCAATTTCTTTCTGAAACTGAAATTATAACTGCCAGAGAGTCACGGAGAATTGGAGAAACTATAAAGTAAAGGACATCATCCATTTTGGTCCAAATGTGAAAGTGCCGGCCAAAAAGCAAAAGTGCTTTATTCTGATAGATTTTGTCCACCTAAGCATTTTTAGGGTTCCGTACCAAAATGGTAAAAAAGGAACCCTTATGGTGAGACTCAGTCTGTCTGTCTGTCACAGCTGGATATCTCGAGAACTACTAATGGTATCAACTTGAAATTTGGAATAGTTTAATATGACATTTGCCCAACTATTTTGCAAATAAGAAATAAATAAAAAAATAAATGTTTTTTTTACAGCAGGGCCTGAAAAGGGGTCTTAAAAATTTGAAGTGGGGCTACTAGGGCATGTGGGGTATCATATGAAAGAACGCCGTTTGCACGTTTTTAATCATTTTTTCTTTTTTTTCTAGACCGCATAGTTTTTGACTTATGATGAAAAATGTAAAAAAAATGACCGTTCCCCCCCCCTTATCTCCGAAGTTTGCAAAGAGAAAAATCTGAAATAATTCTATGCGATAGCAGTTTATATAAAGATTACAGGAAAAATAAAATGATGTGTCAATATGGCACACTTTTTTAGAAATTATCAAATTTCTAAAAAAGTTTACATTAGTTCCACTATCGGTCAAGAGATGGCGCTGACCTAAAACTGCAATACTAATTTTATTATTCTACTCTGCAGTGTGGTTTAATGGTGCAATTATGATGGTACGGAACCCTCGGTGCGCGAGTCCGACTCGCTCTTGACCGGTTTTTTTATTATGGCATCGAAGCTGTAGCACTGCTTCACATTTGTTTCAAAATGTATGAAATTACAGACATTTTGAACTCAATTAAAATCTAGTACAGTGGTGCTACAGCTTCAGTGCCATAATAAGAACTACTTAGGCGGACAAAATTTATCAGAATTTGCTTTTTGGCCGACTGTTTTACATTTGTGCCAAAATGTATGAAAAGTCAGAATGTTTGAACTTATTTAAAACCAAGTATAGCGGTGCTACAGCTTCGGTGCCATAATAAGAAATGCTTAGGTGGACAAAATCTATCAGAATAAAGCACTTTTGCTTTTTTGCCGGCACTTTCATATTTGGACCAAAAATGTATGAAACACGGATGATGTCCTTTGACAGTAAAGTCCGCAGTTGACACTTACAGATTTAAACAAGTCAGATTGAACTCATCATGCATTTTGATATTTTCGTCATTAATTTTTGAATGAAACAGCTGTTTTTTTTTTTCGTCGGCGAAGAGTGAAAACCTCGTAAATCCTCTTTCTTGTCTAAAACACTTTTGCCGAGTTTTTGTCACTCATGACCAGCTTTTGTCACTGACGAGGTTTTCATAAAATGCAATAGATGGCGTTGTACGCGTTTGAATGGAGATAGAGTCGTGAGATAATAGGTTTTCTGTCAAAAAGTGCAAAAAATGTTCTAGACAAAAATGAGATTTACGAGGTTTTCACTCTTCGCCGACGTTTTGCGGTTTCAGAGTTGGTGCCGTAATAACAGTCTTTCAGTTTGATGGTTCGATAAAAAGGTTTTTCTATTTTTGGTTTATTCATTAACACGTTGTATGACAGTATTTTTATATAAAGGTTAAAAGCTAACTTTATCTAACTAGTCAAAAAGTTATAAAAAACATCAAATAAAATTACTTACCAAAACTGCTTCTGTCACAGAAAAACAATTAAAAACTAACACTTTTTTTTAATTAATTTAATTAAAAAAACACGTCCTTTCGCAAGAAATGTGTATCAAGAACTAACTTGATGCACAAAACATGCTGTGTAAGGATGTTATAAGGCAGGAGTTCACAACCTTTTTTCCTTATGTACGTAGATATTTTTAATTGTTTCGCGCACTTTCTCGAAGTTTGACGTCCGGAATAATGAATGTTTTTTTTATTGTATGCTGTTTAATTCACTTTTTTGGTTGGTTAAAGGTTAATGTTAGGTATGAGTTATTTAATTGTTTGTGCGATCAGTAGGTTTACCTTTTTACTTTTGTCATTTTACTTAATCAGTTTGGAGCTGAATACCGCATCCTTGATTATTTTTATTCAAATCGAACTTAGATTAGGTACTGCTTTATATTCTTTTGATATGATGTCTATTATTAAATAAAAAACTAGTTTTAAAACAAAAGATCAGAAGTTTTTTTTGTAAACTGTCGGTATTTTTTTTAGCAAAGTTTTGTAATTAGTTATTTTTATTTGGATTAAAATAGACGTGAATATATTAAGTTTTATATGGATTGTTTTTAGTTAATTTAAGTAGGTAAGTAGGTACTAAGAAAAAAGTAAGAAATTCGATCGAAAGGGGTTTTTTGTCCAGAGTGGACGAAAAAACCCCTTTCGGTCTAGTTTCTTGCCCTTTTTAACCGACTTAAAAAAGGAGGAGGTTTTCTGTTCGACTGTATAATTTATGTTTTTTACCGACTTCAAAAGGAGGGAGGTACTCAATTCGACCCGTATTTTTTGTGTATGTCCAACGATTTTTTAATACTTACTTATATTGCAAGTCTGCTAAGGTTGCCAGGTGACTGAGAAACACAGGGATTGTCCCGGATCACGGAACTGAGAAAAATTACACGGTATTTCCGTATACTACCTAGTTTTATAAAACGCGATACATATCGTGTTTCGGTGGTCATGCTAGGCCGGATGAAGTTGATTTAAAGGGCGTCGCTAAGGGTGGGCAGGGAGGGGCAGCTGCCCCCCCCCCCCCCCCCCCCGAGTTTAAAAAAATGTTGCCAACTGCAAAGTAACCAAAGACCTAAGGCCGTGCAATCGACTTGCTTTTCCGATAAATCCCGCGGCTTCACACGATCGCTGTCCCCATCGCTTTTCCGATTCATTTCACTTTCACGCTGACCGTGCGCTTTCGCTTCCCTCTTGCGCTTTCAACAAAGGCATGCTTCAGGGCATGCAATAGCTCTTGCCCTATCTTTTCAAAAATCGTCATATTTTTATGGCAGAAAGTTGAACGTGAAAGCGCACGGTGAGATTTTGCGCCCCAGACATATTTCTAAGATCACAAGCGTCCCTTTCCAGATTTGAATGTTGCGCTCTGAAGCATATTTCTAGGGTAATGAGCGCCCCTGGCAAGATTTGGATTTTGCGACCCAAGACTTATACTTACACTTATTTTATAGTTATAGGTCAGCATAGTGCGCCCCCCTGAAGCTTGCACCCCTGGAAACCGCCCCCTTGCCAGCCCTTAACTACGACGCTGTAGCTACACGCCAGCTCGCGGTTTCGAAACAATATTAAAATTGAACTTCGTGCGGTAAGGTCGCCCCAAGGTTTATTTCTAGGATCATGAGTGCCCCTTCCAAGATTTAAATTTGCGCCCTAAGAGATTTTCTAAAATAATGAGCGCCTCTGGCAAGATTTGAATTTTGCGACCCAAGGCTTACAGGCTAGTTGACAAAATTTGTAAAATAGTTTAAAAATAAAGTTTGGTATCTATTTTACCCCAAAAATATATTATTTTAAGAAAAATAAGTAATTTTACCTACGAATTTTGCGTTTTAAGAAATGAACTCAAAATGACATCGAAAAAGGCCAAAACTGTCATGGCGTCTTGAATGATGTCACGCCTCGCGAAACAACATCCGTGTTTGTTTATGACCGTCATTGTTCACACACACACACACACACACACACACACACACACACACACACACACACACACACACACACACACACACACACACACACACACACACACACACACACACACACACACACACACACACACACACACACACACACACACACACACACACACACACACACACACACACACACACACACACACACACACACACACACACACACACACACACACACACACACACTGTTCACTTATCGAAAATGACAGCGACAACAAATGTTCAATGTCACGTGATTAAATGGCCAATTTTGCCGATTTTATTTTCCGTAAATATTGGTAATCTTTATTTATTTTAATGAAAAAAGTGTTTTTTGGTTACTATTTAACATGATTAATCATTAGAAACCCTATGCTAGCCGATTTTTTCTCAGTGGAAACAAGCCTAATAGGCTTGTAGCGCCCCTTCCAAGATTTTAATTTTAAAAAAACCGGCCAAGTGCGAGTTGGACTCGTGCACGAAGGGTTCCGTACCAAAAAACGGCAAAAAATCACGTTTGTTGTATGGGAGCCACCCTTAAATATTTATTTTATTCTGATTTTAGTATTTATTATTATAGCGGCATCAGAAATACATCATCTGTGAAATTTTCAACTGTCTACCTGTTGTCGTTATTAATATCGAGCAAAAAACGGCAAAAAAAATCACGTTTGTTGTATGGGAGCCCCCCTTAAATATTAATTTTATTATGTTTTTAGTATTTGTTATTATAGCGGCAACAGAAATACATCATCTGTGAAAATTTCAACTTTCTAGCTATCACGGTTCATGAGATACAGCCTGGTGACAGACAGACAGACGGGCAGCGAAGTCTTAGTAATAGGGTCCCGTTTTTACCCTTTGGGTACGGAACCCTAAAAATGGGCCCTACAGAGTGTTGCGCCCACCTTCCCAGCCCCTAGCTACGACGCGTAGCTACCTACGCTCGCGGTTTCGAAACAATATAAAAAATCTCCGTCCGGCAAGGTTTAGCACACCTGGTTTAGTTATATTCTATCTATAGAACTACTAGTTACTTTACTTGCAGAGTAAGTTATTTTTACCTTTAAAGCAGACCTTATTATGATGTATTTTCTTGTAAATAGGTACCTTGACTCTGTCTAGTGTTATTTAGGTTGTTTTGTTTTAATATTTTTACAATACTAAATAATTTATGTTGGTAGGTACTAGAGAAAATTCAAATCGCACCACAATCTCAGGCGGGAATTGAACCCGTGACCTTTGGAAGTCCGGTCCCATATATTCTTCCAACTGAGCTACTGAGTGACTCGTGGCGGATTCGATTCCCGCCTGAGAATATGATTTGTACCCTTAGCACGAACAGCTATCGAAAAAAATAACGCGCGTAAAATCATTCGATAGTGCAATTTTGTATTGCAAATTTGTACAACGCCATCTACCGCCGAATAGCAAAATTAAAATTTCCATAGATATTCTCTATCGAGTAATTTTACGCGCGTTATATTATTTAGTAAATAAGTATTAAATAAAAATAGTATAGTAAATGCTAAAATCACTTCAAGTTTTTTACAAGATATTAAGTCGCAAAAATGCCATGTTTTTAAGGTTCCGTACCCAAAGGGTAAAAACGGGACTCTATAACTAAGACTCCGCATTCCGTCTGCCTGTCTGTCACCAGGCTGTATCTCATGAACCGTGATAGCTAGACAGTTGAAATTTTCACAGATGATGTATTTCTGTTGCTGCTATAACAACAAATACTAAAAACAGAATAAAATTATTATTTAACGGGGGCTCCCATACAGCAAACCTGTTTCTTTTTTTTGCAGTTTTTTGGTCAATATTAATAACGACAACAGGTAGACAGTTGATCACAAATGATGTATTAACGATGATTGTATTACATAAATATCTGTTGCCACTATAACAGCAAATACTAAAAAAAACAGAATAAAATTATTATTTAAGGGGGGCTCCCATAGAACAAACGTGATGTTTTTGCCGTTTTTTGGTACGTAACCCTTCGTGCGTGAGTCCGACTCGCACTTGGCCGGTTTTTAGGGTTCCGTAGCCTAAATGGCAAAAAACGGAACCCTTATAGATTCGTCATGTCTGTCTGTCTGTCTGTCTGTCTGTCCGTATGTCACAGCCACTTTATTCCGAAAGTATTAAGACTACACAGCTGAAACTTGGTAGGTAGATGTATTCTGTTAACCGCTTAACGAATTTAATACAAAAATAAGAAAAATAAAAGATTAAGGGGGGGCTCCCCATACATGGAAATGAAGCTGAAAATTTTTTTTCTTCAAACCAACACGTTCACTTCTCAAGCTTACGCGCTCACTAGACATGAAATAAAACACTTTTTAACGGATACTAGCGCGGTTTTATTGAATGTACTTTGGTATTTAGTTGGTATTTTGTTTTGATTTTTGGTTTTTCCCGACGTTTCGGCACCTTTGCAGCTGCCGTGGTCACGGGGGACTGAAGCTACCCGTGAGCCTACCCTCAAGCGATGAATTTTTTTTTTTATACGTTCAGAAATTAAAATTTTAACAAAATTTTTAATTATTTTATGTTGATTTATAATTTAATTTTATGAATTATTTAATGCTAAAAAGAGAGAGAAATCTACTGAAACTACCACCATTTCATAAAATTGGGAGGCCCCTCCAAGAAAGAAATGGCGAAAGAAAACTTGGAGAGGGAGCCGACCTCCATCTTTTGTATTAATTTATTTATTTGCAAAAGGAACTAACCGTATCATTAGATCTTACAGTGTGTGTGAGGGGCTTTAGCTTGTGAATGATGGGGTCCCAAGCTGGTGGAATTTTCCAACCATCATCTCTATTGAAATTAGGATATTTATTTATTTCGATAGCCTCGCGGAGCATTCTAGGGATAAATCTACGTTCCCTAGCAAGGATTTGGGGTTTGTCAAATCTAATATAATGGTTGGGCCCCTCAAAGGCGTGTTCACTCGCTGCAGACTTGTTATCGCGCCTATGTTTCATGTCAGCTACATGCTCTTTGACGCGGGTCCCTATGCTTCTCTTTGTTTGCCCGATGTAGGAGAGTCCACAGTCACAATCTAGTTTGTAGACGCCTGCAGCTTGAAGGGGGATATTACACTTGACAGGTCGTAAGAATTGGTTGATCTTCTTCGGCGGCTTGAAGTAAGTTTTGATTGACGCTCGCTTCAGAATGTTTCCAATCTTGTCAGTGACACCCTTCAAGTATGGTAGGATGGCAGGTTGACGCTCTACTGTGGCTGGTTTGATTTCTGAACGTATAAAAAATTCATCGCTTGAGGGTAGGCTCACGGGTAGCTTCAGTCCCCCGTGACCACGGCAGCTGCAAAGGTGCCGAAACGTCGGGAAAAACCAAAAATCAAACCAAATACCAACTAAATACCAAAGTACATTCAATAAAACCGCGCTAGTATCCGTTAAAAAGTGTTTTATTTCAAACCAACACGTGTTGGATGTCTATAGATAGGTCTTTAAAAATGACATTGAGGTTTCTAAGACAACTTTTTCTCAAAGTCAACCGTTTGAAAGATATTCACCGCCAAAGTGGTAAAATGTGTGTCCCCCCCCTTTAACTTTTGAAATAAGAGAGTGAAAAATCTAAAAAAAATATATGCTGTAGATCTTAATAAACACTTTCAACCAAAATTAGTTTGAACAAGATATAGTTATTAGTTTTCGAGATATAGCACATTTTCCAAAACCGCAAATATAACTTTGTCATTCATACCAACACTGTGAAAAACAAAGTTATTTTTGCAAACGAAAAATGATAGGTGATATTAAATATGGTATGGTACAAGGTAACTACGGAACCCTATGGCGCGTGGCCCGACACGCACTTGGCCGGTTTTTTTTAATCTACTACGTCAGTGGTTGGCCTTACTTAAAGACCTGATGTTAAAGTGACGAGACGATAAGGTCAAAGGTGGAAGCGTACTATACCCAGAATCTTCTACCACTGAGGAACAGTAAGTTTAAATGGTGAAACTGTCATGGAAGTACCCGAGACAAAAGGACATCAGGCAGAGTCCCATAGAAAAAAACCAAAGAATGTTTTTGGTAACCCCGACACTAAATAGCAACACCAGTTTCACGACAATACGTTACGTTAGCTGCGTTAGTGATACAGATTAGCACCACAATGTATAAGTTGGAACCAGATCAAACGGAAAATCTGTGCATATGTCGCAGTCGCACGCACAGAGGAAATAATCACGTCGCACGTAACAAACATAAAGTTAATATTCCACTGGAATAGAGGAACAGAGTTCGCTTGGCTGCGACACCAAAAGTGACATGAGCCAGTGTGTGAACATTTGTAAACGTGTGCGTGAACTTTAGGGATGCCATGAAGTCCATTTTAGATTGTCGATAACCATAATGTATTATTGCTCTAATAAATAAAACACAAACAAGATTATGAACAATTTTATTTAAATAATTTCTTACAAGTCTCCTTGAGGCTTCCAGCCTATTCTATTTATGACATTTATCCAGTAACTTAATCACTGGATTTACAGGAAACCTGGAAATATTGTTAAATTAGTACTTAAGTAGGTATAATTTACCATTTGAAAACTGTCGGTTAAAAGCAGCTTTAGATAAAGCTATCAGTGTTCACAAAGACAAATAAGGTTATATTGGAAATCATCGACATGAGTATCGATAATATAATAATTTTTGATCAATCTCTACGCCTTATTTTCTCAAGTTCACGGACATAATATCTTTTTATCTAACACATAATCTTTAGAAATCAGCCTTTATTTAGAAAATAGGCGGTTAATAGCATGATATTAGTGTATTACTTAGTGTGTTTAGGAATATATTCAACTAAAATATGAAATATGAAAATGGTACATGTACAATCTTATTTACCTGTGAAATGAGTGTTTATTTGGGTTGTTGTCGTAAGTAACATTACAATTCAGTACAGAACACGACACCATTATTGATTTATATAGCTTTATGAGCCAAACCGATCAGATCGCAGTCAAAATTACAAAATAATCGTGTGGACGCTTTTCACCAAGATGATAACAGACGATAAATGAAGTCAAACTATGTTCTGCTGTCATTTTCTTTTAACTCTTTCTCGCACATCGAATAAGCCATAAGAATCGGTTTCTCACTCGCATCATTGTCCGTCTACTTGAGCGTAGCGAAATTTTTCTATGTCTATGGTAACAAAACGCTTTTGACAGTTGAGTTGACTGACATCCGGCAGACTTTTTTTAATGCGCAATCACTTGTGCCACAGAACAAATATACTCAGGGGAGACTTGTGAAATCTCTAACAAAGATGTCCATTTCATTGATATGCTTTTGTTTTTTTCAATAGTTAAAGCTAAATGAAGGAATTAATAAATAATGTTGCTACTGTTTTATGATTCTAGTAACATAAAGTAACAAGATAACAGAATTATGTTTATACACTTTTGGGTCTTATGTGCCTGATGTCCTTTTTGGTCTTATGTTGGACTTCCATTGTAATGAGGGCTTTTCAAAGTGACATTTAAAAAATAAAAATAGTAACTAAGTATTTGCCTCACTAGACGGCGTTGATGGAAAGAGAAGTGTTAAAATTAGCTTATGAAAATAAATGGCCTGTACCAAAGAGGCAAGTAAGCGCTCGCTGGCTGACATCTGCCCAAAGAGCATTTCAGAATTCTAAAAGATTAATGGGTCAGAGTTCTCAGTTTGAGGATTTCCATACATTTTCATGCTATTTTCGTGGTTTTTTTAAACATGTTCATTACGTTTTTAGAATGCTGGTCAGATCAGTTGGGTGTGTATAGCGATCTGAATCTCCTCCATTCACTCCCTGGATAGCCGCCATCAGATCACAGCACAGTACATCCCTGGCAGGAAACCAACGCTTCAAAGTTACCTCGTTGGTATGAAAATAACACCTGGTATCCCTAGACAAAGTTGATGTGTGTAATTAGTTCCAAGTAAGTACACTCACTACCTACTGCCATAGTATAGAATCAACTGCTCTCAGCGCCAATAAGGCGATTTTCAAATCGGCACAAAAAATTACTGTTATTTCATTACTTTAGCCTGTCCAGCGTACTTTGAATAATGGACGTCAGTGTGTAAACCTCTTTTCAAGAAACAGAGTCTGACAGTTACATGCCTTTACATACTAGAAATAGGAATCTTTATCAGAAGGCATGCTGACCTATTTCAGAAAGCTATCAGTTTTAGTAAATAAATATCAATATAGAGACCCAACTAAATTAGTTGTGCCCCAAAGCTTGAGTGATATTTATCGCAGGAATTGTCCCTTTGTGATAAATGTGGGTAGGCCCCCAACAAGGTGGACCCCACTGAATGCGGGCAGCGCAGGACCGATCGTCGTGGAGATCCTTGGGGGAGGCCTATACCCAGCAGTGGGTGTCGTGCGGCTGATATGATGATGATTATGATTAAAATATTCAATAGAATCCCAAAAAGTATAAGAGAACTGCCTTTAATTTTTTTTAAAACCAAGCTTATTAAATGGCTGTGTGATAGATAAGTGCTTCTAACGGGTGTAACAAGACCTTCAACGAAGCCGAAATCCACGTATTCCGCCCATCATCAGGATCATTTTTGTCTTTTAGACTATACCTGGAAAACCAATAGCTACGAAGTTATTGAAGGTCAAAGTAAAAAAAAAAATTCTAAATTTTTATGAAATCTTATTTTATTCGTTATTGCCTTCTTTTTGTCCAATGAAACATTATCAAAATTTTAAGTATTTCGTATAGTTCGAATCACGAAAGATGACCACAAATGGCGCCCATCTTCGCATTATAACTCATGAAGAAAAGACTTAAGACAAAATAATACTTCATACATATAGATATATATATTTTATCTAAATATATGAAATATTATTTTGTCTTAAGTCTTTTCTTCGTGAAAATAGACCCATATTATTTTCGCAGCCTTAACCTAAGGTTTCTTTACCTGAATGTAACTGCCCTGATTAGTTTACTTCTTACTTGAGCTAGGGTTCCGCCCAAAAGCGGTGAACCAAAAAGGGTTCCGTAGCCAAAAGAATTCGGGAACCGCTGGTCTAGGGATACAGGTGTTATTTTCATACAAACGAGGTTACTTTGAAGCCTTGGTTTTCTTCCAGGGATGTACCGTGCTGTGATCGGATAATGGCCATTCAAGGAGTGAATGGAGGAGATTCAGATCACTAAACACCCAACTGATCTGATCAGCATTCTAAAAGATTAATGGGTCAGAGTTCCCAGTTTCAGGATTTCCATACGTTTTCATGCTATTTTCTTTTTTTTTAACATGTCCTTTAATCTTTTAGAATGCTGGTCAGTACCCTTAGCACGAACAGCTTTCGAAAAAAATAACGCGCGGAAAATCATTCGATAATGCCATTTTGTATTGGAAATTTGTACAGCGCCATCTACCGCTAAATAGCGAAATTAAAATTTCCATAGATAATTCTCTATCGAGTAATTGGGATGTTGACTAATGAATAAAATAACGAAATACTAATAAAAATCGTGAACATATTAAACTTTTAGAGTAGCTTGTATTATACCTCTTTGTTTTATATATTGCATATTATTTGTTTTATGACCCTTCAAAGTTGGGTGGACAAGTCCATTTAAAAAGTATAAAATTTATTAAAATAAATGATACCTTTAATTAGTTCGTAAAATTTATAGCAAATTTGTCTAAGAAACCATTTTGATAAACACAATATTTAATATAGCTACCGAACAAATTTCCTACGCGTTGCATACAAACTACTGAGGCGTGACGTCATAATTCAGTAGCCGTTAGTATGGAGCGTTTTTGGGCGAGTCCATTTGTGTGCATTTCACACTGTGATATCTCGGGCAGTTTTCAAGCTAGCGAAATAATTATTTTACCAATGTTTCTTTTTTTGAGAGGTAATTTATGTAATATAAAATAAAAAAAGTTGTCAACATCCCAATTTTACGCGCGTTTTTTTTTCTCGATAGTTGTTCGTGATAAGGGCCCAGATCAGTTGGGTGTGTATAGCGATCTCAATCTCCTCCATTCACTCCCTGGATAGCCGTCATCAGATCACAGCACGGTACATCCCTGGCAGAAAACTAAGGCTTCAAAGTTACCTCGTTTGTATGAAAATAACACCTGTATCCCCTAGACAAAGTTGATGTGTGTAATTATGTACCTTTGTACCTACAGCACAAAATCCTCAAACTGCCTTTAGGGTTTTTGTTTTTAGACAAAACAACCCCTAATGCTGAATATGGTAGATAGGGACCATCAAACCGAACAACTTTTACTGTGAAAACTCTGAAATAGCGAAAAAAATCAGCTGTTTCATACATTTGATATTTTCTTTAGTTTCCAGAGTTGGTCTCATAGTAAAAGTTATTTAGTTTGATGGTCTCAATCTGTCGTATTCGATACCTATTCTGTGATTAGTTGTCTTATAAAACTTTGTATATCCCAGTTTTTAGGGTTCCGTAGCCTAAATGGCAAAAAACGGAACCCTTATAGATTCGTCATGTCTGTCTGTCTGTCCATCTGTCCGTCTGTCCGTTCGTATGTCACAGCCATTTTTTTTTTTTTCTCAAAGTCAACCGTTTCAAAGATATTCACAGCCAAAGTGGTAAAATGTGCCCCCCCCCCCCTTAACTTTTGAAATAAGAAAGTGAAAAACTAAAAAAAAATATGCTGTAGATCTTAATAAACACTTTCAACATTTTACACAAAATTAGTATGAACGAGATACTTATAGTAATTAGTTTTCGAGATATAGCACATTTTCCATATCCGCAAATATAACTTTGTCATTCATACCAACACTGTGAGAAAAACAAAGACGAAAAATGATAGTGGTATTAAATATGGTGTGGTATAAGGTAACTACGGAACCCTACGGCGCGTGGCTCGAAACGCACTTGGCCGGTTTTTTAATGATGGGGCAAATTCTTTGTTTTAAATTAAGTATTTAAATTAATTTATTTTTAATTATGTATGCATGCGATTCGTGTTTTTACGAGTTCACTTGTGATTTGACTTTTAACATTGATTTATATGCGCAACCACATTTCTTCCTTATAGGTACATTACATTGGTAAAATTAAAATTGTTTTTTTCTTTTCTTAAGTTAATTTTATAGTCCTGCAAAATACAACTATTTTAGTGGACCCATTGACATGAAATATTTTTTTTTCTTATAAACTGGACTGGCTGTCTGTATGATTTCTTTGTCGAAAGTTCTTGTGCCTATTTGAAACGCCACTAGCGTGAGTCTAAAGAACTAATTTTGACAGTGAGCTGTACCCTTAGCACAAATTACTCGATAGAGAATTATCTATGGAAATTTTAATTTCGCTATTCGGCGGTAGATGGCGTTGTACAAATTTCCCATACAAAATTGAACTATCGAATGATTTTACGCGCGTTATTTTTCTCGATAGCTATTCGTGCTAAGGGTACAGTACTTCGCGTTTCTGCGTAAAAAAGTATCTCAAATTGTAGGTATCTTGTTTAAAAATTCATCTAATAGATGTCGCCACGAGCGAGGTTTTCAAAGACAGTAGGAACTAAGTGCTGTTTCGTAGATACATTTTCTTTTATTATATCTATCTATTCGAGGCTAGATGGTGCTTTTAATTTTGAACATATTTCGAAATAGGTAGGTGAATTTCTTTTCGAATATTTTAGAAAATCTGACTCGACAAAAAAAACTTATATTATCGAACCTGCTCATAAAATTTCACGAAAACCGGTTGAGAAATGCGACCTAGAGCATAATATTCTTAGAAGAACATACGAAATCATTTTTGCCCAAGCTGAAGCAGAGACGCTTCGCTAGCGCTTCGCGCTCGCTCGGTCAATAAAAAGAACACACTTCTGTGACATTAATTAGAGACAAAACGTGGTTCCTCAAATCAGCCCTGAGACAGTATAGAAAAGTTAGTTTTCTAAATTGACCGAGCTGGGGGTCAAATCCGGGACCACTCGACCACGGAGTAGTTCTGTGAAAAAATAAAAGTGTTTAAACGAAAGGCCAACGAGTAAACTGCTTTCAAACTTATTTTATGACATTTGATGATTTGACAGAAAACGTCATGTGACTGAAAAATCTGGCAATAATTTTGAAATTAATAAAAATTAACTTCCCGCATCATGTTTCGATACAGACATTGGCCACAATTTGCGATATTTTATGCTACAACGATTCTCATTTGAATTTAGGTAAAAGATATTTTTGTGAGAGACATTTCAAGAAAGTTACGCACTGCCTGTTTGATCTCGATGGCACTATACTTGGTTAGTTATTAGTTCCTACTACCTACCCGTAGCCTCAGATCAAATAAAAAAGGAAGATAGAGCGTTGCGCAGTGGTTGCGAACAACTAGTGAAGCCGGTTTTTGATGGTACATGTGTGCGTACTAGGGGGCGGGCGGGGGCCGGGCGGCAGGGTTCGCCCAATGACGAACGAAAGCCAAGGCGTAGTTTCGTTACATATGTGTGCGTAAACTGTGTATGTACACAGCCAAGGCGTAGTTTTACTGGCTTCACCGCTTTGTCGGAAGACTCCGTCTTTACTTTTTTATTTGGTCTGAGCCCGTAGCACATACAGCTCATGGCGGAACTTGACAGACTGATCGTACTCGATCACGTTTGTTAAGCAACGCTCGGTCCGGTCAGGTGTCGGATGGGTGACCGTTAAAGTGGCATTACAACTGAGCGCTTCCGTGCTTCGGAAAACCGTCGGTCCCGGCTGTTGTCATCTGATAACAGTCGTTAAGCCAAGTTAGAGGCCTTACAGGCGGCTTGATAAACTCTAACACTAGAGGTGGCCACTAATCCTCATTCGATAAGAAGAAGAAGAAGCACATACAGCTCAACATAACCCCCGTACCCTAATCGCAATTTATTTGGGGTCGGTGCAGTGCGTCCTTCTCCCTCCACATTCATATTATTCCGCACACACTCCATGAAACTTTTCTACGGTCTTCCTCTTATTTTCCTCCCTGCAAGATCCATATCCATTACTCTTCTAGTAGCATGCCTTTCATCCCTTCTCATACAGCTATCGAGAAAAAAAACGTGCGTTACAGAAAAAGTTTATACGATTTTTATGCTACCGAACAAAGGTTCCTTATTCTTCCACTGATTACCATGACATGTGTAGAAAGCACCATTTCCTGCCACTTGAATTACGTCGTACTATTTCTGACTTAGTATTTTTGCTAAAAATTGCATCATGCTCTATCGACTGTCCCGAATTGCTGTCTCAGATATCACTTAGAGTCCCTTCAAACACAAGTGTGACCAGTGCGAGGAATGCGATCAGTAGGCATTTTTTCAACACTTAATTTTATGATACCTATCAATTTTGTTATTTCATTGAGCAACTGTGGTTTATCAAATGAGATGTGTAATCTTAGTTCGTAAGTATTAATTTATCATTTTTAATTACTATTTGTGAGGACCTTTAAGTGGCTATCCACTGCTATACTTATACCTATTATTGTTTGTTGCCGTTGGTCTTCCTTGAAATAAAAATAAAATAAAATAAAATAAAGTAAAAACTGATAGAGCGTGCGTTTTTTTTCTCGATAGAAGTTCGTGCTAGATGTACTATGGGCAGTACAGTATTACGTTTCGACTGTGATTTTTGCGTAAAATGGCCAATTTTGGGGTTCTCGATCTCAGAAACAAAAATACATTAATAGTTTTGACTTATTGAATAGTGTAGAATAGCTTTTGGAATAGTTCATAGCGGCCTTGCTTTTTTTTAAAAATTTGCTTAACTTTATAATTAAACCCGAAATTGCAGAGAAAGATTTTCATAAAATGCGCGAAGGCACTTTTTTGGGGTCATGGATTGAACTACTGTGCTAAACAAATGAAATAAAAAAAATTGAATATTATCTTTTATATAGTCGAATAGATCATAGCGGCCTCGGAATTTTGAAATTATGTATGGAATATGTGAAAAAAAATCCCAATCAAAAACCATAAAACTACTAAAAACGCTCAGAATTAACTGTGAATTTCTCCTAGATACATAATTATTATTACGTAAAATTTATATTAGAATAATCTATACTTCATAAGAAAATCAAATTTTATACTTTTATTTGTTGTTTGTACTTGTTTTTCTTTCTGTGTATGTTCAAAGTTGACTCTAAGAAATCGTTCACCAACTTTAATTTTTCTTTCTAACCCTTTAACTTTCCAGTGTATCATCATATTACTTTTTGTCGCGAACACATATAAATTTATTTACTAGACCCAAAGGTTTCTCTAGGTTGTAGCGCTAAAATCCGTCAAAATCGAAATTTCGACGAAAAAAATGTGAACAAAATTCGTGTGCGCGCGTATCGTCCCTGCACGAACTAAACGTATGTGACAGCGGGCGCGGCGCGCAAGCGATTTTAACCTTGCAGTGGTAAAGCGACGCTGTTGCCCATGGTACTTGTACCAATGGTATTTATTCAGAGAGTTATACACTAAACGAAAAGATGTCCAGTCAAAGTATTCATTACGGCATAAAAATAAGCTAAAAGTTCCAACAGCTCGCCTACATTTGTGCTCTTCCAGTGCATATAATATGTCTATAAGACTCTATAACAATTGCCTGAAAAATTAATAAATGAAGAAAATAACAAATTGTTTAACAAAAGCCTAAAAGATATGTTATTAAATAAATGCTACTATAGTGTAAAAGAGTATTTGAATGATAAAATAAATGCCTAAAGATATACATACTTATTCAATATAAACTTAAATAATAGAATAATATTATACTAATATACTTAACGATACCATACTACTTATATCTATTGTGACTTTTATGTGACCATACACAATTCAAAACTATGTATTTTTGAAATACTAATAATTGTAATTTGTTTTTTAATAAGGCGTCCTCTCCTCCTTCAATTGCTATACCCTACTGGGTCCATAATGTTCTCTTTCTATAAAATTACCACCTATGTATTTACTTTATGGTATGCAATAAAATACTGAATACTGAATACTGAATACAGAATTACATGTCATCATCATTACTAGCATGATAGCATCAGCCAAATGCCCTACTACGGGGGTACAGTACATGCCTCTCTTATGCTATAAGTTTACACCAATGCACTTTCACGTTCATCTGACGCATGCTTGACGCATATGCCTCAATCCTTTGAGGCATGCACCCATAAGTTTTTTTATGCACAATGGGATAGTGCTTGGCCTTCACCTCATCTGATGTTAAGTGACGATAAGGCCGAAGGTAGAAGCGCGCTACACCCGGAATCCTCATCACTGAGGAACTGGCTATCTTATCTCTAACTGCCGGAACACAACAATTTTCAAATTGTTAAGGCGTCAGACTTAGGTAAGACGGTGGTAGCTAACCAGGCGGACTTGACCCTTAGCATACCAACCAAACTGTACCCTTAGCACGAACAGCTATCGAGAGAAAAAACGCGCGTAAAATTACTCGATAGAGAATTATCTATGGAAATTATAATTTCGCTATTAGGCGGTAGATGGCGTTGTACAAATTTCCAATACAAAATCGCACTATCAAATGAATTTACGCGCGTTATTTTTTTTGACAGCTGTTCGTGCTAAGGGTACTGAATACAAACTGTACCCCCCCTGGGAATCGGACCCGGGACCCCTGCGTCTTACACGAGTGGGCGAACAAACAACAAGACCACAGCGGTGACGTTAAATAAAAAAAAAATGTTTCATGTTAGTGGCGGTGACGCAAGACAAAGACCCGTGGGCCCAATGCGGATTGGCGGATGTTAACAACTGCAAGCAGCCAGGACCAACGGGGAACTCGATATATTAAGTTTTCTCTTAAATTATTTTTTCTAGAACCAAATAATATTGTTTCAGATTCCGAAAATATGTACCATGAAGTAGTTAAGAAAATATGTCAAAATTATGGGAAAAAATATACAAAAGATCTGAAAGCACGGGTAATTAGATATAACTGTTTTAATCAAGCTATTTTAATAGTTAGTACCCATAGCAGGTAATTCTATCGAGAATAAAAACGCACGCAAAAGTATGAAATAAAACAATTTTTAACGGATACTAGCGCGGTTTTATTAAAAGTACTTTGGTAATTAGTTGGTATTTGGTTTGATTTTCAATAGAGATGATGGTTGGAAAATTCCACCAGCTTGGGACCCCATCATTCACAAGCTCAAGCCCCTCACACACACTGTAAGACCTAATGATACGGTTAGTTCCTTTTGCAAATAAATAAATAAATATAAAAGACGGAGGTCGGTTTTCCTCTCCAAGTTTTCTTACGCCATTTCTTTCTTGGATCTTCTTCTTTGTCCGTGCCGTTATTTCCCATGTCTTTTGGGGTCGGCCCTCCTAGTCTTTCTTCGCCACTCTGGGCGCATTTGTGTCATTTCCGGTTGCAGTCCTGCCTTTTTTAGGTCATTTCTTATAGTCCCCATCCAGGTAGTCGGCGGTCTACCTCGGCCTCGCTTAGGTTCTTCAATGTCCATGACGTATCTTGTCATATGCTCTTTTTCGCGCCGCATAACATGACCATACCACCGCAGACGAGTCTCAGTCAGTTTGTCAGCTATATTTGCAACTTTTAAAGTACCCCGAATATGCTCATTTCTGACTCTATCTTTAAGTGTTACCCCCCCAGACCACCTCAACATCTTCATTTCTGTCACGTGGAGTTTCTGTTCTTCACTTTTGCGCATGGGCCAGCATTCAGACCCGTAAAGTAGGGCAGGTCTAATTGCCCGTTTGTATACATTGCCTTTGATTTCCACAGGCATCCTCGGGTCGCAAATTACTCCAGTTAAAGATCTCCATTTCAGCCATCCGGTGTTAATCCGGGTTTCAATGTCTTTAACAACGCACGCGTCGGACGTTAGTACTGACCCTAGATATTTGAAGTGGCTAACTACTTTCAGAGGAGTTGTTCCTATACACGGTGGCTGTGTTACACCGGTCGTTGATTTAGATAAGTTGCAATGCATATATTCCGTTTTGGATTTGCTTACTCTGAGTCCTCTTCGTTCTAGGGCTTTGCACCACAAGGTAAGGTCGGATTGTACCTCTTGCATCGTTTCCGCAATAAGAACAATGTCGTCTGCATATAAAAGTGTCCACGGTGCAGGTTTCTGGAGATCCTTAGTGACGTAGTTCATTACGATATTAAATAGTAGTGGACTCAATGTCGATCCTTGGTGCACTCCCACATTAACTTCAAATTCTTTACTAATGCCCGCAGGGCTGACGACTTTGGTCTTAATGTCGTTGTACATGTCCTGAAGAATGAGAATGTAGTGTTCTGGGACGGACTGTGCACGCAATGCTTGCCAAATCAGTTTTCTTGGTACTCTGTCGAAAGCCTTTTCGAGGTCAATAAACACTAAGTGTAGGTCCTTTTTTAGGGCTTTATATTTTTCCATGAGAATTCTGATTGTGTGAATGGCGTCTGTGGTACCGACTCCTCTTTTAAATCCACACTGATTAGGTGTTGTTTCAGTGATTTCTACCATCCTGTTAGCGATAACGATTTCCCAGATTTTGAGGGCGTGAGATGTAAGTTTAATGGCGCGATAGTTTCCGCAGTCAGCCACGTCACCTTTGTTTTTGTAGAAAGGGATGAGGTTACTTTTCCTCCATTCATCTGGCATTTTCCCCTGTGATAGAATAAGGTTAAAAAGTGATGTTAGCCATGAGATTCCGGAGGTTCCGCACGTCTTGAGTAGTTCGGATGGTATCTCGTCAGGCCCGACTGCTTTGCCATTCTTTGTTTTACTCAAGGCCCGTTTAACCTCATCTGCTGTTATTTGTTCCAAAGGGCCATATAAGGGCGGTATGTCATCCAAGGTGTCTTGCGGAAATTCTTCGTTTAGAAGGGTGCTATAATATTCGAGCCATCTTTCATTTATATCTCTGTCTGATGTTAGAAGTGTTCCGGTTGAGTCTTTGATATATTTATTATGTTTAATGTCCTGTGATTGTTTATTTCTGAATTTAGCGATTTTGAAAATTTCCTTATCCGTAACAGCATTTTCAAGTCTGTTGTAGATACCCTCATCGACAGCTGCTCTTGACTTTGCCACCACTTTCTTGGCTTCCTTCTTTGCTTGGACGTAGTTCTCACGGTCCAAGTCATCCTTAGATTTTTGCCATTTTTTGAATCTTTCTTTCTTTTCAGCCAGTTGTTCTTTGACATCGTCGTTCCACCAACTTGGGTCCTTGTTGGGTACTAGTTTGCCTTTGCTGATTCCTAAAAGTTCTTTAGCGTTGCCAGTAGTGTACTTTTTGTAGTCATCCCATAAGACGCTAGCGGATTTTCCCTCAAATGTCTGTTGATCTTGATATTTTGCTATGTTAGACGCAAGTGATACACCTTCTTCTTTCTGCAGATTGTACCATTTTATTCGCTGTGTACTGTTTGTCTTATGTCTAGTGTTCCAGAGAGGCATTTTAAGACACGCTACGAGCAGCCTGTGCTGAGTGGTTAGGGGCTCTCCTGGAATTACTTTACAGTCTTTAAAGTAGCTTCGCATGGCTCCGTTGCAGAGGAAGTAATCTATTTGAGTTGCTGATGTTCCGCTCTTATAGGTGATAAGATGTTCATCCTTTTTTTGAAAGAGTGTGTTGACAATGGGCATATTGAAAATTTTTGCTAAATCCAGAATTTCTTTCCCTTGATCGTTGAGGTGTCCATATCCGTAGTTGCCGTGAACTGTAATGTCGGCCGGAGCATTGCGTCCAACGTGGCCGTTTAAATCACCTGCAATGATTTTGTTTTCAGATGTTGGGAATGTTTGAAGAAATTCCTGAAGATCTTCCCAGAAGCTGGCCCTTTCCTCTTTTGTACACCCTGTCTGCGGGGCATAAACGGATATTATGTTTAAACATGGCTGGTTGTCGAGAGCAATTTTTAATGAAATTATGCGGTCACTACGCCTTTCTACGGATATGATACGCTGTTTTAGTTGTTCATCCACGATGATGCCTACGCCGTTTCGTGCATTCGACGAGCCGTGGTATAGTAACTGGTAGCCGTTTCCTATGTTCCTGGATTTTGAACCTTTCCATCTTAGTTCTTGGATGCAACATATATTTATTTTACGCCGATGGAGAACTTCTGCCAGTTCTTGGCTGCGTCCAGTCAGGGAACCAATATTCCAGGTAGCTAAGCGCATGGTGATTGCGCTGCGTCTGACGCCGTCGCTTACGGGGGACGCCCTAATATTCTGCGCAGCTGAGTACCCTTGACCGTCGCTTGAGGGGGACGCCCTAGCATTCATACTTGTTTCTCTTTGTTGTACTTTCATGTTTAGACTAGGAGAATGTTGATTGGCTATCATTTTACGACCGGTTGCCACCTGACGTCAAGACTGTGATCCTCCACTCTCTTGGAGAATCATGAGCGCCGCCGTTGGCCCATCGGAATATACGGATTAGGCTCCTCCGCCGCCGACTCTTCTATACTCTCCAGCCGAAGGGTACAGTCCACAGGCAGCCTCTGCTTCAGTTACCCCGAAGAAGCCCACCGGTGGAGATTTGTTAACGGAGTTTACTCTCCGGCCTCTTGGTTCGCGGAGGGTATTTTATTTCCCCTCTACCCTTCGCCAGCTGTGTCTGGCGACGAGCATTCCCCTATCCACCACCTTGGGGACGCGCTCTCTAGAGTAAGGCTCCCCCGAGAGCCATTTCTTTCTTGGATGGGCCTCCCAAATTTTATGAAATGGTGGTAGTTTCAGTAGATTCTCTCTCTTTTTAGCACTAAATAATTCATAAAATTAAATTCTAATCAACATAAAACAATTAAAATTTTTTGTTAAATTTTAATTTCTGAAGTCTAAAAAAATTCTTCGCTTGAGAGTAGACTCACGGGCATCTTCAGTTCCCCGTGACCACGGCAGCTGCAAAGTTGCTGAAACGTCGGGAAAACCAAAAATCAAACCAAATACCAACTAATTACCAAAGTACTTTTAATAAAACCGCGCTAGTAGCCGTTAAAAATTGTTTTATTTCATGTCTAGTGAGCGCGTAAGCTTGAGAAGTGAATAAAGCACGCAAAAGTATTTGATAGAGTTATTTTGTATGAAAAATTTGCACAGCACCATCTACCGACGAAAAGCGAAATTAAATTTTTCATAGAAGATTACTCTATTATCGAGTACGTGCGTTTTTTCTTGATATTTGTTCGTATCTTAGCACGTTCGGTTATCGAAAAAATTACGTGCGTAAAAGTACTCGATGGAGTAATTCTCTATGGAAAATCTCATTTCGCTATTCGGCAGTAGATGGCGCAGAACCAATTTCCCATACAAAATTACACAAGTGGTTTTTACATGCGTTATTTTTTTCGATAGCTGTTCGTACTAAGGGTAGGTAGACAGGCGGGTATACTGACCAGAGATACTGAAAGATCACGCATAACGGACCAAATGGGAGTCAGGCGATTCTCACACTGCCGGCGCGCGCCGTCGCGGGGCGCGGTTTGGCGTTTCACGCGCGCGGCGACGTCGCAGCGCGCTGCCTATTCGGGCGGTTTTCGACGCGCCTCCGCGCCGATCGGCGTCATACGACGGCCCCGCGCTTACGTACAAAAACCGGCACGATACTATGGAGCTCAGTGTGTTGTACCCCGCGATTTCCGCGCCTGCTGGCGCGCGACGCCGCGTGCCGCCGGCGGCACGCGGCGTCCCGCGCTCCCGCGCCTCGGCGCGGCCTCGGTGTGTTGGACCAAGCGGTTTTCTATATAAATTGATGTACTTGCATACAAAGTAAAAAGGCCCGCGACCGCGCGCGGTGCCAGTGTGAGAACCGTCTAAATGCGGAGAAAAGAGCCCATCACCAATACCATATGCCAATACCAAGGGTAGGTACATACAGGTGTACCCCTTTCGTTTTATTAATAATTATTGCCTTTAATTGGCTTGTACTGTACTGTTTCTTTAATACCCTATTTTATCTTCTTAAATCTTATTGATTTTTACAGCTATTCGGAGCGACCGACAGAGCAATGGCGACCACCGTAGTGAAGGAACTCAAGTTGCCTATTTCTGTTGACGAGTTTGAGATGCAGGTCGGCGACATTGCTAAAAAGATATTGCCAAGCGCTCCTTTGCAAAAAGGTACGATTTACATTGTAATGCGCGATTTACTGACAGTTGAGAATTTTAGTGTAATTTTATATCGTTAGATGGCGCTACTTCAACTAGGTAATTTTTAAAAAATTCCCACTAATGGTTAAAGCCGCTCATTAAGTAAGTTTATAAGAGATTCTTCCATAAATAGTAACAGGGGCTGTATTGTGACCTCTTATTTCCTGGCAGTTTTCTGACTGGTTATCAATCTATTTCTTTTATTTGCTCTACAGCGAGATAGAGATGTAACTATAGCAGTTCATAAACCTTTCCACCATCTTTCTCGCTGTATAGCAATTAAAAGAGATAGATTGATAGCCAGTCAGAAAACTGCCAGGAAATAAGAGGTCAAGTACGGCCCCAGGGGCCATAATACAAGCTCTTAAAACCTGCCAGGTTTATAAATTGCTGTTGTGACATCTCTTTCTCGCTGTATAGCAAATAAAAGAGATAGGTTGATAGCCAGTCAGAAAACTGACTGGAAATAAGAGGTCATAATACTGCCCCTACCCTTTATTCGCAACGAGTCACACTGAATCGTGTTGCACTTGAGAAAAAAATCGCAACGAGTAACAGTGTGACTCGATGTGAATTTTTATTCTCATCTAGTAACACTTGTAAGTAAATTACTTATATGAAAAAAACTTGTTAGTAAATAATGTGAAAAAAATATTTCACACTCAGAAGATGTGAGTGTCAAATAATTTCTTTAAGTAACGGTATTAGGTAGCTCCTCCAAGAGAAATATGAATTAATAATACTTAAAATTCTGAGGTGGGCACCAGAATATTCACACACACTTCAATCCCCCACCCGAATTATTCCACTTTGCCCAACCAAGTGTGACCCCACTGGTGATATAAGTATCATAAAAATTCTCCATCGACTTTACAATTTGTAGGTACCTCTATACAAAAAAAATTGGGAGTTACAAGTCGTGATAAAGTTTGGCCACATGATAGAAACTGATCTGTAGGCTGTTCCTAACTAATATTGAGCTGGGCCAAACTATACTTACATACAGTTCCATACGGCGCACATAGGGGTATTTTGCGTTTCTAGCCGGTAAAAAATATTTTTGAATTTTTTGATGATGTACTAGGATCTATATTGTGATTTGAATTGAAACAAGTTATTTTCAACATACAGTGACATATTTTTTTCAATTTTTATTTGTGTAAAAAAAATATGTACAAAAAATTATGAATAAAAGATTTTATGTTATTTTTATATGGTTTAAAGATCATATCATGCATTAATCAGATGATAGCAAGGTGCCCCTACAGCAAAATAACAATACTGTTAATAACTAATTGACGAAAGTTAAAAAAACAATATTTATTACTGTCACTACTAATGTGTAGGTAGGTTGAAAAGGGGCAAAAAGTGGCACCTAATTTCTATAACAGCATAATGTTGATGGACTATTCTATAAAACACCATAAAAAAATTTGCTCGGAAATAGCCCGAAGTATAACTAATAGACTCGTTAACATAGAAATATGATAAAAAATATTCAAAAATAGTGAATGATTCAAGGCGCAATTAATAGTGATAATAGAACAGAAAACAATATAAAATTATGACACAGATACGTGATCTTACCTGAACTAGAACAATCCATAGTTTTTTTTCTCCTTAGACTTTACCAAATAACGTATTATTAACTTATGTATTTGCGAAATTTTTTCACAAATAAGTCAAACGAGCACGAAAAAACGGTTAACTTTAGACAAGTTTTGCAAGACGAACGACTGACGCAGCGGAGTGTGAAGAGTTGCCTATTGCTCACTAACTTCTTGGCTCGTAGCAGGTATGTGATTTTTCTCTCTGTGATAGTTTTGAGGAATTGGACTTTTTACCGGCTAGAAACGCGAAATACCCCTATGTGCGGCGGCGGGTTGAATAGCGCACTTTTCCCGGCTTCATTCTAAAAACTATAACAATTCAGGATTAGCTAATAGGTCAAATGTGGTATCATTTTCGGATAAATCAATAACGTAGAATTTATTTCTGGTATAAAAAAATGCAGTTTATTACGCAGTTTCTGAAAAATTACACAATAACCAACATTTTTAAACGTTTTATCTTATTTTAGGTATTGGCACTTGTTTCAGTATTTTCAAAAAAACTACCTTAAAGAAGCGTTTTTCAGGTTAATTTGTAATATGCTTTTGTTATGCTAACTATATTTTATACAATTTGCGCCTAACCCAGGTAGTTTAGGTCCATTGTTTACGGAGACACAGCTAGTCAAAAATATGCATTTTTTCACGAAGTAAAAGGGGTTTCCGTTATCTGGAAATTTTAATTTCCAATACAAAATTGCACTATCGAATGATTTTACGCGCGTTATTTTTTTCGATAGTTGTTCGTGCTACGGGTACAGATCAGTTTCTATCATGTGGCCAAACTTTATCACGACTTGTAACTCCCAACTTTTTTTTGTATAGGGGTTCATACCTACTATAAAGCAAATCTGGCATAAAGTTAATGTCTTAAAGAAGCGAAAAAAGCAACCAGTGGGGACGCTTGGTGGGGAAAAGTGGAATAATCCGCCCCCACCCGGCCCCACCTTCCTATGCACATGCTGGCTAGTATTAAGGTATTGTTTTAGGGGCTGAGAGACTCTTGAACCATCTTCACAGCCACAACGTCCCTTTAGCCCTGGCCACCAACTCCAAGGAGCAGGCGGTCCGTCTACACGCAACCGCGAGGCCCAACCTGTTCGGGCTGTTTCATCATATGGCTAGTATTGTGGCATTTTTTAGGGGCTGAGAGACTCCTGACCCATCTTCACGGCCACAACGTCCCGTTAGCCCTGGCCACCAACTCCAAGGAGCAGATGGTCCGCTTACATGCAGCCGCGAGGCCCAACCTGTTCGGGCTGTTCCATCATATGGCTAGTATTGTGGCATTGTTTTAGGGGCTGAGAGACTCCTGACCCATCTTCACGGCCTCAACGTCCCTTTAGCCCTGGCCACCAACTCCAAGGAGCAGGCGGTTCGCTTACATGCAGCCGCGAGCGCTTACACGCAGCCGCGAGGCCCAACCTGTTCGGGCTGTTCCATCATATGGCTAGTATTGTGACATTATTTTAGGGAATGAGAGACTCCTGAGCCATCTTCAAGGCCACAACGTCTCTTTGGCCCTCGCCACCAACTCCAAGGAGCAGGCGGTCCGCTTACTATATTGATAAAAATAAGCTTTAGAAAATCATAATTTAGTAACAATATAAAAACATTCTATTCAACACCAAATTCTTAACCAATCAATTTTATATTTATGTTATATTATAAAAATAGTTTCGACAATACTCCTGACACTTTTAATCAGAAATTAAAAAGTGGGATATCTTTTGGGCCAATGTGGTGGGCTTTCATAGGAAACCTTACCCCAGTTCAATATAAATTACAAGAAAAAGCAAGAAAAATAAGAAAGTAATAAAACCTACCGGTAATTTAATGGCAAACAGATTAAATATGTAGTTTAACTTGTTAAAATAAAGAAACTCTACTTAATTTTGCAAATTTTTAATAAAGACTTACTTTTTCATAACGGTGTGCTGGTACCGATACTGATGTCTGGAAGTGAATCTTGGGTATGGCAGAAGAAGAATGAAAGCAGAATAAATGCGGTAGAGATGCGATCGTTGAGGAAAATATGTGGAGTCAAATTGAGTGATAGAGTGAGCAATGACGTAATTCGTAAAAGATTGGTCTGAAAGATGATAATTGACAAGAATTGAGAAAGGGAATGCTCCGGTGGTTTGGTCACTTAGAGAGGATGAATGAAAGGCGAATCACGAAAGAGATATATTGTGCGAATGTGGAAGGAACGATTGCGCAAGGGCGTCCCAGAAAAACCTACGCGGACCAGATAGAGGTTATTATAAAAAAGGCTGGTGTACGCAGTGACAAAAACCGCAGGGCATGTATGAAAAGATTGATGGATGTGAATGAAGCGAAAGAAGTGTGCAAGGATCGTAGCAAGTGGCGATCCATAGTCTCTGCCTACCCCCATGGGAAACAGGCGTGAGTGTATGTATGTATGTATGTACTTACTTTTCTGAAGTTAGAAAACGTGTACTAGTTAAGATAGAAATATACTATTGTGTTTTGTTGTGTCGTGGCGGTGGGTGTGCACACTATTCTGTCGCGACAGAGAGCGTTCTATCACGGTAATAAGATACTACCAGTATTATAACTCGAGCCTCAAGTAGGTAGATGAAATAAAGTTAACAGTACCTATTTTCACCTACTTGAATTTGTTTCTAATTTCGTGATTGTATGTTATATTTTAGAAATAACGGTGATAGCGTGTTAGGTTGCCTAATAATTCAAAAGGTTATCATTTTGCTTTTAAATTATATTTTGTCATATACAATTTATAATATGGTTTGATCTTTTGGTAATAAGTTAATAGAAAAAGTGATCTGTAATTATTAACACTTAAGCCGCCGCGTAGATCACCGGTGACTTACGCTTAAAAAATATTTTATAATTTTATTTTCCCCAAAGAAAGTTCTAACCTTTTTATTATTGTAGGTATATGAAATCTGAAATTTTCTACAAACGTTTTTCTTATTGTTAATTTATTTTTAGTTTTTAATTAATGAATTGTATAAAACACTAACTTATATTTAGTCCAATCAAATTAGACATTGAATGTTGCAACAAATCAGGTATTTTTGGTTTTTACATACATTATTTGTTATGTGAAGGCAATGTCAAATCCAAGTTTTCGGCCTTGGCAAATGACCGGCAGGCTGTTTATCTAATTAGAAACCACTTAGCGACCGGTCTCATTTGACAGATGAATGTGATACATTGCTAGTAGGGTACTTCATTATTGGGTAAGAAAAAACATACCAAAGAAAAGTAGCAATGTATGTCAAATGAAACCGGTCGCTAAATAGTTTCTATTTAGATAATCAGCTTGAGGTTCAACCCTTTCAGGCCCAAAAAAATATTTTTACAAATTTGTTTTTTTCTGTTTACGTTATGAAATTGACCCTTAAATTACTCCTGAAAAAAATTCTGAAAAAAATCTAGCTACCCCCCAGGGGTCCCCACGACCCCTGCACGATAGTGACGTTCAGGCTTTATCTGTACCAGTGCACGGTCGTGACGTTCTTGGGTTTAAGGGTATTAATGTGCTGTTAATTTAGATATTAAAGAAAATGTATCGGAAAATCAACGTTTATTACTTTAGTATTTGTAATTATTTTAATCAATTATATCAACGAGATATATAAATTTGATAAATAGACTTGATAACGCTTTAATTGAGATCAAATAAGAATATAATCATTTAATGTAGTAATTATTCATCAGTCTTTCGATTTGCTTCAATCAGACTTTAAAATATCTTTAATATATTATTTTAAATGATACCATGCAAAACAGTTTTGTTTTCTTCTGAGGCACAGGTACACATCAGATTTTTTGCATCTTATTTTTGGTCGACTTTTGCAGACAAGAGCGAGGATTGTCGATCTCTTCAAAACTAGGAAGATGGTCATACCCATCGTACTTTAAAAGGTACGACGGGTATGACCAAGGCCTACCATCGTTGGTTTGATCGCTTGAACCTTGAACTAGTTTTTGGTTCTAGGGCAGACTCATCATCGCTCTCGCTAGTTCTTCTTTAACGAGTAGGGGTATTTGTAAGCCCATCAGCGACTTGCATCCGCGAAACTCTAGCAAGTCCATTACTTTATTGCTTGGGATGTCAGATGCATTGCACTCTAACTTAAAAAAACGCCAGGCGTTTGATACTGCAATTTCAAAGAAGTGAAGAATTACGTTTAGTGATCATTTTCTGGTTTTAATGAAAGTGCGGTAGTATTGACTGGTCTGGTACTTCCACACCAGCTATGTGTTTGTTGTAGCTGTCGATTATGTTGGGCGCGGGAACATATCCTATGAAAACCCCTCTGCTTTTGTCCCATCGACGACGTACTAAAGTCGAGTTATCTGCAGACGTGCAGTTCGAGGCAGTCAGCACAGACTTATTGTTCATCCATTTAACGACCACGACATAGTCGTAGACCAATACCAAGTCTGAAATCAGCTCTCTGCCCATTATAACGTAAAAAATAACGAATTCTTTATGAAAATAATGAAATAATCTAAACTGGACGAAGGTGGATTTGAGCCCAAACGACACTATCGTGACTTTTCATTTTTCGATAGGAATATTACTCACAATATGCATAGATTACCAGCAGAAACCAGTTAAAAGCATGTATCATCATTACACCAACAAAATAAAAACAACTACTTGTCGTAAATGTTAGAAAATAAAAGAAATTTAATTATTCATGTGCACCGCTCCCATCGTCGAAAAACGCAGCTATCTTTGTCACACGACCAAAGCCCATTGACTAATGAATCATACGAAAAATGACAATGTGTGCGTAGCGCAATTCATGCACGATCGCTGCGCTCGGGTTTCGGCCCGAAAAGTTGATTTGACAAGACTCGGGAATTTTTTAAGTAAAAATGCACGATCGTTTTCGACGGGCCTGAAAGGGTTATAAAATCTCAAAAATGTTGACCTTTTTTCAGTTTTTCTCGATGTTGACCCGGAAGAAATGGTTTTTCATACAGATTGTGTAAAAAGTTTTTAAAGTTGGTTAAATTTGAGGGTAGTAGAACGGTTTTGATACAAGCGCTAGTTTCGGAGACACTTGAAAATTTGGCCAATTTTTAAATTAAATGATTTTTAACAAAATTTCCCCTGTGTATATCCCCACGTCTAATTTTTAAAATAAGAGAGTGAAATATCAAAAAAAATATTATGCTGTAAATTTTAATAAACGTTTTCAAAGAAAATCAGTTTGAACGAGATAAAGTGATCCGTTTTAGAGATAAAACACATTTTCCAAAACCGCAAATAATAACTTTGTTATTTCTACAAACACTATGAAAAACAAAGTTATTTTTGCAAACGAAATATGATAGTGGTATTAAATATGGTATGCTTGTGTCTCCGAAACTATCACTCGTATCAAAAGCGTTGTACCCTCAAATTGTTGCAAATTTAACCAACTTTAATTTTTTTTTACACAATCTTGATGAAAAAGCTGTCATTCAGTTTCTTCTCAGTTTCTCATCATTATTTTCATGTCTAATTTGATTGGATTACTTATTAATCCAGGTATTTTACTCGGTGGAAAAAGCTATATGCCTACCTATTCAAAGAAGAAACAAATTACGTACTAGTAGGTTTAAAAAAGTATTATATTCACCTTTCAGACTCTCCAGGTAATTTAAAATATGTTATCCCTGGGTGCGTTTTTGTGGAACTGACTGAAGCAACCATAAACAGCACAATATACTCGTGCTCTATTGGCTCCGTGCACGCTTTTAGCGCCACCTAGCGTGTTGCAACTTTGTTGGCTCTGACCTGACCGTTTTGACGTTTTAATATGTAATGGCGGCATTGTGACAAAATGTTAAAAAATACTATACATATTATGTTATTAATGTAAATTTCAAAATTACTATGATTTGGGTGGACAAAGTGTTGTGAAATCATTTTTGGTCATTTAAATTAAATATGGCAAGTAAGATCTATTAAAAAAGAGTGTTTTATTTTGGTTATATCAGGGTTTGTTTACTTCTTTTTTAGTTGTAGATTTTGTAAAACAAGAGGATAAAGCTACTTTAATATTTTTACTAAGTGATAATAAACATATATAATTATTCCTGTATCGCTAGTAATAAATAAAATATCGTTTTCAAGCAGATTACAGAGCCTTCTTTATTTCTACTTTTTGCCACCATGAGCGCTGCGATCGATTATTATACCTTCGCACCCTCCCAATAGTTGCAATTCGCCATCGTGATCACAAAACACGAAACCACCGTTCGTTCGTCACTGCGGCGCATTCGCGACTGTAGCAGCCAGTACCCTGAGCACGAACAGCTATCGAGAAAAATAACGCGCGTAAAATTACTCGAATCTCATAATTTTGTATGGAAATTGGTACAGCGCCACTAGGTCCGTAAACGGAACTAAAATTTCGGAGCACGAAACATTTTGACATAAGCTATCGAGCAGCCTTCGAATCGAATTCGAATAGTAAAGTTACAACTTGTATGGAAATCCGTAGCACGCACGAACCCACTTTTGACATACGGTATCGAGAAACTCGCAAGCTGGCTATCGACAACTTACTCACTGACATTTTTTCAGTGAGAGACTTTTCGAGCAAATTTGTATTATTTATTATTAAATTCTAAAAGCATGTATGTAGTAACAAAAATTAAATTTAAGAACTATGACATGTCCACTGAATTATCCACAGCCGATATTACTTAAATTGTTCTCATTAAACATAGAAATTTGTAAAATAAAAATCTCGTCATTTTACGCTATCCACGGTGTCCCCCACATCCACCATACCTATTTTTTAGCAATATTTTAGAACTTACCTACAAAACTCAAATAAAACTAGAGGATACGGGGTTATACTTATAATATTTGTTTTCAGTCACAAAATCACACAGTTTGCATACAGTTAATTAATTATATTTAATTTAGGTATTAAAACAATAAGACCTTAAAACTATGACGAAAACACTAACTAAATATAACAATGCAAACTTAATAAAGTTTATCCAATCTTCAAACACTATAGGCAGGCACTAATTCCGATGAAATTCACATATTTTTATAGCACGTCCAAAGATTTTATTGTTTATTTGTAAACAATTTCTTGTTATTTGACGATACTCCATTGTTATTCTTCAAGTTCATAAAAATCTTCAATTAAGTAGAACAATTTGATGAAATTATGACACATTGTAGTTAACTCTTAGGTCATAATATTATTTCCTCACGATTGTATTATTTGTTAGCCGACACAGATAAATCATTTTAGACAAAAACAAAATAAAGTAATGCCTTCACGGCTTTTTATTATTTTAGGTTATATTTTTTATTAAATCACAGGATGCGAAAGAAAGAGAGAAAGAATAGAGACACTCTTCTTTTTCAAACCAATCACGGGCAAGGTGCAATGACCGTTCAAAAGCATGGGCAAAATCATGCACATATTGAAAAATTATTTTAATATTTGCAAATTAATTTAAGTTATTAAATGAAATTAATATTGTTAACAATTTTATTAATAATAATAAGAATAATAAATGTAAAATTATGATGATAAACAACTTGATTGAATTTTAATTTACATATTTATGATTTACATAGATATGTAACATAGTTTTTGAACGCACCTTGCTTCATGCACGTTAGCTTTATTTATCGCTACTACTATCGAGCTAACGTTAGCCAGCTCTGTAAAGTTGGTGCTGCCGATTATGCTAGCTTTCGTATCGAGTACGTTATCGAGTAGTATTTTTTGACGCGCGTAAGATTTCTCGATAGCTGTTCGTGCTAAGGGTACGCAGAGCAGCCCGAACTCGATGCGCATATATGTGGCTCGCATTTCGACCGTTAGCACTAAGTTAGAATACTGGGTAGTATCTTATTACTGTGGTTCTGTCGTTTTTTCTCCACAGTATCAATCGAAGCTTTGCAGCGCTTGCACGTTCATAATGCTTTCATCCGGTTCTGAGAGTAATTTAAAAGAGGACCTTAAATTTTAATATAATAAAATTGATGACACTTCTTCAGAAAAATAAAAAGAAAACACTGAATCGCACCTAACATTAAGAAATAAAAAAATACTTACGTAATCTAAATAAGTAGGTATTTCGTTTACGTTACGTATTATATTACGTATCCCCGCAAATTGGTAATGACCTTGCGGCCATGGTTTTAAACTCAAAAATGAAAAACAACAATTATGAGTCATTTCCGTCGCTGAATCTAAAATATTATCGGGCGGAGTCATTCTTTAATAAATCAATGCTATCAGACATTTTAAATCGATAATAAAAAAACTTATGAAATTCAGTACGATAATAATACCTACAACGAATAAAATCAGCTGTTTCATACAAAATCAAGTTGTTGTGATTATGTGTTGCCACCATAACGGTTTTGTCGCTAAAAAAAAATTTACGATAGTAAGTAGGACTAGTGTACTTTGTGTTATGACATCGATCGACTTATCAATAAAAAATAAAAATATTCGCAATTAAAAACGTAAAATTTTATCACTTTTAAAAGTCGTTTGGGGGCCCGCGACCCAACTTAATACCATTCGCGACCCGCAGGCTTATTAGCGAAATATAGCAACCGGTTGCTAATTGTACAATAGCAACGCGACTGAGACTAGTAGCGGTTGCTTTTTTGGTATTACGGAAACAAATCGCGAACTCATTGCTCGCCGAGTGCATTTGCGATTATTATGTATGGAAACTAGCGCCACTCGCAATTGAACGGCAACCAATGACAACTTTATGATTGCGTAGTTGCGATTGTCGAAAAACTTATTACAACTAATTCCAAATCAAACTTTATTCAAAACAAAGATATCTTTTATATAAATAAAAAATGTTTCTAATGAGAACGTAAGATGTTTAGAGTGAAACTTAATCTGTAAAGTCGTTTAGGGTGATAGAAGTGGTTTCAAGTGGTACAAAGGAATTCTTGTGCAGTTTTTGTTTCGTCGAAAGCTGATAGAGCGCAACTTATTAAAATGTGTAGTTAACAAAAAAGGTAGGTAGGTACCTACCTATTTTGTTAACTACACATATTGTTAAGTTAAAGGAATATACAGTGTGTTTTTTTTAACAGTGATCACATTTTGTTGTATGGCTTAGACCATCAAACTGAACAACTTTGTCTATGGGAACAACTTAATCAGATCAAAAAAAATATTCAGCTGTTCCATAGAAAATATTAATATCTACTCGACCAAAACGTATGGAACAGCTGATTTTTTTTGCTCTGATTAAGTCGGTCCCATAGACAAAGTTTGATGGTCCACACCACTAAATTTGATCACTGTTCAAAAAACACACTGTATATTTTTTTAATGGGTTTTGAAGATTCTACGAATTCGAGTGATACATTTTATGTTTAGTTTGGAAACATGGGAAAAAAGAAATAATAAGTATTTTTCGTAAAATAAAACTAATTTAATTCAGTATGAATGTTTACAATAATTTATTGTCTGTGCAGCTATGCCATTGCTTCGTAAATCCTACGATGGGAGACCTTGTACCAAGTAGAAGCAGCAATAAATTTGGCAAGGGCTAGTTTTTTCTCCCTTTTTTTTTACCTATTTCTCCATGCCCTTTGACTTCGAGCAGCATTTAGCTCCGACTGAGAAAATTAGAAGATGAGAAGATTTGAAAATCTGAAATGAGACAAAACAATACCTAATTTACATAAATATTGTTTACAAATGTTCATAAAATTAATTACATTGTTCTATTTATACTTACTTATTGATTATTCCCATTCTTTCTGATACATTTTGTAGGAAAATTATGGAATATTAATATTCTAATGTATCTGTCATCTCTCTTATTAAATTATAATACACTAGCAAGGCTGACTAATTCCATGTAAATAACTTAATGCTCACACAGGCTTTTGATAAGACCCAGTAGCATAAAAAGAGAGGGCAGTTAAAACCTGCAAAAAAATACTTATGTAAGTTTAAAGGTAGGTATTTAAATAGTATTATTAATTAATCTTTCTTTCTATGTTTACCTTAAACTCCACAGAGATTTTATTCCTCCTTCGCCGTCTAGGCAACAAAAAAATAGTTCAGAACATAACCTTTTAAAAATATATTTGTATAATCTGTAGTGAGCTCTGAACTTGACATCTGAAATCTGTAGAAGAGAGTTTACAGCAGTTTACGAACTCTTCTCCGCAGTCGGACAGCGTTAGCCCTTCTTTCACTGGTTTCTTGATGTAAATAGTCCATTAGCATCAAAGCTTTTGCCATAGTGAATTATTACTTCACGTAATTAAAATATAACCACACAATTTATTATTAACACTATTTAAACACAAATCACTGGTTGAACATAGTAAAAAGGCCGAAACTTATTAAATAAAGACTAAGCAACTGCTAACAATCACAATATCACTAGTTGTTAAATCTCAATCGCCATTGCTCTCGAGTCACTGTCGAAAAACGTTTCGTAATACCAAAGCAAACAATCGGTTGCTGTGTTCTAGGCGAGGTCATGCATTTTTAGTTCGTCCATCGCTCGCATGTAGCGCTACTGTGGAGTGGTCGCTAACTTTGCGTTCCGTAATACGAATTTGCGATTTGTTAGCAATAATTGTACAATTAAGCGATTGCGACTGTCATTCGAAGAACGCTAATAAGCCTGCCGAATTTGGGTAGCGACCCGAGGTTAAAAATCACTGGATACACCCACGGATTTTTAATTAGTTTGGATAGCCAAAACTGTTATTTTTTAAAGGTGGGCCATGATTAGAGCCGGGTCATCTTCGGTCACAGTACCTTATATCTATTGTGTCATAAGGCCAATTGGGAGGGTGCAAAGGTATAATAATCGATCTCAGCGCTCATGGTGGCAAAAAGTAGAAATAAAGAAGGCTCTGTAATCTGCTTGAAAATTTTATTTAATTTATTACTAGCGATACAGGAATAATTATATATGTTTATTATCACTTAGTAAAATTATTAAAGTAGCTTTATCCTCTTGTTTTACAAAATCTACAACTAAAAAAGAAGTAAACAAACCCTGATATAACCAAAATAAAACACTTATTTTGAATAGATCTTGCTTGCCATATTTAATTTAAATGACCAAAAATGATTTCACAACACTTTGTCCACCCAAATCATAGTAATTTTGAAATTTACATTAATAATACAATATGTATAGTATTTTTTAACATTTTGTCACAATGCCGCCATTACATATAAAAACGTCAAAACGGTCAGGTCAGAGCCAACAAAGTTGCAACACGCTAGATGGCGCTAAAAGCGTGCACGGAGCCAAAATCTATTGTGTCATAAGGCCAATAAGCGCAAGGGAACGCGCCATAATATAACTACTCCGTTCGCACATTTTACAACCTCGCGTGCCACGAACGTTGTCATGGATTATTATCAGACCGCGGATTTGCGGTAGCACGATTAAAATGACGTTTAATAGTGCGTGGACAACTTGATTACCTATCTATTTGTGCTTGTGTAATTTATCGATAAAAAAATAATAATTATGTAACGTGATATATAGACTTACTGTCGGAAATAGTAGAAATTACCTACCTACATTAAGAAAAGTGAAAATCGTGAAATGTATAAATAATAAAATTCACTGCAGTTTTTCTTGATGCAAAGATAGCAAAGTCAAAGTGAGTGAAGTAGAATGTCAAATTTTTAAGAAATACATCCTCCTTGGTAAAATACAAAAAATAAATACAGACGCGATCAAAGAAGTTCCACTTCAAAAATATTTTCAAAACATCGATATATAAAAACATTTACGATAATCTGGTAACCACTAGCAAGTTTGTATTCTTGCCACCGCAAATCCGGCCTTTAATTATTATATCTCAAAATATCTGACACTGATTGGACAACTTGTCGGTCGCATGAAATCTAAGTAATTTGACACAACCTTACAGGTCTCAGCCAATGACCCAGAAGTTGACAGGGGTAAGCCCCACCCGGACCTCTACTTCGTCGCAGCGAACAGGTTCCCTGAAAAACCTAAACCGATACAGGTACAATTGTTTATCCTATTAAAGACAAAAAAATATAGGCTTAAAAAGGTTCTACTCACTACCGTACCATACCATGCATGACCCTTAGATTATTTATATGTCTAGATAGAGTCTTAGGCTTTTGACGTATTAAACAAAACAAGGCCAACTTTTTTAAGGTGGTGTGCATTTTTAGCATCATCGCGTCCAAAGAGTATTGTAATAAAAACTATGGCCGGCTCACACTACCGACAATGTGTGCGTGTTTTGGTCACCCAACTGTTGGGTGATATTTTTTTCGACCTGTCGTAGCTTCGACTGTCTATCTTGACATATAAATAATCTAAGGCATGAGTATGACCATGCTAGGAACTTAGAATAATAACACCTAGAATGATAGTTCTCTACAAAGCGCACTGTCAAAAGTGAGGCAGCTAAAACAGCCAAAATGACTCCGTTTTCAGATTTTTTATTCTTCATTATATCATACCGAATAAGAACTTACAAAACAGTTTAAATTTTCCTACATTTAGGAGATTATTTTCCATATTATTGGATTTTAGTTACGATTAGATAACGTATTAAGGCGGTTGTATGATCGAAAGTGGCGCCCTCAGAGGTTTTTATTTAAAAAGTTATTAATAGAAAAAGATTTTAATAATGTTTATCATGGAGATTTTAGGGCCCATGGTCTAGTATTTTTAGAAGGTATAACTACATGCCCTCGTAGTCATTCGTAGAAGTAGATAGCAAATGTGTCAAAAACGGCCACTTTTAGCAGTTTTTTACTGACTTCAAAAGGAGGGAGGTACTCAATTCGACCCGTTTTTTTTGTTTTTTTTTGTTTTTTGTATGTACATCGATTACTCGAAGACGGCTGAACCGATTGAAATGATTCAAACGTTATTACATTAGGTAAACTTCCAAGTTGGTCCCATTTTTTAAAATTTTGAAATCGGTTCAGTACTTTTCAAGTAATCTTGAATAAAGCACGAAAGTAGTATGATTATGTGTGAACTACCTCGATGATCAGTCGTATAAAGTCTTTGTTTATGAACTGAATAAGATAATTATTTTTTTGTTGGAAAAGGGATATCTTAAGTGTAGTTCTTTAACCGACTTAAAAAAGGAGGTTCTCAGTTTGACCCGCATGTATGTATGTTTCTCCGCGATTAAATTAACTCACGTTTGGCTGAGCCGATTTTTCTACCTAAATAATATACTTACTTACACTACCTAATACAAAAGGTACCTACACTAAAAATTAAAAAAATTAAAAATTGTTTAAAAAAACAAAAAACCGACTTCAAAAAACCTACCTCTAAAAAGCAAGAAATAATATTCGTAATAATAAAAACACGTCTATTGAAGTCGGGTGTGGCTTTTAGAATAAAAAAAGGAATTTGTACTCCAGCCCCACTTCAATAGACGTGTTTTTATTATTACGAATATTATTTCTTGCTTTTTAGAGGTAGGTTTTTTGAAGTCGGTTTTTTCTATCTACTTCTAGCATGACTACTAGGGAATGTAACGATACCATTTAAAAATACTAGACTGTAGGCCCTAGAATCTCCACGATAAACATGATTAAAATTGTGTATTAGAATTTCTTTCGCTCAGGGTACCACCTTAAGGATATAAATCTAAAACTAAACCATTCTTGCTCAGTATTAGTTGCCTCTCTTTGCATACGAGGACACGGCTTCTAGGTGTTATTATTCTAAGGTTAGGAAAAAATTCTTTGTATTGAAAAGCATGACTCTATTCCCACTAGACCGTTCTGTCACCGGCCATGCACTTTTCATACTTTTCAATACAAAGGATATTTTTTTGCCTGACACGTTCCTAGCACGGTCGTGGTATGGTACGGTGTAGTAGGCAGAGACCTTTATTTACAAAATAAAAAAATGAGTTAAGCTAGGGTTTCTTAAGAATGCGGTGCCGTCACATAGTGGCCGTAATTTTACGGACGTAAAAAGACTATTTGACTTTACGATGTCCAGCAGAGCACAGGAAACCGCGCCGTATTGATTACATAGACAACGTTCTACGCCGCTAGATTACGGCCGTAATATGACGGTACCGTCATCCTAGGAAAACCTAGCTTAAGACCTAGAATTTTATGAAGTTTGACTACATTTCAATGAAGTGTGATGATCATGCTTCAATAAAACGTGATCTCGCTATAATAAATAAGTATGACCACGTTTCAACAAAGTATAACCACGTTTTAACAAAGTATGACCACTTTTCAACAAAGTATGACAACGCTTCAACATAATTCGACCGAAAGCAGTTGATCAACAAAAATTCGATTTTAATTGATCAACAGCTGTGATCGTCCAAATTGCAAGCGACCACGTAAATTTTTTGTTAACCGATAATAATTCATCAAATAAAATCGCCTCGTGTGAACCCGCAGGCTTATTAGCGAAATATAGCAACCGGTTGCTAATTGTACAATAGCAACGCGACTGAGACTAGTAGCGGTTGCTTTTTTGGTATTACGGAAACAAATCGCGAACTCATTGCTCGCCGAGTGCATTTGCGATTATTATGTATGGAAACTAGCGCCACTCGCAATTGAACGGCAACCAATGACAACTTTATGATGGCGTAGTTGCGATTGTCGAAAAACTTATTTCAACTAATTCCAAATCAAACTTTATTCAAAACAAAGATATCTTTTATATAAATAAAAAATTTTTCTAATGAGAACGTAAGATGTTTAGAATGAAACTTAATCTGTAAAGTCGTTTAGGGTGATAGAAGTGGTTTCAAGTGGTACAAGGAATTCTTGTGCAGTTTTTGTTTCGTCGAAAGCTGATAGAGCGCAACTTATTGAAATGTGTAGTTAACAAAAAAGGTAGGTAGGTACCTACCTATTTTGTTAACTACACATATTGTTAAGTTAAAGGAATATACAGTGTGTTTTTTTGAACAGTGATCAAATTTTGTTGTATGGCTTAGACCATCAAACTGAACAACTTTGTCTATGGGAACAACTTAATCAGATCAAAAAAAATATTCAGCTGTTCCATAGAAAATATTAATATCTACTCGACCAAAACGTATGGAACAGCTGATTTTTTTTGCTCTGATTAAGTCGGTCCCATAGACAAAGTTTGATGGTCTAAGCCACACCACAAAATTTGATCACTGTTCAAAAAAACACACTGTATATTTTTTTAATGGGTTTTGAAGATTCTACGAATTCGAGTGATACATTTTATGTTTAGTTTGGAAACATGGGAAAAAAGAAATAATAAGTATTTTTCGTAAAATAAAACTAATTTAATTCAGTATGAATGTTTACAATAATTTATTGTCTGTGCAGCTATGCCATTGCTTCGTAAATCCTACGATGGGAGACCTTGTACCAAGTAGAAGCAGCAATAAATTTGGCAAGGGCTAGTTTTTTCTCCCTTTTATTTTTTACCTATTTCTCCATGCCCTTTGACTTCGAGTAGCATTTAGCTCCGACTGAGAAAATTAGAAGATGAGAAGATTTAAAAATCTGAAATGAGACAAAACAATACCTAATTTACATAAATATTGTTTACAAATGTTCATAAAATTAATTACATTGTTCTATTTATACTTACTTATTGATTATTCCCATTCTTTCTGATACATTTTGTAGGAAAATTATGGAATATTAATATTCTAATGTATCTGTCATCTCTCTTATTATATTATAATACACTAGCCGTGGACAAATGACAAGATTTTTGAGGTTATCCGGCACGTAAAAAACCCTAAGGTGTCTATGGAATCTGGTACTCGGAGTCGGAGGACTCGGATTTGCCTTCGGCATTTTGCAAAATAGCGAGCGTTTGTAAACGGACGCCGCTGTTTGCAAAACGCGGAATCATACAATTTGCCTGCGACAGATACGCGTCTAGAATTGTCATTTTGCATTTTCCATATACAGGGTGAATTTTTAAGACGGTACATTAAGGGCAGGTACCTTCTCCGATATAGTTACAGGAAAACGTTCCTTGGAGACCATCTTTAACTTTTTAAGATATTATGAAATGCATTCACAGATTTTGGAAAAAAATTACGGTTAGCAAAAAAAATGCTAAAATACCAAAAACATTTTTTTATGCCAATCGATCCTATTTCGTGTAGGTATCAAAATACTCTATGGGACCATTTAAGGTATGAGTACTAAAAACGACAGAAATCACCAAAAACTTTTCCTATACATTTTGTACTGAAAAACGAGAAATCAACTCGAAATATTTTTTATTGCCAAATGCTGACTGTGATCAAAATGCTCTTTAAGACCAACTGAAATTTGAGTACAGAAACTACATTAAGTCTCAACACCGGCTTCACACGCAGGCACAAACTTCTACAACATTAGATCTAAAAAAGACAAGTCAACTGAAAAGATGGAAACAAGATTAAATATTAAAGGCAACATTATAACATGCAGTCGGAGGCATGCATAAAGAAAGTGACATTATGAATGATTTGAGTTATATGCCTCCGACTGCATGTTATAATGTTGCCTTTAATATTTAATCTTGTTTCCATCTTTTCAGTTGACTTGTCTTTTTAGGCAGGCGGGTTTTTATTTTTTTTAATTTTTTTTATTTATTTATTTATTTTTAGTTATTATTTATATGATATACCTTTTTGAAATCCTTATAATAAGCCCTTTAATTTGACACCCATATTGCAGTATTCTAAAAAAATTTTTTTTTTCCGCTACGTATAATAGCACAGTACAGCCGCCATGTTGGTTTTTTTTACAACGCCACCTTCTTAAAAACACTTGGGCTGACGAGACAAATATAACGATATGTTAATCATGGAAATCTGTTCTGCCGTTTGAAAGATATGAGGTAATAAAGAATATTACAAACAAACTTACAAGATACGCGCGAAAAACATAACCCTCTTGCAGTCGGGTAAAAATGACAGTCTCTATACTCGAATTTCAGTTATCCTTAAAGAGTATTTTGATCACAGTAAGAAATAGGATCTTTTAGCAATAAAAAATATTTCGAGTTGATTTATCGTTTTTCACTACAAAATGAATGGGAAAAGTTTTTGGCGATTTCTGTCGTTTCTAGTACTCATACCTTAAATGGTCCCATAGAGTATTTTGATCCCCACACGAAATAGGATTGATTGGCATAAAAAAGTTAGTTTTTTGTCATTTTAGCATTTTTTTGCTAACGTTATACTTTTTTAAATCTGTGAATGCCGTTCAGAATATCTTAAAAAGTTATGGATGGTCTCCTAGGAACGTTTTCCTGTAACTATGACGGTTAAGGTACCTGCCCTTAATGTACCGTCTCAAAAATCCACCCTGTATGTACCATATTCGGCTTTATAAGGCTATCACCAAACTGCCTGTAGAAAAAAAATTGCTACTGAAACTTAAATGTTTCTTCTCAGTGTCTCGTGTTTGAAGACTCCGTATGTGGTGTGGATGCAGCGATCGCGGCAGGTATGCAGGTAGGTTATATCATCATCATCATCAGTACCCTTAGCACGAGCAGCTATCGAGGAAAAATCGAGCGAAAAGTACTCTGGTAGAGTGTAGAGTAATTCATCATCATCATATCAGCCGCACGACACCCACTGTTGGGTATAGGCCTCCCTCAAGAATCTCCACGACGATCGGTCCTGCGCTGCCCACATCCAGCGGCGCACCGCGACCTTCACCCTCACGTCGGTCCACCTTGTCGGGGGCCTACCCACGGTACGTCGTTCGGTGCGCGGTCACCATTCCAAAACCTTTCCGCCCCAACGGATAGATAGAGTACCTAATTATCTATGGAAAATTTCATTTCGCTTTTCCACAGTAGATGGCGCTGTAAAAATTTCCCATAAAAAATTACTCTGTCGAATGTTTTTACGCGCGTTATTTTTTTCGATTGGTGTTCATGCTACGGGCATCGGGCATAAGAATAAATTATTTATTCTTATGCTATGGGAACAGACCGAAATAACATAAGATGGCCACGTGAGCGTTACCCCAGTCAGATGCCGAATTTCACTATTTGAGTGTAGTTTATTAGTTTGCCAGCTTCTGTAAATTCTTGCAAAAATAATATTTTTTCAAACTGGTGTAACGGCATTGGAAAAGCGCTGGAATAAATGCATCGAGGTAGAAGGAACTACGTTGTGAAATACCTAAGTTTATTTTAAAAAGATTATGAAAGATTTTCTTAGTCGTTTCGGAAACTTATCAATCTGGCCTTATATTATGAGATACAATCTACGTTTAGGCGCATTTGGTCCACTAGATCCTTTTCGCAGAACGTCCATTTCGCATTTAGACGTTCTGCGATATGGACTTAGAGGGATATGGACCTAGGGTTGCCAGGCGTCCGGCTAAAGCCGGACATAGGTAGCCTTTTTGATTCAGTGTCCGGCCAAATTTTCACCCCACACCGCACACCGCACTTTTCCTCCGTGCGTGCGTGAGAGCGAGATAGCGAGCACCGAGCATCAAAAAAAGCCTTGTTTTACTGAAAAAAAATGCCGTATTATTACTAAAACACAAAATCCTTAATAATTTAGGGAGTTCGGCTTTTTTACCCAAATGTCCGGCCAAACTGACTGGTCTGTCCAGCTATTACGTTGTGTACCCCAAGGGGAACTTAGGCCGTATACAGAGAGAACGCTGGTTGCCGACCGGCCGCGCCGGTAACCGTTAACATAAAGCGAGCAGGTTGAAGCAGGATTGCGTACTAAACGTAGCCAGCGCTGACCGGCGCGTGTCGGCGGTTGACGGCGCTTATCAGCGCTTGTTTATACAAATGCCTTCGCTGATTTCCTGCGCGGACCAGCGTCGATAAGCGCCGATCGGCGAACAGCGTTCTCTCTGTATACGGCCTTAGACTGGGGGACCACGAGCAAGCAATGGATACAATGCGATTAAATTGACAATAGACAGTGATCTGCTGCAACTTCACTGGAGAAAATTTTACAAGATTAAAATCGATTAAATCAAAATCGTCAATTTTGCATTATACCGCAAGCGGTCTGAAGTTAGTCATCTCAGTCGTACAACCCGCGCAGATAGAGCATGGAATTGAAAATGATGGCTCACCGCGCTTTCCACAATGGTGTGGCGTTTATTGTGGGAGTAGGGTTACCAGATGAAAAAAATCAAAAGTCCGGAGAAAAGGCCCGATATCCATTGAAAAGTCCTGAGATTCGTAGCAGTTTGAAAACAACGTACTGGGTCAGTCGGCAGCGGCGAACTGATTAAATAATAGAAAGCTTATTCTATAAAATGTAATTTTTATTAAATGTACTTAATTTTATTGAAAATCCAAAAAATCCTGAGATTTCCTCAGATTTTCAAAATCCGGCCGCAATCCTGAGCAAAGGCCAAAAATCCTGAGATCTCCGGATAAATCCTGAGATATGGTAACCCTATGTGGGAGCGAGAAGTGAATATGAACGACGCCATGTTTAATCCCATTCTTTATCAGCGCGAGTTGTACCTACATTGTTATAATTTTTTTTATGCACAACGGGATAGGTGCTTGGCCATCACCTCACTTTAATGTGACGATAAGGCCGAAGGTGTAAGCGCACTACACCCGGAATCCTCATCACTGAGGAACTGACTATCTTACCTCTAACTGCCGGAACACAACAATTTTTAAATTGTTGTTATGGCGTTAGACTTAGGTAAGATGGTGGTAGCTACCCAGGCGGGCTTGAAATAAGCCCTACCACCAACCAAACCGAATACAAAGGGAATCGAACCCGAGACCCCTGCGTTTTACACGGGTGGGCGAACCACTTAACTAGCTAGACCACAGAGGCAGTTAAAATATTAATAGCATTTTACCTACTCGTTTGTCCAGGTGGTAATGATCCCTGACCCTCGAATCGACCGAGAGCAAACTCGCAAAGCCACATTGACTCTCAGGTCTCTGCTGGATTTCCAACCGGAGCAGTTCGGTCTACCACCCTTCAGCAAAACAAAGACTCAAACGCAATAAATTGTGACCACCTAAATTATGACCAATAGTTTATTGAATTGAGTAAAATTTTATTTTTGCTACCGTGAAAATGGAATCGTGAATGTAATGTCGATGTAGACGTATTTTGTTCGTTTTTTATTGCGTTATTGCTACCTATGGGAATAATAAAAGTGATTGTTTAGTGTCAATTGTATTATTGATAGTTCATACACCCTTAATTTTAAGCTCAAGTCATAGTGTATCCAAAAACGACAATGTTTACTATGTGTGTGCAGATAAAAATGAAAAAATAGTTTGAAAAGATATGAAGGCTTTTTAAAATGACAAAAAACAGAAAGCTCGATAGATGGCGTTAATAAAAATGTATAGTACTCAGGTAGGCAAGGCAGACGCGTGTTCCTCAGTGGCCGGACCACATTTTAGTACTCAGATGGTTTAGTTCCACATAGTTGCTACCTGAAGTCTACCTTCACAGGAATATATCATAATTAATAGTACCTAAACAGATAAGGAAATATTTAACAAATAAAGTGGTCCGGCCGCAGAGCAATGCTCTCTGGCCGCACCAACTCCATATTTAGAAAGTGTGATACATTTTCAAGAAATTTATATCGCAGTAAAACCTACCTAAATAGTACCTTCCACACGACAAGTTTCGTAAAATAAAACTCATTGGCTTAGAAGTTACAAGCCGTAGTTTGTGGTCCGGCTGGGAAGCATTCTCTGCAGCAGGTCAATATCGTAACTGTGATACATTTTCAAGAAAGTGATATCCCAATAAAAGCTACCTAAATAGTACCTTCCACACGACAAGTTTCGTAAAATAAAACTCATTGGCTTAGAAGATACAAGCCGTAGTTCGTGGTCCGGCTGGGAAGCATTCTCTGCAGCAGATCAATATCTAAGTGTGATACATTTTCAAGAAAGTGATATCCCAATAAAAGCTACCTAAATAGTACCTTCCACACGACAAGTTTCGTAAAATAAAACTCATTGGCTTAGAAGTTACTAGCCATAATTTGTGGTCTGGCTGGAGAGCATTCTCTGCAGCAGGTCAATATCTAAGTGTGATACATTTTCAAGAAAGTGATATCCCAGTAAAAGCTACCTAAATAGTACCTTCCACACGACAAGTTTCGTAAAATAAAACTCATTGGCTTAGAAGATACAAGCCCTAGTTTGTGCTCAGGCTAGAGAATATTGCTCTTTTATTTCATCAAACTAGGGCTTGTATCTTCTAAGCCAATGAGTTTTATTTTACGAAACTTGTCGTGTGGAAGGTACTATTTAGGTAGCTTTTATTGGGATATCACTTTCTTGAAAATGTATCACACTTAGATATTGACCTGCTGCAGAGAATGCTCTCCAGCCGGACCACAAATTATGGCTAGTAACTTCTAAGCCAATGAGTTTTATTTTACGAAAATTGTCGTGTGGAAGGTACTATTTAGGTAGCTTTTATTGGGATATCACTTTCTTGAAAATGTATCACACTTAGATATTGACCTGCTGCAGAGAATGATTCCCAGCCGGACCACGAACTACGGCTTGTATCTTCTAAGCCAATGAGTTTTATTTTACGAAACTTGTCGTGTGAAAGGTACTATTTAGGTAGCTTTTATTGGGATATCACTTTCTTGAAAATGTATCACAGTTACGATATTGACCTGCTGCAGAGAATGCTTCCCAGCCGGACCACAAACTACGGCTTGTAACTTCTAAGCCAATGAGTTTTATTTTACGAAACTTGTCGTGTGGAAGGTACTATTTAGGTAGGTTTTACTGCGATATAAATTTCTTGAAAATGTATCACACTTTCTAAATACGGAGTTGGTGCGGCCAGAGAGCATTGCTCTGCGGCCGGACCACTTTATTTGTTAAATATTTCCTTATCTGTTGAGGTACTATTAATTATGATATATTCCTGTGAAGGTAGACTTCAGGTAGCAACTATGTGGAACTAAACCATCTGAGTACTAAAATGTGGTCCGGCCACTGAGGAACACGCAAGGCAGACGTAACCCTAAAATGTTTCTCTTTGGGCAGATGTCAGCCAGCGAGCGCTTATTTTCCTCTTTGGTTACAAACCGTTTATTTTTAAAAGCCAATTTTGACACTTCTTTCTATCAACGCCATCTAGTAATGAGTAGAAATACTAATCATGAAGCATTTAGCGCCATCTAGTAAGGGGTAGAAAAACTAATTAAAGCGCATTTAGCGCCATCTAGAAAGCAGTAGATAAACTAATCAAGATGCATTTAGCGCCATCTGGTGAGGAGTAGAAAAATTAATCATGTTGCATTTAGCGCCATCTAGTTATGGATACGAAAACTAATCAATTTGTATTTAGCGCCATCTAGTGACTGTCAGGAAAAGCTTCAAGTGAAATGTTGCATCTCTGATGTGGCAGTAAAAATGCATTTTTATACTAGATGGTGCTGCTTGCAATACTACCGCCTAACTTAAAAAGCTTTCAATTTGCTAAGTTTATGACGTCAGTGCACTGTCTGTCCTTGTCATCGTGTTATGATATGACAAGGACGGATAGAGTATAGCTATCGCTTTGGCGGTAGGGCCCCGGAACCGCGGTATTTCATAGACTTGTTTTCAAAAACCCTATCAATACGGTAACCCTATCGAAAGGGTAAACCAAGTAAGGACTTACCGAATACGAAAACCCTATCGGGGAAATCCAATGAAGGCTTTATGAAGGGGTTTTAAAACGTGTTCAAGCAATTTATACCTAGTTCTACTTGGGCCGAAGCACCGGTACCGCTTACAGCTAAAGGGTTTTCATTGGGTATTTCATGAACCGCTAACCGTTAAAAGGGTTTTTGATGGGGTATTTATTTCATACTTATTTTCAAAAACCCTATTAATACGGTAAGCATGATGTCGACTAACCCTAATGAAAGGGAAACTATCATTTGCTTTTTAATAGGGTTTCCCTATCAATTGGGTTTACCAATTAAGGGGTTTTCCGGTCCCTGTTTACGATACGACAGAAGTATAGTCAACTCGATGCGAAAAAAGACCGACCAACCCGTGATCACACCAACTTACCTTACCCCACGCACGATACCAAAGTACCAGGATCTCATAAATATGAAGAAGGTTAACTAACTTCAATATTTTTTAGCTTGTAAAATCTTCGTTACCATAGTACCAGGGTAGCACAGTTTTATAGGAGGTTAACGCGAAGCAGAAGGAAGTACAATGACTCGTCTATCATCAATCATTACCTACTTTTGTGAACGTCAGAATCGCCGGTCAACAGTCGTATTTAACTTTGAAATTGTGTCTAAAAATTGCTTATAAATTGCTTATCATAACATAATGTGAGAAATGCTTAAAGCATAATATAAAAGAAATAAAATATTTAAGGTTGACCGTCCACTGGCCTGACCTCTGTACCCTTAGCACGAACAGCAATCGAGAAAAATAACGCGCGTAAAATTACTCGATGGAGTATTAATCTATGGAAATTTTAATTTCGCTATTCGGCGGTAGATGGCGCTGTACAAATTTCCAATACAAAATTGCACTATCGAATGATTTTACGCGCGTTATTTTTTTCGATAGCTGTTCGTGCTAAGGGTACAGTAGGTAGAGTAGAGTAATTAATGTAGCATTACTGAAATTTTCATGGACCAAAAATTGCTTATCAATTGCTTATTAAACAATTTGCAGAGCCCGTTATTCTTTTCATAAACTAGGTACGAGCAGAGATGTGAATTATTTGAAATACATGTATTTAAAATACAAATACAAAATACAAAATACGTATTTGTATTTTGTATTTGAAATACTTTTTTTCGAAATGTATTTTGTATTTTATTTGAAATACTTTTTATGAAGTATTTAGTATTTTTAAAATACAAATTACTTATATCTATGTATTCTGTGGTATAGGTATGTCATGTCAATGTCAAACAAAACAAAACAACCAATCACAGTGCTCGGTAGTTTGTCATGACTGTCATGACATTTCGCGTATTTTCTATCTAATTCGGGTTCTAATGGGTGCATTTCAGACTAATCGCTAAAGAGTTGTACACTAGGCAGTCGTGGGCCACGTATGCCGATCTGCGTATAATATTAAGGATGATCTCTTTGAACAAATGCTTGTGTTAAAAATCTGTGAAATAATATGAAGTTATTTTATACTATATTTTATTTATTTTACCGGTTTTAACACTAATATTTGTTAAAAGCTTCAAAGATCCCAAGTTAGAGCGTTTGTAATAAATTAGGCTGCAGTTTTTTGGGCCAGTTTTTAAAAAAAGTGGTACAGAAACGAAACTTGTTTCCAAGTATAGTCTGGCCAACGAGTCGTGTCATCTCAAACCCGCGACAAATTTAAAAAAAAAATTCTCTAGATATTATTATCATTATGGTTGACTTATAATACGGCACCAAAAAATCTATCCCATTAAAAAAGTTATGATGCACTAAACTGAGAAAATTTCGTTGTACTATGGGCAAGCGTCGGCGTCGCTTAACCACTGCTAAGGTTAACCCTTAACCACTGACGTGTATTTACTTGCATTAACACTGACGTACGTCTAGTGGACGTAAGTTTTTTTTAAACAGTCGTTAGTCAGTAATTATTTATGATAACATGGTTGTTTTACTATGTATCGTTACTTCAGAATATATGGTAAATATTAAATTAAAATAAAACGACATCAGTACTTAGAATATTTATTTAAATTTTAAAATAAAAAACTTAAAGAAAAATCAACAGAAACAAAAAAGCCTTCTTTATGGCCACAAAACTTAACTTAACAGTTTATAATGATCACAGAACTGATAATATCTAAACATTTAGTTAAAAAACCGGCCAAGTGCGTGTCGGGCCACGCGCCATAGGGTTCCGTAGTTACCTTATACCATACCATATTTAATACCACCTATCATTTTTCGTATGCAAAAATAACTTTGTTTTTCACAGTGTTGGTATGAATGACAAAGTTATATTTGCGGTTTTGGAAAATGTGCTATATCTCAAAAACTAATTACTATATCTCATTCAAACCAATTTTGGTTGAAAGTGTTTATTAAGATCTACAGCATATATTTTTTTTAGATTTTTCACTCTCTTATTTCAAAAGTTAAAGGGGGGGAGGGACACACATTTTACCACTTTGGCGATGTACATCTTTGAAACGGTTAACTTTGAGAAAAAGTTGTCTTAGGAACCTCAATGTCATTTTTAAAGACCTATCTATAGACACCCAACACGTGTTGGTTTGAAGAAAAAATTTTTTTTCAGTTTCAGTTCCATGTATGGGGAGCCCCCGCTTAATCTTTTATTTTTCTTATTTTTGTATTAAATTCGGTAAGCGGTTAACAGAATACATCTACTTACCAAGTTTCAACTGTGTAGTCTTAATACTTTCGGAATAAAGTAGCTGTGACATACGGACAGACAGACAGACAGACATGACGAATCTATAAGGGTTCCGTTTTTTGCCATTTAGGCTACGGAACCCTAATAAAAATCTGTGATTATAATTTAAATAAATGACACTTTTTAAGGAACTTAATATTTTTTAACGCACTGACGCTACGTCCCACAGACGTTACGAAGTGTATATTTACCTATTAGAAGCGCACTGCACGTCCGCTCACCCCCGCTGCGCGCAGGCCACTGGATCCTAGGAAGGTACAGGAAAGGACAAGTACTGTCAGCAAAGCTATGAGCTGAACACCTTAAGGTTCATTTCTAGATTGAGTAGTCTGTATTGTCTTGCATTCACCCAAAAGTCACAAAAGCATCTTTTGTATAAAAACAATGGAGGCAGGTAAAGACGAACTTTTAGTTCCAACCTTGCAAGCGATTTATTTTTAAACTTTGCTGACTGTACATGCGCGGACGATGTAAAAAGATATTATAATTTTAATTGCGCGCATACGTCTCTCAGACGTACGTCAGTGGTTGAGGGTTAAAATCCCTTGCACGCCGCGCCCGCTGTCACATACGTTTAGTTCGTGCAGGGGCGATACGCGCGCACACGAATTTTGTTGCAAACTGGTTAAGCGACGCTGTTGCCCATAGTACATTATAACTTGTTTTTACCAGGATAAATTTTTGGTGCCATAGTAAAAAAAGCTTTTAAAAAAAAACCTTCAAAAACCTAAAAATAAAAACAAAAACAGCTTCAAACAGCTCCAAAAACCAAGAAATAATATTGTTATCACTAATACGCATATAAATTTTAATAAAAAAAAACTTCTATTGAAGTCGGTTGGGATCGATGGAGGACAACTTTTTTTATCCTAAAATCCCCACCCTACTTCATTAGACCTTTTTTTTTTATTAAAATTGATAATTATGCGTATTGGAGATTTTAATATTACTTCTTGCCTTTTATTTGAAGCTGTTTTTGCTTTTATTTTTAGGTTTTTGAAGGTTTTTATTATTTTTTAAATAGCTTTTTTATATTTGCTTTTTTGTGGTAAGTGTGTAAAGTCTGTTCATCCTTACTTGTCCTATATGGTAAACAATCTTCACCCAACTCTTTATTGAAATAATCATTTATAAAATACAACAAATGATTTGCCACACATAGATTACGAAATCAATGGTTAATAAATTAACAACAATTTCATAAAGTTACTAACATATTTTTGAATAACGATTTAAGTTTAAAAGACGTATGACAACTGTCAAAAACTGTTTACTAAATAAGACAAGTAAGGATGGACAGAGTTTAAGCGTGGAATTTTTAATATACACGGTTTATTTTTAAGTATATCTAAAAATGAAATGGGGCTTTCAGACCACGTAAATGAACAACTTTTACTATGGGGCCAACCACGAAATCGCAAAAAAAAAACAGCTTATCCATTCATTATAGTTGAGTCGATGTTGTACTTTTCTATAAAAAACATAATAAAATACATATTTAAGGGGGGCTCCCATACAACAAACGTGATTTTTTTTGCCGTTTTTTGGTACGGAACCCTTCGTGCGCGACTTCGACTCGCACTTGTTAGGGTTCCGTAGCCTAAATGGCAAAAAACGGAACCCTTATAGTTTCGTCATGTCTGTCTGTCTGTCTGTCTGTCTGTCTGTCCGTATGTCACAGCCATTTTATTCCGAAAGTGTTAAGACTACACAGTTGAAACTTGGTAGGTAGATGTATTCTGTTAACCGCTTAACGAATTTAATACAAAAGTAAGAAAAATAAAAGATTAAGGGGGGGCTCCCCATACATGGAACTGAAACTGAAAAATTTTTTTTTCTTCAAACCAACACGTGTTGGGTGTCTATAGATAGGTCTTTAAAAATGACATTGAGGTTTCTAAGACAACTTTTTCTCAAAGTCAACCGTTTGAAAGATATTCACCGCCAAAGTGGTAAAATGTGTGTCCCCCCCCTTTAACTTTTGAAATAAGAGAGTGAACAATCTAAAAAAAAATGTGCTGTAGATCTTAATAAACACTTTCAACCAAAATTGGTTTGAACGCGATATAGTAATTAGTTTTTGAGATATAGCACATTTTCCAAAACCGCAAATATAACTTTGTCATTCATACCAACACTGTGAAAAACAAAGTTATTTTTGCAAACGAAAAATGATAGGTGGTATTTAATATGGTATGGTATAAGGTAACTACGGAACCCTATGGCGCGTGGCCCGACACGCACTTGGCCGGTTTTTTTTGTTTATTGCAAAAGATAAAGATAACGTCTTCTAATTAATTATTATGGACTGTGTAGTACCTACTGTGGTAGTACACTTGTAACTGTTAATAAAAATAATATCAATAATAAAAAATAAATTACGAAAAAAGGTATTTTATTTGAAAAAAGTATTTTGAAAATACGTATTTTGTATTTTGTATTTAAATACTTTTTTTGAAAACTATTTTGTATTTTTATTTGAAATACAAAAAATAGCCAAGTATTTGTATTTTATATTTAAATACTTTTAAGAAAGTATTTTGCACATCTTTGGGTACGAGTTTAGAAGTCCCAGCGCCGTTAAAAGTATGAGAGCAAAGTGAGGTATGTTGATAATTGCATTTATATTACAAAAGGTTTTAGGGTCAATTCATGCTGGGACCGAATCGAAACTGGCTGGCCAACTATGGGTCTCATAAGGAGGCTCAAGGTCACCCAGCGTTCAATGGAGAGAGCCATGCTCGGCGTTTCCCTGCGTGATCGAATCAGAAACAAGGAGATCCGCAGGAGAACTAAAGTAACCGACATCGCTCGAAGGATTGCTCAGCTGAAGTGGCAGTGGGCTGGGCACATAGCGAGAAGAACCGATGGCCGTTGGGGCGGAATGGTTATTGAATGGTGACCGCGCACCGGACGACGCTCCGTGGGTAGGCCCGCCACAAGGTGGACCGACGATCTTGTGAAGGTCGCGGGAAGCAGCTGGATGCGGGCAGCGCAGGACCGATCGTCGTGGAGATCCTTGGGGGAGGCCTGTACCCAGCAGTGGGTGTCGTGCGGCTGATATGATGATGATGATGACTACTCTACAGAGGTTGATCGGCCATTCTGATGTCAGGATGGACGGTCAACCTTAAGGCTGTATATCCGCATTTCAAAGAAATTTGCGTTTTCCCAATGAAGTTATCTAAAGAATGTAAGCATTACTATGATCTAAACTTTAGTTTAGGAAGCAAAATTATTAAATTAGTGCCGTATAGAGAAAAACATAATAAATTATCAGGTATTTTAAAACGAAGACAATCTGTTCAAGTGGAATTTCAGATTAGCTTGTCAGAGGTATTTTTCACAAACGTTTCAGCTGTAACAAATAAGAATACGATATTCATTTTTCCACTTATTGTTTGTATTATCAAGGAGGTCCCTATAGAGAAAAAATTTAAAAAAATGTTTTTAATCACAGAGAAATATTAAAAAATGCTCAAATCGGTACACTTTGACATGTTTTTTTACTGGTATTTGACAGAATCTAAAGTCATTTTAGGGTTCCGTACCCAAAGGGTAAAAACGGGACCCTATTACTAAGACTTCGCTGTCCGTCTGTCTGTCTGTCACCAGGCTGTATCTCATGAACCGTGATAGCTAGAAAGTTGAAATTTTCACAGATGATGTATTTCTGTTGCCGCTATAACAACAAATACTAAAAACAGAATAAAATTAATATTTAAGGGGGGCTCCCATACAACAAACGTGATTTTTTTGCCGTTTTTTGCTCGTTATTAATAACGACAACAGGCAGACAGTTGAAAATTTCACAGATGCTGTATTTTTGTTGCCGCTATAACAACAAATACTAAAAACAGAATAAAATTAATATTTAAGGGGGGCTCCCATACAACAAACGTGATTTTTTTGCCGTTTTTTGCTCGTTATTAATAACGACAACAGGCAGACAGTTGAAAATTTCACAGATGATGTATTTTTGTTGCCGCTATAACAACAAATACTAAAAACAGAATAAAATTTATATTTAAGGGGGGCTCCCATACAACAAACATATTTTTTTCCGGATTTTGGTACGGAACCCTACGTGCGCGAGTCCGACTCGCACTTGGCCGGTTTTATATTTTTCTCAGGAATAGGCTAGTCTCAGATGAATCTTGTTGCAACCGTGTGTTGTGTGTATGTGCGGTGTATGTGGTACAGGCGCGGTCCGAGGGTGGGGGGGGTCACAGGGGACATGACCCCCCCCAAAATCGTACACGTCACATAGAAAAAGCTTATAAAAATTTACAGAAAAGCAATTATTATTATTAGTAACCCCCCCCCCAAAATTTCAGGCTGCGACCGCGCCTGATGTGGTAGATGCCGCCACACATACATTTGCCATAGTACCTACTTATTATTCACCACAATAATAATGTGACCGCGCTATAATAACCACAGATAATAATGACGACGCTTCAATAAATTGTGACCACATTACTAATAGTAGGGCGGTAAAACAAGGTTTGAGGTTAGTTTTCGCACAAGTCGTCACAGAAATACGAAAATTTGGTATCGATGCATTCAGTACGATGCCCTGAACACAAATATATAAGATGACAAGCGCGAAAATGGTGGGGGTAGAAACTGTGACGTCATAAAGTTTTCAGTACCAAGAAATAATAAAAACATATCATGTGGTATACCAAATGAAAGGGCTTTGTGAGTAGATTACGAATATATAACACACTATAACATTTTCACTACTTGGTCTAACAAATTATGAGAAAACGTCGAAAGATTTCACGATTCCGGGTTGCCGTTGAACAGCTCCTGGACTGAAAACGACTGAATGGATTTCTGCAAAATACTTATCAAATTACTCTGAACATCCTCTATTCTGGTGTCCAAAGGTAATTGACCAAAGATATTTAAAAATAAGAAAGTTACATCAATTTTACTAACAGCATAATTTTCTAAGTTTTCCGTTTCCTATAATAGTCCAGTAGCTTCGGTAGTAAAATCGGTTTTGCTATCATTTTTTTATTTTTTCTTATTTTTTTCCGGGGTCATAGGATAGCTTTGCTCTTGTAATAGGCATATGTTATCTTAATCTATATATATAAAATTCAAAGTCCTGACTGACTGATTGACTGATATATCAACGCACAGCCCAAACCGCTGACTTGGAGACTTAAATTTTGCACATAAATACCTAATACAGTAAAGGCATCTACTAAGTAAGGATTTTGGAAATTCCATCCCAAAAGGGGGGTAAAATAAGGGATGAAAGTTTGTATGAAAGTCCGTCAGTTTCGAAGTAAGGATCTTCAAATTTTGTATTTAGGCTGACAATTGAAAATTAATATTTATGTGTGCCTGCGTTTTTGACGATTGCATCGCCGAAGCGGTGAAAAGGTGGATGAAATTGTATCTGAAAAGTCCTTCATTTTCAAAGTAAAACTCACTAAATTTATTATTTAGGCTTAGGGTTGGAAAGTAAAAATAAATATGCAAACACACATTTCATATTTTATTGAAAATCAAAGGGGTTAAAGGTAATAAATAAAATAAATATGAGATGAATAAACCTAAAAATCGATGGATGTCGTCATTGAGATTTGGAAAGTAAAAATAAATATGCAAACACAAATTTCATATTTTTTTGAAAATCAAAGGGGTTAAACGTAATAAATAAAATAAATATGAGATGAATAAACCTAAAAATCGATGGATGTCGTCATTGAGATTTAATGGGATGACGATTGCAATGATGACATTTATTTTGAAGTTCAACACGGTGGACATGATTCAACTTGTTAAGGGTTGAAATTTCATATGGAAAAGTAATGTTTGTAAAATAGACATTTCGACTTGAAACTTCGTAGGAGTATATACTTCTAAAATGGGACGGGGACGGGAAAGGGATAGGGGACGGGGAGGGGGACGGAGACGGAGGAGGGGGATGGATTGGGGACTTGGACATATCTATTCTGTGATATGGACGGGGGCGGGGATAGAAATGGGATACTAATATCTCTGGACCCTATTCTGAATATTATAAACTAGCTTCCAGCCGCAACTTTGTCCACGTGGATATTCGAGAAAATCCTTAGGGAACATTTAACTAGAATAAATAGTATTATATACATATTTCATCAAAATCCGATCAGCCGTTTTTACGTGTTTAGGTGGGTCCTAATTAATATTTGTACTAAAAAACCTGTTTTTCAGCATACAGCGCCTCTTACCTCAGAGAGCTCGGAGTAGGAAGGAAACATTATTCATAGGGCACAATAGTACAAAAAAAACATCTACTTCAGCCCATAGGTCAAAGATACCTGAAAATGCGGGGCAAATTAGAATGTCGTTTTATATATAACGGGTGTAACAAGACCTTCAACGAAGCCGAAGTCCACGAATTCCGCCCATCATCAGGATCATTTTTGTCTTTTAGACTATACCTGGGAAACCAATAGCTAAGAAGTTATTGAAGGTCAAGGTCAAACATTTTTTTTCAAAATTTTTATGTAATCTTATTTTATTCGTTATTGCCTACTTGTTTAATGAAACATTATCAAAATTTTATGTATTTCGTAACAAACAATGGCTTCAAAACGACGTCACTAGATGTATCTCATAAGCATGCACATAAACGCTGTCTTTCAACTTGGCTGCACGCAGTTGTGTAGCATATACTCGCAGGCGCGGTCTGTTGTACGCGTTACATTGCGTGATAAAGTATGCAATACTTTTTAACACCAAAAATGAAAATCGTTTCCCAGCAATAATTTTGAACAGAAATGGTCATGATGATGGGCAGAATACGTAGACCTCGGCTTCGTTGAAGTTCTTGTTACACCCGGTATATACTTAATTCACACATAATTACTACAAAAGAAAAGAACCTAGGTACTATGGGCAACAACGTCGCTTAACCAGTTTGCAATAAAATTCGTGTGCGCGCGTATCGCCCTTGCACGAACTAAACGTATGTGACAGCGGGCGCGGCGTGCAAGCGATTTTAACCTTAGCAGTAGTTAAGTGACGCTGTTGCCCATGGTACTGTGAGCAACAGCGTCGCTTAACCAGTTTGCAACAAAATTCGTGTGCGCGCGTATCGCCCCTGCACGAACTAAACGTATGTGACAGCGGGCGCGGCGTGCAAGCGATTTTAACCTTAGCAGTAGTTAAGTGACGCTGTTGCCCATGGTACTGTGAGCAACAGCGTCGCTTAACCAGTTTGCAACAAAATTCGTGTGCGCGCGTATCGCCCCTGCACGAACTAAACGTATGTGACAGCTTGCGCGGCGTGCAAGTGATTTTAACCTTAGCAGTGGTTAAGCGACGCTGTTGCCCATGGTACATCTGTTTGTTTTGCATCTCAGGTACACTCCACATCTGTTATAAACTTACCTAATATTTTCATCTAGTGAGAAAGTTTGCAGTTTATAATATTTTAATTTTTGCAGTCTCACATATCCGATTTCGTTTTTGACATAATACCCAGATGCACCACTGAGCAAGTAATTTACTACGTAGACGCACTATAACCGCCGATTCTGCTGTTTTACCGACGGCACAATACGCCATTTATTAGTTATAATTGCGAATTGCTTCGATAGCTCTCACTGTGACAGAGTGGCATGAAGTTTAAACTTATTTTAGGCTTTGGGCTAAAGTAGCACCCTAGGCCTAATGTACCTTGATGGTACGGTACTCCACTCTAGCTGACACTTTAGTTTATAAAAGGTATTTAAAAATATGAAAATTACATAAATATTAAAAACAGTGTAATTTCCTATTTTACATCAATTACAAATATTATCCTCATATAGGGTTACATACTTGTCCCATTTTTTTACTACAAACATTTATTATTGAATATTTAGATTTTAGGCATTCACAATGCTATTTTTATATTAAGATAATGAATATACCTATAAACAAAAATATTATAAAAAAAGTTATTGTAAGTAAATTCTAATATTATCTGGGTTCTTAGCAGATTACATTTTAATAGAATTATGTATAACCGGCTTAAAATGATCAAATTCTGTATAATTTTAGGCTTTAACAATGTTGGCACTTACATATTTCCGAAAAATCTGGATATAGAAAAAAATTATAAATTCTGTAAGAATAAAAACGTCTTAATTTGGCTTCCAATTACGGCACTTGCAATGTTGAATAGTCTTTTATATCAATTTTGGGTCAATGGGTCTTTTTCGGTAAATAAATACCACATAATAAATACCTATTTACCCATACATTTTGTTATGAACGTCTACTGTCTTAGGAACAAGCGTACGCAGCGACATCTACAATTAGCTTTGCGTTGCAACCCCATTGTCCTACCTATTTAAAATGTATTGTAAGCTTTTTGACTCGACGCCTTAATGCGGGGGTAGCTTTAGTATGTCATGCTCACTTTAAACATTTCTGCGGTGGTGTCGTGTGAGGCGGGTCGTTACGTTCTCTTAAATATGGTTGAGCGAAACGATGGCTGGTTCAAGCGTCATGCTCGTGAACGGGTGCTGCCAGTGGGAATGGGTCTGCTTCTGTCTGCTTGTACTAAGGGCGTCGCATATTTTTTTTCTTCATGTTTAATATTATCAATCTGTATGGCACTTCTTACTCAAAACATAAAATTAATAGCTAATCCTTGTTTTGGTTTCTCACTTTTTTTATTGCTAATGACTAAAATCATTATTTTTCTTTCGTAATATTTTTTCGTATTTTTTCGTCTATAGTTTTGTAAGTAAAGGCCTATGAAAAGCTTTTGGATATTAGTTTTCAATTCAGTCACAGAATACATAATAGTACAAGTACAGAAGATCCACTCGGCAAAGTCATTTAAATAAATAGCGACTCTATCCCGAACACAATAAAGTGCAATTCAGGTCGCACACCGCTCCCACCCTACAGTTATATTCACTTAGAAGTTGCCTCTCTTTCTATCGCGTAGCTCTTATCTCTTCTAACGACTTTAGGGTTTGTTCTTTTAAATAATAAATAAATAATAGGTACTTAATGTACTTAAATACATTTCAAAAAACCTAGGCTAGGTACAATCGACGCCACATCAGACTATACATGCTGACTTTGAGGAAATTTGCTTTCTTACGAAATAACATTGTCATTAATAATTAACTTTATTACAAAAGTAGGTGAGTAAGTACCTACCTAATCTATAAATTATTATTTCAATAAATACCTAGTTGGGTGAAGATTGTTTAGCAAATAAGGCAAGTAAGTACCTAAGAATAAACGGATACTAAATAATATCTAGGTAGTAGACAAGCACTTTTTACGTTTCGATGTCATTTGGAACTTTTGGAAGTGTGAAAAACGTGAGGTTCGGATATATTGGTATTAAGATGAACGCGGCGAGTGAGTGTATATAGAAATCGAACTGCTAACAGCCAGCCAACGGCGGCAGCCCTCTGAAATTAGTCCGTCCGGACGGATCCGCTGCCTACTTGTAGCTTCGTACTTAAAGCGCGGAGTGCGCCTAGCCTGATTCAGTGCCTTAGGATGGGTAGCCTAAGTATGTCATGCTCTCTTTAATCATTTCTGCGGTGGTGTCGTGTGGGGCGGGTCGTTACGTTCCCTCAAATATGGTTGAGCGAAGCGATGGCTGGTCCATGCGTCATGCTCGTGAACGGGTGCTGCCAGTGGGAATGGGTCTGCTTCTACCTATCTTAACGCATATTGAATTGTAAGAATTGCGTTTTTATTTTTATGTCTTGTATCAAGTGTTTTTTGGTTAGAGTAGCAGACGGAGTGATTCTAAACTAGTTGAAAGTTATTTACTCTCACGATTACCTATCTGAATGTAGTAGATATTTAATTTTAACCTACCTACCCATTGTGTGCAAACTTTTGTTAATTATTGTGATGGAAAATGACCTCACTTTAAACTTAAATGTTAAGTTTAATGAAAGTTAAATTTAATGTAATTTAAAACTATGGGTGTAATTGAGCCTGAAATAAATGCATTTTATTTATTTATTTAAACGTGGAGCTCATTTTTCAATGTTGACGACTCTGTATGAAATATACAGGGAGAAAAAAGCAGCCCTTGACGAGTTTCTTGCCGGTTCTTCTCGTTACAAGGTCTCCCGCTTAGGGTTTGCGAACCGACGGCGTAGCTTCTGTGACATTCACAAGTGCTTGTAACAGCCTAGACTGAATAAATTATTTTTGAATTTTGATTTTTTTGAATTCATTTCCGATTAAAATCTAGAAACAACCGGTGAACAATTAAGTAAATGAAGATCTCATTAAGACCTTTCATTTCATCAAACCATCAGTCTAGGATGAATACTTTCCGAGATATTGCTGATTTAAATTTGACAGCTGTTATTTATAATGAAGATCTCAGTAAGAACTTTCATTGCTTCAAAGACACCATCAGTCTAGGGTGAGTACTTTCCGAGATATTTCTGTTTTAAATTTGACAACTGTCATTTATAATGAAGATCTCAGTAAGAACTTTCATTGCTTCAAAGACACCATCAGTCTAGGTTGAGTACTTTCCGAGATATTGCTGTTTTAAATCAGCGGTCATTTATAATGAAGATCTCAGTAAGAACTTTCATTGCTTCAAAGACCCCATCATTCTAGGATGTGTATTTTTCGAGATAGTGGGTGCATTCTGCCAGATTAATCTCTGAGTCATCGATCGCGGTTCGCCATAGAGTAAATTTTAACCATGGAAAGTAATTTGTATGGATTGTTCAATATTTTACTTTCCATGGTTGAAATGTACTCTACGGCGATCGATAACCGCCTCTGTGGTCTAGTGGTTCGCCCACCCGTGTAAGACGCAGAGGTCCCGGGTTCGATTCCCGGGGGGTACAATTTGTACTCGGTTTGGTTGGTGGTAGGGCTTTTTCAAGTCCGCCTGGCTTGCTACCACCATCTTACCTAAGTCTGACACCATAATAACAATAGGGTATTTAACAACATTGAAAATATACTACAAATTGTGGTCATCCTAACAGATATTGGCATAAAAAAAACATATTTAACTATTATACAGACTAAATTAAGTCTATTAATTGATTAATTTCACCTAGAAAAATGGAATAATTTTTGTTTTTTTTCTGTGCCGACAACGCTCTAAGATGACTGATGACGTCACTTGCCTGTAAATAAATATGGCTTCAGGCGTTTGACACGACCATAGACTAAGGATCCGCGATTGATGGCTGTCAAATGGCTAAGGATATGGCAATGTTTACAGGCTAGTGACGTCAACAAGGCACGTGTCCAGCGCCATAGCGTTTTTGGCGCGGTTTTAAAATTTTAAACTTTAACACTGTTTTTTTAATGAAATACATTGATTTTTCCTGAAATATCAATGTGGTGCGCTTATTACGTAATAAGGAATAATTTAAAATGGTTTTCCAAAATTAGTCAAATAGTCTATTTAAAAATTGTTGTGTTCCGGCAGTTAGAGGTAAGATAGCCAGTATTCCGGGTGTAGTGCGCTTCCACCTTCGGCCTTATCGTCATTTAACATTAGGTGAGATGAAGGCCAAGCACTATCCCGTTGTGTATAAAAAAAATAAATAAATAAATAAATAACTCAGAGATTTGTCTGGCAGAATGCACCCATTCCAATTTCAAGTTTGACAGCTGTTGTCTGAAATGAAGGCCTTTCATTTCTTTAAAGACACCATCAGTCTAGGATGAGTACTTTCTGAGATATTGTTATTTTAAGTTTAACAGCTGTCATATGAAATGAAGATCTTACCAAGATCTTTCTTTTTTTTCAAAGATACCATCAGTCTAGGATAAGTACTTTCCGAGATATTGCAGTTTTAAGTTTGACAGCTGTCATCTGAAGGGAATCTTACTAAGACCTTTCTTTCTTCTAGGCACTATCAGTCTAGGATGAGCACTTTCTGAGATATTACTGCTTTAGGTTTGACAGCTGTCATCTGTAATGAAGATCTCACCAAGACCTTCCTTTTCTTCAAAGAAACCATCAGTCTAGGATGTGCACTTTCCGAGATATTGCCGTTTTAAATTTGACAGCAGTCATCTGAAATGAAGATCCTACTAAGACGTTTAGTTTCTTCAAAGACACCAGCAGTCTAGCATAAGTACTTTCCGAGATATTGCCGTTTTAAATTTGACAGCTGTCATCTGGAATGAAGATCTCTACATGAATTTTATTTCTTCAAAGTCGTCATCTATGAATCTCGGATACTTACGCCCGTATTAAAGAACAACACCCAAACCCGTGATCATGCAGTATGCCGCGGGATGCCGCAGGACCCTTTAGTATGTTACGACGTGCTATGTCGCGTGGTGCCAGGCCATGCTGTTGTGGCCGCAGGATACCACACGATGATTCGGTACGCCCTAAGCGTGCCATGCCACCCCATGCTGCGCCATGCCGTCAGTGAGCGCAGGCCATGATTATATTGTTACCTAGGTTACGCCGTTGATTACATAGACGACAGTGATGCCGGCGCCGTGTGTCACTGTAGTAGAGCTCTCTATGATATGAAGAATGTACTGTTACAAAGGTCAACCCTGCTGGTTTTTGTGGATCTCTGAATGCGAAAATAGGTTGATCTCCTTATGACAAGAAAAATATACTGTGACAAAGTTCAACCTCGCTGGTTTCAATGGATCTCTGAAGCATACAAATTTTGTACTGTATTAAAGGTCTTTGTTGCTGGTTTACTACTTGTTGGTCACTTTCGATTTTTTTTTATTTAATATTGGATTCCGAGATATACACTGCCACTATTTAAAGTTTCGTTTCGTCAAAATCCGTTCAGTGTTTTTGCGTGATGAGAATTCAGTCAGACAGACAGACAAGATTTTTTTTAACGGTTCTAACATGTTCAGTTAACGTACCGATTTTAAATCGCTCTGGTTGTTTTTTTTTCGAATATATTCAATTTACAGACTTTTTTGCGTTTACGATTTTATTGAAGGTATAGATCAGCGGTTCCCGAATTCTTTTGGCTACGGAACCCTTTTTGGTTCACAATTTTTGGGCGGAACCCTAGCTCAAGTAAGAAGTAAACTAACCAGGATTGTCACCTTCCGGAACAGATAATCCAGGACACGGTTGTAAAAAATCTTTGGGTCTATTTTCTAACTGAATGTACGTTGAAATCATTAAAACTGGCAGTAAAACCACTTTAGAGTCTGGTAACTGGTAAAGGAAGGACATTATGAATGTAGGTGAATGTTTGTAATTAAAATACTCAAAATCAATGGAAACAAACGGGCGGGTCAGCAAAGTAAGAGTTAAATAAAAAAAAGGAGAACTACCTACCTAAGTGAAGGGAAAAAAAAGACTTTTGATTTAATGTTTTAGGTATTTTTGGACGCTGTTTTAGGACTCTGTTTCCATGCATATTTTCTATTACTACGGGCCTCTCTCATTATTTCTGCTTCATTTTTATATTTACTTACGAATTCCGAACAAGATGCGTTTTTTGCAATTCTGCTTTCGTTTAATCTACAGAGCAACGATCTGACATTAGAACATTTAAGGTAAGAGGTACAACGCAAAATAAGGCATTTAACTCGTTGTCATAACGAACACTTTGACGTTGTTATGAACACTTTGATTTTGATCGCGTGTTATCATCAGAAATTTGGACAAAACTAATGGATCGTTGGGACGCGGGACAATATCATCGAAATCGGGACTGGCTTTATACTTAAACTCTTAAATTTTCGCGGAACCCCTGAGAGCCTCTCACGGAACCCCAGGGTTCTGCGGAACCCTATTCGGGAACCGCTGGTATAGATTATATTACTATCAAAATGTTGTACCTAGTAAGTATAATAAATTATTGCAAATGGAGTCTCCTTTGCTTTCCTGACATTTATTTTAATTTTTAGGACATTTGTTTTTCAATGTTCCGATTTTATCCAAAATAATTTTCCACACAGTTTTCGAGGTCGCAATTTTAATCTATTATTAATAGCTCATCTGATGCACAAAAATTCAAAACTCCTCGTATTATTTCCAAATAGAGTGAATTTTACCGACTTGACTACTGGACTATTATAGGAATCAGAACTTAGAAATAACAGAAAATTATGCTGTTAGTAAAATTGATGTAACTTTCTTATTTTTAAATATCTTTGGTCAATTACCTTTGGACACCAGAATAGAGGATGTTCGGAGTAATTTGATAAGTATTTTGCAGAAATCCATTCAGTCGTTTTCAGTCCAGAGCTGTTCAACGGCAACCCGGAATCGTGAAATCTTTCGACGTTTTCTCATAATTTGTTAGACCAAGTAGTGAAAATGTTATAGTGTGTTATATTTTCGTAATCTACTCACAAAGCCCTTTCATTTGGTATACCTACCACATGATATGTTTTTATTATTTCTTGGTACTGAAAACTTTATGACGTCACAGTTTCTACCCCCACCATTTTCGCGCTTGTCATCTTATATATTTGTGATCAGGGCATCGTACTGAATGCATCGATACCAAATTTTCGTATTTCCGTGATGACTTGTGCGAAAAGTGTTTTCTAAGCGTCTTTTCTCAGATTACCGCCGCTCTATAAAGGGTAAGTAAGTTGTTTTCGAAAAAGAAGAAAGGATTCCCTTATTTTTTTTTCTTTATTGTAATTAATAGTTATTCCGTGTTTCTATTTAACATTTCAAATAAAACAAAGTAGGTAATATTACATCTGCATTTTTATTAAACCAAAACCGAATTACATAACATATAAGAAAAAATTATATTATGTATGCGCTAAAAGCTAGAGCTATATGTAATTAATACGCTATCATTATTTACAGATTTTACAATCATTTCGGTTCGTTTCTGGCAACACTCAAAATATAGTTCTTCTTTTCATTTATTGAACAAAAATGGTGAATTAAAAAAAAAACGAAGCCAGGTAATTAATTTTTATATAAATCGTTGCAATATATTTTTTTCGATAATACTATTATATTAATAAATTCTCGAATAGGTACGTCGAAAAAAGTTATAAGTTATCATTTTTTTTACTGAAAAGAACGAAAGAGATAATAAACTTTATATTATTTATATAAATTACAGAATAAAATAAAATACAATTTTAAGAGATTTTAGCATTCACAATGCTATTTTTTTATACTTGTAATATTAAATAACATACAATCTAGGTACCTACTAAAAAAAATCGAATCGATTTTCGAAAGCGGGTTCGACTCCCGCCCGAGTCGATTTTTTTCTAGTATATTAAGTATTTATAATATTTTAATATAGTTTTGAGAGTGCTTCAGAAACGAACCACCTTACATTAATCAGCTGTTAAAATGTTTTTTTTACATATATTTTTATATCTAGGTCGAACACATTTCTTATATTATTCACATATTAAAAAAACAACTGATTGAAAAGCTTTAAGCCTTTAAGGTAACTAATATAGGATTTCGTGAAGATATTAAGGCCAACACAGACTTGATTCATGTAGCAGATATATGCTACATTATAAGACCAAATTAAATTGTATACAAGTTTTGCATGTTTACAATGGGATGTGTCGTGTCTCCTTTTTGGTTATTTCGATATTTTTGATAAAATACTTTAGATATTCTTAAATATTTGGGCGTATCAACAATGGGCTTAGTAGCAAAAGGACCTTTTCGCAAAATGCCCTGCAGTCGCATATTGCCTTATGCTCTCAAAATGCCCTATTCTCCTTTGGACTCATTCGCAGAAAGACTTATTCTCAGAATGACCTATTCTCAAAATGCCTCATTTTTCTCTAAGTAAACACGTTAGTGAAACCACAGTTTAACTCCATGAAACTATGCCTGTATACACATACACATACCACAGTAATTTCCTGTGTCTCTAATTTAGTCAATATTTTTTTATATTTCTTATCAAATATGATATCTATAGCGGAGCTGACGGATTAAAATGTAATAAAAATGTATTTTTACTCATGATACATGATAATTACCAATCATTTGCTGTTAACATTAAAGCTGGCAGGTATTAATAAAATGTGTCCTTTTGAGAATAGGTCATTGCGCGAATAAGGCATTATGCGAATGTGTCTTTTCGAGAATGAGGTATTATGCGAATAGGTCCTTTCGAGAACAAGTCATTCCGAGAATGTGTCCTTTTTTTGGCCGTGTGGCATTTTGCGAATAGGTCCTTTTGCTACTAAGCCCAACAATTAATGATGCAGACAATACAAAAAAATCAACGTCTGTGTTGGCTTTACACACATTAATCGAACATAAAAAAATGCTTTTATAATTACCTGGCAACACAATATTTTAAATGTATGTATGAACTATTATATTAAAACCTTTTTTCAATACATTGTGTAAATATATGAAGGGAGAAAGTATTCTTTAGTCGTTATTAAAAAAATATTTGACTTTTAATAATAGTTAATTTATTTACACACAGTATTATTAACAAACGCAGCTTAACATAAATTTAACAATTATATATCACAAATAAGAATAAAATATAATGTGATGGTTTGGATATAAACAAAATGGGTAAATAATACAGATATTTTTTTACTTTTTTACACACAAGTCGTTGCGTTGGCAAGAAAAAAGTATTAAGATACTTTTTTGGCGGACATTTTTAAGAGGTTGGCCCGTCCGCCATTTTTTCCATTTATCTGGCATATGTGAGTTTCCAGAGGCGGAAACAGAAGCACAGAGAATTTATCTATTTTTTTTACTTTTATTCAATAAGCGGTAAAGGGGTTTGAATATTTTGGCATACCTAATGTCCGCCATTTTGTTTTTTTTTTTCAAAATAGCGGACACGCATGAAACCTGTGTAAATCGATAGCTAGTAGCAATACGAACAAGAATTGTCAACGACATAATCGCCTAAAACGTCACGTTTTCGCGTTGTAAGCTATTAAAGTTGAACTGGTGGCGACACCACTGGGTAGATTAAAGCTAAAATAAAACAGTTTGAAAAAAAAAGTCATTTTAATAGGCTTTAGTAGGTATTAAAAGATTTTTTAATATGTGTTACCGGTTCAACTCGGTCTTGTGATAATATAACTCACCTATCGTGGGCGTGTCTCCGCAAATGAATGACGCGATTAGCCAACGAGGTAAGGAAAGGGTTCTAGTTTTGACCTTGACACTTAATCCAGAGTATTCCAGACTTGGATGGCCGTAAAACAATATTTTAAAGCCCATACATACGTTTTGTTTAGCTTCAAATCTACCCTGTTGTGTTGCCACCAGTACAACTTTAATAGCTTACAACTCGAAAACGTGACGTTTTAGGCGATTATGTCGTTAACAATTCTTGTTCGTATTGGTACTAGCTATCGATTTACACAGGTTTCATTCGTGTCCGCTATTTTGAAAAAAAACAAAACAAAATGTCGGAAATTAAGTATGCCACCCTCCATACTAGGATATTCCAACCCATTTACATTTAAAAGACTTGCAACCCAAATTCAGCAACTTTTCTCACTCAATTCATCGTATATTCTGTGCGGTAGAAAGAGATAGAGAAAATGTAATGTAATGACCGTTTGAATCAAGTCTAGCCTAAAATGTTTAAATAAACTGTACATATATATAAACTTTCACAAAAACATACAACATACAAGTAGGTATATATTATACAAAACAGGAAATAAGCGCTAATTTTAAATATAAATTTAGGTATATCGCTTTAAACATTATATAGATCATCATATTTTATGCTAGAAAACATCTATGCTAGATAACTAACAAAATATCTCAAAACCATTTTTAGAGTTGATCATATTGAACAACTTTTTGTATGGAAACAACCACTTTAAAGCTGTTTTATACAAAACTAGAGGCTGCCCGCGACTTTGTCTGCGTGAACGGTTTTTTCTCTATTCCTCGGGAACAGTTCCTCTTTTCTGGATGAAAGGTACACTATGTCCTTCTCTGTACCCCTGACAACGTGTATGCAAAATTTCATGATGATCAGTTGAGTAGTTAAAAGGACGTAAAATCGTATCAACACACTTTCACATTTATAATACATACATATTACATAGTAAGGAAGTAAGGATTTTATTAGAACTCTGGTATAAAGAACAATTGAAACATTTTTCGCGATTTCAAGGTTGTTTTCGTACAAAAACTTGTTTATAACAATCAACTCGATGAAATGGTTTTCAGATTTTGTGTTAGCAAAAAATGTATAAATGACGCTGACTTCAGTTATTTATAGTTAATAGTACAGTAGCCCGTAGAACATTTAAATCACCAAAAAGGTTACCGTTTGCCGTTGTGATATAGTTATTTATTACGAAATTATAGATACCTTAACCCAAGTTTTACAGATCGCAACCCGCCGTAACCTATATTTTTGTGTATCTCCAAAATTTATATCTTTTTTATTTTTCGAAGTTTACCACATAGTTTAGCTATTGTCGTGTTCAACAGCTTGGTTTGATTGCCACAGATAAAAGTAAGACCATAAAAAGTAGCCATACACACACAGATTTAAGACCTGATGAAAATGGTTGGATTTTATCTGGTCTTAAATCTGTGTATGATCACTTTCCATAGTCTTACTATTATTAGTGGCAATCAAACAAAGCTGTAGAACACGACAATAGCTAAACCATGTGGTAAACCTTGAAAAATTAAAAAAATATCAATTTTGGAGATACACAAAAATATAGGTTACGGCGGGTTGCGATCTGTAAAACTTGGGTAAAAGTATCTATAATTTCGTAATAAATAACTATATCACAACGGCAAACGGTAACCTTTTTGGTGATTTAAATGTTCTACGGGCTACTGTACTATAAGTATTTTAATTAAAATACAAAACAGAACAACTATAAAGTTAGGTAGGATCAAAAATTCAGTATGACATTTTTTCTGACACATGTCACAACGTGTGATCCAACCTTAAGATTTAGAAAAAAATTGTATTCGAGAATTTAACTCAACTTAGGCATTTTATAAAAAAAAATAAGCATCCGTGTAGCAAAAACGTATAAACTATGATTAAATCAACATTGTGCTTTTTACCTTTTATATTTATTAAGAAACATTTAAGTCTGATTGATAAAACAATTGATTTAACAACATTTTTAAGAAACTAATTTTGGAAATATCATTTTAAAAAAATGCATCTACTCTCCGCCAATATTTTTTAATCTTATTTATGACTCATTCATGACGATTACTTTTTTTATACATTTTTTTCAGTCTCATATAAGACACGCTAGGCACTTAGAATCCCCTAAGTTTCATTTATGTTTTTCTATCCACAGTGAGAGAAAGGTCTACTTAACATTTATTGCCTGGATATTTATCTACCACAACGGGTCAATGTTTGGCCTTCACCTCACCTGATGTTAAGTGACGATAAGGCCGAAGGTGGAAGCGCACTACATCCGGAATCCTCACCACTGAGGAACTGGCTATCTTACCTCTAACTGCCGGAACACAACAATTTTCAAATTGTTGTTATGGCGTTAGACTTTGGTCGAAGCTAGCCAGGAAGCTTGAAACAAGCTCTGAACTGAACTGATCCATATTAAACCTATCTCCTGAACTGAACTGATCCATAGTAAGCAACTGAACTGATCCATAGTAGACCAATCCCCTGAACTGAACTAATCCATAGTAAATCTATCTCTTGAACTGAACTAATCCATAGGAAATCTATCTTTTGAACTGAACTGATCCATAGTAAACTTATCTCCTGAACTGAACAGGGGCCGTACCGGCTAACGCATCGATTATTGAAAAGTCTGCCGAGTTTCAACTTAAAACAGAAAAATCAAGGTAAGGAATTTCGTCTTGTACTTTCTGTTGACGTAATTTGGAAGATATCGATGTTCGTGTGACATCATGAATTGGGGTTCGCCATTTTGGCCCAATTGGGGCTCGATTTATCTGTTTTAATTTGAAACCCGACAGACTTTTCGATAATCGATTCGTTAACCGGTACGGCCCCTGATCCATAGTAGAACTGAACTAATCCATAGTAAACCTATCTCTGAACTGAACTATTCCATAGTAGACCTATCTCATGAACTGAACTGATCCATAGTAAACTTATCTCCTGAACTGATCCATAGTAGACCTATCTCATGAACTGAACTGATCCATAGTAAACTTATCTCCTGAACTGAACTGATCTATAGTAGACCTATCTCATGAACTGAACTGATCCATAGTAAACCTATTTCTAACTGAGGATAGATTATTGGTATAGGCCGTTAGTATTTCATTATAAATTCAACATACCAACCAGGCATTGTAATTTTCGTTGCTTTATCAATTTTTTACTTTATTTTATTTTCCTTGTTAAAGTTTATTTTTTACTACAGCTTTTGCCAGTTTTTTTGTCAAATCCGGTCTTATTTCTTTACCGTATTGTTCATAAAGAACTAAAATGCTTTGAAAACCTATTTTAGTTGTATTTTTTTCGGTCAAACTCAATTCATTATACGAAACAAAAATACAAAATTGCTTTTTAACTAAAATGGGTTTATTTGAGTTTTTTTTATGAATAAAACGGTTAACCTATTACTAAATAAAATAGTGTTTATGCAGTGTGCAGTAACGTTAATTCCAACAGAAATGAAATCCAAATGACTTAAAAAATCTTAAATTTTATCAAGGTACTGTCCTAGGCAAACATAATGACACTTTTTCGACGGAGTGGGGATAAGTTTGCGCATGATGTGCACTTGCGAGCGACCAATAGCGCGCGCCCCTCTCCCGCCGCCCGCGCCCCTCACCGCTACGCATACACAAAATACGCGTTCCGCGCAATCCCCACCCGATTTCAAGATGTTTGCCTACTGTAAGTATTAGAAAAATTTAATAATAATTTCTACATTGATTTAAGCAGAGCGGTCGCAGCATTGCTAGCTACGAACTAACTACTTAAACTATTATAGATTTAATTTTAAACTAACGTGTTTGCAAGTATAGATAGACAATACAATTATATTGTTGATGAAAAAGAGCAGAAACAAATATTTACTAGTATAATGGTAACGTTTTTGCTATGTACAAATTATAAGGATTTTTTTATAAAATTAACAACAAAAAATATATTTATTTCGTAGATATTTCACATTTTTTTAAGTATAAAATAAAATTGCACATGCGTTTTTTACCAAGAATTAATTCGTTTTTAAGCATATTTTTTAAATCTTTATACATTTTGCAATTAAATTAAAATAAATATAAATTCTGGAAATATTTCTACAAAGAATGTCGTATCACAGATGTGTAGGCAAGCCCTAATAGTACCTAGGATTGAAGAGTGGTGGATAAAAATAGTGCTGTCTCTCTTTCACTTATAAAAACGTCGACTGTAAAAGAGATAGTCACTATTAATATTAGGACTAGTTAGTATTAATTTGTGAGAATCCGGGGTAGGATTCTGAGCATTTCAATGAATTATTTGGGTGGTCTAAACAAGCATCATTGTATAACATTTTATTGAAACAAAATAAAATTTGTCTATTTTATAAAATATCGGCGTATCTTTTGATATCGGAAACATATTTGTAATAGGTAATGTTTAAAGATAATGTATTTATTCATTAAATAATCTTATCTTATGATTTGGAAAGTTCGAAATTTACGTTGCATACAATCTTGCATTATCTTGAGATTTGGGAAATGAATCATTATTATGCAATATACAACGTTTGTCTTCTTAGACCTCCTGCTCCCTACTCAATGGCCAACATTCTATTAAAGCTTAAATATGAGCAATAGACAATGGGGAATGTCCGAAAAAAATCAAATTGGCTGAATATTTTTTCATAGGTAGGAATAAGCTCCCCTAGTAATAGAAAAAAAATTCAGAATTTTTGGTTGAGTGAAAAATTTTTAAAAAATTAAAGTCTTTTCGACTTCACAAATGTAGGAAAGTAACAGCAGAATGGAGATTATACCTTTGCCACCACCTGCCACTATGATAACAAGAATTAAAAAAAAAGTTTTGACGTTTTGTGTTGAAATTTTTTTTTAATACCATGTTGTGGTTGTGGCAGGTGATGGCAAATCTCCATTCTGCTGTTACTTTCCCATATTTGTGAAGTCAAAGAGACTTTAATTTTTTTTAAATTTTTCACGCAACCGAAAATTCTGAATTTTTTTCCTATTACTAAAGGAGCTTATTCCTACCTACCTATAAAAAAATAATCAGCCAATTTGATTTTTTTCAGACATTCCCCACTACCCCACATGTACCAAACTTATATAAATCACAGACTTTGATGTATTGTATGGAATTGACAAGCTAAAGGCATGGTTTTTTATAGTTTATTGCTTTAAAGTTTTAATAGTAGGTGTAGCGTTCAAACGCATAGAACGATATCTATTTGAGTAGGGAACAGATTATCGCGAATTCGATTAGATTTAAACGATTCAGATTTTGTTCCAAACTTGAAAGACATCATTAAACCCATATTCGATGAAACATTGAAAATATCAGAATCTAAAATCAAATAAATATTTTATATGTATTTGTCAAGTGCTTGATAAACCTTCACTTCTTAATTTAGTTGTAAATTCACTTTTTTCAGGAACCGTATCAAGTTTCGTTGAATTTAACTGAGATTTGTTGAGTTTATATTTCTTTATAATTCCATTAAGTCTGAGATTTTTCAATTTATCATTAACGATTGTGTCATTATTTGGAGCATTGTTATTTCCACTATCATTAATTTGCTTCTGCTCTTTATCATTATTAGGAACATTATGTTCACTATCATTAATTTGCTTTTGGTCTTTATCATTGAGAACAATATCAGATGATACATTACCGTTATTCAGATATTCTTCTTTCAATCTTTCAGCTTCTTCCTTTAATCTCTCTTCTTCTTGTCTCTTCTCTTCTTTGATTCTTTCTTCTCTCTCTTTCTTCTCCGCTAGTTCTTTCCTTCTCTGAGCATTCCACCAAGGCATGAAGCGTTGAAACATAACACGCGACCGATGTTGGGGTTTTAACACCCATGAAACAGCCATATCGACATCGGCAATTCTGTAATAAGATAAAACCTTTTTTCACTTCTCATGCTCGTAAAGTTCGTCTTTATGTTGGGTGTAGGCTGCATAAAATCGCTTTTTATGCTCTAGTGCATAAAGTAAAATCTTCGTCTAAGTCTCAGACTATAAGACAAAGGTCGCCAGGAAAACAGCCACACACGCAATTTTACTTCGTTAAATTAACTTCATATTTCATTGTTTCTTCATTTTTTGTTGTGTTATACTTAATACTTTTTTATTTTTGATAATGGGTATCAATTTTATTGAAAGACCTTGATAAAAAATTTTTTTTTTTCAATTTTTGGATATGGGTATCAAATGAAAGGCCTTGATGAGCACATTCCAAAATTATATTTTTTTATAAAAAAAAGAGTTTTTTTTTCAATTTTTGAATATGGGTATCAAATGGAAGGCCTTGATGAGCACATTCCAAAATTATATTTTTTTAATAAAAAAGTGAGTTTTTTTTTTTAATTTTTGAATATGGGTATCAAATGAAAGGCCTTGATGAGCACATTCCAAAAATAGATATTTTGTCACAAAAAATTAAGAAAAAACATTTTTTTTTTTCAATTTTTGAATATGGGTATCAAATGAAAGGTCTTGATGAGGACATTCCAAAAAGATATATTTTGTCACAAAAAGTTAAGAAAAAAAAATTTTTTTTTTCAATTTTTGGATATGGGTATCGAATGAAAGGTCTTGATGAGCACATTCCAAAAATATAGAATTTGTCACTAAAATTTAAGAATTTTTTTTTTAGATTTTACATTATTGTTGTTTAATTTCCTCACAATCGAAGTGAAAAGCAGAGTGTATAACTCGTACATAAAACCCATTTTACCCTCGACTTGACTATCCACCCTCGCCTGCGGCTCGGGTGGATATATACGTCTCGGGTAAAATGATGCGTTTTATGCACTTGTTGTACAATCTACTATATTAAAAGAAAGGAAATTAAAAAGGGATTGTATTTTTTACTTTACTTTTGAACATCCTAGAGATGAGGAAGTAAGACATGATATTTTACGTTTTATTTAATTGTTACATAGGAGTTAGTATTTCAAAAGACTTAAGGGTCCATAATAGGAAAACATGGCGGGGGCCATTTTTTATATGGAAAACGTAAAGTTAGCAGCTACTTAGAAAATCATACGACAAGCCAAAGAGATTCTCTAGTAGCTACAAGTATTAAATTGCGTATAAACCTCACAGATGATTGTAAAAAAATCTGAATAACATCAAAAGTGCTTGCGTAGGGTCATATTTTTGGCGTAAATAATAGCAAAACGACGGCGAAGTACCAATAACTCTTAACTGACATTTTTTCGAGCAATAAATTTTCTTAAGGTTTTGAATTCAAAGGCATCATTCGCATTCAAAACTTTAATTGCTTGAAAAAATGTCAGTTGGAGGTATTGGTACTTCGCCGTCGAAAAACGTATTGAATTCTATATCAAAATACACGTTAACGTACTGTGGGGGGGGGGGGGGGACCGACTTAACACTTTCTGAACACTAACGCACCTCTTTTTAAATCTGTCCCGGTCCATCGCACACCGCTCCCAGTGGCTCCCAGTGGCCCTAGCTTGACGGATCGCAAACGCCCACACGTACTGTCAGCAAAGCTATGAGCTGAACACCTTAAAGGTAGGATTCCGCGGGACGCAGCAGACGGCAGGCGGCAACAGTAGATGACGACGGCATGTGCCGCAACGGCAGACGGCACTACTTTGTAGTATTAATTTGTATGAGACCGATTCCGACATACGACTGCAACTGTGACGTCCTGTCGCGCGGCAGTTGCAGTCGTATGTCGGAATCGGTCTCATACAAATTAATACTACAAAGTAGTGCCGTCTCTGGCTCTCAGTCCCGGTCCAGCGCGCACCGCTCCCAGTGGCCGGCTCTGGCCTGGCGGGCCGCAAACGCCCAGACGTGCAACACGTGCACTTTGGGGGGAGGGGAGAAGTGTACCTGTAAGACTTAAGACTTTCTGAACACTAACGCACCTCCGCTTAAATCTGTCCCGGTCCAGCGCGCAACGCTCCCAGTGGCCGGCTCTGGCCTGGCGGACCGCAAACGCCCACACGTGCATGACGTGCACTTTGAGGGGGTGCGGAGAGAAGTGTACCTATAAGACTTAAGACTTTCTGAACACTAACGCACCTCCGCTTAAATCTGTCCCGGTCCAGCGCGCACCGCTCCCAGTGGCCGGCTCTGGCCTGGCGGGCCGCAAACGCCCAAACGTGCATCACGTGCACTTTGGGGGGGTGCGGGGAGAAGTGTACCTGTAACAGAAGATTGGATATCGTTAATGACATTCTTAAGGGTCCATGTTAAGAAAACATGTCATATTTTTATATAGAAAACGTAAAGTTGTAGCCACAAAAACGTACGACAAGCTAAAGAGATTATCTAGTAGCTACAAGTATTAAATTGCGTATAAACCTCACTGATGATTGTAAAAGTAAATCAAAATTTATCAAAAGCGATTGTCGCGGGTCATACTTTTGGCGTAAATAATAGCGTAAACGTATTGAATTCCACATCAAAACACACTTCGACGTACTGTGAAATTGTTCCAATAACTTTTTTTCAAGAAAGATAATTGTGCTAAAGATAATGATGAAAAAACAACAACAAACATCTAAAAAAGTGCAGAAAGTGAGGTTATTTTTCATACTATTTGCACCTAAAGAAAAAGAAAGAGACAAATGTTTCCGCATAACCGAGCCTTAAGGCATCAGGAAGTTTATAATATAAAATCTGTGTGAGTTCTAAACAGAAGCGCTAGTATTTTTTTTATACACAACGGGATGGTGCTTGGCCTCCACCACACCTGATGTTAAGTGACGATAAGACCGAAGGTGGAAGCGCACTACACCCGAAATCCTCATTACTGAGGAGCTGGCTATCTTACCTCTAACTGCCGGAACACAACAATTTTGAATTGTTTTTATGGCGTCAGGCCTAGGTAAGATGGTGGTCGTACCCACAGACCCGGCGGAAAGGCGCAGGTCTTCGAGAAGAGTTTAGTTGGTAGTGATGACTACTCCCATTCACCCCATCTGGCCCGCCCACACTAGTGGGTAGCCTTATGGGGAGTCTAGGAGGAGCCTCCCTCCCTCTGCTCGGTCCCCTCTCGATCTTTCGAGATCGTTAGGGGGCGGGGCAGGAGTGAGAACCGCCTGGCCCTGACACGAAGCCTAGTAGGCTTGGTGGGAAGGTCGGGTGCGGCGAGGGACATGCTCTCGGGTTCCCCGAGTATGACCGAGTCCAACACGCCGTTTGGTGTGCCTAAAGAGTGCATTCTCCTCTTGACACAACAGAAAAAAGAAGGTAAGATGGTGGTAGTTAGCAGTGGCGAAGGGTCCAAACAAGCCGATTCCCATCGGCTTACCTTTTAGAAAGCCCACCCCACCTATCCACTATGCAGATCATTACATTTTTGTAGAACGGCTTACCTTCGCCATAATTACGGCTTACCTTTGACATAATTTCACCCCTCGCCACTGGTAGTTAGCCATTCTACCACCAAAAAGAGTACAAAATGTTCCCCCCTTCTGGGAATCGAACCCGTTCTAGACTAAATAATAATAAATAATTACCTAATTTCTACGCAGGCAACAAAACACAATAGACCTTGCAATTGTAATGCAATAAGATAAAATACATTGTGATCAATCATAACATTTATTTGTTTGAACAATACAGATTCCATCTTGGTAGACAAAGGTGATACAAAACGGACACCATTGTCCATTGTGTTACTATCTACGATGACTAAGGAAAGTATATATTTGAACATCCTGATTGAACATCCAAGTGGAAATCTAAATAGAAATGACCGAGAAATCATTGCATACAAAACTTTTTGAAGTCTGTTTATCCTTATTTTGTCTTATTTGGTCATCGAGTAATACATTTCAGTATATTTGGTAAACAATCTTCACCTAACTCTATTGAAAAAATCAATTATAAAATATAACAAACGGTTTTCCACACATAGATTACAAAAGAAATTACTGAGATTAATTTGATTTAATTAGAAACTATAACCCGCAGGCAGGCAGGCAGTATATATCTAAATAGAAACTATTTAGCGACCGGTTTCATTTGATATACATTGATACTTTACTTTGGTATGTTTTTTTTACCCTAAAAAGAAGAAGTAATGTATCACATTCATCTGTCAAATGAGACCGGTCGCTAGGTGGTTTCTAATTAGATAATCAGCCCGCCGGACGAGTTAACTCGGCACCTGAGGCTCAATAGAACCCTCTCGTTTTCTCCTTTCCACACGCTTCTCTAATTTTTGTCTACAGACAAATTATCAAAATTGTATGTATTTCGTAACAAACAATGGCTTCAAAACGTCATCACTCAATGTATTTCATGAGCACGCATATAAAGTTGCCTTTGAACTCGGCCGCATAGCATTCACTCGCAGGCGCGGTCTTTTGTTCGCGTTACATTGCGTGGTAATGTATTGTATGCAAGGCTTTTTTACACCTCGTTTCCCAGCAATAATTTGGACAGAAATGGTATTGGGACCCTATTTTTAAATCGCTCGAAGCCAGTCGAGCGCTCGTTTCTACTGATTTTCGTTCGACATCTTATTGTTTTGAGTCATATGTCGAACGAAAATCAGTAGAAAAGAGCGCTCGACGCCAGTCGAGCGATTCAAAAATAGGGCCCCTGATGATGGACAGAATACGTAGACCTTGGCTTCGTTGAGTGTCTTGTCACACCCGGTATAATCTAAATCAGGGGGGGTATTACAATACAACCTCTTAAAACTTGCCAGGTTTATGAATTGTTATAGTTACATCTCTTTCTCGCTGTATAGCAATTAAAAGAGATAGATTGATAGCCAGTCAGAAAACTGCCAGGAAATAAGAGGTCATAATACGGACCCAGTATGTGTGTTAGTTAGTTGTTTATAAATAAATACCGACTCATCAATGACGTGTTAATAAAATACGTCGAAGTCAGTGCAATGACTCAAACATAAGCAAAACGATGACGTCATTAATTTACATCATTTGTGGGATATATTGCTCAAATACTACTACGTAGTGGAAACCCTTTATTCTGAATCTGTCTTTGTTTCGTTTGTGTTTAGGTTCAAAGTCCATGTAAGGGTGACGTGGTTTTTTCCAATGAGTGAACTTATCTTGTTGCTTGCTTGTAAATAAGTAGCAATACGGAAATTGAGAAATGGTAAAGAAATTAAAACTTTGTTGTGAAAGAACAAAGCTTTAATTTTAACAGCCTCTGTCAGGTCTAGTGGTGGGCCCACCAGTGTAAGACGCAGGGGGTCCCTGGTTCGATTCCCAGGGAGGGTACAATTTGTACTCGGTTTGGTTGGTGGTAGGGCTTGTTTCAAGTCCGCCTGGCTAGCTACCACCATCTTACCTAATTATGACGCCATAACAATTTAAAAATTGTTGTGTTCCGGCAGTTAGAGGTAAGATAGCCAGTTCCTCATTGGTGTGGATTCCGGGTGTAGTGCGCTTCCACCTTCGGCCTTATCGTCACTTAACATCAGGTGTGGTGAAGGCCAACCACTATCCCGTTGTGCATAAGTAATAATAATTTAAAAAAAAACAAAGTACATTCTGGTCTCATTATGATCATGTTTGTGCTAAGGCAAGTCAAATGTTGGGTTTCATATTTCGAAACGCTAAACCATTCAAAAATATTAAATCATGGATAATTTTATATTGTGCCTTGGTGCGAAGCATCTTGGAGTATTGTTCTGCAATATGGTCCCCTGTTTATGGCACTCATAGAGACAGGCTGGAGGCAATACAGCGTAGATTTGCAAGAACATTATGTTCAAAATACGGTTTACGTAGAAAAATACCGGACTATGAGGATCGATTAAAGTACCTGAATATGGTTTCACTTGAACGGCGTAGGTGGATAAGCGACATCTGCACACTTCATCAGATTGCCAATGGTTTCGCTGGTGGTAGTTTATTGGAGTTGTTAAAATTTAAGGTGCCTACTCGGTCTGTGCGCAACCCACAACTGTTTTCTATACAATCTCACAGAAACAATGTGTCCAAAAATAATCCTGTGCACCGAATGTGTGCTTACTATAATGATATCTGCGGCGATCACGACATATTCAATTGTCATGTCAATTCTTTAAAAAGAGCTCTTATGTCATAATCCCATTCTTTAATTATTTTTAAGTAGATACGTATCCAGATTTTAGTATTTTTTGATTTTTGATTTTGATCTAATGTTATTTTTTCTTTCCTCAACTCAATTTTATATACCTAATCTTTCTTTTGTGTTTGAATTAATAAGTAACTATTAAATCAACAAGTAGATACCTAACTGTTATGTCCTGTTTCTTTAAAAAAGTTGTGCACAATTGCAATTGGGCACAGACGTGCACCTAATTATATAAGATTTTTATTGTAATTTGTTTTCCGTCTGATGTCTGTTATTGTGTCTTTAATAAATAAAGAAATAAATAAATAAATAAACTATACTTCCATTTGGACGCACAAATGCCATACTTTTCATAGATTAAAACTGGACGTGGGTCCATTATTTGTGATGGACGAATGCCAAATAAATGTTTCGTCAGTGGCGACCATATTATTATTCAGCATCATATCAAGGTCAGGGGTCGAAAATGGTTGCAGTGTCAAAAATACTGATTTTACTGACTGTAGGATTCAAAAATACTGACCAATTACTGACTTTATTTCTATGTTAAAATGTGTATTAGTGAGTATAAAAAGAGTGGTTCACAATTTTTTTTTTTGAGATTTATAGCATTTACTATGTTATTTTTATATATTAATTCTAAAGTACTAGAAAAAATCGACCTGCCATTAAATGGTCCTCTTATACAGGCAATAAATAGCCTTATAAAGCTAAATATGTTAGATGAGGTACCATGCATACAACACACAACCCCGGAAAATTATTATAAACCGAGAAAATCACCACTTTTCTGAAAAAAAAAGTTTTTTCTCTATGATAAATACACTGAATAGTGGCTAGACTTAGATCAAAATTTTTAGTCAGTTTCATCCATTAATTTGTAATCTCGCCTGCCTTTTGTAAAAAACGGCCGCGCAGCGCGATTTTTAGTGAGTTTCATCCACTAATCTTGTAATTTTGCCTGTTTACAGTAAAAACAAACGGTAATAATAAGAATGTGTATAAAAATTAACGTAGGTAGCTAAAAAACTGACTTTACGGTCATTCCAGCGAAAATGACACCCCAGGTCAAAAAAATAAATGACATAGGTATTTTGTGCTTGAATCTGTGACTAAAGTAAAGCTAATAAACTAATTCAACAGGAACAACTATTTATTTTTATATTTTTACGATTTTCGTAATTTTTATTGTTTGTGAACACAGCCATAGTGTGGTTGTGTTTGGTAGCATATTTTTTCTTAAAATTGCCAATACTTTTCTCCGTTATTTATTGAGTCATTTCAAAAAATGATTATCTTGAAAGAAAATACAATTCAAGGAGTGTAAAGTGGTGGTAAGTTATTGCATAAGAATATTTTATCAAGAAAAGTTGTAAGAGTTTGACGAAATGCTTACCCCATGTCCCACCCGTCACTGCAAAACATGTTGTTTTTTATCCTTGCATAAAAATATATAACTTACTGTTTTTTGGCTTTGCAAAAGTAACAATAATGCCACGGGTAATGATTTTGGCTTGAAAGGACATTGAACAAGTGAATATGCATAGAAATATTGAGATTTGAAAGGATGTCCCACCCGTCACAGTGACGGGTGAGACCAAGTAAAGTTTTTATGGATTCTTGTTTTAACAGTGTTAAACATTGTTTATTTATTGATTTATTACATTTGTAAATGGATTTTATAAGAAAGTCTTGTATTTATTGTGTTTTATTTAGCTGTAATGTTCATCCATGTAGTTTGCCAGTATTTTTTATGGGACTTATTTTGGTTTTCGTATTAATTTACTTTAATATATTTTAATTTATTGTATTACGTTGATTTTATTTTTTTTAACTATATTTTCATATATTTCATTTTTATATTTTGTATAATTATCTATTTTATATTAATTTTTTAGTATATTTAATCTTTAATATAATATTTTAAAATAATATTTCGGAAATTTTAATATTTTTTTATACCTTAATATATTTTATTAACTTATTTTAATACTTTTTTCATTAAAAAAACTTTTTAAACAGTTACATTTATATTTATTTATATTTATATATTTTTGTATATTATCTATTTTATTTTATATAGTTTTAGTAAATTAAATCTATATAATATTTTGATTGAATATTTTCGTATATTTTATATACTTTAGTATGTTTTATTTACTTTATTCAATACTTATTTTCATGAAAATGTAATAAATTGCATGTTCAAACAGTTAATACATTTTATTCAAAAACTAATATGGGGTCTAAAGTTACTCGTCCCACCCGTCACACTCTACACAAGGCATTATTTTGAATATTTGTTAACATAATCAATATAATTTACATACAAAATGGGACTTTCATGTTTTAGTTGCAACATATCAAAAAACTCTTTAGCAAAATATTGATGGTTTGGCTTAATTTGGGAAGCAAAGCCTTCTACTCAGACAAGCGGGTGTCATGCGTGTCCCACCCGTCACACTTAGAAAAAGCAGATTTACTGAGTTAATTAAGTAAATTAAGATTTTATTTTAATGGTTTCTTTTAACACTACAATCTCGCTTTGTAATATAATTATTTTAATACAGATTGCAACAATAGTTAAAGAGATATGACTTGGAGTTTGAGCAAAAAGGAGTTAGAATGTCCCACCCGTCACTTTGGAATGACCCTTTACTGACCATTTTTTGAAAAAACTGACTTTTACTGACCGAAGCCAAAAAAACTGACTTTCACTGACTTTACTGACCAGTTTGGACCCCTGCAAGGTTGATCAGCCTTTTTTAATGTCCCCACTGCTGGGGCACAGGCCTTCCTTATGGGTGGATAAGGAGTATGGGAGATAACCCACCACGCGGGCCCAATAGATTGGTTGGTGTTAACGACTGCAAATGCACCCGGAACAGCTTAACGTGCCTTCCGAAGCACGGAGGAGCTCGAGATAATACATTATTGGTCACCCATCCCATGACTGACCTTTGCGAAAGTTACTTAACCTCCGCAATCGCTGGGCCAGGCGCTAAACCACTGCGCCATCGAGCCCCTCGACATTATGTCAAGGACAAGAATACAATTACCATACTATACTATGTATCAGCAGTCGTCAGTCTTGTTTATAACGACATTACACATTGTGGTCACTCGAGTAGAATTTAACGACCTAACAAAAACCAGTTCAGCGATTATAAAATAGAGCAAGACACGCGGTTGGTTGTTACAAATAAATATAAAATAGCTGTAAAAGAATTTCCAAGCTGTATCGACTAGAGTACAGATGTTGCACTCCGCAAAAATCATTTAAAAAATAGCGACTCTTGCTCCGACACAATAAAGTGCAATTCCGGTCGCAGCACTCCCTTCGCTCCAAAACATACATTCACTTAGTAGTTGCCTCTCTTATTGTCTCGTAGGTCTTATCTTTGCTGACGTATGAAATTTGTCCTAGGACACCGAGCCACAGAATAACTAATAGTACAAGTACAGAAGCAGCACTCGGCAAAGTCATTTAAATAAATAGCGACTTTTGCGCCGACACAATAAAGTGCAATTCAGGTCGCGCAGTTCACCTAGTAGTTGCCTCTCTTTCTATCGTGTGCTCTTACCCTTTCTGACGACGCAACGTTAGGGTTGTCTTCTTTTAAATGAACTGCGTAGCATATATCATAATGTGAAATACGACATTTGTTTATTGGTTTTTTGATTTTGACACCCGTACACGGCACAGTACTATCGATCCGACATTATTACTATTATAAAGAAACAATACCTACGCAGGCAGAAGGTGCCGTGCGACTACACAGGCGGGCGTGTGGCGGCCCTCTGCTCACTTGTTCGTTCGAACGAACGGCTAGCGTTAGGTGCTTATCGCGCGACCTTGAGCGAGTGAAGGAGCCCTGACCGAGCGCTTCATACTCGAGCGCGGAGTGACAAAGCCCTGGCTGTATGGCGTCTGGCAAAGTAGAATAGAACCCAACCCGTCACACAAGGAGACTAATAACTTGGAAGTAGTACATCTAACACCTCCGTAGACCAGACAATGTGTAGCAGCGTTTCCGATTTAAACGGTCCAACACTGCGATCTCAAACCCGCCCCGCCAAGCGGCTTAGACGCAGGTTAGCATATCACCCTAACATAGTAGATACTCCAAGAGTCCGTACCAAGCGCTTTGCCAATACATTTCTTATGCGAACTGCTAAAGAATGGAATGCGCTGCCTGCTCATGTGTTCCCCGATAGTTACAACCTTGGTCTTTTCAAGGCAAGAGTGAATAGGCATTTCCTGGGCAAGTGTGCACACCTTAGACTACATTCGGTTTACCAAGCAAGATGGTGGTCAAATGCCTGCCGAGTTACCAATAAAAAAGCGGGATATTACGGTAGAGGGCTACCCTACAGTGGACAGTTATGATTTTGTTTCTTTGGAAGAAAGATTTCGGTGCAAATATTTCCCACGTGAACATTAAAATCAAACATACGATAAAATAAATCAATCCGATTCGATAGCAAAGAAAATTTACCATAAAATTTGTATTGGTTATATTGTTCAAAATTGTTGGCATTCAAGTGATTGTTCCAAATTGTCATTTAATGATTTATTGATTATAGCTATTGCCCGCAACTTCGTTCGCAAAGGTATTCGAGAAAATCTTAAGGGAACCTTTTCTATGTTATAATTTCATCAGCCGTTTTTACGTGAATAGGCGGGTCCCCTCCCCGAGATTAAGCATGCTGCTGCCCCCCCCCCCCCCTCCCTCTCACTAGTCTCATTCGAAGGAAGTATGGATGATGGAAGTAAACATTACTAAAATAAATAGGTATTACTGTCACCTGTCACCGAAGAATATGTAAAAGTACTAAACGTCTGCCACCATGGGTGTACTGAGGAGGGGGCAGGGAGAGGCAGCTGCCCCCCCTAGATATTGTTTACCTCCCATTAACTATCAATTGTTATCAATAAAAGTTCTTATTTGCCATACAATATATTTGATGTACAACAAATTTGCCCCCCCCCCCCCCCCCCGGGGGCGATACAATAATTTTGCCCCCCCCCTCCCCCCCTGGCCCAGAACCTGGGTACGCCCATGTCTGTCACTTATCAATAAACAAATATGTTTAAAATAAAACAGAAGAAGTACGCTTGGCCTTGTTAAGCTAGCCGGTTTTTTTTTCGGTATACAAGTTATTCAGTATTGCGCATTTTTTTCATTTATAACTGCTCGTGATCAGCCTAGACTGAATAAATTAATTTAATGTGGTTTTAAAAAGGCTAATATGAAGAACAATAAAGTTAAATATTAAATATTGTTAAATTACATCAGTTCTTCGATTTACTAAGATTACTAAGATACTAAGATTTCACTGGAGCATTCGATTCCGAGCGAATCATTTATATTTCAGCTATTCTGAACATTCTATAGCCTAGAACAGTAATAATATAATTAACAAAACAAACACAAGCAATTTGCACAAGTGTGAAACAGATAATAAGCAACCATTTAAACCAGATACAGCAATGTTAATTGAAAATGTTTCGTTACTAGAAGAACACAGAAAGTTAGCAAAACGATAGTCTTGGAATGCGGTAGGCATGGTTGGTCGTATTATACAAAACCGGCCAAGTGCGTGTCGGGCCACGCGCCATAGGGTTCCGTAGTTACCTTATACCATACCATATTTAATACCACCTATCACTTTTCGTCTGCAAAAATAACGTTGTTTTTCACAGTGTTGGTATGAATGACAAAGTTATATTTGCGGTTTTGGAAAATGTGCTACATCTCGAAAACTAATTACTATATCTCGTTCAAACCAATTTTGGTTGAAAGTGTTTATTAAGATCTACACCATATATTTTTTTTAGATTTTTCACTCTCTTATTTCAAAAGTTAAAGGGGGGGGGACACACATTTTACCACTTTGGCGGTGAATATCTTTCAAACGGTCGACTTTGAGAAAAAGTTGTCTTAGGAACCTCAATGTCATTTTTAAAGACCTATCTATAGACACCCAACACGTGTTGGTTTGAAGAAAAATTTTTTTTCAGTTTCAGTTCCATGTAAGAAAAATAAAAGATTAAGGGGGGGCCCTTAATCTTTTATTTTTCTTATTTTTGTATTAAATTCGTTAAGCGGTTAACAGAATACATCTACCTACCAAGTTTCAACTGTGTAGTCTTAATACTTTCGGAATAAAGTGGCTGTGACATACGGACAGACAGACAGACAGACAGACAGACAGACAGACATGACGAATCTATAAGGGTTCCGTTTTTTGCCATTTTGGCTACGGAACCCTAAAAAGGTTGTACAGACAAGATTACACTGAAAATAACTTATGTAAATGATACGGAATTGTTTCTGGTTGATACCACGGCACTGGTACGACGTAAACATAATACATTGAATCAGTAGGTATTATTAAGGTCTAAATGACAGACTTATGGGAAAACCGATTTAATCGCCTCTGTGGTCTAGTGGCACGTCCGCCCGTGTAAGACGCAGGGGTCCTGAGTTCCATTCCCAGAAACGTTTGTACTCGGTTTGGTTGCTGATAGGGCTTATTTCAAGTCCGGCTAGCCACCATCTTACCTAAGTCTGACGCCATAACAACAATTTAAAAATTGTTGTGTTCTGACAATTAGAGGTAAGATAGCCAGTTCCTCAGTGATGAGGTTACCGGGTGTAATGTGCTTCCACCTTCGGCCTTATCGTCACTTAAATATAGACTGATAGTCCTTGACAAAAAGTCTAAAACGAAATTATAAACATTCGAATATATTCCACTGATAATGATTTATCAGCGATGAACACGCTTTTTACCCGACTGTAAGAGGGTTATGTTTTTCGCGCGTATCTTGTAAGTATGTTTGTATGTAATATTCTTTATTACCTCATATCTTTTAAACGGCTGAACGGATTTCCATGCAGTCGGAGGCATATAACTCAAATCATTCATAATGTCACTTTCTTTATGCATGCCTCCGACTGCATTATAATGTTGCCTTTAATGTTTAATCTTGTTTCCATCTTTTCGGTTGACTTGTCTTTTTATGCAGGAGGGTTTTTATTCGCAAACAACTTTGTCTAAAGCTTTATTAAAATCTGAAGATTACTGCCCACCGCTGGGATACGGCCAACGACTCGAATTGAAGTAACACAATGTCGAGGAATTAATAAGATTACAAATGTGTTTACTGAAGTTTAAATGCAATGCAGTACAGTTATTGACAATATAGTTATATCGTACCTACTTCTTTTATGCACAAGAGGGTAGTACTTGGCCATCACCTCACCTGCTGTTAAGTATTTAAGTTTTTTTTTTAAATAATGTAACGCCATGACATGACCTGCCATGACATGACATGCCAAATGTAACGTTCTATGTTATAATATGGTCAATAAATAAATGAAATGAAACGACGATAATGCCGAAGGTGGACGCGCACTACACCCGGAATCCGCATCGCTGAGGAACTGGCTATCTTACCTCTAACACAACAATTTTTAAACTGTTGTTATGGCGTCAGACTTAGGTAAGATGGTAGTATCTAGCCAGGCAGACTTGAAATAAATCCTACCACCAACCAAACCGAGTACAAATGTACCCCCCGGAATCGAAGCCGGGACCCCTGCGTCTTACACGGGTGGACGAACCACTAGTTAGTGTATAACAGTAATATTGTATATTGGCGTTTGTGTTGCATTTGCATCCTACATTTACGTAATACTATTTTCTACTACGTCAATAGCAATCTTAGTAGGCAATAAGATGAAGCCTTATCGTAAACGCAAACTCTTTAGTCCGTGAGCCCGCGACAGTATTGCCTACGTCATATATTATGACATCACGATGAAATGCATGGCACACGGCCGGAAAAGTTATGCTAAGCGAGGATCAGAAGATTATCGCAAATAAAATTGGCCGGAAGCTTATGAAAATCTTCCACTTCCGGTCAAAATTTTAAGATTATATTTACGTCATGCATGTGACATCAGTAAGAGACCCGTGTCATCATTTAGTTTTCAATCGTAGAGAGAGTAAACATAAGTCTGTCAGTTCTGAAATGGCCGGAATACCTTAAACTTATTTTTTTTGTTTTTTAGACATTTCAGAACTGACAGACTTATGTTTACTCTCTCTACGATTGAAAACTAAATGATGACACGGGTCTCTTACTGATGTCACATGACGTAAATATAATCTTAAAATTTTGATCGGAAGTGGAAGATTTTCTCAAGCTTCCGGCCAATTTTATTTGCGATAATCTTCTGATCATCGCTCAGCACAACTTTTCCGACCGTGTGCCATGCATTTCATAGTGATGTCATATGACGTAGGCAATACTGTCGCGGGCTCCCGGACTACTTGGAACACAAAACATAAACTACATCTCTAACACTAATCAACAAGATTTATCAAATGCACTGGAAACCTACTTTTAGGTTGTAAAAAAGTTCTATTAGAATCAACTAGTCTAAACAATGGATATGTTACCGGCAATGTGTATTATCCGGCATTGTATACAATGCCTAGGCATTGTATACAATGCCTAAAACGATCAGGCAATGTATGAAATATAATTCATTTTATACTTTGCCTAGGCATTGTATACAATGCCTGCTGGTCCACCGGCAATGTGTAAAATAAGTATATTTCTGTTGTCTGTTATAAAAAAATAACCTCGAAATTTAAGGCTCACGCTCCGCTGCGCTTCGCGCTCGCCTTAAATTTCTAACCTATACGCAGGACCTACAGGAGTGAAGCAGGTTCGATTCCAAACTCAAATTTCTGTTGTCTGTTATAAAAAAATAACCTCGAAATTTAAGGCTCACGCTCCGCTGCGCTCCGCGCTCGCCTTAAATTTCTAACCTATACGCGGGACCTACAGGAGTAAAACAGGTTCGATTCCAAAGAGCCCCCCTCGAGCCGCCCTCGAGCCCCCCTAGAGCCCCCCTCGAGCCCCCCATCGAACCCTTCTCGAGCTTTCCCCGAGCCCCCCCCTCGAGCTTTTAACAAGCCCCCCCCCCCCCCTCGAGCTTTCCCCAAGCTTCCCCCCTCGATCCCCCCTCGAATCTATTCTCGAAAATCTTTTTATTATACACATTGCCGGTGGACCAGCAGGCATTCTATACAATGCCTAGTCATTGTATACACTGCCTAGGTAATGTGTGAAATAGATATCAATATTCATTATATTTCATACATTGCCTAAAAGAGCCAGGCATTGTATACAATGCCTGCATTTCATACATTGCCGGTAACAGATATACTTAATGCGGTTGTAACCTTAAAAAATATTTTTGCTCTCGTTTTGTTATCAATTCAACTGGGGAAGAACCTTCTCCAGTCACAGAATACATAATAGTACAAGTACAGAAGATCCACTCCTCAAAGTCATTTAAATAAATAGCGACTCTATCTTAGACACAATAAAGTGCAATTCAGGTCGCACACCGCTCCCTTCGCTACAGTTATATTCACCTAGAAGTTACCTCTCTTTCTATCGCGTAGCTCTTATCTCTTCTAACGACTTCAGGGTTTCTTCTTTTAAATAATAATGAAATAATAGCTTACAATACTTTATTACAGATTACAAGTTATGTGTTTGTGAACTAAATGCGTAGGTACTTAAATACGTTTCAAAAAACCCTAGGCTAGATACAGTCAACGCCACATCAGACTATACATACTGATTTGAGGCAATTTGCTTTCTCATTGTTTAAGTCTGAGTCATTAATAATTAAGTTTATTTCGAAAGAAGATAAGTACCTACCCAAATAGGACCTAAGAATAAACAAATACTAAATACTAACTAGGTAGTAGATAAGCACCATGTCGTTTGGAACTTTTGAAAGTGTGAAAAACGTGAGGTTCGGATCCTTTTTATTACTATTAAGGCAGCCCATTGCGATGCAATATGCCTTCATTTTGGTTAAATATCATAAATATACGAACGAACGACGCGATAATACGCGAATGCGGTGCGTGAGTGAGTATCGAAATCGAATTGCTAACGTGCGTCCCAGCCGGCACGCGGTAGCCCTCTGAAATTAGTCCGTCCGGACGGACCCGCCGGCTACTTGTAGCTTCGTACCTAAAGCGCGGAGTGCGCCTAGCCTGCCCCAGTCAGAAAGTCTTTTACCTACTTACATTAATCAGTATTCGGAGAAAAGGTTTTGCTTAGGGTTGACACAAACTATGAAATTAAATGAAATGGTATGAAATATATAGAGAGAAATAAAAAGCAGCCCTTGACGAGTTTCTTGCCGGTTCTTCGCGTTACAAGGTCTCCCGGCATGCGAGCCGATGGCGTAGCTTCTATGACGCTCACAAGTGCTTGTAACAGCCTAGACTGAATAAATTATTTTGAATTTTGAATACAAGTTGTTGCAAACAAATTGGTGGGCTTTTGACATACTATATCAAGCTACTTTAAATAGCATTAAAACGGGTGACTCAATCTTAGGTAATGTTTTAATCTTTACATTCAACCTGCATACTAAAAACTGCTAGTATATTTGCATAGAGTTTAGGAAAATTAGTTTAGGACCGATAGAAGATAAGATTTCAGATTGGTTTGTATATCTATGACGTCACATCTATGTTGTTGGTGATGTGCGTTTGGCTAGTCACGTAGCACACCCATATCACAAAAGTAGAAGATCACACATAGGACATAGTCATTACGTACGGTACAGACGATCTCAGGCCAAACCGGTCTATATTCAATACTGTATATTGGGTGGTAGATGTACTTTATTATTAAAAGAATATCAGCAGAGACGTACTTTATTTGAATGGAACCTGCTTCACATTTGGATAGAAGTTTTACAATACTCATGTCTTATCGTACAAAGCAAAACATTGACATTCCATTTCACGTTGCTACTATTTCTAAACATATTGCACAAGACGACCGCGATAATATCTAAGTGTCATGTTCATGTGGTAATTAGCTTATCAATATTTCATTTAAATGGACTGACCACATTCTCTCAAAGATAATAAAGTACTGTAGTAATTAAACAGGTTTAAATGTTTTTTAATTATAATGTTAATTATGGCAAACAAAAGAAGTATTAACCCGTGAAGAAGATGGATACAATGCAACAGAGAAAAATGTAGCGGAGATGTTGAAATGGATGTGTGGAGTAATGGATAAAATAAATGTGAGTATGTACTAGGAAATTTTAAATTGGCACCAGTGATAAAAATATTGAAAGGAAACTGTTTTGCTTGGTATATGGAGGACATTATTGTAAGAAGACATGAAATAAAAGCAATAAAATAGTGATGCAGTAAGTGATAACTTTAGCTTTACTATGGAACTATTGCTAGGCAACTGTTGTAAATTGCCCTAAATTAACAGTAATATCAAGGCAGACAGGAAACAACTATTTAGTAAGCTTATGCTTTTCTTAATGGAAGGATATATATTTAGAAGAAGACATAATGGAAAATGGATAGATTCTGTAAGGAATTAATATGAATGTAAAACAGGAATGAGTGATAGTTGCTTGCCCGACGGGGTCCATACTGATCTAACTTTTACTTATACCACCTATGATACTATGGAATGCAATTAACGTTACGAGTAGTATCCATTCGGCTAAAAAAATGAAAGAAAAAGATGCAGAAACCTAAATAAATTGGGTCGAGGGCAATAGACAATGAATTTAATTTGGAATTTTTGTCCAGAAATTTCCGGTCAATAATGTGGAAAAACGACTTATTCCATGATGTTCTGGATTTGGCACATCGCCAATGTAGCGTCCTTCTGCGACGACAAGTATCAACATTGCTTCAGAGAAAAAAATAACGGAATAGCGATTTTCTACGGGTTTAATAGTTAAGATCATTCAAACTTAATGGCGGTGGTGAAGTTAGCCCCCAATTTATTTTATCACCTCACCTGATGTTAAGTGACGATAAGGCCGAAGGTGGAAGCGCACTACACCCAAAATCCTCATGTCTGAGAAACTGGCTATCTTACCTCTAACTGCCGGAACACAACAATTTTTAAATTTATTGTTATGGCCAGACTTAGGTAAGATGGTGATAGCTAGCCAGGCGGACTTGAAATAAGCCATACCACCAACCAAACCGAGTACAAATTGTACCCCCCTGGGAATCGAACTCGGGACCCCTGCGTCTTACACGGGTGGACGAACCACTAGACCTCAGAAGCTGTTAACATTATGTAAAGTAAGACTATAAAAAGTAGCCATACACAGATTTAAGATCTGATGAAAATGGTTGGATTTTATCTGGTCTTAAATCTGTGTATGATCTGATCACTTTCCATAGTCTTACTATTATCAGTGGCAATCAAACAAAGCTGTAGAACACGACAATAGCTAAACCATGTGGTAAACCTTGAAAAATAAAATCATTTTTGGAGATATACAAATATAGGTCACGGCGGGTTGCGATCTGCAAAACTTGGGTTAAAGTATCTATAATTTCGTAATAATTAACTTTATCATCACAACGGCAAACGGTAACCTTTTTAGTGATTTAAATGTTCTACGGGCTACTGTACTATTAAGTTTGAATCATTGATATAGTTTTTTTCGTCATCTTGAACGTTAACACCCACATCTGTTTGGGAAGTTTTTTACTCACCCTAACGGGAATCACCAGTTGACTCATGACGGTACAAAAACTGTTACAAATGACGATGACTCGGTAACTGGTATCATCAGTGGCGTTCATAGTAGTGATGTGTCGTTATCGCATTAGCTTTAACGCTTAACGACTAATCAAGAATTTAGCATTAGCTCATTAATTTTAAATGAACTATTCTGCTAAAATTAATTAACGATTCTAACGTGAAGTAAGCTCCAAAAAAGCTAAGGTCCCTCGCTCGACCGCCACGGCACGTGTTGCACACGTGCATAGTTCAGTCATGGGCCGAGACAACGGTATCTATTGTAAGTATTGTTTTTTGTTCAGAATAATAACAAAGGCGGGGGTCCCTTAAATTGCATAACACTAATAAAACTAACTTTGCAAGTAAGACACATTGTTTTGAGATTTATTGCTTCCTGCTGTGGAGCACTGAGTTTAGATAACGAAATTACCGTGGTCTTTATTATATGATACCGAAGGTTCAGTTTTGGATTGAAATTGTGTTAATAATTTTAACAACTTCTAGCCTTAACGCCGTTTAGTTTATTAACGTGAAGGAAGGAAGAAGCGATTTTCACTAGCCACTGTGAAAGTAATCATTAACGAAATCGGTCACGTCGCATAGCGTTGCGGGTTCGTGTGTTCGTTTTATTTAATGAAAAGATATTACAGAAAATTAACACAAATTATAACAAATACTTATAATCGCACTTTTTTAAAATTTGCATTGAGATACACAAGGTGCTCAATTGAGCTCAATTAATTTACTGTAATATCTTTTCATAAAAAAAACATACTTACTAAATAATTAATTTGATTTTTCAGATATGATTTGGTTTGTGGTATGAATATAATAAAGAAAACTAAAGCGAATTAACGACAAATTAACTTTGTCTAAGATAATAATTGAAAGTAGTCATTCATGCATGATGCACGCACGATCGTTAAAATTCACGTTAAAAATAGCGTTAATTGAAAAAAGCTATTTCACAATTAATTTAACGGTGAAAAATTATTTTTAAATAGCCTTAACGCCCCCCACTAGTTCATAGACCGTGTGGAAACTTGTGACCTTTGATAGTCTGTCTTGAAAAGAGATAGCGGGTTCGTTTCTCGACAGACGTTTGCTTCAATGTAGGTACTTTTGTAAAAAATACTAAAATGTAAATAAATCAACGAAAAAAATATCTTCATTCTAGTACTTTCAGCGCCATAATGATCCAAATTTACCAAAATAGCTCATCATTTTACAAAAATCAACCTTATCTCAAGATGTTTAGGTACAATTTCATTTGTTGTCTGAGAACAAACAAAAGTTAACGTCTTATTGGGGTTGCATTGCATCTGAGTATTTAACTCGGGTGCAATGCAACTAGGGTTTCTGATTTCTCGACCTTTTATTTTTCTCGAGTTTCGGGAATTCTCGAGGGCAAATTCTCGAGTTTTCTCGGGTCTCGAGTCTTTTAATTGAAACTGTTGAAATTTATTAAAAAACAGGATTTTTAAAAATCTAATATACTTTTATTGCACCACAAACAAAATTAAGAATTTGTTGGCTCTTATCTGGGTAAGGAAGGAAACAAAAATTAAAATCTTCAGAGTCTGACATATAATTAACTAATAATAAAAATTAGTGATTAACTAATAGGAACATTAGTCATAAAGACTAAAGGTGCCGACACACTATTCTGTCGTGTCTGTTGTGTCGACATGACACATTGTAATAATGTGTTTCTAGCCATACTAAAGTCTAAATGTATGAAACCGATACGCTTCTGGTGCAACACAACACTACAGAATAATATGTTTCCCACCTTAAAGTTGACTATTTCTCACAGACCATACAACAAGTACGTGCTATTCCTAGACTAGACTAGCCTAGAAGCAACGTTAACCTATTAAATAATTAGAAAACTTTTGTCTTAGAAAATAGGCTTTCAAGAATATTTGAAAAAAGAGGAACAAATGAATGAAAGAGCACGGAGCGCGCTTAAGCCATCCACAAGCGCTGCCAGTACATTTTTTATTGCTCTCGTAAACCACGTCAATATTAAAAAAGTGAAACAACCATGCCCTCTTTTTATGGTCTCTAATATTATTTGAATAACTCTTTAATACTTTTCCTTCTTTGTACCAGTTTTAAAACGCAATCGAATCGAAAGTCAGTGGCCAATTTTGGTTTAAATGGATTTTTAAAATTACAGAAAGAATGAAAACTGTTGAATAAATATAGTTTTGACCTGGTTCATATAATAAATAAAAATAAATGATTTGGCTAGCGCTAGTGGACGGTCATAAGTGCCTTTACGGCGAAAAATAGTCGCGCGCCGCGTCATCCACGATTCAAATTCGAAACTCGAGAATTCTCGAGCTCCAGTCATTTTTTTCTTTTCTCGAATGAAGCCAAATTTCTCGAGTTTTCTCGAGTTCGAGAAAGCTGAAAATGCATTCAAGTTTATTAATTTATTTTATAGCTGCGTTCTGATTTTAATAATTATTATTGAATTAAATTGATTAAAATTAATTAGAAAACACGATCTAGCTACTGAATCTACCACCAGTTCACAGATTGGGAGGCCGCTCAGAGAAATTTCTAATAAACTGTACGCGCGGAAGCCTTAGAAGTGTATATGGATATGAAATTGTCATGACAGGTGACAAATTGTCGCGTTTTATAATTTAGGACCCTTTGGTATTTCCTTTTATGCATCAGACAATGGGTAAGTTTGTTGACAATTAGTGTTTTAACTTTTAAGTAAAATAATGTAAACGGTGAACTAATCTTGTAATGTCGCAATGTTTTCCTCTTGGATACATAGTCAAATCACGTTTTGTTATCATGTCTGGGACTGGGTGAGACATTTAAGGTGAGACTAATTTATTAGCATTGCTTTAAACGTGCTAATTTCACGTGTTATATGTAGTTATACTGTAGATATGGTTTTGTTAAAGATAAAATAATCCATATGGAAATTGCATTCAACTTATTCTGTGGTCCGAGAACTCTCGGGTTCGTTTCCCAGGGGGGGTTCAATTTGTACTCTGTTCGGTTGGTGGTAGGGCTTATTTCAAGTTCTTATCTTACCTATTTTAAGTCTGAAGCCGTAACAACAATTTAAAATTGTTGTGTTCTGGCAGTTAGAGGTAAGATAGCCAGTTTTCAGTGGTGAGGATTCCGGTTGTAGTGCGCTTACACTTTCGGCCTTATCGTCACTTAACATACACAACACACATCAGGGGCCGTACCGGCTAACGAATCGATTATCGAAAAATCTGAATCGGTTTCAACTTAGAACTGAAAAATCAAAGTAAGGAATTTCGTCTTGTACTTTTTGTTGACGCAATTTGGAAGATAACGATGTTCGTGTGACATCATGAAATGGGGTTCGCCATTTTCACCCAATTGGGGCCCGATTTATCTGTTTTAATTTGAAACCCGGCAGACTTTTCGAAGCTCGATTCGTTAGCCGGTACGGCCCCAGGTGAGGTTAGGCCAAGCTCTATCCCGTAAAAAAAATGCAAGGTTGAAGGTGGAAGCTTAGTCAGCTGCACATTTTAGAGGGCACCACCATCCAAACCAAAAAAAGTCGTATCTTTGGACTCTCTGTCACTTTTGGCTAAACACAAGCGGTTAGAAAAAAGTTTTAGTGTAAGTTGCACCAAAACGCTGTCAAAGTTAAAGTTATCCTCAAATGATAATGAGACCTATTTGTCACGTCAAACTTGTCAAAGGACATCATGCTGGCTGGCAACTTTTTTTTTTGGCTAACTTATGCTTAGCCGGTACTATAACAAGCTTGTTATTGTTAAAGTAAGATGGTGCAACTCAACCTTAATTTCAACGCGATGTTTCAATGAAACCGGTGGTGATAACGTCATTTTCCGTCAAAACCAAACACTTTTTGTTACTAAGTGTGTCTTATCAATGATATAATATAACCACGAAGTATTTTTTTAAATATGGTTGTTATGTTAAAGAAGCAAATGTCAGAATCAGCCGCATTCTATAACAGCCCATTATACGTTAGCACTATTATAATATTATGTGCCATTATAGCCCACTGCAGGAGATGGCTTCTCCCGTGAGATAATGTTATCATAATCTCTAAGCAGGCAAATTACATAACCATCAGTTTTTAATGTCCCCACTGCTGGGGCACAGGCCTTCCTTATGGGTGAATGAGGTGCTGGGCCTAATGAGGTGGGTGTTAACAACGGGACAAACACGGAGGAGCTCGAGAAAAAAAATTTTTGGTCACCCATCCCATGACCAACCCTTGCGAAAGTTGCTTAACCTCCACAATCGCAGGGCCAGGCGCTAAACCACTCCACCACCGAGCTCCTCTACACAAAATTGCTGATATTAAAATCAACACAAAATTCAAATGTTTTTCTTATTTTTGTTCGGTAAAAAAGGCCTTGACCACGGTTATAGCTGTCGAAAGCGAAATTTTATGCTATTCGGTCATAATGAAACAAAAAAGACCTCGAAACATCCATTATGACTGTTATGTAAACAAGTTTGGACTATTAACTAACTATTATTGTTATTTACAAACTTGATAGAACTGGGTAAATGTTCCGATCTATACCACCGTATTCTACCCACACTTCTCCATATTTATGAGATCCTGGTACTTTGGTACAGTACGAGGCATGTATCTTGAAATTTTTTCGACGGAGTGGGGATAAACTCGCGCATGTGCTCTGCTCGCCAAATAGACCAATAGCGCGCGCCCCTCTCCCGCCGCCCGCGCCCCTCACCGCTACACATGCCCGAAATACGCATTCCGCGCAATCCCCACCCGATTTCAAGTTATATGCCTCGTACTGTAATGTAATGTATTTCGAAAAATAAGAAAAAAATAGAAAGCTATTAAAAATAAAGAAGTTAAACTCTTCTAAAATATTTTTCTCGTTATCTGCTTACGTGTAGGTACTCCTGTCCTTTTGAGAATCTGTCCTTATGAGAATTAAGGATAATAATAATAATAATAATAATTCCGTTTTCTACCCAAATTAGCGATTTTCCGAAACAAAAAAATAGTAAATATTACTACATAATTTTAAATAACATTTTTTATTAAAAAGACTTGCGTGTGAGACTTCTGTTTACTTAATAGGACAATACAAAAGAACAGTATTTCGAATTGGATAAATAGAAACGAATTAAATTTAGTGGTCCTATACATTCCATGACGTAGAAATTAATTAAGAATTTTTGCAATGAATATAGAGAATTAACAATTGAAACGAACGACGTACAAACAAAAGAAACCGACGATGTTGGCATCACCAAACAAGCTATTATCAAACAGGCGATAAAAATAATCTGAATACCACATCTATTATAATGCGCCAACGTCCTGACTCCTGAACGTCACCAACGTGACGTTTCTGTTCCGAATTATTGGGATGTCAATGTATTTGATGATTGAAATTGATGTATATTACGTGTCATCTGTTACGGAACCGGACGATGCTCCTTGGGTAGATAGATTCCCGGTAATGGACCGACGATCTGGTGAAAGTCACGGGCAGTCGCTGGATGCGGACAGCGCAGGACCGATCGTCGTGGAGATCCTTGGAGGAGGCCTATACTCAGCAGTGGGCGTCGTGCGGCTGATATGATGATGATGACGTGTCAACGGTGCATGGGGTATAGCATAATTCTTAGATCAATTGGGAACTGTAGCTCTACCATGAGTTGATGCAAACTGTTTTCGCTAGTCCCAGTCAATAGTATAGTATAGCAGCATAAGATATACTACTCACAGTCAATGCGAGTGAAAGGGAGAAAACGATAGTTTACGGTAGTAAAAACAGTTTGTATCATGGTAGGGCCAAAGATGATGACAATTTTAAATCCCTTCATTGTATGGCAGTGTTCTCAAAACTTATGTAGGACTTGTCAACGAGTATAAAGTATAAATATTAAAGATCAACTCGTAAATTACTCTGATTCTAAAGCAACTAAAGAACTTGTGCTATTAAAATTGGGAACAATGACGGAATCACCAATTTTATTACAAAATCAGAAAAACCTAATTTATCTGCAAACCTTATAGAATTCTTAACCAGGGACCTCAAAATAAGTTACAACAGACTGGTGTAATACAATAATATAACCACTTAAAGGTCAAATAAACGGCATAACAAGGAGTTTTGAAACATTACTTAATGTCAATAATAGCAGGACGGATAGACCTAACTTTTATCATCCGATCGATTCGAGATATATTTAACCAAGACACAGAGTAGAGACAGAGCTATGTTTAGCAAGTTTCTAAATTAAACTAAGAAAACTAAAAAGTTAATTATTTTTTGTAAAGTTAAGAACATCACCTGCACTTTTTCTCTTTAAAGAACTAAACGCGTCTGGATGGAATGTAAACAATACATTCTGCGACACCGTCAGTGAAAGAAATGTTTACTGAATTACCTTTCATAATTAGCATACAATAGATAGATACGAAATCTTTCCAATACGTCTTGACAATACCAAATGATTCAGCATGATTCTCAGATTTAAGCTTGCACCACCAAAATAAACTCTTGCATTATCAACCCTACCAGTTAAAATGGCGGTAGAACTGACTCACGTAATGACTTGTTGAAGTTAATGCACTGTAGTATCTCTTCGTAATGTTGCATCAACTAATGACGAAATATTTTGTTTTTTTAATTAGGCAGATGCAATCATATACTTTACTTGCAATAGTGAGACATACAAGCATAGCATTATGCTTTTCTTCGAGTATTGTAAGCAGATATAAAGGATTTTTACATGCTATGATACCATTCTCATTCTAACACGCCTCTCTTGCTTCTTTAAAACTAGTTTTCAATCTCAGTGTAAGTCTGAGTCTCGCTGTAAGGATCAGAGTTATCAGCTTCAGCATTTCCATACATTTTAATGCTATTTTCGTGGTTTTTAAAACATATCCTTATATCTCTTAGGACTGCTGTTCAGATCAATTGGGTGTGTATGGCGATCTGAATCTTCTCCATTCACTTCCTGGATGGCCATCAGATCACAGCTAGGTCAATTTTTGGCGGAGAACCAAGGCTTCAAAGTTACCTCGTTTATATGAAAATCGACTGGTGTTTCTAATAATCGGTCCACCACTAATATCAAATATGTCAATGCTCAGATACTTTCAGCATGAGCAGACATATTAAAGTTGTCCGACACTTTACAATCGCGTATACCGAGCATGCTCATGTCGTACAATAAGATAGATACAATAAGAAGAAAAGGCTCGTAGTGTAAAAGGGTTGATTCCATTATGCTGTGCCGGACAGCTGTCTTTGTTAAGATTGCCAACTCTTAAGCTCTCTTTACGACTAAACCCAATACTAGTTTTCATAAAATAGTCTATCAGAGAATTCAGAGACGTGCGTTGGTGATAAAGCAATCGCAGTATTTATAACAAAATTTGGCTGTCATCCAGATTATGCATTTACTAATGTTTTTATTAGATATCACAATACGTATTGTCATGGACTTCACTGTTGACTACCGTGCTCGGTTGAATATTATTTCATTCATATTTTTTCTATCCATAACGGGATAGTGCTCGCTTTTATCTCACCTGATGTTAAGTGACGATAAGGCCGAAAGTGTAAGCGCACTACACCCGGAATTATCATCACTGAAGAATTGGCTATCATGTCGCACAAAACCCAGGACCTGGCTAAGACTTCCCCAGAGATCTTTACAACGATCGGTCCCTCGCTGCTCGCATCCATCCAGCAGCTTTCCGCAACCTTCAACAGATCGTCGGACTTTCTTGTAGAAGGCCTAAGGAGTTTTAATTTTATAAACAGGTGGTATACCAACCAAAACAATATATTTTGGTTGGTGGCAAGGCTTATTTCAAGTCCGCCTAGCTAGCTACCACCATAAAAGTCTGACACAATAACAACAATTTCAAAATTGTTGTGTTCCGGCAGTTAGAGCCGTTATAGGTAAGATAGCCAGTTCCTTAGTGATGAGGATTTCGGGTGTAGTCTGCTTCCATCTTCGGCCTTATTGTCGCTTGATATCAAGTGTGGTGAAGACCAAGCACTATCCTGTAGAGCAGGGGTCTCCAAACTACGGCCCGCGGGCCAGATCCGGCCCGCAAGCATCAACAATCCGGCCCGCGAAAGCAGGCCAGATCGTACCAACAATACTGTAATTTACAGCATGTTGGTACGGAGCTAGCTAGGTTCTGGCCCATGGAACTTGGTGGAGGAGTAAGTCTGGCCCTTTTGCTAAAAAGTTTGGAGACCCATGCTGTAGAGCACAAAAAACAGATCATGGTCAAGACAAGCACATCTCTTTGTCTTCTAATACCTACTCAATTAATATCCCATTTCCCAAAAAGGGGTACATTTTGACATGTTGTGCTTCGGAATCATGACCTTAAATATTTTTCAAGCAAATTTAGCTACGAAATACCTAACTATTCAAGTGGCAAACTTAAACTAACGAGTTGACAAGGTTACGACATAAGCCATGTAGGTTTTTTTTCACTTTTTTTAAGCGTAAGCGTTAAGCGATTTGAATAGGAGGTTGGGTATGTTGATTCGGAGAATTTTGTGGAGTCATGGGATAAAATAATATTATTTAAATACGCTATAAGCGCCCTTTCGATAGCGTCTTATCTTTGGTTTTGGAAACATTTTCAGATCATATAAGTATTTCTTATCAGGACAGAAGATAATTAATTTAGCAGATAATCTAATCAATTCTAATCAATTGTTTATTTTCTTTATAGAGGCTCTAAAATCGAGAAATTTAAATTTTCCACGCTTTTATTTATGTAGGTAGAATATCTTTATGACCATTTGATATTCAGGGGTGCGATTGCGTAAGTCAATCGTATACATTTGACAATTCATATCGTATTCTATCGGCTGCAATTTGTGTGGGATGACATAATTATATCGCAGCTTTCCTACTATAGGGGCACATCTCAAAATTTTGTGATTTCGAGTTTTTATAATATGCACAAATAATGCAATGCAATAGAGCACAAAATGTACCACTCTACATGATGCTCTTGACAGAAGAGCCAAAGTATACTGTGGAGCCGCGAAAACTATTTGTGTCTCTTTCACATTTCCAAGTGAAGCATCTCGGTTTCGGATCTTTAAACGCGATTTACCAAAAATCATGTTTTTCAAATTGTGCCCCTATAGTATGAAAACAGCGATATTATTATGATACAATATGAACTGTCAAATGAATACGATTGACTTTACGCAATCACCTAGTTTATTTTGATACTAAACCGTCAAAATACAATGGCTTTTGCCAGTTAAATAAAAGCGATAAATCGCATCATATCGCGTTTCGGTGGTCATGCTAAGGGGGATGCAGATTGCAGATACACAAGAGGTAGTCACTTCACCTATTCATCATCATCATATCAGCCGCACGACACCCACTGCTGGGTATAGGCCTCCCCCAAGGATCTCCACGACGATCGGTTCTGTAGCACTACCATGAGTTTACAAAAACCATTCTCGATATCGACCGCGTTAGCAATTTGTATGGGAAATTGAAGCAGAGCCTCTAGCGGATACGCGAAGAACTAAAATCTATAGTAAATGTGCTCACCATTCACGAGTTTATTATCCTCGCTAATGTGAACTCGATACGGGGTAAATGTCCCATATTTCGGCATGTTAAGACTTAGGATATTCATTCTAAATGTATGGGAAAGATGGCGAAATTAATAGTTAAGTTTTAATGTGGCTATGTTATACCTTTGGGTGAGTACATAACTCTCCCCCTCTCCCCTCTACCACGTCACCCCTCCCCCCTAGAAATGTGACCCGTTTTACAGATTTTCTAAATTTTCAGGAAAACCATACAAGCTAGGACAAAATGGTCAATAATTCAATTGTCAATCATAATCAATGTTAATAACTGCCTAAGTATAGTACTAAGCCAAGTTTGGTATCATTTTCGGAAAAATCAATAACGTAGAATTAATTTTTGATTTAAAAAATGCCATCTTAGGTTAGGTCTATGTTTACGTGATCGAGTATTGTGCCCCGATTTATGAAATTGTGACATTTGCCTCTAGTTTCGCTGATATAAAAGGTACGCGGATGGGCTATATATCAAATTGTACGTCTGCCAGAGGGCTTCAAAGTGGAATTTGAATTCCTTAAATAGGTCCGTAACTTTTTGAGATTTTCCAAAATTTTCGAAAATTGCAAATTCTTTTCGCCGACTTGGATCGAGAATTCCCCAATATAGTTTTATTATTACCCACAAAAAAATCCGGGTGGCTATACAGGGTATCCCAAAATTTTGCCACACGGAGGGAAAGTACGTTAATATTGAAGATGGGAAAATTTTACTGAAAGAAGACTTCATTTTATTTTTAAAAATAATTGGAACTGCATTCAAAGATTTTTGGAAAATCACCTGCCTTAACCAGGAATCGAACCCAACAAAAACTTTTTTTTTTAATTTATTTTAACGATACAAATCAAAAGGGTTACTCATAAGGATTATTTTTTCTTAAGTGAGACAGCATCTTAAACAAAAGGAAGACCATGAAATTTAACATTTAAATTATCATTATTACAAATTTGTATCAATTTGTATCGAAACGTAAGCGATTTTAAAAAATCTTTGAATGCAGTTCGGTTTCTTTTTAAAAACTAAATGGCAAGATGGCACTGTTAGATTAATCGTGCTATTGAGTTGTATTGTTAGAAGTATAAGGCATGAGACAATTTTGTTAAAATTAATTATTCCAATACACCTGTCGTGTACTAAGTGGATTTTTATTGAATAGTACACCCTCGAAATCAGGCCTTGGCTGCAACCCTTACTCGAGGGTTCTTCAAAGTTTCTTTCAATAAATTTTCCTATCTTACATATTTAGGGTACTTTCCCTCTATGTGGCAAAGTTTTGGGACATCCTGTATATCTAATTTTTATAGTGTAGTCGCAATGACCACTTTTTGTTCAAATTAGTCAATCAAAACTGGAGTAGAATCGAAAAATGGTTACATATTTTGTTTCATGATATTAATCCTTATCCAACTATATAATTTAATGATCAAGGTTGATTATTTACATGTCAATTCTTATTTAAATTATTCTAATCGGACCTTTCGTTTGGAAGTTACTACGGGCATACGGGATCAGTTGTACTATTTAACTATTTAAAATTTTATTCAAATTGACTTTCTGTGAGCTTAAGAAGTAGGTACAATACGAGCGCTAATCTTATGGTGGTGACAAGGAATACACGCCATAAAGCTGTCTGTGCCGACGACTGAGAGTTTTGAACGTCGCATTGCCCTCAGTCACGGTAATGGATAGATACCGTAACCGTGTCTCAGTTCAGTTAGCAAAATGTTGGTACTTGATTTTTAGACAGTTTATGTGGTATAGATTTTGTACTAATGTAGGTGTAATAATTAATGATTAAACGAACTTACCTGTAAGTGAAGTTCTATCATAATTATACGAAGGATTCTTCCGAAGATATTAGTACTATTAACACATGTGTTAATAGTACTAATATTGAGGAAGAATCATGAAGTATAATTAATAATTTGCGACAGAAAAAAAACTTAACGAAATAACGTACTAACCCGAAATATTGGTCGTTTACCTTAGTTGGTATTATAATCCGACTAAGTAAAAAAACACTAGTTAGTGCGTGTATACCGAATGTAAGTGAATTTTGAATTTATGTTGGTTACTATCTTTTTACTTTCCTCTATGGTTACTATTTATGTCAAATCGAAGATGTCAAATGTAATTTTCACGTATTAATAATTATTTATTTTATGTTTTCTTTGCGTATTTTGTTGTGCAATAGCTAGCTTGTTAAGATTGATAAGAATAAAATTAGAAGCAGTTGATTACAGGAGTTTATGGAAAGGTGAAATAAAAGGTTGGTACTTGATACAAATCCTTGGACGATTCGTCCAAGTACAAATCATTAGAAAACTCAGATAAACCTAAATCCAACCAGGAAAATACATTTATGAAATTTTTATAAAACTTACGCTGTTTTAGTTTAAGCTTCTCTTAATAATTGTTTCTTAATATTTATGATTAGCTATCCATGACCTTGATTTGTTTCTACTATTGGCTATAGATGCATTTATTGCAATTTTTTAAAGACGACCTGCCCCCATGCTCCAATTGCCAACCTTACTTTTAAAGCTTAAAATATGAGCAATAGACGATTAAATAACGTGTCGCAAGCTTATGTAAATCTCAGACTTTGATATTGTGTGACAAGCTTACGGCACGTAATAACGTAGCGTTCAAACGCATAGAATGTTGGCCATTTGAGTAGGGGGGGACAGAGCGTGATTACGATAATAGCCTAGGTCTTATTTCAACACGGTAGAGCTTAATGAGAATCCCGCAACTTATACAACTTATGGTTTACTTATTTCATTACAGATAATGTGTGTATCATCCAACAATCGACAAAATATCCAATTTTCCTTCCAAATTAATAAAAACATACAAATTGGACGAAATACAACCTGGCAGAGCGACATGCGGCAGATAACTACGTTTTTTTTGTGCCTTATTCAAATATGATATTAAATAAACATATAAGGCCCAAAATGATACAAATCTATGAGTTAAAGTGAGATCTTTTTTTAGAATATATTATTACATGAATCTTTACTTTGTTTTAATAAATATTCAATTTTATTGATAAGATGTTTTTATTTAATATGGTTTCTTAACCTCAATTTAACATAAAAAGTTATAGGCCTTAATTTAATAAGTGTAATCGATTTATTACGGCCAAAGTCAAGTTTTCGGAAAATTACATTTAGTTAGAACTGTTTTCTTATATTCCTACTGTTAAATAATAAATTAAATAATATTTAAAGACTTAAAAGTAAATAGGCCTTATTTGTATCAAGTACTTATTACCTTGATACGGACGGAATTAACATATTTGCAACTAAGTAGATTATTATTTAGATTTAACACAATATTTTCTAATTTTGTAATATGCTTGATAGGAAAGTACTTAATTAAACTTTTTTATATTAGTTTCAAAGTGGAGGAATGCATTACGTTACGGCGTATTTGAATTGTGACCTTAGTAATCTATCCATCTAGAAGGGCCACTATTCAGCGTTGGGCACAACCTGACCCACCCCCTGACTAGAGGATTTCTAATACGGGTTTTCTTATTTATCGGTTTATAATTTGCCCTTGATTTCGTCGCATTATGCAGCTGTGGCGCACATATTTTATGCTAAATAAGCCCTGAAAGACATTATTTAGACTATTTTAGACACAAAAAATACTAAATTAAATTAAAATAGAAGTATTCACGCCAATGACTATGTTGTACCGCGGTTTGATTACATTCTCTTTTGTTGTACCTATTTTTTACATTCCGCTATGCCATAGAGGATAGTTAAAGGTATACTCATTGATTTCACGCCTCAAAACGCAAGTGAGTAACTTTACTACTATCGTTATGGTATTTCTCGATACCATCTGTCAATTAGTAACTCATGGTACCGAATTGCTATGAAAAAGGCCAAAACGTTACTCGATGCTCGCTAGCGAGTATAGTAAACTATTGTAGTTTACTATACCAACTCATGGTAGAGCTACTGGGGACCTATTTTTGAATCACTCGAAGCCAGTCAAGCGCTCGTTTCTACTGATTTTCGTTCGACATCTCATTGTTTTGAGTCATATGTCGAACGAAAATCAGTCGAAAAGAGCGCTCGACGCCAGCCGACCGATTCAAAAATAGGGCCCCAGCGCTGCCCGCATCCACTTCACCTATTATGTACATGTTTTTATCGCATTCGTCTAACCGAAATTCGACACAGAATTGGCCTCAGGGAAAAATTATTACAAATAACATTTACCACAAGTGTTCTCAAGGTCAAAGGCGATTAAACCGTATTATTGTAACATACGTGAGAGTTTAATTAAGCACGAAATGTGCCAATAGGTACTTTTTAGGGTTCCGTACCCAAAGGGTAAAAACGGGACCCTATTACTAAGACTCCGCTGTCCGTCTGTCTGTCTGTCACCAGGCTGTATCTCATGAACCGTGATAGCTGGAAAGTTGAAATTTTCACAGAAGATGTATTTCTGTTGCCGCTATAACAACAAATACTAAAAACAGAATAAAATTACTAGGACTCGCGCACGAAGGGTTCCGTACCAAAAACGAAAAAAAAATTACGTTTGTTGTATGGGAGCCCCCCTTAAATATTAATTTTATTATGTTTTTAGTATTTGTTGTTATGGTGGCAACAAAAATATATCATCTGTGAAAATTTCAACTGTCTACCTGTTGTCGTTATTAATATGGAGCAAAAAACGGCAAAAAAATCATGTTTGTTGTATGGGAGCCCCCCTTAAATATTCATTTTATTCTGTTTTTAGTATTTGTTGTTATAGCGGAAACATAAATACATCATCAGTGAAAATTTCAAGTTTCTAGCTATCACGGTTCATGAGATACAGCCTGGTGACAGACAGACAGACAGACAGACGGACAGCGGAGTTTTAGTAATAGGGTCCCGTTTTTACTCTTTGGGTACGGAACCCTAAAAAACCATTAAAATAGAAATGTAGTAAATTTTATTTAGCTAAAATGCTGATAAGGCTTATTAAACATCATATTATAATTTTCATTAAAAAAATTATTTTAAGAACATGCTACTTTAGCGTTATCGTTCTAACGAATCCATAGACAAAATCCATATGCAAGTCCACTGGTTAATAATCCACTTAGTGTAGGAAAGGAAGGTAGTAGACCCTCACAGTAAATCCTCAGTAGACGAAACTTTACAGTATGATAAAGTATCATAAATGAAACATATTTTTTAAATTATCCAAATCGATTTTGTTTTTGTTTTTGGATATTTGTACATAGGTTTTGGTTCATACTATATTACATCCCTGCAAAGTTTCATCGACTGAGGATTTAATGTTGGGGTCTCCATACAAAAGGTCGCTTCATTTCCTACACTAACTCAAGAAAAATTAAAACGCTTATATTATCTGTCATTAGAGGCCATCCATAGATTACGTCACACGTTAAGGGGGAGGGAGGGGGTCGACGAAGTGTGACATTGTGTGACAAGGGGGTGGGAGGGGTCCTAAATTTTGTGACGTCACATTTCAAAATCATTTAAATTGAAATAAAACGAATTTTTAAACTGCTGTTTTAATTAAATCATTATTTCTAGATGTAAAATATGTGACGTCACACTAGGGAGGGGGGGTCCTCACAAATGTGACCAGCTGTGACATGGACGGGGGAAGGGGTCAAAAATCATGAAATTCGTGTGACGTAATTTATGGATGGCCCCTTATTAGATGTCAATATGTTGTAAAACCTTCAAAAACCTTTACAAAAAGAAAACATATATATTATCTGTCATTAGATGTCAATATGTTGTAAAAACCTCCTTCAAAAACTTAAAAAAAAACAGCTTCAAAAATAAACTTCTCTAAAAAGCAAGAAATAATATTCAAATGTGCATAATTATTGACTGGAAAGTTTATAATGCATGAGTTACCAACTTGAAAAAAATGGACTAGAAAAAACAGACAAAAAGTATAAAATACCTTCATTTTTCTGTTAATATTTTTAACCTTATACCTTGGACGAATCAACCACCCTTATACCTACAGAAGTTTTAAACGTGAAAACGTGGGGCGCATGTAGGGTTGCCAGATGGCTGGGATTTCCGGGATTGTCCCGGAATTACGTGCCTTGTCCCGTGTCCAGGAATAATACTTTAGTGTCCCGGATTTCAAATACCTACCAAGCTACCACTACTTTTTGTTTTCATTATGTTACGAGTAGGTAGAAAGGGGGCGTGTGTAAGCAGTAAGTGGTCCTATTGCTCTTCAAAAGTCCAACACAGCTCTAGCAGCACTCCCCCCAGCTTTGCCCCGGAATTGACACCACCATATCTGGCAACCCTAGGCGCATGCTAAGCGGTCTTTTTATCTACATTAAATTTAGCAAAAAAAGTTAACCTGACGAATGTTTTTTTTGCGTGCGTGGAAATGGATATCTAACACAACAACGACATCTATATATTTCGATATCAAATATATTTTTTTTGCGTACTTTCACTTTTCAGCTGATAATCGAAACTACCTACGTGTCACAGATATAACAAACCATTTGCAATGCAAAGTACCTGCCTAATTTTACTTTATAATCAACAATTTGACACAAGGTCCTGACTTCAAGCGCAAAAGAGCAGTGTTTTCTGATGCAACCATGGCAATAATATCATAATTTGTGAATGACAGACATTCACTGGTATAATCCGTGCGCAATGAGAATGGAATGGAACTTAGTCATAGTAAATCTAAAATTGACTAATTAGTTGATGATTTACTTGAAATGAAATGAAATATAATGAAATAAATATTTATTACATAGAAGATTTGTTTTACAAATGGTGCATTCCACGCTAACTGTCACCCGACTAGTAAAAATTAAAACTTAATTTTCAAACTAAATTTCATGCCTACCACATAGTTATTTATCTGAACTTTGTAAAACAATATTTTTTTTCACCAAAATATACATCAATATTGTATTTTTCAATCAGGAGCAACACTAGTAAATTTGCAATGCTCTGTGGTAGATTTGTTCTTCAATTTGCAACACTGTTTTCGTCCATTTTGTTTGCTTTTTCGATCACTGTATATTACTGTGCAATTACAAATTTTCTCAGGTGTTATTTACGCGAATCACTTTTTAAAACGGTAAGCCAGTTTCTATTTTATTTCCCTATGAACAGCTATAAGTTTTGTGTCCCGACCGTCACTGAAAAACAGTAATTAGTTTGTCCTAAGCTCAAACTATAAAGGTAAGCTTTTAAAAAACTTTTGGAAAGTAAGAAGATCCTTTACACTTTTCTGTCCATTTATTTATTTAATGACTAGGAGTACATTTGAATCTTTTGTGTTGTCACAAAGTGGTGTCCCGACCGTCACAGATTAGCATTACACGTTTTGACACAAAACTGAAAATGGCTAATGATGTCGTGTATAGAGGCATATAAAGGTGAAATGGTGAAATATTATGTGATTTTTTTTACGCTGTCCCGACCGTCACAGTTTGTCCCGACCGTCACCATGCTTTACTCACATTCAAATAATATAATAAAGTAGTTAGTAGTTTCTAGTATATGATTTAGTATTGTATAAACTATACATTGCTTAATATAGAGTTTATTGCATGAAACTTTTGATTAGGTGTACTACACATACGATTTTTCTTTAGAAATGGATCCAGCTGAGCAAAAACGACGTTCTAGGGCAAAACACATAGAAGATCCAAATAAACATATGAAAATCTTACAAAAAGAAAAATAGCAAAGTCGTAGGAGGAGATTGAGAGCAAAAAAATATCTTATTTACTATGAATTTAAAGAAAATATTGATGTTCTTGAAAATAATTAAGTTTTCAATTAAGTAGTAAGTTAGCAGCTAAGTAATTGTCCTTATTAATAGTAATCGAAATAATTGTCCTTGTAAAACTAAAAAAATTGTTTAACATTAATAAAAACTTAGTCAAATTCGAATTTGTTTGTGTTACAATGTTACTCGTCCCGACCGTCACAAATCCTTGTCCCGACCGTCACAGTCTTTAAATATTTATGGGGAAAAATTGGCTGACCTTATCAACTTTAACTATTGTTTAGATTAAAGAATATCTATCTAGGCTAACATAAAAAAATATAATTAGTTATTAAAGGTTGTAACTGATCTGAATTTTTAAAAAGAATGCACACACTTAGAGCAGGTAGGTAATTTGAAGTCCCGACCGTCACACTGATTCGAATTGTGATATCACATAGTTAAACATACTTTTTTAAAGTTCTATCTACTTTTCCTTATTATTGCTTGTATTTATTAACAACTTTACTTAAAATTCAGTGAAGTTTTGATATATTATTGAAAATATACCCAATAACGTCTCTGAAAATGAGTTACAATGTCCCGACCGTCACCATGGAATGCCCCAAATGTGTAACAGAGGCCCCCAAACTAGGCAGAGCCTGTATCTTGGGTAACCAATTTATTTTTACTTGGTCAAGCGCAGGCGCGGTCGCAGCCTGAAATTTTGGGGGGGGTCACTAATAATAATAATTGCTTTTTTGTAAATTTTTAGATGCTTTTTCTATGTGACATGTACGATTTTGGGGGGGGTCATGTCCCCTGTGACCCCCCCCCCTCGGACCGCGCCTGGTCAAGCGACCCGAGTTGCTACTGTGAAACCTACCTATTAATAAAAACAATTTATTTATAAAGAAAGGAATAACAAATAATTCTAATATCACTGTTAATAATTATACTTAGCCTAGAAGAAAGTTCCTACTAGTTTAATTGTAAATTGAAGTTCAAGGACTTAAAAACATTTAATCAACTAATTATCTTACTTGAAGTTGCTGCAGCAAAAGTTCCTCAGTTTGAAAAGGTTCCATCCCATTCTCATCGCGTGCGGATTATAAGCCTAATGCCCTAAGTACCAGTCAATGTAAACACTCAACAATATCGGAAACTATTGCATTAAGAGAGATACAGCCTGGTGACAGACAGCCTTAGTAATAGGGTCCCGTCTTTACATTTTGGGTACGGAACGATAAAACTGCAAACGCTCTGACAGGTGCCTAGATGGTATTGGTATTGGTCTCTTTTCTCCGCATTTAGACTCCCATTTGGTCCGTTACGCGTGCAGGTGCCTAGATATATCCAGGTTACTTGGTGACAGCACTGGTAGGTGAGTCGCTAGGATAGTCGCCTTGGTCCCATAGTCTGGTTGTAAGCCTCGCGCCTTAGATACATTCTAGGTAGTCGTCTGGATGTATCGAGGTGCAGTGTATTCATGAAGATTCATTTAATTGGTTACATTTCTAGGCTCTACACTAATCTAGGCACCTGTAGGTGAGTAAGCGGCCTAAAAAATCTGTAAAACTAATAAACATAGTAAAATTTACTTACAGATTTCAGTGGTTGTTGTCGCTTAAACAATTTCTTCTCCTCGGTCAAGAGAAGTCCAGTAGATTTAGGTTCAACTTCTTCAGGCACTTTTACACTTAAGTCCGTGATCTCTTGGTTCGGGATCTCATCGCACACACTCCGCACTGCACAGTCAACCTCATCGGATGCATTATCTTCATAAAGACTGCTGTCCGTCAAATCACTTATAGTTCTTGACAAATTGTGGGAAAGTTTTGATACTTGAATGTCTGTGTCACTTAACTCAGAATCGGTGTCACTACCAGATTCATCGGAGTCCCCGAACACATCGTTTGAGGTATAACAACTGTCCGGTGTATCTTCAAACACTATAAAAGAATCCTCGGAGTCACAATCGGAAATTTTTCTTATTCTTGTCTCCTTCGGACTGTCGTTGAAAACTATTTGGAATGAATCTTCGCTTTCTGTTGTCGATGTTGACCGGAACCTACCGTTGACTTCATCAAAATATTCTACAGGGCTATTTTTTGGGTTTGTATGTATTTGTAATGGATTATTAGACAATTGATCTAAAGAATTAATTGACGGTGAGTTTTCTGTGCTTGACAAATCATCACCGTTAATCTCTTGAGCGAAAACCAGATCGTCTTGTATACTCTTTTTCATTCTTGATTTCTTACGTTTATCAGTTTTACGACAAGGATTTTTGTATCGCTTGTCTTTCGTTTTATCGTGTGGTCTCGGAGGTTTGGTGTGTTTTTCGTTGCTCGTAGCCACTGTTTCCGTATTAGAATCAGGTGAGGGTGGGTTTTGGATGTTTTTCTTACGTTTTTCTTGGAGTAACGCCTTCAATTTTGATAATTTGTCTTCGCACGAAGAAACTAATTCCTCTCTTGATGATTTTTCATCCTCTTTAACTTCGACTATATCGTCTACTACTTTAGTTTCTATAATTTCTTTCACCATATTGTTTTCGGTTGATTTACCAATTTCTTCAGGTTTTTTACTGATCTCTTCAGGTTCTACAGTCATTTCTGGTATTGTTTTAATGATATCTGTGTTCTCATGAAAAATTTTTTCTATCTTTACCTTTGCGGCGGCCGTTTCAGACAACACTTTGTTATGTACCTGGTACGGGCTGTAGCATTCAATGTGTGTGTCGTTCGAGACACAGCTAAAGTCATCAGGAGAGAATGCATCTTCAAAATTCTCTTCGACAGAGCCGGCCTCAACAAAAGCTTTCTTCGGACGTCTGGTACGGAATTTGGGCGTTTGTATCGGTTTAGTTGTCAATAACACACGCACCTTTTGCAGTTTGTCTTCACATTGCGCCGCAACAGTATTACAGTCGATATTCATGTCTGATTTTGAATTTAAATGAATCTCCCGAGCTGATTTATTTTGAACCTCATTATTGGAGCCGTGCCAAGAGAGTGGCGCCCCCTGGGAGACATCGTCATAACAATCGTGGAACTGAGCTGGCGTCTTAAGGCGCCAGTTAGCCATCGCGCCAGAAATGACATTTATTACTCCAGAAAAAAAGGTTGTAATACCACCAAGAGTGGGCATATTGTAATTTGCACCGTTCTCCATTTTTGGTGGCTCCGTTTCTAACAATGCGTTTAGACACTGTTTATCTATAAATTTTTCTTTCTTCTCTTCAGTTGTTATGATGGAATCGGCTAGATTTTTCTTTAGAGGATCAGGAAGCAAATGTAGATTGCTCAAAAGCTCGTCGCCGAACGAATGTTTCATCTCTTTCTTATAATGAGCGCTTGTATAGTAACTTTCCATGTTATATTGCCTTGGGTCGAACATGTTGATGTTATTTTTGTTCTTCCAATCTTTACCCATAGAATACATTTTGTTACCTACCTAAAATTTCAAGTCCAGAAGATGCTACCACATTTTCACTCACGCACACATTGTTGCGTCACTAAAAACACTCGGAAAACAATCAGGAAAAGGCCTATGAGCCTGTCCACACCACTTTTTGGAACACTTTATGGAATTCAAGGTAACCAAATCGGGGGAAAACCAAACACCAGAATATCCAAACACCCTTCTTCGTGTATTGTTCACTGTGTTACAGCAAATACTGTCGTCCACGAACACTGGATCACTTGTGAATTTGTTGTTTACGAAAATGTTAACGTTGTAGAGCTCCATTGTAGCGAAAATTGCAGAAAAACACGTCTTTACAGTTCAGCCATTTTGTAGAATATAGACAAAGAGTAAAGTACCATACAAGGGGAAAAAGAGAGTGCCCACTCGCGCGCGCGTGGCAAAGAAACATCGATTTGAGGCATCTACACTAGCGCCTCTAGAAATTGATGCGGAACTACTAACTTGAAAAATTATGAAATTATAGTAATTGAAAATGTATTTCTTTTGATTCTTAAAACAAGAGTACAAAAACAGACAAAAAAGTATACTTTTCAATACTTTTTTGTCTGTTTTTGTAATCTTCTATAGACATAAAACCAACATTATTAACAAAAGAGAATAAATCGAAATAAAAATCACCAAAAACAAATTATGTGAACTTTGTTAGATTTAAACTGGGTATTCATCGTTTGAGTAATGTGTTGTACGTAATCCGTTGCGCTGCTGAATAATTAAAACATTATTTTAATTATTTGCATCAGAACCATACTCAAAAAAGATTTACGTTTTAAAATTTTTAAAAGAATTTTAAATATTTAAAATTGTTTTAAACAATTTAAAATTCTTGATTTTTAATAATTTTGCGGGTGGGCGAGCGGTGCATCTTATGTATTGTTTGCGGAAGTAAGCAACATAATATTTCTTTTTTCAAAATGGTTTGGAATTCCGCCAAGTCACGCCTGATTCAATCAAATACCCAAAAGAATTTGGTTTTAAATTACTAATTAAAAAGGCAATTTTCATTGCATTGACTTCATTTTTATTTTATTTTGAGGTATTATTTTATAAGTCCGACTGTAGGGACATCTTTTGGCAAAGGAGACCCGTCATTTTATGCTAAAGTGGTATACTTTTTATTTTTTTAATCTGCGATTCAAAATCAGCTAGGTGATTGCGTAAAGTCAATCGTATTCATTTGACAGTTCACAATGTATCATAATATTTGTCATCCCATACAAATTGCAGCCGAAGGAATACGATATGAACTGTCAAATGAATACGATTAACTTACGCAATCGCACCGCAGTTGTGTATGTACTTCCTTGTTCACCTGAAATATATAAAGACACTTATAAGATAATTATCTGTCAATGGAACCGCCAAAGTATAAAACGAAGAAAAATTATCTGTGGTATCTGTCAACCAAATTTCAGCTGTCAATACCAAATTGAAGTCGAGGTGACATTTCGCTTTCGTAATTTCGAAAAAGACAAAAGGGATCCAAAATACATCGACTTTCCAGAACAAACATCGATGTACATAAAACATCGGCCCCAAAAACATCGATGTATCGAAACATCGATGTTGTTTTTAATTAAATTGTATTTATCTATTATCTATAGTATTAGTATAGAAAATATATAAAATATGGATTCTATACCAATATTCTCTATTGATTAGGTAAGTCTTTAGTGTAGTGTAGAGGAAATAAAATTACATTAAACAGCAGCAACTGGACAAGAAATTTTCTCTGGTCAGGTTCAGCGGGTCGTAAGACTGACCATTAAGTGGGGTTCTTTGGTTTGTCACTAACGCTGAAATTCACGAAGAGTTGATGACCAGTCAGTACCATCCAGGAGGAAATCCAGAAGCACAAAAGTAGTACCAGGAGAGACTGGAAAAGCATCCTAATGATCTAGCTGCAGCACTGACGATCATTACGATCAAGATCTTACACCAAACAATTCTAATAATTCAACTCCTCGAATTGGTTCCAATAGTAATAAATATCTTCGAGTAGATGGCTCGCTGGAGTGACTGGAGAGAATGACATTGATCAAACACCAAACCTGGGGGCTAATTGTCTAATTCAAAAAATCTATAGCAATCGCTTTCGTTTGACAGATGGATGTGTCACATTGCTGCATTTCTTTGGTAAGTTTTTATTTGTGCCAAAAAGAAGCTTCAATGTGTTACACCCTGAAAGCGATTGTGATAGATTTTTAAATTAGACAATAGAAAGGCTGATTAAAGTAGAATACTATTGCAGATTGGATAACAAAAAAAAAACTAAGCTAAATTCAATCGTATCGTATACAGATGCCGGCATATAAGTTAGCAAGAGAAAGGTGAGATAAAACATGTGCCGAGCCGACAGTATACAAGTAACGCATTTTTCATATGGAATGTGTCAGTTCTCCTTTAAAAAATACATATTTAGCTATTATACCTAATTTTACTTACCAGTAGTTCCGCATCGATTTCCAGAAGAGCAAATGTATATTCTAAGTAGGCGCTCTTTTCCCATCATTTTAATAATATAATCTGTGCCCTAATATTATTTACTCTTTGGGTAAATAATATCTGTGCTGTGCTATGATGTGCCTGTATAGTCCAGGCAAAATAAAATTTTGATCACATTAAATCCTACAGTTCATTTTCGTTTTTCTAAATAAGGATTAGGGTTATTATAACATCGTACTATGGCTGCTTTTCCTCTCCACCATAAGCGTTATGAGATATAGGTAAAAAATACCTAACTTCTGGAAAGTAATGTTCATAAAATTCTACAGTGGAGATTTATGATGCGTTTGCTTATTTACATACTTAATATTTAATTCAAAAATAATCACTGATTTTATGTTTAAGGTTAAGGAGATAGGGTGCGTTACAATCATATTTTTGGAGAAAGTATAGTAATGTATCTTAATAAATCGTACACAAGGTGATTTTTTTATAATATGTTTTTAAGCTTAATCCAGGAGCATCTTTAAGTTTTCACTCCAGTGACTTTAATATATCTAGTGATTTTTATGTTTTTACGTGATTTTTGCCATTTATTTTAGCCAACAAAAAATACTACACCAAATATTTTATCTCGTCTTCGTTTCTACCCTTGCAATAAACCCTCATAAAAAAAATCACCAGCTTTTATGAGTAGCATACGAAGTTTTAGCCATTAATAGCTGTAGTTGAATTGCGCATCAATCGGACGGAGTCAAGTGACAGATCGAAAATATCATTTCGTCCCCAATACATAATAGTTTTATCGCTTGGCGGGTTTCTTAAGTTTTATTGTCTGCCACTCCTACCACTTGATCGTTTTTCACACTAAATTGGTTGCAACTGTTCGCATCGAGTTGCGAGAAGTTCGGGTTAGTAGATAAGTTAAGGTCCGCTAAGAAACAGCGGCATAAATACGACGATCGAGTATCACTAGTATGAGCTCGCGCAGACTGGTGCAAGTTTGAGTTGTTGCAAACTGTTTACGTTACAGTAAACTATCTGTTGAGGACGGCGAGCTTAGCAAACATGTAAATAAATAGCACGTGTTTTTCGATATGTATAAACTTAGATCGTAAGAGTTTCTATTAAAGAATTCCAAAACGGTGTTCACATTTATTTAGTTCATAAGTAAGAATAAGTAGGAAAAGTAGGTAATTAGTAGGAAATAAATAGACTTGTAATAGCTAGGAAACAAATAAGTATGAAATTACGATAAAGTAGGCAATATTTAACATGTTATCAATAGGAAATATTAAGTATGTAATAAATAAGAAATGAGTATGTTGTCAATGTAAATAAACATGATATTTAGTAAGTAAGATATGTAAAAATAGGCATAAGTACGCAAAGTAAGATATTGTTGCTAGATAAGTTCAAATTAAAAATTGTAAGCTCAGCACACTATCCGAAGTAGGACAAATTAGAAAGAAAGAAATAAAAGTATATTAGACAGAGATAACACTGCGAGACAGAGAGGCACCGGTAGGAACGAGACAGCGCTTAGAAATTAAAGTAGGGCCTGCGATTGGTCAGGCAATAAATGTAGGACTTGTGATTGGCCGGAGCCGGCCGGGCGCTCGGTGCGCGCAGGTATAAAAATAGGGCCGGATAATGTCTGAGCACAGTTCGAGATCGCAGTTCAACCACGCAACATTGTAAACAGGAAGACCCAAATAAAGAAGAAAATATCGAAGAGAGCTTTTAATTCATACAGTCCATTATATTGTGGTCCTTCGAGCCGGATCAACGGATCAAGAAACCGCTACATCAAGCAACCTCGGTTCCTGCCTCCCGGAAGTGAAGCAAAGGAAGAACGCTACACGCTACGGTACCAGCCATGATCACAAGGAGCCAAAGCGATGCCGGAGAGCAACGCCGCGCTCAAGAAAGGGCCCACGCCGCAGCACCCGGAGACCATGAAAGGCAGCGGATCGACTACGAACGAAAAAGGCGGCTATCACTAGACCCACCAGCCTCGCCGAGCTCAAGACAACAAAGTACAGAGCGAAACGAAGCAAACCCACGAAACATGAATACTGCAAGAACGTCGACGGTTCAAGAAATACCACGTGCGGGTGCCGTTGAAGAATTACCACGCGCCGTTGAAAAAACACCACGTGCGCGGTCACCGGCGCACTCTGTGCGCTCTCAGCGGTCGACAGCCAGCGCAACTGCGAGAATTCGTCTGGCGGAACTAGAAGCGGCTGAGAAACTCGCTACATTGAGAAGAAAAGAACTTGAAATCGAAGCCGATCTAGTCAAGAAGCGATTGGCTGCGGAGGTTTCAATCATTCAAGAAGACAACGACAGCCTGCACGAAGAACCTCAAGAACAACGAGTTGATGAATGGCTACGAGCAACGAATCAACGGGAAGAACCAAGACATTTACGCTTCGAAGTACCTGTCAGCAAGGAGCGATCGCAATCACAATCGCACACGCCGTCAAGAAATCGGAACGGAATTGAACAACTTGCCGAAACATTAGAGAAGATGGCGCGGCCGAGACTACGTCACACTGACCTGCCAATATTCAGTGGTGACGTCAACGAGTGGCTACCGTTCAAGGCTGCAGTGGATGACAGCACGAAGATGTATGAAATATCGGCGGCAGAAAATCTACAGCGACTTCGAAGTTGTCTCAAGGGTGAAGCAAGAAACGTCGTGTCTGCATTACTACACACGGCCACCGACCCTGGGATTATCATGCGCACGCTCGAGCAATGCTACGGAAGACCAGAAATCATCATCGATCGGGCAATTGAAGATTTGAAGAAGATGCCGAAACCAAGCTCATCAGCGACGGACCTAAATAGCTTCGCTGTGCGCCTTCAAAACACCGTCTGCGTCCTGAAGAGTATCGACCAGCGCTAGCAAGAGAAGTGCTAGACAAGCTGAGCCCACACATCAGATCGAGATGGTGTGACTTCGCAAGCCAGTATGAAGGGACGGCGGAACCTGAAATCATCATGCTCTCGCGTTTCCTTATGCGAGAGGCGGACCGAGCGTTAAGATACACCTACGCTCCGACGCCGACTACAAGTACGAACACGAAGAAGGAACTCCGACCTGCTGTCCTGCAACCGAAAAAGAAGATCGGTACCGTCTACAACATGTCAGAGAAGACAGAAGATAATGAATCATGTCCGAACTGTGGACAAGCACATGCACTTCCTCGGTGCCCGAAGTATCAAGATATGACAACGGAGCAGCGATGGGACTTCTTGAAAGAGAGAAAAATATGCTTCAAGTGTGCCTGCTCCCGCCACCGAAGAGGGAACTGTCGCGCCAAGCCATGTGGCGTGAACCAATGCAAGCGTCCGCATCACAAGTCTCTGCATACTGAAAAACAAGAAGAACAACCGAACACGCAAGCGACACCGAACACGCAAGCACCGTCGAACAATGAAACTGTGTTGTCTGTGGCTACCAACAAAGCCACGGGCCCACGCGCCGTGCTACTGAAGATGTGTCCAGTGGTCGTCGCCGGACCACGGGGGGAGGTGCACACCTACGCACTCTTGGATGAAGGAGCAACCATCACCCTCATCGACGAAGACATAGCCAGTGAAGTTGGAGCTGAGGGACCGGCACATACACTGCAGTTACATGGCGTGAACATGACAAGAAGCACCAATAGCAAGATAGTCACAGTAAGAATCCGGGGCAAGAACGAAAACAAGTCCTACAAGTTGAACGCCAGAACCATGAAGAATTTGAGGCTACATCAACAAACTATACCTGAAGAGCTATTGAAATACGAACATCTTCGAGACATGAAACAAGAAGAAATATGTTATGAAAAGGCGCGGCCAGGCATCCTAGTGGGCACCGACCATTGGGAAAACATAGTCTCCAGGCAACTAAGGACCGGGGGACCAGACCAGCCAGCTGCTTCCAAAACACGACTTGGTTGGGTGGTACACGGAACGGTACCACGAAGCGTCATCATGAAGACAAGCGAAAGAGTACTACACATCTATGAACCTGAGCGGCACTCGGACATCGATGAGCGACGCGACAATCAACTCCACAACCTCGTCGACTACCACTTCAAGATTGAGGCACTGGGCGTTTCGAAGAAACCACGAATAAGTGAAGCGGACCAGCGAGCCACCGAAACAGTGGAGAAGACAATTAAGAAAATTGACGGGGGCTACGAAGTTGGTCTGCCATGGCGTCACGATCAAATCAAGATGCCACCGAGCTATGACACGGCATTCCGAAGACTGAAAAGTATAGAAAAGAAAATGGACGCATCACCTGAGTTCGCGGCCGAGTACACTGCGCAAATGGAAAACCTACTGAAGAAGGGGTACGCGGAGCCCTGCGATGGGTCCGAGATGAACAGTTCCCGCTGCTGGTTTCTCCCACACTTCGCCGTGCAGAACCCAAATAAGCCCGGCAAGCAGCGACTGGTTTTCGATGCGGCAGCGAAGAGCCGAGGAGTGAGCCTGAACGACCACCTGCTGGAGGGACCTGATCTGCTACTCTCTCTTCCTGGAATCCTGTTCAGATTCCGAGAAAATGAAGTCGCCGTCACAGCAGACATCCAAGAGATGTTCCTAAGAATCAAGATACGGCAGCAAGATCAGCCCGCGCAACAATTCTTATGGCGCGGTGAAGATAGAATAAGCCCACCAAGACACTTCAAGATGACGAGCATGATATTCGGCGCGGCAAGCTCACCATTCATGGCACACTTCGTGAGGAACTTCAACGCCGAGCAACATAAAGAGGAATGTCCATTGGCGCTGGAAGCCATCACAACATCACATTACATGGACGACTATGTGGCGAGCTATGAAAACAAAGAAGAAGCTCGGACCGCCATAGCCCAAACAAGGAAGGTGCACGCAGCAGCAGGATTCACGCTGCGGCAATGGAGTACCAACAGACAAGAAGTGCTACGTGACGTGCCGACGGAGCTACATGCCACATCCCCTACTCCACTGGGGGGAGAACAAGAAAACAAGATCCTCGGGCTGATGTGGAGCTCGGAAAACGACGAGCTGGGCTTCAATACTTCAATGAACAAGGTCCCAGAAGAAGTAAGAAGACAAGTGCGCGCGCCGACCAAAAGGGAAGCCCTCAGTGCGGTCATGTCCATTTACGACCCGCTGGGCCTGCTGAGCCATTTCACCATAAGAGCGAAGATAATACTACAGAGCCTGTGGAGCCTAAAGATCTCCTGGGACGAACCAATCCCGAGGGATGAGCAAGAACAATTCTCAAGGTGGCTGGCGCGCCTGGAAGATATAGCAAAACTACGGCTTCAAAGGTGCTACTCGACGCAGAAGTACGAGCGCATCGAGTTACACGTGTTGTGCGATGCCAGCGAACAAGCATACGCAACTGCGGCCTACTGGAGGATGATCAGCAGCGACGGGCAGATCAAAGTGGTTCTCGTGGCCGCCAAAGCCAAAGTGGCGCCACGACGAACGCAAACAATACCAAGGCTAGAACTTCAAGCCGCGGTCATCGGAGCGAGGCTCGCCGAGCAGATCAAGAACGAACATCGGTTGAAGATAGCAAGCACGACTTATTGGACCGATTCGACGACGGTGATCCATTGGATACGTCACGATGAAAAGAGATACACCCCATTCGTGGCTCATCGACTGGGGGAAATATCCCAGCTCACACATCATGAAGAATGGCGATGGCTCCCGACCACGGAGAACGTCGCAGACGACGCTACCAGGCTGTCGGACGAACCAATAAGTGCCAACAGCAGATGGTTTGAAGGACCTCGATTCTTATATGAACCAGAGGAGCAATGGCCTATGGCAAAAGCCCTAGAAGAACAAGAAGAATCCGAAGTCCTACACGTGACCGAAGAAGAACAAGAGCAAGAATGGACACCAGACCCCGCACGCTTCTCGAAGTATGAAACGTTAGTGCGTGCGACGGCAAGGGTACTGGCCTTCATCGATATATGCAAAAGAAAAGCCAAGCGGATGGAACATCAGCACATAGAACGAGCAGAACAAGAGCTCATCAAGCGAGCACAGCGTGAAAGCTTCAAAGAAGACATTAAGAAAATGAAGATGGGACGACCGATAACCAGGAGCAGTCGCCTGTTCCAGCTAGATCCAGTGCTGGAGGACGACATCATAAGGGTGCGCGGTCGAATCCAAGTCGCCACCGCCCCCGATCACGTGAAGAAACCAATAATCATGGACGGACGTCATCGAATAACGAGGCTCATCGTGCTACGGGAACACTGTGCTGCAGGTCACGCCAACAGAGAACGCGTGACCAACGACCTGCGACAAAGGTACTGGGTCATCCACCTACGACCCACAGTACGAGCCATCGAGAGAGACTGCGCGAAGTGCAAGATCGAGAAAGCAAGACCAAGACCACCGACGATGGGGGACCTCCCACGTGCCCGCCTGGACCCTTTTCACCGCCCATTCACTAACTGTGGCGTGGATAATTTTGGGCCAATGATGGTTAAAATAGGGCGCCGCCGAGAGAAGAGATGGGGAGCGATCTTCACCTGCCTCACCACGCGCGCCGTCCACATAGAGCTCGTCTCGTCGCTCTCAACGGACTCCGCAATAATGGCGCTACGACGTATGGCGGCCAGAAGAGGATGGCCAAAGATGATGTACTCGGACAATGGAACAAACTTCCGAGGGGCCGACCAGGAGCTACGAGCTGCCTACACTGAATGGGCGCCAGCTCTGCATGAGGAAGGGCTGCTACATAGGATGGAGTGGAGATTCATACCGCCAGGGGCTCCAAACCAAGGAGGAGCCTGGGAACGACTAGTACGCTCGGTGAAGGCTGCGCTTAGCGTCACCATGCGTGAAAAGGCGCCCGCAGAAGAGGTCCTGGGGACTCTGCTGACCGAAGCGGAGTTCTCAATCAACGCCAGACCGCTGACCCACGTCAGCGTGAGCAAAGACGACCCGGAGGCGCTCACACCCAACCACTTCCTGTTGGGCTCATCGATTGGGCTGCCTTCCACGGGACCGAGGTGTACGAGGGACCAGACGGCGGTGTACGAGTGGCCGAAGTCAAGACTAGGACTGGGGTCTTCAAGCGTCCCGCCAGTAGACTCGCCGTGCTCCCGGTGGAAGAGGCTACGCAAGCTACGCCGGGGGGAGGATGTTGAGGACGGCGAGCTTAGCAAACATGTAAATAAATAGCACGTGTTTTTCGATATGTATAAACTTAGATCGTAAGAGTTTCTATTAAAGAATTCCAAAACGGTGTTCACATTTATTTAGTTCATAAGTAAGAATAAGTAGGAAAAGTAGGTAATTAGTAGGAAATAAATAGACTTGTAATAGCTAGGAAACAAATAAGTATGAAATTACGATAAAGTAGGCAATATTTAACATGTTATCAATAGGAAATATTAAGTATGTAATAAATAAGAAATGAGTATGTTGTCAATGTAAATAAACATGATATTTAGTAAGTAAGATATGTAAAAATAGGCATAAGTACGCAAAGTAAGATATTGTTGCTAGATAAGTTCAAATTAAAAATTGTAAGCTCAGCACACTATCCGAAGTAGGACAAATTAGAAAGAAAGAAATAAAAGTATATTAGACAGAGATAACACTGCGAGACAGAGAGGCACCGGTAGGAACGAGACAGCGCTTAGAAATTAAAGTAGGGCCTGCGATTGGTCAGGCAATAAATGTAGGACTTGTGATTGGCCGGAGCCGGCCGGGCGCTCGGTGCGCGCAGGTATAAAAGTGCAGTGCGGTGCGCGCTCGGAAACGGACGCGCTCAATTGCATTAGTGCGAATTATTTATTCACGCTTCGCGCGGCATTAGCCGCTGCGCGTTTTGTCACTATGAGCTCCCAGCAACTCATAGTGAATGAAGTCTTGGCTTTCATCCAGAACGCCATCGACACCATGGATGAGGTCAGCATCGTCCAGATCTGCAAGTCGAACTTCAAAGAAGATGAGATTTGCAGTGGAAAGGCGCTGCTGTTCCGAAGCATCGGTAAAGCCGATGAGATGCCATCTCGACGAAGGGATGGAGGTGCGAAGAGTCTCCAGGACATCATCACCTGTTTAAAGGGGACCGACCCAGACGACGTGCCGTCATTCGTGGCTAAGGAGCTGCACAAGCTGCCCCCCGTCACATTCGACCACGTCGACGTCACCAGGCTGTTGAAGGACATCACCTCCCTGAAAACAAGCTTGGCCGAAGTTATGTGTAAATTAGAGGCATCAGATAACACCATAAGTGAGTTGCGAGCCCAAGTCGTGTTGTTAAGCAACACCGCTGCGGCAAGTAGGTCACCCGATGCCTCCAACAACGTGAACACTCGTCGCGGGGCGCAAAATGCATCCATCGGCAGTTTCGAGTCGGCGCATACGGATGCGTCACCGATCGCTGCCGCCACAGTGCGCGATGCACCGCGCCCCGCCGCCCGCTCCTCCGCCCCGGCGGATACGTCACGCTTATGTACGTCAACCCCTCAACGTGCATATTCTGCGGTCACCGCTACGAATCGACCCGCTACATCACAACTCAAGCGGCCTACAAAGGAGGGAGAAAATATTCTCGGCCCTGTCACTAAGGATTCAGAACCACGGAGACAGGATGATGGGTGTGACGAGGACGGTTTTAAAAAGGTGGAGAAGAAGAAGAAACCCGCCCGCCGTAACCTATGTGGCACCGCCCCGACTGGACACAATCACCTGCTGCGCCCGGCTATTCCGACGACGCTGGTGTACGTGTCCCGCCTGCATTACTCCACTAAACCAGAAGATCTCGTGGAGTACATCCGTATCAAGTCCAAATATACTCTGAGGGTCCAACGGTTGGAAGCTCGCCACAATGTGAACTTCAACTCATTTGTGGTGAGGGCACCAACCGAACATCTGAAGACCTTCATGAATGAAGATTTTTGGCCGAAGGGTGTCCTGTTCCGACGATTCCGCGGCCGGTTACCGGACACTACGTTGCGCAACACGTCGCCGCCAATACGTGATAAAGTGTAATTTATAAGATTGTTTTTATTATGTATGTATGTTAGTCTATAAGGTATTTATTGTATGGGCCATTGATGCCTGAAATAAATGGTTAAATAAAAAAAAAAAAAAAAAAATAAAAATAGGGCCGGATAATGTCTGAGCACAGTTCGAGATCGCAGTTCAACCACGCAACATTGTAAACAGGAAGACCCAAATAAAGAAGAAAATATCGAAGAGAGCTTTTAACTCATACAGTCCATTATACTATCGTTTTCTCTCTTTCACTCGTATTGACTGTGAGCAGTATATCCGACAGTTTACTGTAACGTAAACAGTTTGCATCAACTCATGGTAGGGCCACAGGTATTCTCGAAACCGTAGTGATTAACCGGGGCCTCATTACGCACCAACGGACGTGTATGTAGTTGTCTCATTTACACCCGCTCCCTCACCGACTGGGGTCGGTTCGCCTGTTTGGTGCTCTCTTTCATTCCTAGGGTGAAATGCCCTAAATTCGGCCACATCAGCAAATTTAGAGATTAAATCTAAAATATTTATATTAAAATTGAACTACAGCATTGTAATTTTTGTTATTTACGATTGCTACATGATTGTTCTTTATAATAATTGTAAGAAAATCAAAGAAACAATAATAGTAAAATTAAAAAAAAATAATATATGACGAGTGACCCAATTTTCCTAAATTCTGACGCGTATGCCCTTCATTCGACCCATTTTTCCCTAAATTCGGCTAAGGTGAAATAAGCATGTTAATTAGGAACTTCAATTGTTTTTATTGACATTCAAATAAAATAATTAACATAATTATTATTCCGATCAACATTAATCACATTAAGCATAACAAAAATCTACGAAAAATAAGCTTAAATAAAAAATTATATCAAGTCTAATACTTGAATGCATTTATTGTATATTTATCAACATTAATAATTTTAGGCTTATTCAAAATTAACAAAAATATTGTTGGCTATATATTGTTCTTTATATGAGTATAACAACAATCATATCAAAATTATGAATGTTTATCAAAAACATTATTTATCAAAAATTAATAAACATAATGAATACAGTCACGTTCACACTAATATTTTTAATGCTAGGTAGTTCTATTTTTATCAGTTAATATATTAATAATAGTTATTTAGGAATTTATAGATTTTATTCAGAAGTTTTTCGTGAATATTTATTATTAATATTACATTGATTACCATTAAATATTATAATTTTAAAAATAAATTCAAATGTTGATTTGTGGTATCAACTATCTAAATTAAATTAATTTTAAGTTATTCAAAAGTTTTTATTTTTGTTTTATTTTTATTTTATTAAGGATGTTTTTTATTTTATTATAAATAATTAAGTTCTTTTTTGGAGTGGAAAGTTTTTTCATTTAGATCTATAAGTATTGTAATAAGAATTTTATAAGATTGGATGTCAGCAATATTTATAATATTTGTTTTATAAATTTCTTTTGCAGTAATCTATTATAGAAAAAGATAAGTAGGGTAGGTGCACCAGTGCATGAACACCCCCCCAGTGAAGGAACAAATGTGTTATTTTTCTATAAAATAAGAAATCTTTTGTTTTCTACACGCAACAGATTTTTTTTAATGAAAATTATACATTATTACCTTAACTGGCTGCACAGACGACTATGTGTGTTCCGTACTTTCTCAATGGCGATTGCTCAAAGTAGACACGTTGTGTAGTGTTCCTGTTTCTATGGACCAATACTAAGAACTATGGTGCGACAACATATTTTGATAATAGCTTTTAAGTTGATATATGATTCATTCTACAAAGAAAATTAGTTTCTTAGATGTAATAATGATTATTTCGTCTAATAGAAAGCAGATTGTAAAGAATTTCATTATTTTAAACAAAATATAGGGGTGTTCGAGTACTGGATTAAAAAATTGAGAAATAATTAGTTAATGAACCTGGTGTTCATTCATAGGATCTAACGTATTTTTTGGTTTAGGCTTATTTTGTGTCTTACTTTTAAAGGAGTTTGTTCATATTTAGGGGATAGCTATAGTAAATCATTGTCAATCTTTGGACCAGTCTTCGAACTAGGGTTTTCATTCATTAGTTTTTAAAATTTTAAGATTCTTCTATAGTAAATGCCTAGTTCGTTTACTGATTATTAAAAACTAGTAAATGAACTATACATTTCTTAATTGTTACATTAATTATTTTTTTGTTTTTAATTTTAGACCACTTCTAAAACAATTAGAATAACATAGCTGATGTGAACTATAAAGCAATATGGTGGAAAATACTTAGGTCTAATTTTTTTTATATTGGCTGTCCTAAGTTAAATAAACTCTTCGACCTGACTCTTCAACTCATGAAACAGAGACATGAAGTGAGGATACAGGTCATACAGAGCCCCAGGAGCATTCGGAGGATTCCAGAAAGGAAAATAGGCAAGCCTCAAGAGAGGCATATGCCAGTGGGTTGGGTATCGTGCGCCATTTAGAATTTAGGTTTCTTTTGAAATTTTATATGTTTTACCAGTTTGTTATGCTATAAAATATCGTGTACAGACATAAATTAACGATTTCTGTTTACATTCACCTTATGCAACTAGTAGTTCATTTATCGGATTTCAAACATTCGTTAACTGGATTTTGCCGTTTATTCACTGGTGATTTGGGTGGGGTACTTTTGTGTAAAATTCGGATTATCTAAATAACTATAAGCATTTCAGAAATACTGAAGATATTATATTGAACATTAATAAATTCTGAATAGTATTTAGTGCCATTATTATAGCAAAGTCATCCAGAAATAGGTATTCGTAATTTTTAAAGTTTCAAATCGCCTTAAGGGTTCATTCACTGGTGCACCTACCCTATATGAGATCTGAGTTAAATTTAAATCATTTTATATTATTAGTATTATTATTTGTATTTTCAATAATTTTAATAATAATAATTATTAATCATAAAAATAATTATATAAGACTTTTATTAAGTTTGACCGTTGTCCGAATATAAGATCATATTTATTCTATTTTCAGCCACCGTTTCAAAAACGGCCGAATTTAGATTTTTGACTAGTTTTTAGGGTTCCGTACCCAAAGGTTAAAAACGGGACCCTATTACTAAGACTCCGCTGTCCGTCTGTCTGTCTGTCATCAGGCTGTATCTCATGAACCGTGATAGCTAGACAATTGAAATGTTCACAAATGATGTATTTCTGTTGCCGCTTTAACAACAAATACTGAAAATAGAATAAAATAAATATTTAAGGGGGGCTCCTATACAACAAACGTGTTTTTGCTGTTTTCTGGTACGGAAACCTTCGTGCGCGAGTCCGACTCGCACTTGGCCGGTTTTTGAATCCTGATTTTGAACAAGCTTTTATTAATTAACTAATAAAAATATATGAAAAAATATAACTTCAAATCATTCTTTGGTTAAGGTTTTATCACATAAATGCCAATGGATTGAGAAATCAGTAAGTATTTAAATAGTAAAAGTATTTAAAAATTTATTTCCCAGAACTTGCTCGTAACTAGAATTTGACACCAAAATGGTACAATGCGTGGCACAACAACGTAGGTCACTGGTCAGATCGTTACTGAGTGCAAACCATATGACTGCTTACTGCCATTTTTACAATTCTTAATCTATACATATAATAAATCTGTAGAAAAGTTGTATAAAGGAAATATTTTGAAAAAAAGTGATTGGAGTGTTTAATAATTACCAGTAAAACCCATTTATAACATTTTTCGAATTTTGTCTGTTTGTCTGTATGTTGGTGCGCTAAAAATGTAAAAAGCGCTAACTTAATACTAAATAATGTTTACATACCTACAAATATATGGTGTATCTTGCAAAATAATGAAATCTTTATTTCATCGCAATTGGTTCACTGAATCAAAAGTTAAACTAATTTAAAATTTACGATGAATTTTTGTTGTAATAATATCTTCGGGAATTATACTGTTAGAAAAACCGGCTAAAAGTAAACAAAAACGTGTGGAGTTTTGGGTCTATTGTAATTTCTCAGAAACAAAATGCACATGCATGCAGTAAAATCAAAGCCCGCTTTCTATTATATTATTTTTAAACACACACACTAACATATATAATTTAAAAAATAATTTTGATTATATTTATATAATACTAAATAATATACTAGAAAAAATACGACTCGCGCCAGATCAATACTCAGACGGGAATCGAACCTACCTACCTTTGGATATCCGGTCCAATGCTCTGACCGCTGAGCTACCGAGTCACTAGTGACATCGTCGAATTTTTCCTAGTATATCTTAAATTCTTACGCTGTAAGCCAGCGTTATTTCACCAATGTGAGGAATTACCTCGACATTCAATTGAAATATCTTTCCAGATATTTTAACAATTGATTAAGATGAAATAGCTATATAATTTTTAAATTTGAGATTTTTGCATTTACAATGCTATTTTTAAACAATACTAAATAATATACTAGAAAAAATACGACTCGCACCAGATCAATACTCAGACGGGAATCGAACCCGCGACCTTTGGATATCCGGTCCAATGCTCTGACCGCTGAGCTACCGAGTCACTAGTGACATCGTCGAATTTATATATATATATATAAATAACTTAACTAATTAGTTGTTCATATTCATACATAGTATGTAAGTGTTACGATGGAGCGGGGCTGTCTGTCACAAGTATTGTAATACTCACTAGGCAGTCCCAACCTGCTGCTTTGAAAACCAATGTTTTGTGAACAAAATAAACATTTTTGATTTTTTATTTTCTACTAGCTTTCGCCCGCGACTTCGTTCGCAAGGATATTCGAGAAAATCCTTCGGGAACCTTTAACCAGGATAAAAGTATTCTATGTATTAACGTCCTGCCTCGCTAGGCAACGCGCTTGGTGTGAACGTACCTCGCGCATGGCAGGCCTCGGGTGAGCGTGAGTGCGATGTCGAGCGCGAGGCCTGCCACAACGCAAGCGGCAAACGCCCTGCCTTGCGAGGTTTGTCTACACCAAGCGTACTGCGTAGCGAAGCAGGACGTTAAAACATAGAATACTTTCATCCTGGTTAAAGGTTCCCTAAGGATTTTCTCGAACGTCTCCTCTACAAGTCGCATTTCTCAACCGATTCTCGTGAAATTTTGTAACCAGATTTAAAAAATATATATAATTTTATCGTCAAGCTAGTTTTTGATTTCTTAAAAATGGCCGAGATATGTAAAAAAAAACGTATTTCTGCCCTGTTTTTCGGCGCGGTTTGTTCTCCTCTACAGATCTCATTTCTCAACCGATTCTCGTGAAATTTTGTGAGCAGGTTTGAAAATTATATAGGCTTTTTTGTCAGGCCAGTTTTTTGAAATATTGGATACAGTTCGAAAAACTGAACCTAAAAAAATAAATAATTCACACATTTCGAAAATACAAAATTAGAAGCGCCATCTAGCTGCGAATATACCAAATACTTAATATACCAAACAGCATGAACCCCACTATATGCTTGAAAACCTCGTGGCGAGAGGGCGAGATCTATATTTTTTTAACAATTTACTTTTCAATGCAAGGTCTACACTACAGCTCACTTAGCCACTAGTTTATCTTAAATTACATAACTAATGTGAGGTAATTTCAATAAAAGGTTTTTAAATTACTTTGTTAGGTACCTTGTCTTACCCTTACCCCTACTGCCCTAACAACGGCTTACCTCAATTACTTGTTTTTAGGGTACCTCAAAAGGAAAAACAGATACCTACTCCCATCTTAGGATCACTTCGTTGTCATGGTCAATTACTTCCTTAAAAGGTCAGTTCCCTATTTCACAGACGTGACAATTGTAAGTGACAATGATAATTTGCTGTCCATGGCGTCAGCTAATTTGAATTTAGAAAATATACTGACCAAACTACATAACGCACAGATACCACAACGAACATAAAATTGCCATGTTAATTTACAATTGTCCTGTATGTAAAATAGGGGCCAGGTATTGGGCAAGTCACCCTACTCAGTACTCGCGTCGAGTCCGAGAAGTCTGTGTTGCACTTGATGGGTTTTTTCATCTAAAAATAATTTCGAAAATTCGTTTTTTTTCCTATAGATTACGTCAACGAAAGATGAGATTGAAATGGTGGCGCCACTTTCCCTGTTTAATTAACGTTTAGAGGTTAAGTCATTGGAAATTGATCTTAAAATAAGGCGCAAAATTAGTTCCATTTCCAATCGAGTCTCATCTTTCGTTGACCAAACTCAACGTAAATAAGCCTTTTTTTTTGTTTATTTACTATAGGTAATTATATCTTGTCGCGAAAATGGTGCCACTTTGAGTAACCCTGATTTTGTTCCGATAGATTATCGAAACAATTTTTTGATCACTTATACAAATGTTGAAAAGTTACCGAAATAATCGTAATATTCGTAACCTTTTGTACCGGCTCGCGTCACTGTGCACCACCCACCGCCACGCGCCGATTACCTACCTTACGCGCGTCCGTCCTTCCGTGCACTACCGCGTTGATATTTATTTTCGTACATTTCTAGAAATCCTTTGGGAATAATTGGGGGATTACTTAATTTTTAAAAGTAAATACTTATTTAATATTTAACTTTTACGACTGTAGAATTAATGCTTCCTATATAAAAATTAATAAAACGCAATAAAAAAAACTATAATAGTCACTTGAGTGAAAACTTTTGCTATTAGTGTAGTAATTATAGGGAATCTTATGCTACAAAATCACTTATTTTATAATATTTGTTTCTGAGTTAGGATTTTTTATTTTTTATTGGCCTTTATGAAAAAATCCTCTGAAATGTAAGTGGTGATTTTGTAAGGTTTAGTTTCTAATGGTTTTAAGAAATTCATTAAGAAAATTCCCTTCATGTACGATTTAATCTCGATGTTATAAAATAAAAACAGTCTTTAAACCGCCTTTGTAAAAAAAACAACCTAGATATTTTGGGGAAAACTTGAAATTTATCATTGACAAGTTTATTTTAATCAAGTTTTCAAAAATCACCTCTGTAGGATATATGTAATGTGATTTTCTCGAACAAAGTATTTTTCATTGCCCGGAGACTCAGTCATGACACGCCGCGCGCCGTCGCGTCATCGTCGCTCGTAGGTACAAAGTGCCTGCCATTCGTGCTCGCTCACCACTCTATATTACGCTCCGTCTTGCTGATATTTTCGTAAATTTCGAGAAATCCTCTACTTAGAATTGAGGGATTACTTAATTTTAAGATGTTATTAATTATTACACTATATATTATTGAACTTTTACGACTGTAGAATTTATGCTTCATATTTAAAAATGAATAAAACGCATTTAAAAAAAAACTATATTAGTCACCTGAGTGAAAATTTTGTTTTTAGTATAGTTAATTATAAGAAACTTTATACTGCAAAATCACTGATTTTTTAATATTTGTTTCTGAGTTATGATTTTTTTTTATTTATTAGCCTTTTTTGTAAATTCCTCTGAAATGTAAGTGGTGATTTTTGAGGTTTCATTTCTAATGGTTTTAAGAAATTCATAAAGGAAATTCCCTTTGTGTACGATTTATTCTCGATGTTTTAAGACAAAAACAATATTTAAACCACCGTTGTAAAAAAAGCACCCCAGATATTTTGGGGAAAACTTGAAATTTATCGTTGACAAACTTATTTTAATCATGTTTCCAAAAATCACCTCTGTAGGATTTATTGTGATTTTTTCGAACAAAGTATTTTTCCTTGCCCGGAGTATGTAGTCTGTGGATGAATTCCAGCGACCAAGATTATATTAGGTATTATAGATTATTATTAATAAAATTCTTGGTTACATCTGCCTGCCTACATGAGTAGGTACTCTTCGAAGCTTAGTAAAAAAAATCACTGACCTGAAAAATTTTTTTCTTATTAAAATGCAGGGGGTCAATGAAAAAAAATACATTTATACATACATTTTTATCAACGCCATCTATCAAGCTTACACTTTTTTGGAATTTTGAAAAGCCCACAGGCATTGACATGAAAAAATATATTTTTATTTAACTGGACAGGCTGTCTGTATGATTTGACAGCAAAGTTCTTGTGCCTATTTGAAACGCCACTAGCGTGCGTCTAAAGAACTAATTTTGACGTACAATATGAAAATGGTTGACGTGATGGTCTCTCCAGACTTCAAACTTTAGTACCATGTACGCACGCTATGATCACGCTACGTCCTACAGCGCCAACATGGCGGTAATCAAATAGGCACAAAAACAGTTTGACATAAGCCTGTCCAGTGTAAATATATGCAGGTCAATGCCCACAGGTGTTTGATGACTTATCGATTGGTTTGCTGGAATGCACCTAATGTCAGAAATGACACTTGAGAGGTTATTTCAGGATATAAAAAATAGTTTTTTTCTGTATAAATAAAATAAGTAAATAAACTTACATTTTATTATCCGGAGCTGAATGTGGATACCCGACTTTTAAACATTTCTAAGTAGGTAATAATCATGGTAATATTGTAGTTTTTGTAATATACATTAAAATACGAGACAGTAGGTAAAGCTAAAAATGTTGCACTTCGAATAATCTTTTAATTTTAATAATTCTCTCATGAAAGAAAAGCAAAATCTAGTAAGTAAATGCTTGTGTCAGTGTTAGTGTAGATGTATGAATATTCCCAATGTATTTTGTACGTGTTCCGGACAGGCGAAAATTGAGATCTTTGTCACATAAAACATTGTTAGTAAAATCACATAATATGAGTTGTGCTTAACATCCTTTTTCCAGTCCAAAAATGCTAGTTATTTAGTCACTTCCTATATATTTATCTATCTTTTATTAGTTATATAATGACTCAGAACAGAAGCTGTAGATCCACATTTGACCTACTTATTAGTTAAACCCGGACAGCTAAAATGTTTAGAATGAAGCGGAGAAAAGAGCGCTATTTAACCCGCGCCGCCGTATGGAAATTGTTTGTAAGGACAGTTTGGCTCAGCTCAATATTACATAGGAACTCATGTCTACATAGGAACAACCTACAGATCAGTTTTGATGGAAGCTGCTAGGTGATTAACCTATTGATTCATTTGACAGTTCATATTGTATCATAATATATGTCATCCCATACAAATTGCAGCCGATGGAATACGATATGAACTGTCAAATTAATAAGGTACAATTAACTTATGCAATCGTACCCCTGATGTGCATGATGATGCAGCCAAACTCTTGTAACTCCCAACTTTTTTTTTGTATAAAGGTTCATGCCTACTATTACACCCAGGAGCAAAACAATATGGTATAATTATGTATTCCTAACACCAAAATAACTCAATAATTTGATAACAAAGGTGCCAACATTCTCGTCTTTTTTTTTAACCCAAATGTATGTTACAGCTTCCACAGTCTATCTACCTACCGTTTTAAACAAGTTCATACTAATTGCAGTTTTATTTCTTTAAAACAGGTATAGAAATAATACTCTGAAATGGGTTCCGAGCAATCTTCAATACCTTTGAAGAGACAGCCTACAAGAGCACCACCAGTAAGAAGAGGATACACTATTGCAGTAACTAACCATGTTGCCGGTAAAGGTATTTTTTTATGCACAACGGGTAGTGCTTGTTCTTCACCTCACCTGATGTTAAGTGACGATAAGGCGGAAGGTGGAAGCGCACTACACCCAGAACCCTCATCACTGAGGAACTGGCTATCTTACCTCTAACTGCCGGAACACAACAATTTTTAAGTTGTTGTTATGGCGTCAGACTTAGGTAAGATGGTGGTAGCTAGCCAGACGGACTTGAAATAAGCTCTACCACCAACCAAACTGAGTATGAATTGTACCCCCCTGGGAATCGAACCCGAGACCTCTGCGACTTACACAGGTGGGCGAACTACTAGACTACAGAGGCGGTTTAAATGAAACGTTCATTCAATATTTAGCAGTGGTAAAGGGTCCATAGAAGCTGATTCCCATCGGCTTACCTTTTAGAAATCACACCCCACTGATCCACTATGCAGATCAAATCAGTTTTGTAGATCAGCTTACCTTCGCCATAATTTCAGTTAGTGAAGGTAAGCCAGTCCACAAAACAATGGGATGTTGACTTATGAATAAAATAACGAAATACTAATAAAAATCGTAAACATATCAAACTTTTGGAGTAGCTTGTATGCCTCTTGGTTTTATATATTATTGCGTATTATTTGTTTTATGACCCTTCAAAGTTGGGTGGACAAGTCCATTTAAAAAGTATAAAATTTGTTAAAATAAATAATACATTTAATTAGTCCGTAAAATTTATAGCAAATTTGTCAAAGAAACCATTTTAATAAACACAATATTTAATATAGCTGCCGAATAAATTTCCTACGCGTTGCATACAACGTAGGAAGGCGTGACGTCATAACTTGGTAGCCGTTAGTATGGAGCGTTTTCGGGTGAGCCCAATTTGTGCATTTCAAACTGTGATATCTCGGGCAGTTTTCATGCTAGCCTAATAATTCTTATACAAATGTTTCTTTTTTTTAGGGGTAATTTATGTAACATAAAATAAAAAAATAGTCAACATGCCCATTGTAATTTCTAGTGATTTTTATTAAAATTAAACCAAGATCGCACTAATAAGGTATTTTACTGATATTTTTACACATTAACTGCTAAATGAGCAGTGTCGAAGCTAGCGCCCCTGGCAACATTCGAATTTTGTGCCCCCAAGACTTATTTTTCAGCAAGAAACACTTATTTTTTTAGCTGTGGGTCAGCAAAGTGCGCCTCCCTGAGAGTTACGCCCCTAGCAGCCACCCTTTTGCCAACCCCTATCTACAACGCTGTAAATTACACACAACAGAAATTCTAATGTCTGATTTATTTATTTTATTTTATAAACAAGTTTTTATTAAAAACAAAACCTCCTTCAAAAACCTTGAAAATTATCTAACAAAAAACAGTTTCAAAAATAAATTAATGGCTCTAAAAAGCAAGAAATAAAATATTTAAATCTGCATAATAACTAACTCGAAAGTTTGTATGCATATCTTATATTAAACAACGCCTTTTGAAGTCGGGTGGGGGGAGGGGGGGGGGGGACGAACGATATTTTTTATCTAAACTTTAATCATGGGTTTAAACCCCACCCGACTTCATAAAACGTTGTTTAATATAAGATATGCATACAAACTTTCGAGTTAGTTATTATGCAGATTTAAATATTTTATTTCTTGCTTTTTAGAGCCATTAATTTATTTTTGAAACTGTTTTTTGTTAGATAATTTTCAAGGTTTTTGAAGGAGGTTTTGTTTTTATTAAAAACTTTTTTATTTTAAACTTTTTTGTGGTAAGTATATTTGGTGATGATATTATCTAAGTTACAATAGCCTTATGTCAACGGCTCATTACCTTTTACATAGTACTGCTTTTTATTGTTGAGGGGCGTTTATTGTTGAGGAGTTCTCCTGGTAATTCACTATCAGCTCCACTTCACCATATGAGTTATGATGAGCATAAATAGCCTAGCAACCATATTAAAGTAATCGTATCGTACCAGTGAACTACTTAGTATTGGATAGTTCCGATGATCATCTATGCTGGTCTTCATCATCAGTGCTACTTCACCGAAATGGTACTTTTCAAAAGCAAATGCACAAGTTACTTAAGAAAATACTAAAATCGCTATAGATGTGCCTTTAATATTTGAAGAGTTTCCTCGATTTCTCCAAGATCCCATCATCAGATCCTGATTTCATGACAATGGGACCAACTTGGAAGTATATACTTTCAAACAAAAAAAGAATTTTTCAAATCGGTCCAGCCGTCATCGAGTAACATACATAAAAAAAAAAAAAAAAATCCGACGAATTGAGAACCTCCTCCTTTTTTTGAAGTCGGTTAAAAAATACATGCAGGCTTACAGACTAGGAAATTCAAAACACCAGCAAGTTAGAAAACATGACAGTATCATACCAAAGCAAAGTAAAAATAAACAACATAATACAACAGACATTATTGATATATAACAAACACAAGAACAGGGGCCGTACCGGCTAACGAATCGATTATCGAAAAGTCTGTCGGGTTTCAAATTAAAACAGATAAATCGAGCCCAATTGGGCGAAAATGCCGAACCCCAATTCATGATGGCACACGAACATCGTTATCTTCCAAATTACGTCAACAGAAAGTACAAGACGAAATTCCTTACTTTGATTTTTCTGTTTTAAAGTTGAAACCCAGGAGACTTTTCGATAATCGATTCATTAGCCGGTACGGCCCCAGTACTCATATAAAGTTTTTTAACATAGTCGAGACAAATATGATACAAATTTATTAATGAGACAAGCAAGGCTATCAAAGTACTTATATCTACGAGTATACTGTGCTATCAGTGAAAATGATGAATATATTCTGATGAAATATATTCTAGACATCTACTTGGCAGTCAGGGGCACAGAACATAGAAGTAGTTAGAAGTAGTATGAGCTCAATTTAGTATGAAAACCAGTGTAACCAAACTAACACATTAAAAATCGAAGCCAAGCCCCCCATTTAATAGTTACATGCTACGCACACATACTTTCTGAACACGTAATTGGATAAAAATTAAAAATGTATAATATCCAAAAGGTCATAAATCACAAAGTTTATTTATTTAGATTCAATCGTATTACCATAGCACTTGGTACCAAATTAAATAATACGTATATTTATAACGCTGCTACTCAGCCGCTAGATGGCGCAAGCAAATTTTAATAATGCGATTTACCACCTTATTTGTTATGACATAAAGTACTTTAAGAAAATTTAACGAGATAAGGGAGACCAGGTTGGTTGACATTTTTCAATTAACTTATCCTATCCTAATAGTTTCAGATCAAATATTCGTTAAACTCTTTTTTCATAATTCAGTGAAATCCTGACATTTCTTAGTGTTACTAGGTAACAAATATATGAAATTCAAAATTTTGAATTCCAAATAAAATACGGCGTTTTAGTGGAACAAAATAAATAAAACCGAAAATGATAAATACATTTATATTTGTTGATAGGATCATAGTAAATCTACAAAAACTTGTCAAAAGGTGTAGTATTGTATGTCTATTTAATTGAAATAATCAAAATTTAAGTAACACGTATAGTTAATTTTAAAAATATTTTTTCGTGACTTCCGGACCCAATTTTAAGCAAACTTTGAATTTTTATTTCAGAATATCTATAAGTCATATGAATTTTTGAGTATTTTTCTGATGTTTGTAATAGTAATAACTATTGTTTTCTTCAATAAAACCAAAGTGAGACAAAATGAGGGTTTTAAAACACTGTGGGGCGTTTCGTCTAAGATTGGTCTTAAAAGTAGGTAGCGCAAAAGTTTTCTTTATTGGCTGTCGAGGAAGACGATATGGAACACTGATTGCGATGTTGTTCACGAGCTCATTAGATGTTTTCGAATCAACAACTCGGCTTGCTATATTTCCTAATTATAACTTATTTAAAATTTCAATACTTTATTCACTGAAAATACTACATAATATCAATTTTATCTTAGGTGTGTATATACAGGGTGGAATTTTTTAATGCCACCTGGAGGGAAAGTACTCTAAACAATGGAGATAGCAAATTTCACTCAAAGGAAACATTCCTTTATTTTTGAAAAGAAACAAAACTGCTTTCAAAGATTTTTAAAAATACGCTTCCCACATCCAGGTATCGAACCGGCTAAAATTCGAAAAAACAACATCCTGTACTTTTATGATATCTATCGTTAGGGTCAAACATAAGGATCAAATCTCTCTAACAAACATGGTTAATTAAATGAAAGGACAACCATGAAAGACACGATAAAGCACTGTTAGTGTTACTCAAGGATCCATTAAGTTTTAGCGTCTTCTGCAACTGCACTAGGTCATCCGCGAATCTTAGGTGGCTTAATAAACATCAATGGTACCTACCATGCCATTGATGTTTATTGCGGTCTCCCAGTTAAGGTTCTTAAAGATTTCTTCTGAAACTGCTGTAAAGAGCTTAGGTGATAGTGGATCTCACTGCCTTACAGTTTTCAATAAACTATCTTTGACGCAGAACTATTTCGATAAGATGTTCATAATGCATGTCTGTCTATTAAATGAGACATAACTGCGTGTGGCAGTTATCTAAATTATGGAATTTTACATTTGAAAATGGTACAGGGAAATACCAGCAACATGGGGTCCATTTCGAACTATACAATTTTTTCTCGTTCAATTAAAATAAGTTTAGATTTAATGGTTTTCCTTTCATTTAATTAACCATGTTTGTTAGAGAGATTTGATCCTTATATTTGACCCTAACGATAGATATCATAAAAGTACAGGGTGTTTTTATTTAGAATTTTAGCCGGTTCGATTCCTAGGTGTGGGAAGTGTATTTAAAAAAATCTTTGAATGCAGTTTTATCTCTTTGCAAAAATAAAGAAATGTTTCCTTGTGTGAAATTTGCAATCTCCATTGCTTAGAGTACTTTCCCTCCAAGTGGCATTAAAAAATTCCACCCTGTATATACACCTTGACAAAAGTCCAAGCTAAAACAATATAATTAAAGTATAAAATAGCTATTTCGCAGTATTTTGAGTGAATAAAGTTTCAAAGAACAATGGCGACCCGCCATACATGACATGAATTTATTTTATTTAAAATTTTAGCGTTTATAAATGAAAAACTGTCTAAACAAACCAGAATTAATTTTTAGGGAACTTAGCATCAACATTCTTAGTAGGAAATTTCATTTTGTATTTTGAATCCGTCGAAGCAAAAAAGTTGAATTAAATAACTTCTTCTGAGCTCGGATATAATCCGTTCGAGTTAAACTGAATGTTGATGCCCATTCAGTACCTACTGAAAATAGACTCTTACACCTTACTGGGTTATACTTGGAAGTCATTTTGGCTATGCATGACTGTCATAGACCAAAATTATAGTGATTATTATATTTTATATTCTCTTTGATATGACAGTTGATTTCTCTGTGGTTGATTGATACATACTTATTTGGCATATAAGGTTGGCTTATAATAACTGAATTGGTCATTTAAGTTTTTAAAAATTTGTTATTTTTATACAGATTTTCTTGAATTCAGTTAAAGTCCTGAAAAATTCTTAAACTATGATTTTACTCAAACTTTTGAAAATCATTTTTCTAAACGCTAAACGTCTTAATAGGTATATTTTCGCTGTTGTTCTTTTTGTGCTTCCGGCGGCGAGTATTGTCAGTTTTTGCCGCGGGTTTGAGATGACACGACTCTTTGGCCAGACTCTAATACTTTTCAATTCTTCACAGTCACAACTTTTCTCGGTCTCCCCTATTGAGTAACATTTCCGACAGTCTATGTTTTAATGTTTATGAAACTTCAAGAATATGTCAAATAGCGCATTGGAATATGGATCATAAGTGTATACCGCATAAAGGTGGATATTTATTGTTTTGAAATTTAAATGGAAAAACTCAGTTGAATTTTTAATTAAAATCAAAATAAATTAAATAAAGCTTCCCTCTGATATTTTATGCACCCGTTTGCTAAATGATATATGTGGATATTGTTTTTGATCTTTTATATAATGCTACTCGGCATTTTTATATGTTTTTTGAAGATGTTTTTGTTTGGCGTGCGCTCACACGACTGACGTAGCAAAATTCAGAAGTATGCGGAGCTACGCTCACTTGAGGTTACACGGGTCCCGCCTACTTGCGACTTCTACCGGGGGGGAAAATTTTTTCTTTGTTCTGTGGTCAGGGGTTTAAATCATATCAAAATTTAAAACAGTAGCATTTCTCTTTTACTTAACTTTTATACCGACTTTCAGTTAATTATAATTTAATTAAAAAATTCTCACCAAACAATTTAATTTTACAATATTTAATTTATTCTTTATTTATTAAATAATTTAACAACATTTAATTTATACTTCCATTTAGTATTTTTGACTTTTGTATAGGTATAAAAAATATATAGTATTTTAACAATTGTTAAATAATACCTAAGCTAGACTTATTATAACTTGTCCTATTCAGTAAACATCTTTTGACAGTTGTCATGTTTTAAATACCTAGTTATTTAAAAGTACCTATGTTAATAAATCAGCAACTTCTTTCGTAATCCATGTGTGGAAATCCATTTGTTGTATTTTATAATTGACTAAATTAGACAATAATAAACAAATTTTCGATAATTATGTATTTTTTTCAGATGGCAGACGCAATATAGATCCGACACCCAGCGGTAACAATTCACCCGGAGCGAGTGTTTGCTCCGATTCAGAGTTGCCATACATATCTTATACTGTGGATAGGCCTATTGGAGGTAACATTATATAAAATTCAATAACCAGCATTAGAATAGAAACAGCAAATTAATTTATTTTACCACATTTTTATTAGGTCGCTTTTTTGTTTACTTATTTGTTAGTTTTATGTTGAAAGTTAGATCAAATAGGTGAGAATGGTGTGATTCGATTTCTTAGGGTTCCGTACCCAAAGGGTAAAAACGGGACCCTATTACTAAGACTCCGCTGTCCGTCTGTGAACCATGATAGCTAGACAAGTGAAATTTTCACAGATGATGTATTTTTGTTGCCGCTATAACAACAAATACTAAAAACAGAATAAAATAAATATTTAAGGGGGGCTCCCATACAACAAACGAACCCTTCGTGCGCGAGTCCGACTCGCACTTGGCCGGTTTTTCTAGTATTTATTTGGTATTGTTTTAATTATATTATTAGCAGGATCTCTATAATCCGAACCCCTTTTAATCCGAACACCTCTGTAATCCGAACGTCCTACTACTTTATCAGCCATTTTTAATGTCCCCACTGCTGGGGCACAGGCCTTCCTTATGGGTGGATAAGGAGGGTGGACTATAACCCACCACGCGGGCCCACCCATAAGGGTGTTAACGACTGCAAATGCAGTCGGGACGGGTGCCATTTCGGTCGCATAATCTTTTTAGTTATAATGTCGTTTGGCATAACAGTTTTGGCATAAAGTCTTTTCGCATAATTTATGATAAGCAGAGTTTTATGAACGCAGAAAGGTTTTTTCGGCATAATTCTTACTTACTCTAATCTCCTTTAACATAATTTTAATTACCATAAAAGGAAAGGGCATAATTTTTATACGTCTAAAGGTAATTTACCATAAAATACGAAGTGCATAATGGATTTAACCATAAATATTCAAGTCAGAAACGATTTTTGGAAGAATCATTTTAATTCAGATTACCTAAAAAATATAAGATAAATACGTAACGTAACATTGTAAATAATTATCTTTTTTTATGGTTAATATAATTTTGCCTAACTATGTAATTAAAAATGTACATAAGTAGGTAGGTACTAATGTTTTAAAGCATAATATAAAAAAGCATAACTAACTTAAGTAATTATTATTAATGATGAAAAACTTTTAATGCTACCTTCTTGTCAGTTAAAAAAGTCTGAAACGAAGGAAAACGTAAAAGCGCTTAGTTACTAAGTTTATTTGAATAAAGGTATTTTTATTTTGACTTTGACTTTGACATTGGTGGGTTAGGTTAGTGTTTTGACCACTCGTAGCGGAGCGCGTGAAGCGGGTGGAGCTTAATAATGCTTGCATGCATGTTGCGTGCTTGCTTGCTTGTTTGCTTGCATGCATTCATGCTCGCTTGCATGCATGCTTACATGTTGGGTGCTTGCTTGCAAAATGCTTGCCGGGGGGGTCGGGGGCCTGAGGCCCCCCGCTATAAAGAAAAGAATTTAATGCACTATAGATAGGTTAGGTTAGTGTTTTGACCACTCGCAGCGGAGCGAGCGAAGCGAGCGGAGCTCCACAATGCTTGCATGCATGTTGCATGTTTGCATGCATGCTGCATGCTTGCTTGCATGCTTGCTTGCATGCTGCATGCTTGCTTGCATGTTGCATGCTTGCTTGCATGCTGCATGCTTGCTTGCTTGCTGCATGCTTGCTTGCATGCTGCATGCTTGCTTGCATGCTGCATGCTTGCTTGCATGTTGCATGCCTGATGGTTATGGTCAACTCTATACGCCTATGCTTCAATTATAGCAAAGTTTCTAAACAATAAAACGTTACGTTTACGTTTCTGTAAAATAAATTTTATTTACGGTGTTACTAATTTGTTAGTATAATTTCTACCCGTTAACATTATGATATTTGATAAATATGACTTGGAATATTTATGATAAAGATTGATATGCCAATAAATGGTATGAATAGTAATCGGTATAGCAAAAATATTCATGCAAAAAAGAAATGTGCCGATATATTATTAATACAATAGAGGTTATGCGGAAAAAAAGTATGCGTTATGATTTATTCTGTATGAACGTTATGCGAAATGATGAGTATGCCAAAAAACGTTATGCAGTACAAAAATATGCCTTTCTGTTTTATGCAACCGAATATGGACCCAGTCGGGACCAACGGCTTAACTTGCCTTCCAAAGCACGGAGGAGCTCGAGAGATAATCAATTTTTGGTCACCCATCCCATGACCGACCCTTGCGAACGTTGCTTAACATCCGCAATCGCTGGGCCAGGCGCTAAACCACTGCGCCACCGAGCTCTTCTTGCCAGAAAAATGCTTTTACATAAATTGCGAGACAAAGCTTTTTATTTGTCATTATATACCTCTTAACAAACTAAAATATTGGATTTCTTTAAAAAAAGATTTATAAACGGAACCTTTATAGATGAACATACATTTAAAATTTCACAATACTATTAGTTTTATTTCATACAAATAAGGTTCATTGGGGCTATTTCGAAAATGGGTATATTCCGAAAGTGCAAAAAAACAACCTAACGCAGCAATATATTCCTGCTGGCAACATTAGGCAAAGCGCCATTTTAGATTTACTTGTCGCGACAAACGTCGCGAGTCGCTCGCGTTAACATCACGCGAGTGTCGTCAAATTATTCAAGGGAAGTAGAAGAAGAAGTTTCGCGCCAAATTTTGGTGATTCGTAATAACCCCAAGATAGTTTTCTCGAAATCCTGGAAAGTTATTGCAATGTTTGTTTGTTTTTATGATAGGTTTTTGTTTTGTGCTTAATGATAATAGGAATATAAGGTTTTAACTGTGTTTATTGATTTTTTTCGGATTTACCCCTCCGGCTTTATTTCGATATGATTGTTTTGCAATAACCCTTGACATTCTTTAAAAGACATTAAGAAAATAGTAAGTACCTAAAAATAACTTTGTTTATCCATCGTGCAGTTTTAAATTTCCTAAAATCTCAAATGATATGTTGAGAACCACTGTTACATATGTTTGAACATCAAGGTTTTTCTAGGGGTAATTCCGTAATACAAAGTTATAGGAATTCAAATTAACGGTTTTTATTTAAAAAACTTACAATTTCAAAATCTATGGGGTAACTACGATGGAAAATGAAATGTAAACTCTGGCTGAAATGCAATAAAGGCGATAGTTCGCAATTATCCATATGACCCAAAAATATGGATCTTTATTTAAAACACTTTCTTTAGCAAATCCAACGATATATTTAAAAATATAATGTATGCTTTTCAAAGGCTTTTCAATATCTATGCAGATCTAAAACAGTAAGACTCGTAATATAGAGCATTCCCGAATAATCAAATGAAATGTTCACCTCTAGTCATCTCGCAGAAATTTCTATCGGAATTGCCCCAATGCACCTTACCATATAAATTCTCTGTATGTACTATAATCCGAACGCACCACGAATCCGAACGGAGGGGTTAATTTTCGGAGTGCGGATTAAAGAGGTCCTACTGTAGATACATGTTTCGAAAGCAAAGTGATAGCGAAAATTTGCAAAATATGTTAATTTGCCTGTTTACATAATAGAAACAGCTTGCGAAACCCTTTTTGGTTCACGGTTTTTGGGCGGAACTGTAGCCCAAGTAAAAAGTAAACTAACTTAACTAACTGTAACATTATACTGAGGCTTTTTGGCTTGGTGTTCACATCTTGTAAGTTAGTTTGACTTTCTCGTAAAAGAAGGACTTTTAAGATATAAAATATTTATTTAGTTAGAACAAAAAAATAAGTATATATCCTCAATTATAAACACTTGAATTTTCGCGGAACCTCATTTGGGAACCGCTGCCCTAATAGTACAGTAGCCAGTAGAACATTTAAATCACCAAAAAGGTTACCGTTTGCTGTAGTGACATAGTTATTTTTTACAAAATTATAGATACTTTAACCCAAGTTTTACAGATCGCAACCCGCCGTAACCTATATTTGTGTATTTCCAAAAATGTTATTTTTTTATTTTTCAAGGTTTACCACATGGTTTAGCTATTGTCGTGTTCTACAGCTTTGTTTGATTGCCACTGATAATAGTAAGACTGGAAAGTGATCATACACATTACACAGATTTAAGACCAGATAAAATCCAACCATTTTCATCAGGTCTTAAATCTGTGTATGGCTACTTTTTATAGTCTTACTTTTATCTGTGGCAATCAAACCAAGCTGAAGAACACGACAATAGCTAAACTATGTGGTAAACCTCGAAAAATAAAAAAATAACAATTTTGGAGATATACAAATATAGGTTACGGCGGGTTGGGATCTGTAAAACTTGGGTTAAAGTATCTATAATTTCGTAATAATTAACTAAATCACAAAGGCAAACGGTAACCTTTTTGGTGATTTAAATGTTCTACGGGCTACTGTACTATAATATATTAGGGACACGCCCCCTTTGTACCAAAAAAAATACGCGCCCCTTTACCCAGTAAATATTTAGAATTGTGAACTACACAGGTGGCTCGCGCCCGCCCCCCTTCGAAAGTCTCTGCGCCCCCCACTTTGAAAACCTCTGGTATAGACTCAATAATTATGAATTTTAAAGTAGACGATTATCTTAAAGATCAAAAACCGTGGAAATGATATAACACATAACTTGCTACTATAAGTACTTTGTTGCCAATAATCCTGTCCCCTAATTGTAATTATCTGGTAAACAAGAGCGTCGCCAGCCCATGGCCCAGGGGGTGCAAGTTAATATTAAGGAGGACGAGAAAACAAAAATATGAATTGTAGATACCGTCAAGAGCAACCTAGTGAATTTATTCAAGTTTTGAGATGCGGGATTTATTGGAAAAGCAAGTTGTACGGCCTCAGAACTTTGGTTACTTTGCAGTTGGCTACATTTTTTTAACCTCTGGGGGGGGGGGGGGGGGGGGAGCTGCCCCTCCCTGCCCACCTATCTATAGCAAAGAATTTTCGGTATGTTTTTAAAATGCTTAAAAACTAGGGCTATATGTTTTGATTTTTTAAATATTACTTGTAGATTTGAAAATTTTGGCATTTTTTTGTTTTGTATGAAATCAGAAAATTGCAAATATCTCAAAATATATGATAGATATTAAAAAAAACCGGTCAAGAGCGAGTCGGACTCGCGCACCGAGGGTTCCGTACAATCATAAATATATTTGGATATGTTATTTTAGGACAGTCTTTAAAAAAGTAGGATAAACGGCAGACAGGTGGAAGGGCGAACAGGCGGACAGTTAATTTACAAATGCTGCATATGGTGACTGAAAAACGTTTCAGCCACTCCACATTGCAAAATGTTTATATTACTAGTCCATCAGCCATTTTAATGTCCCCACTGCTGGGGCACAGGCCTTCCTTATGGGTGGATAAGAAGGACGGGCCATAACCCACCACGCGGGCCCAATGCGGATTGGTGGGTGTTAACGACTGCAAATGCAGCCGGGACCAACGGCTTAACGTGCCTTCCGAAGCACGGGGGAGCTCGAGATAATAAATTTTTGGTCACCCATCCCATGACCGAACCTTGCGAACGTTGCTTAACATCCGCAATCGCTGGTCCAGGTGCTAAACCACTGCGCCACCGAGCTCCTCGTTATTATTATATTACTATATAGTAATATATATAATTACTTAGTAAAGTATGAACTTATTCTTCGTTTATTCGTACGGCAAATAGTAGGTAATTATATTTGAACCAGCCACAAATTTATTATTGTAGTGTTAGGATGCGCCATCTCTTGACCCATAGTGGTACTACTTTTTGCCCTTAGGTTAGCATGCTTAGGACAGCGCCATCTGTTGACTGGTAGTGAAACTAAAAAAATTTTGTTTGTTTTTTGAATTTCTAAAAAAGTGTGTTATATTGAGACATCGTTTTATTTTTCCTGTAATCTTTACATAAACTACTATCACATAGAATTATTTCAGATTTTTCTCTTTGCAAACTTCGGAGATAAGGGGGGGGGGAACGGTATTTTTTTTTACATTTTTCATCATAAGTCGAAAACTATGCGGCTTAAGAAAAAACAAAAAATTGTTTTAAAATGTGCAAACAGCGCTCTTTCATATGATACCCCACATGCCCTAATCACCTCACTTAAAATTTTTAAGACCCCTTCTCAGTCCCTGTTGTAAAAAAAATATTAATTTTATTATTTCTTTCTTATTTGCAAAATAGTTGGGCAAATGTCATCTAAAACTATTCCAAATTTCAAGTTGATACCATTAGTAGTTCTCGAGATATCCAGCTGTGACAGACAGACAGACAGACAGACAGACAGACAGACAGACAGACAGACAGACTGAGTCACACCATAAGGGTTCCTTTTTTACCATTTTGGTACGGAACCCTAAAAAATCAAAACGAACAGCCCTAGTTATAGGCGTTTCAAAAACATACCGAAATTTTTAGGAACAACACTAGTTAAGTTAGTATTAAAATGTAAAATCAGATTAGGTTTTTTTTTTTAATAAATGTCAATGTATGCCTCATCTTCATAAATGTTCATCAACGTAATAATAAATTTCAAAGTATTTTAAGTTCCGAACTGCAATTTGTAACCTAAAGAGCGGTACATTGACTGAGGGAGCCGTGCTAGCGCGAGGGGCTGCGGGTTGCGCGCGGGGCAGAGAAGGGGCTGTGTTTGTGGCAAACGCCGCCCGACACGCGTACAAACCTGTTTACTGCACAGAATTGAACCGAATGAGTCGGCCGAATATTCGGTTCGGTACATTTTGGACCGTATATTCGGCCGAACATTCGTAGTCGGTTAAACCTACATTCGGCGCATCTCTAGTTTATTTGAATAAAGCTACTTTTATCTTTGACTTTGAATTGAATTGAATTTTAACCAGATTCACCGAAAGCCTCAGCTAAGGCCCGTACAGACAAGAAGCCCTTACAACGCAGACAACTTAGCTTGCAAGCGAGAAAAAGCAAGCGAGCGAGGGACATAGTTGTGGTCGCGCAGGGCGCTAACCAAGCGTTGGACGAAGATGCGAGACGGTTGCAGGTGAGACAAAATATATAGAAAAGAAAGAGTTATTAGCAGACCCCGGATTTGCGGTAGCACGAATAAAATGACGTTTAATAGTGCGTGGACAACTTGTTTATCTATTTGTGTAATTTATCGATAAAAAAAATATAATTATGTATTTTTATTTTTATTTTATTTAATGTAACGTGATATATAGACTTACTGTCGGAAATAGTAGAAATTACCTACCTACATCAAGCAAAGTGAAAATCGTGAAATGTATAAATAATAAAATTCACTGCAGTTTTTCTTGATGCAAAGATAGCAAAGTCAAAGTGAGTGAAGTAGAATGTCAAATTTTTAAGAAATACATCCTCCTTGGTAAAATGCAAAAAATAAACACAGACGCGATCAAAGTAGTTCCACTTCAAAAATATTTTCAAAACATCGATGTATAAAAACATTTACGATAATTTGGTAATCACTAGCAAGTTTGTATTCCTGCCACCGCAAATCCGGCCTTTAGTTATTAGTCATTTATTTGCCATTCTTGTAGTAGCACACAATACATAATACACTCGCGAGCAAAAGTATGGAATCATAGGCCTATTTTCATACAAACGAGGTAACTTTGAAGCCTTGGTTCTCCGCCAGGGAATGACCGAGCTGTGATCTGATGATGGCTATCTAGGGAGTGAATGGAGGAGATTCAGATCGCTATACACACCCAACAGATGTGATCATCAATCTGTGAGATATTAGGATATGTTTAAAAAAACCGCGAAAATAGCGTAAAAATGTATGAAAATCCTGAAACTGAGAACTCTGATCCTCATATCTCTTAGAATGACAATCAGATCAGTTGGGTGTGTATAGCGATCTGAATCTCCTCCATTCACTCCCTGGATGGGCATCATCAGATCACAGCTAGGTTAATCCTTAGCGGAGAACCAAGGCTTCAAAGTTACCTCGTTTGTATGAAAATAGGCCTGTGATTCCATACTTTTGCTCGCGAGTGTAGTACGAGTACAGAAGTTACAAAATCATTCAAATAAATTGCGACTCTTGCGCCGACATCATAAAGTGCAATTCAGGTCGCACAGCGCTCCCTTCCTTACATTATACCTATTCACTTGTGGTAGCTCAGAACGCTAACCAAGCGTTGGATGGAGATGCAAGGCGGTTGCAGGTGAGACAATTCAAGAAAACTTCGAAAACAAATAGATTTTAAGTTCTATAAACATTAATTAAATAATAAATGCTTGGACAATTTCACACAGCGCCATCTAGCCCCAAACTAAGCAAAGCTTGTTATATGGGTGCTAGAAATCTGATATACTACTTATAATTATATACTTTTTAAATATATACTTATTATACATAGTAACACCCAGACCCGTCACAGAAATTAAAATTCATCACTCAATTTCTGCCCGGCCGGGAATCGAACCCGGGACCTCTAGCGTGGTAGGCGGCATGTTGACCACTGTGCCACTCAGGTCGTCAGATCAATTAAATCATAATATTTTAATATGTATAGTAAATAACTTGACTTTGTTACATTATCATAATAACTAAATTAGTTGAATTAACCGTAGGTGAGTCGTGCTCGTGCTTTATGCATTTTATTAATTAGTTATAACAAAAATATGTGAAACGATCTAAGATCATAAAGCCAGACGAATTGAGAAGAAAAATTCGCAGTTTGTCTGCCAGACGAATTGCGAACCAGACAACCTGCGAAACACTCCTTTAGATTCTAATCTAAACAATAGGTCTTTTGGCCGTAGTTACCTCGAGAATAGTTGGAATTGATTTAGTTATTATGATACTTATGTGGTAAACAATCTTAACTTAACTTTTTATTGAAAAAAACAATTATAAAACAACAAATAGTTTTCAACACAGAATATGTAATAAATCGCAATTTTTTTATGACACTTTGATTAAAAAATAAGACAACATAATTTTAAATAACGATTTATGTTTAAAAAACGTATGACAACAGTCAAAAGCTGTTAACTATCGGCCGATTTCAATAATCTCTCTTCAGTAACGGCCGATTTCAATAATCTCACTTCAGTAACGGCCGATTTCAATAATCTCTCTTCAGTAACGGCCGATTTCAATAATCTCACTTCAGTAACGGCCGATTTCAATAATCTCTCTTCAGTAACGGCCGATTTCAATAATCTCTCTTCAGTAACGGCCGATTTCAACAACGTATCCTCAGTAAGAGATAGGCTTACTAAAGATTTGTTGCCTAGATATTACTGTTAGATCTATAGTAGCCTATTAGTAGGCCTATCTCTTACTAAAAATAAATTATTGAAATGTGGCTATGGCTATCTCTTAAGCCCGCCGGTAACGATCAATTGCGATTGTCAATTTTTCCGTCAATTCCATTGTTGGAGCAATTGACAATCGCTTCAATTGCACGCGTAAACGATCAATTTTTCCGTCAATGGGCGTCAATTGCGGTAAAATTGACATTGGTGGGCTTTACTGAGGGAGGATAGGTTATTGAATTCGGCCGTAAATAGTAAGGATAAACAGACATAATTACATTTTTATAGGAAATACCAACATTTCTTCCTATAATGAGAGGCACACTCGGTTTACCAGGAGCGAGGGATCCTGAAGTATTGGAAGGTAAGTGATGGATCTCTAAATATAATGTCAACACTTAATTTTTTTAAATTTTATTTATTAATTTAATATACAACGTGTTTTAAAATAACCCTTAATGCCGAATATGTTAAATAGGGACCATCAAACTGAACTATCCTGATTTTTTGACAAAAATCTGGTCTTAGACTCAAATAAAAAAAAAATGTAGACCATTTACATTAGGCACATCTTATATTATTATCTGCTGACAACAGGATTTTTATCATTTTTTTTTGTAAAATTTTACACAAGTGGGAAGTGTGTTATTTCTTATAAGAAAATTAAGGGCATATTTCAGGAAACTAGGCATTTATAGAGCCTAGTCGCGGCGTGTCTAGCGCGCCGCGCGCTCCGAGCTGTGCTGCGATGATGGTTTAGGCAAAATCATTACCATCAATGAAGGTGTAATGATTTTTAACTAAGCACAATTGAAAAATCCTGTCTCGAATGAAATCCGGGCGGAGTCTGGTCTGAGCTCTTAAAATCCGGTCAAGACCAGATTTATCCGGTCAGATGGTAACCCTACTCGCACCAGATCAATTCTCGGACGGGAATCGAACCTGCGACCTTTGGATATCCGGTCCAACGCTCTGACCGCTGAGCTACTGAGTCACTAGTGGCATCATCGAATTATATAGCTACTAGCTTCCGCCCGCGATTTCGTCCGCGTAGATATTCGGAGAAAAATCCCTAGGGAAATATTCACTTCTCAAGCTTACGCGCTCACTAGACATGAAATAAAACACTTTTTAACGGATACTAGCGCGGTTTTATTGAATGTACTTTGGTATTTAGTTGGTATTTGGTTTGATTTTTGGTTTTTTCCCGACGTTTCGGCACCTTTGCAGCTGCCGTGGTCACGGGGGACTGAAGCTACCCGTGAGCCTACCCTCAAGCGATGAATTTTTTTATACGTTCAGAAATTAAAATTTAACAAAATTTTTAATTATTTTATGTTGATTTATAATTTAATTTTATGAATTATTTAATGCTAAAAAGAGAGAGAAATCTACTGAAACTACCACCATTTCATAAAATTGGGAGGACCCTCCAAGAAAGAAATGGCGAAAGAAAACTTGGAGAGGGAGCCGACCTCCGTCTTACAATCGGACGCAGCGGAGCATTGTCTTTGTGTATTTTCGGTAACCCATACAGTTTCGGCGGTGTAGGGCAGGATGGAATAAGAGTCTTATTATACAAAGACAATGCTCCGCTGCGTCCGATTGTAAGCCAAATTGACTCACCAACTTATAAATTGGCTAAACACGTAGCAAAAACACTTACACCACTGAGAGGTAACACATCAGCCTTTGTAAAGGATTCCTACCAGTTTGTCAGTGAGATACAACATCTACATCTCGCTGATGATGAAACTATGGTTAGTTTTGATGTTCAGTCCTTATTCACATGCTTACCAGTACAGGACTGCATTGATATCATCAGGAAAAAGCTAGTTGACAACAACATGCCAATTGAATATGCAGAACTACTAGAATTATGCCTAACATCTGGCTATCTGTTATGGAACGAGGAGTTCTACGTGCAAGTGGACGGCGTAGCAATGGGCTCTCCTGTATCCCCCATCGTTGCTGACATTTTTATGGAGGATTTTGAGGAGAAAGCACTAGCCACAGCACCAGTGACTCCCCGGTTCTACAAACGGTACGTAGATGACACTTTCACAATACTACCTAGAGACAGTGTCCCTGCATTTCTCAACCATCTTAACTCCATAAACCCCAACATACAATTTACTATGGAGTTAGAGGCAGACAATAAACTAGCTTTCCTAGACATTCTCATTATCAGGAATCCGAACCAAACCTTGAGCCACACAGTGTATCGTAAAGCAACCCATACAGACAGATACCTTAATGGTGACTCTCACCATCATCCTATACAGTTAGCTACCGTAGGGAAATCTTTGTTTCAGAGAGCCCGCGGAATCTGTGACAAACAACACCTGACTGCTGAGCTTCAGCACGTCCAACAAGTACTACGTAACAACAAGTTGCAAGTACCACACCTCAATCACAGAAAACGCGCCAAACCAGCCACAGTAGAGCGTCAACCTGCCATCCTACCATACTTGAAGGGTGTCACTGACAAGATTGGAAACATTCTGAAGCGAGCGTCAATCAAAACTTACTTCAAGCCGCCGAAGAAGATCAACCAATTCTTACGACCTGTCAAGTGTAATATCCCCCTTCAAGCTGCAGGCGTCTACAAACTAGATTGTGACTGTGGACTCTCCTACATCGGGCAAACAAAGAGAAGCATAGGGACCCGCGTCAAAGAGCATGTAGCTGACATGAAACATAGGCGCGATAACAAGTCTGCAGTGAGTGAACACGCCTTTGAGGGGCCCAACCATTATATTAGATTCGACAAACCCCAAATTCTTGCTAGGGAACGTAGATTTATCCCTAGAATGCTCCGCGAGGCTATAGAAATAAATAAATATCCCAATTTCAATAGAGATGATGGTTGGAAAATTCCACCAGCTTGGGACCCCATCATTCACAAGCTAAAGCCCCTCACACACACTGTAAGATCTAATGATACGGTTAGTTCCTTTTGCAAATAAATAAATTAATACAAAAGACGGAGGTCGGCTCCCTCTCCAAGTTTTCTTTCGCCATTTCTTTCTTGGAGGGTCCTCCCAATTTTATGAAATGGTGGTAGTTTCAGTAGATTTCTCTCTCTTTTTAGCATTAAATAATTCATAAAATTAAATTATAAATCAACATAAAATAATTAAAAATTTTGTTAAATTTTAATTTCTGAACGTATAAAAAAATTCATCGCTTGAGGGTAGGCTCACGGGTAGCTTCAGTCCCCCGTGACCACGGCAGCTGCAAAGGTGCCGAAACGTCGGGAAAAAACCAAAAATCAAACCAAATACCAACTAAATACCAAAGTACATTCAATAAAACCGCGCTAGTATCCGTTAAAAAGTGTTTTATTTCAAATCCCTAGGGAACCTTCGACCGAGATAAAAAGTATCCTATGTTTTAATCCAGGCTATAAACTATCTGTGTGCCAAATTTCATCTAAATGCGTTCAGCCGTTTTTGCGTGATTGAGGAACAAACATCCAAATCCACAAACTTTCACATGTATAATATTAGCAGGATAATGATAAAAAAATGGCCGCGCAGCGCGTTTTTTGGTCAGTTTCATCCACTAATCTGGAAATGTTGCCTGCCTTCAGTAAAAAAAACAGCCACGCAGCGCGATTTTAAATCAGTTTCATACACTAATCTAGTAATCTTGCCTATCTTCTCTAAAAAAACAGCCGCGCAGCGCGATTTTTGGTCAGTTCCACTCACTCTCACTCACTCACTAACCTTGTAATCTTGTCTGTTAATAGACAAACTTAAAAAAGTTTCCCATACAAAATAGCTATTATTCTGTGAAAGAATACCTCGAAACGAAACATATATAGGTATGATATATTAGTAATGGTAGGTAATCTAAAATATAATTACAATTTTATTATAAATTAAAATGTTTATGTTAATTTAAAATGTAATTTTAAATTTAATTTTAATTGAATTATCTATTTGCTTAATTAAGTTTAATTTGCCATACCTGTACAAGGTGTCTAAGTTTAAAGTACTTTTTATAATTTAAGAACTATGTAACACTTAGTCTGCAAATAAAAGTTTGAAGTTAGTAAAAAACGGCCGGGCAGCGCGATTTTTGGTCAGTTCCATTCGCTAAACTTGTAATCTTACTTGTTAATAGTAATAAATGGCCACGTAGTACGATTTTTGGTCAGTTCCATCCACTAACCTTGTAATCTTGCCTGTTAATAGAAAAAAAGGCCGCGCAGCGCGATTTTTGGTCAGTTTCATCCACTAATCCAATAATGTTGCCTGCCTATAGTAAAAATACAGCCACGCCGTACAATTTTCTAGTCAGTTTCACGCGCTAATCTAGTAATCTTGCTTGGCTATACCAAAAAACGGCCGCACAGTGCGATCTTTGCTCAATTCCATCCACTTACTATGACATTTTGCCTGTAAATAGGAAAAAACGTCCGCGCAGCGCGATTTTTAGTCAGTTTCATCCACTTATTTTGCCTGTCTTATCTATTGTAAAACACGGCCGCGCAAAGTGATTTTTGGTCAGTTCCAACCACTAATCTAGTAATGTTGCCTGCCTATAGTAAAAAAACCAGTCGCGTAGCGTGATTTTTTGTCAGTTCCATTCACTAACTTTTGAATCTTGCCTGTTAATAGTAAAAAAAAAACCGGCCAAGTGCGTGTCGGGCCACGCGCAGTAGGGTTCCGTAGGTACATTATACCATACAATATTTTAATACCGCTATCATTTTTCGTATGAAAAAATAACTTTGTTTTTCACAGTGTTTGTATGAATGACAAAGTTATATTTGCGGTTTTGGAAAATGTGCTATATCTCAAAAACTAATTACTGTATCTCGTTCAAACCAATTTTCGTTGAAAGTGTTTATTAAGATCTATAACTTATATTTTTTTTAGATTTTTCACCCTCTTACTTTAAAAGTTAAAGGGGGGGGACACACATTTTACCACTTTGGCGGCATATATCTTTCAAACGGTTGACTTTGAAAAAAAATAGTCTAAGAAACCTCAATGTCATTTTTAAAGACCTATCTATAGACACCCCACAAGTATTGGTTTGATGAAAAAAAATATTTTCAGTTTCAGTTCCATGTATGGGGAGCCCCCCCTTAATATTTTTATTTTTTTATTTTTGTGTAAAAATCGTAAAGCGGTTCACAGAATACACCTGCCTACCAAGTTTCAACTATGTAGTCCTAATACTTTTGGAATAAAGTGGCTGTGACATACGGACGGACAGACAGACAGACAGACGGACAGACAGACAGACAGACAGACAGACAGACAGACAGACAGACAGACATGACGAATCTATAAGGGTTCCGTTTTTTGCCATTTTGGCTACGGAACCCTAAAAACGGCCACGCAGCGAAATTTTTGGTCAGTTCTATCCAATAACCTTGTAATCTTGCCTGTTAATAGTTAAAAAACGGCCGCGCAGCGCGATTTTTGGTCAGATTCATCCATCAATCTTGTAAATCTTGTCTGTCTACAGTAAAAAACGGCTGCGCAGCGCAATTTTTAGTCAGTTTCATCCACTAATCTTGCCTGTAAAAAAACGCTGCGACGTAAAATGTCTGTCAAATGCGGCAAATCCCTGTCAGATGGTAACACTAAGGCCCGTATTTATAAACCGCTCTCAATACCGATCTCAAGATCGATCTCAGCTGATACGCTCTCAAGATGTGAGCAGCATCTTATGCAGGCGCGGTCGCAGCCTGAAATTTTGGGGGGGGTCACTAATAATAATAATTGCTTTTTTGTAAATTTTTAGATGCTTTTTCTATGTGACGTGTACGATTTTGGGGGGGGGGGGGTCATGTCCCCTGTAACCCCCCCCCCTCGGACCGCGCCTGATCTTATGTTGGATATTAATTAATAGTCAGATATCAAGAGCGTATCAAATGAGATCGATCTCAGCTCTTAAGATCAATCTTAAGAGCAGGATTTTAAGTTCACGGTGGTTTTTATACAGTAAATGACACTTTTGAATTAAGATTGAATGATTAACGTTTTGTTTAAGCTGTGTAGAATAGTTAGCTCAAATTACAAAAAATAATAGTTTTATAATTGTACTCTCATAAATTAGTGCAAAATATTTTAGACAAGTGGTAAAATTAAATATTTATTTATGTCACTTTATTTACACATAAATAAAATATCACTTTATATTACTACATCAGTTCAAGAAGACTGAAGTCTTGGATTATGTATTTCGTGGCTGTATGATGCAAATGTGCCTTTGCCTTTTCTGTTTCATGATTAAAGAAACGGAAAAAATTGGCGGGATATTGTAATTGTTATTATGACTAATACATTTCGTAATTTATGTAATATGTATCGTATACACTTTTAAACTTTCGCGTTGCATTTTATTACATTAGTAAACACAGGTTTTAAACGCGTTTTTAACTAACCTTTTCCCGACGTTTCAACCGAGTTGCATCGGCCGTGGTCACGGGCTGACTGGAGCTGCGGTGTTACGCCTCCTCCTCTGCGGTGGAATCTTCATCCACCGTCGAACAGTTTTTCCAACTACCGCCGCACACAATACTAACGGTGTCCCTATTCTGTATCATAGCCGTATTCTGGTAGTTAGCCGACCGCGAACAAAGAGGTAGTGCGTTTGCAATTACTGGATTCCACACTGCAGATAATTTGTGGCCATCTTCCCGATTGAAGTTCTGGTCCATGTTCAGGAGGTACTTAAGAAAAACGTGTACGGACGACATAAACAGCCGAGAAAAAAGTGTAAGCATCCCGAGGTTAGTAGACAACCAGCCTACATGCCCTATGTCAAAGGAGTAACAGATAAGATCGGCCACGTTTTACGTGAATACTCTGTACCGACAGTTTACACTCCTGGCATAAAGGTCAACAACATATTGGGTACGCCGAAGGATATCATACCATTACAAACACCTGGCGTGTACAAAATAGACTGCAGCTGTGGTAGTTGTTACATTGGTCAGACGAAACGAACTATCACTGAAAGAGTCCGTGAACACATCACAGCTGTAAAAAACCGCCAAATTAATAAATCAGCGATTGCAGAACATTTGCTGGAAAGTGGCACAAACCACTGGATCGAGTTTCATCGCACGCAGGTTCTTTCCACTGATCGCCATTTTTATTCACGAGTCGTACGTGAAGCGATTGAAATTAAAAAACATCCAAATAACTTCAATCGGGAAGATGGCCACAAATTATCTGCAGTGTGGAATCCAGTAATTGCAAACGCACTACCTCTTTGTTCGCGGTCGGCTAACTACCAGAATACGGCTATGATACAGAATAGGGACACCGTTAGTATTGTGTGCGGCGGTAGTTGGAAAAACTGTTCGACGGTGGATGAAGATTCCACCGCAGAGGAGGAGGCGTAACACCGCAGCTCCAGTCAGCCCGTGACCACGGCCGATGCAACTCGGTTGAAACGTCGGGAAAAGGTTAGTTAAAAACGCGTTTAAAACCTGTGTTTACTAATGTAATATGTATCGTAATCAATATCATCATAATGATTAACTCCGTTTATTAGATTTTGAAACTATATAATTTTATCCACGTACATAGGTACAAAAACATACGTAGCAGTTCAAAATAAAATAACTATCCCGCGCGCGCACGCTCTCAAGTCACGGTTTTGCAGCACTTGGCAAACACGCTCTCAATCATCATCTCAAGAGCGATCTCAAGTGCAGAGTTTTGTTTATTAATATGAGTGACTCTCAGTTGATACCACGAACTCAAACATGTACTTAAGTATGATCTATTAATAAGAACAGCATCTCAAGTATAAGCTCAAGATGGCTCTCAACGTTGAGAGCGGTTTATAAATACGGACCTAGGTACGGTTGACTTTCGCTTGCGCCACTCGGAGACTTCGATGTTAAACCCGTAGCCCGGACATCCACTACTCAAACCCGTAGACTTTGGGTCAAACCCGGAGAGGTGGCAGCCCTAGATATTGAAGCCTTGGTTTTCTGCCAGGGATGTACCGTGCTGTAATCTGATGATAGCCATCCAGCGACTGAATGCAGTAGATTCAGATCGCTATACACACCCAACTGATCTGATCAGCATTCTAAAAATGGGTTAGAGTTCTCAGTTTGAGGATTTCCATACATTTTCATGCTATTTTCGCGGCTTTTTTAAACATGTCCATTACGTCTTTAGAATGCTGGTCAGATCAGTTCGGTGTGTATAGCGATCTGAATCTCCTCTATTCACTTCCTGGATAGCCGTCATTAGATCACAGCACAATACACCCTGGCAGGAAACCAAGGCTTCAAAGTTACCTCGTTCGTATGAAAATAACACCTGGTATCCCTAGACAAAGTTGATGTGTGTATTTGTATTTCAATTGAATTCAAAATTCAAAAATAATTTGTTCCGTCTAGGCTGTTACAAGCACTCGTGAATGTCATAGAAGCTACGCCATCGGTTCGCGTGCCCTAAGCGGGAGACCTTGTAACGAAAAGAACCGGCAAGAAACTCGTCAAGGGCTGCTTTTTTCTCCCTGTATATTTCATACAGAGTCATCAACATTGAAAAATGAGCTCCACGTTTAAAGTGAGGTCATTTTCCATCACAATAATTAACAAAAGTTTGCACACAATGGGTAGGTAGGTTAAAATTAAATATATCTACTACATTCAGATAGGTAAAAGTGAGAGTAAATAACTTTCAACTAGTTGAGAAATCACTCTGTCTGCTACTCGAACCAAAAAACACTTGATGCAAGACATAAAAAGTAAAAACGCAATTCTTACAATTCAATATGCGTTAAGATAGGTACTCAGAAGCAGACCCATTCCCACTGGCAGCACCCGTTCATGAGCATGACGCATGGACCAGCCATCGCTTCGCTTCGAATGTTGAAGTCCTTACGTTGGTGAAATAACGCTGGCTTGCAGCGTAAGAGCGGGATATACTATAAGAAATTCGACGATGCCACTGTGACTCGGTAGCTCAGCGGTCAGAGCATTGGACCGGATATCCAAAGGTCACGGGTTCGATTCCCGTCCGACAATTGATCTTGTGCAAATCGATTTTTTTACACGACTGCCCAAAAAGGAGTGTATATGTGTTCAGGGTTCATGTATGTTTGTCGGTATGTGTTTCTTTATTCCACCATAACTTCCAAATGGCTCAACGGATTTAGATGTATGGGGTATCTTTAGAATCCTTACATCATTTCGAGTGACACTGGCTATTTTTTTTTTTTAAAAGTGAATATGGTGACTTTACGACACCATTTTCAAATATGAATAAAATATTTTTTTCTTCAATTATTACAATATGGGTATCGAATGAAAGGCCTCAATGAGCACATTTCAAAACTATATAATTTGTCACTAAAATGTGTGAATAAAATTTTAATAAAAAATATTAAAAACACGAATGCCTTGCCAAAAACGAACTAAAAAGTTAAATAACAAGTGTCATTGCAGTCGGGGGACCTCTTTGATTAAAAATTGTTTCACAAAACAGTCCCCCGACTGCATTGCCACCTTGTTATTTAACTTTTTAGTTTTTGGCAGGGCAGTCGTATTTTTAATATATTTTTTTTCTAATATATTATTAACTTTGTATTTATTTAGGGCTAGACTACCGGCCGTGGGTGCGTTTGACGACTCGCCTGCAAGCGCACTTAGCGGCGTGCGCGCATCCGTTAGCAGCGGACCAGATCAATCTATCTACCAAGATAAAAGAGGTACGTTTAATTATTACTGATTGCAAGTAAAACTTAGAGAGAAAGAGAGTCTGCAAAAGGGCCATCTGCCATCTTCAAATCGGACCGAATAAATTGTATATTGGAGGCTTGTAATTGGCTTCTTTTATTTATTTATTTCTTCTTTATTTCTTTTAGTATATTTAAGTATCAACTCTGTAACGTTAGCTGTAAGCCCCCCAAATATCCTTACATATAATAAAACAGTAAAAAAAGTGTGTCTGTACATTACATATTTAAAAAAATATATATTTGAGACCATGGAGACGTAGTAATAGAGTAAGAATAAAAAAAAAGTTTGTTTGAACACGCTAATCTCCGGAAATACTGAACGGATTCGAATGAAACTGTTTTTGTTATATAGCTGTTAAGGCTCCGTTACGCGAAATCATTTGTCTCTGTCTTTTTCTTCACGTGTAAAGAGTATGGAAAATAACCTCACTTCTGCACTTTTTCGATGATTTCGTTGTTTTTTCATCATTATCTTTAGCACAATTATCGTTCTTGAAAAAAAGTTATTGGAGCAACTGCACGGTACGTTAAAGTGTATTTTGATGTAGAATTCAATACGTTTACGCTATTGTTAATGCCAAAAATATGGCCCGCGACAAGCGCTTTTTATGATATTCTGATTTTTTTTTTACAATCATCTGTGAGGTTTATACGCAATTTAATGTTTGTAGCAACTAGGTAAACTCTTTAACTTGTCGTATGATTTTTTTGGTGGCTACAAGTTTACGTTTTCTATATAAAGATATGGCCCGCGCAAACCATGTTTTCCTATTACCGCCCCTTAAGCCTGGGCATAGTTTAGGGCACTTTAGGGTATAATTGATTTTGGAAAATGGAACATCTTATGCAGAGCCATAATGGTTCAGCTAAACTATATAAAATATAAAAAACCTTTTTTAAAAAGTAAAACCTCCTTCAAAAACCTACAAATAAAAATCTTCAAAATCAAATAGCTCTAAAAAGAAAAAAAATATATTAAAATCACCAATACGCATTTAAATTTTAATAAAAAACGTCTAATGAAGTCGGGTGGGCTGGATGGAGGACAACTTTTTAGGGTTCCGTAGCCTAAATGGCAAAAAACGGAACCCTTATAGATTCGTCTTGTCTGTCTGTTCTGTCCGTATGTAACAGCCACTTTATTCCGAAAGTATTAAGATTACACAGTTGAAACTTGGTAACCGCTTAACGAATTTAACACAAAAATAAAAAAATTAAAGATTAAGGGGGGCTCCACATACATGGAGCTGAAACTGAAAAAAAAAATTCTTCAAACCAATACGTGCGGAGTGTCTATAGATCTTTAAAAATTACATTGAGGTTCTTAAGACATTTTTTTCTCAAAGTCAACCGTTTGAAAGATATACACCGCTAAAGTAGTAAAATGTGTGTGTAAAGAAAATGTATGCTGTATTTCAACGAAAATTGGTTTGAATGAGATATAGTAATTAGTTTTCGAGATATAGCACATTTTCCAAAACCGCAAATATAACTTTGTCATTCATACCAACATTGTGAAAAACAAAGTTATTTTTGTAGACGGAAAATGATAGTGGTATTTAATATGGTATGGTATAAGGTAACTACGGAACCCTACGGCGCGTGGCCCGATATGCACTTGGCCGGTTTTTTAAGGGTAGGATTTAATCGGGTTACAATAAATTCCCATTTTGGGTATCAAAAATACTGAATACAGCATGCTGAATTACTAAGTGGGCGACGGAGCGAGGGCGACTACAGATTTGAAAATGGGTGACTTTGAAATACAAATTTAGTATTAGTTATTCAGAACGGGCGACCAAATTACTATTTGGGCGATAACCTTAGGGCACACAAAACAATTAAAATTTGGCTTATATTTTATTTATAAAAAACAAGCATACAAGCATGCAGTATGCTAGCAAGCTTGCAGCATGCTAGCAAGCATGCAAGCAAGCATGCAGCATGCATGCAATCATTAGGGGGCTCCGCTCGCTTCGCTCGCTCTGCAAGTGGTCAAAACACTAACTAACCTAACCTATTGGTCTTCGGATTAAGAGTTTTTCTTTATAGCAGGGGCCTCAGGCCCCCGACCCCCCCGAGCAGGGGGCCAGCCCCCCTTCACCCCCCGGCAAGCATTTTGCAAGCAAACATGCAAGCAAGCATACAGGCATGCAAGCGAGCAACCATGCATGTGATAGATTTTGAAAGATAGAGCAATATTTAACCTAAAACTAACCTATCGTCTATTATATCTCTTAAGTTTAAATTGCAATTGAGGTAAACTATTGAATTGAGTCTAGACTATTTAACTGAATGAACTGAACTATTTAACTGAATGTAGGTAGACTATTCAACTGAATGTAGACTAACTAAATGTAGGAAAACTAAGGGGAAATGCCATTTAATAAAACGTAAGAAGTCCTTCAACAATTTGTTCAAATAATTTATTATTTTAAATAATTAACACAATCGGAACATTCATTAAGCAACAATTCTATAAACCAACTCAGATAAGTAACACATTTACCATAAAAGAACGTTCATTAAGCAACAATTCTATCAACCACTTCAAATAAGTAACACAATTAATTTAATAGGAACGTTCATTATTCAACAACTAATCGACCAGATCAAATAAATAACACAAGCAATAATGGATGATTGAATGGAATATAATAGTCTAAACAGCAGAAATAAACATGTTAGAATAATACTTAACTTTCTGTTCCACAACCTTTTCACTTGACTCACTACTGCAGAATGTGTCTAAAAATATGCTATGCTCGGCAAGAGCAAGAAACATCCCGCCATTTTTAAACAACCAATGAGCATTTAGCATTACAGAAAACAAGTCTGCCACAATGGCGCCAAACGATCAAATCAATACTTTTATACAAATAACTATTAATTTAATAAACAACCTGTGACAATTAAAATGTAATATTATTAACATTATTTATCATTGAATTAATAATAAAGATATCTATTTTATACTTATTTTAAAATGATCATTGAATAAAAGGAAACTGTAACAAACGGACATGAATCAAGTAATCAAATCAATTCCTTTTTATAACAATTAGCAACAAATAATCAAATAACAGGAAACGGTAGCAAATCGTCATGGATCAAGTAATCAAATCAAGTAATTTTAATAAACTTAGTAACAAATAATGATTTAAATATTACATAAACTTACAGACAAATAATAAACTTTAAATCAATCATTGTAACTATGACATTACATTATTTTCTATAGTTTCATTTTCACTATATCTATTACGGCCAGACTGACAGTACTTCGTCCTCGAAGGACATTAAAATATATATTAAAATATACAAAAGAAAAAAAATACAATGTTTGTTTTATTCTTCATAACCTTGTTGAAATACACATATTTAAGTATGTTTTGAACATTGTTTCGTAATGTCAAGTAATTTGGTACTTCGTAAAATCTCACGAGTTCCGGCCACTTCCGGTTAGTAATAATACCAACACTTTGAATCTAAGAATTAAGAAAATTAAAGAAAACAAAATTAAAAAAGAGAAAAAAATAAATAAAATTAACTATGAAATTATTTGTTAAGAAACTTAACAGGAACTTAACCGGAATCCGTGAGACACTTTCTTTTATCAATTAAATACGTTACTCCACTTTGCCTTTTTATTAATTAATAAACATTTATTCCATTTTTATTTTACAACACAACATTTTTAGTAGGTATTGCCAGACACCTAGACATGCCAATAACATTCACTCGCTGCTGGTGAGAATAACTGACACCAAGCATCTGACCGACCAGCGAATACCATGTTTCTTAATATCAACATAACTTATAGGTAGGTATTGCCAGACACCTAGACATGCCAATAACATTCACCCGCTGCTGGTGAGAATAACTGACATCAAGCATCTGACCGACCAGCGAATACCATGTACCGAGGCCACGATTGCCAAATACATAGACATACTGATCACATTCACTCGCTGCCAGTGAGATCAACCAGTACCAAGCATAAGGCCGACCAGCGAATATCATGTACCTGGTATACCTATAACATTCATCGCCAAATCATACATAGACATACCGATCACATTCACCCGCTGCCAGTGAGATGATTCGGTACCAAGCATGTGGCTTATCAGCGTTTTAAATATTATTACAAAGTGGAATTCACGTAGACTTGAATACAGGTAAGGGTATAATTTGGTTCTATCGCTATCAGCAATCGCAAAGGTATTAAAACCAGTGGATTTTTGAACAGTGCTCTGTTGTACTTTACACAAACCGTTTGGCCAATCTGACTTTAAGCAATAGTACCTAGGTTAGGTATTATAATAATAAAATATAAATAGTCCTTAAAAGAACATAATAAAACAGTTATATGACTGTCTTGTGTCTATATTATAATCAAAACCACTACCCATTCACAACAACAGACAAAGTCAAACCCTGGACTGGGCAAAAATAGTTCAAATCAACATTTCCACACCTAAAAACAGTCAAAGCCCTAGACTAAAGCACTATTAGGTACTTATTACTAATATTTACAATTAAAATCAATATGTATAATTAGAAAAGAATTCTATTAAAACAAAAATGTGGTACGATATCATGTGGCTTCATCAGTTTGCGAATAAACAAGCATTATCATTATCATAATGATGAATCATTACCATTATCAACATCATCATCAACGTCAATACTAGCATCAAGACCAGCATCAAGGCCAGCATCAATGCCAGCGTTAATACCAGCATCAATACCAGCATCAATACCAGCATCAATCCCTGCATCAATACCATCATCAATACTAACATCAATACCAACATCAATACCAACATCAATACCAACATCAATACCAACATCAATACCAACATCAATACCAACATCAATACCAACATCAATACCAACATCAATACCAACATCAATACCAACATCAATACCAACATCAATACCAACATCAATACCAACATCAATACCAACATCAATACCAACATCAATACCAACATCAATACCAACATCAATACCAACATCAATACCAACATCAATACCAACATCAATACCAACATCAATACCAACATCAATACCAACATCAATACCAACATCAATACCAACATCAATACCAACATCAATACCTATATCGACTCCTAAATCAATACCTACATCATTACTAAAAAGGATTTGAAGTCAAGGCATCCGATAATATATTTAATTCCTACAACATGAGAATTCCAAGAATATAAATTCTATCAGAATCTCGTAATAGAAACTAAGCTTTTAGTCTAACAATATAGTTATATAGTTATCAGACCAATAGAATACTCTTTGCCTGGAACAACTAAAAATATTCAAAAAATTCGTAGGTATGACCATAGAATATGAATATAAGACTCTTGGGTATGACCTAAGTTTTTTTCTTACACACCCGCGTAGAAAGTTGTCAAAGAAATGTTCCCGATAAGTTTTTTACATTATTCAATAACATGAAAAAAATAACACTAATAACTGAATATACATAATATCAACCTTGTCACAGATTAGGTAATAGTATAAGTACCTTGTGTTTTAATAAAAATAGTGTTTATCTTATCACGCCGTTCTTCTTTCAAGTGGTAACCGGTCACCAAAAGAATCTTTACTTAATACGTTTTTTGTAGACTAGTTCGAAAGTGAACAATTAAAACTATAATAATATAGATCTCAAGAAAAACGGGAACATTTAAATAAATTATAAAAAGTTAAATATATGTAGTTGATACTTAAATATCACAATTACGAAATAAATTCCCCCAAAACATGGTCTAATCAGTTGATAGATTTAAACTTATTGGGGTAGTTAATAAATAGTAGTAGTATATAGTAGTAAATAAATAATATATAGTAGTAGGTACTACTATCTATATATATCCTATGAATAATAGTAGCACAATAGCAGCTAATAGATTCATTTAAGGGTCCATGATAGGAAAACATGGTTTGCCGGGATCATATTTTTATATAGAAAACTTAAAGTTGTAGCCGCAAACAAAAAAAAACACACGACAAGCTAAAGAGATTCTCTAGTAACTACAAGAATTTAATTGCGTTTAAACCTCACTGATGATTGTAAAAAAAATCCGAATATCATCAAAACATAACGTGCTGTGCAGTCCAATCTCCAAAAAATCTTTCAAGAAAGATAATTGTGCTAAACATAATGATGAAAAAAAAACAACGTGAAACATCGAAAAAGTGTAGAAGAAAAGTTATTTTCCATACCCTTTACACGTAAAGAGAAGACAGAGACAAATGTTTCCGCATAACCGAGCCTTAAGGCTAGACGAGTTTACGGTCTGACGAAAAGATTGATATTTTAGTTTTCAGTGTGAGGACATGATTTAAAATTCCTCTACACAAAACAAATACTATCTACTAACAAAAGAATCTAAAAAACCCATTAACCGAACAGAATATTGGAAAATGGCTTGGTAACTCAAAAATAAAATCGTAAATATCATCATAAGAATAAAGTTCCACTTGTCAGATTTTGTAGTATTCAAAGACAGTGATATGATGTTTTATACAAAAAGTTTTAAATATAACTTTTTGCTGTACACAATACCGGGTATACTTTTTTTTTGGTCCAGTATTTCAGGAAATCGATTAAAAGGTACTAAATTTTGTCAAATTTCTGGCAAAGTGACAAATAAAGCTATGCAGTGATCCACCATATTGTACAGAGATGGAGAAAGAGTACATTTCGTGAACTGCCTGGCCTAAAATTGGAAAAAGATAACAACTCAACTATACTCAACTCAACTCAAAATTATTAATTTAATAGATTAAATTAATAATTAGTCTAGCCTAGAGGCTGTTAAAAGCATTTGTTAATTTCATAGCATCTACGTCATCGATTCGCAAACGCTATGCGGTAAACCTTGTAATGACAACAATAAATCTAACCTATCGTATGATTAGAAGTATAGATTTATGTAGTAATAGTAACCAGCAATAATAAAAAAATTAAGAATGAAAAGGCTAAAAACCATTGATACTAATACAAAGGTAATATAAAGGTTAGAATATTACTGCTTTCGTCAAATGATTTTATTATTACTTTGCAAATGATAACCAAAACGTCTATAATGTTTAAAATATGATCTACACAAAATACATAAATAATATTACTTCAGCAAGTTATTTCATAGTGTAGAATTATAATAACTACCTAGTGACGTAGTTAATAAGCCGTGCTGCAAAAAAAAATATTTGCTTAACCCAAACGGTCACCAGTTTCTATGCACTTCAAAAAGTTTGGACGTACAATACCTATATACAACCATTGTACATACTTAGTAAAATCTGCCTACCTACTTGTGAACCTATATTAAGTGAACAAATATTTTGTTAACCTCATTTTGATTTCATTATCCTACTATACGCCACTAATGACACCACATAAATGTGTACCACAAATACCATCACATATCAGTTTTTTTATAAATATCTTTAGATGATATCGATTACTAATCTTTCTCTTCAAATTTTACGACAATAATTCGCTAAATTCAACTAACTGAATAGCAGATTTTATGAATAAATCACAGAAATCGTAAAAAAAACACAGCCACCGAGGGCCTTACCGGCCTTTGCAGCAGGGAACGAGTCCGGATGTTTTTCTTCTTTTCGAAGCAAGGTACTCGAAACTGTTGTGTCAGCAGCTTGTATCCCCGCCGATGCAGTTTTCGGGATCAAGACCACACAACGGCAGCGGAGCGGAGTCATCTGGCCGATCACATCAGCATCCACCCTGAAAATTATTAGGAAACGGTGTTAATATTTTGTAATGGACAGAGACTATCCCACTTCTGATGATAGATTTTGAAAGATAGAGCAATATTTAACCTAAAACTAACCTATCGTCTATTATATCTCTTAAGTTTAAATTGCAATTGAGGTAAACTATTGAATTGAGTCTAGACTATTTAACTGAATGAACTGAACTATTTAACTGAATGTAGGTAGACTATTCAACTGAATGTAGACTAACTAAATGTAGGAAAACTAAGGGGAAATGCCATTTAATAAAACGTAAGAAGTCCTTCAACAATTTGTTCAAATAATTTATTATTTTAAATAATTAACACAATCGGAACATTCATTAAGCAACAATTCTATAAACCAACTCAGATAAGTAACACATTTACCATAAAAGAACGTTCATTAAGCAACAATTCTATCAACCACTTCAAATAAGTAACACAATTAATTTAATAGGAACGTTCATTATTCAACAACTAATCGACCAGATCAAATAAATAACACAAGCAATAATGGATGATTGAATGGAATATAATAGTGTAAACAGCAGAAATAAACATGTTAGAATAATACTTAACTTTCTGTTCCACAACCTTTTCACTTGACTCACTACTGCAGAATGTGTCTAAAAATATGCTATGCTCGGCAAGAGCAAGAAACATCCCGCCATTTTTAAACAACCAATGAGCATTTAGCATTACAGAAAACAAGTCTGCCACAATGGCGCCAAACGATCAAATCAATACTTTTATACAAATAACTATTAATTTAATAAACAACCTGTGACAATTAAAATGTAATATTATTAACATTATTTATCATTGAATTAATAATAAAGATATCTATTTTATACTTATTTTAAAATGATCATTGAATAAAAGGAAACTGTAACAAACGGACATGAATCAAGTAATCAAATCAATTCCTTTTTATAACAATTAGCAACAAATAATCAAATAACAGGAAACGGTAGCAAATCGTCATGGATCAAGTAATCAAATCAAGTAATTTTAATAAACTTAGTAACAAATAATGATTTAAATATTACATAAACTTACAGACAAATAATAAACTTTAAATCAATCATTGTAACTATGACATTACATTATTTTCTATAGTTTCATTTTCACTATATCTATTACATGCATACAAGTACATATACATATAATCTTCAACTACGCATACTAAAACAAGTAGTCTCACCTAATATTAAGCAGCAGCTAGCTTCAAACAATATCAGTCTATTCAAACATTGTAATGTACTGCCGGTGCACGACCAGTTTGTGCTCCAGCTTCTTGTGGAAAAAATCTTTAATAATAATATTAAAAAAGTAGCTTCCCACAATAAAGGTACGCGGGCGATCACAAGCGGCAGGCTGGTTACGATAGCCGCAGGTAACACATATGGCAGCCGCACTGATGACTATTTGCTACCACGTCTAATAAATAAACTTGACCCTGAGTTTCGGGAATCACTAAATATAAAAAATATAAGAAACAAACTAAAGATTTTGCTCGTTGATGAGTTGGATAACAGCGATCGAACTGGGTTTTATTATAAGTAAGCAAGATAATGTAAAATCGTAACAATTATGTAAAAATATTAGTATAATCATAGATTTTAATACCTAATACATATAAAATAGCGGATTCTAGCACATTAATCTAAAATCTCAGTGGTTTCTAATGTGCTTTAAATGTAAACAAAAAATTGTAAAACTTTATTGATAATAAATGAAAAAAAAAGTGAGCAAGCATGCAAGAAAAAGCATGCATGCATGCATACAATCATGCAACATGCATACAAGCAATTTTTATGAACACTTCCATAATGCTTGTCAAGCATTATGGAAGTGTTCAAAACACTAACTTACCCTAAAGTAATGGTGTTCGTTCGCATTAAAAGTTTTTCTTTATAGCTGGGGGCCTCAGGCCCGTTTTTTGACGATTTGTTTCTGTCACTAACTTGTATGCAATACAATATTATTATGCCAAAAATTATGTATGCTAGATAATATTAGGGTTAACAATACTTCTGCGTAGTCATTATTATGGCAAAAGATATGTATGGTAATATATGACAATTAACATTAGTGGTTTTAATAATTAGGGATTTTAATTAACGTTTAGGCGAAACGACAAAAATGCGAAAAAATCTATTAGGCCAAAAAATAATTGTACTTAAGGAGTTTAGGCCAAAGAAATTCGGCCAAATGAAATTAGGACCAATGACTTTAGGCGAGTCAAGGGAGACCCTATTTAAATAATATGCGATTTTCTTTCAGTCGGATTCAGAAATAAGCAAGCTTTATTCCCAAATGGTGGACAAGCAGCGAGCTAACGCGCGGCACGCCGAGCGGTTGTCCCGGGTTCATGAAGTTGCACATCAGCTGTCTAGGTGTAACTCACTGCTAAACCAGGTATGATAATATTTTTTAAGCACAACGGGATGCTTGGCTTTCATCTCACCTGATGTTAAGTGACGATAAGGCCGAAGGTGGAAGCGCTCTACACCCGGAATCCTCATCACTGAGGAACTGGTTATCTTACGTCTAACTGCCGGAACATGCCAATTTTTAAAGGGTAGTATTTAATCGGGTAACAATAAATTCCCACTTTGGGTATCAAAAATATTGAATACAGCGTACTGAAATACTAAGTGGGCGACGGAGCGAGGGCGACTACAGATATTGAAATACAAATTGAGTAACTAGTTATTCAGAACGGGCGACCAAATTGCTATTTGGGCGACAACATTAGGGCACAAAACATTTAAAAGGCATATATTTTATTTATAAAAAAGGTGACTATTATCCTATTCGAGATGACAAAAAAACAAACAAACAAGAAATCAACCTAATAAAAACGTATTAAAATACCATGTTTGGTAGCTAAAATCAGTTATATAGTTACCTACTTGGTATAATAGTTGCCCACTCAGTATTTTAGTCACCCATTTAGATTATTTATCACCCACATGTAGCCCGTTTAAGTATTTTTGTAATCCACTGTCTGTCGCCCGTTTAGTTATTTTGTCGCCCAAAAAATAAATTGCTGCCCGGTTTAGTATTTACGTATCCCATTAACAGTCGCCTTTAATTATTTCCAGTCACCCAATTAATTAATTCCCATTGTCAAATAGTTGTTATGGCGTCAGACTTAGGTAAGATGGTGGTAGCTAGCCAGGCGGACTTGAAATAAGCCCTACCACCAACCAAACCGAGTACAAATTGTACCCCCCTGGGAATCGAACCCGGGACCCCTGCGTCTTACACGGGTGGGCGAACCACTAGACCACAGAGGCGGTTGGTAATCATCATGGTGCACTTCACCCGTGGTACAGTCAGCAACTAAAGTTGCTCAACACTAGTATTTTGTCGTAGGTAGTAACTTTTTACACGACTGCCCAAAGAAAAAAGAGTGTATATGTGTTCAGGGTTCATGTATGTTTGTGGGTATGTGAATTTTTTTATTCCACTATAACTTCCAAATGGCTCAACGGATTTGGATGTATGGGGTATTGTGAGAATCCTTACATCATTCTGAGTGACACTGGCTATATTTTTTTGAAAAAAGTTAATATGGCGACTTGGATGAATTAGGCGACTATATGACGCCATTTTCAAATGTGAAAAAAAAATTTTTTTTTCTTCAATTATTACAATATGGGCGTCAAATGAAAGGCCTTAATGAGCACATTTCAAAAATATTTAATTTGTTACCAAAATGTGTGAAATAAAAATAAATAAATTAAAAAAAAATTAAATAAACGACTGCCCTGCTAAAAAAACTAAAAAGTTAAATAACAAGTGTCATTGCAGTCGGGGGACCTCTTCGATTAAAAATTGTTCCACAAAACGGTCCGACTGCAATGACGCTTGTTATTTAACTTTTTAGTTTTTTTTAGCAGGGCAGTCGTGTTTTTAAATTGTTTTTAATTTATTTTTTAACTCATGTTTGAAACTGTGAGACATCTCGCACATGATATTCAACATAGTCTTAACTCAAAAATCGTAGTTTCAAGATATAGCGTTTCAAAGTTTTAAAAAGTCATAGTTCCTGACTGTGAAGTATTAAATTATAGCCTGATTGTTATACACTGGCCTGCAAAAGTAAGTACTATAGAGGCCTATTTTCATACAAACGAGGTAACTTTGATGCTTTGGTTCTCCGTCCAGGATTAAACGGGGTGTGATTTGATAATGGCCATTCAAAGAGTAAATGGAGGAGGCCCAGATCGCTAAAGAAACCCAACGGATTAGAAGAGTCGTTTAGGTCAGGGTTGAACTTAAAAAAATAACAAGTTAAAATTACATCAAAAGTATGGAAAATGTAACACTAAAAAGTCCGTTCGGTCTCTGGTGTAAACGACTCTTCTAATCCGTTGGGTATCTGGGCCTTCTCTATTTACTCTTTGAATGGCCATTATCAAATAACACCCCGTTTAATCCTGGACGGAGAACCAAAGTGTCAAAGTTACCTCGTTTGTATGAAAATAGGCCTCTGTAGTACTTACTTTTGCAGGCCAGTGTATAAGGTGGTACCGAATGATCTGATTGAAAGTAAAAAAACCGGCTAAGTGCGTGTCGGGCCACGCGCCATAGGGTTCCGTAGTTACCTTATACCATACCATATTTAATACCACCTATCATTTTTCGTCTGCCAAAATAACTTTGTTTTTCACAGTGTTGGTATGAATGACAAAATTATATTTGCGGTTTTGGAAAATGTGCTATATCTCAAAAACTAATTACTACATCTCGTTCAAACCAATTTTGGTTGAAAGTGTTTATTAAGGTCTACAGCATATATTTTTTTTAGATTTTTCACTCTCTTATTTCAAAAGTTAAAGGGGGGGGGGGGACACACATTTTACCACTTTGGCGGTGAATATCTTTCAAACGGTTGACTTTGAGAAAAAGTTGTCTTAGGAACCTTAATGTCATTTTTAAAGACCTATCTATAGACACCCAACACGTGTTGGTTTGAAGAAAAAATTTTTTTTCAGTTTCAGTTCCATGTATGGGGAGCCCCCCCTTAATTTTTTATTTTTCTTATTTTTGTATTAAATTCGTTAAGCGGTTAACAGAATACATCTACCTACCAAGTTTCTACTGTGTAGTCTTAATACTTTCGGAATAAAGTGGCTGTGACATACGGACAGACAGACATGACGAATCTATAAGGGTTCCGTTTTTTGCCATTTAGGCTACGGAACCCTAAAAAGAGATTCGGCCATAATGATCTTTATTTTCATCCCTTTCTTACGTCTAACGTTACATAATGTACTATCTCGCTCACATGCAACCTATCATTTCTGTATTGTCCCTTTCATCACCTTACTTTCAAACTATTCACCTCTCATTCACACTCAGTTACATAATGTACTATCTCGCTCACATGCAACCTGTCATTTCTGTATTGTCCCTTTCATCACCTTACTTTCAAACTATTCACCTCTCATTCACACTCACGTTCCTTTTCACATTACATTTTAACCTTACATGATGATACTTAAACAAGTGATAGTGTTGCTTAAACTGAATAACTTTCTCCAAGGAACATAGGTCGAAAAACGAAAATTTTTTTTCAAACTCCATACAAAATGTATTGGTCAGCTGACCTTAGAGAAGGGAAGTAAGGGGAGCAGGCATACCTACGAAAAAAGCGTGCATACCTACTTCATTGTTCTCCATTGTAATGGAACAAAACATGGCGGCTTAGCTTAGTGTACTTACACCTTATGTTAACAGCATAGAGTTGAAATTGTAACATGTGTAGCGCCCCAACACAAGTATTTTAGAATTACTTACTGGGTTCGTTCCATTATATGTTATTAATGTATGATTTATGTTAATAAAAACATTTATTATTATATATTATTATTATGTGACAGGAAACAAATATGGCGGACGCGGCACGCACCTGACGTCACGAATGCTTTGTTATTGCAGTTTATGCCTGCTCCCCTTACTTCCCTTCTCTAAGCAACTGACCGACTAACTATGGAAAGGCGAAAAAAAAATCGTTTTTAGGGTTCCGTAGCCTAAATGGCAAAAAACGGAACCCTTATAGATTCGTCATGTCTGTCTGTCTGTCTGTCCGTATGTCACAGCCACTTTATTCCGAAAGTATTAAGACTACACAGTTAAAACTTGGTAGGTAGATGTATTCTGTTAACCGCTTAACGAATTTAATACAAAAATAAGAAAAATAAAAGATTAAGGGGGGGCTCCCCATACATGGAACTGAAACTGAAATTTTTTTTTTCTTCGAACCAACACGTGTTGGGTGTCTATAGATAGGTCTTTAAAAGTGACATTAAGGTTTCTAAGACAACTTTTTCTCAAAGTCAACTGTTTGAAAGATATTTACCGCCAAAGTGGTAAAATGTGTGTCCCCCCCCCCCCTTTAACTTTTGAAATAAGAAAGTGAAAAATCTAAAAAATATATATGCTATAGATCTTAATAAACACTTTCAACCAAAATTGGTTTGGATGAGATATAGTAATTAGTTTTTGAGATATAGCACATTTTCCGAAACCGCAAATATAAGTTATATTTGCGGTTTCGGAAAATGTGCTATATCATTCATACCAACACTGTGAAAAACAAAGTTATTTTTACAGACGAAAAATTATAGGTGGTATTAAATATGGTATGGTATAAGGTAACTACGGAACCCTATGGCGCGTGGCCCGACACGCACTTGGCCGGTTTTTCAGTTTAAGGGCAATATATTCGGGCGTCGTAGGCATTTAGCGCTACCTCCCTCCCCCCGGAGCGAGCCGCGCGAACGCATATTCTAGTGAACTCTCTAACCCCACGGACCATACCACAGAATTGATATTTACTACGTACAGAAAGGACACTCCCCGCCCGCGATTTCATGTGCCGAATCGAGTGCTCTGTCAACTCTCATGCAAAACGTGAACGCGAGATATTTATTTTGATAATTCGAACTAAATAATTATGTTTCTTTTTGTTTATGTATTTAATAAGGTCATAATAAGTCAATAAATAAGTATGGGTACCTACTAGGTAAATAGGTAAGTAATAATTTATTACACACAATAAAATTATAGGTAGTAGGTAGCTACGTACGTAGTTAATTTGAAGTTAATAATTGTTTGTTTTTTGTTTTTTCGAATATTATAGTTCGAATAGGTACTTGTAGTATGGTCTGCAAATATGAATTAACTAATTAAATGTGAATAAACACTGAATTCATTGATTAAATTCGTTATTGGAGTGTTAACTTAACTGTCAGTATAATATTCTACAACTAAGTACCTACCTAAACATATTTGAGCACTCACAACAAGCTTTTTTTTGTGTAACCGATTTTTATTTTAACTTTTTTTATAATTTGCCGATTAAAAGGGACCCCCAAAAACGAGTAATCACATATTAGGGTCAATTCATGCTGGAACAGAATCGAAGCGCATTGAATTGTTTGATGCAAAGCAAATTCACTCTTATTATCAATTACGTAAAGTTCAAATTTCTTCGGAGATAAAAACATCGCGCGCATTCAGTGGCGAACATTTGTCGGTCGTTGTCGTCCGTCAGTCGCATCAGTGACACAAGTGTTGCCAGAATGTTAACTTTTGTACATTTTACGTTAATTTGACCCTCTTATGTTCAGTTACACGACTTAAAATATTATAAGTACCTACGTTACTTTTAGGACTCAATAAAAAATCTAATTTTCTAGCAAATTAGGGAAAAAATAATCGTGAAACGTAACACATTAAAAGAAGTTGTCGTTCGTAGGTAAAGTAGTGATTGGTTGACACTTGATTTTGAGCCGTGCATCCTCACCGGCCATCCTTACTAATATCATAAATGCGAAAGTCCGTTTGTTTGTTTGTTACGCCTTCACGTCTTAACTACTAAACCGATGATCATGAAATTTCGTATACACGTTGTCAGGGGTACAGAGAAGGACATAGGTTACCTTTCATCCCGAAAAAAAGTGTTTTCCCGAGGGATAGCAAAAAAACCTTTCCACGCAGATGAAGTCGCGGGCGGCAGCTAGTTGTATATAATTCTTTTTCTCCCTTCAGTAGACAGATTCACCCAGGTAATTTAAGTGTACTCTTAAGTAGATTAAAGCACCCAGTGACCCAGGTTAAAGCAACCTCATCATTACCAGCCTATTAATGTCTCAACTGCTGGGGCATAGGCAATAGGCCAGAAGAACAAATAATATCGGGGAAAAAGTGAAGTTCGTTAAATATTTGTAGTGATTACTAGTAAAAAACAGGTGCAAGCAATTTTCGACCTTATTAACATTTATCAAAATAACAGTTTTTAATAAAACAACAAAGTTAGTGAACGAAAATATGGAGAAAAAAACAACCGAATTTCAAAGTTAATAAGGTCGAATATCACTTGCATCTGTTTTTAATGACATATTACTAAACAATGTTTTTCTACCTTTGCTTGTTTTCTCGACATTCATTTTTTTCGTGCAAAGTTGCAGCAGTCTACGGTACTTAGTTTTCTTCTTCAACTTCCGATATAAGTAAAATCATTGCAAAATCTAAGTCAACCATTTTATTTCAAATTATACGATAGGTATATATTTTTTATTTTATACAAGTATTATCACAATTCTATTCAAGTGGCAACTGATGTTCAAAACGTAGCAAGGTAAACACGCGCAAATCGCTGTATGGCTAAAATGATTTTAATATGATACGTCAATCCAAGTTGGCTCCGAATTGAAGCGCATCGAAGCGCTTCCATTCAGAGCCAAATTGAATTGACCCTTATGGTTCCGTTTTTTTCCGGATGTGTGAAACCCTAAAAATCACAATTGTTGGACATTGGACATTATTATCTTTAAATTCTCAATACTAACTCGGTAACTGGACTAAAAAAATAAAATTGATTCAATTTATTGATAAGTATTTATTTCTTAAAAGTCATTAAAATTAATTACGCATTTGCTTGTACTCGGTTGCTGTATCCAAATACCTACCTACCTACTCTATGCATTTACAACAAACTAAATTGATTATTTACACTAAATAAAATTTTTCACTTAAATTACCTACTGCGTTTCCAAGTCTTACTCTTTGAGTATCTAAAAGATTCTCAATCGATCGATCGATCGAGGGGGAACACAGCGCGGCAGCTAAAACGACACAGGTCCTACTCCGACGACGCCTCGCAGGCTACTAAACTAAGACGCGGCGAGCATTTTATTATATATTAATGTTTAAATAAACATAAAGTCATTTTTTGAAAAAGTAGCCGTTGAATGTTTTACTATATTTCATTACCTTTTTTTCTATATATTATTTGTGCGTAAGAGATTAATAATCTTTAAGTACCATCCAAAAAACAATGAAATTTTTCAATGTCTTTGCATATTTTTATAGTCGAGTGAAAATAAAAAATCGAGTTTTTAACCGTAAATTAATCAAGTTCGTTTATTAAACTACAACATATATTTTTATCTGTTCAAAATAAATAATATTTCATTGTTTACCATTGAATCAAAAATAGGTTAATTTTGGATATACTGGCCTTAAGCACCACTATCACCTGTTTAAGTATCATCACATCATTTGGTATACACACACATCAACTTTGTCTAGGGATACCAGCCCCCCTACTCAAATGGCCACTTTTCTATTCGATTGAACGCTACGCTCACTATTAAAACTTTAAAATAAGCAGTAAACTATAAAATTACGTGCCGTAAGTTTGACAATTCCATACGATACATCGAAGTCTGTGATTTTCATAAGTTTGCGACATCATCTATTGCTCATATTTAAACTTTAAAAGTAAGCGTAGCGTTCAAAAGAATAGAAAGTTAGCCATTTGTGTAGGGGGGCAGGTGTTATTTTCATACAAACGAGGTAACTTTGAAGCCTTGGTTTCCTGCCAGGGATGTACTGTGCTGTGATCTGATGGCGGCTATTCAGGGAGTGAATGAAGGAGATTCAGATCGCTATACACACCCAACTGATCTGACTAGCATTCTAAAAACGTAATGGACATGTTTAAAAAAACCGCAATAATAGCATGAAAATGTATGGAAATCCTCAAACTGAGAACTGACCCATTAATCTTTTAGAATGCTGATCAGATCAGTTGGGTGTGTATAGCGATCTGAATCTACTCCATTCAGTCCCTGGATGGCCATCATCAGATCACAGCACAGTACATCCCTGGCAGAAAACCAAGGCTTCAAAGTTACCTCGTTTGTATGAAAATAACACCTGTATCCCTAGACAAAGTTGATGTGTATATATCGTTAAAAAGCTACAATCTTCTACTTTGTATACTTAAAAAATAAAGTCTTTGGGACCAATATATAAAGATAAACAAGCTACTTTCTAAAACCATCTAGAGTGCAAAGAGTATTAACTAAAAAACAGGAGTTAATAAAAACAAGCAAAACAGTAATAACTCAAAGTAATCAATTTTATATAAAAGTTGACAGGCAATACAGTATCAAGTCACAGTTAACACGCTCACATTTGTAAATAGATTTCTGATTTGGTGTGTTAACTCGAGATGCTACACAAACTAATGTTTTGGTTGCCTCGGTTTCAGGCAAGACCGTCTTAAAATGCAATCCAAATGACTTATTATGACTATTTTACCAGATTGTAGAAAAAATATGCTGATTCTGAATAAATAAATAACTCAAAATTCTACTTTTTAGGGTTCCGTACCCAAAGGGTAAAAACGGGACCCTATTACTAAGACTCCGCTGTCCGTCTGTCTGTCTGTCTGTCACCAGGCTGTATCTCATGAACCGTGATAGCTAGAAAGTTGAAATTTTCACAGATGGTGTATTTCTGTTGCCGCTATAACAACAAATACTAAAAACAGAATAAAATTAATATTTAAGGGGGGCTCCCATACAACAAACGAGATTTTTTTGCTCGATATTAATGACGACAACAGGTAGACAGTTGAAATTTTCATAGATGATGTATTTTTGTTGCCGCTATAACAAAAGATACTAAAAACAGAATAAAAATATTATTTAAGGGGGGCTTCAACAAACGTATTTTTTTTTTGCCGTTTTTTGGTACGGAACCCTTCGTGCGCGAGTCTGGCTCGCACTTGGCCGGTTTTTTTTTTGAGTTAATACTATATTGATTATCATGTCATTGTGCGATCTGTCAAAAAAGTCATCGAGTGTTATATATTTCACTAATGCTGCTTTTTAAATGTTGAACGTTTTAGGGTTCCGTACCCAAAGGGTAAAAACGGGACCCTATTACTAAGCCTCCGCTGTCCGTCTGTCTGTCTGTCTGTCCGTCTGTCTGTCTGTCTGTCCGTCTGTCTGTCTGTCTGTCACCAGGCTGTATCTCATGAACCGTGATAGCTAGACAGCTGAAATTTTCACAGATGATGTGTTTCTGTTGCTGTTACACAACAAATACTAAAAACAAAATAAAATAAATATTTAATGGGGGCTCCCATACAACAAACGTGTTTTTTTTGCCGTTTTTTGCTCGATATTAATAATGACAACAGGTAGACAGTTGAAATTTTCACAGATGATGTATTTCTGATGCCGCTATAATAATAAATACTAAAATCAGAGTAAAAGAAATATTTAAGGGGGGCTCCCATACAACAAACGTGTTTTTTTGCCGTTTTTTGTTACGAAACCCTTCGTGCGTGAGTCCGACTCGCACTTGGCCGGTTTTTTTTTATTTTACTGTATTTTGCCTTTTTTTCAGACCTTACAAGACATAGAAGAATTGAATCTACTTCTTCCGCAAGATAAAAGATTAGAAACATTTATATGGAACGTTGAGCGATGAAGTAAATGTATATAATACTAATTATGAGAATTAAATGGCTCATTTTTTTCGCGATAATATGACTTAAAAAATATCAAAGAAAATTGCTATGAAATCTAAGTTTTCTTTACAAAGCTGTACCCTTAACACGAACGGATATCGAAAAAAATAATGCGCGTAAAAACATTCGATACAGTAATTTTGTATGGTACATTTGTACAGCGCCATCTAGCGACGAATAGCGAAATGAGATTTTCCATAGAGAATTACTCTATCGAGTACTTTTACGCGCGTTTTTTTTATCAATAGCTGTTCGTGCAAGAAGTACTGAGCATCATAATAAACTTAAGTATAATAACTTCGCAAAGTAAAAATGTATGAATATAATATAAAATTTTAATACTTACTCTATTATAATAATGGTTGGCACTGAAGCCGGACCGAAACCGAATCGTAGCCGGACCGTAGCTGAACCGAATTTAGTAGAAAGAATATTAGTAGGTAAGTAGCATTAATTATTTCCAGTCAATAATAACGTGTTTCAAAATAACCCCTAATGCTGAATAATGGTAGATAGGGACCATCAAACTGAACAACTTTTACTATGGGACCAACTCTGTACCCGTAGCACGAACAGCTATCAAAAAAAAAATAACGCGCGTAAAATCATTCGATAGTGCAATTTTGTATTGGAAATTTGTACAACGCCATCTACCGCCGAATAGCGAAATTAAAATTTCCATAGATAATTCTCTATCGAGTAATTTTACGCGCGTTTCTTTTCTCGATAGCTGTTCGTGCTAAGGGTACTGAAATCGCAAAAAAAACTGCTATTTCATACATTTTGATATTTTCGTTATTAATTTTTGTATGAAACAGCCGACTTTATTTTCGCGATTTCGGAGTTGGTCCCATAGTAAAAGTTGTTCAGTTTGATGGTCCCTATCTACCATATTCAACATTAGGGGTTATTTTGTAACACCCTGTATTATAAGCCTATGTTTCCAGTATTTTAACATAATACTCGTTTTATAAAATGTATCTATCTATAATATATTGTAATGTATGAAATAAATAACCATTTTTATCACCAAATTAATTGCCTTTATTTTTAACCTTTCATTCTATTAATCAAATATGTTTTTCTTACTTGCTTTATTTGGTAAACAATCTCCACCAAACTCTTGTTGAAAAAAACCATTATAAAATACAATCAATATGGTTTTTCACACTACACCACAGATTACGAAAGAAATATAAAGTCGCATTACTAATTTCTCAGCAAAAATGTGAACAAAGGTGTTGCCAGAACAAAACAACACAAAAAGAAATAGTATATTGCTAAGTCAAGAAATAAACACACTTACATGTTTATTCATCACAAACCTAATAAGAATAGATAAGATAAATATTCTGTATCATGAGTTTTGTGGCAAAACAGTAATACTTATAATTTAATATTTCATAATAACAGTTTTATAGTAGAAAACATTTTTATGATGACACATCAACTGCAAACCGTACACATCAACCTTTGGTCATTTTATAAAATTTCATAAAAAAATATATTACGAATAGTAGCAGCTGTAAATAGTAGTAACATTTTTGTCTTTTGGTATTGGGGGGGAACAGGCGAAGATGCTACGTATTTTTGATAGTTTACATACGGTCAATATCTAAGTAAAGCTTTCTTATCAGTTCGTTTCAAGAACTTTTAACATCAAAAATTATGATAGGTTATAAAGATTAAATTTCTAATTACCATGCTACTTTAAAATTACCCTGGATGGCATTATATTTCTTATGACTCAAAATATAATAAACAAATTAAAAAGTTATAAAAGTGACCAAAGGTTTTCAATATCTGAAAATGTCACTATTAGGGTCAGTTTGTCAATTTGACAGTGACGTTTCTTTGTTAACATTTTTGCTGGGAAATGACTAATGCGACTTTAGTACAACCTTTGATTGTATAAGACAAACATTTTAAAATAACCACTGACGTTCATTATACAAACTTGTATAATGGACGTCAGTGAAAATAACGATTTTGCTTTAAAGACGTATGACAACAGTTGTCATATATACGTCTTGAAAACTCTAAAAAGTTGTCTACTAAATTAATAGGACAAGACAGGATAAACAGCACGTACACATTTCGAAAAATTTTCAAAATTACAAGCATAGACTTATATTAGAAGAGTGCGAATATACCAAATACTATCAAACAACACGCTTACTATGTGCTTTGAAAACTCTTGTCGAGGGCGACATCTGTTATTTTTTAAACAACTTACAATGTGAGTTAGGGTAGGTGCACCAGTGAATGAACAAATGTGATATTTTTCTTTAAAATAAGAAATCTTTTGTTTTCTACTCGTAACAGCATTTTTTTAATGAAAATTCATACTTTATTACCTTAATTGGCTGCACAGACGACTATGTGTGTTCCGTAGTTTCTAAATGGCGATTGCTCAAAGTAGACACGTTGTGTAGTGTTCCTGTTTCTATGGACCAGTACTAAGGACTATGGTGCGACAACATATTTTAATAATAGCTTTTAAGATGATATATGATTCATTCTACAAAGAAAATTAGTTTCTTAGATGTAATAATGATTATTTCGTCTAATAGAAAGCAGATTGTAAAGAATTTCATTATTTTAAACAAAATATAGGGGTGTTCGAGTACTGGATCAAAAAATTGAGAAATATCTAGTTAATAAACCAGGTGTTCATTCATAGGAACTAACGTATTTTTTGGTTTAGGCTTATTTTGTATCTTACTTTTAAAGGAGTTTGTTCATATTTAGGGGATAACTATAGTAAATCATTGTCAATCTTTGGACCAGTCTTCGAACTAGGGTTTTCATACATTAGTTATTAAAATTTTAAGATTCTTCTATAGTAAATGCCTAGTTCATTTACCTACTGATTATTAAAAACCAGTAAACGAACTATATATTTCTTAATATTTACATTAATTATTTTTTGTCTTTAATTTAAGACCACTTCTAAAACATTTAGAATAACATAGCTGACGTGAACTATCAAAGCAACATAGTGGTAAATACTTAGGTCTACGTGCCGGACTACAGCTGCGCCACAAAAAAAAAGTTGGAAATCTGACATTTTGACTATGCCATGATGAAGTCTATAGTTTGTCGGAGTTTGTCGGCAAAAACCATAGTTTGTCGGTCTTCCGTTTCGGAGATACATGTGGCTCAGCTGTAGAGACGTCTCTACAGCTGCGCCACACAGATCTCGAAAACGGAAGGTCGTAGCGAAAATCTGATTACTTGTATGTATAGCCGTTAGTTTGTCGGAGTTTGTCGCACAAAAACCAGAGTTTGTCGGTCTAGCGTTTAGGAGATACGTGTGGCGCAGCTGTAGAGACGTCTCTACAGCTGAGCCACACAGATCTCGAAAACGGAAGGACGTAACAGAAATCTGATTATTCGTGTGTGTAGCCGGTAGTTTGTCGGAGTTTGCCACCAAATACCAGAGTTTCTCGGTCTTGCGTTTAGGAGATATGTGAGATTTTCGCTACGACCTTCCGTTCTCGAGATCCAGGTAGAAATATCTCTACAGCATATCCCCGCATATCTTCTAAACCTAAGATTGACAAACTCTGATTTTTGGTGACAAACTCCGACAAACTAATGGCTACACACTCGAGTTATCAGATTTTTGTTACGACCTTCCGTTCTCAAGATCCAGGTAGAAAGGTCTCCACAGCGTATCCTCACATATCTCTTAAACGCAAGACTGACAAACTCTGGTTCTTGGTGACAAACTCCGACAAACTACCGGCTACACACACGAGTAACGACCTCCGTGGTCGAGTGGTTCGCACGCCGGTTTTCAAGGCGTCACCATCTCTTGAGGTCCCGGGTTCGATCCCCGGCTGGGTCAATGTAGAAAATGAACTTTTCAATATTGTCTCAGGTCTGGGTGTGTGTCATACCACCGTTGTTTCTGATTTCCATAACACAAGTGCTATAGCTACTTACTTTGGGATTGGAGCAATGTATGTGATGTTGTACGGACATGAAAAATTCATGTATTCATGTATTCATGTAATCAGATTTCTGTTACGACCTTCCGTTTTCGAGATCTGTGTGGCTCCTAAACGCTAGACCGACAAACTCTGGTTTTTGTGCGACAAACTCCGACAAACTAACGGCTATACATACAAGTAGGTAATCAGATTTTCGCTACGACCTTCCGTTTTCGAGATCTGTGTGGCGCAGCTGTAGAGACGTCTCTACAGCTGAGCCACATGTATCTCCTAAACGGAAGACCGACAAACTCTGGTTTTTGGCGACAAACTCCGACAAACTAACGGCTATACATACAAGTAGGTAATCAGATTTTCGCTACGACCTTCCGTTTTCGAGATCTGTGTGGCGCAGCTGTAGAGACGTCTCTACAGCTGAGCCACATGTATCTCCTAAACGGAAGACCGACAAACTCTGGTTTTTGGCGACAAACTCCGACAAACTATAGACCTCATCATGGCATAGTCAAAAAGTCAGATTTCCAACTTTTTTTTTGTGGCGCAGCTGTAGTCCGGCACGTCTTAGGTCTTATTTCTTTAATATTGGCTGTCCTGAGTTAAATAAACTCTTACTATTCAACTCATGAAACAGAGACGTGAAGTGAGGACACAGGTCATACAGAGCCTCAGGAGCATCTGGAGGATTCCAGGATGGAAAATAGGCAAGCCTCGGGAGAGGCCTATGCCCAGCAGTAGGTTGGGTATCGAATTTAGGTTTATTCTGAAATTTTATATTTTTTACCAGTTTGTTATGCTATAAAATATCGTGTACAGACATAAATTAACGATTTCTGTTTACATCCACCATATGAAACTAGTAGTTCATTTATTGGATTTCAAACGTTCGTTAACTAGATTTTGCCGTTCATTCACTGGTGATTTGGGGAACTTTTGTGTAAAATTCGGATTATCTAAATAACTATAAGCATTTCAGACATACTAAAGATATTATATTGAACATTAATAAATTCTGAATAGTATGTAGTGCCATTATTAATTATTATAGCAAAGTCATCCAGAAATAGGTATTCGTAATTTTTAAAGTTTCAAATCGCCTTAAGGGTTCATTCACTGGTGCACTTAACGCGAGGTCTAGTAGGTATGTATTACAACCCATGTCGTCCCATGTCAAGCGCATTCACTTAGATAGTGTCGCCCTTTTATCGCGCCGCCTTTGCACGTGCCGCTTCTTGTCAAAGGATGCCGCCGCATAAACAAACGATACCGCATGCGGCGTACACCCGCAAGTCAATTTGGATTTTGGCAGTTTACATCGAAGCGCCGCCGTAGTGAAAGCTTGTATTTGTTGACTCTGCTAGGTATACTGAAAATATTTTTTTATCCTTGGAATGACAGTTAAGTGCCTCAAGATGAAACTTTAAGTGAACCAACAAAAAAATGCGGGTGTTTTGTAAAACATGTAAACAACTTATAATCAATGTCCATCGGCATTGCGTTAAAATCAGTATGTCTGCACCTATCACAGATACTTCAAAAATAGTGGGGATACCAAGAACTAGCATGGGAATAATATTAAAAATAGGCCCATTAACACCAAAAAACGTAAAAACGGAAGAATCCCAATATCGACGACTAAACGGATGACTTTGAATGTGATGTAGTACCTACGTCCGAACAGTATAAAGATTTTATGCTAATAAAAAACTTCCGACACTAGACACGATTCTGGAAAATTTACAAGCTAATAATACGGACTTTCCGTATAAACGTACGACTGCGAAATATTAATACATTTTTAAAACTTGGATTTAAGTATAAAACAATAAGCTAAATCTATTGCTAGAATGATCGCTATTTTTTGCCGTTATCTGTAACGTTATTTGTATAACGTTACCAAAAACTTACCGGTATTCCTGTCTCTGACTGAACACAAGTGCTTGCACCCGCAAGCACTTGTATCTAAATGAATGGACTTTACCTACCACCTTTAAAGTAAAAGGTAGTACCCAAAAATTATCTTGTTGAAACAATTTACAGCAGTTGTTAGCACATAAAATGCTTTATTGTAGCAATAATTATTGGTACAGCCATACATTCTACAACAGTAAAACCATACCGCGATGTGTAAAAAGTACAGCGCCATCTAGGATTGTTATGGAAAACTAAACTCCATAAACCCAACCACAGAAATACATAAAATACCTATAACAATAATTTATGACGATAAAGAAAAATTTAGATAGCTTTGTAATAAATAGTAATGTTTATAAATTCGATATGAGAAACAAACTCGCTGTTCCAAGGCGCAGATTGCATAAAACCTAATATAAAAGGTAAGTAAGCTACACTTTTTTGTGTAGATTACTAGCCCAGTCAAAAATAGTCAAAATGTACATCCTTGCTTGCAAAAGGTCCGCACCCTGATTATCTCAATAGAAACTATTTAACGACTGTTTTCATTTGATATACATTGCTACTTTTCTTTGGTATATTTTTTTTTCACCCCAAAAAGAAGTAGCAATGTATCACATTCATCCGTCAAATGAGACCGGTCGCTAGGTGGTTTCTAATTAGATAATCAGTACCCTTAGCACGAACAGCTATCGAGAAAAAAAACGCGCGTAAAATTACTCGTTAGAAAATTATCTATGGAAATTTTAATTTCGCTATTCGGCGGGAGATGGTGTTGTACAAATTTTCAATACAAAATTGCACTATCGAATGATTTTACGCGCGTTATTTTTCTCGATAGCTGTTCGTGCTAAGGGTGCAGTACCCTTAGCACGAACAACTATCGAGAAAAAAAAACGCGCGTAAAATTACTCGATACAGAATTATCTATGGAAATTTTAATTTCGCTATTCGGCGGTAGATGGCGTTGTACAAATTTCCAATACAAAATTGCACTATCGAATGATTTTACGCGCGTTTTTTTTCTCGATAGCTGTTCGTGCTAAGGGTACTGAACTAAAACCTGTGAAGATATCAAAAAAACTAGATCTACAGTTAAAACTGTAGACCTGGCTACATTGTATATGACTAATACTTATTTACATGTGCTAGTTGAATTATTTTTTAAAACTGTATCTAACATTAATAAATTAATTGATAATAAGTAAATAAAAATAAAAATAATGAAAAAGATTGTAATAATGAGCTAAATAAATGCATGGAATGAATTAAATTAAATCTTCAAAAAAAGTACACATCTGTAAACTGAGATGACTACAATATTTAAAACTGTGCTATTGTATTAGGATAGGAAACCCCTGTAAGAAATGTGTTAAAAAATAAAATAAAATAAATTTACATTATGGGACAGGTAGAAATGGGATAAAGTGCGAAACACACCGGATGCGTAAGCGTGCACGTAGACGTACCATGACGTTGTAATGTCTGAAACTTTACCAGACATGGCACACCGCTTGCTCAACGCGTTGACTGATGCGTAACCCTACGCATGGCATTCCCTATTGTACGTCACCCAGCCAGATATAGCTGGTATAGTCCGATCAACGGGGCTTATGCGACCCGAATAATTCTCCCGTCAATGAAATTTGGCATGTGATGACGTTAGGTAATACAGATTACGGATGCAAAATAAGCCAATAAATTTTATTACGAGAAGTTAGGTATTTTTACCAAAACATAAAAATCGCTTATATCTCTCTGTGAATATTTCCTCGGGCTGAAACACTTTCTGTTTACGTACTTATGTACTTGTTAGAATAAGTATGTAAAGTAATCCAATCTTTTTTCGACTTCAGAAATACCCCAAATTTAACTTTTAACTTTTTTCAATATATCTTCTATTGATAAAATTGTCTGTTGATTATTCTTTTTTAATATGTTTTTATATCTTTAAATACATAGCTTTGTTCAGTAAGCCAATAAATTTTCTTCTTTAATCATATTTTTTTTATTTTTTGAACTTAAGTGGTTATTTACGTAATGTGTGAAAATACTCGGTCCATTTTTATACTTTTATTTGATAAATTATTTTATATTAAAACAGATTTGTCAATAATCCAAGAAATTTTCGAACGCGCATATATTTTTTATGATAATCGCCGATTTAGGATAGAGCGTAAGGGTTGACCTTCACTTGACTACTTGGAGCTGCTTAGCCACGCACTTTTGGAGTAGTGTAAGCGAGTTTGATTGGTGGCCACCGTTATTAAAAATGATGTTTCAAGAGTTTAAAGGTAGTGGTAGATATTTCTGAATGAAACAATTAATAAGTGTGTTTATAAGTAGATATCGGATATCTAGATAGATAGATCACTCTCTAATTAAGTCATTAATGCATATTTTTGCCTTTTTTCCCAATCGTGCATATTTTGTTTAGTAGCGGGAGCTACGTATAGGGAGCTAGTTAAGCTAGCCTCTATTTAAATCAATAGAAATGCTATAAACAATGATTGAACGCCATTCCTCATTCCTTAGCCGAATGGTTGCATAAAAAGTTAGACGCTATTTTGCGTAAAAACCCGAGCCTTGAAGAAAACGAAAAACATTAATGCCTACATCAACGCCACAGGTCGTACTTCGTACCCTGCGTAAAAGGTATCTCCAGTAATGACGCCAAATTTTAAATTTGGCCAATGACATCAGTTGATGTAGAGAGGTCGTTTTCGGCGTTCAAATTGATACTGGGTGATAAACGTTTTTTAGGGTTCCGTACCCAAAGGGTAAAAACGGGACCCTATTACTAAGACTCCGCTGTCCGTCTGTCTGTCTGTCTGTCTGTCACCAGGCTGAATCTCATGTATTTGTGATAGCTAGACAGTTGAAATTTTCACAGATGATGTATTTCTATTGCCGCTATAACAACAAATACTAAAAACAGAATAAAATTAATATTTAAGGGTGCTCCCATACAAAAAACGTGATTTTTTTTGCCGTTTTTTGCTCTATATTAAAACGACAACAGGTAGACAGTTAAAATTTTCACAGATGACGTATTTCTACTGCCACTATAACAACAAATACTAAAAACAGAATAAAATAAATATTTAAGGGGGCTCACATACAACAAATATGATTTTTTGCCGTTTTTTGGTACGAAACCTTTCGTGCGCGAGTCCGACTCGCACTTGGCCGGTTTTTTTATTTTGCATTGTGCATATTTTAGACATATTAACAGTTTTTAGTGCATATTTTAGACTTTTTAGTGCATATTTGCATGCATATTTTGGCACTTTGTTAGTGCATACTTTGTCCGAAGTCTAGTCTATTCAAAAAGAAGAGTGTATTGTGTTCACGGTTCATGTATGTTTGTATGTATGTACAACAGATTTGGATGTACGCTAAGTGAACATGGCCTTTTTTGAAAAACCCTCTGATGCCAAATATAGTAGATAGGGACCATCAAACTGAACAACTTTTACTATGGGACCAACTCTGAAATTAAAAAAAAAAATCTGCTGTTTCATACAAAAAATAATGACGAATAAAATCTGCATACAAACAATATTAACGAAATTGTCAAAATGTATCTAAGGCAGCCATTACAAATGCTCATGGAAGCATCAGTCAAATTCCATTAGTCATGTCAGTCACGGCTGTGACTGACGATTAACCTACCGTGTAATGGGGTGACTGATGGTTGTATGAAGTTGATTTCTTCTTTCCATCAGTCAGTCAGTCAAACATAATTCATGACTGATGGAATTTGACTGACGCGTGCATGAGCGTGTAATGGCTGCCTAACAGCTGTTTTTTTTGTGGTTTCAGAGTTGGTCCCATAGTAAAAGTTGTTCAGTTTGATGGTCCCTATCTATCAAATTCAGCATTAGGGTTTATTTTTGATATCCCATTACTCTCGTAGTCCGGAAAGTAGTGACACTCAACTCAAGGTATGGCGAGGTCAAAATTTTGTCATTAGGTAAATTCACATTTCACATGGCAATATTTAGGCTTTTCAGGTAAAACTGAGCTGATTTAACTCAGTAGCCATCTGCCCCCCCTTGGCAGGTAAAAGGGTGACATTCATAGTTTCACGCCGCCACCGCACTTCAGAAAAAAAAATCGGGTTGCACTCCGGGAGTGCCGGCAGAAGTGAAAACTTGAATATTAACGTTGTGCATTTTGATATTTTTGAATGGTTAGGGAATAATTTTGCACGAATTGCCGTCTTACGAATTTACTCTACATTTGAATTTACGAATACAGAACAGTATTGTACGAAAGTCTTAGCTTGACAGAAAATCTAGAGTTTTGACATTGAATTAAAAAATTATCGCGTTGCTATGGTGACACAAGTGTTTACGTCTTGAAATGACGCGCCGCCATTTTCACCGCGCCCCGTAGAAAGAGAGGGGGATACTTCCGCCGCCGGCTGTCTACTCTCCATCCGTCACATCCGTCTTACGAATTTTCGATCAGGGTCACGTGATTCTTACTGACGCGAGTTTAGCATTCCCCATTACAAAAAGCGCACAACGCCGCTTAAGAAGTTTTCACTTCAAAAATCATATCTCCTTCAATATACCTACCACTTCGAGTGTGGTATTATATCATGATAAATCACGGATGCGGAATTACAACCTCTTAAAACTTGGCAGTTTTCTAAATGGCTATCAAATATCAATGCGTCTCTTTTATTTGCTATACAGCGAGAAAGAGGTGTAACTATAGCAATTCAACGGCCTTAGTCTTCCTTAGGGATGGTGCGTATTTACGTGACCAGGTTTTACGACCAGGTTTTTGCTTCCAAGTATGAAAACCAGGTGCCAGCCCCAAATACTTGCAAGACGTTCAAAGTATTTTACTTGGACACACTCACCACACTTGCAAAGGCAAAAACCTTTAAAGTACCTGAGCCCTTCAAAATATGAGTAGGAAATCAATATTTAGCTCGTTAGGAATAAGTAACATAATCGCCTAAAGTGAAAAAATACTTTGAAACCTTCAAAGTATTTTTTTTGCCAAAACCATTTTGAACCTTATTTATATAAGCTTTGTGACTAATCTTCAACAAAATACTTGAAAGTATTTTTACTCTTGGGTTAGTTCGACCGAGTCCCGCTGGCTTGGATAGTTGTGGTTGGGTTGGATATTGTTCGAACAGCATCGCGTACGATCGGCCATAAAAAAAAAGTCCATTACTTCAGCAGGGCAGGTTGTAGGATTTTAAAATGGTTGGGGAAAAAATATAAAACTGAATAAACCGATATCTCAATACATTAACTCAAACTGAAGCAACAAAATTTTCTCAAACATGCTTGGAAATTCGAACATTATGTTAACAATCTTTTTCGAGATAAATCGACGTTGTTGTTTTAGTTAGGAATAAGCTCCTTTATTCATAGAAAATCAAATAATACTTAAATACTTTTTTAATATCATGTTGTGGTTGTGGCAGATGTAGTAAGGTTTAAGTGTATTCCAAGCAATATTTGTTCTTTTGAAATGCAAACAATGGCCTTTATTTTATTTATAATGTTGATGATGACATCTTTTCCCAAGGCCTTTGGAACAGTCAGATTATGTGCTTAATCTGAAGTTTTTATTTTGGCTCCGTGGCTGAGAGGACTAGTAATAATAAACTCTCTTATACCCCAATCTTTTTACTCTCGTGCGACTTATTTCTAAAAGTTTAACCTACATAATATTACATTTACACATTTGACATTGTTATTAAATTATTGTCACAAAAGTGACTACTTTTGTCATTAAAAAGGTCACATGCCACACCCATAGAAGAAGCTACCATTTGAAATACTTATACACTTAAAAAGATAATTAAACAAAAACATAGAACGAGTTCTCATTCTTTAATAATTTAAAATACACTCAAGAATGTCCGGAGCTCGGTGGCGCAGTGGTTTAGCACCTGGCCCAGCGATTGCGGAGGTTAAGCAACGTTCGCAAGGGTCGGTCATGGGATAGGTGACCAAAAATTTATTATCTCGAGCTCCTCCGTGCTTTGGAAGGCACGTTAAGCCGTTGGTCCCGGCTGCATTTGCAATCGTTAACACCCTCCAATCCGCATTGGGCCCGCGTGGTAGGTTATGGCCCGTCCTCCTTATCCACCCATAAGGAAGGCCTGTGCCCCAGCAGTGGGGACATTAAAATGGCTGATGGACAAGAATGTCCAAGAAAGAATAAACTATGGTCGGGATTTTGTACATTAATTACGTAGGTCCTGTTGGATTAGCACACAGGAAGGTACAACTACTCATTTCTCAAAAAGAAATGCAGATTTTTTGTAAACAGATGTTTTACAGATGCGATGTACAAAAATCCCCAACTTTTATTATCAAAGATTGCCGGTAAATTATTTATCTATTGTTTTGTTATATTGTGTTCATTATACTGGTGGTTGCTCGGCCGCCTGCCACCCGTGTCCCGCATTATTGTTTTCTGTTTTATTGACTGTTTTGGGCTGACTTATTTGGTACCTGCTAGCCTAAAATGATAAGTGATTTTTATTCAAATTTGTCGGAATTGGAGCAAGTTGCTAGCGCACTAGTTTAACAAAGCATTTCAAGTGGAAAAAAATCTAGTCTATAAAAACTTACATTAAATTATTAACTAAAAAATAATAATAAAACCATAATATGTAACTGTAATTAATATTAAAAAAATGCTCTTATCTAATCCTCTAATCAAAAATAGCTTCGTTCTGAAACCAATCATCTGGTTTTTAATAAAAAACGTGTAAGGTCTCTTTTCAAAACCTTCAAAGTATTTTTTTGGCAAAACCATTCTCATTCTTATTTGTATAACATTAGTGAGCAATCTTCAATAAAATACTTTGCAATTGTAAGTATTTTACTCGAGCCCCGAAACACTTGCAAGACTTTTAAGGTTTATTACTTGGACGCACTCATCTGGTATTTTAAACCCTTAAAATATGAATAGGATATTACAATTTATCTGGTCGGGCTAAGCAACATAATTGCTTGAAGAGAAAAAAACTTACAAACCTTCAAAGTATTTTTTTTTGCTGAAACGATTTTGATCCTTATTTGTAAGATTTTAGTGATGAATTATCAACAAAATACTTTGATAGTATTTTACTCAGCTTAACTCGGTCGAGTTGGGCTGGCTCGGTCAGGTTTGCACGCGATTATGTTCCTTATAAAATACTCATAAGGTCTATTTTTCCATGATGATACAAAAATACTTGCAAGTATTTCCACCCTGGTTTTTCGCCCTGGTTTTTGTTACCTTACGTACCAGGTAGCCCTGGTACTGGATTTTGCAAGTACGACTCATGCCTATTCCTTATTTTCCGATTAAAGGGGGGGGACAGCGCGTACGCAGTCCCCACTACCAAAAATTACGCGTCCGAGTTATCCACATTAGGGATAATCGCAGGGGTCAACCCCACCGCAGTGCAATGGAGGAGCCTCGCCCTGGGGGAACCGCCTTTGTGATCACGGTGTCCCCTACGCCAGGTAAGTATGATTAAATAAAACTGCCGAGGGGTAGTCTATGCAGCTGTAAAAATCTTAACACCGCGTTTAAGGAAAAATGTAAACAAATACAGTGACCCCATCTATAACTTCACACATAAACGTAGTTTTACACCGCATTTTGTTGTAGTGTCGCTAGTGCAGCGTAGCATAGTCTGCACACTAGCGCCGCTAAAGAGCGTCACTTTTTGTCCCAAGGTCTCGCTGAAGTCCATATAATAGTCGATAGATAGCGTTTGTTACGGCTGCGCAGTCTGCACACTAGCGCCGCCATCAGAAAAAAAATCATAGTGCTTAAATAAAGACAAATTTGTAAATTATCTCTCTGGAGTGCACTCCGAACAAGCTTTGTGGTACTTTTTATCACTTAAGCAATATTTTCTAGCCTGTCGTTTAGTTTAATTGACTTTTATTGTTAAAAGTGGCCACTTTTCGCAATAAAAGTCCATATAACTAAACAACAGACTAGAAAATATTGCTTAAGTGATAAAAAGTACCGCAAAGCTTGTTCGGAGTGCACTCCAGAGAGATAATTCATAATTTCTTTTTTATTTAAGCACTATGATTTTATCTCCAATGGCGGCGCTAGTGAGCAGACTGCACGCTCTTAATTGTTTTATTTTTAGTCCGGAGAGTGATATCACGACATAATGATCATTTTTGTCTTTCAGACTATACCTGGGAAACCAATAGCTACGAAGTTGTTGAAGGTCAAAGTCAAAAAATTTTTTTCAATTTTTTTATTAAATCTTATTTTATTCGTTATTGCTTACTTTTTGTCCAATTAAACATTATCAAAATTTTAAGTATTTCGCAACAAACAATGCCTTCAAAACGTCGTCACTCGATGTATCTCATGAGCACACACATAAACGCTGCGTTTCAACTCGGCCGCACGCAGTTGTGTCGCGTAGGTATACTCGCAGGCGTGGTCTGTTGTACGCGTTAAGGTGCCTTCCCACGGTGCGTGCTACCACGCACCGCACCGAGCCGCACGAGGGCGAACACGGGCGCACCGTGGGAAACACTGGCACGGGCCGTGCGTCGTTCGGCCATGTTCGGCGCACGGCCCGCTGTACAGTGTACTGTTCCCACGGTGCGCCCGCGTCCGTGCAACGACGCACGAATGATGATGGCACAATAGAAATAGTCTTCGTAGGTACTATTTATTTATTGATTGAAATACCTCTACTTACTATGGTAAAGTGCAGATAGTGCTGTTTTTATTATATTTATGTAGGTAACCAATTAATTCAGAGATAAAAAATCCGAAAGCTCCGAAATATAAGATTAAATATAAGTAAGTACTTTAAATACTATTTAGTATAAAGGCCAAAAGGATTACCTACAAACTATGGCCAAAAGGATTTGTAACTAATTTTTTATACAGGCTGTTTGGTAATAGCTTTATAAAGCCGAATAATTATGGTAGGTAAGGACCATCAAACTGAATAAGTTTTACTATGGGACCAACTCTGAAATCGCGAAAAAAATCTGCTATTCTATACATTTTGATATTTTCGTTATTAATTTTTGTATGAAACAGCTGATTTTTTCGCATTTCAGAGTTGGTCCCATAGTAAAAGTTGTTCAGTTTGATGGTCCCTATCTACCATATTCGGCTTTATTAGGGTAACTAAAAACCCTATATAAGTTTTACGCAATTTTTTGTTTTTTGTTTTCACTATTAGTTTTGTAATTTTCTAACCTAGGTATTTTATTGCTTAGAAAGTATTTCGCATTGAAGGTAGACCCTACATAATATTGATTCTAAAATATTATTAATAATAATAATAATAATAAACACAATTGCACACTAAGACAGGACATATACAAAGAAAAACAGCAAAGCACACAAAAAAACGGCCTTATTGTTAAAAAGCAATTTACGTAATACGTACAATCACAAAACTAGAAAGATACGAAAGTACTTAGATGAAATTAAAATACTGTAGGTAATTATTCAAAGGCCAGGGCCAAGAACCTTATATATGACTCTGGACATTGCGTCACCTTTTGGGGCTTGAAGAACGAAAAAATAACCTTGAATGACGTCAACGATATTTTCCATCTCTTTCATTAGGGTGACAACAATGTTGTCCATTCGTAGGACAGTCACTACAAATAGGTACTTACTACAGACTATCAACTTATGCCTACGGCGTAAGTTTTTTGGACGACCAATCCAAACATTCAAAAGTGTTTAGATTCTAAACATTTGAATGTTTAGAATAGTTTAGATGTTAGTTAGGGCCAAAGTTTGTATGTTTGGGTATCTCTAAACGTACAAACATTCGCATTTAGAATATTACTGCATTTATAGGATTATTACTACTCTTGACCAACCATATTATAACCTTTCTATATATTCATTCAAACCCCCCTTTTGGCCAGCGGCGGCGCGCAACACAAAATATTTACTTAATGATTATTTTCGGTTGGCTCCTCTCCGGATGGACGATACTGTTTTGGAATGGTGGTCACACTGGAGGTCAAGTCTGCTATTGTTAACATCATATAATCGTGTTTCAATGGTGTTTGAACGGTAATGCTTTTTAACACTGTTCTTGATTCTTAAACCCAAAACTGAGACACAGTGTCTAACGGGTTTGGATTTTTAGGAAAAACAATGTGTTTCAATTTTGGGTTTACAAAAACAAGAATTGTGTCAAAAAGCATTACCATCCAAACACCATTGAAACACGATTACGGCGTTAGTCACGATAATAGCAAACTTGACCCCTTGGTCCTGTACGGTCCGGCTGGTTAAAAGTCAAAACTTGGAGATACGTGGTGAGGTTTAAGACTTAGGTACAGATGCCGGCATATATATTGGCAAGAAAATGAAAGAGACAAAAGATGCGCAGTAGCCATAAACTGGCTGTTTATGGCTACTGCGCATCTTTTGTCCCTTTCTTTCTCTTGCCAATATATATGCCGGGCAGTTTTTTTTTATACACACCTGCCCTTCCACCCTAAAGTCACGTGTATTTTTATTTTGTACAATGAGGAATGTCCTAAAAAACAAATTGGCTGAATATTTTTATAGGCAGGAATAAGCGCCCTTAGTAATAGAAAAAAGTTTTAGAATTTTCGGTTGTGTGAAAAAAAAAATTAAGTCTCATTATTAGTCATTGTATTAAAAAAAGTTGCAATATAAAATGTCAAAACTGAATTATTTTGGCCGTTGAAAATAATTTCCCTCTAACGGTAATTGGGATATACTAAAAATGTTTCTTTTCCTCATCGTTTCGGAATCTGAAAAATAAAATAAGATTAATTTGTATTTTGTTACTACGAATAAACAATGGGTGTCAAAGACCATAATAACTAGTATAGTAGTAAGGTAGTCAGTTAGGTAGGTCCGATTCTTAGCTAAAACTGATCTAAATTGTTTAACTAAACTACGTAAGATAATATTTTAGTTTACATTAAATTTTTTCTCTCTGTTAAGAATACAAAATAATTCCGCTCTCAAAGTTAAATAAAAATATGTGGCATAAAAACATAAAATGTAATGTTAGGTAGGATAAACGTAAATTTTTCATCCAAATCTTTCTTTCTTATTCAAAAGTTCTGCTGTGATTATGGTCACCCTGCGATATGCAGATAATATTTCTAAAGCTTCTTATGTGTCGAAAATGAATACAGATTTGTACATATTATATTTATTATATTGAAATAAAAAATACGTAATTAAGGTGGAATTATAATTAACTTCTATAATATTTCCGAATTAGATCGGAAACAATCTTTGAAATCTGCTAAAATTCAGATTTCTGAGAAGGAAAAATTGAATGCAGAAAATACTTTAAAAAACAGTTACTTGTGAAATATAATGTTAGAATTTGGTTTTGAAACACTTTTGCAATTTTGCACAATGCAACACATGCTTTGTAACGCGAATTTTATTTAAATAATTTTATATTTTTGTACATAAACGTGAAATGCGGTGGAAAATCATTGACATTAGTGACATGTCAAATCAAAGACAATTCCATCAGTGATGCCACCTTATTTTTATTTGGTAACTTATGAAATATGGAGAAATTACTGTTAAACGTAAAATATTGTAATAACAAAATGGACTCATCTGTCCTCTAAATAATTACTTTGGCATGTACTAATAAATTTTAACATCATGTAACTAATTTAAAGTGTGCCGATATTTACATTTATTTAGAAAATCTAATTAATTGTTGTACATGGCCTGGGTAAATTGACTATGGATTGGGATATTTTGTACTTAGCATGGCAATTTCAGTCACAGTGTGAGAGGGATAAAAGAAATCTGCAAAGGTGAATGACCTCATCCCCAACCATCCTTCAGTAGTAGAATGTCCAGTGTAGTGCAGTATTTAGTGGCATCATTTGTATGGGGACCTTGCAAATCGTCAACAAAGGAAGCCGCTTGGCACAGGCGTACTTTGTGGTCATCTGAGCTGATTTAGCCCTGTACCCACGTGGTACCACCATGGTGGTAGCCAGGGGTGGGGGGAGAGGTGCCTTCTACCACGCTGCACTTTTACATCCATATCTCCATAAGTTTAGCAAATAGGTCGTGTTTGGTATCGTTTACATATAATTCAAGGACGAGGAATTCATTTCTGAAACAATTTTTACACTCGTTCATATAAAAAATTAAAGTTCTGCGCAAAAACAGAAAAATAAGAAAACAAAAATCTTACAAAATCTATGCCTACAAATAAACCACGAGATTGTGCTTTATAAAAAAAATATGATTAAACAGCCCTGTTTACATAAAATATATAAATATCAACTTTCTCATACAAATTATATTTATAAATGTGTCAAAAAAAAACATTTGCGCCGCGCGGCGGTATTTGGGCGCAGTATATTTGGATAGGATTGATCACTTATTGTTTAATAATGACACAAAATTGATCGTGTTTGTAATCGTTTCTGTATAATTCAAGGACGGGGAATTTATTTCTACTACAACATTTTTACTCGTTTAAAAAAAAAATATTCAGTGCAATAAAAGAAAAATAAGAAAAAAACTTACAAAATCTAAGCCTTCAATTAAACCACGAGATTATGCATTATAAAAAAATATATATTTTCCGGGTGTGGATACCGTATCGACTTTTGCTGGTAAAGGGAAAAAAGCGCTTTTGAAGCTTGGGGCGCTTATCCAATTGCAACGGAAGGATTTAAATACCCTAAAGAAGTAAATGTGGAACAGGCTTCACCAATAAGTATTAGAAACAATTGTCATTGCTTTGTATGACAATTAAGTTACTGGTGATTGACTTTTGTCATAGTAGAACCAAATAAGTAAGTCATCTTACTCTTTATACGCATGAACGCGGTTTGTATGTGAGCGGGCCCGTACGTATGCGTCGTCGCACGCACACACTGACAAAATTTAAAGGTGATAAAGGTGCAACAGTCATGGCTGCACCGTACGTAATCCCGCCCGCGCTCACGCACGCTTCACGCCGCCGCGCCGTTCGTAATAATTTCAACGTGTACCTACCTACAGTACATACCATGCTTTCCAAAGATATTATTGCAAAAAGATTTGTGAGAATGAGGATATATTATACATTAACTTTAAATAATAAGGCATTTCGTACTTGTCGAAACAGACGAATTTTTTTTTATATCAATTGTGTAATATTGTTATAAAATCACAAATTCCTATAGAAAAAAGCCTATTATGCATGCCTATTATGGAAAGTAAACAATTTCCGAATTTAAAGATTATTATTTTAATAAGTGTAGGTAAATGAAAAAGTAAGAAACAGTTAATAGTGTAAAAAATAAAATTTCATAATCATTTTATTTTATTTGAATAAATACATTATTTAGTAAAGCCACGTTTTAATTAATCCTATTTCGTTTGTAAGTTTTCAAATCACATAACATGACGTAGGTAATGAAAACATTGTAGTCAGTTCCTGAAAACAATGAATTTAATGTAAATTGTAATTTGACAGATAAATGTGATACATTGCTACTTTTCTTTAGTAAGTTTTTATTGGTGTCAAAACGAAAGAGCCAATGTATCACATACATCTGTCAAATTACAATTAACATTAACTTCATTATTTTAGTCGATAGACCCGCTGGTCTACGTACAAAAAATATAAAAAAAAAACTTTGAATTATAGATCCCTGATGCTTACCCTATAAGAAAAAAATATTTTGTATAGAGATTGACTATGCATTTTTTGACGACTGAATAAACTAGCGATGTGACAGCCCTACGTGTTTAAGCTGTATCGCTCGCTCGAGGCTCGAGTTGGCCTACTTATTTGGTTCTACTATGCTTTTGTGATTTAAGTTATTGTTGGAAATGTTGGAATGCATCTCCTTGATATTAATCAATGCAGAAAAGTGCTATTCACGAAAAAGGACAGGCAGCTGGAGAATCTCCACTAACCAGAGACGCCCTGTGGAACCAAATTTTGCGAGCGATTTATCAGGGAGGAATGTATGGGGTCAACTTTTAAAACCAATCCAAAACCTGTCATGTTCTACAGACTGGGGTTGGGCTAAAAATAATGGCTTATGGGAGCCTATGTGGACCGCCCTATCGCCAGCAGCCACAGCTTGCATGGAGTAAATAAGGTGTAAGTGTAAGCAAAAATTCGCAGGAAGGTGCAATTGTTTAAAAAGATAAATAAAGTGCACCGAACTATGTGCACAGATGTGGATACAGCGGAAACTGCCAATAAAATTTGTTATAAAAAGGTATAAAAATTTCTTTTGTTAAATATTACTACAACTCTCTTTTAAAGTAAAATTATGGGACTACCAATACTCATCCTTGTAATTATAAAACAATAAGTGATGATAAGTCCAAATAAAAAAATACTGCACCAAAATGCGGTGCTACCGATTTTTTTGACACATTTATAAATATAATTTCTATAGAAAAGTTTATGTGTATAAATATATAATGTCCTTCTTAAATAGTGGACAAAATTTTAAGGGGTCAATGTACTCATGCATACAGACAACTTTTACTACGGTACCCACATTGAAATCGCGAAAAAAAAAATCTGCTGTTCCATAGAACATTTAAAACCGAATAAATGTATGGAACAGCTGATTTTTTTTTTCGAGATTTCAATGTTGGTACCAATGATATTAAAAAAGTACTTTTAATATCATTGGTTGGTACCGTATTAAAAGTTGTTTGTATGCATGAGTACATTGACCCCTTAAAATTATGTGCACTATTTAAGAAGGACCTTATATTTAAGATAAATAAGGCTGCTTAAACATATTTTTTTATAAAGCATAATCTCGTGGTTTAATTGTAGGCATAGATTTTGTAAGTTTTTTTTCTTATTTTTCTTTTTTCGCACTGAACTTAATTTTTTTCATGTACGAGTAAAAATGTTGTTGCAGAAATGAATTTTCCGTCCTTGAATTATACGGAAACGATACCAAACACGACCAATTTGTGTCATTATTAAACAATAAGTGATCAATCCTATCCAAATATACTGCGCTAAAATACCGTCGCGCGTCACAAATGTTTTTTTTTGACACATTTATAAAATATAATTTGTATGAGAAAGTTGATGTTTATATATTCTATATAAATAGGGCTGTTTAATCATATTTTTTTTATAAAGCACAATCTCGTGGTTTATTTGTAGGCATAGATTTTGTAAGAGTTTTGTTTTCTTATTTTTCTGTTTTTGCGCAGAACTTTTATTTTTCATATGAACGAGTGTAAAAGTTTTTTCAGAAATGAATTCCTCGTCCTTGAATTATATGAAAACGATACCAAACACGACCTATTTGCTAAACTTATGGAGATATGGATGTGAAAGTGCAGCGTGGTAGAAGGCACCTCTCCCCCCCACCCCTGGCTACCACCATGGTGGTACCACGTGGGTACAGGGCTAAATCAGCTCAGATGACCACAAAGTACGCCTGTGCCAAACGACTTCCTTTGTTGACGATCTGCAAGGTTGATGCCACTAAATACTGCACTAGTGTCATAGAATATGAATATAAGGTTCTTGGCCAGGGCCGATTGACTACTGATAGATATCATACTATGACGCGCGGCATATTGACAAAGGCGACGAGCCGCCACGAACGCGGACGCACAGCGCTACGCACCGCCACGCACCGATCCTTTGAAGTTACCAACGCTCGATGGATCGTACGCACGACGACGCACCGCGGCGCACGGTCGTTTCCCACGGTGTGTCGGTTCGGTCAGGTGCGCTCTCGTGCGTCTCAAGACGCACCGGTGGGAAGGCACCTTAACAAGACCTTCAACGACGCCGAAGTCCACGTATTCCGCCCATCATCAGGATCATTTTTAGGGTTCCGTAGCCAAAATGGCAAAAAACGTAACCCTTATAGATTCGTCATGTCTGTCTGTCTGTCTGTCCGTCTGTCTGTCTGTCTGTCTGTCTGTCTGTCTGTCCGTCCGTATGTCACAGCCAATTTATTCCGAAAGTATTAAGACTACATAGTTGAAACTTGGTTGGCAGATGTATTCTGTGAACCGCTTTACGATTTCCTCACAAAAATAAAAAGAATAAAAGTTTAATTAAACATTGAGGTTTCTAAGACAATTTTTTCACAAAGTCAACCGTTTGAAAGATATATACTGCCAAAGTGGTAAAATGTGTGTCCCCCCCCCTTTAACTTTTAAAGTAAGAGAGTGAAAAATCTAAAAAAAATATATAGGTATGCTATAGATCTTAGTGAACACTTTCAACGAAAATTGGTTTGAACGAGATACAGTAAAAAGTTTTCGATCATTTTCTAAAACCGCAAATATAACTTTGTCGTTTATACAAACACTGTGAAAAACAAAGTTATTTTTTCAGGTGAAAAATGATAGCGGTATTAATAATGGTATGGTATAATGTAACTTAACTACGGAACCCTACTGCGCGTGGCCCAACACGCACTTGGCCGGTTTTTTTCTTTTAGACTATACCTTGGAAACCAATAGCTACGAAGTTATTGAAGGTCAAAGTCAATAATTTTTTTTTTCAATTTTTTATTAAATCTTATTTTATTCGTTATTGCTTACTTTTTGTCCAATGAAACATTATCAAAATTTTAAGTATTTCGTAACAAACAATGGCTTCAAAACGTCGTCACTCGATGTATCTCATGAGCACGCACGCTGCCTTTCAACTCGGCCGCACGCAGCTGTGTCGCGTAGGTACACTCGCAGGCGCGGTCTGTTGTACGCGTTACATTGCGTGGTAAAGTATGCAATGCTTTTATAAAATCAAAAATCAAAATCGTTTCCCAGCAATAATTTTGAACAGAAATGGTCCTGATGATGGGCAGAATACGTAGACCTCGGCTTCGTTGAAGGTCTTTGTTACACCCGGTATTTTGCTATCAGCTAATGCACCATCTCCATAGAATTGACCCAACTAACCTGAGTCCCTTCTTTAATTTCCAATACTGTTAGTTAGTTTAGTTTAATGGACTTTTATTAAAAGTGGCCACTTTTCGCAATAAAAGTCCATATAACAAAACGATAGGCTAGAAAATATTGTATAAGGGATAAAAAGTACCACAAAGCTTGTTCGCACTGAGCGCTTCGCCCCAAAACGAGCCGACAGAGAGGTCAAGTAGATGTATGTGTCCTTTTCTTCATTAGGGTGACCAAACCGTATGGTTGGCCGGAGACATACATAATACTTTAAACTGTTTAATATAAACTTAAATACCTAGGTAGTTCTTTATTTATAATTAACACTTTTTGCCGCGTTTTTATTAGGTTGCTTGCTCTTTTGTTTGTTTGAGCACAAATTTTGCAAACGATTTTATACTGAATTCCCGATGAGCTAGAGACTTGAAACTTTGAACACAGGTCAGAAATGGAAGGAAATGCAATATTACAATGTCATTAAGCTGATCTGATGATGGAGCCGGAAGAACGCCACAGGAACTCTATGATGAATGAAACTATACAACCCCATCATGTTTGGGCTTATTAGAATTGTCTTGACAAGTACTCTGACGGGAGACGAAGTTCAGGGTTGGATGATGAAGTCTGGAGGCCATGCCATAGGAACTCAATATTGAAATCATGCAACCCCATCGAGTTTGGGCTCGTTTGAATCGTCTTGACGAGTGCTCTGTTGGGTAATAGTATCCAAGAGTCTGATGAAGGAAGCCGGAAGAAGGCCACAGGAACTTTGTAATAAAACCTTTCAACCCCATCGAGTTTGGACTCGTTTGAATGGTCTTGACGAGTACTCTGATAGGCGGTGGTTACATTTTTAATTTAGCTCGTTACCTAAAAAACAGAAAATAATTATTTATTAAAAAAAATTTGGAACAATTTATTTATCACGTTTTTATTAAATTGCTTTTTTGTTTTTATTTTTTAAATATGGTAGTTCAACCAATACAAAATCTAGTTTATTCAATTCAATTTAAGTTCAAGTGTAAATAATTACGCAACTTTAAAGTTTATTCCATTTTTTTATAAAAATACAATGTGCGTGAACTTCGGAAAAACAAATGAATGTTGGAAAAACAAGTAAAAGTAGGAAAACATTGTCTAGTGATCTGTAGTCAAAAAAAGATGCAAACGATTTTCCACTTTATTGACCTTTGAAATTCGGTTGCTTTTTCCCATAATTATACTTGTTCATTTACTTTGCTGTTTCATTAAAAACTGTTATTTTGGTAAATATGTCAATAAGGTCTAAAATTCTTGCACCAATTTCTTTACTTGTGAAGTTAATAAAATGGGTGCATGAGATTTACGACGACACAATGTTAAAAATATAAAAAGAAACCAAGATGGCGGCCAACTATATTGTTTGTGGGCCGATTTTGATGAAACTCGATTTTGTTACTATTTTGATAAAAAATAACAACGAAATGTTAAAAATATAAACAAATATGGCAGCCAACTCTTTTATTTGTGATTGGGGCTGATTTTAATGAAACTCGGTTTTAGGACTTGTGGCGAGCATCCGCTCCCACAACTACACTTGGGCAACCGCCTTTGAATTTGGTAAAACCCGCTCCGCTTATGAAGCTTGGACCATACTGCCGTTGCAGCGATTATCACGACCCGTGCGCGTGATCGTATGCACCTCCCTATCGCACACGCCGCTCGCCTTACGACCGCCGCATCCTTCTCGTTCGCTTCGATGCAACAGCCGAGACGGCAGAATGATTTTGCAAAATTACTCTTGCTCATATGACGCTTGCGCTTGGATGTTTTTAAATTCTCTCTTAATATTTAATGTTATTGCTAATTGTATGTGCTGTAGTAATTTGTTATTATTTATTATAGTCAGTTTTAATCGTTCTACGTGTGTTGTGATTGTTTCGTTCCCGTCTACTGTGCCGTGCTGTGCCGTTATCATACCTATTCGTTCGGGTTCGATCCCCGAATTATTCTATGTGGTAGGCAAAGGTTGTGCCCCCACATCTGGTGACCCCTCAAGAGCACCGAAGATCCTGTTTTGTGGAGTTGGAGTGTTCTTCGCGCGAAAAAAAAAAAACTGGTCGGTTGGAAAAATAACGGTGAGCGAATTTGAATTTTTTCAAGATGACGAACGACACCCCTCCGGTAGAAACCAAAGATGAGGTTTTACGTGTAGGCATACGAGTACCACCGTTTTGGCCAGAAGAGCCCGCCTTATGGTTTGCTCAGGTCGAATCTCAGTTTGCACTGTCGAAGATAACGAGTGACGAAACTAAATTTTATTATCTTGTGGCACAATTAGATCACCAATACGCGGTCGAGGTGAAGGATATAATAACAAACCCTCCCGCAACTGGGAAATACGAAAAACTTAAGCTGGAATTAATCAAACGCCTATCAGCTTCACAGGAAAAGCGCGTCAAGCAGCTGCTGATGCATGAGGAGCTCGGAGATAGGAAGCCCTCACAATTCCTGCGCCACCTAGCTGGTCTGGCCGGTCCATCGGTACCCTCCGATTTTATAGTGACGTTGTGGTCGAGCAGACTCCCTCAGAACATCCAGACCGTCATCGCATCGCAGATGGACCTCCAGTTAGATAAACTGGGTGATCTGGCGGACAAGGTACACGAGATAGCACCTTCGACACCACAGGTAGCTACTACTTCTACAGCCTCACCAGCTTCGCCCACGAACGAGATGATGAAGCAGATATCCGAGCTGACCAGGCAAGTAGCAATGCTGACCACTCGATTGGAGAGAGCAGAACGGTCACGCTCGAGATCTCGATCGAGGAGGTATGACCGCCCCCGCAGCCGTTCCAGACCTGAGCAACCACCACCCGACCACCCTCACTGCTTCTACCACTACACATATGGAGCGAAGGCGAGCAAGTGCAGGAAGCCATGCACTTACCATTCGGAAAACCCTCAGGGCAGTCGGAAGTAGCGGCCAATGACTGCCCCTCAGCTACAGGCCGTTTATTCGTCACGGATCGCGCGTCGAAAATGCAGTTCCTAGTGGACACTGGTTCAGACTTGTGTGTTTTTCCGCGATCTGCCGTCAAAACGCCCTGCATCAAGTCCAAGTATGATCTCGTCGCTGCAAATAACTCCGTCATACATACTTACGGACCTGTACTTCTTCACCTTGACTTGGGACTCAGGCGAGATTTTACTTGGAACTTTACTATAGCGGACGTTTCGAAACCAATTATTGGCGTCGATTTTTTGAGCCATTTTAATCTGCTCGTAGATTGCAGGAACCAGCGCTTGGTGGATGGCACCACGACACTGTCCGTAGCAGCAGTTACTTCCCGCACTTCTGATGACATCGCTTCCGTCAAGGTTGTTTCTGGTGAGACCGAGTTCCATGCCATACTGCGTGAGTACCCTGAAATCACGAGACCCGCAGGTGTTCATTCTCCACCCAAGCACAATACTGTCCACTTCATCAGGACTACTCCAGGTCCACCCGTTTCCTGTAGACCTCGACGGCTGGATCCAGTTCGCGCCCAAGCTGCGCAGAAGGAATTCGAGGACATGCTTGCTTGTGGTACTGCCAGACGCTCAGAGAGTCCTTGGTCTTCAGCTCTACACCTGGTAAGAAAGAAGGATGATGGATGGAGGCCATGCGGTGACTACCGCGCGCTCAACGCCAGAACTATCCCAGATCGCTACCCCATTCGTCATATTCAAGACTTCTCCTACCAGCTCTCAGGATGTTCCATCTTCTCCACTATTGACCTGGTGAAGGCATACAATCAGCTACCAGTCAACCCTGCCGATATACCCAAAACTGCCATCACGACTCCCTTCGGGTTGTACGAGTTCCCGTACATGACTTTTGGGCTGAGGAATGCTGCACAGACCTTCCAGAGGTTCGTCGATGAAGTCCTTCTGGGGCTCGATTTCTGCTACGGGTACATCGATGACATTCTGGTCTTTTCGTCCTCCCCTAGTCAGCACAAGGAACATCTACGGCAGCTATTCGAGCGACTGAAGCAGTACGGGATATTGGTCAACACTTCCAAGTGCATACTAGGACAGCAGGAGCTTACTTTCCTTGGCTATCAGGTTTCGGCAGCTGGTACAAAGCCTTTGGAGACAAAGGTTGAGGCTATCCAGAGTTTCACGCCACCACGAACGGTCAAGGAACTACAGCGATTTCTAGGTATGCTTAACTTTTACCGTCGTTTCATACCTAACGCAGCTCTGATCCAGACGCCACTGACTAACCTCCTCAGCGGCCCCCGGACCAAAGGCTCTCAACCGGTTGAAATGACACCGGATTTGCTGAAGTCTTTCGAGGAGTGTAAGACATCACTTTCTCAGGCGACGCTGCTGTCACATCCAGACCCTACTGCCGAACTTGCCATAGTCACGGACGCCTCAGATATGGCTATAGGAGCCGTGCTACAGCAACGTAAGGACAAAGACTGGCAACCATTGGCGTTCTTCTCTCATAAACTTAGCTCTTCACAGAAAAAGTACAGCCCGTACGACCGAGAGCTGCTAGCAGTGTACGAGGCCATCAAGTACTTCCGCCACATGGTTGAGGCCAGAACATTTTCGGTCTTTACTGACCACAAACCACTAACATTTGCGTTCACTCTTAACAGGGAAAAGTGTTCGCCACGACAGTTCCGGCATCTCGACTTCATCGCACAATTTACTACCGACATACGGTACATACCGGGACGAGACAACGTAGTGGCTGATGCACTATCACGGGTGGAACAGGTAACTACACCGAACCTAGATTACCAGTCTCTTGCACGATCTCAGGAGAACGATCCAGAGCTGCAGGAGCTGCTTAAAAACAAATCTGCGCTGAGACTGATGAAAGTCCCTACAGAGTCCAGCGACATTCCAGTTTACTGCGACACAACCAGTTCCACACTTCGCCCGTTCGTCACACCAGAGTTCCGCAAACAAGTCTTTGATATGCTACACAACTTACACCATCCAGGAAGTTCAGCTACTGTACGACTGGTAACACAAAGATTTGTTTGGCCAGGGATTCGTAAGGATTGTAGAGAGTGGTCTAGACATTGCTTGCAATGTCAGCAATGCAAAGTTTCCCGACACACCTTCGCTCCACTTTCCCCCTTCCTTCCTCCATCCTCGAGGTTTTCTCATATAAATCTCGACATCATAGGGCCATTACCCCAGTCTTATGATTACAGGTACTGCCTTACAGTCATCGACAGGTTTACTCGGTGGCCCGAGGCCTACCCTCTCAAGGACATCACCGCCGAGACCTGTGCTGCTGCCCTCGTGTCTGGCTGGATTGCCAGATTCGGCTGTCCAGAGCGAGTGACGACTGACCGTGGTCGCCAGTTCGAGAGCCATCTCTTCAAAGCCCTCACTGCCTTGGTCGGTGCGCGCCACTTCCGCACCACCGCCTACCACCCAGCGGCCAACGGCATCGTCGAGCGACTTCACCGCCAGCTTAAGGCGGCCATAATGTGCCATTCTAATTCACAGTGGACCGAAGCTCTTCCACTGGTGCTTCTGGGCATGCGTAGTGCCTGGAAGGACGATCTTCAATCTTCTCCTGCCGAGCTGGTATACGGCGAGCCTCTTCGCCTGCCTGGCCAGTTCCTGTCTCCGAAAGATGACTACCTGACCGCTGACGTCACCCAGTACGCGACCCGACTGCGCGCGTGCATGGCGAAGCTGTCACCACGTCCAACTTCTTGGCACTCAACATCTTCCTTCTACGTGCCACGAGACCTTCACACCACTTCTCACGTCTTCCTGCGCCAAGATCGTGTCAGAGGATCCCTCGAGCCACCCTACGCCGGCCCCTTCAAGGTTGTTGCTAGGCAACCGAAGTACTTCACCATCGAGGTCAACGCCAAGAACGTCAACGTCACAGTTGACAGGCTCAAACCGGCGTACATCATCCGAGAGGCCCAAGTCCCGGAGAAAACCCAGGATCCAGTGAAGAAGACGTCCAGCGGCAGAACAGTGCGGTTCCCAGATTTTTATCGACCGTAGTCACGGTCTGCCGGGGGAGTACTGTGGCGAGCATCCGCTCCCACAACTACACTTGGGCAACCGCCTTTGAATTTGGTAAAACCCGCTCCGCTTATGAAGCTTGGACCATACTGCCGTTGCAGCGATTATCACGACCCGTGCGCGTGATCGTATGCACCTCCCTATCGCACACGCCGCTCGCCTTACGACCGCCGCATCCTTCTCGCTCGCTTCGATGCAACAGCCGAGACGGCAGAATGATTTTGCAAAATTACTCTTGCTCATATGACGCTTGCGCTTGGATGTTTTTAAATTCTCTCTTAATATTTAATGTTATTGCTAATTGTATGTGCTGTAGTAATTTGTTATTATTTATTATAGTCAGTTTTAATCGTTCTACGTGTGTTGTGATTGTTTCGTTCCCGTCTACTGTGCCGTGCTGTGCCGTTATCATACCTATTCGTTCGGGTTCGATCCCCGAATTATTCTATGTGGTAGGCAAAGGTTGTGCCCCCACAGACTAATTTGACAAGAAAACAATAACACAATATTGAAAAAATTAAAAATCCAAGATGGCAGCCAACTTTTTTGTTTTTGGGCCGATTTCGATGAAACTCGGTTTTTGGTAATATTTTGACAAAATAATAACAACGAAATTTTTTAAAATACTTAAAATCTTAGGCGGCGGCCAACTTTTTGTTTTTTGGGCCGATTTCGATGAAACTCGGTTTTTGGTACTATTTTGACAAGAAAAAACAACTCAATGTAAACTGATGGAAAAATAAAAAAAGATCAAAATGGCTGCTAATTTGTTTTTGAAATCGGCCCAAGAACAAAAAAGTTGGCCACCATCTTGAATTTTGTAAGTTTTCAACATTGCGTTGTTATTTTCTTGTCAAAATCGTACCAAAAACAGAGTTTCATCAAAATCGACCCTAAAACAAAAAAGTTGGCCGCCATCTTAGATTTTTAGTTTTTTAAAAATTGCGTTGTTATTTTCTTCTCAAAATAGTTCCAAAAACCAAGTTTCATCGAAATCGGCCCATAAATAAAAAAGTTGGCCGCCATCTTGGATTTTTAGTTTTTTAAAAATTGCGTCGTTATTTTCTTAAACAATACTAAATAATATACTAGAAAAAATACGACTCGCACCAGATCAATACTCAGACGGGAATCGAACCCGCGACCTTTGGATATCCGGTCCAATGCTATTTTCTTGTCAAAATAGTTCCAAAAACCGAGTTTCATCAAAATCGGCCCAAAAACAAAAAATTTGGCCGCCATCTTGGATTTTTAGTTTTTTAAAAATTGCGTTGTTATTTTCTTGTCAAAATAGTTCCAATAACCGAGTTTCATCGAAATCGGCCCAAAAACAAAAAAGTTGGCCGCCATCTTAGATTTTTAGTTTTTTAAAAATTGCGTTGTTATTTTCTTCTCAAAATAGTTCCAAAAACCAAGTTTCATCGAAATCGGCCCATAAATAAAAAAGTTGGCCGCCATCTTGGATTTTTAGTTTTTTAAAAATTGCGTTGTTATTTTCTTGTCAAAATAGTTCCAAAAACCGAGTTTCATCAAAATCGGCCCAAAAACAAAAAATTTGGCCGCCATCTTGGATTTTTAGTTTTTTAAAAATTGCGTTGTTATTTTCTTCTCAAAATAGTTCCAAAAACCAAGTTTCATCGAAATCGGCCCATAAATAAAAAAGTTGGCCGCCATCTTGGATTTTTAGTTTTTTAAAAATTGCGTTGTTATTTTCTTGTCAAAATAGTTCCAAAAACCGAGTTTCATCAAAATCGGCCCAAAAACAAAAAATTTGGCCGCCATCTTGGATTTTTAGTTTTTTAAGAATTGCGTTGTTATTTTCTTCTCAAAATAGTTCCAAAAACCAAGTTTCATCGAAATCGGCCCATAAATAAAAAAGTTGGCCGCCATCTTGGATTTTTAGTTTTTTAAAAATTGCGTTGTTATTTTCTTGTCAAAATAGTTCCAAAAACCGAGTTTCATCGAAATCGGCCCAAAAACAAAAAAGTTGGCCGCCATCTTAGATTTTTAGTTTTTTAAAAATTGCGTTGTTATTTTCTTCTCAAAATAGTTCCAAAAACCAAGTTTCATCGAAATCGGCCCATAAATAAAAAAGTTGGCCGCCATCTTGGATTTTTAGTTTTTTTAAAATTGCGTTGTTATTTTCTTGTCAAAATAGTTCCAAAAACCGAGTTTCATCAAAATCGGCCCAAAAACAAAAAATTTGGCCGCCATCTTGGATTTTTAGTTTTTTAAAAATTGCGTTGTTATTTTCGTGTCAAAATAGTTCCAAAAACCGAGTTTCATCGAAATCGGCCCAAAAACAAAAAAGTTGGCCGCCATCTTGAATTTTTTAAATTTTCAACATTGAGTTGTTATTTTCTTGTCAAAATCGTACCAAAAACCGAGTTTCATCAAAATCGGCCCTAAAACAAAAAAGTTGGCCGCCATCTTGGATTTTCAGTTTTTTAAAAATTGCGTTGTTATTTTCTTGTCAAAATAGTACCGAAAACCGATTTTCATCGAAATCAGCCCAAAAACAAAAAAGTTGGCCGCCATCTTGGATTTGCAGTTTTTTAAAAATTGCGTTGTTATTTTCTTTTCAAAATAGTTCCAAAAACCAAGTTTCATCAAAATCGGCCCATAAATAAAAAAGTTGGCCGCCATCTTGGATTTTTAGTTTTTTAAAAATTGCGTTGTTATTTTCTTCACAAAATAGTTCCAAAAACCAAGTTTCATCGAAATCGGCCCATAAATAAAAAAGTTGGCCGCCATCTTGGATTTTTAGTTTTTTAGAAATTGGCTTTGATAACTTTTTGAACATGACTGGAAATCTCAAAACCATTTCGAGGAATAAGCTTTCGGTACAGTGTCTACTAATTAAATTTAAAAATAAGTCTATATTTTTAAAGATATTTATAATATTCAATAAAAAGCTTTAACCTTCAAATGACCTTCATATGACGTCATCACATACAGATCTCCCAGCCATAATAAAAAAAAGAAAAAAGTGCAAAGACAATTTTGACAATGAACTTGGCATTAGGGATGGTGGAAGGTGGAAGTGAAAAAATATCGATATAGGTAATATTTCTCAGAAAAAAATGGGATGAAATGGGACGATGACTAAGTAATGGATTCTAATTTTAAGGTATTGTAAAACATAAAAAATAGCAAAATAAACCCCTACGCGAAATTTTGGCTCGATTTGACGAATTTTACGATGATTTTTAAGACTCAAAGTTGGAAAAAATCAAAATGCTCCAGTGACAAAATAGTGTCGACTATTAGAATCCATACGTAATTACCAAAAAAATATTTTGGAAAAGTTATTGTAAAAACATCTATCGATATATCAGAGTATTTAATATCGCCCAAAAAATATCGATGAACTTATCTCGTAATTTTTTCCACATCCCTACTATTAAATGTTTGTAAATAGAAATAAAGTATGCACATATTTTCACAATGTTTATTATGTTATCCTGCAAATTTATCAGTCCACAAGCAATCGTTACAATTTCATCCATGTAGCCTACATCCAAAATAGACACAATACATACAATACATTTCGCAATTTGGGTAGATTGGGCATGTCAGTTTTTACAAAGTTTTTCAGCAGAGTTTCCACTGGTAAGCATTTTTATTATAATTTTACCACCTCAAAAATTATTGCGGCAAATTAAGAAGGTAGGCTAGAACCGTCACAACTGGATTAAATGAATAAAATAGAAGAAATATTAACTATAACTTATTTGTTTACAAACAACCATAAAGTCATTATGACAGTTAATGACACTTGGCCTTTCTTTTTTTATAAGTAGATGGCAAAGGTTTTCTTCTTAAACTTTCATGCCACTAATGACGTCATTCCGGTTGACCATATCCGCTCGACAAATATATTTATAAAAAAATAAATGCGGGACCAAATGTTAAAATATTCAAATTAGTTTCTTAAATTGACCTAATCTGTAGTAAAAAAATATAAAAAAATACCTTTTATTTTTTAACCAAAGCCAATTGCGTTGTTATTTTCTTGTCAAAATAGTTCCAAAAATCGAGTTTCATCCAAATCGGCCCAAAAACAAAAAAGTAGGCCGCCATCTTGGATTTTTAAAATTTTCAACATTGCGTTGTTATTTTCATGTTGAAATAGTACCAGAAACCGAGTTTCATCGAAATAGGCGCACAAAAATGAATTTGATTATTATTATTAATTTTACCATCTCGCCTGCGACCTCTAGCCATTTCAATAGAACAATTTCGTTTTTCTGGAAATCTGAAATGGTGAAGTATTTATGGTCACACTAGTTTTGTAAAGTAACATTTCCTATAGATTGAAATTCTTAAATTGAAATTCAAGGTCAAAATCGGAGTTGCCAGGATTGCCACTTCTATTTATTACCACCTCACCGATGATTGCTGATTAGCATTATTGTAGATATCTAATTAAATCAAAAAAGTTCTGTTATAAATTACAATTATTATGTGTCATTCTAAAATTAATATTTAAATAGTATATATTCGACTTCCCACTCCGAATCCTTAATTTTGATACACTACTTGATTGGTAACGTACATATTTTTAGTCCTACTATCGTGGTATTATTGTTTAGTAATGGCAATTGTGCGAACGAGACACCGACCTCCACCTGGTGTTGTCTCATTCACACAGTAGTGCCTTCAGTCAATGTCGTCGATAGAATTTCAACTCTATGAGCAATGCAATAAAGTTGAATTTCTTTTAAACGATAGGTGAAAATTTTTGTAGAGTACTCACTCCCTATTATAAACCTCCTTGTTCGCACTGCACTCCAGAGAGATAATTTATATTTTTTTTTATTTAAACACTATGATTTTATTTCCAATGGCGGCGCTAGTGTGCAGACTTCACGCTCTGTACTCTTAGCACGAACAGCTATCGAGAAAAAAAAACGCACGTAAAATTACTCGATAGAGAATTATCTATGGAAATTTTAATTTCGCTATTCGGCGTTAGATGGCGTTCCAATACAAAATTGCACTATCGAATGATTTTACGCAAGTTATATTTCTCGATAGTTGTTCGTGCTAAGGGTACTGGTTGCGAAAACGCCTTATTTTTTCATGAAATATGTCGATGTGATTGCAGGTACTATTAAACTCATTAGCAGCTCTAATTATAAAACTGTTTCGTCTATAGTTGGTCCTACATGAAGGAAGAATAAAAGATTGCTTCTTACGAGGACTAAAATGCTATTTAAACTCGTCGAGTCGTTAAAGACTTAATTATGTCCGTATCAAAATCCTTAAATCTGTATTTTAAGCGTCTTTTAAATTTATTTTGAATTTTATCTAACATGATAAATTTAGAATATAAAGGATTCCAAACAGTGGAAGCATACAGTACCCTTAGCACGAACAGCTATCGAAAAAAATAACGCGCGTAAAATCATTCATAGTGCAATTTTGTATTGGAAATTTGTATAACGCCATCTACCGCCGAATAGCGAAATTAAAATTTCCATAGATAATTCTCTATCGAGTAATTTTACGTGCGTTTTTTTTCTCGATAGCTGTTCGTGCTAAGGGTACAGATGAGACCTAACATAAGAATTGTATAAAATTACCCTATTATAAACAACAAGTTTTAATTTAATTTTTAATATTCTGGCTGGATTTTGGACCATAATTTCCCTTTTCACCTTTATAAAACCTCCGCTTAATGAAAAATAGTAGATTATACAACAAGTAAAAAAAAGGCAAAAAATTACGTTTGTTGTAGGGGAGCCCCCCTTAAATATTAATTTTATTTTGTATATAGTATTGTTGTTATAGCAGCAACAAAAATACATCATCTGTGAAAATTTCAACTGTCTACCTGTTGTCGTTATTAATATCGAGCAAGAAACGGTAAAAAAATCACGTTTGTTGTATAGGAGCCCCCCTTAAATATTAATTTTATTCTGTTTTTAGTATTTGTTGTTATAGCGGCAACAGAAATACATCATCTGTGAAAATTTCAAGTTTCTAGCTATCACGGTTCATGAGATACAGCCTGGTGACAGACAGACAGACAGACAGACAGACAGACAGACGGACAGACAGACAGACAGACAGACGGACAGCGAAGTCTTAGTAATAGGGTCCCGTTTTAACCCTTTCGGTACGGAACCCTAAAAAAGAGAATTTAGTTCGAGGGACTAAGTTGGATCTCGAGAGTAGCGAAGGATTCTAGAGTTGAATCCTGAGCGTACAGTTAACATGAACTTCAATGTTTTTAGCCTGGAGATCTAGTTTTTTTGTTTAGTTGAAGTCTGGAGAGACCATCAAGTCAATCATTTTCATATTGTACGTCAAAATTAGTTCTTTAGACGCACGCTAGTGGCGTTTCAAATAGGCACAAGAACTTTGCTGTCAAATCATACAGACAGCCTGTCCAGTTAAATAAAAAAAAAAAATTTCATGTCAGTGACTACTGCGCTCAGCGCTCACTCACACGCTCCGCGCAAACTTTACTTCATAAAGGTTAAGCTACAGAATTATCCTTTTATGTTATTTACCTCAAATATTTTTTTTATAGTAGACCAATGTCATATCTCGAGGTGTTTTTAAAATCGACCCGATACCGCGTTTCGTTTACGAGATATGATTTTTTTCTTGCCGAAACCGGTCGAAAATCGACCAAATTTTTCACATTTTTGCGATTTTCAAAAAAAGATTTTGCGATTTTTGAAAAATTTTGTTTGTCAGTTTATAGCCCTTGATTAGACGCGTCATTTGATATCTCAATCATTTACGTAGCTCTAATATCTACGACACCAGGGTGAAATCTCACTTTGGCTGAAAATCGGGCCTATACAGATGCCTCAAAATAAACATTTTCAATGTTAAAAATAGATAGGGCGCATTCACGAACAACAATGAAACATGGTATAAACAGCCAGTGCAAAATTAAAAATATTGGGCGGAGCGGCCGGCGCGGCGACGCGGCGTGTTCCAAATTCAAAATAAGAAAAACTATAAAATATTGGCGGGATGGGATACCTTACTCTGTAACTTTGAGCTGTGTCTGTTGAGTTGATTTTGTATTTACTTTAAAAAATGAGTTCATCAAGCATTTCTGAAGTATTGACCCTGGATTCAGTAACAAACGAGGCAAAAAAAATTATAGAAAATCTTTTGCCAGAAGTTTCGAAGGGAAAATACTTAAATGCGTACAATGATTTTATAAAGTGGCGAGCAAACAACAAAATAAAACCATTTTCAGAAAAAGTATTTCTAACGTATTTCAGTGGATTATCAAAGAAAATACTGCCTTCCACTCTATGGAGCAAATATGCTCAAGAGCAAATTATGTGCTAAACACAATGTAAACACTAATTGTTTTAATTTTTCGATTAATTTTAATAGGTATAATATGTATAAGGTACCAGCTACATGTTATTATTAATAAACATTTTGGAAAAAACTGCGATATTTTTACTTTCCTTTATATTCGAAATGAAAAGTAGAGTGTTAAACACGGGTCAAAGTCATCAATTCCATACTCGAACTATAGCCGCCCTCGCTATGCTCGCGCGTCTAAATAACTCGTATGAGAATTGCTTCTTTTGGACCCTTATATAACAATCTACTATTTTTCTTTTTGGTACGTCACTTAAGTACCAGGATCACGTAAATATGGATTTAATTTATATTTTTTCTTTTCTTTTTAGTATGTCACCGAAGTACCAAGAATTTCAACTGGTTGATCGACTAGTTGATGAAATTGGTTAGTATGAAAAAAATCACGTAAAAATAATGTAATAATAGTAGATTATGAGACAAGTTAGCTTAGGTTGCTCATTGCACACAAGGCTGTGGGTTGCAGACCGAGCCGCAGGCGAGGGCGTAACTCAGCCGAGTGTGCAATAAGCAAAAGCTCACGAGTTTCATACGACGTTTTTCAACACATTTGCGAGGAAAATACAAAGTAATTTACCACACAGCAACAAATTCGACAAAAACAAAATATGACAATTACGGGAAAAGGCGCGTAGGTTTTTTTTTCACACGCCCAATGCAAGAATATTTTGCGAACAAAGGGGTGAGTGAACATACAGCCTACTTCAAAATTATAATTTTAAGTGATAAAATGCAAGTATTTTAATATTTTATAACAAAATATTGTGAATTATGAATATAATATATTTGTTTGACTTAATTAAGGGCTTACACATTTATTTATTTCAAAAATGAATATGAATTTTCAGCGGCATAAAACCTCTTTGTTGTTACAAAAAAATAACTGTTTTTCCCGGTTAAATTGGGAATGTTCAGTTTACTCGCCTATGCGAGTAAACTGAACATAGCAAGTTCTATAACTTGCAGTAAGGTTACTTGTACTATTAGTTATTCTGTGGTAAGGTACTAATTTAACTTTGTAGGGATAATTCTATAACAACCTAGTGTTTTATATATTATTGCACGCGTTTGTTATAGCTCGGTTTATGGCCCTAAAAGCGATGTATTAGGGCTCACTTTACGAGCCCTAATACATACAGTGTTGAAAAATAATTATTTAATTATACCACCTAAAAAAAATTAGCGGTACCCAAAAATTATTTATTCAAGTAAATACTTGAATACCAATGTAATGTAAACCAAATCTTTTTTGACACTTATATTGACCAGCTATGACTGATACACATTAACATTCTAGAACAGTAAAACTATACCGCGATGTAAAACAGTACAGCGCCATCTAGGATTGCTATGACGAACTACACTGCATGTAGCGCTTATTGTCACAGAGATTATTAAGTGCGAATATTGTGTAGGAAATGAAGGTAGTGGCATAAGAATAAATAAAACTTATTTATTTATTCTTATGGTAGTGGTTAGTATATTTATATCTTTATGGTAGTGGACCCACACAGTAAATCCTCAGTAGACGAAACATTACAGTATGATAAAATTGATAAAGTATCATATGAAACATATTTTTTTTATATTATTCAAATCGATCGTCTTTGGATATTTGTACATAGGTTTTGGTTCAATTGTCACTAAACGCAAAAAAAGCAAAAAGTTCTTTAGTTTTTATACTAAAAAAAATATATAAATAATAAAAAAAACAATATTTCTTTATATTTGTACAAAACTGTACCAAAACTGACCAATTAACGAAAAATGAATGAGGAAACTGTCGAGTTAATGAAACTGGCTAATTAGGGAAACCGACGACTTAAAAATTCATGGAATTGACGAATAAGTAAACTTACAAACTCTTAAAACTTGCCAGGTTTAAGAATTGCTATAGTTACATCTCTTTCTCGCTGTATAGCAATTACAAAAGATAGATTGATAGCCAGTCAGAAAACTGCCAGGAAATAAGAGGTCAAAATACGGCCCCAGTTTGAGAAACTGACGAATTAGGGAAACTGTCGAGTGATAACCCGACCCATTTTACATCCCTGCAAAGTTTCATCGACTGAGGATTTAATGTTGGGGTCTTCATACAAAAGATCGCTTCATTTCCTACACTATATAGTTTCTTGAGAATATAATGATTTGCAAATATGATGTTTGGAGATGTTGATTTGCGAATATAATGTCTTACTATTATGTATTATGGAGAACGCACGCACTAGCGTAAAGATCGGACGTGTTAGAAAATAATTAAATATAATAATTAATCGCTAAGCTAAAATTGTGACCTCGTTTCGCCAATACGGTAGTAACATAAACTGTGTCATTAGTTATGACAAAATGAGTGAGTGAGTGTTTTCAAGACAATTAAAATACAATGTCAAGTCCATTTAATAGAAGTGCTATGACCCCCCGCTCTCCACCACCAACGCCTCCACCGGGATCTACACCATCAAGACCGCACAGTCAGGAAGATGCAGCGGGCCACTCTGACGTTATCCCCACCCCGGAGATCCAGAGCTGGATGACGTCAATAGAGCAGTGTTTAAATGAGGTTTGCCATATAGCTTCAGAAGGTAAGCTTAACTCAGAGCAGAAACTGCGTATCCATAACTTGTGCAGGAAAGTAAGCCATGGCTCAGCACAGATGGCGGTACAATATCAGTCACTTAAGCTAAAAACAGTCCAAGCACACCGCTCTATAAAAAATCTTCAAGACCAACAAGATCTGTCTCAACAACTCCATGACATAAAGCAAAGAATTGAAAAGTCTGCTAATACTGACACGCGAACGTCCTTTGCCGATATGGTTAAGAAAGGAAATAACTACATTAAGCCCGTTATAGTCAGCTCAGTTGCCATTTATCCTAACGACAAAAACAAGACGAGTGAGGACACCAAATCGCTGGTTCAGAAGATTATCTGCCCTGAACAGATGAAACTTCACGTCAGAGGCCTGCGCAAAACAAGGAACGGCGGTGTCATAATAAGCACAGATACCAAAGATGACATTTTAAAACTGAAAGAATCGGAGTTATTGACTAATTCTGGCCTCAGCGTCGATGAGCCCTTCAAGCGCAAACCTAGAGTAGTGGTAATCGGTGTGCCCACATCTATGCAGGAAAAAGAAGTTTTTACCTGTTTGTACAATCAAAATCTGGCTGAGAAACTAACTAATTCAGACCTCGAATCCTTTTTAAGCACAATCAAATTAAGCCACAAGTCGGGCAAGAAAGATGCTGAGACCTGCAATTACATCATTGAAGTATCAGCAGTTATTCGCAAAGCCTTGGTTTCCAGTGAGAGAGTTTTTGTGAACTGGTCATCTTGTCCAGTACGTGACTTTACCTTGGTTACAAGATGTTATAAGTGCCAACAATACGGTCATGCGGCAAAGTCATGTAGGGAGCCAGATCACACCTGTGGACATTGCGGTGAAAAAGGGCATTCTATCCAAGACTGCTCTAAAAAAGCAAATCAAGCAAAGTGCGCTACCTGCATTCGGTTTAAAAAACCAAATAACCATAGTACAGGTTCTGCAGATTGCCCAGCAAAAATAATGGCAGAAAAAAGGTACATTAACTCTATAGATTACGGTGGCGCCTAAGAGCGCCAATATTTATCTGATTATCTGTCCATTGTATAGTTTAGTTTCTTTTATTATTTTTAACAACCTTATTAGCATAGTATAATTATGATTAATGATTTAATAGATGATATAGATAGCTTCTCGATATCTGAGTCGAGTCTATGCGAAGTCGAAAAGTGCAAACAATATCTTTCAGCTTACACTAACTCTTTAACTATACTAACACAAAATATACGTAGCATCTCTAAAAACTTTGACCAATTTAATATTTTTCAGCAAAGGCTTAAGATAGATTGTGATGTAATTGTTTTAACAGAATGTTGGAATAGTAAACAATATAATCTGCCACCAATAAAAGATTACAATATGTTTAAAAGTAATGTATTAAACAACCAAAATTATGGCGTGGTTGTATATACCAAAAGCCACTTAGACGTCACTGTTGAAGAACCAAAGATTGATGACTGCAGCAGATTGCTGATAAAAATTGGTAAAGACTTTGCAGTTCTAGGTATATATAGATCTCCCTCATTTAAAAATATAAGTAATTTTATTCAATCACTGAGTGATGCGTTGCAAAACTTGTCGTCTTTCAAAAACATTATTTTAATTGGTGATATCAATATCAATATTATTCCCAGTCAAGAAAATGTTGATGCATCGGTCCATGATTACCTTAACCTATGTTCGTATCATGGTTTACTTCCTGCACATTTGCTACCAACCCATCAAAGTGGGTCGTGTTTAGACCACATCATGCTTAAATCAAAATTCTCCTCACTAGCTTTAGTTATGAATTCGTCACTAACTGATCACAGTGCTGCATTACTAACTCTTAACTGTAAATTACCTAAATTAAATAATAAGCGCACAATTAACAAGTTGAATATAAATAAACTCGAAGCTGACTTAGGCAATATTGACTTTGCCCCAGTTTACAATTCTGCTGATATGCAATTCTGTATGTCATATGTAATCGAAAGTGTAGGTCAGGCATTGTTGAAAAATACAGTAAATATTTGTTTAAGTAACAAGAAATCTTAATATATAAAATCGTAAACTGAATGACTGACTGATCTATCAACGCACAGCCCAAACCGCTGGACCTAGAGACTTGAAATTTTGCACACAGATACTTTATACAGTGTAGGCATCCACTAAGGAAGCATTTTTGAAAATTCTATCCCTAAGGGGATGAAATAAGGGATGAAAGTTTGTATGAAAGTCCCTCAGTTTTGAAACTAGGATCGTCAAATTTTGTGTTTAGGCTGACGATTAAAAATTAATAAATACGGGTCTCAGCGTTTTTCAAAATTCTACCCCCGAAGGGGTCAAAAGGGGGATGAAGTTGTGTAATGAAGAAAATCCTTTATTTTCGAAGTCAAAATTGCTAAATATATAATTTAGGCTTATGGATGGAAATCTAACGCAACGTATATTGTTATTGTTAGTATTTCAACCCCTACGGGGCTGAAATGGGGGTGAAAAGAGGTAAATAAACCTAAAAATAGATATGGATGTCGTTATTGGGGTTTTCTGGGATGACGATTGCAAAAATGACATTTATTTTGAAGTCCAACACGGTGGACATGATTTGGCCCTCAAGGGGTGAAAATGGGGTTCAAATTTTGTATGGAAAAATAATATTAAATGGACATTACAACTTTAAACTTCGTAGGAGCACGTCTAAAAATAAATAAGCAAACATATATTTTGTGATTTTGAAAATAAACCCCTTAGGGGGTAAATGGGGTGAGTAAACCTAAAAATAGATGCGGATGTCGTTATTGGGGTTTTCTGGGGTGACGATTGCAAAAATTACATTTATTTTGAAGTCCAACACGGTGGACATATTTTAACCCTCAAGGGGTGAAAATGGGGTTCAAATTTTGTATGGAAAAATAATATTAAATGGACATTACAACTTTAAACTTCGTAGGAGCACGTCTAAAAATAAATAAGCAAACATATATTTTGTGATTTTGAAAATAAACCCCTTAGGGGGTAAATGGGGTGAGTAAACTTAAAAATAGATACGGATGTCGTTATTGGGATTTTCTGGAATGACGATTGCAAAAATGACATTAATTTTGAAGTCCAACACGGTGAACATTATTTAACCCTCAAGGGGTGAAAATGGGGTTCAAATTTTGCATGGAAAAAAATAATAAATGGCCATTACAACTTTAAACTTCGTAGGAGCACGTCTAAAAATAAATAAGCAAACATATATTTTGTGATTTTGAAAATCAACCCCTTAGGGGGTAAATGGGGTGAGTAAACATAAAAATCGATGTGGAGGTCGTTCTTGAAGTTTTATGGGATGGTGATTACGAAAATGAGATTTATTTTGAAGTCCAACACGGTGGACATGATTTAACCCCTAAAGGGGTGAAAATGAGGTTCAAATGTATGGAAAAAGAATATTAAATTGACATTACAACTTTAAAATTCGTAAAAGCATGTCTAAAAATAAATAGGCATACACATATTTTGTTATTTTGAAAATAATCCCTTAGGGTGTAAATGGGGTAAGTGAACATGAAAATCGATGTGGATGTCGTTCTTGAGGTTTCATGGGATGGTGATTGCGAAAATGACATTTATTTTGAAGTCCATCACGGTGGACATGACACATCATGGACCTGTACCTGGACATGCACATCCAGGTAACGGGAACGAGAACAGGCACGGGCACGGGAACAGGAACGGAAACGGGAACAGGACGAGAACGGGACGGGAACGGAGCGGGCCGGAACGGAAACGGAACGGGAGGTGAACGGGAATGAAACGGGAACGGAAAGGGAACGGAATGGGAACGAAACGGGAATGGTACGGGAAAGAGAAAGGTACAGGAACGGGACGGGAACGGTACCGGGAAAAGGAACGGAAGGAGTGCGGGACGGGAATGGGACGCGAACGGGAACGAAAAGGGACGGAACGGAATGGGAATGGAACGGGAACGAAACGGGAACGATACAGGAACGGAACGGGAACGAAAACGGGACGGGAACGGTAAAGGAACGGCACGGGAACGGAGGGGAAAGGATCGGGAACGAAACGGGACGAGAACGGGACGGGAACGGGAACGGGAATGGGATGGGGTGGGAACGGAACGGGAACGGGAAGGGACGAGGACGGGGACGGGGACGGGACGGGATGGGGACGGGAACAGGAACGGTAACCGGAAGGGGTACGGGACGGGTACGGAACGGGAACAAGAACGGAACGGGATGGAATAGGAACGGAACGGGAACGGGATGGGAACATGGAACGGAACGGGAATGAAACGGAAATGGAACGGGACGAGAACGGTACGGGAACGAGAACGGGACGGTAATGGGACGAGAACGGGAATGGCAACGGAAGGGGTACGAGAACGGGACAGGAAACGGACGGGAACAGAACGGGAACGGGAACCGGAACCGGAAACGTAAAAATGACTGGTCAGATCCTGGTTGAAGGTTCTCTAAGGATTTTCTCTAACATCCACGCGGACGAAGTCGCGGGCAGAAGCTAGTCTAATATAAAACCGTGGATCACACCCGGCCTTATTCGCTGCATGAAACACAGAGATAAATTGCATATGAAAGCAAAATGCAACCCAAACAATCTAGTGTTACAATTATCATACAAGCGTTATCGAAACTTTTGCAATAATCTTGTTAGAAAAGTTAAAATTACGTATGAGAAAGCATTAATTGAAAAGGCTGGTACAAATACTAAGAAAATCTGGGAACATGTTAAAAATGTAACATACTTGTCAAAGAGCAAAGAGTCCTCTTCGAGTTTATTACAAGCTCACCCGTCACAAATGGAATCTGCTAATGCCGTAAATAATTTCTTTGTAAATATTGGTAAGTGCCTGGCTGAAAAAATACAAGCTCAGCCATTGTCAAATAGTCACACCTTTACTAGCTGTAGTTCTTCACTCTCATCTTTTGTGCTGATGGACACGGACGAAACTGAGATAGAAAATATAATACTGAGTTTAAAAGACGATTGTGCTGTCGGATGGGACAATATTCCAGCCAAAATTATAAAAACTTTTAGGCACATTTTGATTCCTCCTTTAACTTTCATTTTTCGAAAATGCCTGTCAACAGGTATTTTCCCTAAGTGTCTGAAAAAAGCTATTGTTGTCCCTGTTCATAAATCCGGCGATAAAAAACAAGTTACGAATTATAGACCTATCTCTCTATTACCCATTCTGTCTAAAATACTAGAAAAAATCATAAATAAAAGGTTAATTGATTTTTTGGAGGAAAAATCAAGTCTATCGAAAGCGCAGTTTGGATATAGACCAAAATTATCAACTGCTGATGCGGTTCATCAATTAACCAATCACATAGTGGAAAATCTAGATGAAGGTAGGCACACATTAGGAATCTTCCTAGACCTCGCCAAAGCTTTCGATTCCGTGTCCATCCCTATTCTGCTGCGCAAACTTGAAAACATAGGTATAAGAGGCACTCAACTAAAATTATTTGAAAGTTATCTGGAGGATCGTACTCAGTGCGTGAGGATTGGCAATGTTATCAGTAATGAGCAAAACAATACATCCTTCGGAATTCCACAAGGAAGCATATTAGGGTCTACCCTTTTCCTGGTCTACATAAACGACCTCTGTAATGTAAAGTTAGATCATGGTTACGTCATAACATATGCTGATGACACTGCTCTCCTTTTTTCAGCTGAGTCGGTAACAGAAGTATTCAGGTATGCGCAACACGGTTTTAACGTAGTTAATAAATGGCTTCAGGATAATTTACTAACACTCAATGCTGAAAAGACAAGCTTCATGCAATTTTCGTTGCGCAAAACATCGCTAACACCAAATTTCTCAAAACTATACGCTCATTACTGCTCTGATCCATATGATAATAAATGTGTATGCACAGAAATTAAATCAACGGCCGAAATAAAATATTTAGGTGTCATATTAGATGAAACTCTCTCCTTTAAACGACATATAGAAACTCTAACGAGTAGAATACGTAAGATGATATTTGTGTTTAAAAAACTTCGTCATATTGCTGATGAGAAATTATGTAAACAAATTTATTTCGCGCTTTGTGAATCGTTACTGACCTATTGTATTTCTACATGGGGTGGAGCGAATAAGACTTTACTCTTATCTGCTGAAAGAGCCCAGAGAGCGATCCTCAAAGTATCGACTTTTCGTCCCTTCCTTTATCCTACAAAACTTCTTTATAAAAACTGTGGAGTATTAACAGTTAGACAACTCTTTGTACTGAGCATAGTTCTGAAGCAGCACGCAGCCCTGCATTATAGCACTGAGATTACTAACAAAAGACGGAAAGATAAAGTTTGTACTATAAAAGGTGGAAATAATCTTGCTTTTACGAGAAAATTTTACAAGTTTCTAGGACCGTTTCTCTACAATAAATTAAGTGCTAAAATATCGATTTATCCACTTAATTTCATAAACTGCAAAAAGATCCTGAAAGACACTCTCCAAAAGATGACGTATGATGAGACAGAGGAGTTACTTGTAGTATTAAGATGATTAGTTTTAGTATATGTATACTTAGTTGATTAGTTTATTCAGAAATATTAATTCTAATATTATTATATTAATTCTTTAATTATTTTCCCTATTATGTAATACCATAATTATCTCTTCTATAGGCGCATACCGCCTGAAACACAGGATAACCTAGTTCAGGCACAAATAATTTTATATTACCTAAATAAAACTATATCAGTAATTTTTACGAGTAGGTATTCAGAATTCTAATATTATTTAGTATTATGTAGGAACTAATTCCTTACTAATTTGTTTATGCATAAGTACTAACCTAGTTTTAAAGCTGACATTGCCCATTGTTATAAATGTGTACAAAATGAAGTTGTGAATAAATGATTTATTTATTATGATTTATGTATGATAAATGGGTGAATCAACTTTTTAATGTAAGGAAAAAATCTACCCATGTGTACATTTTCATAAATAAAAACAAAACTAGATAATTTTTTTGTAAAAAATCTCTATTTTACAATATTTAGATTCATAGCCAATAAAACATATTTAGTTTTGTACAAAAATAATTAATAGTTTAAGAAAGACATGGGTGACCCAGGGGAGAATTTTGTCCCCAGCTTTTATATGAAAAATATATAGGAGTTGTCTCCTGGGTCACCTTTGTTTTTCTTTAAAATCACGTAAAAATCAAAAAATCTTATAAGATAATTAGCTGAAAGTATTTGCAACTACAGATTAACTTCATATAAAAATGGTTCACGTAGATATTTTAAGAAATGCCACAAAACAACAAAAAGTTGATTCACCCAAATACATAAATCGCAAAATGGTTTTACATATTTTGATTGTTACCTTCCCCCATATTAAAATCTCTTAAAACTTGCCAGTTTTCCGAAAAGCTATCAATGCGTCTGGGAGGGTGCGAAGTTATAATAATCGATCGCAGCGCTCATGGTGGCAAAAAGTAGAAATAATGAAGGCTCTGTAATCTGCTTGAAAACGATATTTAATTTATCACTAGCGATACAGGAATAATTATATATGTTTATTATCACTTAGTAAAATTATTAAAGTAGCTTTATCCTCTTGTTTTACAAAATCTACAACTAAAAAAGAAGTAAACAAACCCGAATATAACCAAAATAAAACACTCTTTTTGAATAGATCTTACTTGCCATATTTAATTTAAATGATCAAAAATGATTTCACAACACTTTGTCCACCCAAATCATAGTAATTTTGAAATTTACATTAATAACACAAAATGTATAGTATTTTTTAACATTTTGTCACAATGCCGCCATTACATATCAAAACGTCAAAACGGTCAGGTCAGAGCCAACAAAGTTGCAACACGCTAGGTGGCGCTAAAAGCGTGCACGGAGCCAATATCGAGAAAGAGATGTAACTATAGCAATTCATAAACCTGGCAAGTTTTAAGAGGTTGTAATACCCCCCGACTAGGGACCGGATTCTTAGGGTTTTTAAGGGAAAAAACCCTATTGTGCGTTAGGATTTTTAGTATTTACAGAATGAAAATAAAATAAAAAATATGATTAATGGATTCTTTGATAGGGAGAGTAAACAAACATAAATTAGAGCATTATTAGAATACGAGATATCGTAGTTCAAATTCAAAAGGATTTTTGTCCTTGCCCCCGACTAGGGTTGCCAGATCGGAACTCCAAAATATCTGGAGAATATTTGAAAATGTCGGGATTTTGCGGTTGTTGTCGGGAGAAATAAATATTTAAAATTAAAAATGTAACTTAAATAGCACTGCACAGTGTGACTGCTTTTATTTCCTTGTAAGTTTTGTGTTGTCCTAATATTTTTTTGTTACGCTTTGTGTATGTGATATGTGCTGCCAATAAAATGCTATTCTATGCTATTATATTCTAAATGCCTGTATATAGTACAAAAACGGCCGCGCAGCGCGATTTTTAGTCAGTTTCATCCACTAATCTTGTAAGTTGTGATCTTGTCTGTCTATTGAAAAAAAAAACGGCCGCGCCAGCGCGATTTTTAGTCAGTTTTTATCCACTAATTTTGTAAGTTGTGATCTTGCCTGTCTATTGAAAAAAAAACGGCCGCGCAGTGCGATTTTTAGTCAGTTTCATCCACTAATCATGTAAGTTATGATCTTGCCTGTCTATTGAAAAAAAACGGCCTCGCAGTGCGATTTTTAGTTAGTTTCACCCGTTCCATCCACTAATATTGTACTCTTGCCTGTCTATAGTAAAATAAAACGGACGCGCAGCGCGATTTTTAGTTAGTTTCATCCACTAATATTGTGATCTGTAGTTTATTACGCGAAAATTTTTGTTTTCTAGAGAACTTTTGGAACAGCAGTTTTTCCGGGAGATTCTTAGATTTTTCGGGAGTCGGGAGACCACTTGAAATTGCGGGACAATCCAGGCGAATCCCGACTATCTGGCAACCCTACCCCCGACACATGTAATTAAACATTGAAAGTACTGAATGTTCTAGCAATACGTGACACGCGGGCCCAATGCGGATTAGTGGGTGTTAACGACAGCAAATGCAGCCGGGACCAACGGCTTAACGTGCCTTCCGAAGCACGGAGGAGCTCTAGATAATAAATTGGTCACCCATCCCATGACTGACCCTTACGACAGTTGCTTAACCTCCGCGATCGCTGGGCCAGGCGCTATACCACTGCGCCACCCAAATATCTATTAATTAAGTTGTTTGATGCCTACATTTTCGTAACGTGAGAGCAAAAGTTATAATAAATGAGCTAAGGCCGATCGCTACGTTTCGAAAATTTTGCAATTTTCGTAACTTTTTTGGCTAAAGTAAGTAAGTTTTTGGGTCAAGGGCGATGACGAAAATTTCCGATATATACAACACTATTTTTTGTATATACGAAAGCCGAAACACGGGTCACATATTTTAATTTTCAGAATCAGTATAAAAAAAAATTCGGTTCGGCACTCCGGGAGTGCCGGCAGAAGTGAAAACTTGAATATTAACGTTGCGCATTTTTGATATTTTAAAATTAGCGGCAAAGGTTTAAAATTACTTCTTTCCTATTACTATACAGTCACACAATTCAATCAGTTTCTAATTAAAGAAAAATTCTAAAGATTTCGCACCAGTGGTCTTTTTAGTTTCTACATGCACGCATTCTACGATTTAAACTTATAGTCACAGAGTAAAAATAAGTCTATGATTTCACCGAAGAGATCGCTGCTATTAGTTCCATTTTCAAAATTAGCGCGTTGCTGGTGACACAAGTGTTTACGTCTTAAAATGACGCGCCGCCATTTTCAACGCACCCCGTAGAAAGAGAGGGGGATACCTCCGCCGCCAGCTGTCTACTCTCCATCCGTCAGATCAGCTTACGCATTTTCGATCAGCCACGTGATTCTGACTGACGCGAGTTTAGCATTTTTTCCCCATACAAATAGCGCACAACGCCGCTAAAGAAGTTTTCACTTCAAAAAATATAGAGTGTGCGTTAATTATGGCTTTGTAAATTATTTAGTTAGCATTGTATACAATGCCTGCATTTCATACATTGCCGGTGACATATACACTATCAATGTTAGGAGGATGAGAAAATATAAATATGAATTGTAAGTACAGTCAAGAGCAACCTAGTGAATTTATTCAAGTTTTGAGATGCGGAATTTATCGGAATAGCAAGTTTCACGGCCTCAGAATTTTGCAGTTGGCTACATTTTTTTAGTCCCTAGGGGGAGGGAGGGCAGCTGCCCCTCCCTGCCCACCCTTGGCTACGCCCCTGAGCTAACTAATGCTATAAGAATGTATCGGCTAAGTTACAACGAATTAAATGGTCTTTTCTGCTAACGAAACAAGACGAAAATTATTTATTTTATTTATTTATTTATATATATATGTTACCGGCAATGTGTATAATCCGGCATTGTATACAATGCCTAGGCATTGTATACAATGCCTAAAACGATCAGGCAATGTATGAAATATAATTCATTTTATACTTTGCCTAGGCATTGTATACAATGCCTGCTGGTCCACCGGCAATGTGTAAAATAAGTATATTTCTGTTGTCTGTTATAAAAAAATAACCTCGAAATTTAAGGCTCACGCTCCGCTGCGCTTCGCGCTCGCCTTAAATTTCTAACCTATACGCGGGACCTACAGGAGTGAAGCAGGTTCGATTCCAAACTCTGTAGGGACGGGAGCGGAGAGAAATGACAACAACGGATGTTTGATGCAGACTGCCTATATTGGCACCAAAAGTAGAATATAAATGTAAATAGGTTAACATAGGTATACGAGTATATAGAAGTAATATATGAATAGTTAGGGGCTCACAGTACATCTCCCCCCTTAATTAAAAAAAAAGAAAGGTTACATGCTTTTTTTTTTTTGCTTAATAACTATAATTACTTAAGTTATAACATATTTTTATTAGCTGATATGTATGATACACAATGTTTAAGAAAAGTACAAAAATTAAATAAGTGCCTACATTACATTTAATAATAATCCAGCGCATTATTTAACATACAATTTCGTTCTATTTTTATGAACGATATCTGATTTATTATTAACTCGTATTTTAACATTTGTTCCTAAGTCCTCAAGTACTAAGTAAGGGCCTAAATAGATATTCTGTGTCTTATCACTACTAGGGTTCCTTAATAAAATATAGTCATTTTTATTATAATATGTAGGGTTCTTACTTCTATCGTAAATATTTTTCCTTACTACCTTACTCTGTATTAAATTATCCCTAGCGTCCTTTTGAGATACTTGTAGCCGATACTTCAACTCTAGAGGATAATTATCAAAATTATATAAGGGCTCGACTGTACTACTAAGGTTGCTAGGCAAATTGCAAACCTTGCCAAATACTAGTTCATGCGGACTATATTTAGTCTCCGTATGAACCGTGTTATTATACGCGAAGCACCAGTATGGCAACCAGCTACTCCAAAAATTAGTGAAATTTTCAGAATGTATTCTAAGGTACGCACCCATAGTTTTGTGGGAGTTTTCCAGTGAGCCGATACTCTCGTGATGGTACGCCGTGGAGGTGATGTGGTTTATTTTCAGCAAACTGCATATCTCTTTCATCGTACTCGCTATGAACTCAGTACCACGGTCGGTGGCGATTTCCTTTGGAATACCATACCTTAAAATAAATTGTTCTACGAAGGCTCTGGCTACGCTGACTGCATCTTTTCTTTCTAAAGGATATGCTTCTGTAAACTTTGTGAGTTCACATTGCAGTGTAAGGATGTAAGAGTAATTAGCGTGGTCCTTTTGAATAGGGCCTACGATATCTAAAAAAATTTTTTCGAACGCCGAGTTCGCTGTCGTTGTAATAACCATAGGCTGTTTCACACCTACGGAATACTTTTGCGTTTGGCATTGGGCACACTTGGAAATAAAATCTTTTACATCTTTTTCCATTGATGGCCAAAAGTAATGTTTCTTAATATTGTTTAACATCCTCCTTATTCCTACGTGGCCACTCGTGGGAAGCAGGTGGAAATCATTCATTATAACGCGCTTATCATCGCCATTATCTATTCTTTGTACCCCCTTAATAAAACAAAATCTAGGTAACTGTTGTAACTGTTGTACCTGTGGTCCGGACCCACTTATACGATTTTCTTTAAGAAATAGAGTTAACTCATTTATTAATATTTTATTATTTTCATTTTTGATAATACATACTTCGTCTATCTTTAGTTTTTTACAAAGTAACCCCAAATCTCTCACTAACACGACTCGCGTAGGAAATGATCGAGTGAAGGGATTCATAAAAATTATAGACTTTTGGGGGACATAAATAAAATATTTTGACTCCTCCATGACGTAATTATTTTGTCGTAAGTTTTGTATAGTTTTAACATTAGTTGACGCTAATTCGATCATGATTTTCGGTTTTTTAAGAAGCTCCACTACTCTCGGGTGATCAGTCCTCGAGCTGCGGGGTATCTTATCGACCGAAGATTCTGTTGAATTCGTGTCGGTCCTTATCAGTTGTTGCGCTCGTGTTTGGGCGCGTGTCATCACACTTAGTATTTTCGCGTTCATATCGCGTAACTGTTCCGAAGTTACAGAGATACGTGACAATGCATCTGCAGCTGCATTGTTACGACCTTTTATGTACTCTATCGTGTAATTATGTTGCTCTAAGCATAACCTAAATTTTAATAATCTACTTGACGGATCACGCATGCTAAATAAGTAAACTAACGGTCGGTGATCTGTTTGAATCCGAAATCTTCTACCGAATAAATACGGACGAAAATATTTGACGCTCCATACAACGGCTAACATTTCTTTTTCAATTGTCGGGTAATTTAACTCGGCCTTATTTAACCCTCTACTCGCGTACGCAATAGGGCGACCATTACACAGCACTGAACCGATAGCCTGTCCAGATGCATCTGTTTGCAATATAAATTCATTCTCTGAGGAAAAATCGGGATATTGTAGCACCGGGGGGTTAGTCAGGGAATATTTTAAGGTATTAAAGGAATCCTCGCATTCAGAAGTCCAAATAAAGGCAACATTTTTACGTAATAATTTATTTAACGGTGCTACTATGTGGGCAAAATTACTAATAAATTTTCTGTAGTAATTCGCAAAAACTACGAATCTTTTTATTTCGTCTCGGGTTTTGGGTTTTGGATAATTTTGTAACACCCTGACCTTTTCTGGATCAGGTAGTATGCCCTTTTCGGATACCACATGTCCTAAATATAATATTTCTTTTTGTAGAAATTTACACTTTCTCGGATTGAGCTTTAAATTAACTTTACGTAATCTTGCAAGGATGTCCATTAAGTTTTGATTATGATTTTTTAAATTTCGGCCAAAAACTACAAGGTCATCTTGGTAAACGAAACATTTTTCAAAATTAAGTCCTGACATGGCAATTGTCATCATCCTAGAGAACGCGTTAGGGCTTATCTTAAGACCCATAGGCAGACGCGTCATTTGATACTGATTTGAGTTAGTAGTGAATGCTGTATACTTTCTACTTTCAGGGTCAAGGTCAAGCTGATAAAAACCTTGATAAAGGTCTAAATGACTAAAGTACATTGCCCCTGTTAAGGAGTCTAATATAGTGGTAATATCTGGTAGTGGAAACTTATCATCCTGTATATTTAAATTTAATTTTCGGTAATCAATCACCACTCGCCATCTTTTTTGACCGGATGAATCAGTTTTTTTTGGAACTAAAAGTAAAGGACTAGAATATTCACTACAGCTTTCCTCAATGATATTATCCTGTAACATTTCCTTAATATGTTTCTCAATTTCGGCTTTTTGGGAATGTGGTATCCGGTAAGGTTTTACATAGACAGGACTAGTATTAGGTTTTAATTGAATAGATTGCTTGTATACATTAGTCACTGATAACTTATCCCCCTCTAAATGAAACACATCTGGATATTTCGCGCAAATATTTTCGACCGATATTCTTTCCTCCTTATTTAAATAACCAAGATTTAATTCTGAAAATAGCTTTTTAACCCTTTCTGCATTTATACCTGGTCTATCAAAAGTACAGATCTCGTAATCACATAATGGTAACGTTTCAATATCAAACTTACTTACTTTTATGGCTGTTTCTCTGGTATTCAATATTTTGACTGGAATTTTGCCATTAATTGGGCGAACAATTGCACTTGCTAAATAAACTCCTTCGCATAATTCTTTTGATTTTACAATGAAATCGTAATTTTGAATGGTATCTAAAATAAATATCGATTCACATCTACTAGGTAATACTAAAAACGACTTTTTAGTGGGATCGGTTAATTCAAAAGATAAGGTTAATTGTTGCCCCTGTTCATTAGTCAATTGTAGTTGATTCAATTCATAATTTAGGTGAGCGCTATACTTAATTAAAAAATCTTGGCCAAGTATTCCGTCGGTGTTACTAGGCAATGAGTTAAATATATAAAATTTATGTTCGAAATAATGATCATTATAGCATAGTTTTAAACACACGTAACCTTTGGACTCAACTTTACCACCTATTCCATTAATCATTACTCTCTCGTTATGGATTGGAATGTGTAAATATTGGATAGATTCATACCTGATTGCAGAAATCGATGCACCCGTATCAAGTAACCAACTATGTTTATGATCGTCGATACTTAAATAGACTTTGTTTATACTATTGCCAGAACAAGTATGATTATGAACGAAAAAAATGATCCAATGTATCGCTACTAGGGTGGTCTTCCTTTTGAGTTTCCGTGTCCGAGTCAGAAAATTTTTCTTGTTCGGGAACCATCATATTAATTCGCCTTGGATTTGCCGTACGTGTAAAAGTTGAATACTGACCTCTACGAAAACGACCCCCACGTGGAAATCGTTGTTGAGTCTTAAATTGAGGGTGTCCTTGCTTTTGATAATAATTGTTAAAAGGCTTACCTCGGTGAGCGGTAGCTCCTCGTTGATAGTACGACGCCTTACCTGGCCTTTGCCATCCCCTGCGTAGGGGCATCATGGTGGGCCCCGATGACGATGTCGAAGGAAGAACCGACATCTCCTCGTCCTGTGCGCCTCGAATAGCGTCCTTTAAAAGATCATAATTACGGGCCGCAATAATGGTGCTTATCCTTTGATCAGACAACCCATCGCAAAACCTCTTAATTGCTAACTTCTCATTGATAGGAAATAAAACACGATACTTATTTTCATCACCGTTTGCCTGTGACATAGTCAAATCCGTCAGTAACTTTTCTAATTCGCTACCAAAATTTTCAATTGATCTTCTCTTTTGAGTACATAGTACTAATTGGGAATGCAAAGAAGTATACGCCTTTTGCGAAATTAAGTATTTACGTATGTCTTTAACAAGATCGCTGACGGAAGTATATGTCGCAGACAACCGCGATTTCCCGGACTCACTGAGGCGGGTTTTTAAGACATAATTAATTAATAATTTTTTATTGGCTTCATCTAGGGTTGAAGCGTACATTTCTATACCATCTAGTAATTGTTTTGTGATGGACTCGGTACCGTCCATTCTAGGGAGCAAAGAGGCTGCCGTTTTAAAATCGAATCCCTCCATTTCTACAGTAACCTTCTGAGGTTCCTGAATGATACCATGGGGTCCCATTTAGTACATCAGATGTGGCTTAGTAAGCAGGTACCGCCATCTAGTAAGGTGAATTTAAACTAATGTGGAATTAGTTTAAATTTACCTCACTAGTTGGCGGTACCTGCTTCGATTTGTTTTTGTAATATTCAAATACAGATAAAAGTCATTAAACTTTTAAATTGCTTCTTTAAAAAAAACACCTAATGCAAAATTGCAATAAAACAGTAAAATGAAGGGGTTTTTAAACAAATTTCAATAAAAATTGAGCGACACCTATCGGCAATAATTTGTACTTTCTTTGAAAATTCGGTAATGTTTGATGCTATCTGTGCTAAGTATGCTGCGACGATAGCGGCGCCATCTAGAATTCTACAAGAAAAACATTTTTAATCGCCCTGATAGTCGCCTTACGATTGCCATTTCTTTAGTATGGGATGAGGTATCTGTAGTATAGTATTATGTAATCTGTGATGATACACAACTGTTCGATATTTTTATACAACTCTTTTATTTTCGTTATGTAATCACTAGTCAATGTCAAAGTTTCGGAAGGTATGCTTCCTTCTTTTAAAGATTCTGACAAAGTTTCCTCCAGAACATAAAATTTCTTAATTAAAATTTGTGCCTCACTGTATTTAATACTCAAAATATTACCCTTATACCTTTCTTTACCTTTCTTTATTAAGTAAGTTCTAATAGATTTCAAGTCTTCGTATATTTGACATAATTCTTGTGCCATTACTTTCTTCTATAATATGCAAGTATTTATAATAATTAGAATTACATTTTATGATTAAAGTACTTAGGAACAATCAACCCATAATTCTTAAAAAAAAAATAACATGATAGATGAAAATCCTTACATGGGTATTCCGTTACGAAATAATAACAATTTACTTACATGAAATTAAACTGCTTATATGCGCTGAAACATAACATTAATATTACGCTAATGATATATGTATTACGATTTTTAATTATTATTTTTATTATTAAAATGTCTTTCTGATCATATTGTTCGGAATTATTACGCGCCGATTATATTGTACGGAATTTTATTATTACGCGCCGAACACTTTTTTGTTTCACACTTTTCATAACGCATAGACACTTTTTAACCACTGTAATCAGGCCGCATTCCAGTCCCTGGGTTCGGTTTGCCCTGGTGAGATCCCGATGGATCCTCATGCCGTCGACGCCAACTGGCAGAGGATCGTCTCCAAGCTGCTCGATTTATTTCCTTGTTGATCCATCTGCGGTGGCACCGCTTGTATCCTATATACAACACTCCAACAGTGACCCCTACTATCACCACTACAATGATGATCAGTAAAATATTGGTGACCTCGATGTGGCTTTGGAGCTGTTGAACTGCAGCTGCATTGTTGCCCCCTGCTGCGTTTTGGGAAATGATTACGTCCTCTTTCTCTACTGTGGAGCGACACATTTTGGCCACGAAAGTTTCTTAACGTACCGGTTAAACAAAAGTCCAAGTAATAGTGCCATAATTATGAGCACTTACAAATAAGCAGCTATATCTAAATTTCTAACCTATACGCGGGACCTACAGGAGTAAAACAGGTTCGATTCCAAAGAACCCCCCTCGAGCCCCCCTCGAGCCCCCTCGAGCCCCCTCGAGCCCCCCTCGAGCCCCCTCGAGCCCCCCTCTAGCCCCTCTCGAGCCCCCCTCGAGCCCCCTCGAGCCCCCCTCGAGCCCCCCTCGAGCCCCCCATCGAACCCTCCTCGAGCTTTCCCCGAGCCCCCCCCCTCGAGCTTTCCCCAAGCCCCCCTCGATCCCCCCTCGAATCTATTCTCGAAAATCTTTTTATTATACACATTGCCGGTGGACCAGCAGGCATTCTATACAATGCCTAGTCATTGTATATGTTACCGGCAATGTGTATAATCCGGCATTGTATACAATGCCTAGACATTGTATGAAATATAATTCATTTTATACTTTGCCTAGGCATTGTATACAATGCCTGCTGGTCCACCGGCAATGTGTAAAATAAGTATATTTCTGTTGTCTGTTATAAAAAAATAACCTCGAAATTTAAGGCTCACGCTCCGCTGCGCTTCGCGCTCGCCTTAAATTTCTAACCTATACGCGGGACCTACAGGAGTGAAGCAGGTTCGATTCCAAACTCAAATTTCTGTTGTCTGTTATAAAAAAATAACCTCGAAATTTAAGGCTCACGCTCCGCTGCGCTCCGCGCTCGCCTTAAATTTCTAACCTATACGCGGGACCTACAGGAGTAAAACAGGTTCGATTCCAAAGAGACCCCTCGAGCCCCCTCGAGCCCCCCTCGAGCCCCCTCGAGCCCCCCTCGAGCCCCCCTCGAGCCCCCCTCGAGCCCACCTCGAGCCCCCCATCGAACCCTCCTCGAGCTTTCCCCGAGCCCCCCCCTCGAGCTTTCCTCAAGCCCCCCCCCCTCGAGCTTTCCCCAAGCCCCCCTCGATCCCCCCTCGAATCTATTCTCGAAAATCTTTTTATTATACACATTGCCGGTGGACCAGCAGGCATTCTATACAATGCCTAGTCATTGTATACACTGCCTAGGTAATGTGTGAAATAGATATCAATATTCATTATATTTCATACATTGCCTAAAAGGGCCAGGCATTGTATACAATGCCTGCATTTCATACATTGCCGGTAACATATACACTGCCTAGGTAATGTGTGAAATAGATATCAATATTCATTATATTTCATACATTGCCTAAAAGGGCCAGGCATTGTATACAATGCCTAGGCATTGTATACAATGCCTGCATTTCATACATTGCCGGTAACATATATACTATTATATACTATTACTAGCCGACCCGACAGACGTTGTCCTGTCTTAGTTATATGAATATTGAATTCGAATTGGAATGTTGGCGACTGGCTGGTGGAGTGGTGGATGGCTTTTATAATACCACTAGCGGCCCGCCCCGGCTTCGCACGGGTGCAGTGCAATGTAGTTACTAATGTAAAACTGTGCTAATGTGGTGTCAGTGTGAAGTTATTTGATTATACTACAGGATATCTACATAATTATATACGACGTACGCAAGGGGTGTTAAAATATAATTGAAGTGTGTGTGTGTGTCTGTCTGAGGACTCTGAGGCAACCTAGCTCCCAAATAGGCATGTCGATTCATGAAAAAAATAATCGATTTTTGGATCGATTCGAATCGAATGCAGTAGAATCGATCTTCGATTAAATCGACCATCGTGGAATCGATTTTCGATTAATCGATTTTTTTAACGTACCTAGTAAAGACGATAATAAGTAATAATAACAGTACCTAGCTATAGCTTGACACTATTTGGTAGGTCCGGCAACAAAACTAAACTTAAAAATATTAGATAATACTTACAATAGGAAAGTTTAATGGTACTCAATACACATAGCTACACTTACAGAACTGTGTCTTTTTTCCATTTGAATTGCAACTTCAACATAAGTTAGTTTTAAGTTCAAATCGATTGGATTGGATTGTCTGATGTGATGTTTATAATTATAAATATTGTATTAGGATATGCTAAAAAATATGCTATGTGCTAAACGACAAAATAAATTATGCTAGACAGAAAGAAAATCTGCTTTTAGCATATGATATGCTACCTAAATTAGCAACACTGATGTTTAATATTTTTTTGATTCTCCTGTTATAAGGCAGACAAAATAATTTAAATCCATACAGCCGATTTTTTTATAATTGTTGTCTTCTTCGGTTTGAAAACTGGTAAACCTCACCAATTTCTAGATCTTTAACATTAAAGATGTGAATCGGTTCGATTCCGGAATTTTTTGGATCGATTCATTGAATCGATTCAGTGTTTCAGATCGATTTAAAAAATCGATTTTAGGACCTTAAAAGATCGATTCTTCGATTAATCGATTTAAAATCGACATGCCTACTCCCAAACTTAAAGATCGATTTTATTGCGATTTTTATGTATAGTTTAAGAGAAGCGTACAGACGGCGGGAAGCGACTTTGTTTTATACTATGTTTAGCTTTTGCCCGTGGCTCCGCCTGCGTGGGAGTCGGTAATCGTTGTAAGTCTTCCCTTGGAAACCAATGATCGGCATGAAAAGAAGCCTGTGTTAAGTATTCCAGACTAAAATCTATCCCTGTGCCAAATTTCGTCTAAATCCGTTCACCCGTTCAGACGCGATTGAGTAACAAAATGAACAACATCCAAGCATCAAAAGTTTCACATTCTTATAATTTTGTGATATATATGTAATAGCTGCACCAAGGCTGCACCCCGCGGTTTTACCTGCGCAATCTGTTGATTCTGTAACCAAACGCGCATCTCACTACACTTCACTTCACTTCGCGTGAATTAGTTATTAGAAATTAGCTAACTTATGAGCAATTTTACCGATTACAAAAATTTTAGGTAGCTATCTAAAATATTTTGTGATGGAAAAAAAATCTTATCATTATCCTATTTATGATTTAAAGTTCCCGTCCCGTGCAGTGAAGTGAGATTCGAAGTGGGGTTCGAGTTTGGTTACAGAACCGAGACGCCGTACTGTTCACGATTTTGTATTAGGTAGGTAGGTAGGTACTTAATAAAATTTCTTAGCAGTAATATAACAAAATAAGTATAATAATATTATGTAACATTTAATACTCATACTTAATAGTTTGGTAGGTATCTTCTTTTTAAATAAAAATCTATGTATGTTTATTATTTTGTTTCCTATGCACTCCTAAACCATTCACATCCGATTATGATGAAACTTTGGTACGCTTATAATCTTCTTATAATAAATATTTGTTGAATTTCTGCTTATGACTGAAAAGGTTCCCGGCTAAAATAACGTGACATTGCAAATTATGTCGGGTCACTGACATGAAAAAAAATTTTTTATGTGTCGGGTGCAACTAATGTTGTGCATTATTATCCGGCTCTCAATTTCAACACTTTACACCACATTCCTTGTCACGTTAGATATCTGATATTTGCCAGATTTTTCCACATTTTATAAGAAGACTAATATTTCGTAAAATAGTGAAGTCTCAGGGGAGGTGACAACCTGACAACTGACATTTATTTTTCTTAATCATTCAAATGCACTAAGAAGTTTTGATTCCGATATCGAAATCAATCACCCTAAAAATAGCCTTCTACCCTTTTTCAACCCTGTTAGGGGATACATTTCAAAAAAATGCGAAACACGTGTTCAATTAATTTTGTGATAAAATGTCTATGCCAAATTTCAAGTCAATCGGGCCAATGAATCGCATTCTCCCATACAAACTTTGCCACCCTGTTTCACCCCCTTAGGGATTGAATTTCGCAAAATCCCGTCTTAGTGAGCACCTACACCCTAAAAGAAAACCTTATGCAAAATTTGAGACTCCTAGCACTTGTAGTTTCTGAGATTTCGTGATGAGTCAGTGAGTGATTTTCCCTTTTATATATATAGATACTATTATATATATATACTTATTTATTTATTTATTTACTTATTATATATTACGAAAATTATGTCAAATGGCCATGTTGTACCCTCTCCAGTTCATGTTGGGAACACTACACTTGAAGATGTACATAATATACATTATATTAACAGACAATCTGTGCCCTCTTTATCAAAACTTACAAATCTTGTAAGTACTTATTATAACTTACAAGCATTTTTCTTATGAAAATCACTATTCCACAAATCTATTTATCAAAACACGTTAAATTACACGCTACACGTGTGATTGTTTATTTAACTAATACACACATCAACTTTGTTTAGATTATAGTTAGATTATATTTAGATACAGGTGTTATTTTCATACAAACGAGGTAACTTTGAAGCCTTGGTTTCCTGCCAGGGATGTACTGTGCTGTGATCTGATGACGGCTATCCAGGGAGTGAATGGAGGAGATTCAGATCGCTATACACACCCAACTGGGGCCGTACCGGCTAACGAATCGATTATCGAAAAGTCTGCTGGGTTTCAAATTAAAACAGATAAATCGAGCCCCAATTGGGCCAAAATGGCGAACCCCAATTCATTATGTCACACGAACATCGTTATCTTCCAAATTACGTCAACAGAAAGTACAAGACGAAATTCCTTACTTTGATCTTTCTGTTTTAAGTTGAAACCCAGCAGACTTTTCGATAATCGATTCGTTACCCGGTACGGCCCCTGATCTTACCAGCATTCTAGAAACGTAATGGACATGTTTAAAAAAACCGCGAAAATAGCATGAAAATGTATGGAAATCCTCAAACTGAGAACTCTGACCCATTAATCTTTTAGAATGCTGATCAGATCAGTTGGGTGTGTATAGCGATCTGAATCTACTCCATTCAGTCCCTGGATGGCCATCATCAGATTACAGTACGGTACATCCCTGGCAGAAAACCAAGGCTTCAAAGTTACCTCGTTTGTATGAAAATAACACCTGTATCCCTAGACAAAGTTGATGTGTATATGTTTTCAACCACAGTGATTTCGTTAATCAAAAAATCATAACTTGTAAAAAAAAAAACTTACAACTTGTAAAAAAAACTTACAACTTGTAAAAATTCAATGGCTAATCCTCAGTATTTATGAGGGTGTCCGGCGACTCATCATTCCGTCTGACAATTTTTACCAAGTGTCTTGCATAAATTATTCGGAAAAACACATAATTTATTTGAACTTGTAAATTTTTCTTGTAAAATATACTTGTAGACATTCCTATTTAAAAGTAGGTATGGTAAGAATAGGCATGGTAGTTTTTTTATTGGTAACTGAGGCCGTATTACGAGCTCTTAAATCCTGCCAGGTTTATAAATTTCTGTAGTGACATCTCTTTCTCGCTGTATAGCAATTAAAAGAGATAGATTGATAGCCAGTCAGAAAACTGACTGGAAATAAGAGGTCATAATACAATACAGCCTCTGGGCAGGCATTTGACCATCATTTTGCTTGGTAAACAGAATGTGTTCTAGGGTGTAGCACGCTTGTCCAGGAAATGCCTATTCACTCTTGTCTTGAAAAGACCAAGGTTGTAACTATCGGGGAACACAAGAGCAGGCAGCGCATTCCATTCTTTCGCAGTTCGCATAAGAAATGTATTGGCAAAGCGCTTGGTACGGACCCTTGGAGTATCTACTATGTAAGGGTGATAATATGCTGACCTGCGTCTGGTATAATGACATTATACCTCAGTGCTTATTCTTATAATAATCAAAACAAATTGCTTAGGTACTTACCTACCTACATAGATATGTTTTTAGTCACACTCACATAATTTATTATTACCATAGCCTTGAAACTACCTATCATTAACAAAGAATACTAACTACCTACCTATTACATACCTATACCTTACCATTAATAAGGTGGTTATTCGACCTAAAGAAGATTTTGACATCTTCACGATGTATTGTGTTGTCAAATGGTTACAACATTTTTGGGCAATATTTGCATGTACAATTGCCTACTTTTGTGAACTGGCGATACCTTGTTATATTGGGAAATTGGTTTTTCATAAGTTTGGTTCTGTTGATTTAATTTAAACCTTTGTCATAATTTTCAGAAGAAACTTGACCATCAGCCATTTTAATGTCCCCACTGCTGGGGCACAGGCCTTCCTTATGGGTCCCTATCGAGAAAAAAAACGCGCGTAAAATTACTCGATAGTGAATTATCTATGAAAATTTTAATTTTAGATAGATGGCGTTGTACAAATTTCCAATACAAAATTGCACTATCGAATGGTTTTACGCGCGTTATTTTTCTCGATAGCTGTTCGTGCTACTAGTACTGTTTATTAAATTTGGATCGAATCATTTCTTGATTCGTACTTTTAAGAGCGCATCTTTTTTTTTTTAATTTGATATTGGTAGAATGATGTAATATAGGTATTCAACTTGCAGACTACTGTCGAATTATATTTTCATCTATTTGTCGTGTGTCAGTTAGAATTGAAAGATTTTAAGTTGTAATTTTGTTTCGGTTTATGTTTATTTCCGTTTGTATTTTATTCTAGTACATGTATGCGGACGGCAGGCACACTATTCTGTTTATTTGGGCATAATTGTAAATTTTTATTCTGCATATAGGCGGCCATAGTGCACATTGTCTCTATGCTATACTCTCTGTTGGTATAGTAGCCAAGCTCTCCAGACAGGAATCAAGTATAATCTCTCTCTCTATTCTCTTTGCTGCAGAGTAGCTAAGCTCTGCAGGACAATGCCCTTTTGTGTCTCTAAAGCACAGTGGTGTTAATTTGTAAAGTACTGTACATATTTTATTCGCTTTATTTTACTCTTGAAAAATTTTCCTAAGGGAAAATTTTCTCTTTTGGGGGGGAATAATGTAGCGTGCTGCCTGTCCTGAACTCTTAGTTTTAAGCTAGTTTAATTAGTTTAAGTTTCTTAGGGAATAAGTATTTTTGGCCATAACTTTCCAAATTCTTTGAAAATAAGCATTTGCTTGGCAGCAATGTATTCGTCTCTTTACGGCGATTCTTAGTAGGGTTGTAGTTTCATCCTTTCTCATACAATTTTGTTGAACTTCATACATAAATTTCATATTTAGTAGAAAAGTGAGGTTATAATTTTGTATTTATTTTGACAGCTGCTTGTTTACATGTGACAGCTGAGTTTATTTGCTTTTTCTCAATGCTATTCACACTTTGCGTAGGTTGTCTATCAATTTATTGTTCGCCCCGCTCTTTCGTATTGCTGCCGAGCGAATACACGAATTCCCATTTTGAAATGCTGTATTATTTTTCTTCTATGTTTTTCTTTCGATTTTTCAAAAAAATTTAGTTAGTATAAAAGGATTGTCAAAATTAAAACGTCAGTTATTCATACGCTCAACAGCGCACTGTACGTGTGAGCTCTGGCCGTTCCCGGGCCTTAGGCAAAGGCCCGGGACTCAAGAAAGCCCCGCGCCGCGCCAGTAATTATCAGTGTGTCCAGTGTCAGGAAAACTCCCCGTGCACAAACGTCTCAAACTCCTCACTTTCATAGACCGGCGCGAATTACGGGACTTCCGTGACGGCTTCTTCGTGTTACGTCTGACCTTCCCGCTTCGGAACCGCTACGGGCGACTACGTGTCAGCGAGTGCTCCAGTGACCGTGGTTGGTTCGCGGCCCAGCGTTCGTCCCACCATCCGCTCCGACCGGTCACGAGTGTTCCGTTATCGTGACCCGGTGTGTCGCGGCGTTCATCCCCTTTACACCTCCCCTCAAGAGAATTCCCTCTAGACTCCACGTCCCCCTCCCCAGAAGAAAAAAATGTCCTCGTACTGCCTTCTTTTGCCCCCTTACTTTTAGTATTTAAGTTCTCGCTATACGTGTTTAGGTCCTGATTGTAAATAAACAGTAATTGTATCCTATTTCTATCTTTCCTCTTTACTCCCCTCTAGTTAGATACAATCCTCCTTCTTAGGTAGGCTCTCTTTATCTTTCTTTCCTCTTTCTGTAACGTTACAGTAACATTCTTCAATTCATACTGACACATGACACGTCTTTTTGGAAAGTCGTACCTACGTAGAACAAACGTTGTTGTTTATGATGTTAGTAATCTACTCCTGTGAGGTTGTTGGTGTTTTACAAATAACTCTGTTTAATTTTGTCGAATGAACACGCCGTTAGATAATGAACAAATATGAATTATATTGCACAGTAGGTTTTTATTTGTATTTGTTGAGAAAGTTTTAAAGTAAACTGGCCTAGGTATGATAACTTTCAAAGACGTAAATAAGATTACCTAGTAGTTATGTATTTAAAGGAAATTTTTCTTATATAAACCGGATAAGCTATGTGTAAGGTGCTTGGTACAAATAAGGCCTATCTAATTTGAAATGCTTATAATTCAATAAATGTTAAAGGTTACTAATAATACCATTGCTAAAGGTTACTAAAAAAACCATGGCTAATTAGCATCTTTGGTTCTTTAATTGTAGGAATCTAAGAAAAAAATAATCAGTTTTTAGCTAAATGTAAGCAAAATAATGAAATTCCGAAGACATAAATTTTAGCCTTCATAAATCAATTCAAAGTAAAAAAAATACCTTTAAATTGAAGTTAAATTTAATAAAATTAAATATTTATCGTAAAAAGTAAAGATTCCAATTATAAATTCGGATCTCGCTCAGTCTCAAAGATTTGTATAGGTCATACTAAAATAACTTTTTGTTTCAATTCTTTTTCTTAGTTCTTTTTCTTACAATTCAAGAATGAAAGAAGCGAATTAACAATGTTTTGTATTAATAATCTTTAATATTTATTGAATTATAAACGTTTCAAATCAGGTGCGCCTTATTTTATCAAGTAGGTACCTTATTTGTCTTTGAAAAATATAATTATACATCTATAGCCAATAGTACAAACCAAGGTCATGGATAGCAAATTATAGATTTAAAAAAAACAATTACTAAGAAAAACATATACTAAAACAGTGTAATTTTAAGCGAAAATTTACAGCAAAATCATACGAAATAACTCAGCATTCAATCGTCCACCTCTATCGAAAAATGTGTGCCAACTGGCGTAGTAAACGCGTAACGGGACGCTCGTGCACTCGAGCGGATTATAGGGCGTGTTTGTACGTGCCCATGAAGTATTTTCTCTGTTGGATTTATTTATCTAAGTTTTCTAGCGCATAGGCCTTATTAAAACGTAGGCCTTATTTGTATCAAGTACCTTATGATACAAACAAAGCGGGGAAGTCCGTCTAGGGGGCAAGTACGAACAGTCCACTAAAAACCAGCTTCGTGCATAGTAGCGCAATCTAGTAATTAGTAATTATTAGTCCCTTATACAATATTCGATAACGGTTCTTATCTCTAAAATAGATGTCGCTACGAGGCCTGTAAATATTTATAAACGCTATTTTAATATATTTTAGTACTATTATATTTTCTGTGATTTAAGTAAATTTTTTCTCTCTCCACGTGAGGTGTCATACAAAAATTGAAATATCTGTGAATTTTTAAAGTGTCTGAATGGGAGTTAAAGGTGAGTTCGTTGTAAATTTATATCTTAAAGCTTGTAACTTGATTTAATTATTAATAATTCGAATTAATATTTCGAATTAATTATTTCGAATTAATAAATTACGAAGTTATTCCCCGAAGTTGTTTTTAGGGTTCCGTACCCAAAGGGTAAAAACGGGACCCTATTACTAAGACTCCGCTGTCCGTCTGTCTGTCTGTCTGTCTGTTTGCCACCAGGCGGTATCTTATGAACCGTGATAGCTCGACAGTTGAAATTTTCACAGATGATGTATTTTTGTTGCAGCCATAACAAAAAATACTAAAAACAGAATAAAATAAATATTTAAGGGGAGCTCCCATACAACAAACGTGATTTTTTTGCCGTTTTTTGGTACGGAATCCTTCGTGCGTGAGTCCGACTCGCACTTGGCCGGTTTTTTACCCCAGATTACCCCGTTTTTTGTTGTTTTCTTGGAAAATGTAACGGGAAAATAGAGCATATTTAGCAATTACAATCAGAAATAAGATTTTCTCTCATTTTACCCAAACAAAGGCATAGGCCCGATATATCTTGCAAATAAAAACCCCATAAATCACTAAAAACGCAAAACGCGATGTAAAGCTGCATTATTGGTAGGTATATGTTATTTGACGTCTTAGGCCTGGTTTACATTAGGCAAGTAGACGACCGAGTCGAGTAGCGAGTAGAAATACATTGCTTGGCATGTTCGTCGATTTTAAAAGAACGTCAAACACATCACGTAATGAACTTCTACTCTCCTAAAACACTCTACTAAAGACTAAGATAATGTAAACCAGCCCTTAGGGAAGAGCGATACCATAGGCATAGAAAAATTTTCGCTGCGCTCAAGAAGACCAACAGAGCGTGGAAAAGAGAAGTAAACATCATACGGATACGGTCTATGTAAAAAAGAGACAAAGGATCAAGTGACATGTGCCAACATTTTTTACAGTAAGAGCCCCTAGCGTCCCGCCTAGCAAATGAGCAATCACTGTTTAAAATATTTGTTAATCTTAACTAGAATTTAAAATAAAGGTATCGTGGAGCCATGGTGTCTTGTGCTCTAAGTAATTGTGATGTGACAAAAAGAAACAATCCAAGTAATCACACTTTTCACAGGTAAATAAGATATTGCCGCACATTTCTCTAAAACTAAATTTCGCTACATATATGCGTTCATCGACGAAGAAAACAGTATGGAACATAATTTATTAATTTCCTTTGCCATATATAGTCATATTTTATGTATCTAAGTCATATTTTACGTATCTCATATAAAATGTATGTATTAGTTTTCGGATCACCTGTTTATTGACATTGTTGTTCTTTGACATTCTATTTCTATGAGCGAAACTATGTTTTGCAAGCAAAGAATTTGTACTTCTTGAGTAATAAATAATATAAATTTTCGGAATTTCTTCAGTTTTTGCAGTTTATTTAATAGAAATTTTCAACACACCTTGTTCCAAAATGATCACAAACTGAATTGACATTTGGATAGAACAACGCATTCTCAGCTAGTCCTTATAGTATAAAACAAAGTCGCTTCCCGCTGTCTGTCACTATGTGTGCCAGCGAAATAAAATCTATGGAAGTGTAATTGCAAACAAATATTGTTTAAAAAATTGCACCACTGGGCCGAAAAAGTACAACCCGCTCAGCTTTAGTCGGGCCAGCCACGCACCCGGTGACTGACGTCAGTGTTCTTTTAAATAAATTGCAGTTTATATTGTAGAGAAAAGATAGAAAGGGAGAGTTTATTAGAAATGACGTCCTTTATAGTCAAATGGTGTAAAAGATGCAAAGAAGGCAGTAAAAAGATGTAGAAATAACGTCTAATAATCTTATTTTTTCGTTTAAGTACAGAAAAGATCTATAAGTATACAAATTATGGTCGCTAATAAGCAACCAGTGTTCAGTACCCTTAGCACGAACAGCTATCGAGAAAAAAAACGCGCGTAAAATTACTCGATAGAGAATTATCTATGGAAATTTTAATTTCGCTATTCGGCGGTAGATGGCGTTGTACAATTTTCCAATACAAAATTGCACTATCGAATAATTTTACCCGCGTTTTTTTTCTCGATAGCTGTTCGTGCTAAGGGTACTGTACCCTTAGCACGAACAGCTATCGAGAAAAAAAACGCGCGTGAAATTACTCGATAGAGAATTATCTATGGAAATTTTAGTTTCTCTATTCGGCGGTAGATGGCGTTGTACAAATTTCCAATACAAAATTGCACTATCGAATGATTTTACGCGCGTTTTTTTTCTCGATAGCTGTTCGTGCTAAGGGTACAGATGCTTTGTGCTGCATAATTAAATGCCAGCATTTTTAGCTCTATCCACTTAGTTGTACTTTTCGTGTGGTGCCATTTTTTGAGCGGAATGCTTATTCCATAGCTTTAGTTCGCTGATGTGTGCTTAGATCTTTAAAACTGCGCAACGGATTTTGATGCGGTTTTTTTTAATAGATAGAGTGATTCGAGAGGAAGGTTTATACGGGGTCATTTTATATTCGTCATCCAAAGTTCAAGAATATTCACTTTCATAAATTCAGTCCATGAAACTAAACAACTTTCTCCAAGAAACATGTGTCGAATTTCGCCACAAAATATTAGTCATCCCCTTCTAATTTGATCAAGTGGTCTCTTTTATTTGTATGGATAGTTTTTTTACATATTTGGCTAAGGGTATTGTACCCGTATCACAATAATCTATTGAGAAAAAACGCGCATAAAAAATCTATACAGTAATTTTGTATCGGAAATGTCAACAGCGCCATCTACCGCCGAAAAGTGAAATGAAAACTTCCTTAGATAAAATTACTGTGGTATACTAGGGGGTCATAACAAATTTGGTAACGATCGCGTAAGTGACTGACTCTGGGTTCACAGGATGGAGAGGCACTCTGATGCTAAATATGTCATTTTGTTTGCGTGAAGTGGTTGTGTTCATTTTATATGCAGGCTGAAAAATGTGTTATCGTTACAAAAAAAAAAACGATAACGTAAGTGGCTGACAATAGTACAGCAAGTAAGTACTAGTTGTACTCACGTGTATTACGGAAGGACTGAACAACATTCGGTTGCGTTATGGAGCCACGCCAGTTCAAATATACTTTATTGTCAGCCATTTACCTTATCGTTATTTTTTGGTAACAATAAAGCATCTTTGAACTGGTGTGGCTCCATAACGCAACCGAATTTTGGTCAGTCCTTCCGTAATACACGTGAGTACAACTAGTACTTACTTGCTGTACTATTGTCAGCCACTTACGTTTTCGTTTTTTTTTGGTAACGATAACACATTTTTTAGCCTGCATATAAAAAGAACGCAACCACTTCACACAAACAGACCGACATATTTAGCATCAGAGAGTGCCTCTCCACCCTGTGAACCCTTCAGCCATTTACGCGATCGTTACCAACTTTGTTGTGACCCCCTAATCTATGGGTATCGAGTAATATTACTCCCTTTTTCGATAGATGTTTATACTAGGGGTACCTACAGTACTCCTGTACAAAAAATAAACTTAATCGTTATAAAATACAAATATTTTTTTATAACAAAACGTTTGAAAACTATCAAGAACTGTTGATTAAATAAAAACCCGCCAAGTATCTAGAACATTTCATAAATGATCGTAGCATTTGCTTCGAGGTCATTTAAGAAAAAAACCGGCCAAGTGCATGTCGGGCCACGCACCGTAGGGTTCCGTAGTTACCTTATACCATCTCATATTTAATACCACCTTTCATTTTTTGTCTGCGATAATAACTTTGTTTTTCACAGTGTTGGTATGAATGACAAAGTTATATTTGCGGTTTTGGAAAAAGTGCTATATCTCAAAAACTAATAACTATATCTCGTTCAAACAAATTTTCGTTGACAAACATTTTACCACTTTGGCGGTATATATCTTTCAAACGGTTGACTCTGAGAAAAAAATGTCTCAGAAACCTCAATGTCATTTTTAAAGACCTATCTACAGACACCCCACACGTATTGGGTTGTAGAAATTTTTTTTTTTCAGTTTCAGTTCCATGCATGGGGAGACCCCTTAATTTTTTTATATTTTTGATTGTTGTGTTAAATTCGTTAAGCGGTTAACAGAATACATCTACATACCAAGTTTCAACTATGTAATCTTAATACTTTCGGAATAAAGTGGCTGTGACATATGGACGTTCCGTTTTTTGCCATTTAGGCTACGGAACCCTAAAAATGAGGTCTTTTAATCGCAAGAGCATAAACGCAAGGTGCATTGGAATTGCACAACCTAATTCCGCCATCTCTATTCTTCCATCGGGCAACCAGACGTACGAATCAGCGCCACCGTTTTTTTGGTGCATATTCCAAAGACTCGCACTAAGCGTTTTGCTTCAAATTTTATCATCCGTCCGTACTGCCAGAGAGTGGAACTCCTTGCCTGACTCTACGTTTCCCGATAGGTACAATCTGGGGGCCTTCAAGTCGCGAGTGAATACGTTTTTTTTTTTTTTTTTTTTTTTTTATCTTAAATGGGTTTGCTCTTGACCCTAGTCTAGCCCAAAAGCAAAGACAGGGCCTACGATGGAGCGAGCTTGCCCAGAAAGTGCTTATTCACTCTGGACTTGAATAGAGTCAGGTTGTATGCGCTCGGAAACACAGACGCCGGCAGGGAATTCCATTCCATAGCTGTGCGCATTATAAACGATGTGGAGTAGCGCTTGGTACGCAGAAAAGGTATATCAACCAAGAACGGGTGATAGCCCGCAGTGCGTCTGGATGTCCGATAGTAGAAAGGAGAAGGTGGAATGAGCTCATGCAGCTCTTGAGCACACTCACCGAAGTACAATCTATAAAAGACCGATAGGCAAGCAACTTCCATCGTAGATCGCATCATCGCTTACCATCAGGCGTGATTGCGGGCAAGCGCTTGCCTATCTATCACTAGTGGCTCCGTGAGCCGTAGACCTCGCGATAAAATAAAATAAAATGTTGCCATGAAGTTTTCAAAACACACAGTAGGTACGTGAGTATTCGCAGCTAGATGGTGCTTCTAATTTTGATAATTTTGAAAATGGGTGAATATTTTTTTTTATAAATTTGGAAAAATTAGCTTGACTAAACAGTTATATATAATTATCAAACCTACTCACAAAATTTCACCAGAATCGGTTGAGAAATGCGACCTGTAAAGGAGATCAAACAGCCGGAAAGCTGGACTGAAATATGTTTTTTTACATATCTCCGTCATTTTATTAAATTTAGAAAAATTGCTTCGACAAAAAATTCTAAATATTTATCAAATCTGCTCACAAAATTTCACCGGGATCGGTTGAGAAATGCGACCTGTATAGGAGAACAGACAGTGCCGGAAATCCGGACTGAAATACGATTTTTTTACATTATCTCCGCCATTAAAAAAAAAACTGGCTTGACAAAAAAATCTATACAATTTTCAAATCTGCTTACAAAATTTCACGAAAATCGGTTGAGAAATGCGACCTGTAGAAGAAAACAGACAGAACTGGAAAGCTGGACTGAAATATGTATTTTTAACATTTCTCCGCTATTTTAAAAAATTTGAATAAACTGGTTTGACAAAAAAATTCTACATCATTTTTAAACCTGTTTACAAAATTTCACAAGAATCGGTTGAAAAATGCGACCTGTAGGCTGGAACAGACAGCCGGACATACGAAATAATTTTTGCCCAAGCTGAAGCAGAGACGCTTCGCTCGCACTTCGTGCTCGCTCGGTCAATAAAAAAGACACCGAAGTTTTGATGATATTATGTACCTATTAAAATCTTGACTTTAAACCTTTAGCCCCCTTTAGCATGACCACCGAAATGTTTTATGAAAAAATTCGGGTTGCACTCCGGGAGTGCCAGCAGAAGTGAAAACTTGAATATTAACGTTGTGCATTTTTGATATTTTGGAATGGTTAGGGAATAATTTTGCACAAATTGCCGTCTTACGAATTTACTCTGCATTTGAATTTACGAATACTTGTACGAAAGTCTTATCCATAGCTTGACAGAAAATCTAGAGCTGTGACATTGAATTAAAAAATTAGCGCGTTGCTATGGTGACACAAGTGTTTACGTCTTGAAATGACGCGCCCCGTAGAGAGAGGGGGATACTTCCGCCGCCGGCTGTCTACTCTCCATCCGTCACATCCATCTTACGAATTTTCGATCAGGGTCACGTGACCCTGACTGACTGACGCGAGTTTAACATTTTTTCCCCATTACTAAAAAGCGCACAACGCCGCTAAAGAAGTTTTCACTTCAAAAAAACCGGCCAAGTGCGTGACGGGCCATGCGCAGTAGGGTTCCATAGTTACCTTATACCATACCATATCTACCATATTCAATACCACTATCATTTTTCGTCTGCAGAAATAACTTTGTTTTTTCATAGTGTTTGTATAAATGACAAAGTTATATTTGCGGTTTTTGAAAATGTGTTATATCTCTAAAACTGCTAACTATATCTCGTTCAAACTAATTTTCGTTAAAAGTTTTTATTAAGATCTACAGCATATATTTCTTTTAGATTTTTTACTCTCTTATTTTAAAAGTTAGGGGAGGACACACATTTTCAAAAATCAAAAATTAATTTATTTGTATCAAACAGTACAAGGTTTTTAGAAAAATACAACTAATAAAGCATCTTAGTATGAATAAGGGTCCTTACGTTCCCTTAAATATGGTTGAGCGAAGCGATGGCTGGTTCATGCGTCATGCTCGTGAACGGGTGCTGCCAGTGGGAATGGGTCTGCTTCTGACTACCTATCCTAACGCATATTGAATTGTATGTTGATTGTAAACTTTGAATTTAGCTTGAAACCTGTCATTTGATTAAGTAATTTGAAATTCGTTAAGAAATGAGCTAATTAAATAATGTTATTTATTTGTTAATCTTTATTATTATTATTTGGTGTGGTAAACACAGGAAGACCGACCTACCTTTATGAAAAGTTGGTATGGTTTGGTGAGTTGAGCAGATTTCCAAAGAGAAAAAATGCTTACATTTTTGCAACTGCAAAGCACCGAACAGTAGTGGCGTTTCGTGGTTCGTTTAGGTTCGCTGCCTCAAAGTGCTGGAATGATATCCCACCGCCGCTACGTGATTTAAAAACGGTTAGCGCTATCGCACACAGGCAACTTAGCGCCATCGCACACGGGGGACTTTTGTCTCCGCAACTATTTTGTCTCTCACATGGTTTGTATGAAAAGTTGCAGACGACCGCGTCGCTTCGTGTGCGCGCTTCCATATAAACCCGTGGATTTGAGACAGAGACAAAACAGTTGCAGGGCGACTAAGTTGCCCGTGTGCGATAGCGCTTAGTCTCCCAGCAACTGTTTTGTCTCTCACATCAAGTCCACGGGTTTATATGGAAGCGCGCACACGAAGCGACACGGTCGTCTGCAACTTTTCATACAAATCACGTGAGAGACAAAAAAGTTGCGGAGACAAAAGTTTCCCGTGTGCGATAGCGCTTAAAAGCACACAGGAGACTTTTGTCTCCGCAACTATTTTGTCTCTCACATGATTTGTATGAAAAGTTGCCGACGATTGCGTCGCTTCGTGTGCGCGCTTCCATTTAAACCTGTGGACTTGAGACAGAGACAAAACAGTTGCTGGGCGACTAAGTTGCCTGTGTGCGATAGCGCTTAGCGCCATCGCACACGGGGGACTTTTGTCTCCGCAACTATTTTGTCTCTCACATGGTTTGTATGAAAAGTTGCAGACGACCGCGTCGCTTCGTGTGCGCGCTTCCATATAAACCCGTGGACTTGAGACAGAGACAAAACAGTTACAGGGCGACTAAGTTGCCCGTGTGCGATAGCGCTTAGAGCCCATCTTAAAAAGTATCTCATAATATTGCAAAAAGAAGACTTACTTCGGGGTTTTTTATGATAAAATCACGGTGTTGAGTTGCATTCTGGCGCTCTTGAGGCGGCCGGACACATCAATTACTGTATTTGTCACTTACAATCTGCTGACATGTTTAATTTTTATGTTATAAATCTGCTTTTAATTTGATTTTCGACCGTCCTACAGATTTTGTACGACATAAACATGTTTTGTCCATTGTTTTTGTGGGTGACAGTTGTGTTGCTTTGATTTTTTTTTCTGTCTTTGTTTTCATTTTTTAGGGTTCCGTAGCCTAAATGGCAAAAAACGGAACCCTTATAGATTCGTCATGTCTGTCTGTCTGTCTGTCTGTCTGTCCGTATGTCACAGCCACTTTATTCCGAAAGTATTAATACTACATAGTTGAAACTTGGTAGGTAGATGTATTCTGTTAACCGCTTAACGAATTTAATACAAAAATAAGAAAAATAAAAGATTAAGGGGGGCTCTCCATACATGGAACTGAAACTGAAAAAAAATTTTTCTTCAAACCAACACGTGTTGGGTGTCTATAGATGGGTACGTATCAGAATGTCTAAAGTTAAAATGTCTAAAGTTGAAATGGCAAAGTTCAAAATGTCAAAAATCAAAATGCAAATGGTTTAAAATGTCAAAAATCATTATGTATAAATTCATAATAGCAAAATTCAAAATGTCAAATGGTTCAAACATCAAACTAGTTAAAATATCAATGGTCCATAAGTCAAAGGTTTACAATGATTTGAAAACAACAATTTGCCTTTTTTTTTAATTTTGTGAGCAATTCTTTGTTGTTTCTAGTAATTGCGTTACAATTTTTAAATTGTGACATGGAGGAGGGTATACTTACGTTTTCGCAATTTGTGATCATTTACCTAAGATGTAACATTATTACGCTATTGTGTACAAAAAATGTTTTTTTTACTATTATAATATACTTACTGTGATTATTTAGGTACTTAGATGTAAAGCTTTCATATTATTATGTAAATATAAATGATGATTTTCTTACCTCTTTATCATATTTATTTCCTATTATTTTAAGGGCATGATTTTATCAACTACCTAATAAATGCGTTTTCAGTGACCTAGTTAATAATATTTGTTCCTAAAATAGTAGACTTCTCACCTAAATCGAATCACCAAATAATGTTAAAACGATTACCTAAATATTAATTAAAAATTACTTGGAAATAATATCAATTATCAAAATAATAAAAGTGTCACTGAAATTGAATCACCAAACAATATCAAAATGGTTTTAAAAACTCCGTTATAAAAAACTCCGCCCCTATTAGGATTTTTTCTATTAATTAGGTAACAGATCTATAATTTCGATAATTGAACGAATTAATCGATGCTAATAGTTAGATGATTAGATTTATAGTGACAGGTTTATTATTTTAGGTAGATGTATTATTCCTGCCCGTAACTTACTTTTTAGAGCATAGATCTTAGGTATATTCAGGCTATAGAAAAAAGTGATCAAAGTATAATTTAAGATACATATTTACATTCGATGATTTATACTTTAGAGACAGTTTTGGTAAATATGATAACTAATATATTTCTTGGAGATAGATATTATTATTAGGGTATTGCAGATTAGTGACACATCTAAACTAAGGTGACAGAAAATTTTGTTCCCTTTTATTTTAACTTTTGCTATTGTATTACCTGTGCGAATCAAGTTCGCATACGTACACACTATGGCAAACTATTTTCAGCACAGGATTTTTTTTTGCTGCAGGTTCGCGAACCTAAGTGAGTACCCACCTTAACGTGCGCCTATTGTCCTCCAGTTTTTTGTGTGTATTTCTTTGATTCATTGCAATATATCAATTTGATGCACTCGCCGAGATCACCAGTCAAGACTAAGCCACGCGGAGCGCTCGCCGCTCGACCAATGCACCGCGCCCATGTTGTGCACGCGCTGACGTTTTCGTAATCAAGTTGTTATTATTTCTTAACTTATTCAAATCACACTTTCTCAACTTCAATTTTGGTAAACTGCTACACTTATCACCAAACATTAAAGCAGGAGAATAAGCGATCCCCTCCATGAAAAAAGACTCCGGCAAACAGTGAGCTTTCCATACAAACGTAATACATAATTATCTGTGGTAGGTAATACCAAAATGATTTGCGATTGGAACATATTTAATCCTCACCACTGAGATACTGGCTTACCTCTTACTGCCGGAACACAACAATTTTCAAAGTCCCCCTAGACTATTGCTATGCTGAAACGTCAAGAAAATCCAAAATCAAACCAAATACTAACTAATTATCAAACTACTTTTAATAAAACCGCAAGAAAACCGCGCTAGTATCCGTTACTCCGGCGAACCGTGAGCTTCCCATACAAAGCATTAACATAACACCAAAATGATTCGCAATTTAACCATAATTAACTTTTTTTGTGATGTTTATAACTGGATAAAGAAAGACATTATTTATCTAGTAATATTTAACTAAATAAAAAATCCAAAATACCAAACCAAACAAAAATTATTGCGATTTACAGTTTTGTATGAAAAAATGTAATTGAAATTTATTATGAATTGGTAATTTGAATATTAGACATTTTAAGTTTTGATCATTTGAACTTAGACATTTTAATTTAGGACTATCTGACCGTTTGACATTTTCGTTTTTGACATTTTGAACGTTTTACATTTTAATCGTTAGACATTAAAATTTTTGACATTATGAACTTTGCCATTTTAAGTTTAGACATTCTAACTTTAGACATTCTGATACGTACCCCTATAGATAGGTCTTTAAAAATGACATTATGGTTTTTAAGACAACTTTTTCTCAAAGTCAACCGTTTGTAAGATATTCACCGCCAAAGTGGTAAAATGTGTGTCCCCTTTAACTTTTGAAATAAGAGAGTGAAAAATCTAAAAAAAATATATGCTGTAGATCTTAATAAACACTTTCAACCACAATTAGTTTGAACGAGATATAGTAATTAGTTTTCGAGATATAGCACATTTTCCAAAACCGCAAATATAACTTTGTCATTCATACCAAGTTATTTTTGCAGACGAAAAATGATAGGTGGTATTAAATATGGTATGGTATAAGGTAACTACGGAACCCTATGGCGCGTGGCCCGACACGCACTTGGCCGGTTTTTTACATCGTGCCACAGACACGACAACGACACAGATTAGATAAATAAATACAAGTTGCACACTTTTTTTTTTTTGTAAAAAAAACCGCTATCATTGGGGAGGGCAGAGGGATTAAGTCCATACAGACTTGACAATATCATTTTTTTACTTTTTCTTTTGTTCATGTTGTTTTTCTCCTTAGTTTATATGGTAGTTATATTAATAATATTTATTCACTAGGCATTTGTAAATTCTTTGTTCTGATTTTGTTTTTTAGTATAATTGCTCTTTGTCTGTCTGTCCGTTCTCGTCACCAATGAGGCTCCTCCAGAATACCAGCGTTGCAGTGGCATGCTCAGGTATGTCACTGTAGCATTGCTGAGGAAGGGGCCTAGTTGGCTGCGCACAATAGTACATTATGATACAAGTTAGCTTAGGTTGCTTATTGCACACAAGGCTGTGGGTTGCAACCCGAGCCGCAGGCGAGGGCGTAACTCAGCCGAGTGTGCAATAAGTAAGAGCTCACGAGTTTCATACGACGTTTTTTAACACATTTGCGAGGAAAAAACAAAGTAATTTACCACACAGCAACAAATACAACAAAGCAAAATAATAATCATAATGAGAAAAGGCGCGCAGGTTTTTTTTTTTGTCTTTTTCACACGCCCAATACAAGAATATTTTGCGAACAAAGGGGTTAGTGAGCATACAGCCTACTACAAAATTATAAATTTAAGTGATAAAATGCAAATATTTTAATATTTTATAACAAAATCTTGTAAATTAGGAATAATTTGATAATAATTAACTTGAATTTGACTTAATTAAGGACCTACACATTTATTTATTCCAAAAATGCAAATGAATTTTCAGCGGCATAAAACCTCTTTGTTGTTATTAAAAAAATAACTGTATTACCCGGTTAAATTGAAAATGCTCTGATTACTCGCATAGAACTTGCAGTAAGGTACCTATTTAACTTTGTAGGGATCATTCTATAACTAACTAGTGTTTTATATATTATTGCACGCGTTTGTTATAGCTCGGTTTATGGCCCTAAAAGCGATGTATCTCACTTTACGAGCAAGTGTGTTGAAAACTAGTTTATAAGAATGTACCTATTATTTTTAGTTCCAATTGTCGCGGTCAATAAACTGTTTTTCTTTCTTTCTTTCTTTCTATTAATATAAAGTCTGGAAACGATATACTTATTTGTAAATAACGTTCCATCTGATAACGCTGACAAGTTTTTTGCGCCCATTTTTCTTGTCAGTTAAAAGACGTCATAATGGGTGGTAGGGTAAAAGATTTGACGATTTAAAAATTCTTATTATGTGAGCTCATTTAAATAAAGATATTTTCATTCATTCATTCATAAGTAACAAGATTAGGCAATTAGTCTATGAAGTGAACCACTGAGTTGATTCAAGTACCCTCCGTATTAGTATAAAACTGTGCCACGGTAGGGTAAACAATCCTCGTCCCCAGGTGTAGTATAATATTAGCGATTGCGGAGGCTAAGCAACTTTCTTAACGGTCGGCCATGGGATGGGTGACCATAAATTTAGTATCTTAAGCTTAACGTGCCTTCTGAAGCACGGAGAATGCTTCGGAAGGTACGTTAAGCCGTTGTCCCGGGTGCATTTGCAATCGTTAACACCCACCAATCCGCATTGGGCCCGCGTGGTGGGAGCCCATCCTCTTGATCCACTCATAAGGAAGGCCTGTGCCCCAGCAGTGGGGACATTAAAATGGCTAATGGTCATACAATTAATATAAGAAAAATCGAGAAAGACTGTCAACAAAGGAAGTCCGCTTGCACTAAGCGAAGTTATTCAGAAATTACCCAATTTAAGGTAAAGTGTTCGTGCCAGTTAATATCTTATTGCATGGTAATAAAGAACAGGTGTTGTTGAAAAGATGTGGTATTAGTGATAGCGATTTTAGACAAAAACTCACGTAAAAGCAAACAAAACGGCAAATAGCGGCAACAAAAATACATCATCGGTGAAAATTTCAACTGTCTACCTGTTGTCGTTACTAATATCGAGCAAAAAACGGCAAAAAAATCACGTTTGTTGTATGGGAGCCCCCCTTAAATATTAATTTTATTCTGTTTTTAGTATTTGTTGTTATAGCGGCAACAGAAATACATCATCTGTGAAAATTTCAACTGTCTAGCTATCACGTTTCATGAGATACAGCCTGGTGACAGACAGACAGACAGACAGACGGACAGCGGGGTCTTAGTAATAGGGTCCCGTTTTTACCCTTTGGGTACGGAACCCTAAAAATTAGAAGGCAAAACTAGGGTTTTTTTCTAGTAGATAAAAAAATACGCATTTTGTTTCATAAAATTTTATTTAGACTATTACAAAGAGGTGAACGTATTTAAATATTTAAGTTTACACCGCAACGTAAACAAAATTGCCATGACAGTTGACAAATTGTCACGTTATTTAATACATTATGAAGGGGTCCTCCGAAAAACATTATAACCATAAAAAAATCGAAACGGGATTTACGATGGAATGGATGAGAGTCATAGAGCGTAATCCTTACTAATATATTTCTTTATTTAACCATTTATTTCAGGCTACTAGGCCTATATTATAAATGCGAAAGTCCGTTTGTTTGTTTGTTTGTTACGCCTTCACATCTTAACTACTAAACCGATCATCATGAAATTTTGCATACACGTTCTTAGAGGTACAGAGAAGGACATAGGATACCTTTAATCCCGAAATAATGTAAGTACCTATATTTTTATACACACGTACAGCAAGTATTAAAGACGGCTTTACATCAGAATTAGTAACTCTTTCAAATAATTGTTAAAAATTATCGTTACCAACTACTGTTTTCGAGGGTGGAGATCCTGGTATCCTTTCTTACAGGCCTCGGCCTAGTTTAGGTGCCAGTCTCCTTACAAATAAGTGCTTTTTTAAACTTTTAGTATTGTTTTTAGCATAAGAATTGTTTGTAAAGAGAATAATAAACATTTATTATTATTATAAATGTATTGTTCCCGAGGGATAGCAAAAATTCTTCCCACGCAGATGAAGTCGCGGGCGACCGCTAGTTCCATCATAAAATCCTTTTCGTTTTTTTTTTATGGTTACAATTACAACGTTTTTCGGGGGACTCCTATATTATTGATGAAAGCACTAAAAGTAAATTCAGTAAATTAATGATGTTAAGAAATTAACCAATTTAACTAAAAAATGTGTCAGCAATGCAACTCGAATCTCCGCTATATCACAGCCACGGCTTTAAGTTCAATCTCGCAATAGCATTTTGCAACTTACTCCTTAGTCCGCGGCTTATATCAGTTAGTTACCTACTAACCTTACTTGTGTCCAAACGTGTTTAACTAGGAATATTATTTAACAGGTAAGTTTTTTTTATTTAAAAAAGGCTGCATGGATTCTTTATTAGATAACTTTTTGGAAAAAAAAATTCAAAACTAAGTTTTATAAAAAAAAAATGGGTGCTGTTAGTTCGAAACTTTTAAAGGATTTGTATTATCTCTTTTATATTACTTCTTTATTAGAAATAGAAAACTTTATCGTAACCAATTCTTTTTAGATAACTTTTTGGAAAAAAAATTCAAAACCAATTTTTTTATAAAAAAAAATGGGTGATGTTAGTTCAAAACTTTTATAGGATTTGTATTATCTCTTTTATTTTACTTCTTTATTAGAAATATAAATCTTTATTGTAACCAATTTTTATCAAAAAAATATAATGTTAGTTCAAAACTTTTATAACCTATGAAACTATTTGTATAAATACTCTATTATTTAATTATCATAATCGAAACCTTTTTATCTCTTTTTAACCAACTTCAAAAAAGGAAGAGGTTTTCAATTCGGCGCGTTTAAAGGTACTTATATATTTTTCTATGTATGTTCACCGATTCCTCGAAAGCGGGTAAGCCGATTAAAATTATTTAAACCAGGTTAGTTCCAAATTTCTTTTAATTTGCTTAAATTGCATCTCATACAGAAAGTGGTTTTTATTTAATAAGTTGTTAAAAGAAAGAAAAGAATATGAATTTAATAAAACATTACTTGGATTTTTTAAGACCAGTCAAGTATTTTTAGAATGTATCACTACATTCCCTCGCAGTCATTCGTAGAAGTAGATAGCAAATGTGTCAAAAACGGCCACTTATAGCAGTTTTGCTATCTACTTCTAGCAGTGACTACGAGGGAATGTAATGATACCGTCTAAAATCTATGGGTCTTAAAAATTCCATGTAAAGTTTTATTAAAATTATGTATTATAATTACAATATTAAATAAAATTCAACGAAGCACCACTTTAGCCACGGAAATGTCTTAAGTGAGTTAATTATAAAAAAAAAGTTTATTAAATTCAATACAAAATAATCGCATAACTTTAAAAAAAATTAGATTACAATTCAAACATTATAAAAATTAACCATTTTCTAAAAATAGGTCACCTACGTCATACAATACAAATCGTTTTGAAATGACGTGACCAAAAAAACTAGTGTTCAAATGATCTTTTTTGTTGATTATTAACAAAAAACAATACAAAAAAATTTGTTACCTAGTATGGCATAGTTTTTGCATTCGTTGAGAAAAACGCTTATGATGATTTTCATGTAAGTATACCTAAGTTTCATTAAAAAACTTTATTATAAGTCTTCGTTATTTCAGAATGTTACATCATAATAAATTTATGACTACCAAAACATATTATTTTGTCTTGATCTAAGTTTTTAAACTTGATTTAACAAGAGAAAAAGTAATTATGGTGTTTGGGAAAAACCTTAACTCCAATTTTATATTGAATTTTTTTCTATATATTTTTTCATCTAGTACTTGATTTTTCCATCTTAAATAGAAGTAATAGAACTGGGGGGCTACTCAAATAGCCACTTTTCTATTCGTTTGAACGCAACGCTTACTATTAAAACTTTAAAATAAGCAGTAAACTATAAAATTACGTGCCGTAAGCTTGACAATACATCGAAGTCTGTGATTTAAATAAGTTTGCGACGTGTGATTTAATCATCTATTGCTCATATTTAAGCTTAAAAAGTAAGCGTAGCGTTCAAACGAATAGAAAGTTGGCCATCTGAGTAGGGGGGCAGAGCTGGTAAACACATGGTAATTCAGGACACATCCATTTTGTTTTTATACATCCGTGATAAGTTAACTTGTCTATAAAATGTACCTTTGGATTTAATAGGTTTCTCCCAAACAAAACACTATTGAATACAAATAAACTTAAATTAAGCATTTTTTAAAGGCGGGATGTCACAAAGTTTATCCCGCATGGTGGCTGAGACCTTTGTACGGGCATTAACCCTCGATTTTCCCATTTATTTTAAACTAGCTTTTGCCAGCGATTTCGTCCGCGTGGACATTCGGAAAATCACTATGGAACCTTTGACCGAGAAAAAAAGTATCCATGTTTTACCACAGGCTATAACTATCTGTGTGCTATTCCAAATCCGTTCAGCCGGTTTTACGTGATTGAGTAACAAACATTCAAAAATTAAACTTTCATATTTATAATATTATTAATTCCTGTTCCCGTTCTCGTTCTCGTTCTCATTCCTGTTCCCGGTCCCGTGTTATTTTTCCATAAAAAAATTTAACCCCCGTTTCAGTCCTTTAGGTGTTGAATAATGTCTACCGTGTCGTGTTGGACCCTAAAATAAATGCCATTTTCGCAATAAACATCCCATGAAACCCCAATATAAACATTCATATCGATTTGTTTGCTTATTTGTTTTTAGAAGTACTCATATGAAGTTTCAAGTCGAAACGTAGAAACTATTGAATATTATTTTTCCATACTAAGTATGTCCATTTCACCCCTTTAGGGGTTGTGGGTTAGAAGCTTGGCTATATATGAGGTCTGATAACTTTTTGACAGTGCGAGCTTGCGTCTTGGCTACATTTTATATGAAAATGTTTTTGGTGGGATTAAACTGTTAACTGAGGATTAAAAAAAACTATCAACCCTAAAATGATAGCGTTTTGACATAACTATATTTATTTGTCAATAAACTATTGAAAGTCTTCTTCTTATTTTTGTTTTGGCAATCTACTTTCCTCTTGGAAGTAATTTTTGCCAGTGTCAAGTGTTGAATAGTTCAGTGGTAGATTGTTTCAGTTTACATTAGAATGTGGGTGCATCGCATTCCGATGCTGCTTGGAGCATTTGGCACCAAGTATATGTATCAAGACAGTTTACTCGGTAAGTTCTGCCGAGGTAGCCACCACTACAGTAAAAGTCTCGGCTTCACACAACCAAGATCGCTGCTATATCAATTATCCCACATATTGTTCAGTTGCGTAGACACTTGTACCACAAAACTGCACCAATTTTAAAGCACAATATCCACTAATGAATCAATTTGCAAATAGACACCGAACCGAACTTGACAAATGGCGCCAAAAAACTTCTTATTGAAAGTCGTCCTCAATATTGATTCATAAAATAAAAAATAATAAAAACTCCTTTATGAAACGTTATGAAATGCCGGTATCCGTGTATCGCAATTTCTGTAGTAGAGCGCATTGGTATAAGCAAGGTCGTATTGCTTGCTACATAGCGTATAACGAGTTTAACTTTAAACGTGGAAGTTAAGGGGACACGTTAAAAAATTTACACTTTTTGATGTAATGCCATAGGTCGCGGAAAGATCGATCGATAGAGATCTGAAATTAAGACATATATTTCTTTATATTAGGTCTTTACCTATGAAATTGCCGATATTTTGTCACATACAGAGAAAATAATAACTTCTATAATTTAAAATTTTAACAAAATCGTGAATATTACATCGAATTATGATCATGATAGTTAACTATCAGTAAAAATTAAGTCCATATTTTAGCTTTCGTGACATTAAAAAAAAGATCTTGAAAGTGACTCTTTTTTTGTGAGCAAAAAAAAGGGTGACCGAAGGGGTTGTAACTTAACCAAAACTTATTTTTTCGCTTATCTTAAATGGAAATAAGTTAGCATAGTGTTCAAACATTAGTACATAAAAGTTTTGTTACATAAGTGTTCATGGTTGTTAAATGAACAAAGAAAATGCTATTATGAAAAATGCAACTTCTTGAAAAATCTCCATACAAATCGACAATTTCATAGGTAAAGACCTATTATCTTTCTGTAGACACGTATACAACGTTATTTTTTGTATATGTTACGGCTAATACCCGAAGTTCGGCTAAACCTAGTTTTAGCCGGCTAAAACTAGGTGTAACCGATAGCTGTTGGCTAAAACTAGGTGTAGCCGATTTGCTCGCTGCTAATACTAGGTGTAGCTCGCTAAAACTAGGTGTAGCATGGGTATTAAAAAAGTTATTTCTGTTGTCTGTTAAAAAAAATAACCTCGAAATTTAAGGCTCACGCTATAATTTCTAACCTATATACGGGAGCTACAGGGGTAAAACAGATCGGTTCACCTAGTTTTAGCCAATAGCTATCGGCTACGCCTAGTTTTAGCCGGCTAAAACTAGATTTAGCCGCACTTCGGGTATTAGCCGTAACATATAACGAAAGCCGAAACACGGGTCACATATTTTAATTTTCAGAAACAGTATAAAGGTGTGCGTTAATTATGGTTTTGTAAATATTATTTAGTCAAAATATAACATGATATTAAAAATATTGCAATGGATTCTATTACTGATTCTGAACAAACAGTTTTCAGGTTTCGTATATATACACTAAAAATAACCTAGTTTCTTGAGAACCAGAAACACGATTCAGTGATTATGGCTCGATACATTTTAATTTCGAAAATATCTCTTAAAAATTCTTAATTCTGAAATTATTTACAAACAAGGTTTTCAAGTCGAAATTGCTTTAAATAATTTGTATCATCAATATTCAGAATCGTGTATAAGCATTTCTCTTTAATCTCTATAGTTATTTACTACGAATTGATTTAGTGATTTTTGCGTCAAATCTGCCGAATTTGTCTCGTTCCCGCGCACGTCATTTTCTCATTGCTATCTCCCTTTACACTTTATTTTTGACATAGCCCTTTAATAAAATGATCAAGTTTAAATCAAAAGATATCTATATTTTTAATAATCTTACTTTTAATAGTTGGTGTGTCTGTTGCTTTTCACGCCTAAATCAGTGAACTGATTTTGATGAAAGGAGATGTCCCAGCGTTGCCCCAGTTTCATTTTGTTTAATTACTTTTATAATTAAAAAATGCTAGTTACATTTTATTTAGGTATAGTATCAGTCAAGAATTGTTTTATATTTCGAAAAACAATTACAAAAACATTAAGTTGTTTCCTGAAGTATTTTGTGAAAAAAATGTAAGTAAAAAGTACTATCATGATAAAAAATTGTGATTTAAAAGCGTTTTAACTTAAAAATCCCACTTTTTAATGCAGAAAATAATTATTAATCTGATTCTAGAGTAAAATTCCTACTCTGACATACTACTTTGATTAAGACGCGATAGACTTTCATTTTTTGAGAATGGTGAGGCAAATGACATAGGCGCGATGGGACATGTCCTTTAGGATAGAGTATTGTAAAGCTGAACTTTCCCAGGGTTAGCATTTGGCGCTCCATCCGTCAATCAATTGTATTTGGCCAATGACGAAGGAATAAGATGGACCTGTCATACCTATAAAAAAAGCCTGCATACCTACTTCATTGTTCTCCATTCAAATGCAAATAAACATGGCGGCTTAGCGTAGTGTACATACACCTTATGTAAACAGCATAGAGTCGAAATTAACACGTAATCGCAACACAATATGGCGGACACGGCACGCGCCTGACGTCACGAATGTTTTGTTATTGCAGTTTATGCCACTTTTCAAAGTATTTGGTACATACTACAAACATATTGCATTTAATGAGATAATTTTGATTGGGTTAAATAGTTCATGGTGAAGTTTTGGTGTTTGTCGGACACTCTAAAATATTGTGTAAAAGCTAAAATCCTGGGAAAACACGCTGTGATAAAATCAGCGCCATCTATTTGGCCTATAGTTCTGAGTCCATTGGTGATGTTTTTTTAAGGCTGTATATCGGCATTTAAAATAAAATTGCGTTTTTCCAATGAAGTTATCTAAAGAATGAAAGCATTACTATTGATGTAAACTTTAGTTTTAGGCAGCAAAATTCTTAAATTAGTGCCGTATGGAGAGAAAAACATAAAATAATATCAGGTATTTTAAAACGAAGACAATCTGTTCAAGTGGAATTTCAAATTTGCTTGTCAGAGGTATTTTTCACAAACGTTTCAGCTGCAACAAATTAGAATACGACTCATATTTATTTTTTCACTTATTGTTTGTATTGTCAAGAAGTTCCCTATAGAGAGAAAATTTAAAAAAATGATTTTAATCACAGAGAAATAAAATATTAAAAAATGCTTAAATCGGTACATGTTTTTTACTGGTATTTACAGAATCTAAAGTAATTTTTTATTTTTCTTAGGAATCATGAGGTATTTGTCTAATGTATTGCGTGTTTTGTATATACTTAATACTTATATCTATTTAATAATTTAATAGCAATTTTCAAAGTTCGCCCTCATTACGGCTCGCGCAGAGTTGTTTTGATCATTTGTATTGAAAATTTAAAACCGGCCAAGTGCGTGTCGGGCCACGCGCCATAGGGTTCCGTAGTTACCTTATACCATATCATATTTAATACCACCTATCATTTTTCGTATGCAAAAATAACTTTGTTTTTCACAGTGTTGGTATGAATGACAAAGTTATATTTGCGGTTTTGGAAAATGTACTATATCTCAAAAACTAATTACTATATCTCGTTCAAACCAATTTTGGTTGAAAGTGTTTATTAAGATCTACAGCATATATTTTTTTTAGATTTTTTACTCTCTTATTTCAAAAGTTAAAGGGGGGGGACACACATTTTACCACTTTGGCGGTGTATATCTTTCAAACGGTTGACTTTGAGAAAAAGTTGTCTTAGAAACCTCAATATCATTTTTAATGGCCTATCTATAGACATCCAACACGTGTTGGTTTGAAGAAAACATTTTTTTTCAGTTTCAGTTCCATGTATGGGGAGCCCCCCCTTAATCTTTTATATTTTTTATTTTTGTATTAAATTCGGTAAGCGGTTAACAGAATACATCTACCTACCAAGTTTCAACTGTGCAGTCTTAATACTTTCGGAATAAAGTGGCTGTGACATACGGACAGACAGACAGACAGACAGACAGACATGACGAATCTATAAGGGTTCCGTTTTTTGCCATTTAGGCTACGGAACCCTAAAATGGAACGTGATGCGCGTCTACAGCCTTAACCATGAAAATGGATCGGGATTTTATAATTACAGAAACAATGTGTAGGAACAAGTTGTGGTGTGGTGCTATTTGGACATTTTTACAAAGCTTTCAAAATTAATTGCAGTCTTAATATGTACCTACTAACTTTATTCAATCTACTATTTAATTTAAATCTAATTAATATTAACACAACGTAATTTATTTGTAAATAAACATTACCAGCATAGTCTATCGAATGTTTCGACTTACAAACATTTAAATTTTAAATCGTTCATTTTAAATATTTATTCCCTGTCAAAATATTTTAAACAAAATTATATGAATATAAGATTCTTGAAAATTACCAAAAGTAAGAAATTGCATTGTTGAAATGTCATTGTTAACAATAGGAAATGTCATGACTTCTGTCATGGTAGCATAAATTAGTGTTCAATGTCAATATTTCTTTCGTAAAGTACTTAGTCATAAGTTATTTTTAATTGGGTAGTATTTTATCGGGTGACAATAAATTCCCATTTTGGGTTTCAAAAATACTGAAAATAGCGTACTGAAATACTAAGTGGGCGACGGACCGAGGGCGACTACAGATATTGAAAATTGCTGACTTTAAAATACAAATTGAGTAACTAGTTATTCAGAACGGGCGACCAAATTACTATTTGGGCGACAACTTTAGGGCACACATTTGAAATTTGGCATATATTTTATTTAAAAAAGGTGACTATTATCCTAAGCGAAATGACAAAAACAAACAAACGAGAAAGCAACCTAAAAAAAAGGTGTTAAAAATACCATGCTGGGCAGTTTAAATCAGTTATATAGTAACCTACTTGGTATAATAGTTGCTCACTAAGTATTCTTGTCACCCATTTAGATTTTTTACTGCCAACTTAAATTATTTATCACCCAAAAGTAGTCGCCCGTTTTAAGTATTTTTGTAATCTACTGTTTGTCACCCGTTTAGTTATTTTGTCGCCCAAAAAATAAACTGCTGCCCGGTTTAGTATTTAAGTATTCCATTAACAGTCGCCTTTAATTATTTCCAGTCGCCCAATTAATTAATTCCCTTTTTAATTTAGTTAAAGGAAGTTCTATAACATTATTTGGTAATTTATTGTAAACTAGCAACCGCTCGCGATTTCGTCTACATGGTCAGTTATGTCTCTATCCCTCGGGAACAGTGATTTTTTTCTGGAAGAAAGCTACCCTTTGTCCTTTTTTGTACCCCTGATAATGTGTATGCAAAATTTCATGATGATCGGTTGAGTAGTTATGACGTGAAATTTTATATGAAACATATTACCAATTGCCATACAAAATGAGTTTTTTGAATGTATTGTTTTGTCAACCAAAAACTTTTTTGAATGTCTTTTTTTGCAACTAAAAAGTCTAGAATTTTTTAAGTTAATTCGAGTAAAGATTATCAAGGCTTACTTTAATATACACTTTTAAACTTTCGGGTTGCATTTTATTTAATTAAGGACACAGATATTAAAGCGTTTAAACTAAACCTAGGTGTTTAAACATCAACCTTTTCCTGACGTTTCGACCGAATTGCATCGGTCGTGGTCATGGGCCGACTCGATCGGTCGAAACTTCGGGAAAAGGTTTGTTTAGTTTAAACGCGTTTAATTGTGTTCTTAATCTAATAAAATGCTTACCTCAAAAATTTTTAAATAGTTTTACCAAAATATTCGAATGATTTTTCTGTAATTTAAAAGACCGCGAAGTATTTTCACTGATTAAGTATAAGTACATAAGCTTTGTATCATAAAATCTTATAAGTAAATAATAAACAGTCTGTAAGCTTTGTACAGTTATAAAATACTAGGTACTGGATGGTCCAATCTATCTATAATATATAAATTTCATCGAAATTGGTTCACTGTTTTTAGGCGTGAGAAGACAGATACACAGACAGTGTTGCAAATGCCGAACACAAAACATCCATAATTACACTTAAAAACAATGATTAAGGATAAGATTACAAAAGGTAATTGTTTGCCCAAAAAATATGTGTTATTAGGGTTCCGTACCCAAAGGGTAAAAACGGGACCCTATTACTAAGACTCCGCTGTCCGTCTGTCTGTCTGTCTGTCTGTCTGTCTGTCACCAGGCTGTATCTCATGAACCGTGATAGCTAGAAAGTTGAAATTTTCACAGATTATGTATTTCTGTTGCCGCTATAACAACAAATACTAAAAATAAAATAAAATAAATATTTGAGGGGGGCTCCCATACAACAAACGCATTTTTTTTGCCATTTTTTGCTCGATATTAATAACAACAACAGGTAGACAGTTGAAATTTTCACAGATGATGTATTTTTGCTACCGCTATAGCATCAAATACTAAAATTAGAATAAAATTAATTTTTAAGGGGGGCTCCCATACAACAAACGTATTTTTTTTTTTTGCTGTTTTTTGGTACGGAATCCTTCGTGCGCGAGTCCGACTCGCACTTGGCCGGTTTTTTTTATTTTATACTTTTTGTAACATTTTCCCATTTCGGCCATTCTACGAAGTGGCCAAAATCCTGTTCGCTTTATATATCTCCTTTTTAAATGAAGCTACATTTTAATAATTGTGTGTATTTTGTTAATTTAAATGTTTCTTATCGTCACATATTTCAATTTATACACAATCTCTTTAATTTATTAAGATTTTGCACGTTTCCTGTAGACCAAATCACGTTCTGTAGACTGTTCGCGGCATAGGTTGCCGGATCCAGAGATCTTTTAAAAAGACTTCCACATATTTGAAGTTATTTATGTGAACCTATCATATTGCAAATATAATTAAGTAAATTTTCACATTATTTAAAAAAAAATACGATGTTAACTTATAAAGTTACAAAAGATTCTACAGTGTTCGCAAAAAACTAATCAATTCTGTAGACAAACATGAAAAACCTTATATTTTTTAAAATATTTTGTATGACAACACTATTTAGTTTTGCTAGCAACACTGAAATATGTAGTTGTCATCGTCTGACTGTTTTTGCTGGAAATGAGAAGTAATTTCCCCCGTACATATTTTTTTGTTTGCCCCAAAAAAATATGTGTTTCCTTATGGTGTTATTATACTTTATACTTTTTGTAACATTTTCCCATTTATGATAATAATAAATTAGTGAGTGGCATACATATACAACGTGTTATAAAATAACCCCTAATGCCGAATATGGTAGATAGGGACTATCAAACTGAACAACTTTTACTATGGGACCAACTCTGATATCGCGAAAATAAAAATCAGCTTCCATTCCATACAAAAATTAATGACGAAAATACGTATGACGTCAGGTACTTTTTGTTTGTAAGTAAAAACATAAACACAAATGTTAAGGCCACTCTTTGAGATGTAGTACTTAATATTTTTTTTTGCAATTACTTGGGTTTTTTCTTTCATTAAAAAATTTCCTCAAAATATTTTATGTTAGTCCGTGATACTATTTTATTCCAATTAAGAGATGAGGAAGTTTAATATATTACTAGATTACTATTTTAAACTTCATACATCGTCAAAAATAAATAATTTTAATATTTGTAAGAAAAGCCTAAAACACATTATTCCGTCATTTGCTTTGTTGCAATCGGAGGTTTCGTACACAAAAAAAAACGCACGTGAAAGTACTCGATAGAGTATTTAATTGTCTATAGGAAAGGACATTGGGCATTTTGTTGAAACATTTGACCTACGGCGTACAAAAACTAAATAGGGCTAGGTATGTAGATAAATGTATCTGCTACTCAGTGGTATTGGTCGCATTCTTGCAAGCTATGTTTCATTTTTATCATTACGTCATAGCATTTCAATAATAAATAGAATAAATAATATAAATAAAGACAATACAAACGTTTCTTATGCTTGTACCACACATTTTCACAATGCTGAAGGTATTTACACCTATTTTATTAACAAAAGTTTAATATAACATTAAACAATACTCATACTCATACTCATACTGTTAAATAACTTTTTTTTGTCGGTCGGTACATAAAAAAGTGATACATATTTTGAAAAGTGGGATTGAGTTCTTCAATTTAAAACTGGTTTGGTTTCTGTACGCGAACTTTCATCAAGCAGGTCAAATATGCCCAATGACCTTTCATTCTGCTTTTCGGCGGAAATGGCTGTACAAGTTTCCCATACAAAATTAATCTTTCGAGGAGGTACTTTTACGCGCGTTTTTTTTAAATATGTTTGTGCTACGGGTACTGAATATACATCGTGAAATTTTAATCATTTGGTTCCCGCAGTGGGGTGGTTCCACACATGATTAGAAGCAACTTTTACTATGAAACCAACTCTGATATCGTGAAAAAAAATCAGCTGTTCCATACAAAAGCGCAATACCTACTCGACCTTAATGTATGGAACAGTTGATTTTCAGCGTGTATTTCATCTGAGTGAGGTTGGCTGACCGCTTTTTTTGACCGCTTCGGGTCAGAGCTTGGCCTTCGCCTCACCTGATGTTAAGTGACGAAGGAGGAAGCGCATTACACCCGGAATCCTCATCACTTAGGCTGCGTCCAAATGATAACGCACGACTCGCCCTCAACCCGAACTCAACTCAAACTCAACTCGAACTCAACTCAACCGGAGCCCACTCCTTGAAATCGCTTACAATTTTGAGATTTATAACACATTAATAAGCTCCGACTTATTAAAAAAAATATTTTGTCGATGCAACTGCACACGCCTCGCCCTCAACCCGAACTCAACTCAAACTCAACCCGAACACAACCCGAACTCAACTCAAACTCAACTCAAACCCAACCCGAACTAACCTCAAACTCACCTGAACATTACACAAGAGCTTATTAATGTGTCATAAGACTCAGAATTGTAAGCGATGTATTTCAAGGTGGGCTGCGATTGAGGTGAGTTTGAGTTGAGTTCGGGTTGAGGTCGGGTCGTGCGTTATCGTTTGAACGCAGCCTTAGGAATTGGCTATCTTACTTCTAACTGCCGGAACACAACAATTAAAAATTATTCTTATGGCGTCAAATTTAGGTAAGATGGTGGTAGCCAACCAGGCGAGCTTGAAATAAGCCCTCATCATATCAGCCGCACGACATCCACTGCTGGGTATAGGCCTCCCCTAAGGATCTCCACGACGATCGATCCTGCGCTGTCCGCATCCAGTGGCTTCCCGCGACCTTCACCAGATCATCGGTCCACCTTGTCGGGGGCCTACCCACGGAGCGTCGTCCGGTGCGCGGTCGCCATTCCAGAACCTTTCTGCCCCAACGGCCATCAGTTCTTCTCGCTATGTGTCCTGCCCATTGCCACTTCAGCTGAGCAATCCTTCGAGCGATATCGGTTACTTTAGTAGTTTTTTAACGAGGAGATCCGCAGGATCGGATCTGCTCGTTTCTGATTCGATCACGCAGGGAAACGCCGAGCATGGCTCTCTCCATTGCACGCTGGCTGACCTTGAGCCTCCTTATGAGACCCATAGTTAGCGACCACGTTTCACTGCCATAAGTCATCACTGGCAACACACACTGTTCATAGACTTTCGTCTTGAGACACTGAGGTAAGTCGGACGCGAAGATTTTTCGAAGCTTCCCGAATGCTGCCCACCCGAGTTGGATTCGACGAGAGATCTCTTTCTCAAAGTTGGACTTACCTAACTGGACTGCCTGTCCTAGGTATATGTAGTGGTCGACAACTTCAAGTGTAGTGTTCCCAACATGAACTGGAGAGGGTACAACATGGCCATTTGACATAATTTTCGTCTTATCCATGTTCATCTTGAGACCCACTCTTTTGGAAGCACTACGGAGCTCTTCGAGCATTGTGTTCAGGTCTTCCATGGTCTCAGCCATAAGGACTATATCGTCGGCAAAACGAAGGTGTGTTAGGTACTGGCCATTAATGTTGATGCCGAGCCCTTTCCAGTCTAAGAGTTTAAAGATATCCTCCAACGCAGCTGTGAACAGTTTCGGAGAAATAACATCTCCCTGTCTCACACCTCGCTGCAGTTGGATAGGATTTGTTCTCTGGTTCTGTACTCGGACCGACATGGTGGCATTTTTGTATAAATACCTCAACACCTCGATATACCTGTAGTCCACTTGGCACCTTTGGAGAGACTGCGGCAAATAAGCCCTATCACCAACCAAAACGAGTACAAATTGTACCCCCCTGGCAATCGAACTCGAGACCCCTGCGTCTTTCACGGGTGTGCGAACCACTAGACCACAGACGGATGCGGTTAGAATGTGTGGTAAATCTCTCAAAAACATATTTTCTTATGACTAATTTATTAAGTGATTTTACGCATGTCTTACAAGACAATATGACAATCATATTCATTTTATGTACTTAGTCATGGTAAGTTAAGAAAATAATTTTATGTTAATTTATGAAAAAAATTGAGTTTGCTTTACCTACGTTGTGAAAAGTTAACGTATTGCTTAGGTACTCAATAAAAATTAAATTGTTTAAAGATTTTTAACGACACAGTCATGTTTCTCGTGGTTAAGACTGTGAACATTTTATTGTGAACCTTGTTACTGTGACTATTGGTTGGTGGTTGGGCTTATTTCAAGTCCGCCTGGCTAGCTACCACCTTCTTCTTCTTCTTCTTCTTCAGCGCATATCCGCCCACCGTTGAGCACGAGCCTCTTCAATTGTCCTCTAAGCAGCCCTGTTTTCTGTCTGTCTAAGCCAGAGTGGTCCTGCGACTGTTGATATTTATTTTTTATTTTATTTTATTTATTTAAAGGCACAACTACAGAATACAATTTCACACATTTTTAAAGAGCTAAGATTAGGTTTCACATTTAAATTGAATTCCAATAAATGTTGTACACAACGTTTACATAAAACAGTAATTCTTAAAAGTGACAAGTGTTATAATCTAAAAAAATTAAATAAAGAAAGAGATACAATTGAGACAAAAATATTTCATGCATGACAATAACAATACAGAATATCATAATAATCAATAGTCACAGTTATATCACAGAATAGATAATAGTGGTTACACACCCATTACGTATGAAATAGCTGTTTTACAGTTGTGTTAAAAGAATAAAAGCCTTGCGAGAATATATCCAAATTGTTAACATTTTCGTTATAAGTTCTGCCGTCAGACCATCTGGCTGGTGGTCTGCCTACGTTTCTTCTAGTACGAGGTATCCAGATGAAAACGCACTTGCTCCACCTGTCACGCTTCGGAGCCACATATGGCCAGCCCAAGCCCATTTCAACTTAGCTACCACCATCTTACCTAAATCTACCACCTAAGTCTGACGCCATAACAACAATTTAAAGATTGTTGTGTTCCGGCAGTTAGAGGTAAGATAGCCAGTTCCCCAGCGATGAGGATTCCGGGTGTAGTGCGTGGAAGCACCTTCCTTCAGCCTTCGGCCTTATCGTCACTTGACATCAGGTGAGGTGAAGGCCATTTTTGGTCACCCATCCCATGACCGAGCCTTGTGAAAGTTGCTTAACCTCCGCAATCGCTGGTTCAGGCGTTAAACCACTGAGTTATCGAGCCCCTCAGTAAGTAGGTAACCTACTTTTGCTACTGAAAAGTAACATTTCATCTTTGCCGTCTCATTGCTAAATAAATAACAAACACTAATTATAAAAAAATGTGTTGTCATGGCAACCGCAATTAAATAACTGAAAGTTTCACGAAACGGTTACGTTAAAATATTACAGTAAGACATTTCGTAATGCTTGTCGCATTACAAATTCCGATTTAGGATGCTCGAATAAATTTTTCAGACGAACTGCAGTATTCTTTAGCCATTTTTAATGACCCCACTGCTGAGGCACAGATTTTTTTATGCACGACGTCTTTGGCCTTTACTTACCTCACCTGATGTTAAGTGACGATAAGGCTGAAAGTGGAAGCGCACTACACCCGGAATCCTCAACACTGAGGAATTGGCTATCTTACCTCTAACTGTCGGAACACAACAATTTTTAAATTGTTGTTATAGCGTCAGACTGAGGTAAGATGGTGGTAGCTGGCAAGCGACTTGAAATAAGCCCTACTCTACTACCAACTAAACCGAGTATAAATTACGGGGGACGACCCCCCCCCCGTTATTGAACCCAGGACCTCTGCGTCTTACACGGGTGGGCGAATCACTAGACCATAGATGCGGTTACGGCGGATGAGGAGGATGGGTTTTTAGGGTTCCGTACCCAAAGGGTAGAAAAGGGACCCTATTACTTAGACTCCGCTGTTCGTCTGTCTGTCTGTCTGTCTGTCACCAGGCTGTATCTCATAAACCGTGATAGCTAGACAGTTAAAATTTTCACAGATGATGTATTTCTGTTGCTGCTATAACAACAAATACCAAAAACATAATAAAATAGATATTTAAGGGGGGATCCCATACAACAAACGTGTTTTTTGCCGTTTTTTGGTACGGAACCCTTCGTGCGCGAGTCCGACTCGCACTTGGCCGGTTTTTTTCTTTCTATTCTAACTGACACTTAGCGAATAGGAGAAAAAAATAACAGTAAAAATTCGACAGTAAATTCCGCAAGTTGACTTAGCTTTCATACAATATCAAATTCAAATAAAATCAGATGGAATTTATAATATAAAAACCAATTAAGAAATTAGCTCGTCTATATGGAAAATATTGGGTGACTTCTATTTTCTTTTGAGTACCTAGTAAACACGCTGAAAATTTAATCATTTAGATCCCGAAGTGGGGTGGTTCCACTCATTATTACAAGCAACTTTTACAGCAGATCAGCAAGCAGCAGATTTTTTCGTGATATCAGAGTTGGTTCTATGGAACCAACTCTGATATCACGAAAAAATCTGCTGTTCCATATATTAAGGACGAGTAGGTATTGCACTTTTGTATGGAACAGCTGAATTTTTGCCACTGCCCCCCCCTAAAGTTAAAAAAGGTAGCCAACTGCAAATAACCAAAGTCCAAAGGCCATGCAATTGACTTGCTTTTCCGATAAATCCTGCCCCATCTCAAAACTAGAATAAACTCACTAGGTGCTCTTGACTGTACCTACAATTAATATTTTTCTCATCCTCTTTAATATTAACTTGCCCCCTGGGCCATGGGCTGGCGACGCCCTTGCCTTTATGGACGTATGTCGTAAGTCATTAAAATTACTAGAATCATTGGACGCACAATAAATTTTACGACAATCCAGCTCACAGTTTATTAAAGACATAAAATCAAAGAATTTAAAATTACTTTCGCAATTTTTGCAATTCGCAATCAACGCGTCGGTTAATTTTCATTTACTGAACAATAGACGGCAATAAATTTTAGTATTTATTCATGTGCCTAAAATGTCAACAGTCACAAATAAAAATCACCAAATGTCTTGTACGATTCTTAAACCTATAGGTTGGTCGAATAAAAGTACTAGCGCGGTTTTATTGAAAGTAGGTACTTTGGTGATTAATTGGTATTTGGTTTGATTTTTTTATTTTCCTGACTTTCCGGCCCCTTTGCAGCTGCCGTGGTCAAAAAATCAAAATTAAAACCAAATACCAACTAATTACCAAAGTACTTAGTATCTTAACTTTTTTAGATTTTTTTAAGGGTGCGGGTTCGAGTCCCGTCTGAGTTGCTACGGGTGAGCCGATTTTTTCTAATATTTTCATTATTAGTATCTTCTTTAGTATCACTCGTGTTTTCTCTAAATACTGTAAATAAATAAATAGTTACACTTAACCTCTATTTTGTTGACTAAAATCTTGTAATCACAGGTTACATAACAGATAAAAAACTGTGTCAAAGTCGTTTTTCGCCGGGCAGTGGTCTTGAAATTGTGTTGGGTAAACAATTCTTATACATCGGTATGCCATACAATAAAGGACCAACTAAATAGGTACCTTAAACATTTTTACCATTGAAAATGGTTAGAGATGTAATTCGCCTGAGACGTATTTTTGGCCATATCTCCGAGGATTTTGGGAGGATCGAGGTGGAAATAGTATGTACCAAGAGTTGAGTTGAGTGTGAACGTATGAATTTTGAAAATCTGCTTGTAAATTTAATAGAATTTTGCAAAATTCGGTTTTTTTGGGGGGTGTTTGTTTACTAAATTGTAAATATTACGAAAAAAACCGACTTAAGAAAATTTTTGTATTCGTTTTCAATGCTTCGATTCTTGCGGGGACTGCAAATTTTCATTGATGATTTTGGAATGCGATTACACAAAAGTTAGGCAACTTTCGAACAAGCCATTTCTCAGACTGATCGAATCCAATCTTTTGGAAACAGTCAGCTTTTTTGTAACCTTTTTTTTGGATATAACAGAAGGTACAGTTCTATTACCTATATTACCAAGTAAAAATACATTTTATTTCAAATGTTCCGATTTCGAGAAAGACTTTCTTCGAATAATACTCGAATGCATTCGGGAAGCTTCGGAAAATTATAGCATTCAACTGCAACTAACACTAGTGCCAGCCACCTAACATCAGTTGCCAGTGATGACATACGGCAGTGAAACGTAGTCGCTCTACCTATGGGTCTAATAAGAAGGCTCAAGGTCACCCAGCGTGCAATGGAGAGAGCCATGCTCGGCGTTTCCCTGCGTGATCGAATCAGAAATGAGGAGATCCGCAGGAGAACTAAAGTAACCAACATCGCTCGAAGGATTGCTCAGCTGAAGTGGCAGTGAGCGGGACACAAAGCGAGAAGAACCGATGGCCGTTGCAGCGGTAAGGTTCTGAAATGACCCCTGACAAGGTGCATCGACGATCTGGTAAAGGTGGAAGGAAGCCGCTGCATGTGGGCAGGACCAATCATTGTGGAAATCCTTGGAGAGTTACCCAGCAGTTGATATCGTGCGGCTGATATGATGAAAATGATCTACAGCCACAAAATATTTAGAATTAAACGTACAGAAGTCCATCTGCGCGAGGATAATCAAATAATAATTACTCTCACTGCACGGTAATAAACTACAATTTCAAATTAAACAGCGCTGAAGTTAATATACCTGACGGAATAGAGGCACAAACATGAGCTGTCAAACGAATCCGAAATTCTCAGCATGCAGATAAGTCTCAGAAAAAGGAAACTTATGGAAGTATCACAAACTGCAAAAACAAAGAATTCGTGACGTCAGGCGCCTGTCGTGTCCGCTATATTGTATGTCAGGTCCATATTATTCCTTCGTCATTGAGATAAGTGCAGACGAATTATTGTCAAACAGTTTCGAAAAAGAGTTCTGTTACGTCATATCACGCATCTCTTTTTATCACACATTGTTGCTGATTGGTGACATCTCGCTTACTCAGCCCTTTGTTCCTCTATTCCGTAGGTATATTAACTTTATGGTGCCTATAGTATGCATCTTCTTTTTCTGTCACTTTAGTCGCGTAGCTCTGTCTCAACCGACACACAACATCAGCGAACTAAAATCTATGGAATAAGCATTCTGCTCAATAAATGGCACCACACGAAAAGTACAACTAAGCGTATAGAGCTAAAAATGCTGGTATTTCATTATGCAGCACAAAGCGTCTGAACACTGGTTGCTTATTAGCGACCATCATTTACAAATGATAGTAGTAGTATACATACTCATAGATATTTTCTATATTTAAACGAAAAAATAAGATACGTTTTTTCTACATCTTTTTTCTGCCTTCTTTGCATCTTTTACACCATTTGACTATAAAGGACGTCATTTCTAATATACTCTCCCTTTCTATATTTTCTCTACAATACAAACTGCAATTTATTGAAAAGAACACTAACGTCAGTCACCGGGTGCGTGGCTGGCCCGACTAAAGCTGAGCAGGTTGTACTTTTTCGGCCATGTGGTGCCATTTTTTAAGCAACATTTGTTTGAAATTACACTTCCATAGATTTTAGTTCGCTGCACAACATCCCTTGTGCACTGGCTTGACTGAGTCAGACGTAAAAGTTTAAGCTCGGAGTGAGCCTTTCTACAGCTAAGTATGTCGGTCTAAGACCGTCATACAAAGCTATAACTATGCTAATACTATCTACTTATTCAGAGTACTTAATAAACATCACCCATGTTATATCAAACTTTACTTTACTTACGAAATATCGATTTCGAGTAATGCTAACGTTTGAGAAACGCTGTTTGCTTAGAAAGCTATACACGTAATGTTTGACAAAGATCTTGACTTTCATAGCAAATGATTAACGCAATCTTATTTTTTTGGCAAATAAAGCTTAGAAGTGGATCAAGGATCTATGGCATACTGATTTCCGTCATTTATACTAATATTACGTAAAGTGAAAGAAGTTATATATATTTTGTTTGTTTTCTGCTGTTTTACACCTAAACTGATGAATAATTTTATTTACATTCAACAATACTAGATATATCTCAGATGGGAAACGAACCCATCACCTTTCGCAATACGAGTGAATGCTTAGACCAAGTGCGCTACAGAGGTTTTAGATTAGATAGTAAGCCTATTTTTTGCTGCAAGCCAGCCAACAATATTTCATCAATTTTGATGAATTTTGGTAAAGAGATAATTTAGACCTTAGAGAAGAACATAGGCAAATATGTAACCTACACATAGCAGACTATAAAATGAAGAGGAATCGCTAAAATTGGACAATTAATTGCTCATTCGATTTCTTTTTGAGCTAAAATGATATGAAACATTTCGGAGAGTTCCGATAACTCTCCGGAATGTTTCATGTCACATTTCGGAGAGTTATCGGATACATTTCGGAGAGTGTGCAGCGGAACCGCATTATTGCACAACCTGATTCTGCCATCTCCCTTCTTCCATCGGACAACCAGGTAGGTCGCATCACCGCTTACCACCAGGCGTTTGGCTATTTACACAAAAAAATCCGGTCAAGAGCGAGTCGGACTCGCGCACCGAGGGTTCCGTACCATCATAATTGCACCATTAAACCACACTACAGAGTAGAATAATAAAATTAGTATTGCAGTTTTAGGTCAGCGCCATCTCTTGACCGATAGTGGAACTAATCTTAACTATTTCATAAATTTGATAATTTCTAAGAAAGTGTGCTATATTGAGACATTGTTTTATTTTTCCTGTAATCTTTATATAAACTGCTATCACATAGAATTATTTCAGATTTTTCTCTTTGCAAACTTCGGAGATAAGGGGGGGGAACGGTATTTTTTTTTTTACATTTTTCATTATAAATCAAAAACTATGCGGCCTAAAACAAAAAGAAAAAATGTTTAATAATGTGCAAACGGCGTTCTTTCATATGATACCCCACATGCCCTAGTAGCTCCACTTCAAATTTTTAAGACCCCTTTTCAGTCCCTGTTGTAAAAAAGGTATTTATTTTTTTATTTATTTCTTATTTGCAAAATAGTTGGGCAAATGTCATCTCAAACTATTATAAATTTCAAGTTGATACCATTAGTAGTTCTCGAGATATCCAGCTGTGACAGACAGACAGACTGAGTCACACCATAAGGGTTCCTTTTTTACCATTTTGGTACGGAACCCTAAAAACGGAAATTAAGTTTGTTCTTTAGATTCAGTTTTTGAAACGTCATCATCATCATACCAGCCCATTACAGTCCAGTGCAGGGTAACCCTCTCCCGTGGGCGGATGTTGCCGAAATCTCCCGTTTGGCGGTTGCAGTGTTGGAATGAGCAGACTTATATGCTTTTGTTTCTGAGAGTTACGTTAACTTCTAGTTTTTTTCCTTTTAGATAGTCTGTGTATTAAATGTGTCTAGACTAGAGTTATATAATTTCAGTTTTAGGAATCAATTGACGCGCTGCCTTCATAAATAGCCTTCTGTATCAAAATGACATAACCAGGTAAACTGTTTAAATCAAATTAGTTAATCACTATAATTTGTATAAAACTTCTTGGTTTATGACCCTACAGACACAAAAAATCAAGTAAACAGAAAAAAAAGTTTTCCGTGGACGCACACTTAATAATTACGTATGTACATACTACATTCATACCTACAGGCAATTTCGGACGAAGTTGAGTGGAAGGATGACGTGGAAGTGTTCTTGAATACGGCCAAAAAACTAATTGTTATAACAATTGTCGACATTACAAGTCTAATGACTTTGAAATCTTAATGATTTCTCGACTTTTTCGAGGTATTTCGGATTTCGCACTTTGTCACGAACCCGAGAATCACCTTCCAGGGGCTCTATTAATTTTCAAGACAAAGGATTTTGACAGTTAAGTGTCGATAAAACGCTATATCACGCGATATTATCGTGTTTCGGCATCTGTCGCAGAATTCATATTTCGTGGCACAGATTAAAATAATCTGTGCAATTACGATTTCTGCAACCGTAGTATACCTACTCTAATTATGTGCTTGTTAAGAATATCATATTTTGTAGTTGCTTAATGTACTGAGCTGACATTTAAATTAATATCGCAAAATATTACAACACCGGGCAGTATAAACTTATAATATTAGTGACTCCGTGATCTACAGCTATCGAAAAAAACCAGCCAAGTACGAGTCGGACTCGCGCACGAAGGGTTCCGTACCAAAAAACGGCAAAAAACGTGTTTGTTTTATGGGAGCCCCCCTTAAATATTAATTTTATTCTGTTTTTACTATTTATTGTTATAGCGGCAACAGAAATACATATTCTGTGAAAATTTCAACAGTCTACCTGTTGTCGTTACTAATATCGAGCAAAAAACGGCAAAAAAATCACGTTCGTTGTATGGGAGTCCCCCTTTTATATTTATTTTATTCTGTTTTTAGTATTTGTTGTTATAGCGGCAACAAAAATACATCATCTGTAAAAATTTCAATTGTCTAGCTATCGCGGTTCATGAGATACAGCCTGGTGACAGACAGACAGACAGACGGACAGCGGAGTCTTAGTAATGGGGTCCCGTTTTTACCCTTTGGGTACGGAACCCTAAAAATAACGCTCGTAAAAACATTCTATAGAACAATTTTGTATGGGAAATTTATACAGCGCCATCTACTGCCGAGAAGTGAAATGAAATTTTCCATAGATAATTCCCTATCGAGTACATTTACGCGCGTTTTTTTAATCGATAGATGTTCCTGTTAAGGGTACTGTAGACCTCACGTTAAAAGGTAGCTCAAATTGTTTATTTAAAATTAAATAATATAGCCCGTCCTAGGTTCTGTCACAAGTGTCACAATTTTATTATTTTTTTTCGAATTTTAGCCAGAAAAATTTGAAATTTTGAGTCTTCTTAAATAAAAATCAAAATTTGCTTTGCATCTCTAACAAAAAAAAATCTTACTTTGTTTGGTCATTTTTCGAAACAGCTGGAATAATTATGATTTTTAACATATCTCCGCCATAAAAAAAATCGAAAAACTGGCTCAACTGAAAAATTCTATATTTGTCGAATGGCTCACAAAATTCCAGAGCGATAAGAAATAAAAAACTGAAAAAAGTCATCAATATACTTATCACATGCCTTAAAATTTGTGTTTAATACACTTAGGTATTTATGATTAATAAAAATATTTAAATTAATAAACTCAGCCTGCTTGTTTGTTTTTACGGTTCCACGATACCTCAAAAGGAAAAAACTGAACCCTTTGCTGTCCGTCTGTCCGTCTGTCTGTCTGTTTTAACTTAACCCCTAATAAAACCCTTTAAAAAAAGACGCTACTATCTTTCCAAAACGGGTAAACAAAATTCCGTGGAAGTGAACGTGGACGAATTCTCGGAAAAAAAGTTTGTTACAAAAAATCTTAAGGCTGTATATCCGCATTTCAAAGAAATTTGAGTTTTTACAAAGAAGTTATCTAAAGAATGAAAGTATTACTATTGATGTAAACTTTAGTTTTAGGAAGCAAAACACGAGAGAAAAACATAATAAATTATCAGGTATTTTAAAACGAAGACAATCTGTTCAAGTGGAATTTCAAATTTGCTTGTCAGAGGTATTTTTCACAAAAGTTTTAGCTGTAACAAATAAGAATACGACAGATATTTATTTTTTCACTTATTGTTTGTATTGCCTAGGAGTGCACTATATAGAGAGAAAATAAAAAAAATATTTTAATCACAGAGAAAACAAAATATTAAAAAATGCTCAAATCGGCCCTTTACCGATATCGTACCCTTTGACATGTGTTTTTACTGATATTTAAAGTCAAGTCATTTTTTATTTTTTTAGCAATGATGAGGTATAAATTTATCTAATGTATTGCGTATTTTGTATATAACATATACATATATTTATTTAATAATTTAATAGGAATTTTCAAAGTTAGCCCTCATTACGTCTCGCGCAGAGTTGTTTTGATCATTTGGATTGAAAATTTAAATCAAATCAAATCAAATCACAGTTTTATTTGCAAGAACATAAGTTTATACATAAACAGGTGGTATGTTATTATTGAATTGAGTAAAAATGTTCGCCTCACAAAAAGCAGCATGCAAAAATATCGAGCAAAAAACGGCAAAAAAAAAACAGGTTTATTGTATGGGAGCCCCCCTTAAATATTAATTTTATTCTGTTTTTAGTATTTGTTGTTATAGCAGCAACAGAAATACGTCATCTGTGAAAATTTCAACTTTTTAACTATCATGGTTCATGAGATACAGCCTGGTGACAGACAGACAGACAGACGGACAGTGGAGGCTTAGTAATAGGGTCTCGTTTTTACCCTTTGGGTGCGGAACCCTAAAAAGGGAACGTGATCCGAATATACAGTGTAGTATATACAGTTTAGCGTGGCTAAAACCTTTAACTTATGATGAGACTGAAAAACTCCTGCAAATCGACACCTAATACCTATACTCTCAAACACACACACACACACACACACACACACACACACACACACACATTTATAAGTAATTTGTAAGTTATATTTTATTATTAATTTTCTTGTGTTTTAGTTGGCACAATCATTAATAGCATTAGCACTTAAGTACATTGTACCATTATTAATATTAGTTGCTTCTTATGGAAGAGCGACTTCATCTGGCACAGGTGCACTATGCACTTAAAAGAGGGAGTCAATCACCATGTTGTTAAAGTTTATTGGTTCTGAAATAAATAATTTTTCATTTTCATTTTCATTTTCACAGTCTTAAGAACAAACTACGCGTCTTTTCCATTTATTTAGCAGCTGTGTTTAACGCGCAAGAGAGGTTCAACGAACTGCCCTTGAGCCACTAACCTCATACTTACTTTTACTATTACGAAAGAGCAGTGTAGGCGCAGACTATATCTCATCTTGTAAACTACTGAACTGTGTAGAAAAAAAGGTTTAAAGACTCATTTTATTTTTAACCGACTTCAACAAAAGGAGGAGGTTCGCAATTCGATTGTATGTTTTTTTTTTTTATCGTTGTTCGCGCGTATCTTCGACATTTATGGACCGATTTTGATGATTCTTTTTTTATTCGATTGAGTTTGCTTGCGAGATGGTCCCATTTAATTTTTTTTCAAATCGGTCGAGTGGTTTTCAAGTAATCCTGAAAATACTATGATTTTGCATCAACTACCTTGACGACTTTGTTATTTATGAACCGAATTAGATGAAGTTTTTTGTGTTGGAAAGGGGATACCTTTAGTGTAGTCATTTTAACTGACTACAAAAAAAATAAGGTTCTCAGTTTGACCTGTATATACCTATAGTATGTTTCTCCGCGATTAACTCACGTTTGGCTGAGCCGATTTTTCTACCTAAATAATATACTTACCTACACTATCTAATACAGAAACTACTGACACTAAAAATAAACAAATAAAAAATTGTTTAAAAACAAAAAAAAACCGACTTAAAAAAAAAACTGCCTCTAAAAAGCAAGAAATAATATTCAAATCATTAGATACGCATTATAACGTCTATTGAAGTCGGGTGGGGATTTTAGAATAAAAAAAGGAAGTTGTACTTCCCGTACGTTCGTATCCCACCCGACTTCAATAGACGTTATAATGCGTATCTAATGATTTGAATATTATTTCTTGCTTTTTAGAGGCAGGTTTTTTTTGAAGTCGGTTTTTTTTTGTTTTTAAACAATTTTTTTAAGGAACACAAACTGCCTGTATGGTCTAGTGGTTCGCTTACCCATGTCAGACGTGGGGTCCCGGGTTCGATTCCCAGGAGGGGGTACAATTGTACTCGGTTTGGTTGGTGGTAGGGCTTATTTCAAGTCCGCCTGGCTAGCTACCACCATCTTTCACGACTCTGTCTCATTTTGTAAGGAATCATGAATTTATTCTTTTATATATAAATAATTAATCGTTTGTAGTTTTCTATTTCCTGTAGATAATTAATCATTGATTGGTCTAAGATCCAAAGAGCTCATTTACGTAGTATTCGTTGTATGGTCTGTGGCCCATTTTTTAACTCATCAGATTTAATTAAAACTACTAAAATAATTAATCATTATTTGGTCTTAGATCCAAAGAGCTCATTTACGTAGTATTCGTTGTATGGTCTATGGCCCATTTGTTAACTCATTAGATTTAATTAAAACTACTAAAATATATTATTAATTAAATTCAAAAAGTAAAAAAAAATAAAGAGCGTTCAAACACAAGCTTTCACTTTTTCAAACAAATATTTTCTTTCATTATTCATCATGTCTATTATTTTAGGCCAATATCACAATAATATTGTTGTTGATAAACATAAAAAACCGGCTTATATAGTCAAGGTTATGTTGTTATGCAACATGTGAGCAACACTGTCTCCGGCTGACATGAAATATTTGCAGAGTAAAGTCCAGTTTCTACATAGTATATATCTCTTGCTTGCGTGATTCACGTGATATATTTTGTTGTCTTATTTTCGTATTTTTTTGTAAATAATTTATAGTTTTCTGAGTGAGAGTAAGGTGTAATTTTTGTAGTGTAAATATCCTATAAGATTTATAGAATGTGAGAAAAAACTATTCACTAATGGACCCATACCTATACTGAGTTTTACTACAAATTTTTTGGAATGCAAACGTAATGTATTCTTTTTAAGATGAAGATGATTGGAAAAGAGAAACAATATTACTTCTAAACTGATTTTTGCTGTCTCTGTTATTAATTTTGAGGTCTTTACAATTTCTACCCTTAGCACGAACAGCTATCGAAAAAAATAATGCACGTAAAAACATTCGATAGAGTAATTTTTTATGGGAAATTTGTACAGCGCCATCTACCGCTGAAAAGCTAATAAAATTTTTCATAGATAATTACTAATTATCGAGTACTTTTACGTGAGTTTTTCTCGATAGATGTTTGTCCCGGTCCCAAACGAGCCTGCAACATGTATCGTGGTTTCGATTTAGTGTAATAGAAATAGTGCATTTATGTCATATTTATATTTGTGGTTACAGCTTTTCATACTATGAGAAACGTGTTTATCGTAGGTACCGACACTGCAGTTTTAGAATGTTAATTTTAAGAGTGCGGGTGCAGACCCATGCTCAGCAGTGGGATAAAAAATAGCCTTTGTTCTTCCGCAAGGTCCCTCTATCTCCTTACCAAATTTTATTAGAATCGGTTCAGTAGTTTAGGCGTGGAAGCGTAACAGACAGAGTTACTTTCGCATTTATAGTTTTAAGTAGGAATTTTAGCGTACTCTATTACTGTCATAGATTGTAGTACACCTATACGAAATAGAGGACAATACCAACTATATTTTAGAGTAAGGGTGATTACTCTAGCCGTGACCACGGCCAATTTGGCCAAAACGTTGGGAGTTTTAGTTCGTAAGCCTTGTAATTTTAAAGACCTTTTTATTTGAATAAAGTCATGACGTAGCTACGTCACACGCAACAACTTGTGCATCATCATTATCTTTCGTAACTTAATAGCTTCATTTTCGCTCGCCTCAAACTATACTAAATAGACATAAAGCCTTAAGTTAAACATACTTTCTATGTCAAGGTTCCGTAGATGGGACGTATAGTCATCAACGGAGAACGGAATCGAAGTTTTATACAAAGATTTATATTGCAAAAACTGGTCAAGGTCATTGGCGGAATGCGTGTCTTTAATCATGTGTATGACTTACGAAACAGCGTCATAGCGTGATGATAACTGTAGGCTGCAGTGGGGTAACTGAACGTGGTGAGGTGTTGTGTGGGGTAAGGAGGTGCGGGGTAAGGGGGGTGCGGGGTAAAGGGGTGGCCTAGTGGCCTCCCACTGCTACTGCGCAGCCGACAAGTACTATGGGCAACAGCGTCGCTTAACCAGTTTGCAACAAAATTCGTGGGCGCGCGTATCGCCCCTGCACGAACTAAACGTATGTGACAGCGGGCGCGGCGTGCAAGCGATTTTAATCTTAGCAGTGGTTAAGCGACGCTGTTGCCCATGGTACCTACTTAACTTTTCACTACTATACCCGTATCACGAACAGTTATCAAGAAAAAAAAACACGCGTTAAACAAAGTTCGATTGTGTAATTTTGTATGGGAAGTTTGTGCAGCGCCATCTACCGTCAAAAAACGAAATTAAACAATATACTCTATAGAGTACTCTACTTTTTTCTTGAGAGATGTTCATGCTAGGGGTACTGTAACTTTAGCACGAACAGCTATCGAGAAAAAAACAAGCGTAAAAAAGTTCGATAGTGTAAATTTGTATGGAAAGGACATCAGGCAGTGTCCCATAGAAAAAAACCAAAGAATGTACAACGTTTCTGTTTTTTTCAAAATATAGCAATGTAATTAGTAAGTCATAAAAAATCATCAGATTTGTACGAAGATTTATGTTTTAAGAGTTATTTACGTTTGTAAGTTTTTTTTTGGTAACCCCGACACTAAATAGCAACACCAGTTTCACGACAACACGTTTCGTTAGCTGCGTTAGTGATACAGATTAGCACCACAATGTACGAGGTGGAACCAGTAGGCTGATTGTCTAACTTTGTTGCAATCAACTTTGACAGAAATCGCAGTGACATTGCTGCTTTAGTAAGAACCAATGTGACAACTACCTTACTTAAAGCAGCAATGCAACTGCGATTTCAATCGATTTCAATCGAGAATTGTTAGCAACAGCCTTACGTAATTCGAGGTCTGATCAAACGGAAAATCTGTGCATATGTCGCACGTAACAAAACGCTTTTGACAGTTGAGTTGACTGACATCCGGCAGACTTTTTTTTATGCGCAATCACTTGTGCCACAGAACAAATATACTCAGGGGAGACTTGTGAAATCGCTAACAAAGATTGATATGCTTTTGTTTTTTTCAATAATTTATTAAAGCTAAATGAAGGAGTTAAAAAATAATGTTGCTACTGTTTTATGATTCTAGTAACATAAAGTGTATAAAGATAACAGAATTATGTTTATACACTTTTGGGTCTCATGTGCCTGATGTCCTTTGTACACCGCCGAAAAGCGAAATTAAATTTCTCATCACAAACAAATCTATCGAGTACTTTTACGTGCCTTTTTTTCTCGAGATAGATGTACGTGAAAATATGATTTTTAAGGTTTTTATAAGCACTTACTATCTGGAGCAGTCTCGTCGCGCCCCCCTTTGGTTAGCCCTACGCCCCCTTAGGGGGGCGCGCCCCACTGGTGCACCCACCCCACGGAATAGATATAATTACTACCGTACAGAATGGACACTCCGTCCCGTCCCAGAATCAATTACCTGACCCCACCCCGCGAGTTCGTGTGCCTAATCGTATGCTCGTTTAGTCTTGTCAACATCAACTTATTTTAATATTCAAAGCAATGCGTCGTAACTTTATTTACCAAATGTTCGAATTATGAATGGAACGCCGTTCATACAGTACAAACTGCACGGTAACTCTAGACTTACACACACAGTTGCGCGTGTACAAAAATGACATCTGATCTGACGTCATCTTTTTATAATGACGCGGTTGTATGGAGTGTCCGGGACACAGAATAGGTATAAGTACCACCGTACAGAAAGGAAACTCTCCGCCCCGCCCCACAATCAATTACCTCACCCCACCGGCGCCCACCGCGCGAGTTGCGCGTGCCGATCCGTGTGCTCATTCAATAGCTCTAGACTTCACGCACACAGTTGCGCGTGTGCAAAAACGTCACTTGTATAGCGTCTGTGTAATAGGTAGTTGAAACGCGACGCTTGTATGGAGTGCCCGGGGTGTGTCCGGGGTGTGCCTATGCACTATGTATGGTATAGTAAGCCTATCGTTTTAACTAAAGTATTTGTTTCCTCCCCAGCATCAGCCATGTCGTCGGCGACCTTATCGACGGCGGACATCGACAGCATGCCGGACCGGATCGCGGCGACGTTCACCGGACGCCGGCTGCTGGTGTCCGGCGGCACCGGGTTCATGGGGAAGGTGCTTCTTGAGAAACTGTTGAGGTGAGGTTCTTTATAATGAAAGAGGAAAATTCTTACAAGAAACAGAAATTCCTTTGTCTAGGAAGAGTATGTGACTGGGTACCAGACGCTGGTTAGCATATCACCCTTACATTGTAGATACTCGAAGCGTCCGTACCAAGCACTTTGTTAATACATTTCTTATGCGAACTGCTTAAGAATGGAATGCGCTGCCTGCTCATGTGTTCCCCGATAGTTACAACCTTGGTCTCTTCAAGACAAAAGTGAAAAGGCATTTCCTGGGCAAGCATTAGACCACATCCTACGAAATAATCACTGTAAACTTTTTTTTTGTGTTTTTGTTCCCCATTTGGCAAGGCAAAGGCATCGTATTTGTTATGTCGGTTTATTTTTTTTCTCGTGTTAGTTATAAAAGTCTATTTTACTGTAATCATCGCAGCGTCAACAAACCGGTCCCGACGGAAGACCAGCGCTGGTCGCAGACCATGCATTATGCTGAGTCGGGACCGTTTTGGGACAATGTGTGTAAGCCTGTTTTTATTTGTTTTGTGTCTCAAATAAATCTAATTTCTTTCTTCTTCTTTCTTTCTTCTTCTTTCTTTCTTCTTCTTTCATCCTGTTTATGAAGCAAGATGGTGGTCTAATGCCTGCCCAGTCACTGATAAAAAAAAACTTATCCTATAAAGACGTAAAATTGAGGATCTGTTGAGATGAAAATTCTTGACTAAACGAGGAAACTGTTCCTTCCTGAAAGTGGAATATCTTGCTCTCTATATTGTGAGATTGGATTCAAGGGGAAAGTGTTAATTGAGAAGCTACTGAGGTGAGGTTCTTTATAATGAAAGGGGAAAATTTTGACAAGAAAGAGAAAGAAATTCTGTTCAGGAAAAAGATGTGAGTTTTCTTAGAATGATGAAAAATTTAGGATCAGTACCCTTAGCACGAACAGCTATCGAGAAAAAAACGCGCGTAAAATTATTCGATAGTGCAATTTTGAATTGTAAATTTGTACAACGCCATCTACCGCCGAATAGCATAATTAAAATTTCCATAGATAATTCTTTATCGTGTAATTTTACGCGCGTTTTTTTTCTCGATAGTTGTTCGTGCTAAGGGCACAGCTATCGAGAAAAATAACGCGTGTAAAAACATTCCAAATAGATAGAGAGTTCTCTATGGAAAATTTAATTTCGCTTTTCGGCATTAAATGGCGCTGACCAATTTTGTATACAAAATTAATCTATCGAATGTTTTTAAACGCGTTATTTTTTTCGATAGCTTTTCGTGCTAAGGGTACAGCTATCTAGCAAAAACGTGCGTAAAAGTACTCGATAGCGTAATCTATGGAGAATTTCATTCACTTTTCAGCGGTATATTTTGATATTTTCGTTATTAATTTTTGTATGAAACAGCTGATTTTTTTTCGCGATTTCAGAGTTGGTCCCATAGTAAAAGTTGTTCAGTTTGATGGTCCCTATCCACCATATTCGGCTTTATAAGGCTATTACCAAACACCCTGTAGTAGTTTTGTATGGAAAATTTGTATATCGCATGTTATAGTACAATAGCCCGTAGAACATTTAAATTACCAAAAAGGTTACCGTTTGCCGTTGTGATATAATTATTTATTACGATATCATAGATACTTTAACCCAAATTTTATAGATCGCAACCCGCCGTAACCTATATTTGTATATGTCCAAAAATGATATTTTTTTATTTTTCAAGGTTTACTACATGGTTCAGCTATTGTCGTGTTCTATAGCTTTGTTTGATTGCCACTGATAATAGTAAGACTATGGAAAGTGATCATACACAGATTTAAGACCAGATAAAGTCCAACCATTTTTATCAGGTCTTAAATCTGTGTCTTTTTATAGTCTTACTTTTATCTGTGGCAATCAAACTCGGTTTGTCGCGCACCGAGGTGCGCGAGTCCGACTCGCTCTAGACCGGTTTTTATTTTTACAAGGATCTGTTCCTCCCAGCAAGGGTATCTATTTTCTCTAGCTAGAAAAAGGATGTCGCTTTTCGTTGAAAGAGGAAAATATTTAAGGCCCGAGGAAAAAAAGATTTCTCTCCTTAAAAGATTCGGTTATAAGGTTGGAAGAGGAATACTTATAATATGGTCCTCTCATAAGGTTTATTTATACAAAAAGTCCTTCCTCTAATAGGAATAAATTCCAAGGAGGAGGAAAATATTCCTAATTATTTTAGCAAAATAAATAATGTAAAATAAAACTAATTTAATAACTTCATTAGTAACGCGTTGATGTCTTTTGTTAGGAGAAATTTCTTAGTGCACTTTTCAACTAAAAAAAAATATAGTAAAAACAACTAAAAAACACGCTTTTAATACGCACTAATAATAAAAAATAATATAAAAAACATTATACTTATCAAATGGCAAATTAAAATATTGCAGTATTCTAAATTTATTTTTATTATCACTTGAAATAATAGCAGCTCACAGCCGCTATATTGTTTCTTTTAACCACACTCACCTTAGAACACATGGGCTGTCAAGACAGCTGTTTGAAAGATATTATGAGGTCATAATAGTTATTTATGCAACTGTACTGTACCTAATTATGTACAGTTGCATACAAGACTTTATCTACACTCATTTTTTTATTTTTTCTTATTTTTATTAGGGATACAAACAATATTTTAATACATATGGATTAAAAACACCCATGATATGTATCCTCTATAAAGGTCTTGACTTTGACTTTGTCTTTGACTTTCCTCTCCCTCCTCGTCATTATGTCTTCCGCAAGAGTGTTATAATGTTGTACTGAAATTCATAATGCGTTGCTCGCGCGTGGGCGCGCGGCGCTGCAGGCCCACTCTCGCTCGGGATATTGTAATGATGGCAGTAAGCGAACTGTTTCAGAACCCCTTACAGAGGATTTAAAGCATGGGTGTAGATAAAGAATATTACATACATACAAACATACATACATACATAAATACAAGATACGCGCGAAAAACATAACCTTGCAGTCGGGTAAAAAGCAAAAACGGTTTTTTTATGCGTATATTTTAGACTTGTCGTTTGATCTTTATTTGCCCTATTTTAGTAAACAGTTTTTGAAAGTTATTTAAAAATACATTGTTTTATTAGATCAAATATGTAATCAAATTGTCATTTTTTAATGTAAACGCTTGCGTAAGAAGGAATAAAAATTGTTACTTTTATACCTTCTTACGAAAGCAAATGCGTGGAAAACCATTTTTGTCGTATTTATTCTCACAATCATTGTTTAAAAATATTATGTTGTCTTATTTAAAAAAAATACAATTTCTAACATAATCTTTGTGTGGAAAATCATTTTGTCGTATTTCATAAAATGATTTTAATTGGGTGAAGATTGTTTACCAAAACTAGGACAACTAAGGATAACCGGAAAATACCCGTTTGTACTAGAAATCGCTCTAACTTTACGTTATTTCTTATTACGCCATTAACTTAACCAGTTTTATTGCTCCCTTATTCAGAAATTAAGTCAACTTTCACTTTATTCTGTTTAGCAACAATAATGTCCACAATATAGGATAAAAACGAGGTTTACAAGGTAATCCATACTATAAGTAAAGTATTCGTTTTAACGACAGAAAATTTCAAAGTGTTACAATTATCTTTTGAAACAAAACATGAACTTAAAAATGTGAAATATTATTTTATTGTCAATAAACGTTAAAACTGTTTAAAATGATTTGAAATTATTTGACCATCAGCTATTTTAATGTCTTCACTGCTGGGGCACATGCTTTCCTTATGTCTCCATAAGGAGGATGGGCCATAATCCACCACGCAGACCCAATGAGGATTGATAGGTGTTAACGACTGCAAAATGTACCCGGGACCAACGGCTTAACTTGCCTTTCGAAGCACGGAGGAGCTCGAGATAATAAACTTTTGGTCACCCATCCTATGACCGACCTTGCGAAAGTTGCTTAATCTCCTCAATCGCTGAGCCAGGAGCCATCGAACTCCGCTGAAATTAATATCTAATTTTTATTACTTCTAAGTTAAATGGACACATCAAAATTGTTTATAGTTATGTTTCTCTTTTAAACGAACGGAGTTTAAGGTAGAATGTTTTCTTTTTTTACACCTGAACCGTTGAACCAATTTGATGAATTTTAGTAAGCAGATTCATTATTTATGTTTCTTTGTTTTTTTACAGAAAATGTCCCGACATCGGCCAGATTTATCTTCTCGTACGACCGAAAAAAGGAAAAAATCCAAAACAGAGACTCGAAGAGATTTTCAATTGCGAGGTGAGTTAAATATCAATAATCATGATTATTATCATTTTATCATCATATTATCATCACATCAACTAATTTTAATGTCCCCACTGCTGGGCCACAAAGGCCTCCCATAAACATCTATAAGGTGCAAGACGGGCCCACAGAGGAAATAATCACTAATCTGGATTGCGCAGGCGGTCCAATTATTTCAATGATTAAACTAAAACCAAATCGTTACCGTTTTGGTTTTTGGTTTTAAAACTTTTGAAAACTAAGGATGGAAAAATTTAAGATGGATTTAATGGCTAACTATCATTTTAATGCATAGTTATGATGATTTTGCGTGATCATAAAAACGTGGTGAAAGAAAATGCTTGATGCGATTTCTCGGTAGTAAATGTGTCTGTAAATAAAACTAATAAGGCGATATAGACTAATAATAAGTACTTAAGTGTTCAATTTTTTCTTTATAATAAAAAGCGCCGCCGTTGGAAAAAAGTCGTAGTGCTTAAATAAAGACAAACAAATTCTGAATTGTGTTCTTCTAGTGCACTTCGAAGAAGCTTGTGGTACTTTTTATCACTTAAATAATATTTTCCAGTCTGTCGTTTAGTTTAATGGCATTTTAGTGCTTAAGGAGGCCACAGGGCGCCTTTTCGGTGCTTTCTGTCAGTTTTTTGTCTGTTTGTAAGTTTTTCTCTCTTGTGTGCAATCTATAATTAATATTATAGATTGTTTCCGTGTCTAATAAATAAATAAATGACAAAAAAATACGATACAAGTACCATGATACCATACGATACCATAGTAGTAACAGTCAGCCGCGGAAATAGATTACCACTTTAGTACTTTATCATTCCAACTATTGCGGTAGTTTAGTAAGGTTGCTTGGTTAGTAAGGGTGCAACCTGTTGATTGGTGAGACATGGTACTAAATTATCCAGCTACTTTTGAGGCCGATCTTACCAAGGACTTCATAATGTCAGCTTAATGCAATAACAATTGAAAAATTATAATAGACACCATAAATAGCGTTTAGTTTAATGAAGCCAATATGATGTTATAATGAGCGAAGGAATAAAATACAAGGTGTTGGGTATTTCTTCATGCTTAATAATACTTTGTGACGTAAGCATTAGCAATTATTACTTATAAGTAAGTCGCATAACTTGTAAATAAAGTTGGCATATATAGAAAATCTTACAGTGCCTAAAAACTTAATTTAGACTTAACTAACGTATTGTGCAAAAAAAATGTGTTTTGTTTCGTCATCTTTCAACTGATGACAAAAAATTTACAATTTTAATTTCAATTTATTTGCAAATTAAGTGTACAAGGTAACTTAAATCAAATATAAATGAAGTCACAGATTGCGATAACATTGTGAACAACATAAATAATACTTTTACTGTTTTTACTTTACTGTTTCGTCACTTAAGTAACTTTGATAACTCAACACTAAAAAGCCTGAGTCATAAAATGATGTCAACAGAAGTACTAAGTTATACGTACTCAATGCTACAGAGCAAGAAAATGTCGTAACTCGGAATGCGGACAAGAAAGAACTAAACTAATTGTGTCAGAAATTTACGAGGATAGATTTTGAAGCCTATTTCAAAAAAATAATTACGATATTGAACCGTATGAGTCAATAGTGCAACGGAGTGGGACGAACATCGTATGTTGATCGCGATGCTTTTTTGTAATAGACCCTCAGAATGCCAAGTGAAGTTTTATATTTAATATCAGAGTAAATACACACATCAACTTTGTCTAGGGATACCAGGTGTTATTTACATACAAACGAACTAACTTTGAATCTGTGATCAGTACCCTTAGCACGAACAGCTATCGAGAAAAAAAACGCGCGTAAAATTACTCGATGGAGAATTATCTATGGAAATTTTAATATCGCAATTCGACGCTAGATGGCGTTGTATAAATTTCCAATACAAAATTGCACTATCGAATGATTTTACGCGCGTTATTTTTTTCGATAGCTGTTTGTGCTAAGGGTACAGTACCCTTAGCACGAACAGCTATCGCTATTCGGCGGAAGATGGGGTTGTACAAATTTCCAATACAAAATTGCGCTATCGAATGATTTTACGCGCGTTATTTTTTTCGATAGCTGTTCGCGCTAAGGGTACAGATCGCTATACACACCCAACTGATCTGACCAGCATTCTAAAAACGTAATGGACATGTTTAAAAAAACCGCGAAAATAGCATGAAAATCTATTTCCATACATTTTCCTCAAACTGAGAACTCTGACCCATTAATCTTTTAGAATGCTGATCAGATCAGTTGGGTGTGTATAGCGATCTGAATCTACTCCATTCAGTCCCTGGATGGCCATCATCAGATTACAGCACGATACATCCCTGGCAGAAAACCGAGGCTTCAAAGTTACCTCGTTTGTATGAAAATAACACCTGTATCCCTAGACAAAGTTGATGTGTATTGGTATTTTTTAGGCAAGATCATCGTAGACCGCATCATAGTTTGTTCAGGCATGATAGCAGCCAAGCGCTTACATCTGACATAAAAAAAATCCACCATGCAAATACCTACTGCCCTGACTTTCTGTCCTGGCTTGGAGTATGCTTGCTCTCTCGCTTACTAGCCTAGAGATGAAAGAGTGAAGTTCAGTTCTAGATGTTATTTATTAAAATAATTATTTTCACTTTTTTATCGGAACATCTTAAGTTACATAAAAATATGCAACCAAACAGGTTTTTCTTAATTAAGGAAAATTATACCGTAAATAAAATGTACGCAGACGATACACGTGGACTTAATCATGTGTAATAAATAACTTGTCTATGGATCTAAAAACATGTTGTGCAATGGGGAAGGCAACTGTCAAAATGGCGCTGCGTACGCTTGTTCCACGAGAGCTATGAAAACAAAGGACTTTTACTTAAAAAATCGTTTTCTTAAGCCTTACAATGATTAAATTCTGTGTAATAGGCTTTAAAAATGTTGGCACTTACAAATTTCCAAAAATCTGGATATGGAAAAAAAATATAAATTATGTAAGAATAAAAACGTCTTAATTTGTGTTTCAATTCCGGCATTTGCATTGTAGAATAGACTTTTATACCCATTTTGGGTCAATGAGTCTTTTTCGGTAAAAAAGAAAACACAAAATAAATACATATTTTCCCATACATTTTGTTTTGAACGTCTCCTGTCTTAGGAACAAGCGTACGCAGCGACATCTACAATTAGCTTTGCGTTGGTTTCTAAAAAAAAAATGGGATCTTGCTTTAGGATAACTAGTAGGTATGAACGTCTATACAAAAAAAAAAATTGGGAGTTACAAGGCGTGATAAAGTTTCGCCGCATGATGAAAACTGGTCTGTAGGCTGTTCTTAACTAATATTGAGCTGGGCCAAACTAATGAATCTAAACGGCGGCGGGTTGAAGTAGCGTTCCGCCCGGCTTCATTCAATAAATTATAACTGTCCCGGTTTAGCTTATAGGTCAAGTGTGGTATCGATTTCAGATAAATCAATAACGTAGAATTCATTTCTAGTATAAAAAAATGCAATTTATGTAGCAGTTTCTGAAAAATTGCTCAAAAACCAAAATATTCAACTACATATTTTTACTTTTAGTCACTGACAGTCCGTACAGTCCACTGTAGGGTAGTCTTCTCCCGTGGGGGATGTTGCCACAATCTCCCGCTTGGCGGCGCGTTGGAGGTCGCAGTGTTGTACCATTTTCATCGTAAACGCTATTGTCTCTTTTTTGTACCCGTAGCACGAACAGCTATCGAAAAAAATAATGCGCTCAAAAACATTCGATGGAGTAATTTTGTATGAGAAATTTGTACAGTGCCATCTACCGCTGAAAAGTGATATTAATTTTTCCATAGATAATTATCTATAATACCTAATTAGGTACTCTATCTATTGAGTACTTCTTCTTCTTCTTATTTTTATTTTGGCAATCTACGTTCTTCTTGGAAGTAATTTTTGCCAGTGTCAAGTGTTGAATAGTTCAGTGGTAGATTGTTTCAGTTTACATTGAAATGCGGGTGCATTGCATTCCAATGCTGCTTGGAACATTTGAAACCAAGTATATCAAGACAGTTTACTCGGTAAGGTCAGCCGAGGTAGCCACCACTACAATAAAAGTCTCCAGCTTCACACAACCAAGATCGCGCCTATTTCAATTATCCCACATATTGTTCAGTTGCGTAGACACTTGTACCACAAAACAAATCCAATATATAAAAAATCCAATATATAAAAATATCCAATATGAATCAATTTGCGAATAATTAAAATAGTCACCAAACCGAACCCGACAAAATGGCGCCAAAAACTCTATTGAATACTTTTACGCGCTTTTATTCTCGATAGATGTTCGGGGTACTTATCCACGGATGTTTTAAATGTACTACCTCCTCTAACTCAATGCGCCTTCACATCCCTAAGTGTTAATGCTCTTTAACCACCTCTGTGGTCTTAAACGGGTGATTCGCCCACCCATGTAAGACGCAGGGGTCCCGAATTCGATTCCCAGGAGGGGGTTACATTTGTACTCGGTTTGGTCGGTGGTAGAGCTTATTTCAAGTCCGCCTGGCTAGCTACCACCATCTTACCTAAGTCTGACGCCATAACAACAATTTAAAAATTGTTGCGTTCCGGCAGTTAGAGGTAAGATAGCCAGTTCCTCAGTGATGAGGATTCCGGGTGTAGTGCGCTTCCACCTTCGGCCTTATCGTCTCTTAACATCAGGTGAGGTGAAGGCCAAAGCACTATCATGTTGTGCACAAAAAAAATCTACTCTACCGAACGCCATACGGCTAAGGCGAAACTGCATATAGTATGGAATATTATTATGCCGTAATAATGATTCACTTACGTTGTATTCAACATAACTAGAGGCTATATTATGTTAAATAGGGGCAAGGTCATTTTGCAAATTGCGAAATACCTATACATTTCATTATCGTCCTACGTATCGTGCTATAAAATTGTGGATATATTTGAGGATTTAAGAGAATTATACACATCAACTTTGTCTAGGGATACAGGTGTTATTTTCATACAAACGAGGTAACTTTGAAGCCTTGGTTTTTTGCCAGGGGTGTACCGTGCTGTAATCTGATGATGGCCATCCAAGGACTGAATGGAGTAGTTTCAGATCGCTATACACACCCAACTCATCTGTACCCGTAGCACGAACAGCTATCGAAAAAAATAACGCGCGTAAAATCATTCGATAGTGCGATTTTGTACTGGAAATTTGTACAACGCCATCTACCGCCGAATAGCAAAATTAAAATTTCCATAGATAATTCTCTATCGAGTAATTTTACGCGCGTTTTTTTTCTCGATAGCTGTGCGTGCTAAGGGTACTGAAGTCGCAAGTAGGCGGTACCCGTGTAACATCAACTTAGCGTGCCTACTCAATCGATCATTGTGAAATTTTGCATACACGCAGTACACTCTCAGGAGTACAGATAAGGACATTTACCTTTCACCAGCGAACTAAAATCTATTGAAGTGTAATTGCAAATAAATATTGCTTAAAAAATGGCACAACGGGGCCGAAAAAGTACAACCCGCTCAGCTGTAGTCGGGCCAGCCACGCACCCGGTGACTGACGTTAGTATTCTTTTCAATAAATTGCAGTTTGCATTGTAGAGAAAAGATATAAAGAGAGAGTTTATTAGAAATGACGTCCTTTATAGTCAAATGGTGTAAAAGATGCAAAGAAGGCAGTAAAAAAATGTAGAAAAAACGTACCTATCTTATTTTTTCGTTTAAGTACAGAAAATATCTGAGTATACAAATTATGGTCGCTAATAAGCAACTAGTGTTCAGACGCTTTGTGCTGCATAATTAAATGTCAGCATTTTTAGCTCTATCCACTTAGTTGTACTTTTCGTGTGGTGCCATTTTTTGAGCAGAATGCTTATTCCATAGATTTTAGTTCGCTGCCTTTCACCCAGAAAAAAGGACTGGAAGGTCTTATAAGTGAATATAAGTATGTATGTATGTATGTTGCTTTTTGTATGTTACTCGCTAACTGCATAGCACTACGTTATTTTGTGCAACATAGAATGTCGGTGCACACAATGACGAAAGAGCTCAGCAAAAACTAAATATGTAGCTGCGCGCATCCGTTGAAATGTGTGTCTACACCTGTGGAATATAGGTACCTATAACATTGTATATTATTTCTCTATGGATTGTAGTAATAAATATACCTTGTGTTCTACATAATTAAATATAAATATAAACATATAGACGGTCTCTGCACTAAACTAAATAAATTTGTATTTGCACTAAATAGAATCAAAAATATAACGTCTTTTCAAGTAGCCTTACAGGCGTACCACGGATACGTCTCTTCTCTACTGCGTTACGGCATAATAATATGGGGCAACAGTGTAGATGTAGACAGAGTTTTTAGAGCACAAAAGAAGATAAAACAAAGAGAATCATGTAAGCCCCTATTTCAAAAACATAGAATATTGCCTCTACCATGTATATATATATTAGAACTATGCTTGTTGGTTAAAAAGCACCCCGAATACTTTTTAAAATGTAGTGAAAAAAACGATAATTTACGAGCATCGAGAAAGAATAAACTAGCAATACCTAAATCCAATCTAGCTATATTTCGAAAGAATGTATATTGTATGGCTATCAAAATATTTAATAAGCTACCGCTGGACATTATTAATCAACCAATAGAGAAAAATATTTTCAAGAATAAATTATTTAATTGGCTCCTACAGCACAGTTTCTATTCGATCAAAGAATATTTGGAAAATAAATGACATCTCTACTCAATCTGACATAGTATTAAGGATAATTTTGCATAGCTGACATTTAATTTTGAATATGAGATTTCTATTGACAATTTTGTAATTATAATTGACATCAGTAATACTTAGTAGTAATAATATTCATTATAGATAGCTGACACACTTACACTTACTAACATTTGCATGCCTACAGACTTAAGGCAGAATATTGTTGAAATTTTATTAGAAACATTGTCATCGATCTCAATGTAATGTACACAATATTGTGCAAATAAATATGTGAGAGAAAATAAAAGAAAGGATGGCAATGTGAGATATTTATTCATTTATTTTAATATCGTGGTTATGACTAAGTTGCCGAATAAGTTATTGATTCTAAATTTATCACATGTCTTAGATTTATTAGCTTTAACATTACATTAAATATTGTAATTTTATTACACTATTATTACTGTCATAAAACGAGTAATACTTTACTACATTACCAGATAGTTCAGAGCACCGATCCGACAGAGTGCCGTGTCCGACAGTTGAACAACGTCTGAGCTATCGACACCTGCGCAAGCCGCTTTTATACACGTACGCAAACAAGCTCGGTGGCGTGATGTGGCGTGAGGGCGCAGTGGGGAGGCGCACGTGCACACAGTTGTTTTACGAGTCGTTTAGTGACTTTTATTTATAAATTACATTGAATAAACTAATTATTTGTAACAATTATATTAATTGTAATAACAATCTACTATTTGCATTGTTTTTTTATTTATTTACTAAGAAAAGACGTGCATTCTCCCACACGGCCATTCTGACGAGCAGCCACTTGGCTCGCGAACAAAACAATTTACACTTTATTTTTCACAAATCATGAATCATTAAAATCTTTATTCGAAACTACATTATGTTTAGTAACTATATTTCCAATTTATGGAATAGCAATAAAGCACCAAATTGAATTGAAACTTCCAGTATAGGAAATGTAACGTTTCGTCAACGGATGAATAATTAAATTCACTGCCTTAATTTATCAGTCTACTCGCTTCAAGTAATATCTGCATTTCTATAAATATTGTAATATTGCATTATTTTTACTGAATTTATTGGATTAAAATTGTTTTAACTACTGAATCTACCAGCAGTTCGTAAAGGAGGCCTCTCGAGAAAGAACTGCCGAAAGAAAACTCTGAGAGGCTATGTCGACCTCCAATGACAATGTTAAATAGATCAAATCAAACAATATTATGTAAGATTTTTTTCAAACATAAATAAAAACATAGTTGATTAACTCTCAAATTAACAAACATGGATATTTGTTATCTGAACAATAAATCATTATTATCGAATCACACAACATCATCATCATCAAATCGCCAAATTACATGACTCTAACGCTAAATAATATAGCAACTAATCATGGTCAAATTACATGACCGTAAAGCTAAATAACATAGCAACTAACTATGGTCAAATCACATGACCGTAAAGGTAAATCACCTAGCAACTAACTATGGTCAAATCACATCACCGTGAAGCTAAATCACATAGCAAATGATTATGGTCAAATCACATGACCGTTAAGCTAAATCACATAGCTTCTAATTATGGTCGAATCACATGACCGTCAAGCTAAATCACATAGCTTCTAATTATGGTCAAATCACATGACCGTCAAGTTAATCACATAGCTTCTTATTATGGTCAAATCACATGACCCAATTCACTTTTACCACAGTGAGACCTTCAATGGGAGATAACCCTTTTTTTATATAAAAAAACAATATAACAATAATCTCCATTGGTAAACAAAACAAAAATTTTTAAAAACCTTAAATGTACAGTAAGGACTTATTACAAATTACTCGTATTTATAATAAGAATCTTTGTAATTGTAGACGTTACATTGTACTGGTGCAGACCAGTGTCCGAGACACGCAAACGCCTACAATTCAGGATCATCAGAGCCCCAGGTGTACGTCATCTGGATAATAATGGACATCAATCAGCAGACACTGTAACAATTGAACATCTTAGGAGTCTTATAAAAAAAACAAACTTTTATTTTTCAAATAGTGTGTGTAGGGGTGTGTTGTTGTATGTGAGTAAGTGCATGTGTCGTGTAGGTATTATAATATAAAATAGTAACATAGAGCTTTGGTCATACTACCATGAATGCATGGATAACTTTCGATCCAATATTTTATATTGCTCAGATGTAATTGCTTCGGTAAAAATAAGCCACGAGGGCACGGCAAACTTGCAATATTATTCATTGCACATAAATTATATAGTACTACCTCGGTAATAATATAAGCCACATGGGCACGGCGAACTTAAAAATATTATTTATTTTTTACTTAGTACCTTGCAGTGGCGAAGGGTCCATACAAGCCGATTCCCATCGGCTTACCTTTTGGAAATCCCACCCCACTGATCCACTATGCAGATCACTACATTTTTCATCATTTTTGTAGAGCGGCTTACCTTCGCCATAATTTCACCCCTCGCCACTGGTACCTTGGTAAAAAACCATTATAAAGTTCAAATGGCACGGCATTCATTAGAATCTCGCGACCTCGGTAAAAATCTCCTCAATAGCACGCACGGCCAACTGGTAATATTCTTTATTGCTCAGTATACAGTGAACATCTGGCCAGGAGTCAGTGCATAAAGAGAAATAAGATAACCAGGTTAAGGAGATCAGCCTGTCTCCAACGATTTTGTCACCTCGCCTTCTATTAAAGGGGAGTGACCTAAAATTATCACGAACCACAGTTCGCAACACATCCGACACATCCGATTATTATTATACGTTATAGTTTAATCATAAAAATAAATATCATAGTGGTCTTTGAAGAGTGACGAAACATCAATATAGTCAAAAACACTACTGCCACGAATGGGCATCATTCTGAAAACATTACAACATCTAAAACTCGTAGAAGTAAGTGAAGACTAAGTTTGAGTAATTCGCAAACTAAAACATCCGAGAACCCTCATCTGATTGTAACCTGCATCTTTGTGTCAAATAATGACAAAACGGGTTCAGAAAAAGATATTCAAGAATACCATTACCAATTTCATTTTATATGAATGTAAAACACCTTTTTGTACAGCATAAAAACAACTAGTATTAATTTTAAGTTTATCTTGTTTACGAAAAACTAAAACATCAACGTGAAACTTAAATTAATCACGAAATCTTTAAGTATCATCACATCACTTAGAAAATCATACTCACTTTTCTTTTTAGAATCAATCACCAGCTATTTGGTGAGATCTGCTGCCACAATAGTACAGTAAAGTACAATTGCACAGTAAAATTACAGTAAAGCACAATAACATATTAAAATCTTAATAATTTACTACTATGTATAATGAGAAGTGATTATGAATGTTGAGTTTTTTTTTCACTTTAGTCTACCCACATTCTAAATCAACACCAGAGATAAAATTGTGAATATTATTTACAATATGCTTGTACTAAATTGAGTGAATTAATCGAATTACTATTCAAAACTTATGTCTGTATCATAATATTCATAATTTAAATTGACTTTCTTTTGAATATTGAAAATAAACATAAATAGACTGTTGTTACAAGTTCTTGTAATTTTCAATTGTATACAGTATATTGTATATACACAGTTTTCTGCAATAATTCTTTATTCTTTCTTTTGAAAAATATTCCTATCAAAATAGTTTGTATCCACCAGGGATCAAAATAAAATGCAGTGCAGTAAATAAGGCATCAACCAGTGATGAACTAAAATAATTGTTTAAAGGATTTAGTAAAATCTAGGGATTATAAGTGATCCTACCCTAGTATAGATCCTTTTAAGCACAGGATAATGCTCCACACCAGCTTTGATACGAATAATTTCTACGCAAGAAGAGAACCTTTGTTTCCAAAGACCAAAAGAGTTCCTGTTTTGCCGAGGAAAACTATTTCAATTAAAAGTGCCTATAAAAAGATTTTTCTTACTTAATCTACATAATGTTTAAGGCACAATTGACATCTGCAATAACTGCATGCACAAAAATTGTTTGAATGTTCAATCTATAGGTAACAACAACGTCAAGTTATCTCTGTTGTAAATGAATAATAAATATCAGTTGGTTATTTGTCAGATGTTTAATTTATTTTATTATAGGTTCTGTACACATGACTTTAACCAGAAAAGAAAGATTTATTCCCACTAGTTCTACTGGGCAGTTCTACCAATGAAGTAATAAGACTTTTTCTCATTAGTGCTATGATTTGATACGAAGAATAAAATTGTAAACTGTAAAGGGCACTGTTTATTTCACATTTTTATCAGCAGGTCTTTCTTTCTTTTCAATAAAATAATATTGGAAACTTAAAAAATCACTGACTTTTCCGTATCGCTTTAGTATTTAAAGCCTTTAAATTTCGAAACACAATGCTAATAGGTTGTGATGTCACAACATGTATATAATATCTTAAAGTTGTTTTTTCTTTCACTGATCAAAGAGGAAGGGAAAGGCCTTATTGGCTAATTTACTATATTTTAAGACCAAATTCAAGTTTAGCATTTTTTCTACGAAAAGCTAAAATTATTTCTTATATCAGTAATGTTATGATTAATGCTACGTTTTGAATCTCACTATTAAATACCATACTTCGAACATCAGCCAGCAGATATTTCATATAAGTAAGTAGTCACAGCTGTATAATCACGGCCACTTGGTGGTACACTCGCACACTCGTGCAAGGCACATGGAAAATTATATATTCTAGTCTAGACAATTCACACCAATCAATTAGTCCCAGTTCCAAGCTATGCAAAGCTTGTACTGTGGTTACTAAATAACGGGTAAAAATATAGAAGAATTTAAAAATCTGTGACTAACTACGCATCACAAAATTATGTATACCAGGATTCGAACCCAGAATCTTTGTATCAATCAACCTCCATGAAAGTACACTTATTTTACGAAACATAGAGCACTCTTTGCGCAGCATTTGCGTCATCATTTTCTACGCCAAATTCTACTTAATTTTTTTATAATATCACAAGGAACGTCATTCTTTTTGACTTTGAAAATTATAGTTGTGGATTGACCATACATACATAAACTCACGCCTCTTTCCCATGAGGGTAGGCAGAGACTATGGATCGCCACCTGCTACGATCCTTGCACACTTGGATTGACCAAATGATAATAATTTAGTAAAATCTACGGGTACCTTACAAAAATGTAAAATCTATGGGTACTTATCAGCAATTCGTCGATCAAACGGGAACTATCGCACTTTTTCATGCTTCATTCCACTGTTCAGATATTTGCAACCACCCAGGATTGATGACTCAGATCCACAATTGGTTACTCGACTTGTTCTTCAACACAAAGTCGCCAACGTGGCGGATTCTACAGCAAGCATTTTGATATTCCTGAAACATATAAATTCGAAGGCAGAGTATATGTAATCCAACTAGGTTAGATCTCACTTCTGATGTGAGAGAAAATAAAAGAAAGGATGGCAATGTGAGATATTTATTCATTTATTTTAATATCGTGGTTATGACTAAGTTGCCGAATAAGTTATTGATTCTAAATTTATCACATGTCTTAGATTTATTAGCTTTAACATTACATTAAATATTGTAATTTTATTACACTATTATTACTGTCATAAAACGAGTAATACTTTACTACATTACCAGATAGTTCAGAGCACCGATCCGACAGAGTGCCGTGTCCGACAGTTGAACAACGTCTGAGCTATCGACACCTGCGCAAGCCGCTTTTATACACGTACGCAAACAAGCTCGGTGGCGTGATGTGGCGTGAGGGCGCAGTGGGGAGGCGCACGTGCACACAGTTGTTTTACGAGTCGTTTAGTGACTTTTATTTATAAATTACATTGAATAAACTAATTATTTGTAACAATTATATTAATTGTAATAACAATCTACTATTTGCATTGTTTTTTTATTTATTTACTAAGAAAAGACGTGCATTCTCCCACAAATATTCTGATTTCTGATTTCTGATTTCTACTTGTTACGGTATGAAATAACACATCAGTTGATTGACAAAGAATAAACCAGTTGAAATTTTTATTAAAATAAAGATCATAGAATTTAGGGAACTCAAAATCATTTATTCAGTCTAGACTGTTACAAGAACTTGTGAATGTCAAAGAAGCTACGCCATTGGTTCGCAAATTATCGACCTTGTAACGATAAAGTCCGCGTTTGAGAAATATCGCATAATCTGCTGCATAACTTTCGGTCGCCTCAAGCACTGTGCTTGAGGCGCCCCGTACTGCCCACTTTATTAATTCATTTATTTTTACTACTCGTAAACCAAGTCAATATTTAAAAATTTAGTCGGTTTTAAAAACGTGTATTTAAAAAGTTTTTTTCAGTAAATTATTATTTTCTGCTTTTAAGTTAACGAGCTAAGACTATACCATCCATACCATCTCCTACAGTCGCACTCGTACTCGTAAAAACGATTCAAACGAGCCCAAACTCGATCGGGTTGCATGGTTTTATTACAGAGTCCCAGTGGCCTTCTTCCGGCTCCATCATCAGACCCTGGACACTATTTCCCAACAAAGTACTTGTCAAGACGATTCAAATGAGTCCAAACTCGATGGGGTAACATGGTTTTGTTAAAGAGTTCCTGTGTCCTTCTTCCAGCTCCATCATCAGACCCTGGAAACTATTTCTTAACAAAGAACTCGTCAAGACGATTCAAACAAGCTCAATTTTGATGGGGTTGCACGGTTTCAATATTGAGTTCCTATGGCATGGCCTTTCAGCTTCATCATCAGACCCTGGATCTTGTCTCCCATTAGAGTGCTAGTCAAGACGATTGTAACGAGCCCAAACACGATGGGGTTGTATGGTTTCATCATAGAGATCCTATGGTCTTCTTCCGGATCCATCGCCAGATCATCTCTATGACACCATGATATTGCATTGCCTTCCAGTTCTGACCTATGTTCAAAGTTTCAAGTTTCTAGCACATTGGGAAGCTAGTACAAAATCGTTCACAAACTTTGCGGAGAAACAAACGAACACACAAACAAACGAGAAAGTAACCTAATAAAAACGTGTTAAAAAAAAGCTGAGATCATGCCCTCTTAGGCCGTGCGCACTTTGGATGCGTTATCGTACGAATAAAATTCGTACGACTTTTTTACTATGGGAACGCGCTCGCACCCAGTGTGCGCCTCCCATAGTACTTGGAAGGTTGGGATGTTCGTACGAGTCAAATTCGTTCAAATTCGTACGAAAACGCATAATGTCTCTAATATTTTTGAAATAACTCTTACGTTTTCATTATTTTTGTAAGTTTTAAAATCCATTCTAGTCAAAAGTGGCCACTTTGCCTTAAGGTAGACATTTCAAAAATATTTTTTTTTTATTGAAAATAAGTGAGCATTTGTCCACAATCACACTTGGTGTTAAGTGATGATGTGGACTACGATGGAGCATGCTCACTTAGATAAAGCCTATTTACTCCAGCCTTGAAAAGGCCCAAGTTATAACTATTAGGAAACACATCGGTAGGCAGGCTGTTCCACTCCTTAGCTGTTCGCATTATAAAAGTGTTAGCAAAATGCTTTGTGCGGATGGTTGGAATATCAACAACATAAGGGTGGTACGCTAATCTGCGTCTAGTGCTTCGATGGTGGAATGGGGCTGGAGGAATTAATTCGTGTAATTCCTTCGCACACTCTCCGAAGTGCATCTTGTAAAATACCGACAAACAAGCTATTCTACGGCGGTGGTCGAGGCTACTTAGTTTGGCATTCGTGAGTTCGGGATCTCCAATAAGTCGCTTAGCCCGTTTTTCGACCGAGTCCAGAGCGGCAAGTTGGTATTTGGCTGATCCGTCCCAAAGATCAATACTCCATGACCGGTCTGATTTGCGCTTTGTAAAGTTGAAGGAGCTGATGCGGGGTGAAGTAACGCTTAACCTTTGAGAGGATTCCAAGCTTTTTCGCAGCGGTTCCAGCTATGGACTCTATATATTCGCCGAAGTTCAAATTAGATGATATTGTCATGCCAAGGAGTTGTAGCTGATCGGCCACTGGTACAGATGCACCACGGAAAGTCGGAGAATGATGGAATGCACTCCGTTTTGCAGAGAAGAGACACGCTTGTGTTTTTGTCGCATTGATCCTAACAAGATTGGCATCGCTCCAATCCGAGACATCCTGAAGTGCTAGGTTCAACCGTCTGACTAAATCCTCTCGACAAGACTCTATTTCTTCTCTGTTGGCCCTTGCATTTGAAAGGTATCTGTCCGTTATTGTGCTATCGTCTGCATACCCAAAGGTTTCGGGCGTTAGCAGGTCGTTTATATGTAGCAAGAAAAGTGTTGAGGACAGAACGGATCCTTGAGGAACACCGGCGTCAATCGCCTGTTGATCGGACGTGCACCCTTCTAAGACGACACGGATAGATCGTTCCTTAAGGAAATTAGAGATCCAAATGCAAAGGTCCTCAGAGATATATGCTGGAAGCTTACTTAAAAGGCTATCATGCCAGACCCTGTCGAAGGCTTTGTATCAATACAGAAAGAGCGGTGCTTCTGTAAACACTCAGTACCCGTAGCACGAACAGCTATCGAAAAAAATAACGCGCGTAAAATCATTCGATAGTGCAATTTTGTATTGGAAATTTGTACAACGCCATCTACCGCCGAATAGCGAAATTAAAATTTCTATATAGCGAAATATAAATTTAAATACTCTATCGAATGTTTTACGCGCGTTATTTTTCTCGATAGTTGTTCGTGTAGGTTTTAGGTTAAAGGTTTTAGTAGCAGTAGCATTCCAACGAATTCAGCGCCAGACACTAGAAAAAAGTGGGCCGACCATGGGCAACAGCGTCGCTTAAACAAAATTCGTGTGCGCGCGTATCGCTCTTGCACGAACTAAACGTACGTTAAGTGACGGCGCGGCGTGCAAGCGATTTTAATCTTAGGTGTGGGTAAGTGACGCTGTTGCCCATGATACCACCAGTCCAGATCAGTATGCAGTTATTGATATTTTGTGCTAACATATTTGTTTCAACTCCCCAGTTATTCGAACCACTGCGCAAAATGCGAGGCAGTATAGAACCTCTCTTGGATAAGGTGACCATCATCAGCGGAGAAGTTAGCGCGCCCGACCTGGCCATCAGTGAGAGTGACCGGCAGATGCTTATTGATGAAGTGGACGTGGTGATACACGCTGCTGCAACAGTCAGGTGGGTTGAAGTGGACGTTGTCATACACGTTGCGACAGTCAGGTGGGTTGATGTGACGTTGTCATACATGCTGCTGCGACAGTCAGGTGGGTTGAAGTGGATGTTGTCATACATGTTGCTGCGATAGTCAGGTGGGTTGAAGTGGACGTTGTCATACATGCTGCTGCGACAGTCAGGTGGGTTGAAATGAACGTTGTCATACACGTTGCGACAATCAGGTGGGTTAAAGTGACGTTGTCATACATGCTGCTGCAACAGTCAGGTAAGTCGAAGTGGACTTTGTCATACATGCTGCTGCGACAGTCCGGTGGCTTGAAGTGGACGTTGTCATACATGCTGCTGCGACAGTCAGGTGGGTTGAAATAAACGTTGTCATACATGCTGCTGCGACAGTCAGGTGGGTTGAAGTGGACTTGGTCATACATGCTGCTGCAACAGTCAGGTGGGTTGAAGTGGACGTGGTCATACATGCTGCTGCGACAGTCAGGTGGGTTAAAGTGGACGTTGTCATAGGTGCTGCTGCGACAGTCAGGTGGGTTGAAATGGACGTTGTCATTCACGTTGCGACAGTCAGGTGGGTTGAAGTGACGTTGTCATACATGCTGCTGCGACACTCAAGTGGGTTGAAGTAGATGTTGTCATACATGTTGCTGTGACAGTCAGGTGGGTTAAAGTGGACATTGTCATACATGCTGCTGCCACAGTCAAATGGGTTAACATCATCATCGTCAGTGATGTCCACAGTTATGAGAGACATATAAGTTTGCCTTTTTTGGACATAATTGAAGGGTAAGGGGAAAGAAGGATCGGACTCAGTGAGAAAAACTTCTCTTTTACATTATTCCTTTGACAAATGATCTTTCTAGCTAGTTTCAGTACAAAATTTATTTGACGCTAGTGTTGGCAATGGCTCTTTTTGCCTTTTTTCTGAATATGTAAAGTCATAGCCAGTTTATTTTTCAGGCAGTAGCATTATTAACACAATTGGCTTTGGTTAAAAAATAAAAGGGATTTTTTTTTATATTTTTTTAATACAGATTAGGCCAATTTAAGAAACTAATTTGGATATTTTAACATTTGGTCCCGTATTTATTTATTTATAAATATATTTGTCGAGCGGATATGGTCAACCGGAATGACGTCATTAGTGGCATGAAAGTTTAAGAAGAAAACCTTTGCCATCTACTTATAGAAAAAGAAAGGCCAAGTGTCATTAACTGTCATAATGACTTTATGGTTGTTTGTAAACAAATAAGTTATAGTTAATATTTCTTCTATTTTATTCATTTAATCCAGTTGTGACGGTTCTAGCCTACCTTCTTAATTTGCTGCAATAATTTTTGAGGTGGTAAAATTATAATAAAAATGCTTACCAGTGGAAACTCTGCTGAAAAACTTTGTAAAAACTGACACGCCCAATCTACCCAAATTGCGAAATGTATTGTATGTATTGTGTCTATTTTGGATATAGGCTACATGGATGAAATTGTAACGATTGCTTGTGGACTGATAAATATGCAGGATAACATAATAAACATTGTGAAAATATGTGCATACTTTATTTCTATTTACAAACATTTAATAGTAGGGATGTGGAAAAAATTACGAGATAAGTTATTCGATATTTTTCGGGCGATATTAAATACTCTGATATATCGATAGATGTTTTTAAAATAATTTTTCCAAAACATTTTTTTGGTAATTACGTATGGATTCTAATAGTCGACACTATTTTGTCACTGGAGCATTTTGATTTTTTCCAACTTTGAGTCTTAAAAATCATCGTAAAATTCGTCAAATCGAGCCAAAATTTCACGTAGGGGTTTATTTTGCTATTTTTTATGTTTTACAATACCTTATAATTAGAATCCATTACTTAGTCATCGTCCCATTTCATCCCATTTTTTTCTGAGAAATATTACCTATATCGATATTTTTTCACTTCCACCTTCCACCATCCCTAATGCCAAGTTCATTGTCAAAATTGTCTTTGCACTTTTTTCTTTTTTTTATTATGGCTGGGAGATCTGTATGTGATGACGTCATATGAAGGTCATTTGAAGGTTAAAGCTTTTTATTGAATATTATAAATATCTTTAAAAATATAGACTTATTTTTAAATTTAATTAGTAGACACTGTACCGAAAGCTTATTCCTCGAAATGGTTTTGAGATTTCCAGTCATGTTCAAAAAGTTATCAAAGCCAATAAACTGACTATGATCCTTCTTTCCCTTTACCTTCCTATACTTGATAGAGTCTGTAGTTGACACTCGCATGACAACTTTTAGTTTAGTGCAGTTACCGCCAGAGGCGCTGTGCCAAAATGCATACAAAATGAGGGCTAACGCGTATGTATTCGCCGCTAGAGGCGCTGGTGTGGCGTAAGGTCTTCGAAACTTCAAATGTCATACTTTGTGTGTGAGCTACGCGCGTTTACTTATAAAATAAATAAAATGTCGTGATTATTTTGCAATACAAGATTCAAAAAGGTCAATTTTAAATTACGGTTCAATAAGCGTCAGTGCTTTAGAAGCGTAGCTAAGAAAAAGAGGTTTACAGCATAACATAGTGGTATGCTGGATATTTTTAACAAATTGGTATTAACTAAGATTTGTTCAGTTTCACACCCGTTCCCGTAGAGCCGTAGGGGGGTAGTAAACAAACGTTTACAGGACCTCTCGCGACTGTGGCGCCAACTGGTGAGCTGAAAATCGGTAGCCCTCATTGCCCTCATTGCTTACTACAGTCGCTGACTTATATTTACTTTATCGTAAACGTAACTGTGCAAACTCGTAATATATATATATACAAAAATATAAAACGTAAATTCCCAACTACGGAACAAAAATAGGTAAGATAAAGATATGTCCATATCCAACCTGAGGTAAGTAAAAATTCCCAACATCCAACCTGGGGGCCTATTACGAAAATAACGTACGCAATTGCGTAACGCAGTCACTTGGCCACGATAGTCGTCCGCAGTTCGTTGACATTTTTTACCGACTTCAAAAGGAGGGAGGTACTCAATTCAACCCGTTTTTTTTGTATGTACACCGATTACTCGAAGACGGCTGAACCGATTGAAATGAATCAAACGTTATTACATTAGGTAAAAATTCAAATCGGTCCCATTTTTTAAAATTTTGAAATCGGTTCAGTAGTTTTCACGTAATCTTGAAAAAAGCACGAAAATAGTATGATTTTGTGTGAACTACCTCGATGATCAGTCGTATAACTTCTTTGTTTATGAGCTGAATAAGATAATTATTTTTTCGTTGGAAAAGGGATATCTTATGTGTAGTTCTTTAACCTACTTAAAAAAAGGAGGTTCTCAGTTTGACCCGCATGTATGTATGTTTCTCCGCGATTAACTCACGTTTGGCTGACCCGAGTTTTCTACCTAAATAATATACCTACACTACCTAATACAAAAGGTACCTACCCTAAAAATTTAAAATATAAAAAATTGTTTAAAAAAACAAAAAACCGACTTCAAAAAACCTACCTCTAAAAAGCAAGAAATAATATTCGTAATAATAAAAACACGTCTATTGAAGTCGGGTGTGGCTTTTAGAATAAAAAAAGGAATTTGTACTCCAGCCCCACCCGACTTCAATAGACGTGTTTTTATTATTACGAATATTATTTCTTGCTTTTTAGAGGTAGGTTTTGAATTTGACTATCGTGGTCCATAGACTACTGAACGAACAATGTTAGATACGCTAGAGAGAAACTGTAAAACTCACGCAATCACTTCGCAATATCGCATACGAAAGTGATTTGTAATAAGAAACAATCAAAACAAAGCACGGACGCAGCTGCGTGTATCGCATTAAACTTTTCGTAATAGACCCCCTGGGGTGGATAGCTAGGTCGGAAGATGGAAATAACTCCGAATAAGTTGTGGTATGTACCATTGAGACCACAATAATTTTAAAGTTTTATTTTACTTCAGATTCGACGAAGAGTTGAAGAAGGCTGTTATGCTGAATGTCAGGGGCACAAAACTGATGATTGAGCTCGCCAAGCAATTAAAAAAGTTACAGGTAAGATTACTTTGGAAAAGCTATTTTGATTTAGACAGTACCGGCAGGGGGGTGTCACTCCGCGCTGACTCAGTCGAGTCAGCGCACGAAGGGTGTCGTGTGTTGGTTGAGACAGAGCAACGCGACAGAAAGAGAAGCGCTTAGGAGGCGCTTATAATGGGGAAGGCACCTGTCAAAATGGCGCTGCGTACGATTGTTCCACGAGAGCTATGAAAACATAGGACTTTTACTTTAAGATATCGTATTTTTAGCTTTAAAATTATTAAATTCTGTGTAATAGGCTTTAAAAATGTTGGCAGTTACAAATTTCCGAAAAATCTGGGTATAGAAAAAATTGATAAATTCTGTAAGAATGAAAACGTCTTAATTTGGTTTTCAATTCCGGCATTTGCTTTGTAGAATAGTCTTTTATATCCATTTTGGTTCAATGGGTCTTTTTCGGTAATAAAATGTATACTACAAAATAAATACCTATTTTCCCATACATTTTGTTCTGAACGTCTACTGTCTTAGGAACAAGCGTACGCAGCGACATCTACAATTAGCTTTGCGTTGCCAACCCCATTACAGTAGGCATGCAGTACTGTGCAAATTGAAATGAAGTTAATTCAAAGATGCGTTTGTTCTACGACTTTCCGAAAAGATAAAAAAACTACTTTCCATACAAAACTCGTTGCTGTTCGGAAATTTAAATGAAAAGTCAATATGTTTCTGTTTTTTTTTTCGGAAAAGTAGAACAAACGTTGTTGTTTATGATTTTAGTATAATCTACTCCCGCGAGGTTGTTGTGTTTTACAAATAACTATCTATATTTTTTTGTCTCCAGCTCTTCATCCACATCTCCACAGCATACTGCCACCTGCACGAAAAGCTGCTGGAGGAGAAGCCGTACCCCCCTCCCACGAACCCGCACCAGCTTATCCAGACACTCGAGTGGATGGATGACGAGACAATCGCCGCTCTCACTCCTAAGTATGTTAGACAACGAAACTATCGTCACTTTCACTCCTAAGTACCTATGTTTGACCACGAGACCATCGGCACTCCAACTCCTAAGTATGTTAGAAGATGAGACAATCGCCGCTCTCACTCCTAAGTATGTGAGACTACGAAACCATTGCTATTATCACTCCTAAGTATGTTAGATCACAAGACCATCGTCACTCTAACTCTTAGGAGTATGTTAGACGACGAGACAATCCCCGCTCTCACTCCTAAGTATGTTAGACGACGAAACCATCGTCACTCTCACTCCTAAGTATGTTTGACCACGAAATCATCGGCACTCTAACTCCTAAGTATGTTAGACGATGAGACAATCGCCGCTCTCACTCCTAAGTATGTGAGACGACGAAACCATTGCTATTCTCACTAAGTATGTTAGATCACAAGACCATCGTCACTCTAACTCTTAGGAGTATGTTAGACGACGAGGCAATCCCTGCTCTCACTCCTTAGTATGTTAGACGACAAAACTATCGTCACTTTCACTCCTAAGTATGTTTGACCACGAGACCATCGGCACTTTAACTCCTAAGTATGTTAGAAGATGAGACAATCGCCGCTCTCACTCCTAAGTATGTTTGACCACGAGACCATCGGCACTCTAACTCTTAGGTATGTTAGAAGACGAAACCATCGCCACTCTAACCCCTAAGTATGTTAGACGACGAAACCATCTCCACTCTAACTTCTAAGTTAGACGACGAGACAATCGCCGCTCTCAATACTAAGTATTTTAGACGACAAAACCATCGGCACTCTAAAGCCCACCGGTAACGATCAATTGCGATTGTCAATTTTTCCGCAATTGACGCCCATTGACGGAAAAATTGATCGTTTACGCGTGCAATTGAAGCGATTGTCAATTGCTCCAACAATGGCATTGACGGAAAAATTGACAATTGCAATTGATCGTTACCGGCGGGCTTTACTCTAAATATGTTAGATGACGAGACAATCGGCGCTCTCACTCCTAAATATGTAAGACGACGAAACCATCGCCACTCTAATTCCTAAGTATGTTAGACGACGAAACCATCGCCACTATAACTCCTTAGTATGTTAGACTACGAGACCATCGCCACTCTAACTCCTAAGTATGTTTTTTTATATTTCCCAGACTCCTGAGCAACCAACCTAACTCGTACGCGTTCACGAAGGCGCTGGGCGAGGGCCTCGTGGTGGAGGCCATGGAGCACATCCCCGCCATGATCCTGAGACCTTCCATCGGTATGATTTAGTAGTCTTTGATTATTTTGATTATTTATATGCCTAGATAGAGAGTCGCGTCACGCTTTTGCCGTACTTAATCAAATGGGTGAATTTTTTAGGTCGGTACTGAGTTATTATCATTATTATCATCGTTATCAACGTTTAAAGAGTATTATAATAAAAACTATGGCCGTGTAGTCTTCACACGTAAAACGTGTGTTTATCGGCTACAGTTGGCTCAAATTTTTTTCGACACGTTTGTAGCTGCGGTTGTTTATCTAGACATAAATAATCAAAGCTAGTAGTGTTTATTATTTTATTTATTCGAACTTCATCGCGCATGAAAATACGAATTGACAGACTTAATGCCTTTAGGCATTCTCTAACAATCGACCGGAAAACGTGTAAGGCCCTCCGCTGCGTTGAGCGGGATCCCGGCGCGGGGACCCGCGCCTTGCTCCGTTGCGTGACCGCACGGCACGGGCACTCCGCCACACGCAGCGCTGTTCTATGAATATACAAAAACAGCCTCGCTCGCGTGACCCGTAGCGCGGGACCCGCAAGCGTGTTCGCCGCCCGCGCCGCATGCGACGGGCAATCCGCCACACGCAGCGCTGCTCTATGAATATACAGGAAATAGAGATGTGTAAGTACTGTGAGTAATGCATTACGCGTAATATAACACGACCGCGTACTGTAACAGTACCTATTACCCGGCAAAATTTAGCATGACACATGACACTAAACATGGCGAGGCGCTGGCGGTTGAGGTCCATGAATATTGCCAGTCCTAAGCCAGAAACCCCTTTTTAAGAGATTAGAGGCATCTTTTAATCAGGGTTGAGTATGAAGGAAAATCAACTTAGTCAATGAAGCTTGCTTCGTACATTAGGCCAAACTGAGTAATGTTATAATGCCATATTACGCAGTACGAAATGTCATGAAATATGGTATTACTTCATATCATGAGTACTAATTAGAGTACTGTACCGAGTAATGCTATAATGCCATGCAATATGGCATTACTTCATAGAGTACTGTTTTGCGCATGTCTAACAGGAAACAGCACCCGGAAAGGACGCCCGCGCCGGGATCCCGCTCAATGCAGCGGAGGGCCTAAAAGAATGAAATCGTGGCTGAAGAAATCGAAAACAATTTCAATGAATTTTATGACTGTAGGTCGCGACAACATTAACTCGCTCGGTGGATGAGAGCTCTCCATGCATCACGGTTTTAGGTCAATTCTGGACTCCCCCCCTAAACAACGATAATATTTTGACTTAACACACGATAGAAATATACATGGATGTGTTTTTTTTTTATACACTATGCATTGTTAGCACGATCCGCGCCGCCGCCGTGCCAAATAATAAATTTTAATCAGTACTGAGTATGAGGAGCTCGGTGGCGCAGTGGTTTAGCGCCTGGCCCAGCGATTGCGTAAGTTAAGCAACGTTCGCAAGGGTCGGTCATGGGATGGGTGACCAAAAATTTACTATCGCGAACTCCTCCGTGCTTCGGAAGGCACGTTAAGCCGTTGGTCCCGGCTGCATTTGCAGCCGTCATGGCCCGTCCTCCTTATCCACCCATAAGGAAGGCCTGTACCCCAGCAGTGGGGACATCAAAAATGGCTGATGGACAATCAGTACTATGTATACTTACTTACTTTTTTTATGCACAACGGAATAGTGCTTGGCCTTCACCTCACCTGATGTTAAGTGACGATAAGGCCGAAGGCGGAAGCGCACTACACCCGGAATCCTCATCACTGAGGAACTGGCTTACTAACCTCTAACTGCCGGAACACAACAATTTTTAAATTGTTGTTATGGCGTCAGACTTACGTAAGATGGTGGTAGCTAGCCAGGTGGACTTGAAATAAGCCCTACCACCAACCAAACCGAGTAAAAATTGTACCCCCTCCCTGGGAATTGAACCCGGAACCCCTGCGTGGTGGTGCGGGACACGGGTGGGCGAACCGCTAGACCACAGAGGCGGTTAAAACTTACTTTATCTGGAGCAGCTCACTGCGTCCCCCTTTGGATGTCTCTACGCCCCCCTTTACGCGCCCCACTGGTTGGGAACCCATGATAGACAGACATCTATCTGGGTTGATGAAAACCGTACTACATGGAGATAACGAGAAGATTTTACACTAATTTTAATTTTGGCTCTTTGAAATTTATTCTACTTTATTTCATTTCAGTTATCCCTATCTGGCAAGAACCCGTTCCTGGATGGACTGACAACATCAACGGACCTACTGGTTTGCTTATTGGTAAGATACGATACTAATATAAACATTCTTGAGGACAAACTGTAACGTGTGTCATACACCGTGGCCCGGCCACCATAATAATGTACTCTATGCCGGCCACGGTGCCAAAAAACTGTAGTTGTGTCAGTACTAGTCAGTAGACTTTACGGTACACAAAAGGAAAAAACATGTACCGTGGTATTTCATGAGTTAAGGCGGTTGACTAACCGAACGAGATTTTTTTTTGCCGCGGTGAATTTTATTTAATATTATAATTCTAATACACAATTTTAAAAAGACCTTCCGTTGAAGTTTTAGGGCCCTAGTATTTTTAGACGGTATCATTACATTCCCTGCAGTCACTGCTAGAAGTAGATAGCAAAACTGCTAAAAGAGGCCGTTTTTGACACATTCGCTATCTACTTCTACGAATGACTACGAGGGAATGAAATGATACTTTCTGAAAATACTAGATTATGGGCATGGGCCCTGACAATTCCACGTAAGGTTTCATTAAAATCTTTTCTATTAACAAATTATTAAATAAAAACTTCTGAGGGCACCACTTTCGGTGGCATAACAATTTCAAAGTGCTTTAAGGTTGTTATACCACCTAATTTCTTGTGGCCGGGCTGCAACGTATTTTACATTGAATACCACAAAACATCTAAGCGCTATCGCACACAGGCAACTTAGCGCTATCGCACACGGGCAACTTAGTCTCCCAGCAACTGTTTTGTCTCTAAGTGGCTGTGACATACGGACAGACAGACATACGGACAGACAGACAGACAGACAGACATGACGAATCTATAAGGGTTCCATTTTTTGCCATTTAGGCTACGGTACCCTAATAAGAAAAATAAAAGATTAAGGGGGGGCTCCCCATACATGGAACTGAAACTGAAATTTTTTTTTTCTTCGAACCAACACGTGTTGGGTGTCTATAGATAGGTCTTTAAAAATGACATTGAGGTTTCTAAGACAACTTTTTCTCAAAGTCAACCGCTTGAAAGATATACACCGCCAAAGTAGTAAAATGTGTGTCCCCCCCCCCTTTAACTTTTGAAATAAGAGAGTGAAAAATCTAAAAAAAATATATGTTGTAGATCTTAATAAACACTTTCAACCGAAATTGGTTTAAATGAGAAATAGTAATAAGTTTTTGAGATATAGCACATTTTCCAAAATCGCAAATATAACTTTATTATTCATACCAACACTATTAATAAGTTATTTTTGCAGACAAAAAATGATAGGTGGTATTAAATATGGTATGGTATAAGGTAACTACGGAACCCTACGGCGCGTGGCCCGACACGTACTTGGCCGGGTTTTTTTTTCTCAATATATGTACGTGCTAAGGGTACTGACTACTGATTTTGAATTAAATTTTTGTCATTTTTAGGTGCCGGAAAAGGCGTGTTAAGGACTATGTACTGCAAAAGCAACAGTTACGCCGACTACTTGCCCGTCGACGTATTCATAAATGGACTTATGATTATGGCATGGAACTACTTAGAATATGGGTAAGTATATTAGGTCTACTTAGTATATGGGTAAATAATATTGGGCCCCTGCTGTGTGAACGCACGGTAAGACCCCGTTTTTACATTATTCCAGTAAAAAATTCCATGGCATGTTCGTTGATTTTAAAATAACGTCAAGCACACCATGTAATGTACTTCTACTGGAATGTTTTTACTGGAATAATGTAAACGGGGTCTAAGGAAGACTAACTTATTATTAATAATAGGTCTTTACCTATGAAATTGCCGATTTGTATGGAGATTTTTCAAGAAGTTGCATTTTTCATAATAGCATTTTCTTTGTTCATTTAACAACCATGAACACTCATGTAACAAAACTTTTATGTACTAATGTTTGAACACTATGCTAACTTATTTCTATTTAAGATAAGCGAAAAAATAAGTTTTGGTTAAGTTACAACCCCTTCGGTCACCCTTTTTTTTGCTCACAAAAAAAGAGTCACTTTCAAGATCTTTTTTTTAATGTCACGAAAGCTAAAATATGGACTTTATTTTTACTGATAGTTAACTATCATGATCGTAATTCGATGTAATATTCACGATTTTGTTAAAAATTTAAATTATAGAAGTTATTATTTTCTCTGTATGTGACAAAATATCGGCAATTTCATAGGTAAAGACCTAATATTAGGTAAGTCGGAAAAGTTCGCGGCCTTTTGGTACTAAAAATATATAAAGATACCACAGCGAGGAACATCTTTATCATAAAAATTGACGCCTTAGCACGAACAGCTATCGAGAAAAAAAAATGCGCGTAAATGTACTCGACATAGAATTCTCTATGGATAATTTCAATCGGCTTTACGACGGTAGATGGTGCTGTACAAATTTCCCATACAAAGATCATTGGGCATATTTGACCTACCCAAGACACAAGCATGTCTATTCAGCGCCAAACGGAGTCCATTTAACCTGACTCCGGCTTTTCGAAATGTACCTATAGACATTAGTGTCCGTCTAGACCTCCTTGGACTTGATTTGTCACCTGACCTCAATTTCGGCCGTTCCATAGAACATAAAGCTAAAACCGCAGCCAAAAAGCTGGGTATCCTCTTCAGGGTGAGACGGTATTTCACGCCAGAACAGCTTTTAACTCTATATCAAGCTCAGGTCCGATCGTGTATGTAGTACTGTTCTCACATCTGGGATGGATCTGCCAAATACCAGTTGGCTGCCTTGGACTCTATCGAGCGTCGAGCAAAGAGGCTGATTGGTGACGATGATCTGGTCCACCGAAGGCTTCAAAGTTTAGAGCACCGACGAAGGGTAGCCTGCCTATCGGTCTTCTATAGGTTACATTTCGGGGAGTGTGCTCAGGAGTTACACAACCTCATACCTCCTTCCCCGTTTCATCTTCGGACTACCAGGCGCAGGGCGGCTTACCATCCCTATGTTGTTGACATTTCACATACCCGCACGAAACGCTTCGGTTCCAACTTTTTAATTCGAACAGCTAAGATCTGGAATGACCTCCCTGCGTCTGTATTCCCCGAACAATATAACTTGGGCGTCTTTAAAGCCAGAGTAAATAGGCATATACTGACTGTGCGTGCTCCATCTTAGTCCTCCTTGTCACTTCCCATCAGGTGAAAGTGAGGACAAACGCGCAGACAGTCCATACATAAAAAAAAACCTGATGAAAGTTCGCGTACAGAAAACAAACCAGTTTTAAATTAAATAATTTAATCCCACTTTTCAAAATATGTATTACTTTTTATGTACCGACCGGCAGAAAAAAGTCATTTTACAGCATACGTTATTAAACTTTTGTAAATAAAACAAAAGCTTTTACTTTCAGCATTGTCAAAATATGTGGTACAAGCATAATAAACGTTTGTATTGTCTTTGTTTTTTTTTTTAATTTATTTATTTATAATCAGGCAACAATGGCCCATAGATACATACCTTAAAACTAAAACATATATGTAAAAACAATATTGTTAGTAAATATAACTTAATATTAGGTTAGTATAAAGTTAATTTGGCACTTTCTGTGTCAATTCGGTGGCACAAGGCAACGCTCCTCGGAAGCGCCTGTATACCACGCCCTGCGGCCAGAAGTCCTCCTTCATGAAAGTGTCCAGCCTGGCTGTCGGGATGCGCACCACAAACGACTTAAAATTCGTGTTATGGCGCGACTCCAGAGGCTGAACTCTCAAGCAAAAGTTAGCCTTCTTCTTTATGTACTCTATCACATCCTGCACGGTGGTGGTGTGGTGCAGGCGGGACAGGTACACGGCCGTAGTCGGTATGGCAGCTCGCAGCAGGAAGTTGGGCCCTGTCGGTGCGGTGCCATGGTGGTTCTTGCTCTCTCGCTGACGACGTCGCTTTTTGTTCCGAACCTCGAGGAATCCGTCTTCATCTTGGCCGGGTCGGACGACATTCTGCGGATGAGCTTTTCCATCGACGAGAGATGGCTGCTGCGACTGCGGCCTTGAGTATGTGTGGCCTTTATTGTTGAAATGCTATGATATATTTAAACATTTAAATATATACAGTAAAACAAGATATGAGTGTAAAGCTGTCATGCTGTTATATTAATCCTACTAATATTATAAATGTGAAAGTTTGTAGGTTTGGATGTTTGTTCCTCAATCACGTAAAAAATAAATAAATTTAAAAAATATTAAAAACACGACTGCCCTGCCAAAAACGAACTAAAAAGTTAAACAACAAGTGTCATTGCAGTCGGGGGACCTTATTATGGAACAATTTTTGATCAAAGAGGTCCCCCGACTGCAATGACACTTGTTGTTTAACTTTTTAGTTCGTTTTTGGCAGGGCAGTCGCGTTTTTAATATTTTTTAAATTTATTTATTTTTATTTCACATATTTTAGTGACATATTATATAGTTTTGGAATGTGTTCATCAAGGCCTTTCATTTGATGCCCATATTGTAATAATAGAAGAATTTTTTTTTCACATTTGAAAATGGCGTTGTACTTTTTTTGTATTTTTTCTAAAAAAAATATAGCCAGTGTCACTCGGGATGCTGTAAGAATTTTAACGATATCCCATATATCCAAATCAGTTCAGGCATTTAGAAGTTATGGTGGAATAAAGAAACTCACATACCCACAAACATACATGAACCCTGAACACATATACACTCTTTTTGCTTTGGGCAGTCGTGTAAAAAACTGCTGAGCAGATTTGCTTGAAATTTGGCACACAGATAGTAGATAGCCTAGCTAGATTAAAATATATGTAGGATACTTTTTATCCCGATATTCTCACGGGAACGGGAACCACGCGGGTGAAACCGCGGGTGGCCGCTAGTTAAATATACTTAGGTGATCCGCGGGTAAGGACCTGGAGACCTCAAATACAGGGTCGCCTTAGTTCAGGCTCCAGATGACACACTCGAAGCAGTTTATGATGTTTATGTTGTTATTGTGTGTGATGAAATAAATGTATTTTATTATATAATGACAAAAAATTAAACATGTCCTGAAAGAATGCGACCCATATCACTGAGTAGCAGATACATTTATCTACATATCTAGCCCTATTTCGTTTGTGTACGCCATAGGTCAAACTTAGGAACAAAATGCCCAATGACCTTTTCTCTATCGAATGTTTTTACGCACGTTATTTTTTTCGATAGCCGTTCGTGCTAAGGTACTGTATAGTGTTTTAATTCCCAAGTTGTTGTAATTCTCCTTCTGTAAAAAAAAATGTTTTCAGTGACAAGAAGACGAACGTAGTAAACTTCACATCATCAGCAGAGATCAAGGTCACCTGGATGGAACTGATCGATGCCGGAAGGGAGATCATCACGAATAAAGTGCCGCTCAACGGTGTGGCCTGGTGAGTCATCATCATCATACCAGCACATTAGGTTGCTTGTCCATTGACGCCAGGGATTGAAATGCCGTTAAAAAAAATAAAAAAAAAACGTTAAAAATACCGTTAAACCATTTTATCAGTAAATTTACCGGTAAAAATAACTTAAAAAATATTTTACTGGTAAAATTAACGTTACGTATAGAGTTAAATTTAGTATCGGTAAAATTATCGGTAAAAAATTAATGTTATTAACTGGAATAACGTTAATTTTAAAATTAACGTTAAATTAACGTTAAAATTAACGTTATTTCAGTAAATAACGTTAAATTTAACGTTATTTCTCAAATTAACGTTATATATTGACATAACGTTAATGTCAAAATTAATGGTAATAAGAGTAAAAATTAACGTTATATTTAAAAATAACGTTAATATTCCCTGATTGACGCAGAGCGAGGCGGCGCGGCGGTGGGGAGAAACGAGGAAATCTTAAATCAAATCAAATCAAATCAAATCAAATCAATTTTTTATTAACCTTGTAACAGAGTACGTTACACTGGGTAAGTCATAAATCACATGTACATCACTTAAATTTCATTAGATTAATCAGATTTAAAATGTATAAAAAACCGGTCAAGTGCGAGGCGGACTCGCGCACGAAGGGTTCCGTACCAAAAAACGTCAAAAAAAATACGTTTGTTGTATGGGAGCCCCCCTTAAATAATAATTTTATTCTGTTTTTTGTATTTGTTTTTATAGCGGCAACAAAAATACATCACCTGTGAAAATTTCAACTGTCTACCTGTTGTTGTTATTAAAATCGAGCTAAAAACAGCAAAAAAATTACGTTTGTTGTATGGGAGCCCTCTTAAATATTAATTTTATTCTGTTTTTGTATTTGTTTTTATAGCGGCAACAGAAATACATCATCTGTGAAAATTTCAACTTTCTAGTTATCACGGTTCATGAGATACATCCTGGTGACAGACAGACAGACTGAAAGACAGACAGACAGACAGACGGACAGCGGAGTCTTAGTAATAAGGTCCTGTTTTTACCCTTTGGGTACGGAACTCTAAAAAGAAAATTAGTTAAAAAATAAAATAAAAATTGACTAAAATTGATTAAGAAATAATTAAAAATATGATTAAAAAATAATTAAAAATTGATGGAAAATTTGTTACCTACAAATTGATTAAAACTGAAAGTTATGAGAAAAAAGTACATTGACAATCCATAATACAAAACAATAATAAATAATTTAAAAACATTACATTATTTACTTAAAAATCGGCTTCAGTCAACTTAACCAATAGGATTGCGGAGCGGAGATTTTATGCAATCCTATTTAATGTTTCCTCGTTTCTCGAAGTTTTATTAAATCCTTTTCTATTAACAACTAATTAAGTGAAAACCTCTGAGGGTGCCACTTCCGGTCAGGGAATCGCCTTAACCCTTAAGTCGCTTTCTTGTTTTTCTACCTATTTCGTCGGTGGGCTGTGAAAATATCGCATGTGCATTACTCCTTTTACAGTGGCCCTACCATGAGTTGTTGCAAACTGTTTACGTTACAGTAAACTATCGTTTTCTCTCCTTCACTCGTATTGACTGTGAGCAGTATATCCGACAGTTTACTGTAACGTAAACAGTTTGCATCAACTCATGGTAGGGCCACAGGAGATGCAAAAAACAGTATTCGCTGGGTGCGAAGGTATAATAATCTATCGCAGCGCTCATGGTGGCAAAAAGTAGAAATAATGAAGGCTCTGTAATCTGTGTGAAAACGATATTTAACTGATTACTAGCAATACAGGACCAATTATATATGTTTATTATCACTTAATAAAATTATTAAAGTAGCTTTATCCTCTTGTTTTACAAAATCTACAACTAAAAAAAAAGTAAACAAACCCTGATATAACCAAAATAAAACACTCTTTTTGAATAGATCTTACTTGCCATGTTTAATTTAAATGACCAAAAATGATTTCACAACACTTTGTCCACCCTAATCACAGTAATTTTGAAATTTACACAATATGTATAGTATTTTATAATATTTTGTCACAATGCCATATCGAAACGTCAAAACGGTCAGGTCAGAGCCAACAAAGTTGCAACACGCTAGGTGGCGCTAAAAGCGTGCACGGAGCCAATAGTGAAAATTTTTCACGAAGTTCTCATTTACATCAAATAGATGGCACTACAATTATCGAATCTGAGTTTTTTCGACGTAGACATGTATTACGAGGTTTTCTCAAGAAAAAACTAAGAGTTTTATCAATGAAAATGATTATCAGATGCAAATCGCCTGAGACGTATTTTTGGCCATATCTCCGAGGATTTTGGGAGGATCGAGATGGGAATAGTACCAAAAGTTGAGGAAGTTATCGACGCACATATGAACGCTTGAATTTTGAAAATCTACAGGGGGTCTATTACGAAAAGTTTAATGCGATACACACAGCTGCGTCTGTGCTTCGTTTTGATTGTTTCCTATTACAAATAACTTTCGTATGCGATATTGCAAAGTGATTGCGTGAGTTTGACAGTTTCTCTCTAGCGTATCCGACATCGTTCGTTCAGTAGTCTATGGGCTACGATAGCCAAATTCAAAATGTTTGTTATAACTACAACCAATGAACTGCGGACGACTATCGTGGCCAAGTGACTGCGTTACGGGTCACGGGTAAAATTCGGGTTTTTTGGGGGGCGTTTGTTTACTAAATTGTAAATATTTCGGAAAAAAACCGACTTAAGAAAAAATGAAAACGGGTCCTATAGGAAGCTACGAAACAGCAAAAAAATTTTTAAAATCGGTTAAAATTATTGTGACCTGTAGGTGGTGGAATTGTAGAAAAACGGGTGTTTCCGTATATAAAAGTGACGTAGCTTCTGAAAATCTGTAATTTTGAAAACCAGGTTATAATATTTTGACCACTTGGTTTAATTTTTGAAGCAGCGGGCGCTTTAGGTACACCTAGGTAACTTGAAAAAATTGGATTTTGGTTTTTCGTAAATTTTTGTATTCATTTTCAATGCTCCGAAAAAATGCAAAATTTGTGAATTTTTCACTACTTAAGCGACTTTCAAGCTTTTCACAGCCCGCCGACGCTATGTGGATAGCACTTTAGGGGAGAAGATTATGTTTACTAAATACTTAAAAAACTTTTTACTTTATATTTTAGGTATCCCGGTGGCTCGATGAAACACAACCGGCTCTACCATAATATATGTGCATTCTTTTTCCACTGGTTGCCTGCAATATTAATCGACGCTCTATTGTTCTGCCTTGGATACAAGCCTGTGTAAGTATCCTACTAATATCCTACTATCCTACTAATATTATAAATGTGAAAGTTTGTGGGTTTGGATGTTTGTTCCTTAATCACGCAAAAACTACTGAACAGATTTGGTTGAAATTTGGCACACAGATAGTAGATAGCCTAGATTAAAACATGAAATACTTTTTATCCCGATATTCCCACGGGAACGGGAACCACGCGGGTGAGACCACGGGCGGCCGCTAGTAATGTTATAAATGTGAAGGTTGTGGGTTTGGATGTTTGTTCCTCAATCACGCAAAAACTACTGAACGGATTTGGTTGAAATTTGGCACACAGGTAGTTGATAGCCTGGATTAAAACATAGAATACTTTTTATCCCGATTTTCCCACGGGAACGGGAACCACGCGGGTGAAACCGCGGGCGGCCGCTAGTCTTCTATACAGGGTGTTTCGTAACAGCCTTATAAATCCGAAAATGGTAGATAGCGACCATCAAACTGAACAACATTTACTATAGGACCGACTCTGAAATCACGAAAAAAAATCAGCTGTTTCATACATTTTGATATTTTTGTTATTAATTTTTGTATGATTTTTTTGTTCAGTAAAGTAAAATTTGTTCAGTTTAATGGTCCCTATCTACCATATCCGGCTTTATAAAATTATTACCAAACACAATAAATACAGAATAAATAAAATTTGTAATAACCAAATTAGATTTTTTTTGTTGACTTTGTTATTAACAGGGCAAGGTTTGTATTAAAGAAATAAAAAAAAACCGGCCAAGTGCGTGTCGGGCCACGCGCCATAGGGTTCCGTAGTTACCTTATACCATACCATATTTAATACCACCTATAATTTTTCGTCTGTAAAAATAACTTTGTTTTTCACAGTGTTGGTATGAATGACAAAGTTATATTTGCGGTTTTGGAAAATGTGCTATATCTCAAAAACTAATACTATATCTCGTTCAAACTAATTTTGGTTGAAAGTGTTTATTAAGATCTACAGCATATTTTTTTTAAGATTTTTCACTCACTTATTTCAAAAGTTAAAGGGGGGGGGGGGGGACACATTTTACCACTTTGGCGGTGTATATCTTTCAAACGGTTGACTTTGAGAAAAAGTTGTCTTAGGAACCTTAATATCATTTTTAAAGACCTATCTATAAACACCCAACACGTGTTGGTTTGAAGAAAAAAATTTTTTTCAGTTTCAGTTCCATGTATGGGGAGCCCCCCCTTAATCTTTTATTTTTCTTATTTTTGTTTTAAATTCGTTAAGCAGTTAACAGAATACATCTATCTACCAAGTTTCAACTGTGTAGTCTTAATACTTTCGGAATAAAGTGGCTGTGACATACGGACAGACAGACAGACAGACAGACAGACAGACATGACGAATCTATAAGGGTTCCGTTTTTTGCCATTTAGGCTACGGAACCCTAAAAATGTACGGAAAGACCTAAAAAATCAATTTTTGTCTTTTCCATCATTACCGACTTCAAAAGGAGGGAGGTACTCAATTCGACCCGTTTTTTTTTTTTGTTTTTTGTATGTACACCGATTACTCGAAGACGGCTGATCCGATTGAAATGATTCAAACGTTATTAGATTAGGTAAACTTCCAAGTTGGTCCCATTTTTTAAAATTTTGAAATCGGTTCAGTACTTTTCAAGTAATCTTGAAAAAAGCACGAAAATATAATGTTTTTTGTGTGAACTACCTCGATGATCAGTCGTATAACTTCTTTGTTTATGAACTGAATAAGATAATTATTTTTTTGTTTGAAAAGGGATATCTTAAGTGTAGTTCTTTAACCGACTTAAAAAAGGAGGTTCGTAGTTTGACCCGCATGTATGTATGTTTCTCCGCGATTAACTCACGTTTGGCTGAGCCGATTTTTCTACCCAAATAATATTTCTACACTACCTAATACAAAAGGTACCTACACTAAAAATTAAAAAATAAAAATTGTTTAAAAAAACAAAAAACCGACTTCAAAAAACCTACCTCTAAAAAGCAAGAAATAATATTCGTAATAATAAAAACACGTCTATTGAAGTCGGGTGGGGCTTTTAGAATAAAAAAAGGAATTTGTACTCCAGCCCCACCCGACTTCAATAGACGTGTTTTTATTATTACGAATATTATTTCTTGCTTTTTAGAGGTAGGTTTTTTGAAGTCGGTTTTTTGTTTTTTTAATTTTAAATCGCAATATAACTAATATGGTGCCACCCGTGCGTATCCTGGGTGGGGCTGTTATTATATTTTTTATACAGGCTGTTATAAAACAACCCGCAATGCCGAATATGGTAGATAGGGACCATCAAACTGAACAATTTTTACTATGGGACCAACACTGAAATCGCGAAAAAAACAGCTGTTTCATACAAAACTTAATAACGAAAAATATCAAAATGTATGAAAGACCTGATTTATTTTCCACGATTTCAGAGTTCATCCCATATTATAAACCATTTGAATCTTTAAAGATTCAAATGGTTTTTTTTTAAATTTTGATTTTTAATTCTCCTTTGTTACAGCCTGATGCGCGTCCATCGCCGCATCAGCAAGGGTTTTGAAGTCCTCGAGTACTACGCCAACAACCAATGGGACTTCAAGTCTGACACTGCGCAGAAAATGAGGCAGAGAATCAATGAGAGAGAGAAGAGGGAATATAAGATAGATGCTGATGGTATACGAATAGAGAAGTTATTATGTCTTGATATGTCAATATTAAGACATAATAACTACAAGACATACTTAATAACTTCGATATGGAAGACATAATTTTACTATAATAACTTATAGGATAGTTTTTTTAATGCACAACATGATAGTGACCCTTGACCTTCACCTCACCTGATGTTAAGTGACGATAAGGCCGAAGGTGAAAGCGCACTACACCCGGAATCCTCATCACTGAGGAACTGGCTATCTTACCTCTAACTGCCGGAACACAACAATTTTTAAATTATTGTTATGGCGTCAGACTTAGGTAAGATGGTGGTAGCTAGCCAGGCGGACTTGAAATAAGCCCTACCACCAACCAAACTGAGTACAAATTGTTCCCCCCTTGGGAATCAAACCCGGGACCTCTGCGACTTACACGTGTGGGCGAACAACTAGACTTCAGAGGCGGTTATAAGATAGTAGACTGACAACGATTTTTGACAAGTTTTGATAAGTTTGTTTTCGAATTTATTTCTTTGTTTGTCCCAGCGAACTAAAATCTATGGAAGTGTAATTTCAAACAAATATTGCTTAAAAAATGGTCCCACGGGGCCGAAAAAGTACAACCCGCTCAGCTTTAGTCGGGCCCACGCACCCGGTGACTGACGTTAGTGTTCTTTTCAATAAATTGCAGTTTATATTGTAGAGAAAAGATAGAAAGGGAGAGTTTATTAGAAATGACGTCCTTTATAGTCAAATGACGTAAAGGCTGGTTTACATTATCTTAGTATTTAGTAGAGTGCTTTAGGAGAGTGCTTTAGTGGAAACATATAAACGGTCGTCTCATGACTAAAGAGAGTAACGTTCTAGTAGCCTTTCTACTCGCTTTCCAGTAGCACCCCCTGCGCGCCCGCTCACCCCCCGCGCGATATTTTACTCGCACTCGCACTGGAAGCATGTAAATCGACATTTTAGTAGCGTCTTTAGTAGAGTGCATTTGCCGGTGAACGCGTGACGTGTAATTGAATTAAATAATAGGTATGGCGAAAATGACACTCTACTGGAAGCGTGTAAACGGTCACTGGAAAGGCACCAAAACTACTAAAGCACTCGCATTCGAATCTACTCGCACGCTACTAAGCACTCTACTAAATACTAAGATAATGTAAACCAGCCTTAAAAGATGCAAAGAAGGCAGTAAAAAAATGCAGAAATAACGTATCTTATTTTTTCGTTTAAGTACAGAAAAGATCTATAAGTATACAAATTATGGCCGCTAATAAGCAACCAGTGTTCAGACGCTTTGTGCTGCATAATTAAATGCCAGCATTTTTAGCTCTATCCACTTAGTTGTACTTTTCGTGTGGTGCTATTTTTTGAGAGGAATGCTTATTCTATAGCTTTAGTGCGCTGGTTTGTCCACATTAGCAAACGATTTTATACTAGCTTCCCGACGAGCTAGAGACTTGAAACTTTGAACATAGGTTAGAACTGGAAGGCAATGCAATATTACGGTGTTGATCTGATGATGAAACCGGAAGAAGGCCACAGGAACTCTGTAATCAAACCACTCAACCCCATTGAGTTTGGGCTCGTTTGATTCGTCTTGATGAGTACTATATATGGAAATGTTGTCCAGGGTCTTATGATAGAGCAGGAAGAAGGCCACAGGAACTTTTTAATAAACCCATACAACCCTATAGAATTTCACCTCGATAGAATCGCCATGGCAAGTACTCTGAGCAGAGTTACATTTCACGAAATCTGCATTTTACGAAATGCAACTTCTATTAACTATTCTAACTATTCTTTGGTTGTATGAAGTGTCCGGGGTATGCCTCTGCTAAATTTTTGCATATTTTTTAATTCCACCAGGTTTGGACATTTCCAAGTATTTCGAGGACTGCATCAGAGCCGCGAGGGTCTTTATTCTGAAGGAATATGATGACACTCTACCAGCTGCCAGAAGACATATGAAAGTGTAAGTTACCTACGTTTAGTTAGTGACAAGCGCGCGAGATTTCGTTTAATGGTCTTGTCAAATGCAAGGTCCCTTTTTAACAGCTCACGAAACCTAGGTAACTATATGTTACACTTAGTTCCAGTTTTGGCCATCGGGTTAGATAAGTTTGTGTCTCTGTACGACACTGACAAATACTGTACATTTTCATGCGCATGCGCATTTTCATTAGACGGCATGGCTGCGTAGTCAGTAAAAAGCACTCGCCGCCTTTCGAAAATAGAGCCACTCGTCGGCGCTTGCTATTAAAGCTTGAATATAAGCAACAGACGATTAAATCACATATAGAAAACTTATGTGAATCACTATAATATCACTATTATAAAATCCTATTTTGGGTATCAAAAATACTGAATGTGAATATTGCGTACTGAAATACTAAGTAAGCGGCGGACTGAGGGCGACTACAGATATTGAAAATGGGTGACTTTAAAATACAAATTGAGTAACTAGTTATTAAGAACGGGTGACCAAATCACTATTTCGGGCGACAACCTTAGGGCATACAAAACATTTAAAATTTGGCATATATTTTATTCAAAAAAGGTGGCTATTATCCTAATCGAGATGACAAGAATACCAGGTTGGGCAGCTGAAATCCTGGGCCTCGATTCCGCTAAATGTAATGTAGTCCAATTGCACGTCGTCAGCATGGCAATTGCCTAAAATGTCACTTTTGGTATTCTGCTCCTGTTATGAGAGTTGAATAGCGGCTACATGGCGGCTACCCAGCCGCTATTGATACAATTCGGGATTCTATTAACCAATGGCGTCGCGATAGCACCAGCATGGCGACATAAATGTGTATTCTACTCTTATTTGACGTTTGTGCCGATAGCGTTGGCATCGTCAAATTGGCCATCGAGAAGCAATTGTGCAGCCATACCTTTTCTCTTACATTCTGCAGATAAAAGTGATATGAAACAACAATGCTGCATCACATTTAAAGATGGGAGGTATTTAGAATTGGCATACAGGGAGAAACAGCGTCGGTACGAGTACGAGAAGCTAAAACGCTGTCGAACGCGAGCTTTACTGAGACGGAATATCGAACCTATGGTTGTTTTACCGGACACAGAGTTTATAAAAGTGTTCCGCCTCAGTAAAACCGTAGTCAAAGATATCGTGGAAATCATATCTCCGTTTATTCCCAACGAGCGTAGAATATGTGATGTTCATTTAAGGCGCTTTCCTGACCGAAAGTGGCGCCGGCGCGCGCCACGGAGTTTATTTAATATTGTAAGTCTAATACACAATTTTAATAAAAACTTCTCATGGAATTTTTAGGTCCTATAGTTTAATATTTTTAGACGGATCATTAAACTCCCTCATAGTCACTGGTAGAAGTAGATAGCAAAACTGCTAAAACGGCCGTTTTCATTTACTATCTTCTTCTTCAAATGACTGCAAGGGAATGAAGTGATAACTTCTAAAAATACTAGACTATGAGCCCTAAAAACTCCACGAAAAGTTTTATCATAATCCTTTACTATTAACAACTTATTAAATAAAAACCTCTGAGGGCGCCACTTTCGCTCAGGGAATAGCCTTAATATTGGCGCATTCCACCCATAGCTGTTTCAACAAACTGCGTCCTTCTTTGGTCCAGCTGGATCTCCTTGTTCTCTGTGACGCTCTGAGAACTCTATTAGAGCCTCTTGCTAATCCAGCGTCCCTGTTTCCGCTGACATGTTTTCAAACTTAGTCAGGGTGTACAGTCACGAGCAATAAGAGTACACACCATCGAACTTTATCACATTAAGGCTGAGTTGCACCATCTTACTTTAACAATAACAAGCTTGTTATAGTACTGGTTAAGCATAAGTTAGCTAAAAAAAGAGGTTGCCAGCCAGCATGATGTCCTTAGACAAGTTTGACATGACCAATAGGTAGCATTATCATTTGACGATAACTTTAACTTTGACAGCGTTTTGGTGCAACTCACACTAAGTTTTGCATAACCTAGGTATAACATTATCACACTGAGATATATTGATGGAATGTGACATAGTTCTAAAGTGTATACATATTATTGCTCGTGACTGTACCAAAACTTTGCCACACAAAGGGAAAATAACTTAAATATTGACAATAGGAAAATTTTACTGAAAGCAGACTTCATTTAGATTTACTAAAACTATACTATTTGTAGGGGAGCTATTTTAGTACCTATAAGGAAATAAAATCTCAATGATAAACTGTTTATTTTATTTCAGTAAGTTAGTAACAAAATTTATAAAACCATTTAGCTAATAGGCACCACTCAGACTGACTGACTTCTTGGTTAAGACTCTTCGATCAAAAATATCCTAGACAACGCTTCACGAACTAAAACAGCACGCAAAAACAGCACCTCGAAATAGCTTTCCACGTTCCACCGTCCAGCGGGAGCTTATTTTGTGCATATTCACTTATTATTTTGTAAAAACTTAGATCTTATATCACTTATTTTGTACAAAATCACATCTTTTATCACTTACTTTGTACAAAATAAGATCCCAGTTTGGAAGTGAGACCACACCTCGGGCACTCCATACAATCGTCGCAATTCAACTACCTATTACACAGATGCTACACAGTGACATACATGTGCAATTGTGTGCAAGCTATTGAATGAGCACACGGATCGACACATGGAACTCGCGCGGTGGGCGCCGATGGGGTGAGGTAATTGACTGTGAGGCGGGGCGGAGAGTTTTCTTTCTGTATGGTAGTACTTATATCTATTCTGTGGTGAGACACTATTTTGAGGTGACATTTTTGAGACTGCCGGACAAAATTATGGTATTCTTGATTAAAGTTCTGACTGTGTTCAGTCTCTGCATTGGACACCGTTGCATTTTGAGTTCCAATTTCAATTTTATCAGCAATTTCATCTTCCATTAATCGTCAGGAACATTCATTGAGACACCGTATAAATCACCATGCTTGGCCCTCAGTCTTCTTCACCTCACATCACTTTCTCAAGTCCAAGCAAACACTGAGGGCACAACTTTCTTATCGCTTGACTGTGTATGGTAATCCTGTAAATAGAACAAGAATGTTGAAGCGACAGTAGTGTATGATTGTGGTTAAGTAATTATCACACTTTTTAGGATTTCACAGAAAGAAAAGGGGCACTTGAATGCATTACAAAAGCACAGGTACTTATATTGACAAAAGCAATCTAATATCTTTGGACAAAAGGTGTCTACAAAATTCCATTATCCAATCATTAAATATTAAGATTATGTGAAACAAACCTATAAAAATTGATTCCGTCGTGGAATCTTTTGGTTTGAAGCAAAGACTTCTATGTTGTTTGAAGTTATCAAAAACAAAATTAGCCCTGAAGATTGCCAATTTTCGTGAGGTTATTGCATCCATAGCTTCTTGTCTTTGTTCACAGTTCACCTTTTGGGATACAATAATTTTCTATATTTTTACAGCCCAAGACGTAAGTCTGTACATTTTTCGCAGATTGATTAACAGAATTGAAAAATGCAAATAATGATTAAAAAATATTCCCAAAACTGCCCAAAAGATTTTTTACAAAGAGTAGAATAGAATTAGAGACATCGTTTTGAAAGGCCACTAGCGCCACTGGAAATCGATGCGGAACTACTTACATGAAATTAAAATCAATGAAAAGGTGTTTTTTATTCCTTATTATATGTATTTATATGTCTTTTTTGAAATATTCTTTGTGTAAACAAAAATATTAATAAAAAAGAATAAATCGAAACAAAATACACGAAAAACCATTTATCTTACCTTTTTTAAAATATTGACTTGATTGACGAATAATAAAAATCAATGTATTGGCGGCGCTAGTAGTGGGTAGTAGGACGCCTTAAATTACTAGTTAAGAAGGCGATTTTTATTGTATTTGACCTATTGTACCTTTCACCAACTTAAATCTATTTTGTGCTTTTACTTCTTTCTGACTTTATTTTGAGATATTTATTTTATAAGTCCGACTGCAAAAGACATCTTTTGGCAAACTTGAAGACTTTGTTGTGGAAGTTAGAGTGGTAGATTAAACACGTAGGTATATAGCAAGAGCAGCAAATGCTACGGGCCCCGCGCACCAATGCTTCTGATCGTAAGACAGTACCAATTTAGATGCATTTCTAAAAGTGAGCGCTGGTAACATCACTAAATATATTTTACACTTACACTGAGCGCAAGTTGGCAACACTGCAAACGGGGGATTTCTTGTCATCTAGCTAGTCACAAGGGTTACCATCTGACAGGCATTTTCCGCATTTGACAGTCATTTTTGGTTTAGACAGGCGTGCGGCCGGCGCTAAGCTGAGACAGGCATTTTTGCATTTCGTGGGTCTCGCTGAAAGCCTACATACATGCCTCCAACTCCAATCACGCAAGCCCGCGGCCTGCCCGCCCACCCGGATAAAACACACACAGTCATTACTTAAATTAATAGTGAGATAGTAAACCAAACTGACTAAAAATCACGCTGCCCGGTTGTTTTTTACGACTAGGTACTCTCTAGTAATATAGTAATAATGATATAGTAATATCCTTTCTCTAAAGGAGAAATTAAAACAGTAGATAGTGGATGAAATTGACTAAAAACTGAGCTGTGCGGCCAATTTATTTACTAAAGAAATAGGCAAATGACAGCATTATTGAATGAAATTGACAAAAACTGCGAAGCGCGGATGTTTTTTTTACTATAGACAGTTAAAATTACAAGAGTAGTAGATGGAACTGACTGAAAATCGCACTGCACCGCTGATTTTTTTTTCTAACGCTAGGCAAAATTACAAGATTATTGGATGACGCTGACTAAAAATCGCGCTGCGCGGCCTTTTTTTTACAAGAGACGGGCATTTTTCTGGAAAATCTGGCATTATGAGCATCCTAGACAGGTATCCTCCCTTACGAAGAATGTTTAGTCGTAATACCACCATAAACTTGATAACTTTTATTGATAATTGATATTAACAAAAAATTGCTTCCAACATACAAAAATTGAAAGTAACACATAGAAAACAACAAAATGACAGATCTACATCTACACTAGCGCCATATTAATGGTAGTGCGCCGACTGGTGGAGGATTTGTGAATCAGCAAAATTATCCTGCCATTACTTATGAACGGAATTCCGAAACGGAAATCCGTCCGTGTGTTGCCACTTTAATACAATCCACTCTGTGTAGTCATTGTTTTCTTTATGGTTTAAAGCCAAGCTGATGCGATGCTGACGACATGCCAGCGATATGCTTGACGACGTTCTTCTCAAAATAGGAGAATACCGTTTTTAGATCAATGGCGTTAGCAAATCAATGGCGTGTCTGCGACATAGCAATTTGTTGTAAAATAGCGGAATTGAGGCCCAGTTATATTGTTATACTTGGCATAATAGGTGCCCACTCAGTATTTTTGTCAGTCATTTAGAATTTTCACTGCTAACTTAAATTATTTATCTCCCATATGTAGTCGCTCGTTTTACGTCATAGTTTGTCACCCGTTTAGTTATTTTGTCGCCCAAAAATAAACCGCTCTGCCTGGCTTAGTATTTCTATCGACAGTCCCTTTAATTATTTCCAATCACCCAATTAATTAATTCCCTTTCTTTTTCAGTATGTATTGGGTGGATGTAATAGCTCATTTACTCTTCTGGGGTCTAATTATATACTGGATGAGTGGACTCGTCACCGGAATAGGATCCCTTTTCGGCTCTAGCAGTGACGTCACGCCAACTGTCATGGCCGCGTAGTCGCCATTTTGTGATGTTCACAAAATGGCCGACAAACGGTAAAAGACTGGTTTGTTTCGTTTTAAGCAAAGTTGTTAATGTAGCTCAATGAAAATAATTAAATTTGAATAAAAGTAAGGTACAATTAAGTAATTAATTCATTTAAAATAATTTTAATTGAAAAAAACCATAATTTTGAATTTTTCAATCTATATTTTACTTTTTTGTCAGACTGATATTTTGTTACAATTTCTTCTATTTTTGTATCATAATTTTGTAGATACTCGTACATATATAAGTAGGTGAAGCTTTTTAAACTTTTTGATTTTAATATTTGGCTTTCATTATACTTACAGAAAAAATATAATATTCTGAATGAAGGTAAATGTTTTATTAATGATTTTGTATAACATAAAAACATGAATTATTATATACTTTTATCAAAATAAAAAGTTAAAATTGTAAAGGATTACTGTAAAAATATATTTTAAAATAAAAACTTCTTTTTTCTGTTAAGTGGAAAATATGTATATTTATATTTTGTTAATTAGTGAACAAATAAAGGAATTAAATATTATTTGCGTGTTTCTTTTGTGTCACAAAATACTTTTTAAATAAAGAATAACTTACAAAAATTGATATCTGCGCGTATTATTTATTAAAATAAAACTCTTTTTTATATTTTTTAATTTGTATTTATGCAACTGTACTATAATAAATGTACAGTTGCAAACAAGACTTTATTTACTCCCTTGATATGTATCCTCTATAAAGGGTTTTGACTTTGATTTCCCTCCTCCTCATCATTTTAGCATCCGAACAAGTGTTATAATGTTGTACTGAATTTCATAATGTAACTCGGTGTGCGTGGGCGCGGGAAGGAGCGCAACATCTTCTCGCTTGAATATTATAATGTTGGCAATAAGCTAACCGTTTCAGAACCGTTTATAGAGGATTTTAAAGCATAGGTGCAGATAAAATATACAGGGTCACTGGAAATATGACGTATTCCTGCTAAGGGGTTATAGATGAGGTCAAAACAAATATTTTTTGTCATATAACTTTTTCTCAAAAAATTCATAGTTTTTGAGTAAATTGAAATTAAGTACATTTTTACCAAAAGTACATTTTCAGACACAAAATTTTAAAATAAAGGATAACTACTCATTCGATTCCGGATTTTTTACTATTTTAGGATAGAAAACAATCTGAGTGTTGATAATTAATAAAAAAAAATTCATAAAATACAAGTGTTTATAAAAAAATCAATCCTTAAATGTATTTTTTTAAATTTTTTTTTTCAGATTTCTTAGAAATAGCATCAAATATCTTTAAAAAAATCCTAGTAACTAAGTGTGCATAATATTTTAAAAACATCACCATCTATTCAGCTTTCAGTTGAGGTATAAAACTTAATAATAACTTAAATAAAAAATGAGAAATTAAGACTTAACTAAATAGCAGTCTTATTTCATGTAGCAAAAATTTCCTACTTCAAGCGCTTCGGAGGTGGCCGACAGTGGCCGTATTATCCTACTTATTCCATAAATGTGAAAGTTTGCTTGTTTGTATGATTGTTAATCAATCACGCAAAACGGCTGAACGGATTTGGATGAAATTTGGCACACAGATAGTTTATAAGCCGGATTAAAACATATGAGGATACTATTATCTTGGTTAAGGGTTCCCTAGGGATTTTCTCGAATGTAGAATGTGAATGCAGTCGCGGGTGGAAACTAGTTTGCCATAAATGGTCGGATTTACTAAAAATACTTTCGTCCGAGTGAGTTTGAGACAGGATTATTTTCCGCCGATGAGTCAAAATTTTATACTAACTGTGTCACAAATAACCATGCATATCAGCTATTTTTAATGCCCCGCTGCTGGGGAACAGGCCTTCCTTTCCTTTTGGGATAAAGCGGACGGGCCATAACCCACCACGTGGGCCCAATGCGGATTGGTAGGTGTTAACTCAATGTACCTTACATTGAGCCCTTGGTTCTGGCTGCATTTACAGTCGTTAACACTGACCAATCCACATTGGGTCCACGTGGTGGGTATGGCCCGTTCGCTTTATCCATCCACAAGCCAAAAGGTAGGCCAGTTCCCCAGCAGCGGGGCATTAAAAATAGCTGATATGCATGGTTATTTGTGACACAGTTAGTATAAAATTTTGACTCATCGGCGGAAAATAATCCTGTCTCAAACTCACTCGGACGAAAGTATTTTTAGTAAGTCCGACCATTTATGGCAAACTAGTTTCCGCCCGCGACTGCATTCACATTTACATTCGAGAAAATCCCTAGGGAACCCTTAACCAAGATAATAGTATCATCATATGTTTTAATCCGGCTTATAAACTATCTGTGTGCCAAATTTCATCCAAATCCGTTCAGCCGTTTTGCGTGATTGATTAACAATCATACAAACGAGCAAACTTTCACATTTATGGAATAAGTAGGATAATACGGCCACTGTCGGCCACCTCCGAAGCGCTTGAAGTAGGAAATTTTTGCTACATGAAATGGGACTGCTATTTAGTTAGTCTTAATTTCTCATTTTTTATTTAAGTTATTATTTAGTTTTATATCTCAACTGAAAGCTGAATAGATGGTGATGTTTTTAAAATATTATGCACGCTTAGTAACTAGGATTTTTTTTGAGATATTTGATGCTTTTTCTAAAAAAATCTGAAAAAAATAAATAAATAAATGCATTTAAGGATTGATTTTTTTATAAACACCTGTACTTTTTGTAATTTTTTTTATTCATTATCAACACTTAGATTGTTTTCTATCCCAAAATAATGAAAAAATCGTAATCGAATGAGTAGTTATCTTTTATTTTAAATTTTTGTGTCTGAAAACGTACTTTTGGTAAAAAAATACTTAATTTCAATTAACTCAAAAACTATTAATTTTTTGAGAAAAAGTTATATGACAAAAAATATTTGTTTTGACCTCATCTATAACCCCTTAGCAGGAATACGTCATATTTCCAGTGACCCTGTATATTATTATTATTGTAGCTAAAACAACAACATTGTTTTGTTTTAAATATCGTGCTTCAGTTGTCATATTACAGGGGCAGTTGAAATGAAAAAAAAAACAATAAAATTTCATCTGTATATACATTTATTCAATTATTTTCACATTTAAAAAAAACCTCATTTATTTTTCTTTTACAAACGAGGTTTCTAGTAATTTTCATACTTACTTTGAAAATATACGCGTACAAGTGTACAAAAATGTGTTAAATATTACCTACCTAAAAAAAAGTGAGATAGGCCAACAAGATAGATACAAGAAAATTTATTAAAAATCATTCATTGTGTATGGAAAATTTAGAGCTAGTTATTTTAAGCACATTGCATACTTTCAAAAAGAAAAGTGTTGAAAGTTTTAAAAATAATTAACTTGGTTTTATTTATTGATTAAAAGTGTTTAGGTTTTGCTGTTTATCTAAGACAAGTGTTATTACTAAAAGAATATGTTTTTAAAGCCATGTTTTTATTATTTTATGTTAAATTGACATGTCTGACTCAAAATCAATACATAAGATTTGGTAAAAAATTTAAGTGCGTATAGTGCAATTTTATAAAGAATCTTTGTAAAAAGTGTTTTTTTTTAACAGTTTAAGTAGAAAAGTGAGTAAGTATATATTTTTTCTTACATGGGTTGTTTTGTCTGTTTTTAAAATTATTTTGACTTAAAAATACTAATTACACTGAACTATTAGATATTATAAAACATATATAATGTCACTGTTTTTAAAAATAATTATGCATTAAAATGTAGAAGATGCGTACATAAAAACATTATTTTAAGAATAAAATTGAGGTAGATAGTGTAGGTTGTAAAGCATTCAATATATTTTTAGTTAAAAAAAAAATATATTGTAAAAAAAGTGGAGGAATGATTTAATTTATTCATTTATGTAGTTTTTATAAAGAAATTAAATAAAAAGTATTTTTTTGTGTACGCATCAGCTAACAAAATATTTATAAAATAAGACGAATTTTAAGTGTGGAAAGTAAACATTATCAATTAATTTATCACAAAAAATATATTATTTATGTAAGTATTTTATAAAATTTGAGTATTAATTCATTGGATTTTATGGACTAGAATATAATTTCAATAATTTTTGAATTGATAATGTCAGTAATTAATTAAAAAATATTATTTTAGTAATTGGATTCTTTCCACAATTCTGTGACTAACAAAGTAAAATTATAAAAATTTGGTGATTTTACTTATTTTTAAAATATATTAATTCCTAATAGCATCACTTACATCAAATTGATGATTAATCGAAAGTAAAAATCATTTACATCATTTACAACAAATTGATGACTAAATCGAAAGTAAGAAAACTGTTTGAAAATCTTAATTTCTATTGAGTTTTTTTGCTTTATTTTGTCTTAAAAGTTGATCAATTTACAAAAAATAAAATTCATATCAATGATGCTATAATGTAGAATGATTTCTTATCACAAAATTTAAAGTCTGTGTGTAGACAGTAGCGTCGCTTCAAAAACGCTTTCATCACTTGTTTTGTTATGTTCTGTGGTACTGACTATAGCCCCGTTTGGTCCGAGATTGCCTGTACGTAATGTATATGTGCGTGTACGAAGATCAGTGATTTTTCCGAGCGGCTGTAATCTTTATATTTTGCGGTCTAATTAATAATTATTACATTAGAGTTGTTTTAATTAATTTTATCGGAGCCGTCCAGCAAGAAATTTGAATACGTAGTAACCAGTCGCAACTTGGAAAAGTCTGTGCAGCCAGTATAATCTGTAAAAGAAAAAAAATCATATGATCTATCACAGATTAATAGTTATTTATGCAACTGTACTATAAAACCTAATAAATTATGTACAGTTGCATACAAGACTTATGTACACCCAAGTTTTTAATTTTAATTTGGGCAACAAACAATATTTTAATACATATGGTTTAAAAACACCCATGATATTTATCTACACCCATGATATGTATCCTCTATAAAAGGTTTTGACTTTGACTTTTCTCCTCCTCGTCATTTTATCATCCGAATGAGTGGAATAATGTTGTACTGAATTTCATAATGTAACTCATCGCGCGTGGGCGCGGGGTGGAGTACGACCTCCTCTCGCTTGGATATCGTAATGTTGGCAGTAAGCTAATCGTTTCAGAACCCTTTATAGAGAATTTAATAATAGTTATTTATGCAACTGTACTATAACGAGGAGTATCACATGAGTGTTTTAATACCTTATTATGTACAGTTGCATACAAGACTTTATCTACACCCATTTTTTTATTTTTTATTTTTATAAGGGAAACAAACAATATTTTAATACATATGGATTAAAAACACCCTTGATATTTATCTAAACCCATGATATGTATCTTCTATAAAGGTTTTGACTTTGACTTTGTCTTTGACTTTGACTTTCCTCTCCCTCCTCGTCATTATGTCTTCCGCAAGAATGTTATAATGTTGTACTGAATTTCATAATGCGTTGCTCGCGCGTGGGCGCGCGGCGCTGCAGGCCCACTCTCGCTCGGGATATTGTAATGATGGCAGTAAGCGAACTGTTTCAGAACCCCTTACAGAGGATTTAAAGCATGGGTGTAGATAAAATAATATAAAGCATGGGTATAAATAAAATAACTTTATAGCCAAGAACGAGAAGTTAGCATTTATATTGTCGAGGGTAGTTTGAAGTGCGAGCCGTAAGCGAGAGCCTTAATAATTTGAGGCAACGTAAATAGCTTCCCGTACAAGACTTGTATAGTTTTAAAAAAAATCGATGAATTAAAAATTTCTTAGTAGAAAAGTAATTTTTAAATTGGTTCGCGTGGCCATTACCCCAGTAAAATTCTACATTTAAAACGCAAAACGCGATGTAAAGCTGCATTTTTGGTATGTTATTTGGACCCCTTAAGGGAGTGTGGAACCATGTTTTGAAAGCAAAAAAAAGTTGTACCAGCTGCGTTATACGTGAAAAACTGCAATATTTTTCAGTTTTTGCAGTATTATGAAAAAAACCGGCCAAGTGCGTGTCGGGCCACGCGCCATAGGGTTCCGTAGTTACCTTATACCATACCATATTTAATACTACCTATCATTTTTCGTCTGCAAAAATAACTTTGTTTTTCACAGTGTTGGTATGAATGACAAAGTTATATTTGCGGTTTTAAAAAATGTGCTATATTTCAAAAACTAATTACTAAATCTCGTTCAAACCATTTTGGTTGAAAGTGTTTATTAAGATCTACAGCATATATTTTTTTTAGATTTTTCACTCTCTTATTTCAAAAGTTAAAGGGGGGGGACACACATTTTACCACTTTGGCGGTGAATATCTTTCAAACGGTTGACTTTGAGAAAAAGTTGTCTTAGGAACCTTAATGTCATTTTTAAAGACCTATCTATAGACAACCAACACGTGTTGGTTTGAAGAAAAAAAATTTTTCAGTTTCAGTTCCATGTATGGAGAGCCCCCCCTTAATCTTTTATTTTTCTTATTTTTGTATTAAATTCGTTAAGCGGTTAACAGAATACATCTACCTACCAAGTTCCAACTGTGTAGTCTTAATACTTTCGGAATAAAGTGGCTGTGATATACGGACAGACAGACAGACAGACAGACTTGACGAATCTATAAGGGTTCCGTTTTTTGCCATTTAGGCTACGGAACCCTAAAAACTATGGGCTTTTGACATTAGTTGCCAGTATCATTAAGAAAATGTATTAAATTTCAAACAATTAAAGCTAACTACAACTCCGTATAGTTTTTGAGATATGATGCTTGAAACATTGACACTTACCGGCGGCATATCTAACCGCCTACACCGTTATTTTCATACAGATATGCTCACTTCACAGTCTCATAAATAAAAAAGTTTACGCATATCTGCAATGGTTTGTATGTTGATAGATTAAAAAGGTGCTCGTTTTTCGAATAAGAATGTCAAATTAGCATAGACATCTCTCAATTTCAAAGCAATGCATAATTTTAATACCATATATCATTGTATGGAATGAGAAAATTGGTTTACCTTTCCCTCTTTTTGGATAAATTGAGAGGTGTATATATTTATTTGTCATTTTTATTCGAACAATAATAGGAAACAATTGGGAAACAATTACAATATAGGAAACAATAGGAAAAATTCGAATAATAGGAAACAATCAAAATGAAGCACGGACGCAGCTGCGTGTTTTGCATTAAACTTTTCGTAATAGGCCCTCTGGATACGTTTGTTTGACGAACAAGCGTCATTGTGTTTATTTATTTAGTCACCAATCGGACCATGAAAATGTTGAGCACTTTAGTACCTGATGTTTTATCTTACGAATGAGGCTTGGCTATGAATGTTGTTCATACTTGATAATTTGATGGGGTGGACAGATGAACACGCGTTTTCCGAGTATCCTTAGGGTGGCTGTTTCAGGGTGGATAAACGGAATAAGTCTAGGTGTCAGATGGGTGACCGTTAAGTGGCATTACAACGGAGCGCTTCCGTGCTTCGGAGGGCACGTTAAACCGTCGGTCCCGGCTGTTGTCATCTGATAACAGTCGTTAAGCCAAGTTAGAGGCCTTACAGGCGGCTTGATAAACTCTAACACCAGAGGTGGCCACTAATCTTTATACGATAAAATAGAATTCAGTTTCAGACCTTTTCAACTTAGTTCTCGCATGTGGCAGAGACTCCTGAGTATCCTTGAGTATGAATCTCCTAATTCCCAGTATATATGCTCCTATGTAGGTTTCCCAGTTGAACTGTGCTGGCCAGTGGAAGAAACTCCTGGAAAATACGAAAGAAACATGAATTGGTTCACGAAAGTTCAGACAAAAAGTAATTACAAGTCAAATTCAATAACGTGACCTACATGGTCTAGGGTTCCCAACCAATGGGGTACGCCTCCCCCCCCCCGCGGGGTGTAGAGCTATCGGGTCTTTCGCACAGTATGAATAATAATAAAAGTTTATAGAATCGCACAAGGACGCTTTTTGAATTCGCTGTTTCATACCAAGCAACCTTTTTAAGGCTGCGCAGTCTGCACACTAGAGCCGCCATTAGAAAAAAAGTCATAGTGCTTAAATAAAGACAAATTTGTAAATTATCTCTCTGGAGTGCACTACGAACAAGCTTTTCGGTACTTTTTATCACTTTAGCAATATTTTCTAGCCTGTCGTTTAGTTTAATGGACTTTTATTGTTAAAAGTGGCCACTTTTCGCAATAAAAGTCCATATAATATAACAAAACGACAGGCTAGAACATATTGTTTAAGGGATAAAAAGTACCGCAAAGCTTGTTCGCAGTGCACTCCAGAGAGATAATTCATAATTTCTTTTTTATTTAAACACTATGATTTTATTTCCAATGGCGGCGCTAATGTGCAGACTGCACGCTCCAATTACTTTGAATGTTTTTGGTAACATTGATTTTATTTTCATACCATGGTATGAAACAGGGAATTCAAAAGCGTCCTTGTGCGATTCATACCGTGGGATGAACCAGCCCTAGTATGAATCGACAAAAGACTCGAGCTATCCAAAGAGGGGCGTGACGAGCGATTCCAGATAGTTAGTACTTATAGAAACCCTAAAAATCATATTTTCTCAAGGCGGGAACGGTGCCACCGATGCGTAGTGCACTTCTTGTGTTTGATTGTTGATATTCTAGTTGAATTTTAATAAAAATAGGGGGCACTTCGGCACAACTTCAGGTATTAGTCGTAATATATACCTATACATGTACGTGGGCTGTTCCAAAAGTTTTTAGCCACATGGGAAATATAATATTTTTTTTCTGTAATTATTTTTATTTGGCGGATAATTTCAATAAAAATACCCTCAGTGAAAATCAATGCCCAACTCTGCGTGGTTTTTTTTAAATATATCTTTTAAGTTAATCTGTCGCTCTTGTTTTCTTTGCAACAATGGTCGTCTTGCGAGAAACTTTTCGTGCAATGATTTACCATACTCAAAACATAGGCTAACCTTTAAGAAATTTACACACTGCTTTTTGTAAGTCTTTTTCTTCGTTAGCAATATTTTTTTTTTATATAAACGTGGTTGAAAGAACTTTAACGATGTTTCGAGACCCGGACGACCATGGACTGCAGTAACTTATGAAAACTTCATCAGGGTAGAGTGGCTTTTAAAGAAACATGGGCAAATTATATATCGAGAGATTCGGGCTGAAATAAAGATTGAATCACGGACAGTTTCCACTATCTGGCATGAATAACTTAAAATCTAGAAGGTTGCCTCTAGACGGGTACCTCATTAACTCAGAAATCTGCAAAAATACGTGTAGATTAATATTGGAAAATATTTTGAAATCTGGTTAACCTGAATGTATTAAAAGCTCTAAAAAGTTGTAAATAATGTTTTTTAATATTCTTGTTATATTTTGTTTCACTAAAAACTTTTGGAACAGCCGATGTATATGGCCTATCCTGCGTATACCTACATCTTTATGGAAGGTCTTTGTCTTAAAAATGGCTCATGAAAGAATTATTTTAACTCTCAACATCTTACCTAGATGAAATATAACGCTGGCTTACAGCGTGAACGTTAAAATTACTAGAAAATTTCCGCCGCTCCCACTAGCGACACGGTAGCATAATTGGCCAGTGCATTGGGCCAGAATCCCAAGGGTTCGAGTCCCGTCTGAGCTGCTACGGGTGAGTCGATTTTTTCTAGTATTTTTTCTATTTAAATAATTATCTTACCTAGAGTCAGACGCTGCACTGGCTTCATGATGCAACGCTGTTAGTTCGGAAACTCCAAATTGCCACTCGTTGTTAGCAAAATACTCGCCAGTCGCAGCGGCCATCTTGAATCGGCGGGCTAGTTTCATCATGCTGGAAAATTAAGGCATACGGTTAGGGCTCGTATTACAAGGCCACCACATAGGGGAAGAAACCACGAGGCCACTCTCTCACTCGTTGGATCGACCTCATTGAGAAAACTACGCAGTCGACCGCAGTACAGTGTTTTCGCAACTATATTAGGAGGTCATAACAAATTTGGCAATTTTCACCTATAGAAAGCTACATTATCAGCGAGTAATATGGGCTATAATTTATTTTCAAAAAATTATAGCCTTTTTTCAGCCTGCATATAAAAAGAACGCAACCACTTCACGCAAACAGACTGACATATTTAGCATCAGAGAGTGCCTCTCCATCCTGTAAACCCAGAGTCAGCCACTTACGCGATCGTTACCAAATTTGTTATGACCTCCTAATCTAAACGCTGATAATCGGCAAAAGTGGAGAGACATCGCATGGCGTTCGGCCGCCCTGGGGCCGTACCGGCTAACGAATCGAGCTTCGAAAAGTCTGCCGGGTTTCAAATTAAAACAGATAAATCGAGCCCCAATTGGGCCAAAATGGCGAACCCTAATTCATGAGGTCACACCAACATCAATATGTTCCAAATAACTTCAACAAATAGTACATTAAGTAATTCCTTACTTTGATTTATCTGTTTTAATTTGAAACTCGGCAAATTTTCCGAAGCTCGATTCGTTAGCCGGTACGGCCCCTGATGGGAGCGAGTGGCGGCGGCGAGCCGCAACCCTGTCCATCGTCGGCCACCACCGCTCTGTCAAGAGTGCACGACTAAAAAGAAGTAGATTAGGGATAATGGCTACCATCATCATCTTAACAAACGTTGAATGCCATAACGACACTTAATTATTGTGTAAAAAATGCTGTGTTCCGACACTCAGAGGTAAGATAGGCAGTTCTTTAATGGTTAAAATTCCGGGTGTAGTGCGCTTACACTTTTACGAGTAAAAAAACGCGCGTAAAAGTAAAAGTATTCGATAGAATAATTATCTATGAAAAAATTCATTTCGCTATTCAGCGGTAGATAGCGCTGTACAAATTTTCCATACAAAATTACTGTATCTAATGTTTTTACGCGCGTTATTTTTTTTGATAGCTGTTCGTGCTAAGGGTAAATTTGAGATGAAGGCCTTATAAGGTCTCTAACTCGTTGATTAAAAATCCGGCTCCCTACTTTTCATTACATTACCTACTTTTCCATTGCTCTATCTTTTTTTGCCACTCAAACATAATATAGAGAAAGAGCTCGCAAAAAATACTGCAAGAGTTATCTCAAGGTCCTTTTCTCAATATGATAGAGTGTTGAGGGTGTACACGAGTCAGCACCTACTCCCAGCGCCAGGAAGTGGAACACCTGGCGTCAGCACGCTTCCAAACATGTAGCATTTCGACATGCTCTACAATAGTTATTTCAAGGTTCAAATTTGGCAGAATGGTAGAGATAATAGCACAAAAAAGAATAAGAAGGTAGTCAGATCGCAGTGTCATGGAACATGCCGAGTCAGCACGCCACGTAATAATTAAGCAGTATACGAATTTTCAGTCTTGAGATAGCTCTTGTACCGACCTCGAAATTCATACAATTTACTTTACAAGGAGGATACTTCCGCCGCCTGTTGTCTACGCTACATCCGTCTTACGAATTTTCGATCAGGGTCACGTGACCCTGACTGACGCGTGCTTAACATTTTTTCCCCATTACAAAAAAAGTGTACAACGCCGCTAAAGAAGTTTTCACTTCAAATACGTTTTTATCATAAAGTCTAACACTTCAATGAATTTCTAAAAAAGAAATATTCGTTAAACCTCTCATTGCCTCTTATTACAACCGTCTGGATTGAGGGCCCAACACATTTGGTTATAAGAGCTATAATTCACGTTTTAGAAATTTTTGAACCTTTGCTTCAAGTTTTTAGATTTTTTTTATTAACTCCCCTATAAGTTTAGGATTTTAAATTTGGACTCTCAGTTCAGATCTACATGTTAAAGTTTGGCTTTTACAGGATGATGTGCGTAATTAAAGTGAGTAAGTAAGTGAAACATTTATTGGCCTGGCCACACAGTAAGTTTTCATAGTTAAGAATTAAAATGAAAAAAAAAAAATCAGAAGTAGGAAACAAATCAAAACACAAAAATAAAGTGTGCGGCCAACTAGGCCCCTGGCACAAAATAGATAAATACTACCGTACAGAAAGGAAACTCTCCGCCCCGCCCCACAATCGATTACCTCACCGCGCCCCGCGAGTCTATGTGTGCTAACAATTCTCGATTGAAATCGCAGTTGCATTGCTGCTTTAAGTAAGATAGTTGTCACATTGGTTCTTACTAAAGCAGCAATGTCACTGCGATTTCTGTCAAGGTTGATTGCAACAAAGTTAGACAATCAGCCTACAGTTCGTATGCTCATTCAATAGCCAGATTTCACGCACACGGTTGCGCGTCTGCAAAAACTTCACTGTGTAGCGTATGTGTAAAGGTAGTTGAAACGCGGCGCTTGTATGGAGTGCCCGGGGTGTGGCCCAGCCTCAGCTAATACAACACAAGGCAAAGTTTGTATTTTACTGTATAAAAAAGTTTAAAAGCTATCAGCACACTTACATGGCCTTCCTCCCTTGTGCCTTCAGCAGTACGTCGTACATGAACGCGGGCAGGAAGTGGCAGGACACCTCCCAGAACGTGTTGATGAGCCGGGACTCTGTGAATGCGAAGTTGGGGTACCACATCACGTATCTGAAACAAAATACAGCGTGAAATTTTGATCATTTGGTTCCCGCAGTGGGGTGGTTCCACTCATGATTACAAACAACTTTTACTATGGGGCCAACTCTGATATCGCGGATACGTGTGTATCCGTGAATTGGGGGTATAAACGACAGCAAAAACGTCGGAATCAATAGCTCAACGTGCCTCACGAACCACGGAGGTTTTCGAAACAATACATTTTTGGTCACCCATCCCATGCCCAAACATGCGTTTGTGAATGCGCTCGAATCAATAAGGAATGTCCGAAAAAAAAAAAAAATCGGCTGAATATTTTTTATCCCTTAGTTCAATAGAAAAAAGTTTGATTTTTTCGGACATTCCCCATTTCGAGGACCTCCGTGATTTGTAAGGCTCGTTAAGCTATTTTATAATACTTATAATCTGACGTTAATAACAAAAGAAGCATCTACTCAGTCTGCCCCAGAGTGTGCAACTACTTACTCGGTGTGTCAGCCTGAAGTTTCTAATATTTCCAATAGTACATTATGATACAAGTTAGCTTAGGTTACTTATTGCACATAAGGCTGTGGGTTGCAGCCCGAGCCACAGGCGAGGGCGTAACTCAGCCGAGTGTGCAATAAGTAAGAGCTCACAAGTTTCATACGACGTTTTTCAACACATTTGCGAGGAAAAAACAAAGTAATTTACCACACAGCAACAAATACGACAAAAACAAAATGATAATCATGATGAGAAAAGGCGGGAGTTTTTTGGCGCCATTTGTCAAGTTCGGTTTGGTGTCTATTTTAATTATTTGCAAATTGATTCATAGTGGATATTGTGTCTTAAAATTGGTGCAGTTTTGTAGTACAAGTGTCTACGCAACTGAACAATATGTGGGATAATTGAAATAGGCGCGATCTTGGTTGTGTGAAGCCGAGACTTTTAGTGTAGTGGTGGCTACCTCGGCAAAACTCTTACCGAGTAAACTGTCTTGATATACTTGGTGCCAAATGCTCCAAGCAGCATTGGAATGCGATGCACCCACATTCTAATGTAAACTGAAACAATCTACCACTGAACTATTCAACACTTGACACTGGCAAAAATTACTTCCAAGAGGAAAGTAGATTGCCAAAACAAAAATAAGAAGAAGAAGAGAAAAGGCGCGCAGGTTTTTTTTTTGTTTTTTTTCACACGCCCAATGCAAGACTATTTTGCGAACAAAGGGGTTAGTGAGCATACAGCCTACTTCAAAATTATAAATTTAGGTGATAAAATGCTAATATTTTAATACTTTTTAACAAAATATTGTAAATCAGAAATAATTTGATAATAATAAATATTTGTTTGACTTAATTAAGGACCTACACATTTATTTATTCCAAAAATGCAAATGAATTTTCAGCGGTATAAAACCTCTTTGTTGTTACTAAAAAAATAACTGTATTACCCGGTAAATTGAAAATGCTCTGTTTACTCGCATAGAACTTGCAGTAAGGTACCTATTTAACTTTGTAGGGATAATTCTATAACCAACTAGTGTTTTATATATTATTGCACGCGTTTGTTATAGCTCGGTTTATGGCCCTAAAAGCGATGTATTAGGGCTCACTTTACGAGCAAGTGTGTTGAAATAGTATATTAAGCGCAAGCAAAATTAGTTCATGTATAAAAGATGATTGCAGTAAACCAATGTCATCACAATACATTATGTATTGTGATGAAATTGGAAAGAACTTAGGCCAATTGATACAAAATCAATTAGGGGGAAATGTTATTAATTATTGTATGCCTGGGTGCACTTTAGATGACATTATGAATATAATTGTAAAAAAATCATTCAGTGATAACACTAACTTGATAATTTTAATTGGAAATAGGGGTAATGTCAACAAAAACCAATTCATAACATATTGTAATTCCCTCTGTTCTCTGAATGTTAGTAAAGTGATATTGTTTACATTTCCCTACAGCAAAAGTCTGTCACAGGTGGAAAATAATGTAAGATTTAATTTGAATCTATCTTTAAATACAGTGGCATTTTATAATAGCCAACAGCTGCATTTAATTGACATTAATAAATTATTTTACAATTTTTACTTGACAAAAGATAAATATTATCTGCCTTCTTCTTTTACGAGACAAATAGCATTATCGCTATCTTTTTATTTTAAACAACTAGCCAATAATTTGGCTAGACAAACATATGCTTCTATTGAGCAGTTAACGTCTGACATGTGTAATTCAACTTTGGAATCCGTTCCAAATAATTCTGTAAATAATTTTAGTAATAATTTATTACATTTAAATTACCATTTGAGACAATAGAGGCATCCTCTAGCGCTAAGCCGACAATAGGAAAGCCAAACTATTTAAGAATTGTCCATCAAAATATACAAGGCTTTTCTCGCAAGGATTTAGAAATTAGCTTATTCTTAAATTCTGAAGATATTGATGTGTTATGTGTTACAGAGCATTGGTTGAAAAAGCACGAATTAATTTTAAGTTTGGATAATTTTAAAGTTGCTAGCTCGTTTAATAGGAAATCTGCTATAAGAGGGGGTTCACTTATTATTCTACATAATAGTTTACAATGTAAAGAGCGCAAAGATGTAGTATCCCTCTCAATTGAACGAACCATTGAGTTGTCTTGTGTGGAACTTGATCAAATAATTATAGTATGTGTATATAGACCCCCCACTGCGAATTACTCTAAGTTTGAGTCCACTATGGAGGAAGTGTTAAAAATAACTTGTAGGAAGAATAAAAAAGTCGCGATTTGTGGAGATTTTAACGTCGACATCTTAGATCCTAAATTAGCCAAGGTATCGAGTAGGTTCATAAACCTATTTAAATCATTTAATTTACTACATACTTTTAATGAACCAACGCGAATCACTCCCACATCGGCAACCTGCTTAGATAATATTTTTTGTAACTGTAATGTTCTTGAAAAATCAATTTTGAATTGTATTAAATCCGACCACAGTGGACAATTAGCCTCTATTGAGCACCATCATGTTCCGCCTAAACAGGAAATAATGTGTAGGTAGACCAATAAAAAAACACTGTATTGAAAAATTCAGAACCAATGTCACAAGTAAAATTGAAACATTACCAGAACCAAATTTTAAAGCCATTAACTTATATAATCATTTATTTAGCGTAGTTCAAACTGAATTTAGTGAAACTTTTAAGCAAAAAGTCATCAAATGTAACGATAGTACGAAATTTAGTGACTGGGCCACACCCGGTATATATAAGAGCAGAAGGAAATTATACGAACTTTATGCAGAAAAAGCTGACAAAAAATTGCTGTGTGTGTGCCGGCTTAGAATAGCACTATCCCCTCTCATCCCGTGGGTGTCGTAAAAGGCGACTAAGGGAACACAGCCATCAGGAGACGGGCAGCAGCGTCTCCAAAATTCTTGGCCTACTGCGATCGCCAACCCGCCTGCCAAGCGTGGCGATTATGGCAAACCCCCTCATGAATGGACACACAAATAAATTGGCCCCAGTCCCCGGCGGCCCCGCTATTCCTAGCTACGGTAGCGGCTATGGTAACGGCGGGGCAGGGGGTGCTAAGAATCCCCGGGTGCGGATCGGCTACCACCAATCACGAAAATTGCACCTGGCAACCTATAACACGCGCACTATGAGGACCGACACGAAGTTAATCGAGTTGGAAGAAGTTATAAGCAAGTTACGCTGGGACATCATTGGGTTATCTGAAGTCCAAAGAGAGGGAGAGGACTCGATAATCCTTAATTCCGGTAACTTGCTGTACTACCGGGAGGGCGACCAACAGTTCCAAGGTGGTGTCGGGTTCATCGTCCACAAGTCCCTTGTCAACAACGTGATTACCATCGGAAGTGTGTCGACCAGGGTGGCGTACCTTATACTCAGAATATCCAAACGGTATTCGTTGAATGTCATACAGGTTGACGCACTGACCTCGACGCACCAAGATGACGAAGTGGAGGCTATGTATGAGGAGATCTCTAAAGCCATGCATAGCTACAAAACCCACTACACCATTGTGATGGGGGACTTCAATGCAAAGTTGGGGAAACGATGCGGTGATGAGCTGAGAGTGGGGCAATTTGGAGTTGGGCAACGGAATGACAGAGGCCAGATGCTAGCCGACTTTATGGAGAAGGAGAACCTCTTTATGATGAACTCATTCTTCAGAAAGCCGGAAAGCCGGAAGTGGACTTGGGTCAGTCCGGACGGTACAGTCAGAAATGAGATTGATTTTATCATGTCGACGAAAAAGCAAATATTCAATGATGTCACTGTGATCAACGCCGTTAAGATGGGGAGCGATCACCGATTGGTACCTACGTGGCACATTGAAAATCAACATAAAGCTGGAAAGATCTCGACTGATAAAATCAACACTCCGACCATTGCCGGCCCATATTCAAAACTCCGAGAGCTTTCAACTCGAACTCCAAAACCGTTTCGAAGCCCTTGAGAACAGCATAGATGTGGACGATCTAAACAATATGGTGGTGGATACTGTCCGTACGGTAGGGTCCAAGTTCTTCAAGACCCGCCGTCCCAAACTAAAGAAACTCTCCGACCACACACTCCTACTCATGGATCAGAGACGTGAAATGAGGCTCCAGAGTTCAGTAGATGCTAATCGTTATCGGCAGCTTAATAGACAGATATCTAAGTCTTTGACGAGCGACCTTCGCCAATTTAATACGAATCGTATTAAAGAGGCCATCGAGCGGAACAAAGGCTCCAAAGTGTTCGCGAGAGATCTGTCTATTGGGCAAAGCCAGATGACGAAGCTGAAAACTGACGACGGACGCATCATCTCAGCGAAGCCTGAAATCCTTGGGGAGATCGAGAGTTTCTATGGGCAGTTATACTCCACGCAGACACCCGTTGAAAGCAAGGCTAAAGACCCCAGAGCCAAGCTTACCCGACACTATACCCAAGATATCCCGGACGTCAGCATGTACGAGATTAGTATGGCTCTCAAACAGCTGAAAAACAACAAGGTGGCGGGCGACGACGGAATCACTACAGAACTTCTGAGAGAATTTAGGCTTGCAAAAACTAGAGGTTCATTTATGGGGAAAGGCATAGCCTTTAGTAATAAAGTTCCACAACAAGTAATTGATCTTCCTTTGCATGAATTTAAAAACCATGTTAAAAAAACGCTCATGGGTAAAGGTTATTATAAAGTAGACGATTATCTTAAAGATCAAAATGCGTGGAAATGATGTAACACATAACTACAATAAGTACTTTGTTGCCAATGATAGTAATATAATAAGTCTATGTTTGTTGCCAATAATCATGTCACCCTGTTGTAATTATCTGGTAACGATATATTTAAGTTTGTAAATATCGTTACTTATTGCTATTAAAGCTGATAAGTTTCTTGCGCCCGTTCTTCTTGTCAGTTAAAAAAGTCTTGAACGGGTGGTAGGAAAATATAGACGATTCAAAAGTACTTAATAATTAAGTTTATTTGAATAAAGCTATTTTTGACTTGACTTGACTTGACTTGACTTGACTTGACTGTATTTGCTGTCGTTAGCACCTACCAATCTACCTTATTTATCAACAATGAATGCCCATGCGTGGCCATGCATAAAAGGACTCGTGGCCATGACCCCAAATTGGCGTATCTAGAGATATTTTCCAGAGTGTTCCGGGGCACTTAGGGGAGAGGGGGTTTGAAGGGCATAGAAAAATATATCAAGCTTTTTTCTGGGGTGGGCATGGCCCACTCGCCCCCCCCCCCCACTTGTATCCGTCGATCACTAGGGGACCCCCAGTGGTCAACGCGGACGTCGTCGTTTAGGCCGCCTAAGCCACGAATCCCAATAAAAAAGGGGGTTTTCCCTGCGGATCTCATTCTCTGAGGATCATGTCCCAGCTAGAGGATCTCAATTTGTTTTTATCTTCATGAACATAATCAATACACATTCGAGATCCTCCGGGACATGATCCTCGGGGAATGAGATCCTCAGGGAATAACCCTATAAAGGTTAGTGTTGATACTCATAAATAAAGCTCCATCTATCGGTAAATAATAAAACACTCACTTGGAGGGATTCTCTCTGGCCCATTTGATGCACAGTTTGGTGAACTGCCCCCACTGTAGGGGGTTGATGGACCCCGACGTTACGTTGTACACAGGACAACGGCCGGGCCTAGAAAAAAAAGGATGAATAAAAAAAAAACAAGACAGGAGAGTCGATGATATATTTTTCTATGCGCAACGGGATGCTTGGCCTTCACCTCACCTGATGTTAGGTGACGATAAGGCCGAAGGTGGAAGCGCACTACACCCGCAATCCTAATCACTGAGAAACTGGCAATCTTACCTCTAACTGCCGGAACAAAACAATTTTTAAATTGTTGTTATGGCGTCAGACTTAGGTAAGGTGGTGGTAGCTAGCCAGGCGGAATTGAAATAATCCCTACCACCAACCAGACCGTGTACAAAGTACCCACCTTGGGAATCGAACCCGAGACCCCTGCGACTTACACGAGTGGGCGAACCATTAGACCACAGTGGTGGTTAATATAGTAGGTAGGTAGGTACTATGTTATTGGAAGAGGATTAATGTGGTTTCGATATGTAGAAAATTTAAGAATCAAGGCACTATGAAATCGTTTTCAATTCACGAACATGACAAGAAATGTAATATTCTTAGATGGTTGAGACGGCAAAGGTTTTCTAAAGCGCGGTGGTGATCCTTGGGGGATGCCTGTACCCAGGAGCCCTACTAATTAACTTATATGGATGTGGCAGTGGATATCGTGCGGCTGATATAATGACACATATGTAGGTACTAAAGAAATGAAAATCTACTCACTTCTTAGAACTTAGTCTCCAAGCAGCCAGGATGCAGTAGATGACGACTATTTCTAACTGACACAAGGTCCACGTACCGCTCTAGCTAGTACCCTGAGCGAACAAGGATGACCTATGATCTGAAGAAGGCTGAAGCACTGATCTGAAGAAGGTCGCACACTCAAAGGATTGCTCAGCTGAAGTGGCTGGCAGTGGGCTGGACATATAGCGAGAAGAACCAATAGTCGTTGGGTCGAAATGGTTCTGGAATGGCGACCACGCACCGGACGACGCTCCGTGAGTAGGCCCCCGATAAGGGGGACCGACGATCTGGTGAAGGTCGCGGGAAGCCGCTGGATGCCGGCCAAGCAGGACCGATCGTCGTGGAGATCCTTGAGGGAGGCCTATACCTAGCAGTGGGTGTCGTGAGGCTGATATGATGACATATAATGTGAAACAAATGAAAGTCTACTCACTTCTTAGAGCCCTGTCTCCAAGCAGCCAGGATGCAGCAGTTTATGACCATATCTACTGGCACCAGATCCACCACGTACCGCTCCTTGCAGTACCCTGAGCGGTACGTGCCTCGGGCTATCTCCATGACAAGACCTGTTGATGAAATTAAAAACACAAATTAGAAACTAATCAAAGACATTGATTAAATATGCGTTAATAAAAATTATCTTCCACTATGCGTGCAATGCAGTGCTAAGCAGCTTGACATAGCGCCGTAAAGCCAAATTGGTAAAATTCCTAGTGTGACAAAACAACTCAAAGTAGAGTGACCATCAGCCATTTTAATGTCCCCACTGCTGGGGCACAGGCCTATTGCTTATGGGTGGATAAGGAGGACGGGCCATAACCCACCATGACGGCCCAATGCGGATTGGTGGGTGTTAATGACGGCAAATGCAGCCGGGACCAATTCCGAAGCACGGAGAAGTTCGAGATAATACATTTTTGGTCACCCATCTCATGACCGACCCTTGCGAAAGTTGCTTAACTTCCGCAATCGCTGGGCCAAGCGCTTCCCCGCCGAGCTTCTCCAAAGCCGATTATTTTAAATAAAATATTATAGTGTAGGAAAGGAAGGTAGTGGACCTCCACAGTAAATCCTCAGTAGACGAAACTTTACAGTGTGATAAAGTATCAGAAATGAAACATATTTTTTAAATTATCCAAATCTTTTTTTTTGTTTTTGGATATTTGTACATAGGTTTTGGGTCATACTATATCACATCCCTGCAGTTTCATCGACTGAGGATTTAATGTTGGGGTCTCCATACAAAAGAGCGTTACATTTCCTACACTATTATATTTGATAGTCTATGATCTCAGTGACATCTCACCGATGAGCTCGTTGATAATAGCAATTTTTTTAAATGAATAAGATCCTTAAAACCCTAGAACCCAGGAGACACGTTTAGTACAGACAGATCTTATAGTACTGGTTCTAAAGAGACGGACGCACGTACCTGTAACCCCGTAGACATTGTCGATCCAACCCGGAAAGGGTTCTTGAAAAGCAGCAGTTACTGTAACAAAAATAAAAAATTAAAAAATATTTCGTATAAGCATAAGTAAATCCTTATTCTTTTATGTAAGCGTAGTATCTAAAAAAATAAATAAATTAAAAAATATTAAAAAACGAACTTAACAAGTGTCATTGCAGTCGTGGGACCTTTTTGTGGAACAATTTTTATCAAAGAGGTCCCCCGACTGCAATGACACTTGTTAAGTTCGTTTTTGGCCAGGCAGTATATTTTTTTAATTTCTTAATTTTTATTTCACACATTTTGGTGACACATTATAGAGTTTTGAAATATGCTCATTAAGGCCTTTCATTTGATGCCCATATTGAAATAATTGAAGAAAAAAATATTTTTTCTCATTTGAAAATGGCATCGTACAGTTGTCACATTAACTTAAAAAAAAAAATAGCCAGTGTCACTTGAAATGATGTAAGAATTCTAACGATACCCTAACATCCAAATCTGTTGAGTCATTTAGATGTTATGGCGGAATAAAAGGTGAATAATATAAAAATAAAACACAAATTCATTGTTTGCAAAACCTACGACTTCCGTGGTCGAGTGGTTTGTATACCGGTTTTCAAGGTGTCGCCATCTCTGTGGTCCAGGGTTCAATCCTCGGCTGGGTCAATTTAGAAAACGATCTTTTCTATATTGGCTCAGGTCTGGGTGTATGTAGTTCCAGCGTTGCGTTGTCTCTGATTTTCATAACACAAGTATTTAGTTACTTACTTTGGAATCCGAACAATGTTTTTGAAATTGTCTATTTTTTTAATTTTTATGTGTTTGTGGTAGGTACCATAGTTGTTTCCGAGTTTTAACATACCTAAGTGCTTATGAAATATAATATAGTGTCCAATGAAATCGTCGCCGTCGGAAATGTACTGGTAGTGCCAAAACCGCATTTCAATCATTTTTATCATAAAAAATATTCCAGTTTTTACCGACTTCAAAAGGAGGGAGGTGCTCAATTCGACCCGTTTTTTTTTTGTATGTAAACCGATTACTCGAAGACGGCTGAACTGATTGAAATGAATCAAACGTTATTACATTAGGTAAACTTCCAAGTTGGTCCCATTTTTTAAAATTTTGAAATCGGTTCAGTACTTTTCAAGTAATCTTGAAAAAAGTACGAAAATAGTATGATTTTGTGTGAACTACCTCGATGATCAGTCGTATAACTTCTTTGTTTATGAACTGAATAAGATAATTATTTTTTTTTGGAAAAGGGATATCTTAAGTGTAGTTCTTTAACCGACTTAAAAAAGGAGGTTCTCAGTTTGACCCGCATGTATGTATTTTTCCGCGATTAACTCACGTTTGGCTGAGCCGATTTTTCTACCTAAATAATATACCTACACTACCTAATACAAAAGGTACCGGACTTCTTAGTGGCTCTTCTCAATCGCTGCCTCTCACTCGGATATTTCCCTCAACAGTGGAAGGAAGCGTACCTTAAAATCATTCCAAAGCCAGGAAAAGCCGATCACACTTCCTTAAACGCACTCAGACCTATCGGGCTTATTCCGGTTTTTGGTAAGCTGCTCGAAAAACTGTACATCAGACGAGTCAGCTATGCAGCAGCCAAAGCTGGGAAAAGTAACCCGTACCAATTTGGCTTCACGGAACAGCTTAGCACTGTCAACGCCCTTAGTACGGCACTTAACAAAATCCGAACTACTAGAGACACTGACGATCTCACCTTAGCTGTGTCTCTGGACATCAAATCGGCCTTCAACAATGCCTGGTGGCCGGCAATGTTCCAGCAGCTACGCAACAAACAGTGCCCAAAGAATGTCTTCCGGCTCATCCAGAGTTATGTCCATAACCGAAAAGTCACCTTTGATCATGCAGACTCGCGCGTCACACGCACAATGACCAAGGGTTGTATCCAAGGGTCCGCATGCGGACCTATTCTCTGGAACGTCACTCTGGATGAGTTGTTTGATATTAAGCTCCCCGACGGATACCATCTACAAGCATTTGCCGATGACGTTTTACTGGTGGTATCGGCACGTACAGTAGCTGGACTTGAGATGGCAACCAACGAGGCATTGCACCTAATAGCAAATTGGGGATCGAGCGTCAAATTGACGTTCGGACCCGAAAAGACTCAAATTATTGCCTTCAACAGAAAAGCTGAGACCACCAAGATCACCATGTCCGGGAAACAATTAATCTTCACAGATCAAATTAAACTTTTAGGCGTCATCATAGACAAGGGCCTAAGATTCGGTGCACATGTGCGATACGTAATCGAAAAAGCAACCCGGGTGTTCCACAGGTTGTGTCTGTTCACAAGACCAACTTGGGGGGCACACCCGGAAAACGTGAGCACAATTTATCGCCAGGTCATAGAACCCATGATAACCTATGCAGCGGGTATTTGGGGACAAGCAGCCAATCTACTCTATGTGCAACAACTGCTACTGAGCACACAACGCGGCTTTGCCATTAAGGCTATTCGCGCCTTCAGAACTGTCTCCACTACAGCTGCCTTGGCTCTCGCGCAATTTGTGCCCCTAGACCTTAGGGTCAAGGAAGTACACACGATCGAGCAAATGAGGCTGACTGGAATCTTCCCTGAACTTCCGAGCGACATCATACTGGAAAAACCAATTCCACCCAGTGATTTACCACACCCCAGTGAGCGAATCTCTCCACAATACACGAGAGTCACCAACCAACAAGAAGCGGACCAACTGCACCAGGGTACAGCGTACCAAATCTACACAGACGGAAGCAAACACGAAGATGGAACGGTCGGTGCTGCTTTCGTCTGCTACGCCCCTGGAGTAGACAGCCCATTAGCGACCAGGAAACTAAAATTGCATAATGCTTGTAGTGTATTCCAAGCGGAACTCTTAGCGATTCTCCACGCCTGCCGCTGGGTGGAGAAGAAACGGTATCAGAGAACCATAATATATTATGACTCCATGTCATCTTTACAAGCCATCCAAAACCGCAGCAACACACATCAGCTCGTAGCGGAGATCCATGGTATACTACTGCGTCACCCAGAAAGCATCCGATTCGCGTGGGTCCGCAGCCACGTCGGCATAATCGGTAATGAGACAGCAGACGCCGCAGCTGGACAGGCGACTCATCTCAGGCGCTGTCTAGACTATGACCGTTTTGCAGCTACTCAAGCTAAAACCCAACTGCGAAGAGGTAGCTTAGCTACCTGGCAAGATAGATATGCAACAGCCCCCCAAGCTTCTATAACCAAAAATTGGCATCCCACTATAAGTGACTCCAAGGCTGCAAAGATATCCTTGGGCATATCATTTGCGTTGACACAAATACTGACGGGACACGGATACCACAAGACCTATCTTCACAGATTTAAGATCACGGAAGACGATATGTGCCCATGCGATGGACAAACTAGCCAAAATTTGCAGCATCTCCTCGAAAATTGTCCAATGTATAATAAACAGCGAATAGACCACAAACTATTGTGTCAGAACTTAAAAATTAACCCATATAACATCTTGGAACTAATAAAAAAAGAATCTACTGCTAATTCATTCACCAAATTCATAACACACATTGTAAACACCCTTAAAAGTTATAATAACACATGAGAATTAACAAAATTGCGAAGCTCAACAACCCTGCAAAAACACATAAATAATACACAAATATCTATTAAATATAAATATATATAACAAAATATAGTATTTTTAAATATATATATATAATTCATAATACTCTACACTCTCAAAAAAGAAGAAGTATCAAATCGCTTCTTCCAATTTGACAAACAATTATACAGTGAAACATAAACAAACAAAATGTGAAACAAATAAGTTTGTTAAAAAAAAAATACAAAAGGTACCTACACTAAAAATAAAAAAATAAAAAATTGATTAAAAAAACAAAAAACAGACTCCAAAAACCTACCTCTAAAAAGCAAGAAATAATATTCGTAATAATAAAAACACGTCTATTGAAGTCGGGTGGGGCTTTTAGAATAAAAAAAAAGGAATTTGTACTCCAGCCCCACCCGACTTCAATAGACGTGTTTTTATTATTACGAATATTATTTCTTGCTTTTTAGAGGTAGGGTTTTTGAAGTCGGTTTTTTGTTTTTTTATTTCTCTTAAAGAAAGATTGACACATATAAACCTCTCAATAATGAATTCCAAGTACGTATCGATTAGCCCCATTCAATAATTGACACATTCAAGTTCTCATAGGCTTCATAAAATAACCATTGATATGGCTTTGTTATTGATTGCAGTGGACACATGTTTGAGTCTCATGGACTTGCGAGGGCAGACAATGTGAGCTATTAAATTATAGGAGACTAGCGGCCGCCCGCGGTTTCACCCACGTGGTTCCCGTTCCCGTGGGAATATCGGGATTAAAAGTATCCTATGTTTTAATCTAGACTCTACTATCTGTGTGCCAAATTTCAAGCAAATCCGTTCAGTAGTTTTTGCGTGATTGAGGAACAAACATCCAAACATCTAAACATCCAAACCCACAAACTTGCACATTTATAATATTAGTAGGATTGAGGATGAATCAGAAACGAGGAGATCCGCAGGAGAACTAAAGTAACCGACATCGCTCGAAGGATTGCTCAGCTGAAGTGGCAATGGGCAGGACACATAGCGAGAAGAACTGATGGCCGTTGGGGCGGAAAGGTTCTGGAATGGCGACCGCGCACCGGACGACGCTCCGTGGGTAGGCCCCTGACAAGGTGGACCGACGTGAGGGTGAAGGTCGCGGGAAGCCACTGGATGCGGGCCAAGCAGGACCGACCGTCGTGGAGATCCTTAGGGGAGGCCTATACCCAGCAGTGGGTGTCGTGCGGCTGATATGATGATGATGAGGACTAAAGGTTTACAATAGAGATTATTATTTCTCATTAAAGCCTATTAATTCCGTTATTAATAACGCTGGCGCCATATTGATTTATTTTTCAATAGCATCACAATTTTAAAATTTATTTTGTAACTCGTTGTATATAAATAGAGGTTATCCGCTGTGTAACCAATATATTTTTTTTAAAATCGCATTAGAAATTTCATGTCTTTTAAGTTATAAGATAAAGAGTATTTGCAACTACGTTATTAAACTTTTTAGGGTTCCGTACCAAAATGGTAAAAAAGGAACCCTTATGGTGTGACTCTGTCTGACTGTCACAGCAGGATATTATGTTACTTTATTGTTATGCCCCTGCCCCTTCTGGGATACGATTAGCTTAAAATAAATTTATTTTGAATTCTACATGAGCTTGTCAATCGTTTTTATTTATTGCTAACTGTATTTTAATAAGATGTTAGCTATCCAGAGACAATGAATAAGATAAAAAGTATTATAAAAAGGCAGTTTTTAGGGTTCCGTACCAAAATGGTAAAATAAGGAACCCTTATGGTGTGACTCAGTCTGTTTGTCTGTCTGTCTGTCACAGCTGGATATCTCGAGAACTACTAATGGTATCAACTTGAAATTTGGAATAGTTTAAGATGACATTTGCCCAACTATTTTGCAAATAAGAAAGAAATAAAAAATAAAAAATATTTTTACAACAGGAACTGAAAAGAGGTCTTAAAAATTTGAAGTGAGGTGACTAGGGCATGTGGGGTATCATATGAAAGAGCGCTGTTTGCACATTTTAAAACATTTTTTCCTTTTTTCTTAGGCCGCATAGTTTTCGACTTATGATGAAAAATGTAAAAAAAATACCGTTTCCCTCCCCCTTATCTCCGAAGTTTGCAAAGAGAAAAATCTGAAATAATTCTATGTGATAGTAGTTTATGTAAAGATTACAGGAAAAATAAAACGATGTCTCAATATAACACACTTTTTTAGAAATTCAAAAAACAAACGAAAATTCTTTAGTTTCACTACCAGTCAACAGATGGCGCTGTCCTAAAAATGCTAACCTAAGAGAAAAAAAATAGTTCCACTATCGGTCAAGAGATGGCGCAACCTAATACTACAATTATAAATTGGGGGCTGATTCTAATATACTTACATACTATTTGCCGTACGAATAAACGAAGAATAAGTTCCTACTTAGTAATATAAACAGTTTGCAATGTGGAGTGGCTGAAACGTTTTTCAGTCACCATAAGCAGCTGTGGTTAAGATTTGTAAATTAACTGTCCGCCTGTTCGCCCTTCCACCTGTCTGCCGTTTATCCTACTTTTTTAAAGACTGTACTAAAGTAACATATTCAAATATATTTATGATTGTACGGAACCCTCGGTGCGCGAGTCCGACTCGCCCTTGACCGGTTTTTTTACAATTCTTTTAACAAAAGTATTCTGAAAATAGAAACTTCTACACATTTTTTTTTATAAACAAAGAACAGAATATATTTTTGTCTAGAAGAATCACTGACATGAAAAAAAATTTTATGAGAAGAATACTTTCGACCATCATAGCTATACAGACTATTTCCTTTGGAATAAAGAGTAAAATTAATAGACGAAAAAACGTAGGTAAATCTTACCTTTTGAATATTTTTGAAAGAGACACTTTATGTGAAGAAACGAATTAATTTTGGGAATTTTCTAACGCCCTTTAAACATTTTTTTGAATGGATGGAAGGAAAATATAGACAGTTAATTTTTAATAATAAATATTTATTTGATTGATTGATTATTTAAGAAAATTAAGCCCACGATTTCGTACGCGTGAAATTTTTCCGTGGATTTTCCCAAAACTTTCATGTAGCAACTGGTTTTTATTTTTAACTAGCGACTACCCGCGATTTCGTCTGTATGGAAAGATTTTTGTGCTATCCCTCGGGACAGTACTTTTTTTCTGGATGACAGGCACCCTATGTCTTTTTACCCGACTGCAAGAGGGTTATGTTTTTCGCGTGTATCTTGTAAGTTTGTATGTAATATTCTTTATTACCTCATATCATACAAACGGCTGAACAGATTTCCATGATTAACATATCGTTAGATTTGTCTCGTCAGCCCAAGTGTTCTAGAAGGTGGCGTTATAAAAAAACCAACATGGCGGCTGTACGGTGCTATTATACGTAGCGGAAAATTTTTTTTTTAGAATACTGCAATATGGGTGTCAAATTAAAGGGCTTATTATAAGGATTTCAAAAAGGTATATCATATAAATAATAACTAAAAATAAATAAATAAAAAAAATAAATTAAAAAAAATTAAAAACCCGCCTGCCGAAAAAGACAAGTCAACTGAAAAGATGGAAACAAGATTAAATATTAAAGGCAACATTATAACATGCAGTCGGAGGCATATAACTCAAATCATTCATAATGTCACTTTCTTTATGCATGCCTCCGACTGCATGTTATAATGTTGCCTTTAATATTTAATCTTGTTTCCATCTTTTCAGTTGACTTGTCTTTTTAGGCAGGCGGGTTTTTAATTTTTTTTTATTTATTTTTGTATCCCTGACAACGTGTATGTAAAATTTCATGACGATTGGTTGAGTAGTTAAGACGTGAAAAAGTAACAAACAGATTTTCGCATTTATTTAAATTAGCACAGCCTACTGAGTCTTCATACAGTCAGTCATCGCGTTTGTTGGTGCAAAAGCCGCCGTTGTCTAGACAGTTGACGCAACGACTAAAAGTGTAAGGGTTGGCACGCCTTTTTTGCCTTTTTAAATTATAAAAATAATTTAGAAAAATAAGATAGGTACTTAAAAAATATACCGGGTGTAACAAGACCCTCAACGAAGCCAAAGTCTACGTATTCTGCCCATCATCAGGACCATTTCTGTTCAAAATTATTGCTGGGAAACAATTTTAATTTTTGGTGTTAAAAAGCATTGCATACTTTACCACTCAATGTAACGCGTACAACAGACCGCGCCTGCGAGTGTATGCTACACAGTCGGTATGCGGCCGAGTTGAAAGGCAGCGTTTATGTGCGTGCTCACGAGAAACATTGAGTGATGACGTTTTTTTTGAAGCCATTGTTTGTTACGAAATACTTAAGATTTTGATAATGTTTCTTTGAATAAAAATGAGGAAATAACGAATAAAATAAGATTTCATAAAATAAAAAAAAAAAATTGACTTTGACCTTCAATAACTTCGTAGCTGAGTTTTTTTGGTGCCATTTTGTCGGGTTCGGTTTGGTGACTATCTTAATTATTCGCAAATTGATTCATAGTGGATATTGTGTCTTAAAATTGGTGCAGTTTTGTGGTACAAGTGTCTACGCAACTGAACAATATGTAGGATAATTGAAATAGGTGCGATCTTGGTTGTGTGAAGCTGAGACTTTTATTGTAGTGGTGGATACCTCGGCTGACCTTACCGAGTAAACTGTCTTGATATAATTGGTGCCAAATGCTCCAAGCAGCATTGGAATGCATTGCACCCGCATTCTAATGTAAACTGAAACAATCTACCACTGAACTATTCAACACTTGACACTGGCAAAAATTACTTCCAAGATGAAAGTAGATTGCCAAACTAAAAATAAGAAGAAGAAGAACTTCGTAGCTATTGGTTTTCCAGGTATAGTCTAAAAAACAAAAATGATCATGACGATGGGCGGAGTGCGTGGCTTTCGGCTTCGTTGAGGGTCTTGTCACACCCTGTGTGGCTGTGATATTAATAAGTATGATTAATAGAACTTACCTATGGAAGGTCTTACGATGCATACAGGCAGGTTAGTTTGGTTGTACACTATGGATTCCGCCAAAGCCTTGGTCAGTGTATAAGGGTTGGGATGTTCCCCCTGAAACATTTTTTTTCTTAATGCATTATGCACATTCAAAAGAACAACTTTGTAAAAACAGTTCATTATTATTATTATGTCACAGCCCTATCGGCCGGTTTCTGAATTGAGAAATTGAAGTTGAGCACTACTTAAGTACAAATTTTGTATGGGTGAGTAAGATTTGAGTAGTGCTCAGCTTCAATTTCTCAATTCAGAAACCGGCCGTATGTGTTCAACATGGGTAACGGCGTCGCTTAACCACTCCTAAGGTTAAAATCTCATGCACGCCGCGCCGTCACAACATACGTTTAGTCGTGCAGGGGCGATACGCGCGCACACGATTTTTGTTGCAAACTGATTAAGCGACGCTGTTGCCCATAGTACCCTTTGCTAGAGCACACACTCAGTCTACTTTCCATTTGGATGAAAGGATGTAAAATAAGTCAATAGGTACACACATACTCGTATGTAGGTACTATAAGTTTTTACGTTTTTGTAAATGGCTTCATAGTTCAGGCAATGAACGCTCAAAAAAAGGTATAGAGGAAAAGGCGTGGAACACAATTTTTTATTTCGAAACTTTGTTTGGGCCTGTTAGGAGGTGAACATATCAAAAGTCCCCGCCCGTAGCCCCTATGCCGAGGGAGAGGAGGGGGGAGGCGAGGGGAGGGGTTTGAAGGTCCCATTATTCAGTTTTTCACATATATCTCAAAAAATATAGATTCCAGCAACATATTTTTTTTAAATGAAAGCTGGTTAAATTTGCTACATGTTTAATTCAGTATTTTTTTTTGATATCTTGTATAGTTTTCGAGATATTCACTATTAATAGTCTGTAATTTTATGAAAAAATTTTTGCTTCATATTTTTGTTCTTTTTGACCGGATAACTCTTCAACGGTGCACCGATTTCTAAATAGCACAGATACTCATTTGAGGTTATACTTTCAGGCCCGCAGACCAGTTTCCTCACCCTTAATTTTGGAAAATCTAGACTATTTTTCATGGAAAAAATATTTTGCTATGACCATGTTTGTGCATAATATGAGTGTCTATAAGACATGTGATAGTTTTACATAACACAACCTTTAAATGAAAATAAAGTTTATTAACACAGTGTGACAACGCGACCTAGCTGTAGCTGACTGATTATGGTATAGCAAATAAGCCCTAGATATCATCTGGTTCGGGAAATTAGATACGAATTTTGATAGAATATGCCGTTTAGAAAAGCGATAGGTTCGTTTGAGTTAACATCAAAGTAAGTAGATATCCACCTACAAACTTTCAGCTATGCAACTTCTACAAATTTTTTAGAATCATCATCAATTAAAAAATATTATTTTTCCTAAATTACAGATATTCAGGAGCGGATATCTCAAAAACTATGCAAGATATCGAAAAATTTTCAAAGTCAAAGTCAAATAAGGTTTATTCAAATAAATTTAATAATTAAGTACTATTGAATCGTCTATATTTTCCTACCACACAACCTTTTGTACACCTTTTTTACAAAATAAATCTTGTCTCAAATTTGATCAGCTTTAATTTTGTAAAAAAACTTATGTCGCTGGAATGCATAGTTTTCGAGATATATGTGAAAAACCTAAAAATGGGACCTTCAAAACTCCCCCTCCCTATCTTATCCATAAGGGCTACGGGCGGGGACTTTTGATATGTTCACCTCCTAACTGGTCCAAACAAAGTTACGAAGTCAAAAATTGTGTTCCAATCATTTCCCTCTACATCTTTTCGTTTACTAGTCTATAATAAAAGCTTAAAGCTTTTGCCACGATTTTAACCGCGTGAAATTTCGTTTCCCGTGAGGAGTTAAGTAATAAGAGTAGAGTATCTAAGTTCATTCATCTATATCCAAAATTCATCAAAATTGGTTTGTAAAGAAACATAACAAACTTAAGTAGGTACCTAAGTACTAAACATTTAAAGAATTAAGCACCCACCAGCGGCTTTGTCTGCGTGGACAGTTATTTTTATATCTATCAGGAACTGTACTTTATTCTGGATGAAAGGTTGACACTATGTTTTTCGCTGTACCCCTGACAACATGTACAAAATTTCATGATGATCGGTTCAGTATCAGTAGTGATATGAAAGCATAAGAAACAAACTACTTTCGAATTTGTAATAGGAAGAAAAGGAAGTCTATATAGTTTTGATATTTATTCCATACCTGAAGACTTGTAGATATAACGTCTATGGTCTCCGGAGGCAACATCTTGGTGCACCTCATAATGCTGTCCGGGTCATATGGTGGGGGGTACACCATCTCCTCGATGTGGGAGCGGGGAGCGTTGCTGTATGCCGTCGATACGTGGACCAGGGCCTGGGGGAAGAAAAAAATTAAGATCATTATCCTTTATACCAATTGGTTATGGTTTGACTGCGAGCGCTGTACGTACAGCAGCGCCTTGGGTGTTGCCAACGTACCATGGGCAACAGCGTTGCTTAACCACTCCTAACCTTAAAATCGCTTGCACGCCGCGCCGTCACAACATACGTTTAGTTCGTGCAGGGCCGATACGCACGCACAAGAAATTTGTTGCTAACTGTTAAGCGACGCTGTTGCCCATAGTACGTGAGGGAGGGAGAAAAAGGAGGCTGCTTTACCCACTCCCTCACGACGCATTTAACCAAGGTGCGGCACTGCTTACTCTTAAAACAATACTTTTAGGCCCAAAGAACCTTGCTTTGAAATCAAATATGTTGTGAATTGAATTGGCTATAATGGCTTATTATGACGATGATTGAAGAAAGCAACATCTTTCCAAGAGCCTGTGATTAAAGCGGCGGCCCGATGGAATGGACCGTTATGAATGAATACATACACTCACGCCTGTTTTCCATGGGGGTAGGCAGAGACTATGGATCGCCACCTGCTACGATCCTTGCACACTTCTTTAGCTTCATTCACATCCATCAATCTTTTCATACATGCCCTGCAGTTTTTGTCACTGCGTACACCAGCTTTTTTTTATAATAACCTCTATTTGGACCGCGTAGGTTTTTCTGGGACGCCCTTGTGCAATCGTTCCTTCCACATTCGCAAAATATATCTCTTTCGTTATTTGCCTTTCATTCATCCTCTCTAAGTGACCAAACCACCGGAGCATTCCTTTCTCAATTCGTGTCACTATATCATCTTTCAGACCACACCTTTCACGAATCACATCATTGGTCATTGCTCACTCTATCACTCAATTTGACTCCACATATTTTCCTTAACGATCGCATCTCTACCGCATTTATTCTGTTTTCATTCTTCTTCTGCCATACCAAAAATTCACTTCCATACATCAGTGTCGGTACCAGCACTCCGTTATGAATGAATGAATCTATTGTTGAATTACACTTATATCTTACCTTCAACTTCGGCATATCTTCAGCCAACTTCAGCAGTGACGCAGTTCCCTGCACGTTAAGTGTGGTCGCCATATGCAGTGGTTCTGTGAATCTGACAGTGGCAGCCGAGTGGAACAGTGTCGTGACTGTCTTCAGGAGTTCCAGCTGTTCAGAGCTGACTCCAAGCTTGGGCACTGATACGTCACCAGTAATGGGGAAGAGTTTGCTGAGGCGGTCGGGCCAGCGCGCGCGAATTCGATCGAAGACCTGGAAAAAGGTTGGGTATATCCTGGAACCATTGATGCCTTTAAATAGACGTGGAGAATCACATCAATGGCGGGATTATGGCGGCGAGGTACACACAACGGTACCTCAGACTATACATGTTCCTTGAGACCGCGTTTATGCCCTATGTAATACCATAGTAGAATCAAATACAAGCTGTTTTCGCAGTTTAACTGTATACCCAGAGGTGCTGTCGTGTGTACCAGTACTTTATACGAAATTTAGAAGCGCTATCGGAGCACTCTTTTTCAACCGGACAAAAATTAGTCGACACTTTCCTCACGTTAGCACGATGTCTGTCTCACTTAGGTCTTGGTTAGGATATCAGCGAGCGCGCGTCATGCGTCTTGCGGTTCGGCAACCGCTACTGCGTGGTTGCGACGACGAGCTGAGAGGCCAACATCGAGACAGCTAAGCGGCGACACTCTCCTGTACGTATGAACCTAGCGCTGGTGACCATGAGCTGCATCAGGGACTAGTTTTGTCTCTCTTGGCCTCGATGCCTTCGCGGCACCCCCGTGCTCACCCGCGCCACTCGAGTCACTTGCCAGATAGCCGCGAGCACTTTTACGAGCACTCATAAACGTAAGTGTCGCTTCTTTTATCGTTAATCGTAGTTCTTTATCGTTTCTGATAAATGTGCTGGGCAGAATACTAGTGCAGCAAGCGGGGCTTGCTGCTTATACTGAGTCCAGCATAATTTTGACATCATGCGACGATGCACAATATCCAAAAAAGATTGATGTCTTGTATGTGCTCTCCAATGTAATACATAAAAATAAATAAATGCATTTCTTTCTTTCTTTCTTTTCTTTGATAGCGCGCAGTGGTTGTCGAACTGCAAGACGTAGGACGCGTCGTGGCCGAGGGGTAACATTGCACTGATAAGAGCGGGTCAGTCATCACAAGATGAGTGTTGACAAATATGGTAAATAGGAGTGGCGTAAGTGTAAATTGAGATTTTAATTCAGGATCTTTGAGAATACACGGTTAATTTTTAAGTATATCTAAAATGAAATGAGTGTATATCTCTTCCCTATTTTAATCGAGTATGTACAGTTAAAAGTTTCAATATTTAATAATTGGTCAAAATATTGAGGTTTGTTTATGTCCCAAAATTTTACTGATTTTTGGATTTAAGAGCTCATTCATAGAACGCGCGTAGTCAAAAGAAACTACCTATCTTAAATAAATGAAAATAATGAATCTACGCACTGTGAGTGAGTTTAATCAAGATTTTGTTCCGATATTTTCAAACTATTAATTTTTAACTGCGCGTTCATATTCAGAAACGTGGTCTGATATCCCCATTTCATTTTTAGATATATGTACTTAAAAAATAAGAGTGTATAATTTGTAAGGGTTTGGCAGTATATTAATATAGATTGGTTGGTACCAATAAGTCATTCACATGACGATGTATGGAAATTTTGTAAACGGTTACAAAAATTTTGTCGAAAAAGCATACAAACCTTCCAAAAATCGTTATACCACCTACCTGGTTCTTCAGCAATTCCTTATACCTCTGCTCTACCGTCAGCCCCCTCTTCGGCCTCATCAGCACATAGATCGTGTCAATCCCTGGACAACTCCTGAGGAGTTTCTCCAGTAAAGCCTTCCCAACGAAACCTGTTCCTCCAGTGACCAGGATGATGGCTCCATTGTAGTAATCAGATATGGCTTCTGCTTCTGAAGTCTCGTTGAGGTTGGGAGCTGCTGGGTCGTTGCCGTTGAGGTTTTCCATATTTCTGCGGAAATACGAAAAGGGTCAGGTTTCTGTTGTCAACTACTGATTATTACTCTTAGGTTAAGATCCCGTAGCGATTTTGCCGATGACTGCCGCTCTGTTGCTCGCACATCTCATGTTTTCTTAAATCTTGAGTGCGTAATTGAAAAATGTGTGTGGATCTGGCGGTCTATTACGAAAAGTTTAATGCGATACACGCAGCTGCGTCCGTGCTTCGTTATGATTGTTTCCTATTACAAATCACTTTCGTATGCGATATTGCGAAGTAATTGCGTGAGTTTGACAGTTTTTCTCTAGTGTATCCGACATTGTTCGTTTAGTAGTCTATGAACTATGGTAGCCAAATTCAAAGTGTTTGTTATAACTACAACCAGCGAACTGCGGACGATTATCGTGGCCATGTGACTGCGTTACGCAATTGCGTACGTTATTTTCATAATAGGCCCTCTGAACTGAGAGCCCAAATTTTAAATCATTGCGAATCAAATTGAAACTTATAGGGGAATTAATAAAAAATTCTAAAAACCTGAAGCAAATCTTCAAAAATTTCTAAAACGTGAATTATAGCTTTTATAACCGTATGTGTTGGGCCCTCAATCCAGACGATTGCAATAAGAGGCATAGCATAGATCTCAGAAAGTACCATTTCTGTGTAAATAAATTTCATTTTAGAATTTAGTAAGGAATTTCTAATATCGTTTTAGAAATTTTCAACTCGCTAGGAGACGGCATAACAAATTTATGGCTGTTTAACTTGGGCCCTCAGTTAAAACATATCTGAACTGAGAGCCGCTGATAAACATATTTCAGTCCAGCTTTCCGGCTGTTTGATCTCCTTTACAGGTCGCATTTCTCAACCTATTCTGGTGAAATTTTGTGAGTAGGTTCGATAATTATATATAATTTAAGTTTAGTCAAGCCAATTTTTCCAAATTTATAAAAAAAAAAATTCAACCATTTTGAAAAATCATCATAATTAGGAGCACCGTCTAGCTGCGAATACTCACGTACCTACTGTGTGTTTTGAAAACTTCATGGCGACATTTTGTTTTATTTTATCGCGAGGTCTACAGCTCACGGAGCCACTAGTTCAAAATAAGAACCATTTTTTATTATCTTTATGATATTCCGATTGCTCTTTATTTTTTTAGTAATTTATATTTAGTACTTACTCACTTAAACAACATTATGGACACCCCACAAATAATGGTCATAGAAAAAAATTAAAATGCATTTTCTCTTAAAGTATGATATTAGAAACAATGAACAATATATCAAATTTTAATAAAGAATTTCTTACAAACTTGGAAAAATTTTCATTATTTTATGAGGCTTAGCCTAGTCAATATAGCCGAAAATGTAGGGCTCTCAGTTCAAACGTTTTAAGTAATTTCGGGTTTCACTTACTATTTAACCAATAACGTTTTAACGAATATTTATTTTTTAGAAATTTATTAAAGTGTTAGACTTTATGATGATAACATGATTTTATTTTATTTCTTCAGTTTAACTCATGTTTTGAAGATTCTATATGTTTGAACTGTTTGAAATTTCAAAAACGATGTTTGAAATTCCTTACTAAATTCTAAAATGAAAACTATTAACACAGAGATGGTACTTTTTGAGATCTATGCTATGCCCCTTATTGCAACCATCTGGATTGAGGGCCCAACACATTTGGTTATAAAAGCTATAATTCACGTTTTAGAAATTTTTGAAGCTTTGCTTCAGGTTTTTAGATTTTTTTATTAATTCCCCTATAAGTTACAATTTGATTCGCAATGATTTAAAATTTGGGCTCTCAGATCAGTACCCTTAGCACGAACAACTATCGAAAAAAATAACGCGCGTAAAATCATTCGATAGTGCAATTTTGTATAGGAAATTTGTACAACGCCATCTATCGCCGAATAGCGAAATTGAAATTTCCATAGATAATTCTCTATCGAGTAATTTTACGCGCGTTTTTTTTCTCGATAGCTGTTCGTGCTAAGGGTACAGATCCACACGAAAAATGTGTCTCGGAAACTTTTCGCAATATAAGATTACAGACATTTTAAAATATATTTCAGTTTTTTGTTGCTAAAGTACAAAAAGTTTTCGTTTCTAACAGTTATTTGAACTGGCAAATAGGATAACTTTCAGCAACTCGAAACTGAAATATATGTTGAAATGTCGGTAATCTTATATTGCGAAAAGTGGCCGAGACACATTTTTCAAATACGCACTCAGATTTAAGAAATCTTGAGAAAACATGAAATGTGCGAGCGAGAGGGCTGCAATCAGCGGCAAAATCGTATTAAAATATTCTTATGTTAACATTGATTATGTCAAGTGTAACTGAATACCTACATACTTAATTAATAAGATATGGAAGAGCAGATCTGTACCCTTAGCACGAATAGCTATCGAGAAAAATAACGCGCGTAAAATTACTCGATAGAGGTTTATCTATGGAAAATTTAATTTCGCTTTACGGCGATAAATGGCGCTGTACAAATTTCCTATACAAAATTACTCTATCGAATGTTTTTACGCGCGTTATTTTTCTCGATAGCTGTTCGTGCTAAGGGTACTGACTGCCAAAGGCATCTCGAATGCCTACTTGGTTTGTCCCAAATACTGATAATGTAAATATGTACGTTATTTCGGTAACGAAATAATAGTAGATTGTTATATAAGGGTCAAAAGGAAGCAATACCCATACGAGATATTTAGACGCCTGAGCATAGCGAGGGCGGCTATAGTTCGAGGATGGAATTGATGACTTTTACCCGTGTTTAACACTCTACTCTTCATTTCGAATATAAGGAAAGTAAAAAAATCGTAGTTTTTTTCCAAAATGTTTATTAATAATAACATGTAGCTGGTACCTTATACTTATTATACCTATTTAAAATTAATCGAAAATTTGAACAATTATATAGTGTTTACATTGTGTTTAGCACTTAATGTGCTCTTGAGCATAGAGTACTTGCTCCATGGAGTGGAAGGCAGTATTTTCTTTGATAATCCACTGAAATACGTGAGAAATACTTTTTCTGAAAATGATTTTATTTTGTTGTTTGCTCGCCACTTCATAAAATCATTGTACGCATTTAAGTATTTTTCCTTCGAAACTTCTGGCAAAAGATTTTATATTATTTTGTTTGCCTTTGTTACTGAATCCGGGGTCAATAGTATTAATAGAATCAATAGAACCCTTAGGGGGCCGCCTTCGATACGTGTAAACAAATAGATTGTATTTTTATTTAATAATTATCTATGTTAGTCTGTAAGGTATATATTGTATGGGCCTAGTAGCCTGAAATAAATGGTTAAATAAAATAAATAAAAAATAAATAAAAAATATTTCAAAATCGCTTGATGAACTAATTTTTAGTAAATATAAAATCAACTCAACACACAGCTCAAAGTCACAGAGTAAGGTATCCCGCCAATATTTTATAGTTTTTCTTATTTTGAATTTGGAACACGCCGCGTCGCCGGCCGCTCCGCCCAATATTTTTAATTTTGCACTGGCTGGTTATACCATGTTTCATTTTTGTTCGTGAATGCGCCCTATCTATTTTTTTTAAACCGTTACCAATGAGGTAACTCTATGGTTGACTATGTAACTAAATTCAGTTCTATTTATAAATTTATTTTACTCCCTAGGGTGGAACGAAGAGTTTTGGACCCGCTGCTCAGTTTAAATATCACATCACTTTCCGAATATGAGAAATGAAAAATCATTTTTTTAAGTAACTTAAAATTAGTTTTTGTCTTGTCTTAATATTTTTATCTGCCATTAAGAAGACGGGACTTTCGTGAATTGATTAAATTAAAATCTACCTAATTTAAAGACAGTGTAGGATTTTATTGTTAAAAACAAAGTTTGTCAGTTCACCTGGGACTCGATTCTGCAGACTCCTGATATGCTGCCAACTGTTTATCAAGAGTATATAGCAATTATTTCCACACAATATATGGTAAATAATGAGGAGCTCCAAAATGAGAAGCTCGGTGGCGCAGTGGTTTAGCGCCTGGCCCAGCGATTGCGGAGGTTAAGCAACTTTCGCAAGGGTCGTTGATGAGATGGGTGACCAAAAATGGATTATCTCGGGCTCCTCCGCGCTTCGGAAGGCACGTTAAGCCGTTGATCCCGGCTGCATTTGCAGTCGTTAACACCCATTAATCCGCATTGAGCCTGCGTGGTGGGTTATGGCCCGTCCTCCTTATCCACCCATAAGGAAGGCCTGAGCCCCAGCAGTGGGGACATTGAAAATGGCTGATGGACATATGGTAAATGCATGAAGTCCATGCATCGCCCTCCCACCTGGGGCCGTACCGGCTAACGAATCGATTATCGAAAAGTCTGCTGGGTTTCAACTTAAAACAGAAAAATCAAAGTAAGGAATTTCGTCTTGTACTTTCTGTTGACGTAATTTGGAAGATAATGATGTCCGTGTGACATAATGAATTGGGGTTCGACATTTTCGCCCCATTGGGGCTCGATTTATTTGTTTTAATTTGAAACCCAGTAGACTTTTCGATAATCGATTCGTTAGCCGGTACGGCCCCTGTAACTGCATTCACACGGACGGCAACACGTATATATAATAATCGTGTTATGTTACGTGCAGAATCGAGACCATATTTCATACTAACGATAATATTACTTAATAATTAATTCATTCTTCGATTTTAATTAACTCATTCATAGACAAATTTTGATCAACTGGTAGAGTTTATGATGCTACAACTCTGGGCACAACAACGCTCTTATATTTTTGCACATCACTCTTTATTCAATAAAATAAGGTGTTATCTTGCGGAATTCAAATACACGTATCAACTTTGGGATACCAGGTGTTATTTCCATACAAACGAGGTAACTTTAAAGCCTTGGTTTTCTGCCAGGGATGTACCGTGCTGTAATCTGATGACGGCTATCCAGGGAGTGAATGGAGGAGATTCAGATCGCTATACACACCCAACTGATCTGATCAGCATTCTAAAAACGTAATGGACATGTTTAAAAAAACCTCGAAAATAGCATGAAAATGTATGGAAATCCTCAAACTGAGAATTCTAACCCATCGATCTTTTAGAATGCTGATCAGATCAGTTGGGTGTGTATAACGATCTGAATCTACTCCATTCACTCCCTGGATGGCCATCATCAGATTACAGCACGGTACATCCCTGGCAGAAAACCAAGGCTTCAAAGTTACCTCGTTTGTATGAAAATAACACCTGTATCCCTAGAAAAAGTTGATGTGTATATATCGGGTCATTTTGAACTTACCATCCAAATTTTAAGGATGTGTCCAGTCCATGAAACTAAACAACTTTCTCCAAGAAACATGTGTCAAATTTCGCCAGAAAATTTTGGTCATCCCATACTAAATTGATCACGTGATCTCTTTGATTTGTATGGAAAGTCGATTTTTATTTTACATATTTGACCATGTGTTCCTTAGAGAAAGTTGTCCAGTTTCATGGACTGAACACATACTCAAAATTTGGATGGTAAGTTCAAAATGACCCTGTAATTGATGCAAAAACAATATTTAACAATAACTTCCACACAAAAGATAGTAAAACATGCAAGACGTCCATATACTAAATAGATAGATTTTATAAAATGTATTTTTTTATATAGGTAATTTAATTATGCATCGAACAAATAAATGCCCACAACAAAAAGATGTGTTGCTGTCATCAGTGTGTCTGCATTTATTTAAGGCGGGCGGTGCATGGACTTTTTGCATATTTTACTCAACTGTGTTTCAATAGTATTGAATATTAAATTTTTTTAATGCTCTAGCTTTTATATTTGATTACCTACAGAATGCGTCCTTATAATAAAATGTAGTGCTATTGTATGGTTTACAATTTCCGGTTTACAAATCATTCTTTTAATTGTTTTTTTTGGTTTATCTAAAATAATTAAGTACCTACCTAACCAATTTAATATAATTGATTAATAGCATAACTATACTTAAGCCTAAAAACAAAAAAATACGTTATAAATTACTTACTGATAGTACAAATCCATTGTACTTTATTTTGTAGAGTCCTTTACTTTAGGGATCGCTTCCACAATATTAAATCTGAAACAACGAAGATAATATTTAAAAAGTTTTTCACGCAGTTTTCGTCTGCATGAACCGACCTTGGACAGTTATTTTTATTTATTTATTTATTTATTTCTAGTAAGACCAACAGAACGAAATACGAAATAACGAAATTGTTACGAAATATGTCTACCTCGGGCAAACATTGCAATTGGGTTAGAAACAACTTCGAGGGAGAGGCCAACAGAAGGATACAGCTGGGCTGGGCAGCATATGGGAAACTTCGTCGAGTCTTTGAGTCGCCTCTTCCACAGAGTCTAAAGACGAAAGTCTTCAACCAGTGCGTCCTGCTTGTCATGACATACGGAGCCGAAACGAGGACACTCACTGTAGGGCTGGTCCACAAACTTAAAGTCGCGCAGCGAGCTATGGAAAGGGCTATGCTCGGAGTTTCTCTGAGAGATCGGGTCCGGAACAAGGTGATCCGACAGAGAACTAAAGTCATCAATATAGCCCCCACCGGATTAGCAAGCTGAAGTGGCAGTGGGCAGGCCATATTAGCCGTAGAACCGATGGTCGCTTTTTGGGGGCGGCAAAATTTCGCAAAACTTTGCGGAGAAACAAACAAACAAACAAACGAGAAAGCAACCTAATAAAAACGTGTTAAACTACACTATAATTGATTGTAACGATTTTGACCAAACCATCATCATTATATTAAATTTAGGGCATTATATTAAATTTCTTGACTATTGGTCAAAAGTTCTCATCAATGGCTTTATGAACCAAACTTAAGTGAAGCGGGTCAAAACGTGCGAGCGGTTACTCAACAAAGCCGGTTACGGTGTTAACTAACTAACATCACGTGAGAACTAGTGACGTCACACGCCAGCACTGACGTAAAAAACTTTACTTCATTATTACCCGTCAGCTCAAAAAAGAAGAGTGTATTGTGTTTAGGTTCATGTACATACATCAACTTTGTCTAGGGATACATGTGCTATTTTCATACAAACGAGATAACTTTGAAGCCTTGGTTTCCTGCCAGGGATGTACCGTGCTGTGATCTGATGACGGCTATCCAGGGAGTGAATGGAAGAGATTCAGATCGCTATACACACCCAACTGATCTGATCAGCATTCTTAAAACGTAAAGGACATGTTTAAAAAACCCGCGAAAATAGCATGAAAATGTGTGGAAATCCTCAAACAGAGAACTCTGACCCATTAATCTTTTAGAATGCTGATCAGATCAGTTGGGTGTGTATAACGATATTAATCTCCTCCATTCACACCCTGAATAGCCATCATCAGATTACAGCACGGTACATCCCTGGCAGAAAACCAAGGCTTCAAAGTTACCTCGTTTGTATGAAAATAACACCTGTATCCCTAGACAAAGTTGATGTGTATATGTTTGTATGTATGTGAGTTTCTTTCGACTTTAGCTATGTTAATGTCCACATTGTTGGGGCACTGGCCTTCCTTATGGGCGGATAAAGAGGATAGGCCATAACCCACCACGCGGGCCCAATGCGGATTGGTGGATGTTAACGACTGCAAATGCAGCCGGGACCAACGGTTTAACGTGCCTTCCGAAGCACGAAGGAGCTCAAAATAATAAATTGATGGTCACCCATCCTATGACCGACCCTTACGAAAGTCGCAGGGCCAGGCGCTAAACCAATGCGCCACTGAGCTCCTCCTGTGAGTTTCTTTAATCCACCATAACTTCTAAATGGCTATTTGGATGTGTGAGGTAGGTATAGGTTCCCATCGTTGGAATCCTTAAATCACCCCGCGTGACAGTGGCAATAGTATTTTGAAAGGAAAAAAAATTAAGTCGGCTGCTGCATTTCGTAATGTGAAAAAAATAATTGTTTTTCTCCAATGGGGAAGGCAACTGTCAAAATGGCGCTGCGTACGCTTGTTCCACGAGAGCTATGAAAGAACTTTTACCTTAGATGAAATTATCTAAGACTTTTACTTAAAAAAAACGTGTTTTTAACTTTAATATTATTAAATTCTGTGTAATAGGCTTTAAAAATGTTGGCACTTACAAATTTCCGTAAATCTGGATATAGAAAAAGTGGATAAATTCTGTAAGAATAAAAACGTCTTAATTTGGCTTTCAATTCCGGCATTTGCATTGCAGAATAGTCTTTTATATCCATTTTGGGGCAATGGGTCTTTTTCGGTAAAAACATACCACAAAATAAATACCTATTTTCCCATACATTTTGTTCTAAACGTCTACTGTCTTAGGAACAAGCGTACGCAGCGACATCTAGAATTAGCTTTGCGTTGCCAACCCCACTATTAGGATATGGGTATCAAATGAAGGGCCTTGATGAGCACATTCAAAAACTATGCAGGGTGGATTTTTAAGATTAAGGGCAGGTACACGTTAACCGTTAGAGTTACAGGAAAACGTTCCTAGGAGACCATCCATAACTTTTTAAGATATTCTGAACTGCATTCACTAATTCTGGTAAACATTTACAGTCAGCAAAAAATGCAAAAAAAGTCTAGCAATCCTATTTCATGGGGGGATCAAAAGACTATGGGACCATTTAAGGTATGAGTACTAGAAATGAGAGAAATCGCCAAAAACTTTTCCCATACATTTTGTACGGAAAAACGATAAATCATCTGAAAATATGGTTTATTGCCAAACAATCCTATTTCTTGCTGTGATCATGATACATGATACTCTTTAAGGCCAACTGAAATTTGAGTACAGAAACTACGGTAAGTCACAACACCGGTTTCTAATGTTGTAGAAGATTAGAACCTGTGAAATTGGCGTTTTGTATAGAGATTTTTAACAAATTGCATTTCCCATACTAGCATTTTCAAAATTTATTTAACAATCGTGAATGCTTGTAACAAAACTTTTAAGTACAAATGTTTTAACATTAAGCTAACTTACGCAATATAACTTATGCGAAAAAAATAGTTTGAGCTAGGATAAAGTAGTCATTTTTGCCAACAAAAACACTTTCATGGTATTTTTTAATGCTAAGAAAACAAAATAAATAGACTTTAATTATGCTGATGAATTTTATGTCATATCCAGCAACTTATAAATATTTCAAATCACATAGGTTATGAGGTTCTCTGTGTGTGAGAATAAAACTCAAATTTCATAGGTAAAGGACCCAATATATCTACGTGTGAAGCCGGTGTTGTGACTTACCGTAGTTTCTGTACTCAAATTTCAGTTGACCTTAAAGAGTATTTTGATCGCAGTAAAATGATTGTTTAAAATAAAAATATATAAAATAAACCATAAAACAACATTGTCAATTATCCTGTCAATTCCTACTATACAACAATACTCGTACATCATTAATGTAATAAAAATTTATGACACATTGTGATGTTATCGTTTATCGTCCAAACAAACAGCAAATTTCCAACTGGACTAAAGTTTTATTTGAATAGAGATTATATTGCCAAGGTGGACAGACGATCTGGTGAAGATCGCGGGAAGCTAGCTAGGGACCGACCGTTGTAGAGATCCTTGGGGGAGACCTCATCATCATCAGCCTATCATCGTCCACTGCTGAACATATGCCTCTCCGAGTGCACGCCATTAAGCACGATCCGCGGCTACACTTATCCAGTTTTTGCCAGCCACCTTGCGAAAATCGTCGCTTCACCTTGTCTGAGGGCGTCCCACACTACGTTTGCCGATACGCGGTCTCCACTCAAGAACTCGTCTGCCCCAGCGGCCATCGGTTCTACGGCTAATATGGCCGGCCCACTGCCACTTCAGCTTGCTAATCCGGTAGGCTATGTCGATGACTTTAGTTCTCTGTCGGATCACCTCGTTTCGGACCCGATCTCTTAGAGAAACTTCGAGCATAGCCCTTTCCATAGCCCGCTGCGCGACTTTAAATTTGTGAACCAGCAGTGACTGTCCACGTTTCGGCTCCGTATGTCATAACAGGCAGGACGCACTGGTTGAAGACTTTCCTCTTTAGAATTTGTCGAATAGGCGACTCAAAAACTCGACGAAGTTTCCCTTATGCTGCCCAGCCCAGCTGTATCTGTCTGTTGGCCTATCTCTCGAAGTTGTTTCTACCCAATTGCAATGGGGGAGACCTATGACAAGTAGTTAGGTCACATTCACTAGGTATCGTGAAAAATACAAAAAACATCGGGAAGACCAAATATCAAACTAAATATCAACTAATCAACAAAGTACGTACTTTTAATAAAACCGCGCTCTTTAAAAGTTTTATTAAAAAAAATTAATAAAACTTTTAAAAACTAATAAAACCGTTAAAAGTGTCTTTAGTTCAATACAAACCTGTATTAAAATAAACTGAATAAAAAAAAATTTTTTTTGAATCGACATTTTAATTAGATAAAACACTTTTTATGGATAACAGTGCGTATATTTAATATTATTAATTAAGGTGTTATTTTTTACTATTATTTAGTTTCAATTTATTGTTTTTTTATTTCCGGACGTTTCGACACCTTTCCAGGGACCGTGGTCACGGGATGACTAAAGCAAAAAGGCTGCTCATAATTAAAAAACCGGCTAAGTGCGAGTCGGACTCGCGCACGAAGGGTTCCGTACCAAAAACGGCAAAAAAGTCACGTTTGTTGTGTGGGAGCCCCCCTTAAATATTTATTTTATTCTGTTTTTAGAATTTTTGTTATAGCGGCAACAGAAATACATCATCTGTGAAAATTTCAAGTGACTAGCTATCACGGTTCATGAGATACAGCCTGGTGACAGACAGACAGACAGACAGACGGACAGCGGAATCTTAGTAATAGGGTCCCGTTTTTACTCTTTGGGTACGGAACTCTAAAAACAATAAATCGAAACTAAATAGTTATAGAATAAGACCTGAATTAACAATAGTCGCGCTGTCCGTTGTTTTATTTCTAATGAACTGTACGCGCGGCAGTCCTAGAAATTCGCATTTTAATTCGCTTATATTCAATACACAACAGGATAATTCTTGGCCTTCATCTTACCTAGGATGTTAAGGGAAGATAAGGTCGAAGGTGGAAGCGCACTACACCCGGAATACTCATCACTGAGGAACTGGCTATCTTTACCTCTAACTGCCGGGGCACAAAAATTTTTAAATTGTTATTATAGCGTCAGACTTAGATAAGATGGTGGTAGCTAGCCAGGCGGATTTGATAAAAGCCCTACCAACAACCATACGGAGTACAAACTGTACCCTCCCTGGGATTCCAACCCGGGACCCCTGCGGCTTACACGGGTGAGCAACTGACCAATAGCTAGATCACAGATATTGGATTTTTGGAGCAGTTGAACTTGAATGAATTTCGGAGATCATTGACTTCAAAAACATTAGTAATGTAGACTTTAATATTTTAGTGAAGTTACTGCGATGTTCCATTAATAGAAGGCTTTTTAAAGGTCGATCATAGGTTAATCTAAATATAGTTTCACTGAAGAAAATCAATGGTAACAATTTTGTGATATATCATAAAGACAGTCATTTTTATTTTATTTTATTAGGGAAACACGCAATGGCACAATATTTTATGATATAACGGGTGTAAAAAGACTCCCAACGAAGCAGAAATCCACGCATTCCGCCCATCATCAGGATCATTTTTGTCTTTTAGACTATACCTGGGAAACCAATAGCTACGAAGTTATTGAAGGTCAAAATATTTTTTTTATGAAATCTTATTTTATTCGTTATTTCATAATTTTTGTCCAAAGAAACATTATCCAAATTTGTTGTATTTCGTAACAAACAATGGTTTCAAAACGTCATCACTCAATCTATCTCATGAGCACGCACATAAACGTTGCCTTTCAACTCGGCCGCACGCAGCTGTGTAGCATACACTCGCAGGCGCGGTCTGTTGTATGCTTTACATTGCGTGGTTAATGTATGCAATGCTTTTTTAACACCAAAAATTAAAATCGTTTCCCAGCAATAATTTTGAACAGAAATGGTCCTGATGATGGGCAGAATATGTAGACCTCGGCTTCGTTGAGGGTCTTGTTACACCCGGTATGTATCATACAGAATTTGAAATGTATAATTGTGCCACCTTACCACTAATATACATACAACGTGTATGTTAATGAATGAACCAAAAATTGGAAAAATGTTTCTTCGTTTCATCAAAATGACCAACCCTGAAATCACGAATAAAAATCTGCTGTTTCATACAAAAATTAATAACGATATCAAAATGTATTTTTTTTTTTTTTTTTATTTTTTATTTTATTTAATATGGTATACTTACAGCTAAACATACACAACATTTTATTAATTATCGCTTATTACATAAGGGCATGTATGCAAGCCACAAGTATACACAGCATTCTTAGAAAAGTAAACATAGTTAACTTATTAGAAACTATAATGGGAAACTAAAACAAATTAATATTGCAAGCTACTTTACGTCTAGGAACTATGAGACTACCTATTAACTAAAACAAGAATTTATTTGTATAGGTACAATAAAATTGGATTCAAGCAATCTCAACTAGATTCAAACAGTTTCAACAAATGTATATGTTAATACACTAAATACAATAAATGTATGAAACAGTTGATTATGTCTCTCAACTTTGAGAGCGGTTTATAAATACGGACTTTACAGTTGGTCCCATAGTAAAAGTTGTATAGTTTGATGGTCCGAAGAAACGGTTTTTCCATTTTTGGTTCTTTCATTAACACTCTGTATATATATATATGTTATAGTCAAACCCCGAAGTCCAGGCGCTCCTATGTTTGCCTAGTCAAACCTCAGGTTTGACCAGACGTCTTAGTCAAAGTCCAAAACTAATAGCGCGTTTCGGCCTTCGACTAACGCATTATTTTCTAGGAGAGACTATAACTTGGACAGTCAAACACCGAAACGTAATTCGATCAAATCGGGGTTTGACCAGTCAGACTTAAATTAGGTACAGAATATGTTTTTTTGTATTTAAAAGTGTTAAAAACACATTCTTTAGAATGATAATTTAATTAAATTAATAATCAATTTTTTTAAAGACAACAGAAATCTTTATTTCACAAACTACTTTTAATTTTCCTGTGAAACAAAGATTTCTGTTATCTGTAAAAAAAATAACCACGAAATTTAAGACGATCGCTCCGCTGCGCTTCGCGATTGTCTTAAATTTCTAACCTATCACGTGACCTACAGGAGTAAGGCAGCTTTGACTAAATCTAACATCGGAAATAAATCATACATATTTCGTGTTTATTTTTTTTAACAGACAACAGAAGTCTCTGTTTCACAGGAAAATTGTTGATTTAGTTACATTTTCACTCTAAAGAATGTATTTATACACATTTACATTCAAAATAAAACACACTCTGTCCCTAATTTAAGTCTGACTGGTCAAACCCCGATTTCATCGTATTGAGTTTCGGCGTTTGACTACCTAAGTTGATCTCTCCTAGGTTTGACCATAAATTCGTTAGTCAAAGGCCGAAGGCAAAGTACTTAGCCGTTGTGGAAAAAAAGAATGTATATTTACATACTCTATTATAGTCTTTTGACATTTTCTTAGCAACGTTCTATTAAACGCGGCCTGCCTGTTTTTTTTTATAAAAAAAATAGTTGTATAAGCAATTACTCGAGCGAAAATTGTTGCCCAATTCCACAACTTGGTTGCGATACTTATTTCACCACATATTATTATACCCATACTCGAATCTGAGAAGCCTATTTTTGACATTTATACCATTACTAGATATCACAATGGATATAATATGTTGTCCGAAATAAATCGTTTTTATTTATTTATTTATTACTACCGGCCGCCTGCAACCTTGAACTTTTGACTATAATAAAATTCAGGTCCTAATCTGTCTACCAACCAAAATTCATCCAAATCAGTCCAGCCGTAGGGCGTGAAGAAGTAACACACTAACTTTCGCATTTGTAAAATTCTTAGGATTACGAGGAGGTAAAAGAACATTATTGGTAGGACCACCATTCAAAAATCTGTTTTGGTCATAGACATAGAAAAATTTTCGCTGCGCTCAAAAAGACCAACAAAGCGTGGAAAAGAGATGTTAACATCATACGGTCTATGTAAAAAAGAGACAAAGGATCGAGTGACATGTGCCAACATTTTTAACAGTAAGAGCCCCTAGCGTCCCGCCTAGCAAATGAGCAATCAGAGTTTGTTTAAAATATTTTTTAATCTTATTTAGAATTTAAAATAAAGGTATCGTGGAGCTATGGTGTCTTCTGCTCTAAGTAATTGTGATGTGACAAAAAGAAACAATCCAAGTAATCACACTTTTCAAAGGTAAATAAGATATTGCCACACATTTCTCTAAAACCAAATTTCGCTACATTTATTCGTTTATCGACAAATAAAACAGTATGGCACATAGTTTATTAACTTCCTTTGCCATAATATAGTCATATTTTATGAATCTAAGTCATATTTTACGTATCTCATATAAAATATATTGATTCGTTTTCGGATCACCTGTTTATTGACTTTGTTGTTCTTTGACATTCTATTTCTATGGTTTTGGTTATTTTTTTAGTTATCCGGTAAAGCAATCGGGAGGAATATAAACTAAACATACTAAACTTACCTATTTACAAACTTATGTTGAAATTTGGTCATAACATTACAAGATTACTTACAATTACGAGTTTGACGTGTCTTGGATCAGCAAGGTTTATAAAACAAATCAAGAAACCTATTGTCGTAATATTATATTCACTTCTAAGTTTTACCTGCTTAATTGAAATTGAAATAAAACAAAACTTCTATTTCTAAAAAAATAACTTTTCTCAATAATGTCCTCAGATGGAAAGCTAACCCACGACCTTTCGCGATATTAAAATTTCAAAAGACATAAACTTTTTCAAGTTTTCCATAAAATCGACCAATACAATATGCCAGGGTTTTCAATTTTAATTATTATCGTGTCCTCAAACGGGAAGCTAACCCACGACCTTTCCCGAAATTAAAATTTCAAGAGACACTTAAACTTAATTTAAAGTTTTCCTTAAAATCAACCAATACAATACGCCAGGGTTTTCAATTTTAATTATTATCGTTCAAAATATGCCGAGAATTTAAGTCTCTTTTTCTTTTATGTAGGTATATCACAGACAGCTTAATAATATCGTTACTTAAGTTTAAGTATTTCTTCATGTATAACTTTTTAAATAACTCTACTTTTTAAATTAGGTAATGGTAAAAACTTTAAATGTAGTTAAGTTTTTGTGGACGATGTTTTATTTCTTAAATAAAATAATTATGAAAATAATGTAGAAAAACACTGTTACTTACCAAAAATACCGGGAAACGCCCTTATAAGGTGTGTATCCACAAAAATCAACAGCACAATATCATTTTAGTGTGATCACTCCACCGCGGCCCAGCTTTCACTGAATGTTCACGTAACTAGCGGGCAGAAGGTGGTGCGAAACACACGGAAAGGCATTGCGGACGTCACCGCTAAGAAACGCTGGGTTTGGAAAGCGGAGAGATTAAATCTGCTAAAGTTTAGCATCAACTAATAGGGATATATATACACGCTGCTGCTGTTCCATACAAAAGTGCAGTACCTACTCGACCTTAATGTATAGAACAGCAGATTTTTTTTGCGAGCAGGAGAGTTGGCCCCATTGTAAAAGTTGCTTATAATAATGAGTGGAACCACCACACGGCGGGAACCAAATGATTAAAATTTCAGCGTGTATATGTATGAAATTGCCGATTTTTTTCTCACACACATAGGCTCTCATATCCTGTCTTTCCCACTAATCCCATAGACCCAGTCCAATGATGGGTCAGGTGGGATGATTATGTCCCACTAGTCCCATGGGACAACTGATACCTCTATGATAAAGATGCTTCAGTTACTTTTACTTGTTATTATTTCGAATTTTGATCATAACGGCCCACTATCAGCAATAATTTTTTTTCTGATTTGCTCTCTTGTACGTAAAAAAAAAGTATCTTAAAAGGGACTCTTTTTTCGTAAGCAGAAATGAACACTTATATCGTTGTAGCTTAGCCGATGCTTATTTTTTCACTTAACACATGTGGCATTAGTTAGCTGAGTGTTTAAACATTTGTGCATAAAAGTTTAAAACATCGGAGTTCCTGGTTGATAAATAAATAAGAAATTATTAGTATGGAAAATGCAAATTTACGTGTCTGATTTATATCGGGTTATAAGATTTAGGGTGTGTTAACGAACCAGACTCAAAATTAAAAACTCACACACATACTAAATTAAAATCTTTATTTATGGGAATTAATTAATTGGGTGACTGGAAATAATTATAGTTAATGGGATAATTAATTACTAATAGGACGCGGGCCCAATGAGGATTGGTGGGCATTAACGACTGCAAATGCAGCTAGGACCAACGACTTATCGTGCCTTCACGGAGGAGCTCGAGATAATATTTTTTTTTGTCACCCATCCCATGATCGACCCTTGCATAAGTTGCTTAACCTTCACAATCGTAGGACGATTGCACTAACCCATTGCACCATCGAGGTATAGTAATAAAACTAATATAATTTATTTCATTGAGCTTTCTTTAATTCATTTCCCTGTATAGATATTGCTATAATTTTGCAAAAAATTGAATCTTTGAGATTTTGCACATAAATCTCGCTTGAACACAATTTTAGTATGCTAGTAGGTACTACTATTTATTGTGTGGTTTAGGTAACATTGTTTATTATACATAATCCTGATACCAAAAACATACGGGTGCTTATTGCAGACGGGACAGCCTTTCACATTTCTTAATTATTTTAAATATGTCTCTAATAAGGAATCCCGGGTTCGATTCCCAGGAGGGGAGTACATTTGAACTTAGCTTAAGCTTGTTTCATGTCCGTCTGTATAGCTGCCTCCATCTTACCTAAGTCTGACACCATAACAACAATTAACTAGGTAAACATTGTTGTTTTTCGTCAGTTTTAACCGCCTCTGTGGTATAGTGGTTCGCCCACCCGTGTAAGACGCAGGGGTCTCCGGTTCGATTCCCAGGGGGGGGGGGTACAAATTGTACTCGGTTTGGTTGGTGGTAGGGCTTTTTTTAAGTCCGCGGGTAGCTACCACCATCTTACCTATCTGACGCCATACCAACAATTTGTTATGTTCCGGCAGTTAGAGGTAAGATAGCCAGTTACTCAGTGATGAGGATTCCGGGTGTAGTGCGCTTCCACTTTCGGCCTTATTGTTATTTAACATGAGGTGAGGTGAAGGCCATTATACCGTTGTGCATAAAAAAGTTAGAGAAAGAAAGGATAGTCAGTTCTTCAGTAGTTGAGTATTTCTTGTATAGAGCTCTCTTCCCTTTATGACCGCGACATCTAAAACGCAAAATGCCATAGTAGCGAAGCGAAATTCCTAAAGCACATAATGCCTGAAACGTAGAATGTCTTAAAATGCAAAATGCCTTACTTCAGGTAGTAATTTCTGAGTCACAAAATCTGTTACTTACTTAAAATAAAACCGGTCAAGACCGAGTCGGACTCGCGCACCGAGGGTTCTGTACAATCATAAATATATTCACTTCTCAAGCTTACGCGCTCACTAGACATGAAATAAAACACTTTTTAACGGATACTAGCGCGGTTTTATTGAATGTACTTTGGTATTTAGTTGCCGTGGTCACGGGGAGTCCCCCGTGACCACGGCAGCTGCAAATGTGCCGAAACGTCGGGAAAAACCAAAAATCAAACCAAATACCAACTAAATACCAAAGTACATTCAATAAAACCGCGCTAGTATCCGTTAAAAAGTGTTTTATTTCATCATAAATATATTTGGATACCTATGTTACTTTAGTACAGTCTTTAAAAAAGTAGGATAAACTGCAGACAGGTGGAAGGGCGAACAGGCGGACAGTTAATTTACAAATCTTAACCACAGCTGCTTATGGTCACTGAAAAACGTTTCAGCCACTCCACATTGCAAACTGTTTATATTACTAAGTAGGAAATTATTCTTTGTTTATTCGTACGGCAAATGGTAGGTAATTATATTTGAACCAGCCACCAATTATTATTGTAGTATTAGGATGCGCCATCTCTTGACCGATAGTAGAACTATTTTATTTTCTTATGTCAGCATTCTTAGGTCAGCGCCATCTGTTGACTGGTAGTGAAACTAAAGAATTTTTGTTTGTTTGTTTAAATTTCTAAAAAAGTATGTTATATTGAGACATCGTTTTATTTTTCCTGTAATCTTTACATGAACTACTATCACATAGAATTATTTCAGATTTTTCTCTTGGCAAACTTCGGAGATAAGGGGGGGGGGGGGGGGGGGGCGGGATTTTTTTTTTACATTTTTCATCATAAGTCGAAAACTATGCGGCCTAAGAAAAGAAAAAGAAAAGACAGACAGACTGAGTCACACCATAAGGGTTCCTATTTTACCATTTTGGTACGGAACCCTAAAAAGGTTAAATAATATCCGTTTGGCATTATGAACTGGTAGTAGGTTATAAGGAAAGCGAAACGGATGTTAAGATATTGCCAATTTTTCGGAGTTACGAGATACGAACGTAACATTTCGCAAAATGAGACATTCGATTGCGGATTTCCGAATCGTAGTATTAGGAAATAGATAACATCCACGTCGAAACTGCGATTATACCTAATATTGGTGTAAAAATATGAAATTTCCGAAGAGTTTGCTCTGTTCTTGTCTCTGGTACTACCGCGTACTACGGGTTTTTTTGGCCTTGATACTGAACTGATTAAAGTCTGTCCATCCTTACTTGTCTTATATGGTAAACAGTCTTCACCCAACTCTTTATTGAAATAATCATTTATAAAATAAATCAAATGGTTTTCCACACATAGATTACGAAATAAATTGTTAATAAATTAACAATAATTTCATAAACTTACTAACATATTTTTAAGTAACGATTTAAGTTTAAAAGACGTATGACAACTGTCAAAAACTGTTTACCAAATAAGACAAGTAAGGATGAACAGACTTAAGGCGGTTGTATGACCGAAAGTGGCGCCCTCAGAGGTTTTTATTTAATAAGTTATTAATAGAAAAAGATTTTAATAAAGTTTATCGTGGAGATTTTAGGGCCCGTGGTCTAGTATTTTTAGAAGGTATCACTACATGCCCTCGTAGTCATTCGTAGAAGTAGATAGCAAATGTGTCAAAACGGCCACTTTTAGCAGTTTTACTATCTACTTCTAGCAGTAACTACTAGGGAATGTAACGATACCGTCTAAAAATACTAGACTGTAGGCCCTAAAATCTCCACGATAAACATTATTAAAATTGTGTATTAGAATTATAATATTAAATAAAATTCACCGCGGCGCCACTTTCGCTCAGGGTACCACCTTAATGTATTGTATTGTCTGGTAGTGTTACGGACAATTTTTGAAGTGAAATCTTCTTTAGCGGCGTTGTACGCTTTTTGTAATGAGGAAAACATGCTAAACTCGCGTCAGTAAGAATCACGTGGCTGATCGAAAATGCGTAAGACGGATGTGACGGATGGAGAGTAGACAGCTGGCGGTGGAAGTATCCCCCTCTCTTTCTACGGGGCGCGTTGAAAATGGCGGCGCGTCATTTTAAGACGTAAACACTTGTGTCACCAGCAACGCGCTAATTTTGAAAATGGAACTAATAGCAACGATCTCTTCGGTGAAATCATAGACTTATTTATACTCTGTGACTATACGTAGAATGCGTGCATGTAGAAATTAAAAAGGCCACTGGCGCGAAATCTTTAGAATTTTTCTCTAATTACAAAGATTGAATTGTGTGACTGTATAGTAACAGGAAAGAAATAATTTTAATCCTTTGCCGCTAATTTCAAAATACCAAAAATGCACAACGTTTATATTCAATTTTTCACTTCTGCCGGCACTCCCGGAGTGCCAACCGATTTTTATTTACCCCTGGTTCTACGAATTAAGCTGTTTCAAAACTTATAAGTACGTATACAAGTTAAGGCTACATTGTGGCAAAAACTAAGTCGAAATATCCATTCATCTATTTGGTGGTCTTGGCCTGTGGTCTCGGCTAAGTTACTACTAGATAGTTGGCTATATGATCACAATTGATGTAATACCTACAAAGCAAATTGAATCTTTGAAGTAACGAAACACTTTGTGTGAGTAATAATAGCTGCAAGGATCTGTAATAGAATGAAACATTTTATTATTATTTCCTTTACACAAGTAAGGTACTTATACCTTATATTTACTTTCTACAAGGGTTCCAAAAGAAAGACGCCCTTTTCTGACTTGTCAAATTGTTGATTTTATCAATTATCGTGTACCTACCTATGTACACGATAAAGGCTCCAGCACACCGGATGCGTAAGCGTATGCGTAAGCGTGCACGTAGACGTACCATGACGTTGTAATGTATGAAACTTTATGAGACATGGCACACCGCTTGCGTAACGTACGCGTGCACATAGACCGATGCGTAACCCTACGCATTGCAGCTCCCATGAGACAAACAGGCTGCGTACTTACGCAGAGCGGAACGCATTGATGACGTTGTACTCAATGGCATTCCCTATTGGACGTCACACCGAACAAATACGAACACGCACGTATCTTTCCTGCGCGTCACTACGCGCGTAACCACGCGCGTTACTACGCATTCATTTGTATTTATTCACAAATAGTACTGGTACTACCCGTAGTAAGTGGTGTTTTATTTTGTTTTTAAGTAATGAATAACGATATTAAAGAAAAACTTATTAAATTAGTGCGAAAAAATTAGTCCATTTACTCAATCTTCGTCTGACATCGCGCACTAGAATCGCAAACATGGCTGCCGCAGCAGCTGGGTACGCACGGGACAGGTTGCGTTGCGTGCCGCGTAGACGTATGCTAACCCGCGGGCTGATTACCTAATAAGAAACCACCTAGCGACCGGTTGCAGTTCATAGATGATAGTGAACCATTGCTACTTCTTTTTGGATTAAAAAAAACATACCAAAGAAAAGTAGCAATGTATGTGGAATGAAACCGGTCGCTAAATAGTTTCTTTTTAGATAATCAGGGTGCCGGTGTGTCAGGGGGTTACGTGCGTAACTACGCGCGTGTCTACGCGCCTGTGACTACGCGCGTGTTTACGCAGCCGGTGTGCCCAGGCCTTAATTGATAAATAACAATAGATCTATAGTAGTAATTAGCTCATAAATTAGCAATTATTACATTGAGTGTAAACTAGAACATATTTATTTTACCATTACATATTTTTCTAATTGCCAGATTAAAATTTAATAAGTAATATTACTATAATGTTCTAAGGTCATAGTAACTATTCAAATATAATTTTAATTACATTATAACATCTACTATAAAAAAAGTATTGGACAGGTCAACGCTTGTATGAGAAAAGGTCGATATTCTTTACTCTATAATTTATAATACTTACGAAAAAAAATTGTGAAAACATCACTGCCGTTCTTATTATTCTAATCTAAAGTTTCATGTAAAAAAAAAAAGATATTCTGTGGCCTAAAACTCAAACAAGTTACAAAATACTTTTAATGTACATATCAATTTGAGATGGTTTCTTTTAATCTTCTGAACTGGTTTCAGTAGGTCAATGTTCTCTGTTGTGTAACATATTGTACCTATTAGTAAAGGCAGCCTTGAAAACGAAATACTTTCGCGTGTAAGAAGAATGCATTTTAGGTGCGTTTCGGTTGAATTTTTATATAGGTAACTACCTAGTCCAGAAATTTATGAAACGGAAGAAAATTTTTTTTATTAATAACACTAATAAGCGACGTGGTTGTTGCATACAGTCTGTCAAGAAAGTCATAAAATTACTTTCTTTGTCATTAGTGAATGTTATTATATAAACAACAACAATCACATGTTTTTAACCGACTTCAAAAAAGGAGGAGGTTCTATGATCGTCTGTATATATTTTTTTTTGTGTATGTCCACCGATAACTCTAAAACGGCTGGACCGATTTAAATTATTTTAACGTTACTTCATCAGGTTTGTTCCCAAGTTTGTCCCATTTTTCAAAAATTTGAAATCGGTTCAGTAGTTTCGTTCAGTCGGTTCGAGTAATCCTGAAAAGACTGTAATTTTTTAGGTAAATATTGCTCGAGTTTTCACGGATCTACAGACATTATAATTTCTTTGTTTATGAACCGATTTAGACATTTCTTATTTTGTTGGAAAAAGAATACCTTAAGGGTGGTCACATGTTAATTTCATTGGCATTGGACCTTGGACTTCACAGATACACATGAGAACTCTTCAAAATCAAATAGGATAGGATACTGGTGATTACGTAAAGGCATTGAGAGGTTTTGCATTAGCCATTTTTATTGGGATACAGGCCTTACTTACAGGTTGATGAGGAGGATGGGCCATAACCCACCGCGCGGGCCTAATGCAGATTGGTGGGTATTAATAGGTGCAAATGCAGCTGGGACTAACGGCTTAACGTGCCTTCTGAAGCACGGAGGAGATCGAGATAATACACTTTGGTCACCCATCCCATTACTGACCCTTACCAAAGTTGCATAACCTCCACAATTGCAGGCCAACCGGACTTCCAAAGGTTTGATTTCTGCCTGAGATTATGATCTGGTACCAGTCGATTTTTTCTACTACATATATTATTTAGTATGTAATTTAAAAGTTGTTGTCGTCCGGCAGTTAGAAGTAAGTAAGCCAGTTCCTCAGTGATAAGGATTCCGGGTGTAGTGCGCTTCCACCTTCGGCTTCATCATCACTTAACATCAGGTGAGCCAAGCACTATCCCGTTAGTGAGCATTTACTAATTTTGGAGACCAAAATGATTTTTTTGACCTGTTTCCTCGTGGTCCTTGGTATGCTAATGTGTTAATTCCTAAAATACAACAAATGGTGTACGATAGAACTTGATAACTAATAAAGACAATTTTAATAAGACAATAAATTTTTACATAACGTTTAAAGTTTAAAAGAATTAAGACAACTGTAATTTAGATACTGAATAATATAAGTAAGGATAAAAACACTACATGTCATGTAGATTAGGAAGGTATATGCCGAGGGCGAGTTTTTTTTTCATTATCTAGTACTAAGTTTTTTGACAGCTTTTTTGTACTTAAGTGTTTCAACATTATGAACAACTATTTGTATGAAAAAACCCCGAAATTGAGAAATTTTAATGAAACGACTGAACATTTTTTACACGACTGCCAAAAGCAAAAAGAGTGTATATGTGTTCAGGTTAAAAAAAATAAAAACACGACTGCCCTGCTAAAAACAAACTAAAAAGTTAAATAACAAGTGTCATTGCAGTCGGGGGACCTCTTCAAAAATTCTTCCACAAAACGGTCCCTTGACTGCAATGACACTTTAATTTTTTAGTTTGTTTTTAGCAGGGCAGTCGTGTTTTTTTTAATTTTTAATTTTTTTTTCGCAATTCTTCGATTTTATTGGTTGTTCAATACAAAAAGTTGTTCATATTCTGTCTGTAAGCCTGCAAATTGGTATCGAAATTCACCTTTCTCACAGTTCGTTTGTATTTTTTCTGCATTCGTATGCATTTGTGACCGTCATGGCCAATATAACTTGGTCAATCTTTAGGCGTTTAAAAAAACATTAGTATAACACTTCTTTCAAAAGAAAAAAAAAACAAACAGTTTATGGTACAAGATATAATTTTTATTAAGAAATGTTGAATATAATTTTAACATTATAAATGGCAGATGAAACAAATTGGAATTGATTCTTCTAGGTACAGCGTTCTGCAGAATTAGGACCAACCCTAAACTCATAGGGCTGTCGTGAGAATTAGATTTTTCACAGTTTCAAGGGACTGTAGACCTGAGTGACCATCAGCTATTTTTTTGATGTCCCCACTGCTGGGGCACAGACCTTCCTTATAGGTGGATAAGGAGGATGCGCCATAACCCACCACGCGGGCCCAATGCGGATTGGTGGGTGTTAACGACTGCAAATGCAGCCGGGACCAACGGCTTAACGTGCCTTCCGAAGCACGGAGGAGCTCGAGATAATTTTTTTTTGGTCACCCATCCCATGACCGACCCTTGCGAAAGTTGCTTAACCTCCGCAATCGCTGGGCCAGGCGCTAAACCACTGTGCCATCGAGCTCTTCCAGTTACTTATACAACTTGTATAAGTAAATGACTACATATCATGGTATATAGTATAGGGACCATCAAATTGAACTGGGCCCGCGTGGGTTATGACCCATTATTCTTATCCACTCGTAAGGAAGGCCTGTGCCCCAGTGCAGTGGGGATATTAAAAAAAAAAACCGGTCAAGTGCGAGTCGGACTCGCGCACGAAGGGTTCCAAACCAAAAAAACGGCAAAATGTTGTATGGGAGCCCCCCTTAAATATGTATTTTATTATGTTTTTAGTATTTGTTGTTATAGCGGCAACAGCAATACATCATGTGTGAAAACTTTAACTGCTTACCTGTTGTCGTTATTAATGTCGAGCAAAAAACGGCAAAAAAATCACGTTTGTTGTATGGGAGCACACCATAAATATTTAGTTTATTCTGTTTTTAGTATTTGTTGTTATAGCGGCAACAGTAATACATCATCTGTGAAAATTTCAACTGTCTAGCTATCACGATTCATGAGATACAGCCTGGTGACAGACAGACAGACGGACAGCGGAGTCTCAGTAATAGGGTCCCGTTTTTACCCTTTGGGTACGGAACCCTAATGACTGATGGTCAAGTAACTCTGTAGAGATGGTTGCCACGACAGAAAAGTACAATAATTTCGTTATTACAATACATATTTCTGTGCTTTCCTAATTTATGTCAGCAAACGCATAACGATGGTATGGTTGCGTCATAACCCACTTACGATAGCGCTAACCAGCTTGGGCCACTAGTGATGTGACAGTATTTATCGACGAAATGCAATTTGGCCAACCTTAACTCTTATCGAATTGTGGCCTTAAATAAATGAAGATTTTTATAAAGGATGCTGTTAAGGTGGTACCCTGAGCGAAAGTGGCGCCGCGGTAAATTTTATTTAATATTATAATTGTAATACACAATTTTAATAATTTTTATCGTGGAGATTTTAGGGCCCACAGTCTAGTATTTTTAGACGGTATCGTAACATTCCCTAGTAGTAACTGCTAGAAGTAGATAGAAAAACTGCTAAAAGTGGCCGTTTTTGACACATTTGCTATCTACTTCTACGAATGACTACGAGGGCATGTAGTGATACCTTCTAAAAATACTAGACAATGGGCCCTAAAATCTCCACGATAAACATTATTTAAATCTTTTTCTATTAATAACTTATTATATAAAAACCTCTGAGGGCGCCACTTTCGATCATACAACCACCTTAAGAATAGTCATTTGTTTAGTCAATTTAGGGCTGATTTTTGAATGCCCAGATAAAGCTTTGTTCGTTTGATAACGTATTATGCCGCCAAAATGAACATGATTGTCATATGTTTTTTTGTCAAACTTTTTGAATGACTTTTGTGTTATTCGGATTATAATTTAACTGACTGATATCTGTTATCAGAGGATTGAAAAATCAGCCCTTAATTTATTAATTTTTAATCAATGTGTCTGCTTTACATTCCTATGATCAGCCTTTTATTCTGTACTTTTTTACAAAATATTTGCATCAATGAAACAATGAGACATTAATAAGACAAATACTGTAGAACTGCCAAAATAGTATTCTTTTTGTACCTGTATAACAACTTGTATACTCAGTATTCGCAAATAAATGACCCTATTTCTATTTAAAAATACATGACCCTATTTCTATTTAAAAAAAAATTTCATGCTAAAAGCAAGGGCATAATATCGCTTGCTTATTTGGTATGTAATAAAACATTACAGATTTTTTTTCTATTTTTAGGGTTTCGTACCCAAAGGGTAAAAACGGGACCCTATTACTAAGCCTCCGCTGTCCGTCTGTCTGTCTGTCTGTCGGTCTGTCTGTCTGTCTGTCTGTCTGTCTGTCTGTCTGTCAGTCTGTCTGTCTGTCACCAGACTGTATCTCATGAACCGTGATAGCTAGAAAGTTGAAATTTTCACAGATGATGTATTTCTGTTGCCGCTACAACAACAAATACTTAAAACAGAATAAAATAAATATTTAAAGGGGGCTCCCATACAACAAACGTGTTTTTTTGCCGTTTTTTGCTCGATATTAATAACGACAACAGGTAGACAGTTGAAATTTTCACAGATGATGTATTTCTGATGCCGCTATTACAATAAATACTAAAATCAGAATAAAATAAATATTTAAGGGGGGCTCCCATACAACAAACGTGATTTTTTTCCGTTTTTTGGTACGGAACCCACCCATCGTGCGCGAGTCCGACTCGCACTTGGCCGGTTTTTTTAACACTTATGGTCATGTCAACCCCATCATAACCTTATCTAAAACTACATATCCTATAACTCTATTTGTTACACTATTTAGAGCGAAAACATGTAAAATTCTACGAATCCTAAAGACGACAGGATGCCATATTAGAACATGCTTACATTTTTTGCACTTAATTTTAGTTGTGCCATCACCTCTAAAGATGTGCCGTGTGGAAATATTCCCGACCCTAAGGCAATATTCTGCGGTGTCTGGGTTGCGAAGTAGGAAGCTTCTGGGAGATATGCCACCCTGAACATGGTCTCCGATTGCTAAAAATAAATCGATCGCATATTTATATAAATTGTGAACAGGGTCGTGGGTGGCATCATTACCTACCTGAACTATTTTTTTTTGTGTTTTCATAACGATCGTTTAAGGAACAAAGCTCACATATGTGAAATGTACTTAGATTGAAAATATGCGATAGATTGAAAATGAGCCTCTTGGCCGGCGCTCCATTGCCGAACAGCAAAGCAAAGAAAAGAAACCGGTAGGTCTGGGGGGACCCTTATACTTTTTTCTAAACTTAAATAAAGAACTTAACATTTTATCGATATCGATAAAATTTTCCCGCGCATGTCCCATCACTATAGAGTAATGAAGCACGACCACTTTCACTCTTAGTTCGCGTTTCCTACTTTACCGTATTATTATTTACATACGCAATCGTTTCGTCATAGCCACGGACCAGTGGTCTACAGGTGGCCTTATGATCCCATTCTTTAAACAATTCGGCCAAGTGCGAATCGGACTCGCGCACGAAGGGTTCCGTACAAAAAAACGGCAAAAAAAATCACGTTTGTTGTATGGGAGTCCCACTCAAATAATTATTTTAGTCTGTTTTTAGTATTTGTTGTTATAGCGGCAACAGTAATACATCATCTGTGAAAATTTCAACTGTCTAGCTATCACGGTTCATAGGATACAGCCTGGTGACAGACAGACAGACAGACAGACAGCGGAGTCTAAGGCCGTATACAGAGAGAAAGCAGGTTGACGCAGGTTGAGGCAGATTGCTATACTAAAATGGACCTTATCCCCGCGCATTATATTATATTTTCGCTATACTAAAATGGACCAGCGCTTATAAGCGCTTACCTGCGCCGGTCCATTTAATATAATACGCCGGGATAAGTCCATTTTAGTATAGCAACCTGCCTCAACCTGCGTCAACCTGCGTCAACCTGCTTTCTCTCTGTATACGGCCTAAGTAATAGGGTCCCGTTTTTACCCTTTGGGTAGGGAATCTTTTTTTTTATATGCCGCAGAAAAACGCATTTACGCGCTTCCCTTCCCGCAGGTGAGCGGGAAGGGGGCATGTGGGACTCGCCAGGAGGGGACCGCTACATTCAAAGTTGCGGCTCCCTCCACGACTGCCTCGCGTAATTCCAGGAGGAGGGAATACCCACTAAAAAACTACGGCACTTGCCCACTCGCCACCGGTTGGTCATACGGGGGGCCATGGGGGTACTCACCCCAATGGGTACGGAACCCTAAAAATCCGGCCAAGTCCAAGAAGTCAGCAGAGGGCCGCCACACGCCCGCCTGTGTAGTCGCGCGGCATTTTACTGTCTGCTAGGTATTGTCATTATTATTATTAATAGTAACAATGTCGAATCGACATTACTGTGCCGTGTACCGATGTCAAAATCAAAAAACCAATAAACTATTGTTGTTTTTCACATTATGATATATGCTACACAGTTCATTTAAAAGAAGACAACCCTAACGTTGCGTCGTCAGAAAGGATAGGAGCACGCGATAGAAATAAGAGAGGCAACTACTAGGTGAATACTACGATCTGAATTGCACTTTATTGTGTCGGAGCAAAAGTTGCTATTCATTTAAAATACTATGCAGCGTGCTGCTTCTGTACTTGTACTATTAGTTATTCTGTGCCGGGGCGCGGGAAAGCGACATAAATAAATAATAAATGACTGGTTGTTGAGTTTTTATATATTACTTATTATGTTATTGTGTGAGTAGGTAATAAATTGATATTTTATATATTTAGTTCAAGATATAACGAGCAATTTTTATTTTATTTTTAAATTAAATTTAAATTTTATTGTATTTAATTTAACTATACCAAAATTTTTGTTATATTTTTTTTTATAAATTTCATTTTTAATTCCGTTTTATATCAATTTGATAATAATAAATGAACAAAATGTTTTTTTATTATTTTAATTTTAAATGCCTTCAATTTAGTTGTTTGTGATTTTATTTATTATTATTCAAATGTTTATATCCAAACTGATTTATGGGTATCAAGCTTGAAATAAATGACTTTTATTTTATTTATTTATAAAAACTAATTTCTGGAAAGCTGCTTATTGGTTTCATGCAGTGTAGTTTATCATAGCAATACTAGATGACGCTGTATTGTATTACATCGCGGTATGGATTTAATGTTTTAGAATGTTTAACTATTTTATTTAATTTGACCCGTGGAATTTAACAGTACATCAAGCACATGAGCACAAGAGCACACCACAAAACTAGATATACATAAAGTACTTGTGATTATTTTTGCATGCCGCCTATTTTTGAGGTGGTATTTATATATATTTTTTTATTAGTAATGCTAATGTGTTTTAAAAGGCCCACAGAACCGAGCCCACTAGCGCCACCACTCAAGAAAAAACCGGCCAAGTGCGTGTCGGGCCACGCGCCATAGGGTTCCGTAGTTACCTTATACCATACCATATTTAATACCACTTATAATTTTTCGTCTGTAAAAGTAACTTTGTTTTTCACAGTGGTGGTATGAATGACAAAGTTATATTTGCGGTTTTGGAAAATGTGCTATATCTCAAAAACTAATTACTATATCTCGTTCAAACCAATTTTGGTTGAAAGTGTTTATTAAGATCTACAGCATATATTTTTTTTAGATTTTTCACTCTCTTATTTCAAAAGTTAAAGGGGGGGGACACACATTTTACCACTTTGGCGGTGAATATCTTTCAAACGGTTGACTTTGAGAAAAAGTTGTCTTAGGAACCTTAATGTCATTTTTAAAGATCTATAGACACCCAACACGTGTTGGTTTGAAGAAAAAAAAATTTTTCAGTTTCAGTTCCATGTATGGGGAGCCCCCCCTTAATCTTTTATTTTTCTTATTTTTGTATTAAATTAGTTAAGCGGTTAACAGAATACATCTACCTACCAAGTTTCAACTGTGTAGTCGTAATACTTTCGGAATAAAGTGGCTGTGACATACGGACAGACAGACAGACAGACAGACATGACGAATCTATAAGGGTTCCGTTTTTTGCCATTTAGGCTACGGAACCCTAAAAATAACTAAGTACTTATGTTTAATATAATTCTGGAAAATATAAAAACTAATATTAGTTATAAACTATTTTTGTATTCATTTTTTTTCTGGTTTAAATGTGTTAACGGGATTAACGCCTAAAGTGACCACTTTTAACTATGCGAACACATACTAAGAATTTAATGCATACAAAAACAGTTAACACTTAATAAATACTAGTTTTTTTATATTTTTCAACAAACTTGCTAGTAAAGTGAGCCTTAATACATCACTTTTAGAGCCATAAACCGGGCTATAAAAATACCGTGCATTAATATACAATTTGTTTAGGCAGCGATGTCGGAGGTTTTAAAGGCAGATAATATGATCAATTTTATCGACAAACCACCCCCCCACATGTTTGGGGTCTATCCCCTCTCCTGTTGTAATGACCGGCATTTTAAATTTGATTTTTTATTTTACATGGCCCTGCCGAAAAATATCAATTTCTCCGGATTTGAAGCTAATAATATTGTATATCAAGTAAAAAAATAATTATGTAAACTTTAGTATGTCATAAAAATCACCAAAGTAAATTTTAATCTGAAATTAGTGTTTTTTTTTAGTTTTTCTCACAGGTCTCAAAAACTAGGACATTAATGAGCAATCTGATCTATAAAACAATATCAAAATCATTGCTCTGAGTTGCATATTTCGAGAGTTATTGATGTTTGAATATGACCCTTACAAGCACTAAATGTAAATTTTGTAAATGGTCAAAATGAAAAATTCGTTAATACTTGCTTTTATGGTTTAATGACATTTTCAACACACTTGCTCGTAAAGTGAGCCCTAATACATCGCTTTTAGGGCCATAAACCGAGCTATAACAAACGCGTGCAATAATATATAAAACACTAGGTTTTTATAGAATTATCCCTACAAAGTTAAATTAGTACCCTACTGCAAGTTCTATGCGAGTAAACAGAACATTCCGAATTTAACCGGATCATACAGTTATTTTTTTAATAACAACAAAGAGGTTTTATACCGCTGAAAATTCATATTCATTTTTGAAGTAAATAAATGTGTAAGTCCTTAATTAAATCAAACGAATATTTATTATTATCAAATTATTCATAATTCACAATATTTTGCTATAAAATGCTAAAATATTTGCATTTTATCAATTAAAATTATAATTTTAAAGTAGGCTGTATGCTCCCTCACCCCTTTGTTCGCAAAATATTCTTGCATAGGGCGTGTGAAAAAAACAAAAAAACCTACGCGCCTCTTGCCATAATTGTCATATTTTGTTTTTGTCCTATTTTTGCTGTGTGGTAAATTACTTTGTATTTTCCTCGCAAATGTGTTGAAAAACATCGTATGAAACTCGTGAGCTTTTACTCATTGCACACTTGTCTCATAATGTACTATTATATTTATGATCAGATTAAATTATCAACTTAATCTAAAAACGGAGGAGCTCGGTGGCGCAGTGTTTTAGCGTCTGGCCCAGCGATTGCGGAGGTTAAGCAACGTTCGCAAGGGTCGGTCATGGGATGGGTGACCAAAAATGTATTATCTCAAGCTCCTCCGTGCTTCGAAAGGCACGTTAAGCCGTTGGTCCCGGCTGCATTTGCAGTCGTTAACACCTACCAATCCGCATTGGGCCCGCGTGGTGGGTTATGGGCCGTCCTCCTTATCCACCCATAAGGAAGGCCTGTGCCCCAGCAGTGGGGAAATTAAAAAATGGCTGATGGACAATTTAAAAACTGATAAAAATAAGTGTCAAATTCAAACAATTAATTCAATTAATTTAATTAATTTAAACCAAAGGGAAAATAACAAGACAAAATTATAGTCAAAATATACGTTGTTTCACAAAATTCCGTTGCGGTCAGATAGCTGACAATAATGGCGACCGCATGACTTAAGTTGTTTGCCAAAGAATTATCAACAAATGCTTCCTAAACCGACGACGTTCGCCCTACTCCGTGACTAGTAATTTTTAAGACATATTAAAGTTAAAAGTTTTTATTTTTTTATTGAAAGACGATATTATTAGCTTTCGTCAAGTATTTTTTATAACTTTAGGACCTTTAAATCCGGAGAAATCAATTTTTTTCGGCAGAACCATCTAAAAGAAAAAGTCAAATTTAAAATGCTGGTCATTCCAACAGGAGAGGGGATAGACCCCAACATGTGGGGGGTTTTGTCAATAAAATTGATCATAACGGGTGGCGCAAAAGTAAAGACCCTATTTGGTTCAGCTATAACATTTTTTCTAAATTAGAAAACTAGATTTAGGTTTTTTTAAATGTATATTTGTGCCATTAAATTTCGTACCATTAGGATTTAAAGATGATGTCTTTTAAATGGTGACCTCCAGAGTTGATACACATTCGAGCCCTATTTATGACATTTTGCATAACTTGCCGTAACACTTCCTGCGATATGTTCGTTATTTCTTGACGAATGTTTTCTTTTAGAGCTGCGAGAGTCTGTGGCTTGATCACATACACCCGAGATTTCAAAAAACCCCAAAGAAAGAAGTCTGGACTGGTCAGTCCTGCCGGACGGTGGGGAAATCGTCGACGAAATTCACGTTGTGTTCTTATCACTGATGAATTATTCCGTAAGAACATTGACACAATTATTCCACGTTCTTGGGGAGTAAAACGGTCCATGTTTATTTTCAGTGTATTTTATATTTGTTCACTACACAATTTTCAACAACAGAATGACAGAAAATGTCATATAAAAAAAATAAAAGTATTTTCTTTAGTGCCAGTACTTTTGCGCCACCCGTTATTATCTGCCTTTAAAAGCTCCGACATCGCTACCTAAACATATTGTATAAAACACTAGTGTGTTTTAGAATTATCCCTACAAAGTTAAATTAGTACCTTACTGCAAGTTCTCTGCGAGTAAACAGGGGGTCTATTACGAAAAGTTTAATGCGATACCATAAGAATAAATAAAACTTACTAGAAAGGACTCTTCTTTATCCGAGCCCCAAATGCCGCCATTTACATAACTACTTCCCCCTTCACGTCGCTACGCCTCGCTGTCGTCCAAGCGTGTTGCCAGGGTTGCTTACTGTTAAATATTGCTTACGTTTAAAGATAATATCGCTAAATTATGAGTTTTTCTTTAGTTTTAAATAATTATTTTAGTCTAGTTAGTAGATACAAAAATAAAATATTAACTTTTTCTGGGTAAGTACTTTTACCTACTCCTGATTTGTATAAATAAAGTAATAGTACATTATGATATAAGTGCGGTACGTTGAAAATTACAGCCGAGGCGATATTGCTAGCCCGAGCCGTAGGCGAGGGCTACAAGAAAGCAGAGGCTGTAATTATCAAAGCGCACGAATGTCATACGACGTTTTATAACATATTTGCGAGAAAATAAATAAAACTTGGACTTTGCACCTTTGCTTGTTTTCCATATGATTAAATTTTGATACGCTTGTAAGTATCTTATCGGTCAATTTTTCGAGCAAGAGGCTTATGCCCGATTTCACCAACGTCCCCTAAATTTAACAGGACCCGCAAATCTGTTAGGGGACCACATAACCGCGTTCATGCGTTTCACCAACGCACATGGGACCCCTATAGTGCTAAAAGGACTGCTAAGTTTAGGGGGTGCAATATTCAGCCCATAACGTTATGTGGCAGTTTAAAAATATTTTTTCGAGAGCAATATTTTTTAATTACTAAAGAAAATGGATAGGCACTTTATTCAATTGTAGAAAGCTTTAAAATTTTTGAGTTAATTCTGGGAAATACATTATTTAGACGACATCAAATAATTCGACAATGAGTGGGCTATTTTAAAAAAGTGATAACGTGGACTTTTAAAAATATATAGTTATATAAAATATAATTTACAATATAATAAAAAAATACAATAAAAAAATATAAGTATAATTATTTTAATATAAGTGCATAACCCCACATTACATTAAAGTTACTATAGGGCTGACATGTAACTTATTACAAAAGCTACTTTAAAAATAAAGAGAAAAAAAGATACCTATAGGTTATTAATATTTATTTATATTAGAGAAGGTTGAAAAGAATTTGGATTTTCATGACCGTAGATGAGAAAGCTTTTTTTACATTTAAATGTGATTATTATTAGAATACTTACTTACCTAATATTTTATTCAAAATATTTTTTAATAATTTATTTCTTTTTGAATAATATAATAAAATACGACTTAATAAATAAGAATAATAAACATAGGTAAAGATTTTTTTACATTTAATTGTGATTATTATTTGAATACTTATTTTATATTTTATTCAAAATATTTTTAATATTTTATTTCTTATTTGAAAAATATAGTGAAATACGGCTTAATAAATAAGAAGAATCAACATGGTGATTTCAGACTTTCTAAAGGAATATCTGAACACATTTTGTTCTACGGTAGTCCAAAGGCTTCAAACAGTTCAAGTTTAAAAAAGTGTTTTTATACTTATATTTTAATTTCGGGTCAAACATTTGCTACAATAGATCAATAGAATTAAATTAACGTAATAATTACAAAGTTAAAGGTCAAAAGTTACGGTTAACACATCCAAAATTATGAAAAAACTGTCCCCTAGCTATGGTCTCATAGTTAAAGGGCTGTTTAGTTGGTGAAACGTATTCTAAACAAGGGGTTCGTTTGGGGGCTCTTTTATTTAAAGGGGCACATAGTTAGGTAACGGTTTAGGGGATGTTGGTGAAATCGGCCATTAGAGTAGCCTTTTTCGCTGCCTCTGAGACTTCTGGCGGTGTTGAATTAATAAATTCATCAGTACTTGACGACATTTTCAAATAAAAACAATACAGCAAAAAAAAAATAGCAATGCGCGCGCATCAGCGCTTTTTTTAAGGCAAAGGCATAAAAACAGCCAGTATTACTAATAAAGTAAATTAATATTTTTGTGTTTTTCTTATAGATAAATGGTTGTAATTTATTGTCAACATTAATTAAATTGAATAATTAAATGTTTATTTATTATATTTTATCTCCCAAAGTTAATTTTATCCATAAAATGTTGACCTCTTTTCTGACATAAAAACTCTTTGCTAAGATTTAAAAAAGTACTGTTCGTTTTAGACGAAGTATCTTGATAAACCGTGCGGTAATGTAAAGTAAAACGCACGGTTTATCAAGGAAACCGTGCGTTTTACTTTACATTACCGCACAAGTTCGTAATGAGATACAATACGATATTGAAATTGGTGTAATAAGAGACCCTTTACGAGCAAATATGTTATAAATAAACATTTAGTATGGAAATAATTTTTTTTTTTAACAAAAATGTACCTACCTTCTTCTAAAACATTTTTAGGTTTGAATCCTCTTACCGTTTCGTTATGTTTCAACTTTCATAACGTAAAGAAATCACAGAATAGATACGAAATAGTATTGTATAAAGCTGGGTATGACTGATTACTTTATTTATTATACTTAAAGGCGGTTGTAATTACCAAACACACCACAATAACTTGACGCCATTGTAATTTGTTTCCAAGATCGTACGGAATGCACAAACAGGCAAACGCGTGTGCGGCGACGCCGGCCGTGGCAGCCCGACTGAGTTTCTTGTTTAACAAGTAGGCTAATATCGTTTTATAACTACAACCGACGAACTGCGGACGACTATCGTGATTAAGGGGCGGTAATAGGAAAACATGGTTTGCACGGGCCATATCTTTATATAGAAAACGTAAACTTGTAGCCACCAAAAAAAACATACGACAAGCTAAAGAGTTTGTCTAGTTGCTACAAACATTAAATTGTGTATAAACCTCACAGATGATTGTAAAAAAAATCAGAATATCATTAAAAGCGCTTGTCGCGGGCCATATTTTTGGCGTAAATAATAGCGTAAACGTATTGAATTCTACATCAAAATACACTTTAACGTACTGTGCAGTTGCTCCAATAACTTTTTTTCAAGAAAGATAATTGTGCTAAAGATAATGATGAAAAAACAACGAAAAACATCGACAAAGTGCAGAAGTGGGGTTATTTTCCATATTTTTCATAACGGAGCCTTAAGTGACTGCGTTACGCACGGGGGGCAGGGCTCGAGGGCGGTTGGGGTAGGCTTGAGGGGGCATGGCGGAATGGGAACGGCAGTTAGAGTTCCCAATAGCTGGCCTACGGACGGTGGAAGCCGTCCGTCTGGTCTTAAAAGATTGGAGGAACAGAGGGCACGGAGCTCTGACATTTAGACTGTCACAGGTACTTACTGGACATGGCTGCTTCAGTAAGTATCTGTACAGAATACAGAGAGAGGCTGCTCCGGTGTGCCATGACTGCGGTGCACCGGAAGACACCGCGCAGCATACTCTTATGGAGTGTCCGGCGTGGGCGTCACAGCGACGAGAGTTGGTGGCAGTCGTTGGAGGAGACCTCTCGCTTCCCAGCGTGGTAAACGCCATGCTAGGAAGTGACAGGTCATGGCAAGCGATGGTCTCCTTTTGTGAGGACGTTATCTCGCAAAAGGAGGCTTCGGAGCGGATCCGAGAGGCGGATGCGCACGCGGACCCGCTCCGAAGACGACGGCCAGGAAGGAGGAGGCGCCGATATGCGCACCTCATTCCCCCCTAGCTGTTGTAAGGGGATGACCAAATGCCCCGGTCATCCCCTAGCTGCCGGGCTCTGTTGAGAGCTAAACACCAGGGCTGCACGGTGCTTGACACCCCGGACCCGTAAGCCCTGTGTGTTAAAGCGGGGCATTAGGGGGTTTTTAACTGATATGCCATTGCGCGGCACTCCGACTTGAGCAACTCTGCTCGTCGGAGTGACGCGTAATGGAGAGCTCAGAACTCGCCGACCCCCTCCCGTTGGATCGGAGAACGATCCTGATGGGGTGGGTCGGAAGGCGATAAGATCGCGTTTCCTCCTATCAAAAAAAAAAAAAGGCTTGAGGGGGCTTGGGGTGGGCTCTAGGGGAGCTCGGGGTGGACTCAAAGGGGGGCTCGGGATGACCCCAGGAGGGCTTGGGATGGGCTCGAGGGCGGCTTAAAGTGGGTTCGAGGGGGGCTCGAGGGGGGTTCGGGGGAGCCAGAGACTTGAATGAAACTTTGAACATAGGTCAGAACTGGAAGGCAATGCAATATTATGGTGTCACAACAACCCCATCGTGTTTGAGCTCGTTAAAATCGTCTTGACGAGCACTCTAATGGGAGTTGAGGTCCAGGGTCTGATGATAAAGCTGGAAGGCCATGCAATAGGAACACAATATTAAGACATGCAACCCGATGTCTTAATAATGAGTATATTGAGTTTGGTCTCGTTTGAATAGTCTTGACGAGTACTTTGTTGGTAAATAGTTTCCAGGGTCTGATGATGGAGCCGGAAGGACACAGGAACTCTTTAATAAAACGTTTGCCGCGTGTGGCGGGCCTCGTACAAGGCTGTTCGCTTGGTGGAGGGGGACCCGCCTGATCGCGTAAAAATGGCTGGTCAGATCATGGTTGAATTTTCTGCTTTTTAGTTAACGAGCTAAGACTAAAAGTATACCATCTACTATCGGAGCACTCCTCAAGACGATTCAAACAAGCCCAAACTCGATGGGGTTGCATGGTTTTACTACAGATCCTCTATCGATATACAATATGTTTGGTTAGCGATGTCGGAGCTTTTAAAAGCAGATAGTATACCTAACTAATTTTATCGCCAAAACCCCCCACATTCGAGGTGTACCCCCTCTCTTATTGGAATGACCGGCATTTTAAATTTGACTTTTTATTTCAGGGCCCTATTCAATAAAACTTACAATCCTACAAATTTGTCAATAAGTGACATATTTGTTAAGTTGTATGACAAGTGCTGTTTAATAAACCTTACAATTATGTAAAAAAATTACAAGTAAAAATCTTACAAATATTACAATTATAAATGCTGTTCAATAAACATTTACAAATGTAGAAAATGCCTGTAGATTTCGATGACAATATTGTATCTACAATTTTGAAGTTGTAATTTACAATTTACATATAATGTTAGTTTTTGTTGAAGATTCTTGGAATAACGATGGTAGATTTCAAAAATTTTTGAATTTTAAAATACTTATTTAGATATGGGTTTTATCATTGGTTTACAGAGTACATCACTATTTTTTTTTAAGTTTGTGTCATGTTGTAGGTCGTGTCTAATTTTACTCAACAAATATTCGATAATTGCCTTGCTTACTCTAAACTTCTCATTAAATGTGAAATCAGTCACATCATAAAAAAAACTTTTTTGAAAAAAGAAATATATGTAGCGTACTTCCGCAAACAATATAATATGCAAGATGCAAAGCCCGCCCGCCCGCAAAATATGCACATGCACATTACAAAATATTTTTCTTTGTCATTCCATTAGCACGATTTTATCATCATCACTACTCTCACTACTTGATGTAAGCACCATTTTGGTAAAAAAACAGCTAAAACAAAAACAATAATGCCGAGGTATTAAATTTTACCGAGGGTAAGGTCACCTGTCAGAAATGTATTACAATTCTACAAATAAGGAAACTTTTAAATACAATTATGCGTTCAATAAAGCAGTTTTTCCTACAAATTTGTAAATTGTCACCTGTAACAGGAAATGTTTATTGAACAGAAATATGTAAAATTGTAAGTACAATTCGAAAAATACATATTTTCCACCATTACAAATTTGTAACTTGTATTTTTTATTCAACAGAAACTTGTGAAATTGTCACCTGTCACCTGTAATTGTAAATTGTAAGTTTTATTGAATAGGGCCCAGATGGCCATGCCGAAAAATATTAAATTCTCTGAATTTAAAAGTCTTACATTTATAAAAAGAAATACTTTTTGAAATCTAATAATATCACCTATCAAGTTAATAAATTAATTATTTAAACTTTTAACTTTAATACGTCATAAAAAAATACTAAAGTAAATTTCAATCCGAAAGTAGTGTGCTTTTTTTAGCTTTTATCACAGATCTCAAAAACTAGGACAATAATGTGCAAATTTTTTATATTTTTATAATACACCGAAATATTATTTACAAAACGACATCAAAATTTTTGCTCTGAGTTGCATATTTCGTGAGTAATTGTTATTTGAATATGACCCTTACTTAACCAATTCTTTTTTCTAAAATGGACAAATTTAAAGATTATTTTATCTGTTTTAATATTAAGTTGGTAATTTTATCTGAAAATAAATGTGATTGAACCATTAAAGCAAGTATTTACGAGTTTTGAATTTTGACCATATTAAAAAATTAACTTTTAGTGCTTGTAAGGGTCATATTCAAACAACAATTACTCTCGAAATATGCAACTCAGAGCAATGATTTTAATGTCGATTTGTAGATAATATTCCTGTAAATTATAAAAATGTAAAAAAATGCACATTAATGTCCTAATTTTTGAGATCTGTGAGAAAAACTAAAAAAAAAACACATTAATTTCGGATTAATATTTAATTTAGCAATTTTTTATTACGTATTAAACTTAAAAGTTTACATAGTTAATTTGTTTACTTGATAGGTAGGTATTTATTAGCATTCGAAAATATATTTTTTTATAACTATAGGTCTTTTATATCCGGAGAAATCAATATTTTTCGGCAGAGCCATCTAAAATAAAAAGTCAAATTTAAAATGCCGGTCATTCCAACACGAGAGGGGATAGACTCCAACATGTGGGGGTTTTTGTCAATAAAATTGATCATACTATCTGTCTTTAAAATCTCCGACATCGCTAACCAAACATATATTATTATTTATATAGTATATATATAGGTTTTATCGTGCGCCGCATTGGACGAGGGAAATGTTTGGATTTTATCTATAGATTATCTCGCAAACGTTGCACTTTAGGGCTTTATATCATAAAACATTTTTTGTTCGTCTATAGTTCCTCTATCGATGTACATAGGTTGTATCATGCGCCGCTTATTTTCAATTTTATTTTTTTCCCTTCAAAAAAAAAATGGTCATCACTTCTTACTGCGCCCACGATCCAAGATATTAGTGGTAATAGTTTAGACCCGCTTTTTGGGATGAAATTGGATTTAATCCTGTAAAGACCCAAAAGACCTTGCCCATCTCTAGTTGCATTGTTTGACAGATGTCACTGTCAAACAATGCGAATGCGTTTCCCGCGTATTTTCTTAATGAATCACTACAAAAAGCCTCAGAGCTACGTCACTTCCGGAAAAGTTTTTAAACTTTTAAAACATTTTATTGTTAGCAAAAAAAATTGAACAAAAATTAAATCATGTCTTTTTTTCATTATCTCTTCGAAAAGCAAATAAACAGGGCATGTTATTTTTTGTCGTGTTGTCCATTCACAATGTCGTCTTTATTTAAGGACTTTGATTTTTCCCATTGGCAGCGCTACCAGGCCTCCTTCACTCGCTCAAGGTCGCGCAATAAGCACCTACCGCTAGCCGTGCCTACGGAGGCACAAGTGAACAGAGGGCCGCCAAACGCCCGCCTGTGTAGTCGCGCGGTATCTTAATGCCTGCGTAGGTATTGTCTCTTTATAATAGTAACAATGTCGAATCGATATTACTGTGCCGTGTACGGATATCTAAATCAAAAAACCAATAAACAATTGTCGTTTTTCACATTATGATATATGCTACGTAGTTCATTTAAAAAAAGTCAACCCTAACGTTGCGTCGTCAGAAAAGGTAAGAGCACGCGATAGAAAGAGAGGCAACTACTAGGCGAATATAACTGTAGGCCATTAGCGCTGCGCGACCTGAATTGCACTTTATTGTGTCGGTGCAAAAGTCGCTATTTATTTAAATGACTTTGCGGCGTGCTGCTTCTGTACTTGTACTATTATTTATTCTGCGGCGCTACATAAACCCTCTCAAGGCGGTTTTATAGACCGATGGTGGCGCCCTCAGAGGTTTTTATTTAATAAGTTTTTAATAGAAAAAGATTTTAATAATGTTTTACGCGGAGTTTTTAGGGCCCGTGGTCTAGTATTTTTAGAAGGTATACTACATGCCCTCTTAGTCAATAGTAGAAGTAGATAGCAAATGTGTCAAAAACGGCCACTTTTAGTAGTTTTGCTATCTACTTCAGCGGTTCCCAAATACTTTTAGCCACAAAACCCTTTTTGGTTTACCGTTTTTGGGCGGAACCCTAGCTCAAGTAAGAAGTAAACTAACCAGGGTTGCCACCTTTAGGAACAGAAAATAGGGAATGCGAGAAATTTTTGGGTCTATTTTCTAAATGTACGTTGAAATCATTAAAACTGGCAGTAAAACTTCTGTAGAAACTGGTAACATTGATAGTGCGATATCATTAAAAATCGGGACCAAACTAATGGATCGTCGGGACGCGGGATAATATCATCCAAAATCAGGACTGTCCTGGCAGAATCGGGACGGGTGGCAACCCTAAAACTAAGTGTAACATTGATTTTTTTACGTGAAATCACACCATACTGAGGCTTTTTGACTTGGTGTTCACATCTTGTAAGTTAGCTTGACTTTAAAAGAAGGACTTTTAAGACATAAAATATTTCTTTAGTTAGAACAAAAAGATAAGTATATTTATTATTATCTTGATCTTATGTTATTATCTTTATATTACGTTATAATCTTGTTCAATAATTAATTAAATTTTTACCATAATGTTTTAAATGGTTTGTGACTGAAAGTGACTTACATCGCACAAAGGTTGCTAGCTTTTTATTGTATAAATTATTAATGTTTTTTAATTTTTTTAATGTAATTTGACTTGAGGAATGTATTTTAATATTGATTTAATTTAAAATAGATTTTAATGCTAATGTCGTGTCACCTGTAAAGGTGTATGCATCAGATCCTGTATCTAATATGTATTTTTTTTTAATTGTGTTAATGCATGCGCTGTTGGTGTCTTTTTATAAATAAATAAATTAATTAATAAACTCTTGAATTTTCACGGAACCCCAGGGTTCCGCGGAACCCTATTCGGGAACCGCTGATCTACTTCTAGCAGTAACTACGATGGAATGTAACGATACCGTCTAAAAATACTAGACTGTGGGCCCTAAAAATTCCACGTAAAACTTTCTTAAAATTGTGCATTAGAATTAGGTATAATATTAAATAAAAATTAATTCATCGCGGCGCCACTTTCACTCAGGGTGCCACCTTAAGGAGCGTTCCCACGGCCTGCCTGTAGACAGGCCGCGCCGAGCCGAACCCGTCTGTCTACCCGCAGGTCGTGGGAATCGACAACGTTTGGCGCGCCGGGGCGCGCCGGGGCTCGCCGGGGCCTGTGCAAAGCATTCCCACGGGGCGCCGGCGCCTGCCGCGGCGCGCGCCCTGCGCGGCGTCACAGTTTAATAAAATAGTGAAATACAGTAGGTTTAGGTATGATAAAAGTCAAGTTTTAAATGGCGGCCATTCCAACATAGACATAGACACCCCAACATGTGGGTGTTTTTGTCGATAAAATTAGATGTATTTCACGCCTTTAAATTATCGCTACTTCAAGACCAAAGGCACTGTACATTCAGAAGGAATCGAAGCTAATTTGTTTCTTCTTTTAATATGTGTAGGTAGGTTTTTCGCACTTTTTTGGTTTTTTGTTTTCATCGTTAGTTTTGGTTACCAAGGTATTTGATTGCTTAGAAATTGATTTCGCGGTGAAGATAGACCGTATAATAATATGGATTCTAAAATATTACGATACACGACAGCACTTCAATCAAGTTATACAATTAAACTGCGAAAACAACATTTATTACTCAGGGCATAAAGGCGGTCTCAAGGTCAACATAGACCAAAAAAGAACGGCCTGAGGTGCCTCATGTGTACAGTGAACTGCACGTCAGACTATACATGTTGACCTTGAGACCGCCTTTATTCCGTGCGTAATAAAAGCTGTTTTCGTAGTTCAACTGTTTAACCTGACGTGCTGTCGTGCGTACAATACAATCAAAAACTAGAAAGATACGAAAGTACTTTAATGAAATGAAATTATTTTAACAATGTAATTAATACCGCTGCATGCTCATTGGCGCGATCATGGGAGTGTAAAAATATGGCCGATTCGAGGATTCATATTTGTCCATTTTAAAAAATAATAATTTTTGGTTAGGTACGTAAGATGGTAAGGGTTATATTCAAACAACAATAACTCTCGAAATATGAACCGACTTATGGTGTAATTAGGTATTTCAAGGACGGCCGAGTTACAATACTGATAGATATCATTACTGTGACGCACGGCAGATGCCGACAGGCGGCAGGCGCCGGCAGGCCACGCTCCGCGCCGCGCCGCGCCGATCCTTTGAAGTTACCGACACCCGATGGATCGGGCAGACGACAGCGCGCCACGGCAGACGTCAACGGACGCGTCGATTCCCACGACGTGCTGGCTCGGCCTGGCGCGGCCTGTACCCTTAGCACGAACAGCTATCAAAAAAAATAACGCGCGTAAAATCATTCGATAGTGCAATTTTGTATTGGAAATTTGTACAACGCCATCTCCCGCCGAATAGCGAAATTAAAATTTCCATAGATAATTCTCTATCGAGTAAGTTTACGCGCGTTTTTTTTCTCGATAGCTGTTCGTGCTAAGGGTACTGATCTGTGACACCACAGGTCGTAGGAACGCTCCTTTAAAATCCATTTTAGCTCAAGACCGAAAGTGGTGCCGCGGTAAGCTTATTAAATAAAAACCTCTGAGGGCGCCACTTTCGGTCAGTAACACACGTTGTAGTCACATAGTAAAACATAATTTTATTAATTTGGTCAAAGCGGCCACCATATTATGGAGCGTTCCTACGACCCGTGGTGTCACAGATCAGGCCGAGCCAGCACGTCGTGGGAACCGACGCGTCCGTTGACGTCTGCCGCGGCGCGCCGTCGTCTGCCCGATCCATCGGGTGTCGGTAACTTCAAAGGATCGGCGCGGCGCGGCGCGGAGCGTGGCCCGCCGGCGCCTGCCGCCCGTCGGCATCTGCCGTGCGTCACAGTAATGATATCTATCAGTACTGTAACTCGGCCGTCCTTGAAATACCTAATTACACCATAAGTCGGTTCATATTTCGAGAGTTATTGTTGTTTGAATATGACCCTTACCATCTTACGTACCTAACCAAAAATTATTATTTTTGAAAATGGACAAATATGAATGAATACAAATCTCATCAAACGATTAAATCCAATTTTTATGAGTTTTGTTTTTTATTAATTTTCGAAAATTAACATTTAGTGCTTAGGGTCATATTCAAACAACAACAACTCTCGAAATATACAACACAGCAATGAAATTTTAGATTCGTTTTGTAGATAACATCCTTGTGCATTCGAATTATAGAAAAATAACTAAGAATATTAAAATGAGGTGTATTTCACGCCTTCAAACCATCGCCAATTCAAGACCAAAGGAACTGTATAAAAGATATTTAAGGTACCTACTAATACTTAATCTTTTTTTCGGACTTTCCAGGCAGGTATTTTTTTTATCTGTGGATTAGTTAATTTGTTAATTAAATGTCATGTCAAGGTCAACATGTATAGTCTGACGTGCAGTTCACTGTACACATGAGGCACCTCATGCCGTTCTTTTTTGGTCTATGTTGACCTTGAGACCGCCTTTATGCCCTGAGTAATAAATGTTGTTTTCGCAGTTTAATTGTATAACTTGATTTAAGTGCGGTCGTGTATCGTAATATTTTAGAATCCATATTATTATACGGTCTATCTTCACCGCGAAATCAATTTCTAAGCAATCAAATACCTTGGTAACCAAAACTAACGATGAAAACAAAAAACCAAAAAAATGCGAAAAACCTACCTACACATATTAAAAGAAGAAACAAATTAGCTTCGATTCCTTCTGAATGTACAGTGCCTTTGGTATCGAAGTAGCGACAATTCAAAGGCGTGAAATACATCTAATTTTATCGACAAAAACACCCACATGTTGGGGTGTCTATGTCTATGTTGGAATGGCCGCCATTTAAAACTTGACTTTTATCATACCTAAACCTACTGTATTTCACTATTTTATTAAACTGTGACGCCGCGCAGGGCGCGCGCCGCGGCAGGCGCCGGCGCGCCGTGGGAACGCTCCGCACAGGCCCCGGCGAGCCCCGGCGCGCCCCGGCGCGCCAGACGTTGTCGGTTCCCACGACCTGCGGGTAGACAGACGGGCTCGGCTCGGCGCGGCCCGTCCACAGGCAGGCCGTGGGAACGCTCCTTTATTAATATCATCATTCGACCAAAAAGTAACTAACGCCATCTACTGAAACATTCGAGCGTGTTAAATAAGCATCAAGTACTACGCTTATTATACTACTACCCATTAGATGGCGCTGCTTAAATATTACTTTACAATTTTACATTGCTATTGCATGGCTCTTCTCGCATTGCAATGCAATAACGACAACACAATGACACAATAAATCTAACCCCTAGGTAGGACATTACATACCTATCCAGTGAAGACCTAATTACTACGACCTAATTGCTTTAGGCTTTTTCTTGCGTAAGTACTGACTTACTAGTAGTAGATAGTGATTTGAATTATGAATTACCCAGTTATAAGTACCTATAGGAGTTCTACAGCAGTTTAAACACGGTGAAAAATATGCACCAACTAGCATTTTTTTCTCCGGTTTTCTTTCTTCACTTCTATCGAAATAGCTGTATCTTTGCAATTTCACTGCGATGTAGATACACTTAGTACCCTTAGCATGAAAAGCTATCGCAAAAAAACCGGCCAAGTGCTTGTCGGGCCACGCGCAGTAGGGTTCCGTAGGTACATTATACCATACCATATTTTAATACCGCTATCATTTTTCGTCTGAAAAAATAACTTTGTTTTTCACAGTGTTTGTATGAATGACAAAGTTATATTTGCGGTTTTGGAAAATGTACTATATCTCGAAAACTAATTACTGTATCTCGTTCAAAACAATTTTCGTTGAAAGTGTTTATTAAGATCTATACTTTATATTTTTTTTAGATTTTTCACCCTCTTACTTTAAAAGTTAAAGGGGGGGGGGACACACATTTTACCACTTTGGCGGCATATATTTTTCAAACGGTTGACTTTAAAAAAAAATAGTCTTAGAAACCTCAACGTCATTTTTAAAGACCTATCTATAGACACCCCACAAGTATTGGTTTGATGAAAAAAAATATTTTCAGTTTCAGTTCCATGTATGGGCAGCCCCCCCTTAATCTTTTATTTTTTTTATTTTTGTATAAAAATCGTAAAGCGGTTCACAGAATACACCTGCCTACTAAGTTTCAACTATGTAGTCCTAATAGTTTTGGAATAAAGTGGCTGTGACATACGGACGGACAGACAGACAGACAGACATGACGAATCTATAAGGGTTCCGTTTTTTGCCATTTTGGCTACGGAACCCTAAAAATGCGTGTAAAAACATTCGATAGTATAATTTTGTATGGGAAATTTGTACAGCGCCATCTATCGCCGAATAGCAAAATTTTCAGTGGGAAACTACATTTTGCTATTCGACGGTAGACGACGCTGTACAAATTTCCTATATAAAAAAAAAATTACACTAACCTACGTAGGTGGCTTCGAATAAAAAAGATTTTGAAAACCTCGGAGTGGAATTCCATTGTTAAATAAAAAAAGTTAATATATCTAAAAAAGACTGTTTCTACCGTTTGTCACTAATTTTACGTAGTAATTAGATTTTAATGGCTCTATATTAATTAATTAAGGAACGAATTAATTATGCTACGTCAAAATATTGAAACTAATAGCTAGGTATTTCAAGAATTTTCTTAATTGGAATTTTTTCGTTAATTACGTAATGGGCGTTTTATTTTAGTCTAGATTTTTCTATAAATTGGTTACGTCATGGCGATATTTCTCCAAGACATACTAATTGAAACATCATTATCATTATTTTTAATTATTTTTTTCTTATTTTCTAATTGTAACGATAACTCTATCAATTAGGTACAAAAAAGAATACAAATACAAAAAACAAATTTAAATTTTAAACCTTTTTAAAAAGATCGATAATTAAACTAAATAAATACAGCGCGAAATTTCTATCATTTGGTTCCCGCAGTGGGGTGGTTCCACTGGGTGGGTGGCCAACTCTGATATCAGCTGTTCCATACATAAGCGCAATGCCTACTCGACCTTAGTGTATGGAACAGCTGATTTTTAGGGTTCCGTAGCCTAAATGGCAAAAAACCGAACCCTTATAAATTCGTCATGTCTGTGTGTCTGTCTGTATGTCACAGCCACTTTATTCCGAAAGTATTAAGATTACATTGTTGAAACTTGGTAAGTAGATGTATTCTGTTTATCGCTTAACGAATTTAATACAAAAATAAAAAACATAAAATTGTTAGGGGGGAGGCTCCCCATACATGAAACTGAAACTGAAAGAATTTTCTTTTCTTCAAACCAGTACGTGTGGAGTGTCTGTAGATAGGTCTTTAAAAATGACATTGAGGTTCCTAAGACAATTTTTTCTCAAAGTCAACCGTTTGAAAGATATACACCTTCATCCAAGATATACACCGCCAAAGTGGTAAAATGTGTCCCCCCCCCCCTTTAACTTTTGAAATAAGAGAGTGAAAAATCATAAAAAAATATGTGCTGTAGATTTTAATAAACACTTTCAACGAAAATTAGTTTGAACGAGATATAGTTATTATAGTTTTCGAGATAAAGCACATTTTCCAAAACCGCAAATATAACTTTGTCATTCATACCAACACTGTGAAAAACAAAGTTATTTTTGCAGACGAAAAATGATAGGTGGTATAAATATGGTATGGTATAAGGTAACTACGGAACTCTACAGTGCGTGGCCCGACACGCACTTGACCGGTTTTTTTTATTTCGCGATATCAGAGTTGGCCCCATAGTAAAAGTTACTTGTAATCATGAGTGGAACCACCCCACTGCGGGAACCAAATGATTAAAATTTCAGCGTGTATGTTTTAAGTAAGATCATAAACTTACTTACATTAGGTACATCGTGTGGGAATCGGAAAAAGACTAGACATGACATGGCATCCTATGTAAAGATTACCTACATTGTGATCTAACTGACATTAGACAGTGATCCACTGCAAATTCTCTCGTGATTGTATAGTAAAGAGAAAAATTTACAGTACCCTTAGCACGAACAGCTATCGAGAAAAGAACGCGCGTAAAATTACTCGATGGAGAATTATCTATGGAAATTTTAATTTCGCTATTCGGCGGTAGATGGCGTTGTACTAATTTCCAATACAAAATTGCACTATCGAATGATTTTACGCGCGTTATTTTTTTCGATAGCTGTTCGTGCTAAGGGTACAGATTAAAAAATACTTACTTACGTCGTTTTGTACTTGAGGTACAAAACGACGTAAGTGAGTATTTTTCTTTTTTACGCTCTGAAGTTTGTCATTCTGTTGTACATCTTCTTATAATATATAAAATCGTAAACTGAATGACTGAATGACTGACTGACTGACTGACTGACTGACTGATCTATCAACGCACAGCCCAAACCGCTGGACGTAGAGACTTGAAATTTTGCACACAGATACTTTATACAGTGTAGGCATCCACTAAGGAAGGATTTTTGAAAATTCTATCCCTAAGGGGATGAAATAAGGGATGAAAGTTTGTATGAAAGTCCCTCAGTTTTGAAGCTAGGATCGTCAAATTTTGTGTTTTGGCTGACGATTGAAAATTAATAAATACGGGTCTCAGCGTTTTTCAAAATTCTACCCCCGAAGGGGTCAAAAGGGGGATGAAGTTGTGTAATGAAGAAAATCCTTTATTTTCGAAGTCAAAATTGCTAAATATATAATTTAGGCTTATGGATAGAAATCTAACGCAACATATATTATTATTGTTAGTATTTCAACTCCTACGGGGCTGAAATGGGGGTGAAAAGGGGTAAATAAACCAAAAAATAGATATGGATGTCGTTATTGGGGTTTTCTGGGATGACGATTGCAAAAATGACATTTATTTTGAAGTCCAACACGGTGGACATGATTTGACCCCTCAAGGGGTGAAAATGGGGTTCAAATTTTGTATGGAAAAATAATATTAAATGGACATTACAACTTTAAACGTCGTAGGAGTACGTCTAAAAATAAATAAGCAAACATATATTTTGTGATTTTGAAAATAAACCCCTTAGGGGGTAAATGGGCTGAGTAAACCTAAAAATAGATACGGATGTCGTTTTTGGGGTTTTCTGGGATGATGATTGCAAAAATGACATTTATTTTGAAGTCCAACACGGTGGACATGATTTAACCCTCAAGGGGTGAAAATGGGGTTCAAATTTTGTATGGAAAAAAATATTAAATGGCCATTACAACTTTAAACTTCGTAGGAGCACGTCTAAAAATAAATAATCAAACATCTATTTTGTGATTTTGAAAATCAACCCCTTAGGGGTAAATGGGGTGAGTAAACATAAAAATGGATGTGGAGGTCGTTCTTGAGGTTTTATGGGATGGTGATTACGAAAATGAGATTTATTTTGAAGTCCAACACAGTGGACATGATTTAACCCCTAAAGGGGTGAAAATGAGGTTCAAATGTATGGAAAAAGAATATAAAATAGACATTACAACTTTAAAATTCGTAGGAGCATGTCTAAAAATAAATAGGCAAACACATATTTTGTTATTTTCAAAATCATCCCTTAGGGTGTAAATGGGGTAAGTAAACATGAAAATCGATGTGGATGTCGTTCTTGAGGTTTCATGGGATGGTGATTGCGAAAATGACATTTATTTTGAAGTCCAACACGGTGGACATGACACATCATGGACCTGTACCTGGACATGCACATCCAGGTAATCCAGGGAACGAGAACAGGCACGGGCACGGGCACGGGAACAGGAACGGGAACGGGAACAGGACGAGAACGGTACGGGAACGGAACGGGCCGGAACGGACACGGAACGGGAAGGGAACGGGAATGATACAGGAACGGAAAGGGAACGAAATGGGAACGAGAACGGAACGGGAACGAAACTTGAATGGAACGGGAAAGAGAAAGGTACAGGAACGGGACGGGATTGGTACCGGGAAGAGGAACGGAAGGAGTACGGGACGGGAATGGGACGCGAACGGGAACGAAACGGGAACGGAAAGGGACGGAACGGAATGGGAGTGGAACGGAAACGAAACGGGAATGATACAGGAACGCCTTGCGTCTTGTGTCTTGGGTCTTGGCAAACGTCTTGCCTCGCGAGGCAGCGTACTTGGTGGTGACCCGCCTAATCACGTAAAAACGGCTGGTCGGATCCTGGTTGAAGGTTCCCTAAAGATTTTCTCTAATATCCACGCGGACGAAGTCGCGGGCGGAAGCTAGTTGTAAATAAATCACATCGTAGGTAGGAACTGAAAGTAGATTACAGCGAATTACATGTAATAGAGGTACTTAAGTTGTAAAATAGTACATTTAAGCGTTTAAGACTTAAATTGTTTAAACACTTTAATTGGGATAAATAAAGTTAAAATTTAATTACCTTCTTAACAATTTAATAGTGTTAATCGACAACTCCGCTCGAGCTACATATAAAGGAGAATTTTGTAAATTCCTCTTATACACACATCAACTTTGTCTAGGGATACAGGTGTTATTTTCATACAAACGAGGTAACTTTGAAGCCTTGGTTTTCTGCCAGGAATGTACTGTGCTGTGATCTGATGATGGCCATCCAGGGAGTAAAGGGAGGAGATTCAGATCGTAATACACACCCAACTGATCTGATCAGCATTCTAAAAGATTAATGGGTCAGAGTTCTCATTTTGAGCATTTCCATACATTTTCATGCTATTTACGCGATTTTATTCTCCTCCATTCACTCCCCATCAGATCACAGCACAGTACATCCCTGGCAGGAAACCAAAGCCAGGCTAGGCGCACTCCGCGCTTTAGGTACGAAGCTACAAGTAGCCGGCGGGTCCGTCCGGACGGACTAATTTCAGAGGGCCGCCGCGTGCCGGCTGGGACGCACGTTAGCAATTCGATTTCGATACTCACTCACGCACCGCATTCGCGTATTGTCGCGTCGTTCGTTCGTACATTTATGATATTTAACCCAAATGAAGGCATATTGCATCGCACTTTCGAAATAAACTTAATTATTAATGACAATTTGATTTCGTAAGAAAGCAATTTATTTAAGTACACATTTTATTTCACAAACACATAACTTGTAATAAAGTATTGTAAGCTATTATTTCATTATTATTTAAAAGAAGAAACCCTAATGTCGTTAGAAGAGATAAGAGCTACGCGATAGAAAGAGAGGTAACTTGTAGGTGAATATAACTGTAGCGAAGGAAGCGGTGTGCGACCTGAATTGCACTTTATTGTGTCTAGAATAGAGTCGCTATTTATTTAAATGACTTTGAGGAGTGGATCTTCTGTACTTGTACTATTATGTATTCTGTGCCAAAGCTTCAAAGTTACCTCATTTGTATAAAAATAACACCTATATCCCTAGACAAAGTTGATGTGTGTATTTCCAAAAATATGAATACTTTTTATAAAAAATCCTTAGGTAATAGTAATATTATAAATGCGAAAGTCAGTTTGTTTATTTGTTTCTTACGCCTTCACGTCTTAACTACTGAACCGATCATCATGAAATTTTACACACACGTTGTCAGGGGCACAGAGAAGGACATAGGGTGGCTTCCATCCCGAAAAAAAGGACTGTTCCTAAAGGATAGACAAAATAATATACACGCAGTCAAAATCGCGGGCGGTCGCTAGTACGAAATACATACATTAGAGTTTAGACAAAATACTTCATTATCCGTACATAAAAAGTGGCTTTAGAATTTTAGAATACTGATTAAAAACAGTAAAAATGTTAGATACCGATTTGGGCATTTCTTTATATTTTATTTTTTCTGTTATTAAAAAACGTTGCACTAATTTTCCTTCTATAATGCAGTCGTTTATTCTTTACTTTGAAGTATTTATAAAAAATGCCTCTGACCAGCAAAACCAGAAAAAAAACAATTGATAAAATTGTTAATAAAACTTAAATTAAAAAACTTAAAACCCCCGATACAAAAGCTAACTCTTAAAAAGTTAAAAATAATATCATCAAGTCATATAGGTAGATCTATGAAAAAAAATAGACGTCGGGGGACGCTAAGTTAATGGATAGTATTATTTTTTGTTTCCCTTTAAAAAACTGTTAATATTTTCATCCTAAAACTGAAATTTTCATCAACAAAGTTGCTTTTTTTATTTGTATGACATAGGATATACGCTCATCCGAACGCGACGCCAATGATATAAAAAATAAAAAAAAGGAATACCCACATTCTTGTTTATGATTCGTCCTTTATGTACCTACCATTTAACGAAGCTGCGCACGATTCGAACACAGCTATTGTAATAATCAGTCTTGTGTTAGCACGCGATCAGAAACGTCAATCGCGAATTATAAAAGCAAATTAGTTTTTATTTTTATTTTTTATTTGGACGAAGTGCTTGTGTGTGGTTTTTATTGGAGACAGTGTATAAGGTGAGTTAAAGATTCTTTTTTTGAGTTTTAATTTTTTTTTAGTTCGGTTGTTTTCAAAAAATTTCGGCTAATTTGTGTCTTTCTTGTCGTGAAAAGGGGTTCGATAAAAAACGTTTGACATTATTTTATATTTAAAACTAAACCACTATTTACTTTGGTATGTTTTTTATAATTATATACCTAATCACTAATTTTTTTTATATATTGTTTTGAGATCACATTAGAACTATAGTATGATTATTAATAAAAAATAGTAATTTTTTTAATTATATTTTTACGTTTGAAATCGTAAAATAGGAATCAAATAATTTTATGTGGGTTATCTACGCCATATCGAATACCAAATGATCGAAAATCAAAAAATCGAACGTTTAAAATATCGAATTTAAAAATAACCGAACTATCAAAATATCTAATGGTTAATATATCGAACGTTCAATAAATCGAGTGATGAATTTTTCAAAAATCTATATTTTGCAAAGTTTTTTTACATCATGAACGCATCTAATTACATTATTAATGGCCATATCATCTCTTTTCCCCTATTTCTTAGGTATTTCCAAACTAAGATTACTTTTATATTCCAATGAAAATGTTTTGAGTTCTCGATTCATAAAATTTTATCTTTGACAGTAAATATTTTTCTTAAAGACTTGCAAACTAAAGAAAACAAACACAATATAGCGGATCTTCCTGTTAATTTTTAAGTTTTTTTAATTTTTTGAGTGGGTAGATTTTTTTTACAAAGCACTAAAATAGGAGTCAATATCCACAATGTTTTTACGCGCGTTATTTTTTTCGATAGCTGTTCGTGCTAAATTTACAGAAACCAGAGACAAAACATAGCTGACGAAAATTTTCATTTGCATGCTAAAAAAAACAATTGCTGTCAAAAACAAAAAGGTGGTGTAATTGAAAATCGGCGTCGGGTCTCATCAGCCCGACACATGTTGAATTGACTCCCGAGTTTGGCGCAGCCGTGAGATCCGTTTTTACTTAATATGTTATGTTTTTGATTTTTTATGTCACTAATGTACCTTAACCTTAACCTGCAGCATGTATCTTAATTTTCTCATGTCTGAGTCAAATATATGTATTTTCTTTCTTTCTTTCTAAAGCTGGTATAGGTTTAACTGGTAACAAACTTAGTTTTTTAAATATTACCTCAATAAAAAAATTGTTGATATTTGCCTACTCAGACATTCAAGATTAAATTATTGCGAAAAGTGGCCACTTTTAGCAAAAAAAAAACTCCATTAAACTAAACGACAGGCTTAAAATATTGTTTAGTCTTTTATAGCTTTTTATAGCTTCTTCGGAATGCACTAAGTACAAGTTAAGAACACAAATTTCACATTTTCGTCTTTATTTAAACACTATGATTTTTTTCAATGGCGGCTCTAGAGTGCTGCATAAAAATGTGTGTAAGAAACTATTAGCTTTATCAAAAATCATAAGTAACGATATCATTATTAATATCGATAAAAAGTTATAGCCATACTACTTGTGCACTACTATTTATTCTATGCTCATGTATTAGGTATTTCCGTCATTTGGTATTCAAAAAAGAATCATATAAATCGGTTCAAAAATAAATAAAAAATCATATGTTGATTAAGATAGTGACAGTATTTTCAGGTTCTCCTGAAAGACACTGAACCGTACCTTTAGCAAGAATATATATATCGAAACAAAAAAACGCGCGTTAAAGTACTCGATATATCTATGGAAAATTTCATTTCGCTTTTCGGCGGTAGATGGCGCTGTACAAATTTTCCATACAAAATTACTCTATCGAATATTTTTGCGCACTTTATTTTTTTCGAATGCTGTTCGTGCCAAGCACTGCTGGGGCACAGGCCTTCCTTATGGGTGGATAAGGACGAAGTGCCATAACCCACCACGCGGGCCCAATGCGGATTGGTGGGTATTAACGACTGCAAATGCAGCCGGGACCAACGGCTTAACGAGCTTTCTGAAGCACGGAGGAGTTCGCGATAGTAAATTTTTGGTCACCCATCCCATGACCAACCCTTGCGAACGTTGCTTAACTTACGCAATCGCTGGGCCAGGCGCTAAACCACTACGCCACCAAGCTCCTCACGCCACCGAGCTCCTTGTATATTGAAAAAAAAATCCAAATCAGTCCATAAATGACGGATTACTGGGGTAACAACATAAAAAAACATATATAGGTAACTGAATTGATAAACTCTTTCCTTTTTTTAAGTCGGTTGTTAAAAACAAAGCTTGTACCTACCTGCTAAACTAGCTCTGCTTATTTTTGACTATAATTAGATAAGTGTGGGTTGACCAGAAATAGAACGACTGTTATGTTATGCGTTTATTAATAAGTTTTTTTGTCTAAAGACAATAATTTGAGCCAATTAAGTTTCCATGATAGGAAAACATGGTTTGCGATGCCCATATTTTATATAGAAAATGTAAAGTTGTAGCCACAAAGAAAACATGCGACAAGCTAAAGAGATTATCTAGTAGCTACAAGTATTCAATTTCGTATAAACCCCACAGATGATTGTAAAAAAAACAGAATATCAAAAGCGCTTGTCGCGGGTCATATTTTTGGCGTAAATAATAGCGGAAACGTATTGAATTCTACATCAAAATATAGGTACACTTTAATGTACTGTGCAGTTGCTCCAATAACTTTTTTCCAAGAAAGATAATTGTGCTAAATAGGTATAATGATGAAAAAACAACGGAAAACATCGAAAAAGTGCAGTAGTGAGGTTATTTTCTGTACTCTTTAAACGTAAAGAAAAGGACAGAGACAAATGTTTCCGCATAGTACAAAAAACCTCCGTGGACTAGAAAATGGATAGCAGCGTTTTTGGATGAAAATGGTCCAACACAAGGGTCTGACATGCTATGATAGAGCGAGATCACGTGCCGGACTACAGCTGCGCCACAAAAAAAAAGTTGGAAATCTGACTTTTTGACTATGCCATGATGAAGTCGATAATTTGTCGGAATTTGTCGCACAAAAACCAGAATTTGTCGGTCTTGCGTTTAGGAGATACGTGTGGCCCAGCTGTAGAGACGTCTCTACAGCTGCGCCACACAGATCTCGAAAACGGAAGGTCGTAGCGAAAATCTGATTACTTGTGTGTGCAGCCGTTAATTTGTCGGAATTTGTCGCACAAAAACCAGATTTTGTCGGTCTTGCGTTTAAGAGATATGTGAGGATACGCTGTGGAGACTTTTCTACCTGGATCTTGAGAAAGGAAGGTCGTAGCGAAAATCTGATAACTCGAGTGTGTAGCCGTTAGTTTGTCGGAATTTGTCACCAAGAATCAGAGTTTGTCGATCTTGCGTTTAGGAGATATGTGAGGATTTTGGGGGTGTTGTCGGGAGAAATAAATTTATTAAAAAAATGTTACTTAAATGCCTGTCTTGTGAGAAGCCTCACAGCGCGATTTTTTGTGAGTTTCATCCACTAATCTTGTTATCTTGCCTGTCGTAATTTTTATTAAAGATCCTATTCTATTAAAAACTTATTAAATAAAAACTTCTTAGGGCGCCACTGTCGGTATGAAATGCACCCACTGACATGAAAGATTTTTTTTCTTATTAACTGGACTGGCTGTCTGTATGATTTGACAGCAAAGTTCTTGTGCCTATTTGAAACGCCACTAGCGTGAGTCTAAAGAACTAATTTTGACGTGTACAATGAAAATGGTTGCCGTGATGGTCTCTCCAGACTTCAGACTTTAGTACCATGTCCCTCACGCTATGCTCACGCTACGTCCTACAGCGCCAAAATGGTTGCCGTGATGGTCTCTCCAGACTTCAGACTTTAGTTCCATGTCCCTCACGCTATGCTCACGCTACGTCCTACAGCGCCAAAATGGCGGAAATCAAATAGGCACAAGAGCAGTTTGACAGCAACCAGTCCAGTGTAATAATATAGAGGTCAATTTACGCACCTAAAAAACTTTTGAAGTTTTGTAATTTCTCAGAGACAAACACTTTTGTCATTTTTCATTTGACATTATTTTAGGTTGCTGCAAGGTACCAATCATGAATATAAAATTCTTTGATGCGTTTAAAAAACTTTTATATTTTTCTCAGAGAAACGTGTTACAAAATAACCCCTATTGCCGAATATGGTACATAGGAACCATCAAACTGAACAACTTTTACTATGGGACCAACTCTGAAATCACTGTTTCATACATTTTTGATACTTTCGTTAATAATTTTTGTATGAAACTGCTGGTTTTTTTACACGACTGCCCAAAGCAAAAAGAGTGTATATGTGTTCAGGGTTCATGTATGTTTGTGGGTATGTGAGTTTCTTTATTCTACCATAACTTCCAAATGGCTCAACGGATTTAGATTTATGGGGTATTGTTAGAATCCTTACATTATTACGAGTGACACTGGCTATATTTTTTTTGAAAAAAGTTAATATGGCGACTGCATAACGCCATTTTCAAATGAGAGAAAAAAAAAATATTTTCTTCGATTATTACAATATGGGCTTCAAATGAAAGGCCTTAATGAGCACATTTCAAAAATATATAATTTGTCACTAAAATGTGTGAAATAAAAATTAATAAATTAAAAAAAAACCATGACTGCCCTGCTGAAAACAAACTAAAAAGTTAAACAACAAGTGTCATTGCAGTCGGGGGACCTCTTCGATTAAAAATTGTTCCACAAAACGGTTCCCCGACCGCAATGACACTTGTTGTTTAACTTTTTAGTTTGCTTTTAGCAGGGCAGTCGTGGTTTATTTTTTTTTTAAGTTTTTTTGCCCATTTCGGAGTTGGTCCCATAGTAAATATTGTTCAGTTATTTCCTAAACACGCTGCTTAAAAATCAAAATGTCTATGAAGCAAAATGCCTATTGTTCATATTTAAAGTGCAAAATGTCTACTAAGCAAATTGTTTAAAACACAGAATTACTACTTCCCTATCTACCATATTCGGCAAGGGGTTATCTTGTAACACGATGTACATTTTATGAAATTTTAAATTTGACATTTAGGTTGATACAATACATGCACATCTGTCTTAACATCGGAAATTCTTCAATGTTAAAACCGGTACCCACGTAATGCCAAGTATTAACCTTGATATACGCAAACATTACGCACCCATTACAATACAACTAGCTCTTTCACTTTCTCTGAGAACAAAAGAGACAACATGTTTTAATGAATCGACGAGTTTTGCAATCGTCAAACAATAAAAGAAGTTTATCAGATGGATTTAAGGTGGTACCCTGACCGAAAGTGGCGAAGCGGTGAATTTTATTTAATATTGTAGGTAATTCTAATACACAATTATAATAAAACTTTACGAGGAATTTTTAGGGCCTATAGTCTAGTATTTTTAGACGGTATCATTACATTCCCTCGTAGTCACTGCTAGAAGTAGATAGCAAAACTGCTAAAAGTGGCCGTTTTTAGGGTTCCGTACCCAAAGGGTAAAAACGGGACCCTATTACTAAGACTCCGCTGTCCGTCTGTCTGTCTGTCTGTCTGTCCGTCTGTCTGTCTGTCTGTCTGTCTGTCTGTCTGTCTGTCTGTCTGTCTGTCACCAGGCTGTATCTCATGAACCCTGATAGCTAGAAAGTTGAAATTTTCACAGATGATGTATTTCTGTTGCCGCTATAACAACAAATACTAAAAACAGAATAAAATGAATATTTAAGGGGGTCTCCCATACAACAAACGTGATTTTTTTGCCGTTTTTGGTACGGAACCCTTCGTGCGCGAGTCCGACTCGCACTTGGCCGGTTTTTAGGGTTCCGTACCCAAAGGGTAAAAACGGGACCCTATTACTAAGCCTCCGCTGTCCGTCTGTCTGTCTGTCTGTCTGTCTGTCACCAGGCTGTATCTCATGAACCATGATAGCTAGAATGTTGAAATTTTCACAGATGATGTATTTCTGTTGCCGCTATAACAACAAATACTAAAAACAGAATAAAATTAATATTTAAGGGGGCTCCCATACAACAAACGTGATTTTTTGCCGTTTTTTGCTCGATATTAGTAACGACAACAGGTAGACTGTTGAAATTCTCACAGATAATGTATTTTTGTTGCCGCTCTAACAACAAATACTAAAAACAGAATAAAATTAATATTTACGGGGGGCTCCCATATAACAAATGTATTTTTTTTACCGTTTTTTGGTACGGAACCCTTCGTGCGCGAGTCCGACTCGCACTTGGCCGGTTTTTTACACATTTATGCTGTCTACTTCTACGAATGATGGCGAGGAAATGTATTGTACCTTCTAGAAATACTAGACCATGGGACTTAAAATGCCACGTAATGTTTTATTAAAATCATATTCTATTAATAACTTATTAAATTAAAACCTCTGAGGGCGCCATATTCGGTGTTATAGCCACCATAAATAAAGAAACGAAAAGAAACTGAGTATGAATTAACTAAAAATGAAATAATAAAACAAAACTCTTAAACTCATAATTAAAAAAAAATATGAAAAGTCAACACAGACATGAAAAGTCGTCTTCCGAGGAAATAAAAAATAAAACTGGTCAAGAGCGAGTCGGACTCGCGCACCGAGGGTTCCGTACAATCATAAATATATTTGGATATGTTACTTTAGTACAGTCTTTAAAAAAGTAGGATAAACGGCAGACAGTTGGAAGGGCGAACAGGCGGACAGTTAATTTACAAATCTTAACCACAGCTGTTTATGGTGACTGAAAAACGTTTCAGCCACTCCACATTGCAAACTGTTTATATTAGCTAAACCACTAAGGCGCTAAACCACTGCGCCACCGAGCTCCTCGTTATTATTATATTACTATATTACTAAGTAGGAACTTATTCTTCGTTTATTCGTACGGCAAATAGTAGGTAAACTAAAAAAATTTTGTTTGTTTTTTGAATTTCTTAAAAAGTGTGTTATATTGAGTCATCGTTTTATTTTTCCTGTAATCTTTACATAAACTTCTATCACATAGAATTATTTCAGATTTTTCTCTTTGCAAACTTCGGAGATAAAGGGGGGATCGGTATTTTTTTTACATTTTTCATCATAAGTCGAAAACTATGCGGCCTAAGAAAAAAGGAAAAAATGTTTTAAAATGTGCAAACAGCGTTCTTTCATTTGATATCCCACATGCCCTAGTCACCTCACTTTAAATTTTTAAGACCCCTTTTCAGTCCCTATTGTAAAAAAAATATTTTTTTTTTATTTCTTTCTTATTTGCAAAATAAATTTCAAGTTGATACCATTAGTAGTTCTCGAGATATCCAGCTGTGACAGACAGACAGACAGACAGACTGAGTCACACCATAAGGGTTCCTTTTTTACCATTTTGGTACGGAACCCTAAAAACGACAAAAAATACGTTTCTTGTATGGGAGCCCCCCTTAAATATTTATTTTATTCTGTTTTTAGTATTTGTTGTTATAGCGGCAACAGAAATACATCTGTGAAAATTTCAACTTTCTACATGAGATACAACCTGGTGACAGACAGACAGACAGACAGACGGACAGCGGAGTCTTAGTAATAGGGTCCCGTTTTTACCCTTTGGGTACGGAACCCTAAAAAGATTCTGAACTGAGAAAACTACAAAAAAAATATTAAATAAATAAATATAAATCTAGGCGAAATTAAGAGTTTGATGGTGGTCGCAGCCGAGTTTATTAATTTGGCACTTTTGACAGTTCATCAATCTTTATGGCTTAGTAATAAAAGTCAACATCCTGTTAAAAAAGCCAACATAATATTATGAACTCGACTGTAAAGGCTATTCGCTTAGGTAGTGTCGCCCTTTTATCGCGCCGCCTTTGCACGTGCCGCTTCTTGTCAAAGGATGCCGCCGCATAAACAAAGGATACCGCGTGCGGCGTACACTCGCAAGTCAATTTGGATTTTGGCAGCTACATAGAAATGCCGCGGCATTGCCATAGGGAAAGGTTGTGTTTGTTACCGGTATTCCTGTCTCTGAACACAAGTGCTTGCGGGTGTACCGACACTATCTAAGCGAATGGACTTTACCTTTATAAATTTTATTGCATGTTTAAGAAAGCACCTGTGACTGTGCATAGCCGTTTCATTTATGAATCATAAAAACCAGCTTTTGTTTTAAACATTTTATTGAAGCACAATATTTTAATTTTTAATACTTATACAACGTGTTACGAAACTACCTCTAATGCCGAATATGATAGATAGGGACCATCAAACTGAAAAGCTTTTATTATGGGACCAATTACGAAATCGTGAAAAAAAACAGCTGTTTAATACATTTTTCACACCACATGCTCGACAATGCCGAATTATATGTTATGTAAACCTTACTCTTGGCTTTAGCCGGGTTATAATGTTCTATTATAACCCGCTGGTCAATTATGTGATTTTCACTTTCATAATTCTTATTGCTGTGTCCATAAAGTCTAATTTCACTAAACAGAATGTGTCCTCACCTCAGCGCGGCCAACTCGATTTTCGAAGTCCGAGGCCGTGGCCCACTAGATTCGCACTGAGACGAACTTAATTTGTTTGTCAAATCGAGTAGGCCACGCCAGCTGAAAGAACTTGCTATAGCCGTAGCTAGTAGTACTAGCTTTAGAAGATTCTATAAATACTAAGCCTGGTTTTTATTGTCTCGCATAAAGTGAGAAAAGTAATGTATACACCACCGGGATAAAACTGTTTTTTTCTTGGGCGCTTGAATCCCTCACTGCACTCAGGACTCAATCTTTGCTCGAGAATTAACTTATAACACCCTCGCTGCACTCGGGAGTTAAATTTGGAGTCCTTCGTTAAGTTCAGGATTCAATGTAGCGCCCGTGACATAAAACAGTGCTTTATCCCCTTGGTGTATAATCTATTATTGATATTTTCGTTAGTTTTGTGTGAAACAGCCTTTTTTTCGCGATTTCAGAGTTGGTCCCATAGTAAAAGTTATTCAGTTTGATGGTCCCTATTTACCATATTCGGTATTAGGGGTATTTTTTTAACACGTTGTATTATTACCCAAAAGTTACAGAAATTGGGCAATATGTACTTACTTACTTAATTATAGTCCATAATCATTATCAAAACACCTCATTATAAAACATAATTTCAATAAAAATAAATGTGGAATTTTTATGACCCATAGTTTAGTATTTTTAATAGGTATAATTACATTTCCTCGTAGTCAATTCCAAAAGTAGATAGGAAAACTGCAAAAAGTGGTTTTTGACACATTTGCTATATACTTCTACGAATGACTATATACGAGGGAATGTAATATGAAACGCATTATGAAATTCAGTACAACATTATAACACTCGTGCGGAAGACATAATGACGAGGAGGGAGAGGAAAGTCAAAGTCAAAGACAAAGTCAAAGTCAAAACCTTTATAGAGGATACATATCATGGGTTTAGATAAATATCATGTGTGCTTTTAATCCATATGTATTAAAATATTGTTTGTTTCCCTAATAAAAATAAGAAAAAATAAAAAATGGGTGTAGATAAAGTCTTATATGCAACTGAACATAATTAGGTATTAAAACACTCATGTGATACTATTACCCACATTCGTGTTTTAATACCCCTCGTTATAGTACAGTTGCATAAATAACTATAAGTTAATAGTATCTACTTGATGATATTAAAAACTTCGCAGTGAATCACTAAAAATCCTAACCTTGTTTTTTAAAATATGGATATAATTTTATAACATAATAACATATAACAACATGCAAATAAACTCGGTGTCAGTGACCTAAGCATAAAACCGAAAACATTCAAATATCAACTTTATTGACAATAATGAACAATCTGTTAGCCAAAACTTGTTCTGGTTTAAATCCAAGACTTCGTCTGCGTAATCTTTGATTCTTTTCTTAGGTATTCCCCGCAAATTGCTAAAGGCCCTGTTTATTATTTTTTATATTCTTTTTATTGATTTTCGTTCGATATAGCAAAATCCGTATATTCGAATCGCTCGTTACAAACTTATCCGATCCGGTGGCCAATACTAGCATTAAGGGCACGTTCACATGACAAGCGCTTAACGCGCGTTTTGCTAACGCGCGTTGACAACTACATACATTTTGTTCAGACCGTACACATGCTAACGCGCGTTTTGGTAAAACGCGCGTTCAACGCTGCGCTAGCGCTTGTCTGTTGTCAGCGCGCGTTGACGCACGCTTTGAGATCATTGGTTTTCCATGTTACCGTTCAGTTGAGCGCGCGTTGAGCGCGCGCCTTTGAGGTGGGTAGACGTGTTTTCGTCTTCGATCAGGTAATCCAGAAATCATCCTAAATGGAATCGGAAGCTTTTAATACCGAATTATTTCTAGATGAAATAGAGAAACGTCCTGCGATATGGGACATGACTAGTAGTGTTTATTCAGATAAGAACTTAAAGAGACGGGCTTGGGAAGAACTCGTACTCATATTCTGTGAAGGAGATGACAATGAAGAAAAGAAGGAATAAGTATGTGAGTACATATACATATGCATTACATTGTACTGCGCCCTGGGCGGTGGCCGCAGCAACGCGCGTTCAACGCCTGACAAGCGCGCACCATGTGAACACTTTGTATGCAAAAATTTAACGCGCGTCCAACGCGCGTTCAGCGCTTGTCATCTGAACGTACCCTAAGTGTTATTACATATTATTACTACGCCGTCGTCGTATATAGTTCGAGTGCCTGTTGTGAATTGTGACATTAGACCGTGTAAAGAGCTATTTTCTTAGAGCATTTAACATATTTTATATGTCATTTTTAGTTACGGATGACATCAACGTTGATGTTAATGTGACAAGGTTCCATTGTATTAGCAATTTCTACTTGCGACAAAATGTATATTATTCCATCCAATAGAGGGCATACAATTTGGTCTAAGCTATTTTTAAAGTGAAATTCATTAAAATTAGTTTAGAGGTGCAGGAGTGAAAAGAACAGACAGAGAGTTACTTTCACATTTATAAAAAAATATGGATTTTATGCATTCTAACCTGATTGCTCGCCTAATTATGATATAATATTATTATGCAAATATTTTTTTAATAATTACATCGCTTCGCTAACTTTTAAACAATTAAAACGTAATTAGGTAACACCTAAGTTTCCATATTGGGCCTATTTTTACCTTAAACTTAAGATGACCTCGGATTACGTTTAAATGTTTGCCTAATCTATTACATTGGTTTAGGAAGTACCATTCTAATAATTAATTAATAAAATATTGCGTTGGAAATAAAAAATAACTATGTTTAAAAAAAACCGGCCAAGTGCGTGTCGGGCCACGCGCAGTAGGGTACCGTAAGTACATTATACCATACCATATTTTAATACCGCTATCATTTTTCGTCTGAAAAAATAACTTTGTTTTTCACAGTGTTTGTATGAATGACAAAGTTGTATTTGCGGTTTTTGAAAATGTACTATATCTCAAAAACTAATTACTGTATCTCGTTCAAAACAATTTTCGTTGAAAGTGTTTATTAAGATCTATAGTTGATATTTTTTTTAGATTTTTCACCCTCTTACTTTAAAAGTTAAAGGGGGGGGGGGGGGACACACATTTTACCACTTTGGCGGCATATATCTTTCAAACGGTTGACTTTAAAAAAAATAGTCTTAGAAACCTCAATGTCATTTTTAAAGACCTATCTATAGACACCCCACAAGTATTAGTTTGATGAAAAAAAATATTTTTAGTTTCAGTTCCATGTATAGGGAGCCCCCCCTTAATCTTTTATTTTTTTTTATTTTTGTCTAAAAATCGTAAAGCGGTTTACAGAATACACCTACGTACTAAGTTTCAACTATGTAGTCCTAATACTTTTGGAATAAAGTGGCTGTGACATACGGACGGACAGACAGACAGACATGACGAATCTATAAGGGTTCCGTTTTTTGCCATTTTGGCTACGGAACCCTAAAAAGGGTGTAGAGACACAGTCGCCATCATGTTATTCTATAACCAAATACTTGTGAACAGTTTAAAATTTCAATAAGTTCCATACGCCACAAAGTTGTCAATATTATTTGAACATTAATTACACTTTATTAATAACTAAACAGATGCTTGTCAATAATTTATATACACAAAACCATTTTATTTTTAGGGTTTCGTAGCCTAAATAGCAAAAAACGGAACCCTTACAGATTCGTCATGTCTGTCTGTCTGTCCGTATGTCACAGCCACTTTATTCCGAAAGTATTAAGACTACATAGTTGAAACTTGGTAGGTAGATGTATTCTGTTAACCGCTTAACGAATTTAATACAAAAATAAGAAAAATAAAAGATTAAGGGGGGATTAAAAATGTTTTTCATTTTGAAAAACATTTTTTTCTTCAAACCAACACTTGTTGGGTGTCTATAGATAAGGTCATCAAAAATGACATTGAGGTTTTAAGACAACTTTTTCTGAAAGTCAACCGTTTGAAAGATATACACCGCCAAAGTGGTAAAATGTGTGTCCCCCCCCCCCTTTAACTTTTGAAATAAGAGAGTGAAAAATCTAAAAAAATATATGCTGTAGATCTGAATAAACACTTTCAACGAAAATTGGTTTGAACGAGATAGAGTAATTAGTTTTTGAGATATAGCATATTTTCCAAAACCGCAAATATAACTTTGTCATTCATACCAACACTGTGAAAAACTAAGTTATTTTTGCAGACGAAAAATGATGATGGTATTAAATATAGTATGGTATGGTATGGTATAAGGTAACTACGGAACCCTACGGCGCGTGGCCCAACACGCACTTGGCCGGTTTTTTGTGTGTTGTGTTAATCCTCCTTTTTTACCTCTTGATTTGCAATTTGAGCACAATTAACTCTTCTTGTGATATTATTCAGATTAAGACAAAATTTGTCTAGGTTTCTTATCAAAAAAAAAAAAATACCAAACCAAATAAAAATTATATGAAAAAATGTACCTAATTGGCATTTATTTTGAATTGGGTTAGTATTTTGGAGTTTTTTAGGGTTTCGTACCCAAAGGGTAAAAACCCTATTACTAAGACTCCGCTGTCCATCCGTCTGTCTATCTGACTGTCTGTCTGTCACCAGGCTGTATCTCATGAACCGTGATAGCTGGACAGTTGAAATTTTCACAGATGGTGTATTTCTGTTGCCGCTATAACAATAAATACTAAAAACAGAATAAAATCCCATACAACAAACGTGTTTTTAGGGTTCCTTAGCCTAAATGGCAAAAAACGGAACCCTTATAGATTCATCATGTCTGTCTGTCCGTATGTCACAGCCACTTTATTCCGAAAGTATTAAGACTACACAGTTGAAACTTGGTACGTAGATGTATTCTATTAACCGCTTAACGAATTTAATACAAAAATAAGAAAAATAAAAGATTAAGGGGGGGCTCCCCATACATGGAACGGAAACTGAAAAATTTTTTTTTCTTCAAAACCAACACGTGTTGGGTGTCTATAAATAGGTCTTTAAAAATGACATTGAGGTTTCTAAGACAACTTTTTCTCAAAGTCAACCGTTTGAAAGATATACACTGCCAAAGTGGTAAAATGTGTGTCCCCCCCTTTAACTTTTGAAATAAGAAAGTGAAAAATCTAAAAAAATATATGCTGTAGATCTTAATAAAAACTTTAAACTTAAAAAAAGGGTTTGAACGAGATATAGTAATTAGTTTTTGAGATATAGAACATTTTCGAAAACCGCTAATATAACTTTGTCATTCATACCAACACTGTGAAAAACAAAGTTATTTTTGCAGACGAAAAATGATAGGTGATATTAAATATGGTATAGTATAAGGTAACTACGGAACCCTACGGCTCGTGGCCCGACACGCACTTGGCCGGTTTTTTTTTGCCGATTTTGGTACGGAACCCTATGTGCGCGAGTCCGACTCGCACTTGGCCGGTTTTTATTTAATAGAACCTTATACAAATACTGTCTCAATCCGAATAAGATCACAGGAAGAGGTAATTATATCAAATTGCGTCTTTTATGGCGAATTAAAAAAAAAGTTTCATTTTCCTCATTCAACTAACATTATCTTAATATATTTAACAACCGTTAACGTTAATGTCCTAAAACTTGTATGCACATTGTTTTAACACTCAGCTAAGTGATGTCATTTGTAGTGAAAAAAAATAAACGTATCGGATATAAGTTACAAAACAAAAAAAAACCGGCCAAGTGCGAGTCGGAATCGCGCACGAAGGGTTCCGTACCAAAAAACGGCAAAATAAATCACGTTTGTTGTATGGGAGCCCCCTTAAATATTAATTTTATTCTGTTTTTAGTTTTTGTTGTTATAGCGGCAACAGAAATACATCATCTGTGAAAATTTCAACTTTCTAGCTATCACGGCTCATGAGATACAGCCTGGTGACAGACAGACAGACAGACAGACGGACAGCGGAGTCTTAGTAATAGGGTCCCGTTTTTACCCTTTGGGTACGGATCCGTAAAAAGAAGTCGCATATAAGGTACTTTTTTAACGGAAAAGAAATCAGAAATTTTTTGATTGCTGATAGTTTGCCGTCATGCTCATAATTTGAAATAGTAACAAGTAACTGAAACATTTTTAACATAATAAAATAAAAGATTTGAGCCTCTGTATGTGAGAAAAAAATCGGCAACTTCATACTTAAACTCTATTTTAAAATATTGTAAAACATTTAAAATATTATAAAATAAATAGTCCGATTAACAAATTGCCCAAAGAGTGTATAGAGTGCGTGAGCGGGAACCACCATTTTTTTTGATATTGGTGAAAAACCTAAAATTGGGACCTTTGTTCCCCTCCCCTCCCTCCGCCTCACCTCCTAGACGTCAGGACTATTAGTATGTTTTCTCCCTAAGCACCTTGAATATATTTCTGAAGATATCGCTTAGGTTCCCCCTCACGCACTCTACAACTTCTTATTGATTGGCCTATCATATTAACTGTAATTTGACATATGGATGTGATTGCTGCTTTTTTTTGGTAAATATTTATTTGTGCCAAAATGAAGTAGCATTGTATCACATCCAATCTGTCAAATTCCAGTTAACATGAACTTTAATGTTTTTAGCCGATAGAGACGCTGGAGGAGTTCGATGGGGCAGTGGTTTAGCGCGTGGCCATCCGATTGCGGAGGTTAAGCAACTTTCGCAAGGGTCGGTCATGGGATGGGTGACCAAAAATGGGTTTGCTCCTGACCCTAGTCTAGCCCGAAAGTATATATAAGGTCTAGGATGGAGCGAGCTTGCCCAGAAGGTGCCTATTCACTCTGGCCTTGAAAAGAGTCAGGTTGTATGCGCTCGGAAACAGACGCCAGCAGGAAATTCCATTCCTTAGCTGTGCGCATTATAAACGATGATGAGTAGCGTTTGGTACGCATAAGAGGTATATCAACCAAGAACGGGTGGTAGCCTGCAGTGCGTCTGGATATCCGATGGTAGCAGTCGTTAACACCCACCAATCTGCATTGGGCCCGCGTGGTGGGTTATGGCCCGTTCTCTTTATCCACCCATAAAGAGGGCTCAACACTCGCGCCGCGAAAGCCCACGAAGGCCGCGAACCGCGAGTGTGCAGGGTTTCGCGGCTTCGCGAATGGGCTTCGCGGCTTCGCGTTCGCGCTTCGCGGCGTTCCCCGTCCGGTGGCGGTTTTTTGGTCCGCGTCAAAGAACTCGTGTGCCGAACTAATGTTGCCGTGATTCGCGGCCGCGGTTCACGCGCGAGTCTGGAGGGCTATATTTTTCGCACCGTTTTCATGCGCGAACCGCGCGAGTGTAGAGCCCTCTCATGGAAAACCTGTGCCCCAGCAGTGGGAACATTAAAAATGGCTGATGATCAGACCCGCTGGTCTTATTTTGCAACTTAAATTTACCTTTTTTTTGTTTTGAAACATCAATTTACACATAATTTGACAGTTGCGATATGAAAATATGTCATCTGTGAACTAACTTACTTTTTATTGTTACATTGTTCATTAGGCACTTAAAGTTTTTCAAAACTCTACAGAAAGTAGAATAGTCTTCAGTCCCCCGTGACCACGTTAGCTGCAAAGGTGCCGAAACGTCGGGAAAATCAAAAATCAAACAAAATACCAACTAATTATAGTGATACTGACGTCTGCAGATATTGTAATGAGGAGCTGGAAACGCCCAAGCATCTCATGTGACTGTGGACCCCTAATCCACAAGCATAGTATCCATTTGGGGCGACACGCAATCGACCCGGAGGAAATTGAAACTCTGAAAACCAGGAAGATACTAGACTTCCTGGAAGCCGCTGGGCTTAAAGAGTTACTATAAATAGGTGGCGAGTTACAATAGATCTTTTAGGTCGCAGTGACTACAGCTTTATCTGAGCTGCATAGCCCCTTACAATCAAATAATAATAAATAACTAATTAGCAAAGTGCTTTCAATAAAACCGCGCTAGTATCCGTTAAAAAGTTTTTTATTTCATATCTAGAGAGCGCGTAAGCTTGAGAAGTGAATATCTACAGAAAGTAATTAGTTATATAATTATAATTATCTAAGAAACTCAGCTCAACGTAGAACACATCAATCAAAATTAATTAGATACTGGAAAATTGGAAATGTATGGGAAAAGTGCACTATACACTCGGTTTGCACTAATTCCCACCTAACGAGATGTGAGAAAATGGTTTTTTTCATTTATCTTTCCATGGAAGAATGATTATCTCTGCAAGATGACGCTTGCAATATTAAAAAACCGGCCAAGTGCGAGTCGGCGTCGCGCACGAAGGGTTCCGTACCAAAAACTCACGTTTGTTGTATGGGAGCCCCCCTTAAATATATTTATTTTATTCTGTTTTTAGTATTTTTTATTATAGCGAAAACAGAAATACATCATCTGTGAAAATTTCAACTGTCTACCTGGGGCCGTACCGGCTAACGAATCGATTATCGAAAAGTCTGCTGGGTTTTAACTTAAAACAGAAAAATCAAAGTAAGGAATTTCGTCTTGTACTTTCTGTTGACGTAATTTGGAAGATAACGATGTTCATGTGACATCATGAATTGGGGTTCGCCATTTTCGCCCAATTGGGGCTCGATTTATCTGTTTTAATTTGAAACCCAGCAGACTTTTCGATAATCGATTCGTTAGCCGGTACGGCCCCTGTTGTCGTTATTAATATCGAGCAAAAAACGGCAAAAAAAAAAACAGGTTTATTGTATGGGAGCCCCCCTTAAATATTAATTTTATTCTGTTTTTAGTATTTGTTGTTATAGCGGCAACAGAAATACATCATCTGTGAAAATTTCAACTTTCTAGCTATCACGGTTCATGAGATACAGCCTGGTGACAGACATACAGACAGACGGACGGAGTCTTAGTAAAAGGGTCCCGTTTTTACCCTTTGGGTACGAAACCCTAAAAAATTACTCAAATAGGTATAAAGGAATAGATAAAACTGAATATAAAAATAAGCTTTTTTATGGTAAATTAAAGCTATACAATAAAAGACCTTCGATTATAGAAAAAAAATATCATTTAGTGCAAGGCTGGCCAACTCGTGGCCCGCGGGCCGCCGTCTGTTACCTTGTGGCCCGCGGAGCCGAGCAAATTTTTTTAAAGTAAAAAAAAAATTATACTAAAATTACCTTATCATACCTTCTATAAAAAAAACAAACACTTCTTCTCTCACATCACATAGTAGTAGTGCGGCCCGGGGTAAAATTCTACTTCCGAATTTTGGCCCAAGTGTCGAAAAGGTTGGCCACCCTTGATTTAGTGCATTCTAACAAAACTTGGAAAACATGTTTTAGAAAAAAATTTAATTAAAATGCACTAGTAGATAGGTATAGCTGGTATAGCTATAAGTGTTGGACTATGAAATATTTTCAGGGTTCCGTACCCGAAGGGTAAAAACGGGACCCTGTTACTAAGATTCCGCTGTCTGTATGTCTGTCTGTAGCTCTGTGACCAGGCTGTATCTCATGAACCGTGATAGCTAGACAGTTGAAATTTTCACAGATGATGTATTTCTGTTACCGCTATAACAACAAATACTAAAAACAGAATAAAATAAATATTTAAGGGGGCTCCCATCCCATACAACAAACGTGTTTTTTTCTGAACGTTAAAAAAGTATCTTAAAATTAATTATTTTTTTCGTTAGCAGAAATAAACACTTAATATAGCGTTGTAGCTTAGCCGATACTTATTTTTTTCACTTAACACAAATGTGGCTAAAAGTGTGGCATTATTTGGCTAAAGTTAACTAGTTTGAGTGCTAAAAGTGCATAAAAGTTAATGGTTGTTAAATAAATTAAGACAATTTTAGTACCTATGGGAAATGTAAATTCTTTAAATTTTTTTCATACAAAACGGAATTACATACTGAAATCCCTAATATTTCTTATAGTTATCATATCAATGTCTAGATTCGACGATGGTTTCAGTTATTCTTTTTATTACAAACGCCTTAAAAAGCCATGGAAAACTATAACTTACCTATCTTCTAAAACAATCAATAAAACCATTAAACAACTATTAGGAGTAATCAATGATATGTCTTCCGGATACCACAAGATAGAACTTAACACCATAATTTGGCCATGAAAATGATACATACTAAAACTTTTTGCCTTCAATTCCTTGTTCTCTAACATAAAGGTAATGCCAGGTAATGGTATACCAGAAGCGATCAAATTAGAATTTGGTTGTTTCTGGTATACAATTAATTTACGCTTGCGATACAAAACTATGTGTTTTAATCTGTATTTACTCTTTGCCATACATTTTCGGGTTAAGTTGCTTCTGTTGTACATAGCTAAATTAATCGCATTATAAGTCGAATATGAAATGCCGACTTAATGAGGGCTTTTCAAAGTGACATTTAAAAAAGAAATATAGTAACTATTTGTCTCACTAGATGGCATTGATGGAAAGAGAAGTGTCAAAATTGGCTTTTGAAAATAAACGGCCTGTACCAAAGAGGCAAGTAAGCGCTCGCTGGCTGACATCTGCCCAAAGAGAAACATTTTAGGGGTTACATATGCCTGCCTGAGTACTCTTCGAAGCTAAGTAAAAAAAATCAAATTGACACATACATTTTTATCAACGCCATCTATCGAGTCTACAGTTTTTTGTTATTTTGAAAAAGCCCTCATTTATAAGGCTTTCCAGCCAATTCAAAGTATCCTATTAAGCTAGTAAGAAGTAAAGAGTGATCGTTTGGTGGCGTGACGCTCATCTGTCAATAACATCAAGGTGCCAATTCATACTCCAAGAAGCCTTCAACTCAGGGTTGCCACCCGTCCCGATTCTGCCGAGACAGTCCCGATTTCGAAGATATTGTTCCGCGTGCCGACGATCCAAAAAATGCCTTATTTTGCGTTGTATCTCACGCTTTAAGCATACCGCCTTCAAAGGCTTATGTTAAGCGTATGTATGTATTCTCCCATATGACGCATAAATGATCTAATGTCAGAAATCATTGCACTGTAGATTTAAATAAAGGCCTACACAAACCTGCCCCCCTACTCAAATGGCCACTTTTCTATTCGTTCGCTAACTTAAAGCTTAAAAAAATTAAACGATCAAGTCACACGTTGTAAGTTTATGTAAATCTCAGACATTGTTGTATTGTATGGAATTGACAAGCCTACGACACTTAATTCTGGAGTTTATGGCTTATTTTTAATTTTTAAGTTAGCGAACGAATAGAAAAGTGGCCATTTAAGTAGCCCCCCCAAAGCGGTATCCGCTACGACCGTGTTGATGAGTTCATTTATGATTTCAACGTTCATTTAGTAAATAGACACAAAAAAATTCCATGGCTCGCGTTTCGCGCTTGCCGCGCTCCCTTTGTCCCGATTTTTATGTCCCTAAAGGTGGCAACCCTGCTTCAACTATGTCATAATATTGTGTCATAATTAATAGTAGATTTTGTTGTTTTCTTTCTGTAATGTATCAATATTTTATAACTGCACTCTTCTTTTTATCAGGGGTCGCTTAAGATTGTAAATAAGTGTACGTAAAAATCATTTTAGATCACTACAGGCCAGGCTATTCGCCTAGTATAAACCTAGGGTTTCCTAGGACGACGATGCCGTCATATTACGGCCGTAGTTTAGCGGCGTAGAACGTAGTCTATGTAAACAATACGGCACCGCCATATTTTTTACATAGACGGCACCGTCATCCTAGTGAACCCTAGCTTTCGAATAATTGTAAATTTTCTTTGATATTACCTCATTCAATTTTAATGTAACTTTATTAATCTGAAGCTTATCAACTGACTCTTTTTGTTAACATTGTCAATAAAGATTTTTTTAAATATTATTTTATTATAATTGAAAACAAGTGTCAGATTTCGCAAATCTGACTTAAATGCTGAATTGGTAACTAGTGTAGGGAAGGAAGGAGGTGGACCCCCACAGTAAATCCTCAGTAGACGAAACTTTACAGTATGATAAAGTATCATAAATGAAACATCTTTTTAAATTATCCAAAAAGTTCTTTTTTTGTTTTTGGATATTTGTACATAGGTTTTGGTTCATACTATATTACATCCCTGCAAAGTTTCATCGACTGAGGATTTAATGTTGGGGTCTCCATACAAAAGGTCGCTACATTTCCTACACTAAACCTGTTTTAGCACAGCTATGAGACAACTTTATTCTCACTTCTTTAGTTTTTTCTGCTGTAATTTGAAGTTTTTTTGTTTTAATACACTAGTTTAGTATTCCTATCACTCGAGTTTGTGTTAAAAAATATTTTTCTTTCTAAATAAATAAATAATTGTTATTTTTCAATTTTAATAAAAATTAACATTTTCATAAGAATTTGCACAAGATTAGGCGTGAAAATGTTAGGTAGGTTAGGTACTTACGTCGTAATTACTTAAGTAGCCGTAACTTTTTTTAGGGTTCCGTACCTAAAGGGTAAAAACGGGACCGTAATACTAAGACTCCGCTGTCCGTCTGTCTGTCTGTCTGTCCGGCTGTATCTCATGAACCGTGATAGCTAGAAAGTTGAAATTTTCAAAGATGATGTATTTCTGTTGCCCCTATAACAACAAATACTAAAAACAGAATAAAATTAATATTTAAGGGGGGCTCCCATACAAAAAACGTAATTTTTTTGCCGTTTTTTAGTACGGAACCCTTTGTGCGCGAGTCGGACTCGCACTTGGCCGATTTTTTACGTTTTCTTAGAAGTTTGGTATTTCACAGCTTCAAGGGACGTACAATTGAGTAAGTATATGGTTTATTTTCATTTCAATACCTCCACGTGTTCCCGAGATAAATGTTCTTGACAGACAGACCGACATCAAAGTGATCCTATAAGAGTTCTTCCTTTTGAGGTACGGAACCCTAAAAAAGTACTTTTGAATCGTCAATAGTTTTGCCTACCTATTCAATATTTTTTAAGCTGACACGACGAATGGACTTTAGGAACTAAAAACAAAGAATACTTTTTTTAAGTCTTTCATCACAAAAATTCTACTGCGCTATCTGCGCAAAACTTTAATTGGTATTTGTAAGTACGTCATCTATAATTGGAAAATTATTTGCCCAAAAAAAATTACTAGGAAAAAACGGGGTCCTTAACATCAAAATCATCACGAGTTTGCTATATTTTTATGATGCGTGTTGTTTATCAATTTATCTCAATGAATCACAAATATTTAATTGGGTAAATGTAGATACGCTTTTTATAGTTGTACACTTGCGTGCATCCAAATTGACTTAACAGGTTATTTTCCTACAAACGTGGACACAGCGTGCACAAGTACCTACCTTTATAAAATTACCATTTCAAAATAAAACTAACAAAATGAGTTGTTAAATGCAACTCATTTTGTTGATATGAATTTGATGACTTGATTATTGGTAACTAGAATAAATAAATTACTTACTTTTACTAATTATTTTTATTAAAAGCTTGTATGAACCTCTTAATCATCTCATAAAAAAATAATAAATCTTTATGAAAAGAAATTTATTTTTGTTCTGTACTATTTTATGTTTGTTTTTCTTCAGTAGATATTCTTTTTGGTTAAGGTATCGTACGATGTTGCATAGAAGTTAAATCAAGTGATTCTCTATGGTATTTGAAAAAAATAACGTTGAGCCATATTTAAATAGAAACATGACTGTAGTAGGTTAAGTTGCACGCAACTGTAAGTGTAAAAAAGTAGATAACATAAAAGAAAAATATTAAGAATAAAAAAAAGGTTTTTACATATGATTGGATTAACGTTAAGGTGCTGGATGGCGAAATGGCCTAACATTCGACCTGCAAATCAGGCGGTTAAGGCTCCATGAAAGGAAAACAGGGTTTGCGGGGGTCACACTTTTATGTTGAAAATGTAAAGCTGTAGCCACAAAAAACATACGACAAGCTAAAGATATTATCTAGTAGCTACAAGTATTAAATTGCGTATAAACTTTACAAATGATTGTAAAAAAAAACAGAATATCATCAAAAGCGCTTGTGTAGGGTCATATTTTTGGCGTAAACAATAGCGGAAACGTATTGAATTCTACATCAAAATACACTTTAACGTACTGTGCAGTTGCTCCAATAACTTTTTTTCAATAAAGATAATTGTGCTAAAGATAATGATTGTCGAACAACGAAAAACATCGAAAAAGAGCAGAAGTGAGCTTATTTTCAATACTCTTTACCGACTTCAAAAGGAGGGAGGTACTCAATTCGACCCGTTTTTTTTTTGTTTTTTGTATGTACACCGATTACTCGAAGACGGCTAGACCGATTTAAATGATTCAAACGTTATTACATTAGGTAAACTTCCAAGTTGGTCCCATTTTTTAAAATTTTGAAATCGGTTCAGTACTTTTCAAGTAATTTTGAAAAAAGCACGAAAATAGTATGATTTTGCGTGAACTAACCTCGATGATCAGTCGTATAACTTCTTTGTTTATGAACTGAATAAGATAATTATTTTTTTGTTGGAAAAGGGATATCTTAAGTGTAGTTCTTTAACCGACTTAAAAAAGGAGGTTCTCAGTTTGACCCGCATGTATGTATGTTTCTCCGCGATTAACTCACGTTTGGCTGAGCCGATTTTAATTTCTACCTAAATAATATACCTACACTACCTAATACAAAAGGTACCTACACTAAAAATAAAAAATGGTTTAAAAAAACAAAAAACCGACTTCAAAAACCTACCTCTAAAAAGCAAGAAATAAAATTCGTAATAATAAAACACGTCTATTGAAGTCGGGTGGGGCTTTTAGAATAAAAAAAGGGATTTGTACTCCAGCCCCACCCGAATTCAATAGACGTGTTTTATTATTACGAATTTTATTTCTTGCTTTTTAGAGGTAGGTTTTTGAAGTCGGTTTTTTACACGTAAAGAAAAAGACACGGACAAATGTTTCCGCATAACCAAGCCTTAAGGTTGTTATACCACCGAAAGTGGCGCCTTCAGAGGTTTTTATTTGACAAGTTGCTAAATGAAAAAAAAAAATATTTTAATAAAACTCTACGTGGAATTTTTAGGGCCCATGGTCTAGTATTTTTAGAAAGTTTCACTACATTCCTTTGTAGTCATTAGCAAATGTGTCAAAAACGGCCACTTTTAGTAATTTTGCTATTTACTTCTAGTAATGATACCTAAACTAAAGTAACTGACATTGCTCGAAGGATTGCTCAGCTGAAGTGGCAATGGGCAGGACACATAGCGAGAAGAACTGATGGCCGATGGGGCGACCGCGCACCGGACGACGCTCCGTGGGTAGGCCCCCGACAAGGGGGACCGACGTGAGGGTGAAGGTTGCGGTTCGCCGCTGGATGCGGGCAGCGCAGGACCGAGCGTCGTGGAGATCCTTAGGGGAGGCCTATACCCAGCAGTGGGTGTCGTGCGGCTGATATGATGATGATGATGAATGATACTTACTATCTAAAAATACTAGACAGTGAGTTTTAAACATTTTACGTAAAGTTTGATTAAAATCCTTATATATTGCCCACTTCACTACACAGTATAAATAAAGTCGCTTCCCGCTGTCTGTCTGTCTGAATGCTTAGGTCTTTAAAACTACGCAACGGATTTTGATTCGGTTTTTGTAATAGATAGAGAGATTCAATTCAAGAGGAATTGTTTCAGAAGGACGATTCACACTATACCGAAGCGAAGCGAGGGCGGGTCGCTAGTAATAAATAAAAAGCTCTGTGGCATTTTTTTGGTGAAATTTATGTTTGTCCCTGTCCGACCTACCCATAATTGGAGATCTTCGTATTGATTATACTTAACATTACCAAATATGGTACTTGAAGTTATTTTCCACATCTTGTTATTTTTGTTTACAATTGATGAGCACTTGTGAAATCAGCTGACAGGTCAAAATGGCGTCTTAAAAATGTGGTTTTTTAAATGTCAAAAGTTTGAACGTGCTTGCGGATTTTTATGACTTTTGGCATTTTCGATTCTCAGATCTCATAATAAAAATATATATTTTTTTCCCAGTATTAAAATGTTGCTAAGACTACCATATGGCTCGCACAGTCAAAAAATTACTGACCTCATGTAGAGCCAAGCTTCTAACTCTACACGCCCTGACTCTACAAGCCCCAACTTCACAAACTCTACACCTTAGTCAAATTTGTGGTTTGGCCATTTCGCTACATGGAAAAATTTATTCACTGTTCATTACTTTTCTGTTATAATTACCTATAATAGTTATTATAGTAACGAAACGGCCGTAAGCCACATTTTTTGACAAAGGTGTAGAGTTTGTGAATTAGGGCTTGCAGAGTTAGGGCGTAGTTTTTTCATGATAAATCTAGATAAGACTAATATAGAGTCTTTAAAAAAACCCTCCTGCATAAAAAGACAAGTCAACTGAAAAGATGGAAACAAGATTAAATAATTAAGGCAACATTATAACATGCAGTCGGAGGCATGCATAGAGAAAGTGACATTATGAATGATTTGAGTTATATGCCTCCGACTGCATGTTATAATGTTGCCTTTAATATTTAATCTTGTTTCCATCTTTTCAGTTGACTTGTCTTTTTATGCAAGAGGATTTTTAATGTTTTTTTAATATATTTTTTTATTTATTTCTTTTTAGTTATTATTTATTACAGTTATGATATACCTTTTTGAAATCCTTTTAATGAGACCTTTAATTTGACACCCATATTGCAGTATTGTAAAAAAAAATTTTTTCCTCTACGTATAATAGCACCGTGCAGCCGCTATGTTGTTTTTTTTATAACGCCACTATCTTAAGAACACTTGGGCTGGCAAGACAAATCTAACGATATGTTAATCATGGAAACCCGTTCAGCCGTTTAAAAGATATGAGGTAATAAAGAATATTACATACAAACAAACATACTTACATACAAGATACGCGCGAAAAACATAACCCTCTTGCAGTCGGGTAAAAAATAAGACTGGGAAAAAAAGACAGCCCTTGACGAGTTTCTTGCCGGTTCTTCTCGTTACAAGGTCTCCCCTTAGGGCGCGCGAATCGAAGGCGTAGCTTCTATGACATTCACAAGTGCTTGTAACAGCATAGACTGTAGAATGAATCAAATTTTTCCACAGTTACCGACCAAATCCGCCAAACTAATCTGTTCTAAATATTAAAATAATGCTTAGTCAGTTTTTATAATTTGTTATGATACGAACACCTCAGATCGTTTCTTAGAATTTTTCCACATTTTCATTAACAAAAAAATTACCTACTCTAAGTTAGTTATACCAATTAGCTTTTGATCGTAATCTTCTGACGAATAAACAACACTGGAATATTTATGATTTATGATTGATTGATGGTATGGGTCTGACTAAAGTTTCCATCTCTGACGTCCCGGGTTTGATCCCGGCTGGGACAATTTAGAAAACTTTATTGACTCTACCTACCACAGTTGTCTCAATTACCATAACACAAGTGATTTAGCTACTTATTTTGAAATCCCATAGTACGAATAGCTATCGATCTAAAAAAACGTGCGTAAAAGTACTCGATAGAGTAATTCTCTGTGGAAATCTCATTATGCTTTTCGGCGGTAGATGTCGCTGTAAAAATTTCCCATACAAAATTATTTTAATTATTTATTTATCGAATGTTTTTACGCGTAATTTTTTTCGTAAGCTGTTCGTGTTAAGGGTACTGACCATGACCAACAATGTGCAATGTTGTGCAATGTGTGACCTATTAATTTTTTACCCCCCCTTAAAGCCAAATATGGAAAACCCCTAAATCCAAATATGGTAGATAGGGACCATCAAACTGAACAACTTTTACTATGGGACCAACTCTGAAATCGCGAAACAAATGAGCTGTTTCATACATTTTGATATTGTCATTACTAATTTTTGAATGAAATATCTGATTTTTTTGGAGATTTCAGAGTTGGTCCCATAGTAAAAGTTATTAAGTTTGATAGTCTATCTACCATCCATCAGCTTTCAGGTTTTTTGTAACACATTGTAAAACTTGTCTTGAGGAGCAACGTAATTTCATATTTGACTAGCGGCCGCCCGCGACTTCGTCTGCGTGGAAAGGTTTTTTGCTATCCCTCGGGAACTATTCATTTATTCGGGATGTAAGGTACCCTATGTCCTTCTCTGTACCCCTAAGAACGTGTATGCAAAATTTAATGATGATCGGTTCAGTAGTTAAAACGTGAAGGCGTAACAAACAAACAAACAAACGGACTTTCGCATTTATAATATTAGTAAGGATTATAAAGTTTTATACCCAGTTTTGTTACTCAATTTTTATTCTATTCTATTTACTCCCATTATTTAAATATTAGCATAGTAACGTATAGATACAAAAGCTATACTTAATTATGTGATGTAATACTAAGTGGGTGTTCATTTTTGCTATGGCAAACAACTATGACCATGGCCATATTTGGATTACCTTGAAGAACTTAAGTCGATGAGCATTTTTAGTACCTTTGAAGTCACTAATTCACCATTTTTAGGGTTCCGTAACTCAAAAGGCAAAAATAGAAACTTATAGGATCACTCTGTTGTCGTTCTGTCTGTCTGTTTGTCTGTCAAGATGCTTTATCTTGGGAACGCGTGGAGGTAACGAGTTGAAATTAAAACTTACTCATGTCTAAAGTCCCTTGAAGCTAGGTTTAGCATCAATTATAGGATTTAAAGATTATTACGTGTAAAAATATAGTAGATGGCGAAAAAGTCCAAAAAAATATAAGAAGGTTGACGTTTTGTATGAAGGATTTAAAAAAAGTTGTATTTTTCATACTTACTAAATATTTTCATAATTTATTCAACAACCATAAACACAAGAGTTTAAACGCAAAAATTATTATGCAACTAGCGGCCGCCCGCAACTTCGTCTGCGTGGAAAGATTTTTTACTATCCCTCGGGAACAATATTTTTTTTCGGGATGAAAGGTACCCTATGTCCTTCTCTGTACACAAGAGTTTAAACGCAAAAATTATTAAGCAATTACTCATGTGCATGTAAGTTATATTTTTTGCTGCTTTTGTTAATTTTTTGACTTGAAAAAATATAGTAGGCGAGCCCGCAATATAGTAGGATACTATATTATATAGTAGGGTGGGCCACTGCGGGTGGGAAGCTGTGAAAAAAAACTTCTAAGTTACCTATTGTAAAAAATAGATACGGCCGTTTATGGCGCAAAAAACACATAGGTATTTCGATACTCTCATCAAAATTAATTGGGTACTTTACGTTGACCTAGAACTATGACATTTGACAAGTAATATTGTCTTATACACTACAACTACAGTGAAAACAGGGTTGTAATCATAAAAAATATAGTCTTTATTTAAGAACCTACCTACAAATTTACACAGAACCCTCGATGGAGTCCGACTCGCACTTGTCCGGTTTTTTGTGTGGTTATAAACCATAACCTCACTTTATTGAGGTGATAAAGTTGAACATTAAACTACACAATATCTGCCACTATTGATTTTTTTTCATTATACTTAAATATTTGCTAACCTCAAACGATTGACGTAAGTTCTCAAGAATCAAAGTTACATACATTATGAGTACTTTATGATATAGAGTCGCATCACGTTCCATTTTTAAATTTTCAATACAAATGATCAAAACAACTCTGCCCGAGCCGTAATGAGGGCGAACTTTGAAAATTCCTATTAAATTATTAAATAGATATAAGTATATACAAAACACGCAATACATTAGACAAATACTTCATTATTCCTAAGAAAAATTAAAAATTACTTTAGATTCTGTAAATACCAGTAAAAAAACATGTCAAAGTGTACCAATTTGAGCATTTTTTAATATTTTATTTCTCTGTGATTAAAAGCATTATTTTTTATTTTCTCTCTATAGGGAACTCCTAGACAATATAAACAATAACTGAGAAAATAATCATAAGTCGTATTTTTATTTGTTACAGCTGAAACGTTTTTTAAAAATACCTCTGACAAGCACATTTGAAATTCCACTTGAACAGATTGTCTTCGTATTAAAATACCTGACAATTTATTATGTTTTTCTCTCTATACGGCACTAACTTAAGAATTTTGCTTCCTAAAACTAAAGTTCAAATCAATAATAATGCTTTCATTCTTTAGATAACTTCATTGGAAAAACACTAATTTCGTTGAAATGCAAATATACAGCCTTAAGTTTTAAAGACCGTAAAGCTAGGGTTCCTTATGATGACGGTGCTGTCATATTACGGCCGTAATTTAGCGGCGTTGAACGTTGTCTATGTAAACAATACGGCGCGGTTTCCTAGAGAGCGATGCTGGACACCGTAACGTCTGTTTTTTCTCTTTATTTTTAAAGGGGTTTTTGTATTCAGATACATGTCAGCCCCATTGTAACTATAATTTGATATGGGGTTATGCACATAAATTAAAATAATTATTCTAATTATCATTAGGTATGCTGCGAATCTGTAAGTCAACACAGACCGTAAAGTCATATAGTCTTTTTACCCGACTGGAAGAGGGTTATGTTTTTCGCGCGTATCTTGTAAGTAAGTATGTAAGTTTGTATGTAATATTCTTTATTACCTCATATCTTTCAAACCGCTGAACGGATTTCCATGATTTACATATCGTTAGATTTGTCTCGTCAGCCCAAGTGTTCTTAAGAAGGTGGCGTTATAAAAAAACCAACATGGCGGCTGTACGGTGCTATTATACGTAGTGGGGAAAAAAATTTTTTTTTAGAATAATGCAATATGGGTGTCAAATTAAAGGGCTTATTATAAGGATTTCAAAAAGGTATATCATATAAATAATAACTAAAAAGAAATAAATAAAAAATTAAATTTAAAAAAATTAAAAACCCGCCTGCATAAAAAGACAAGTCAACTGAAAAGATGGAAACAAGATTAAATATTATAGGCAACATTATAACATGCAGTCGGAGGCATATAACTCAAATCATTCATAATGTCACTTTCTTTATGCATGCCTCCGACTGCATGTTATAATGTTGCCTATAATATTTAATCTTGTTTCCATCTTTTCAGTTGACTTGTCTTTTTATGCAGGCGGGTTTTTTACGTCCGTAAAATTACGGCCGCCATGTGACGGCATGCATTTTAAGCGAGCGTGTAGATGGCACTGGATTTCTGTACCCCTAGCACGAACAGCTATAGAAAAAATTACGCACGTAAAAATATTCGATAGAGTAATTTTGTATGGGAAAGGACATGTCCCATCGCGCCTATGTCATTTGCCTCACCATTCTCAAAAAATGAAAGTCTATCGCATCTTAATCAAAGTAGTATGTCAGACTAGGTATTTCACTCTAGAATCAGATTAATAATTATTTTCTGCATTAAAAAGTGGGATTTTTAAGTTAAAATGCTTTTAAATCACAATTTATTATCATGATAGTACTATTTACTTAATTTTTTTTACAAAACACTTCAGAAAACAACTTAATCTTTTGGTAATTATTTTTCTAAATATAAAACAATTGACAACATTTCATTTTGAGAAAGTACTAAAATTAGAAAACCATTTCGAGATTTTAGTGTTTTAAGCTCATATATTTTTTTTTAGAATTTTTTGATCAGTATTTAGTAAGTTAATTAAAAAATCTAGTTCATATAGGAAGTTGAGTTGAGTCTCTTTGCCTTCTATTTAAAAAAACACAGTGGTGCCAGCTTAGGGTACTTTACCCTAGATTTAGGGTAAAAATTATCCGGCACTGAGAGACATTTAAATGCCGAAATTGTAATTACAGCAAACCCATGAGTATAATTAATTTATACAAGAAGAGTATTTCTTTCCACTATTTCTTTCTATATTTATTTGACGTTTTAAGAGGCAAGGCAAAGGCATCGCTTATATTTTACCCATATCATGTACTTACGTCCTTTTAGAATAAACCTTTTTCTATTAATTAATATCTCAGTAATGTATGAAAATAAATGGAAAAGAAAAAATACGTGTTGCCTAAAAAACGATAAATTTTCATTATATCCATAAAAACATGTACCTAAAAGTTTTGAAATTTTGTCAATTCTTGACTGATACTATACCTAAATAAAATGTAATTAGCATTTTTTAATTATGAAAGTAATTTAATAAAATGAAACTGGGGCAACGCATGGACGTCTCCTTTGTACAGCGCCATCGATCGCCAAAAAGCGAAAATAAATTTCTCATAGACAAATCCTTTCTCGAGTAGGTACTTTTAAAGCGCGTTTTTTTTTCGGTACATGTTCCTGCTAGGGGTACCGAAAAACTAAGTAATGACTACTAATTAACGGGAATTAATTAATTGAAGGACTGGAAATAATTAAAGGCGACTGTTAATGGGATACTTAAATACTAAACCGGGCAGCGGTTTTTTTGGGCAATAAAATAACTAAATGGGCGACAAACTGTGGATTACAAAAATATGTAAAACGGGTGACATCATGTGGGCGATAAGTTAAAGTTAGCAGTGAAAATTCTGAATGAGTGACAAAAATACTGAGTGGGCAACTATTATACCAAGTAGGTAACTGATTTAAGCTGCCCAACATGGTATTTTTGTCATCTCGATTAGGATAATAGTCACCTTTTTAAATAACATATATGCCAAATTTTAAATGTTTTGTAAGTAAGGTTGTCGCCCAAATAGTAATTTGGTGGCCCGTTTTGAATAACTATTTGTAGGTATTTCAATGTCACCCTATTTTGACATTTGTAGTCGCCCTCAGTCCGTCGCCCACTTAGTATTTCAGTACACTATATTCAGTATTTTTGATACCCAAAATGGGAATTTATTGTTACCCGATTAAGTACTACTCCTAATTAACTAAGCCTAATTAAAATTAGAGACAATCAAAACTTATTTAAAATTCCCGACATTTTTACTAAACTGTTGACTGTTCTAAAGGAACCAATTTCGCGTCAACTGTTATTGTCTTTTATGTCATTGCAAACCACAGTTTTGATACTTCCACCAACCTAATAATTTTAATTTTACGGGAAATTATTAAAATTGATACGAAATATTTTAACAGTGACTCGTAAACATGTTAGAAAAACTAGCTAGGTACTTAAAATAATAATAATCCTTTGAATTTTTATCAGATTCATCGCATAAAATTTTATGCAAATTAAAAAACTGCACGGAATATGAAAAACCCATTGCTGATCTATGCAATTAAATTAGTAAATGATATACCGTTGTGGGTTTTTCATCGAGATTTGATATGGCAATTACACACGACGACACCTCAGACTATACATGTTGACCTTGAGACTGTCTATACAAAGTGTTACAAAAAAAATTGTTTAAAAACAAAAATACCGACTTCAAAAAACCTGAAAATAAAAACAAAAATAGCTTCATAATTAAATACCTCTAAAAAGCAAGAAATAATTTTCAATACGCATATCATTGTAATAAAACACGTCTATTGAAGTCGGGTGGGGCGGAAAGACGACTTCTTTTTGATTCTAAGAGCCCCACCCGACTTCATTAGACGTGTTTTATTACAATGATATGCGTATCTAGTGGTTTGAAAATTATTTCTTGCTTTTTAGAGGTATTTAATTATGAAGCTATTTTTGTTTTTATTTTCAGGTTTTTTGAAGTCAGTTTTTAGGGTTCCGTAGCCTAAATGGCAAAAAACGGAACCCTTATAGATTCGTCATGTCTGTCTGTCTGTCTGTCTGTCTGTCTGTCTGTCTGTCTGTCTGTCTGTCCGTATGTCACAGCCACTTTATTCCGAAAGTATTAAGACTACACAGTTGAAACTTGGTAGGTAGATGTATTCTGTTAACCGCTTACCGAATTTAATACAAAAATAAGAAAAATAAAAGATTAAGGGGGGGCTCCCCATACATGGAACTGAAACTGAAAAAAAGTTTTTTCTTCAAACCAACACGTGTTGGGTGTCTATAGATAGGTCTTTAAAAATGACATTGAGGTTTCTAAGACAACTTTTTCTCAAAGTCAACCGTTTGAAAGATATACACCGCCAAAGTGGTAAAATGTGTGTCCCCCCCCCCTTTAACTTTTGAAATAAGAGAGTGAAAAATCTAAAAAAAATATATGCTGTAGATCTTAATAAAGACTTTCAACCAAAATTAGTTTGAACGAGATATAGTAATTAGTTTTTGAGATATATCACATTTTCCAAAACTGCAAATATAACTTTGTCATTCATACCAACACTGTGAAAAACAAAGTTATTTTTGCATACGAAAAATGATAAGTAGTATTAAATATGGTATGGTATAAGGTAACTACGGAACCCTATGGCGCGTGGCCCGACACGCACTTGGCCAGTTTTTTTTGTTTTTAAACAATTTTTTTTTGTTTTTAGTGTAAGTATCTTCTGTATTAAGTAGTTTTAACTTTTTATGGGTATGTATATTATGTAAATGTAAGCGATGATGTTATGTATTTTTTTATATTTCACACTTTCCCGTGGTATAATACCACTAATTACTCAATTTCCACTGCTTGTGCTGTTTGTGGTTAAGAAGTTCCGTTGGTCCTTCGCAGTTAAAGTCTATTCCAAAACATCCTTGACTCTTGACCATAGTTAGATACCTAATTTGTTTAAGATTGTCATAATCCTAACAATATTTCAATCACTATACAGTTTCTATTTGATTTTGAGGAGTTCCCTTGTATATCCTTAAAATTCAAGGTCCAATAACAATGAAATCAAAATAATAAAGTTTCCTCTTTCAAACAAAAAAAGAATCATCTAAATCGGTACATAAACAAAGAAGATGAGGTCGATCATCCGTATAAGTTCATAAAATGGTAACGAAAAAGACAGTATTTTCAGGTTTTTTTCAAAAATACTGAACCGATTTCAAAATTTCAAAAAATGGAACCAATTTGGGAACAAACCTGAGCTAATAACGTTTGAATCATTTCGATCGGTTCAGCCGTCTTCGAGTAATCGATGTACATACAAAAAAAAACGGGTCGAATTGAGTACCTCCCTCCTTTTGAAGTCGGTAGTAAAATAAAAAAAAATTGTCATCATCCCAATTGCAAGACTTTCGTTGTTCGAATAAACGCTTCATCTTGAGCTCAGCTGTTATCATGGTTGCATAATTCCATTGTTGTTAGACCTCGAACGAAGCCTCGTTAAGACGGTTTGTATTATGCATGCCAGCCTCTTTGATGTAATAGGTTTTTTTAATTGCGCCATTTGTAACGACGTTCTGTAAATCATTGATTCATTTTTGAAATAAATTTGAGTATTATAAATATTTTGTTGGTGGATGTGACTGTACCCTTAGCAAGAACAGCTATTGAAAGAAATAACGCGCGTAAAAACATTCGATTTAGTAATTTTGTATGGGAAATTTGTACAGCGCCATCTATCGCTGTAAAGCGAAATTAAATTTTCCATAGATAATTCTGTATCGAGTACTTTTACGCGCGTTTTTTTCTCCCTAGCTGTTCGTGCTAAGGGAACTGAGTCATCCATGTGATATTGTGTTCGTATCCGTATCAAGGTATTTTATTGAAATAAAAAAAATGCACGGAAGCTAGTTTTTAGGGTTCCGTACCTAAAGGGTAAAAACGGGACTCTATTACTAAGACTCCGCTGTCCGTCTGTCTGTCTGTCTGTCACTAGGCTGTATCTCATGAACCGTGATAGCTAGAAAGTTTAAATTTTCACAGATGATGTATTTCTGTTGCCGCTATAACAACAAATACTAAAAACAGAATAAAATTAATATTTAAGGGGGCTCCCATACAGCAAACGTAATTTTTTTGCTGTTTTTTGGTACGGTACCCTTCGTGCGTGAGTCCGACTCGCACTTGGCCGGTTTTTTTAACAACGACGTCACGTGCGAAAAAAATCGGAATTTACGCACTTTGTTTTTGTAGATATGAGGGTCAATCCATTTTTGTGCATAGAAAACCTACGTATTTGATAATGCTTTTTAGGGTTCCGTACCAAAATGGTAAAAAAGGAACCCTTATGGTGTGACTCAGTCTGTCTGTCTGTCTGTCTGTCTGTCTGTCTGTCTGTCTGTCTGTCTGTCTGTCTGTCACAGCTGGATATCTCGAGAACTACTAATGGTATCAACTTGAAATTTGGAATAGTTTAAGATGACATTTGTCCAACTATTTCGCGAATAAGAAATAAATAAAAAAATAAATATCTTTTTTACAACAGGGACTGAAAGGGGGTCTTAAAAATTTGAAGTGGGGCAACTAGGGCATGTGGGGTATCATATGAAAGAACGTCGTTTGCACGTTTTTAAACATTTTTTTTTTAATTAGGCCGCATAGTTTTCGACTTATGGTGAAAATTGTAAAAAAAAATACCGTTCCCCCCCCCTTATCTCCGAAGTTTGCAGAGAGAAAAATCTGAAATAATTCTATGTGATAGTAGTTTATGTAAAGATTACAGGAAAAATAAAACGATGTCTCAATATAACACACTTTTTAAGAAATTCAAAAAACAATCAATTTTTTTTAGTTTTACTACCAGTCAACAGATGGCGCTGTCCTAAGCATGCTAACCTAAGGAAAAATATAGTTCCACTATCGCTCAAGAGATGGCGCAACCTAACACTACAATAATAAATTGGTGGCTGGTTCTAAAATAATTACCTACTATTTGCCGTACGAATAAACGAAGAATAAACGAAGAATAAGTTCCTACTTAGTAATATAAACAGTTTGCAATGTGGAGTGGCTGAAACGTTTTTCAGTCACCATAAGCAGCTGTGGTTAAGATTTGTAAATTAACTGTCCTCCTGTTCGCCCTTCCAACTGTCTGCCGTTTATCCTACTTTTTTAAAGACTGTACTAAAGTAACATATCCAAATATATTTATGATTGTACGGAACCCTCGGTGCGCGAGTCCGACTCGCTCTTGGCCGGTTTTTGTTATTGAGATCAAATATATTTTTTCACACCACATGCTCGACAATGCCGAATTATATGTCATGTAAACCTTACCGAAAGCAAGACATTATATCTCTTGGCTTTAGCCGGGTTATAATATAATATTATAACCCGCTGGTCAATAATGTGATTTTCACTTTCATAATTCTTATTGCTATGTCTATAAAGTCTAATTTCACTAAACAGAATGTGTCCTCAGCGGGCGCGGCCAACTCGATTTTCGAAGACCGAGGCCGTGGCCCACTAGATTCGCTCTGAGACGAACTTCATTTGTTTGTCAAATCGAGTAGGCCACGCCAGCTGAAAGAAGTTGCTATAGCCGTAACCAGTAGTACTACTAGCTTTAGAAGATTCTAACTATCTACTAAGCCTGGTTTTTTTATTGTCTCGCATAAAGTGAGAAAAGTAGAGTATACACCACCGGGATAAAGCTGTTTTATTCTTGGGCGCTTGAATCCCTCACTGCACTCAGGACTCAATCTTAATTCCCTCGCTTTGCTCGGGAATTAACTTATAACACCCTCGCTGCGCTCGGGAGTTAAATTTGGAGTCCTTCGTTACGTTCAGGATTCAATGTAGCGCCCGTGACATAAAACAGTGCTTTATCCCCTTGGTGTATAATCTACTATTATGAAAAAACCTAGTTGAACTTGACTTTCAAAATAAGATAACCAATCTCATAACTTATTCTCAGTTTCTTCATCATCATCATCATCATCAGCTATTTTAATGTCCCCACTGCTGGGGCAAAGGCCTTCCTTATGGGTGGATAAGGAGGACGGGCCATAACCCAACACGCGGGCCCAATGCGGATTGGTGGGTGTTAACGACTGCAAATGCAGCCGGGACCAACGGCTTAACGTGCCTTCCGAAGCACGGAGGAGCTCGAGATAATAAATTTTTGGTCACCCATCCCATGACCGACCCTTGCGAACGTTGCTTAACCTCCGCAATCGCTGGGCCAGGCGCTAAACCACTGCGCCACCGAGCTCCCCAACAAGTAACTCAGTAACTTATTGGGTGATTATTTGAACGGTCAACAAATTTTGTGGCTTAGAGCTTAGATTATTTATATGTCCAGATAGAGTCTTACGCTTTTGACGTACTAAACAAAACAGGCCAACTTTTTGAGGTTGGTGTGCATTTTTAGCATCATTGCACCCAAAGAGTATTGTAATAAAAACTATGACTGGGTCACACTACTGACAATGTGTGCGTGTTTTGGTCACCCAACTGTTGGGTGATATTTTTTTAGACGCTTTCGTTGCTTCGACTGTCTATCTTGACATATAAATAATCTAAGGCTTAGAGTTTTAAACTGTCAAACTGAATATCTTTGTCTATGGGATTGGTCCCATCCCATAGACATAGACAAAGATTGGTTCCATGGAACAGTTGGGTGTTCCATACATGCAACCGACCAGAGGTTTTTTTATGCACAAAGGGGTAGTGCTTGGCCTTCACCACACCTGATGTTAAGTGACGATAAGGCCGAAGCTGTAAGCGCACTACACCCGGAATCCTCACCACTGTGGAACTGGCTATCTCACCTCTAACTGCTGGAACACACCAATTTTTAAATTGTTCTTATGGCATCAAACTTAGGTAAGATGGTGGTAGCCAGGCGGACTTGAAATAAGCCGTACCACCAACCAAACCGAGTACATATTGTACCCCTCCTGGGAATCGAACCCGGGATCTTACTCGGGTGGGCAAACCACTAGACCACAGAGGCGGTTAAAGGTTAGATATTGATTTTTTCTATGGAACAGCTGATTACTTTTTTTGCTCTGTACCCTTAGCACGAACAGCTATCGAAAAAAATAACGTGCGTAAAATAACTCGATAGAGAATTATCTATGGAAATTTTAATTTCGCTATTCGGCGATAGATGGCGTTGTACAAATTTCCAATACAAAATTGCACTATCGAATGATTTTACGCGCGTTATTTTTCTCGATAGCTGTTCGTGCTAAGGGTACTGATTAAGTTGGTCTCAAAGACAAAGTTTTTTAGTTTGAGGGTCTAAGTCACACTACAAAATTTGTTGCCTTTTTTGATATCACCCTGTAATTTCATCGGATTTTTAAATTTTCAAATTTTTATAGTAAAAAAAACGTTGTGCTTAACATATTGTGCTTAAAAACATATAGATACTTAATGAGATTTGTCAATAATGACAAATCAAGTATTTTCATTGGATAACGTAATATTATCGTATTTTTAAATGATTTTTGTTGAAATAGGCGTAAAACATTTAATGACATTTGTCAATAATGACATAACATAGCGTTTCCATAAGATAACGTAATTTAAATCTATTTTTAAATGTTTTTGTTGAAATAGATATCGCACATTTGCCTAGTGCGTATTATTCACCTAGAAGTGTTTGTTACATTAAAGTAAGTGCCAAATCCATGAGTGACCATGAGTTAAGTATATTTGTTTTGACGTCAAGTATAGCGGTTGGGTTGGCACGACTTAACAAGCATTAAACTTAATTTTAGCATTTTCGATAAAGAAAGAAAAGGATGGAAAACAAAATTTTGTTTAAATCTGTCAATTGACAAAAAGTACTAAAGTGCTAAGCTATTTTCGTTGCTTACTGTACCTTAATAAAAATAATAAAATAAAAATAAAAATGACTTTATTTCTCAATTTCAATTTAGCACAGTTTTGTGTGTGTGTGTGTGTGTACAATTTTGATGGTAGGTGAGTATGATTTTAACTTATTTGATTGAGTCCTCAAAAAAGGGAATTTATTTATTTAGGATTATTATCATTTAATACTATTATTACATTATTTCATTCAAAAGATTTTCAGTATTATCATAATCTAAAGAAAGTAGCCAATCTATCAAGATCCTTTTACATTGAAATGTTGTTTTTTCATAAATTTTTAATTTCTCATTTGCTGCGTTATAAAAACTATACATTATACCTTAAATATTGTAGATAGGAAATTTTACTAAAAGACGACATCATTTTGATTTTAAAAATAATTAGCACTGCATTCAAAGATTTTTTTAATAATCGCATTCGATACGCTACAATACGTAACAATTTATTTTTTTTATTTGGGTCTTTTTGTTTAAGATGCTGTCTTATTCAAGAAAAATGGGTTCGTGGGTTACACCCCCGGTATCTTTTGCCCCCGTATGTCCCCAAATTTTTACTAAGTAATAACTTATTTCTTACTAAAAATTCGGGGGCATATACCACGGGGGCAAAAGACACCGGGGGCGTAACCCACGAACCCGAAAAAATTATCTTAATCAGTAACCCTTTCGATCATTATGTAAGAATAAAATAGTGTTTTATTTTCATTATACGGTGGGTTCGATTCCTAGTTAAGGCAAGTGATTTTTCAAAAATCTTTAAGTGCAGTTCCAAATTATTTTTCAAAATAAAATGAAGTCTTGTTTCAATAAAAGTTCCTACCTTTAATATTTAAGGTAGTCCTCTCTGTGGCAAAGTTTTAGGACACCCTATATATACGAGTATATTTATTCTCAAAATAAATCTGACAAAAGCGATTTCAAATTATCAGGATCTTTGCAATGGTCATAAGATATTCGTAGTGATATGAATTTTCCTTTATACTTTAATAATTTTAAATGTAAATAAAAAACAATACTTTAAGTCAGGTGTTAGCAGACATGTCTTGACTGTCAACTATTTTACAAGACGAATATGTTTGTAGAATACTAATGAAAATAATTGTCATGATTTTAAATATTACGTAGCATAATTATTAATGTTTTTTTGGTCTCAGATTGTGTAGTGCTTATTTCAAGTCCGCCTGGCTAGCTGCCACCATCTTACCTAAGTCTGACGCCATAACAACAATTTAAAAATTGTTGTGTTCCGACAGTTAGAGGTAAGATAGCCAGTTCCTCAGTGATGAGGATTCCGGGTGTAGTGCGCTTCCACTTTCGGCCTTATCGCCACTTAACATCAGACCCGCAGGCTTTATTAAGTAGATGAAAAAAACTTATTATATTGTAGTCTTTTCGAAGGTTGAACTTAAAGTATAACTGTGGTATTTGGGAGAAACCTATTAACTCCAATTTAGTATTTTTTAGTCGGGTATTACAATGTTATTGATTTTTTTTCTATTTTTAGGGTTCCGTACCAAAATGGTAAAAAAGGAACCCTTATGGTGTGACTCAGTCTGTCTGTCACAGCTGGATATCTCGAGAACTACTAATGGTATCAACTTGAAATTTAAAATAGTTTGAGATGACATTTGCCCAACTATTTTGCAAATAAGAAATAAATAAAAAAATATACATCTTTTTTACAACAGGGACTGAAAAGGGGTCTTAAAAATTTGAATTGGAACTACTAGGGCATGTGGGATATCATATGAAAGAGCGCCATTTGCATGTTTTTAATTTATTTTTTCTTTTTGTTTTAGGCCACATAGTTTTCGACTTATGATGGAAAATGTAAAAAAAATACCATTCACCCCCTTATCTCCGAAGTTTTCAGAGAGAAAAATCTGAAATAATTCTATGTGATAGCAGTTTATATAAAGATTACAGGAAAAATAAAACGATGTCTCAATATAGCACACTTTTTAGAAATTATCAAGTTTTTAAAATAGTTAACATTAGTTCCACTGTCGGTCAACAGATGGCACTGACCTAAAACTGCAATACTAAGTTTATTATCCTACTCTGCAGTGTGGTTTAATGGTGCAATTATGATGGTACGGGACCCTCGGTGCGCGAGTCCGACTCGCTCTTGACCGGTTTTATTTTATCTATTTCTGATTAGTTCACCTTCAATAGAGGTGATAGTTCTGTACCCTTAGCACGAACAGCTATCGAGAAAAAAAACGCGCGTAAAATTACTCGACAGAGAATTATCTATGGAAATTTTAATTTCGCTATTCGGCGGTAGATGGCGTTGTACAAATTTCCAATACAAAATTGCACTATCGAATGATTTTACGCGCGTTATTTTTCTCGATAGCTGTTCGTGCTAAGGGTACTGAGCTGGAAAACACAGGGTAATTCAGAATTCATCCATTTTGCTTTTGTACATTCGTGATAAGTTAACTTGTCTGTAAAATGTTTTTTTTTGAACAACGGGATAGTTCTTGGCCTTTATCTCACCTGATGTTAAGCGAAGATAAGGCCGAAGGTGGAAGCGCACTACACCCGGAATCCTCATCACTGAGGAACTGGCTATCTTACCTCTAACCGCCGGAACACAACAATGTTCAAATTGTTGTTACGGCGTCAGACTTAGGTAAGATGGTGACTTAGGAAATAAGCCCTACCACCAACCAAACCGAGTACAAAATGTATTCCCCCTGGGTATCGAACCCGGAACCCTTGCGGGCGAACCACTAGACCACAGAGGCGGTTAAACGGTCCTTTTTGGGTGGTACCCTGAGCGAAAGTGGCGCCGCGGTGAATTTTATTTAATATTATAATTCTAATACACAATTTTAATAATGTTTAACGTGAGATTTTAGGGCCCACAGTCTAGTTTTTTAGACGGTATCGTTACATTCCCTAGTAGTCACTGCTAGAAGTAGATAGAAAAACTGCTAAAAGTGGCCGTTTTTGACACATTTGCTATCTACTTCTACGAATGACTACGAGGGCATGTAGTGATACCTTCTAAAAATACTAGAACATGAGCCCTAAAATCTTCACGATAAACATTATCATGGGGTCTCATTTCTAACAACAGAAATGGATTTTGACATTAGTTTATAGTTACATCACTAGATGGCGGTACCTGCTTCGATTTGTCATTGATGTTTTTGTAATATTCAAATATAGATAAAATAAAGTCGATAAACGTCTAAATTGTTTCTTGAAAAAAAATCTCCAAGTGCAATATTGTAGTGAAACAGTAAAATGAAGAGTTTTTAACAAATTTCAATAAAATAATAATTATTTTTGTGATACCTATCGGCAAGAAATTGTACTAATAAGAAACGTTCTTTTAAGCACAGTTTTCAAGAGTAATTAATGATTTATGCTACTCATCCATAGATGGCGCTGTTAAAAAACGTATGATGTAATTACGTAGGAACTCCCAACTCCCCAAAATAAAGGAGATAATAAATCAAAGGGTTTATTGACTTCTAACTCACTTTGAAATAAACACTTTTTAATTATTATGATAGATTTGGATGAAAATAGAGTTGAAACGGCGTAACTATTATTGATATTAAATGAAGTTCAAGTAAGTACCTACAGCTTGGCCAGAAAGAGTAAAAATGATATTTACCTAATTTCTAAATGGAAATGGAACTAACATTTTTCAGTATTTCCAAAGTGGCGCCCTCAATATTTGTCAACTCTTTATCAGGTCAAGCTGTAAATGTTGACATAATTTTATGAAGTCAACATTTACCTACCTACTTGAACTTTAGAGACCATCGCAATCGCGATCGAATCACACAAAAAATAATTACGAATAGGTAGGTAGGTACTTATATCTTAATGTAATGAAACGGCTTATATATTTTACTCAAAAAAACTTGTAATATGGTCATTATTTTAACAACCTTCTTTGATCAAAGTCGAGCTTGCCGGTGTTCTCCGATGGTGACGCAACAAAGTTGTATGGGATTTCATTATTGTCGAGTTTTAGCCACCAGCAATTTCCTTTGAGAATCCATTATTGTCGAGTTTTCTTTCAAAAAGATAGGTGAAAAATACACTGTACAACCCGCGCAGATAAATAATGGGGTTAGAAATGGCGTCGTTCATATTCACTTCTCGCTCGCACATTTAACGCCACACCTATCGCTCTCTCAGTCACACCACACTCGTTGTGGTAAGCGCGGTGAGCCGCCATTTTGAATCCCATTCTATATCTGCGCGAGTGTTGTATTGTTGTACCTAGATGATGTTTTTGTACTTTTATATAAAATTATTATGGAAAAATATAAAAAACTCGCACTTGACCGTTTTTTGACCTTTCATTCAATACCTCTTATCTACTTCCGGAGTTACAAAGGGGATAAAAAAAAACCTTATTTTTTGGCTCCGACGCACCGTTTCTGAGATATTTGCATTTTTGTATTTTTTCGAAATTAGGTTATAAGTACCTGCCTACCTACTATTTTTACCCTTTGGGTACGGAACCCTAAAAAAGGTAATGAAATATAGAAAGAATATTCAACGGTTAATTTTTTCAAAAAATGTCTTTATGTTTATTTAAACATTAACATATAATAAAACGCTCGCCGCGCCTTAGTTAGAGATGCGCGGTTATTACTAATTTCAATAATCGAATTAACTACTAATTACTAATTTCGATAATCGAATGTCATATTAGTAATATACTAATAATCGAATAAGTATTACTAATTAGTAAGGCCCAGCGATTGCGGAGGTTAAGCAACGTTCGCAAGGGTCGGTCATGGGATGGGTGACCAAAAATGTATTATCTCGAGCTCCTCCATGCTTAGGAAGGCACGTTAAGCCGTTGGTCCCGGCTGCATTTGCAGTCGTTAACACCCACCAATCCGCATTTGGCCCGCGTGGTGGGTTAATGGCCCGTCCTCCTTATGCACCCATAAGGAAGGCCTGTGCCCCAGCAATGGGGACATTAAAATGGCTGATGATGATGATAGATAATAATGTCCAATGTCCAACAATTGTGATTTTTAGGGTTTCAAACATCCGGAAAAAACGGAACCATAAGGGTCAATTCAATTTGGCTCCGAATGGAAGCGCTTCGATGCGCTTCAATTCGGAGCCAGCTTGGATTGACGTATCATATTAAAATCATTTTAGCGCACGAGTCGCGCGAATGCGCGCGCATTTGCGCGTATTCCCCTTGCTACGTTTTGAACATCAGTTGCAGCTTGAATAGAATTGTGATAATACTCGTATAAAATAAAAAATATATACCTATCGTATAATTTGAAATAAAATGGTTGACTTATAATTTGCAATGATTTACTTATATCGGAAGTTGAAGAAGAAAACTAAGTACCGTAGACTGCTGTAACTTTGCACGAAAAAAATGAATGGCGAGAAAACAAGCAAAGGTAGAAAAACATTGTTTAGTAATATGTCACTAAAAATAGATGCAAGTGATATTCGACCTTAATAACTTTGAAATTCGGTTGTTTCTTTCTCCATATTTTCGTTCACTAACTTTGTTGTTTCATTAAAAACTGTTATTTTGAAAAATGTTAATAAGGTCGAAAATTGCTTGCACTTGTTTTTTTTTCTAGTAATCACTACAAATATTTAGCGAACTTCACTTTTTCCCCGATATTATTTGTTCTTCTGGCCTATTGCCTATGCCCCAGCAGTTGAGACATTAATAGGCTGGTGATGATAGGTTGCTTTTTACCTGGGTCACTGGGTGCTTTAATCTACTTAAGAGTACACTTAAATTACCTGGGTGAATCTGTCTACTGAAGGGAGAAAAAGAATTATATACGATGGCCGGTGAGGATGTACGGCTCAAAATCAAGTGTCAACCAATCACTGCCTATGAGTCGACGAACGACAACTTCTTTTGATGTGTTACGTTTCACGATTAGTTTTTCCCTTATTTGCTAGAAAATTAGATTTTTTATTGAGTCCTAAATGTAACGTAGGTACTTATAATATTTTAAGTCGTGTAACTGAAAATAAGAGGGTCAAAAGTAACGTAAAATGTACAAAAGTTAACATTCTGGCAACACTGGTGTCGCTGATGCGATGCGACTGACGGACGACAATGACCGACAAATGTTCGCCACCGAATGCGCGCGATTTTTTTATCTCTGAAGAAATTTGAACTTTACGTTATTGATAACTAGCTGACCCGACAGACGTTGTCCGGTCTTAGTTATGAATATTGAATTCGAATTGGTATAAGAATTAATGAAAAGTTGGATTCAGAGATATTAGTAGGTACCGTTCCCGTTCCCGTTCACTTTATGACCCAACAGCTTTGTAACCAAGTATATATCACTTGTTATGTTAGTAACGTGTATTGTATTATTATGTGTATTGTAGTGTACTTATTATAACTTATTATGACATTATTAATAACAATACATAAACAAAAAGAAACATAATTATTTAGTTCGAATTATCAAAATAAATATCGCGCGTTCACGTTTTGCATGAGAGTTGACAGAGCACTCGATTCGGCACATGAAATCGCGGGCGGGGAGTGTCCTTTCTGTACGTAGTAAATAATTATCTATTCTGTGGTTTGGTCCGTGGGGTCAGAGAGTTCACTTGAATATGCGTTCGCGCGGCTCGCTCCGGAGGGAGGGAGGTAGCGTTAAATGCCTACGGCGCGGCGCTTGAATATTTGGCCTTTACTTTAATCAATACGGTAATCGTACATACCTATATCAATCATTTGAAGACCCTACCTAGCTGAAACTTTGAAAATATATCTACTTATATGTGAAAATGATATGTAGGTACCTTGGTGTTTCGCAGTCTACAGACTAGGTAGGTATCTATCAAAGTATGAACGAACAGACAACGGCACATTTGACCTTGAGATTCTCTTTGTTGCCCTGCTTTAGAAAAGCTGTTTTTGCAGATCAACGTTTAAAAACGGTAAATAAACATGATGTGACTTAAAATGTACCTACCTACTGCTGCAACTTTGCCAATAAGCTTCAAGTTTGCCTAATCTATTGAAACAACTAATCTAGTACTAGACAACCGCCATCTATTTTTAGGGTTCCGTACCGAAAGGGTAGAAACGGGACCCTATTACTAAGACTCCGCTGTCCGTCTGTCTGTCTGTTTGTCTGTCACCAGGCTGTATCTCATGAACCGCGATAGCTAGAAAGTTGAAATTTTCAGAGATGATGTATTTTTGTTGCCGCTATAACAACAAATACTAAAAACAGAATAACATTAATATTTAAGGGGTGCTCCCATATAACAAACGTGAATTTTTGGCGTTTTTTGCTCGATATTAATAACGACAACAAATAGACAGTTGATATTTTCACAGATGATGTATTTTTGTTGCCGCTACAAGAACAAATACTAAAAACAGAATAAAATTAATATTTAAGGGGGGCTCCCATACAACAAACGTATTTTTTTTTTGCCGTTTTTTGGTACGGAACCCGTCGTGCGCGAGTCCGACTCGCACTTGGCCGGTTTTTTACTTCTGATAATGGGACAAATACTAGGTATCGTTATATTGGCAACTCATTTTATTATTATTCGAAGTGTCAACACTATCACTTTACTTACTCAACTACAGTAAAGTGGTTTGGAGGGCATCTATGTTTACTTTGTTTAGTTGTTTGTTATAAAAAAACGGACTAAAAACATTAAAACGGAGTAGTAAAAACAAAGTAAAATGTAAAAAATAAATTCTTCTGTAAATATTTATAACCCTAACTAGCGGCCGCCCGCGGTTTCACCCGCGTGGTTCCCGTTCCCGTGGGAATATCGAGATAAAAAGTATTCTATGTTTTAATCTAGGCTATTTACTATCTGTGTGCCAAATTTCAACCAAATCCGTTCAGTTGTTTTTTCGTGATTGAGGAACAAAGATCCAAACATCCAAACCCACAAACTTTCACATTTATAATATTAGTAGGATACCGTATACCTACAGAAATTTTAAACCTAAAAATTTTTAACCTAAAAACGTGGGGCGCGTTATGTAATATTTATCATCTAGGTATTTTGTCAATCTATATTCTATAGCATGCGCCCCACGTTTTAAGGTTTAAAATTTCTGTAGGTAAGTATAGGTTGTACTATTATCTATTCTGTGGTATGGGGTATTAGGGTTATAAATATTTACAGAAGAATTTATTTTTTACTTTTTAGTTTGTTTTTACTACTCCGTTTTAATGTTTTAGTCCGATTTTTTTTTTGTAATAATTTAGTCCGTTTTAAAAACTTGTTTTTAAAAAAGTCTTTTTTCAGTAAATTATTATTTTCTGCTTTTTAGTTAACGAGACGAGCTAAGACTAAAAATAAAGGTACCATCTACTACTCTCGCTCTCGCACTCGTCAAGACGATTCAAACAAGCCCAAACTCGATGGGGTTGCATGGTTTTATTACAGAGTCCCAGTGGCCTTCTTCCGGCTCCATCATCAGATCCTGAAAACTATTTCCCAACAAAGTTATCGTCAAGACGATTCAAACGAGCCCAAACTCGATGGGGTTGCATGGTTTTATTACAGAGTCCCAGTGGCCTTCTTCCGGCTCCATCATCAGATCCTGAAAACTATTTCCCAACAAAGTTATCGTCAAGACGATTCAAACGAGCCCAAACTCGATGGGGTTGCATGGTTTTATTACAGAGTCCCAGTGGCCTTCTTCCGGCTCCATCATCAGATCCTGAAAACTATTTCCCAACAAAGTTATCGTCAAGACGATTCAAACGAGCCCAAACTCGATGGGGTTGCATTGTTTTATTGCAGAATTCCTATGGCCTTCCTCCGGCTTCATCATCAGATCCTCGGACACTATTTCCCATTAAAGTACTCGTCAAGATGATTCAAACGAGCCCAAACTCGATGGGATTGCATAGTTTTATTACCGAGTTCCAATGGCCTTGTTCGGGCTCCATCATCAGACCCTGGACACTATTTCCCAACAAAGTACTCGTCAAGACGATTCAAACGAGCCCAATCTCGATGGGGTGGCGTGGTTTTATTAAAGAGTTCCTGTGTCCTTCTTCCGGCTCCATCATCAGACTCTGGAAACTATTTCCCAACAAAGAACTCGTCAAGACGATTCAAACAAGCCCAAATTGGATGGGGTTACACGGTTTCAATATTGAGTTCCTATGGCATGGCCTTTCAGCTTCATCATCAGACCCTGGATCTCGTCTCCCATTAGAGTATTCGTCAAGACAATTGTACCGAGCCCAAACACGATGGGGTTGTATGGTTTCATCATAGAGATCCTATGGCCTTCTTCCGGATATATCATCAGATCAGCTCAATGACACCATTATATTGTATTGCGTTCCAGTTCTGATCTATGTTCAAAGTTTCAAGTTTCTAGCTCATTGAGAATCTAGTACAAAATCGTTCACAAACTTTGCGGAGAAACAAATGAACGAACGAACACACAAACAAACGAGAAAGCCACCTAATAGTCCAGGCAATGAAAAATACTTTGTTCGAAAAAATCACATAATATCCTACAGAGGTGATTTTTGGAAACTTGATTAAAATAAGCTAGTCAATGATAAATTTCAAGTTTTCCCCAAAATATCTGGGGTGCTTTTATTGCAAGGGTGGTTTAAAGATTGTTTTTGTCTTAAAACATAGAGATTAAATCGTACACAAAGGGAATTTTCTTTATGAATTTCTAAAAACCATTAGGAACGAAACCTCAAAAATCACCACTTACATTTCAGAGGAATTTTCAAAAAAGGTAAATAAATAAAAAAAATCATAACTTAGAAACAAATATTAAAAAATAAGTGATTTTGCAGAATAATGTTCCTTATAATTAACTATACTAATAACAAAATGTTCACTCAGGTGACTATTATAGTTTTTTTTTTTAAATGCGTTTTATTCATTTTTAAATATGAAGCATTAATTCTTCAGTCGTAAAAGTTAAATAATAAATAGTGTAATAATTAATAACATCTTAAAATTAAGTAATCCCTCAATTCTAAGTAAAGGATTTCTCAAAATTTACGAAAATATCAGCAAGGCGGAGGGTAATATAGAGGAGAGTAGTGAGCAAGCACGGATGGCAGGCGCTCTGTGTGACGACGCGGCGACCGGCGGGTGCGGCGCAGTGTCACGAGTAGATACAAAAGTTTACGATAAAAACTAGTCTATTTATCCTTTCTTGTCCTATTTGGTAAACAATCTTCACACAACTCTTCATTGAAATATTCATTTATGAAATACAACAAATGGTTATAGATGTGCAGCTGCCAAAAACTATTTACTAAATAGATAGAGAACAAGTAAGGATAAATAGACTACTTACACCATACAGTACAGTCAGCAGCACGTTAGGTTATACAAAACTGAAAAAAACTATCAATTTATTTTGAACCTTAAAGTCTTCGCATTTAGTTTAAAATTGATTGATTTGATATGTCAGCTTTTCCTTTAAGGAAATTTAAATTTCTTCTCAATTTTACAACAACATGCCTGAAATTCGTTCATTATTTTGACAACTTTCTTAAAGATAAATCAGAATAGCTGCACCAGTCCAATAACTAGGTACACGTGAGCAGCGGCCAGAAGAATTAATATTAAAATCCATGTCTGTTGGGTTCCGTTTAGTAGTGCGTTCTGTTAAGTGAAAAATAGTTCACTTCTTGTTACCAGCACAAAGTTATTATTAACTAAAAAAAAGTTAACAAATGTTATTATTATATATTAACAAATATTATAATCTTAAAAACCGTCGCGCCTGGATACGGAGATATGATGTCATCATTCTGAATTTGATATTCAATGCGGAAATGAATTTCAATAATTACTTCCCGCACTAGTACGGGAGGTAGTATTACAAATTCAAAACGGAGAACTTTTCAGCTAGTATTATTTTTATAAAACTTTATGGTTATGATTCAATTTGCAAAAGGAATGCGGGGCGTTCGACATTTTAAAATTGAGTGCGGTGAATGAATTTCAATACTTACTTCCCGATCAAGTAACTATTTCAAATTCAAAATGGTAGAACTCATCAGCTAGCGTTTTTACGAAACTTTATGGCTGCATTACTGCACACGAACCAATTAAAAAAATAGTCTTATACTAGAAGCTATTTGCGTTGCCTCAAATGATTAAAACCATCCTCAACAATGAAAATGATAACTTCTCGTTCTCGGCTGTGTACTATTTCACAAAAATGCATGACGATTTCATCATTATTTTGTCAACCTCATTCAAGATAAATCGGAATGGCTGGATATAGATTAAGCACCTGTTCCGGCATGAAGAACTTTCTCAGCTTTACCAGAACGCCAAGCTTTTTAGATGCCAATTATTGTGCTTTACCCTCTACGAAAGAGACGAAATTGAGTGTTGACATACCGAGAAGGTTTAATTGGTTTTCTTTAATTAATCTTAAATTTTTTCGGCTTGGATAAACTAATAAAACACGTGGGTAAAATAGCCATATCAGGGCAGCTATTTGATACTGACCTGATACGACAAGAAGTGGAAATCATAAAGAAGTGATAGGCAGGGCACCCAATACGGTGTCCAAAACCTTAACAGTTCTCGGAAGGAAAGTCGGATAGATGTGATCTTCATTGTTGGCCATTATCAATCCAGTCATTGATTTTCTTCAATACGTGTTTGAATCGCGGGCAATTAGTAGAGTCAGCTCTGTGGTTGGTGTTCGTCGTGCCTTTGAAACGCTCGTTGTGATATTTATAGTTGCTGCACCGAGTCTTGGTCTTATTATCCTTGTTCGGACAATAATGCGTATCCCAAAATACCGGGCATTAATATGCAGCAGGTGCCTGAGGCACTCTAACATTGATAGCCAACTGGTTGGACGAGCAGCCATTAATGACAACTCTAATCGACCGATCCCTCGGGAAGTCCAAATATAAACCGGTAGGAAGTCCGTATGATGATAGCTTGCCAAAAAGGCTATCATGCCACACCCTGCGTCCCTGCCCAAAGCCTTCGAGATATCAAGAGAAAGAGTGAGCGCCTCTGCACACCTTTCGATGACTTTGTTCCATTTGTAAGTGTTGTAAGCTAGAAGATCCAGTAGACCGGTTTCAACGAAAAACGTCCCACACCTTGGTAAATCGGTAAAATGGTACAGCATTATTGGTACAGCTAAACGCAAATACTTAGTAAATAAATTGGCTAATAAATCTGCCTTTTCTTTGGTGGCATGCGCCTAAGATCCGTTTGGTTTCAGCAAAAGAGGCATTGAGAGGTAGAAGTTGACCTCGACTGATTTTGCGAGGGACCAAAACACTTTACTACTGAGAAAGAAATAAGCTCTTTTTATAACCTTTTTCAAGGACTTGGTTCGATTCCCAGGGGGGGTATAATTTGTACTCAGTTTGGTTGATGGTAGGGCTTATTTCAAGTCCGCCTGGTTAACTACCACCATCTTACCTAAGTCTGACGCCATAACATCAATTTAAAAATTGTTGTGTTCCGGCAGTTAGAGGTAAGATAGCCAGTATTCCGGGTGTAGTGCGCTTCCACCTTCGGCCTTATCGTCATTTAATATTAGGTGAGATGAAGGCCAAGCACTATCCCGTTGTGTATAAAAAAAAGGCTCCTGCCTTAGGTCGGGCGGAGAATACACCGACGCTGACCCTACCACATAATGGTTAGAACTACCAAGAGGTGGTGAAACCGACACCGAGTAATTGCCGGGTCTGTTATCAGCAGAAGGTCCAAGCAATTAGGTAAGTGCCCGTCAATGTCCGGTATTCTAGTGGCTTCCTGGACCAGCTGGGAGAGGTCTCTAGCGTCAAGGCTAGCTTACGTGTTTCACGACCAGCATGGTTGGTTTTCTTGAATTGAAACACCCAGTCCTCGCGTTAGGCATTGAAATCCCCCAGAACCACTAGTTGAGTGGATGGGTACCGCTGTAGAGCAACATTTGCCTTCTCAATGAGTGAGTTGGTAAGCCTGGTAGTCTCGGCGTCTCGACTGTACGAGTGGTAGACACAAGCGCAGACAATTTTCTCTAAGCCAGTGTCCACTAGAACCCTGATGAAGGAAAGGGTGGGGTCTTCGAGATCACGGTGACGCTGACAACAAATGTCAATTCGTGCATACATGCAGACAACGGAAAAGCCTTTACGCATCTCAACAACCAGTCATTGCAACCACAACATCTGGCCTGACCCTTCCTCCAGAGTGGCTTCGCCAGCAATCGGTACTGGAACGCGATCGGTTGCCCCGTCCCCCCGTTTGATAATGTTGTTTTTGACTGGTGGTTGATAACACACTGCAGCCAAAATTTGCCACCTTGAAGGGGTTTACTTCTTTAGCACCACCTGAGGACCATGTGTGGGTTACTGAGGGCTAACTCCTACGGACGCGAGTTAACTTAGACCTTTTGAAACGAGTAAATAAACTCTAAACTTGGAAAAGTTTGTCTAAACTCTAAACTTGGAAATATAAAAATCCATATCTGTCGTGTTTAGTTTAGCGTCCAGCCTGGCAGTGTTAGTATGAAAAGGCTATGATATTAACAATCATTTAATTACCAAATTACCTGTGCCACAAATAGTAGATCTGTTGCCAAAATCAAATCGCTAAATAATATCAAAATATAAGCGCTTACAAACAAATAAATAATAGATTTGTCACCAGACTAATAGATCTGTACCAAAATAATATTTTTCCTTTTTTTCTTTTTTTCTTATTATTTTCTTCTCTTTTTTCTATTTTTAGTTCCTTTACCTACTTAAGTGATTACAACTTTTGCTGGTCCTTAGGAATAAATAAAGTAAGTACATTGAAGACATTGAGTAATAGTACGTTAAAACCAAGGACGGGAAGTTAGCAATTTTACATTGTTCATTGTTTAAACCATCCTCTGGTTTGATCTTTCGGAGAAAATGTAAATTGCTTCCCTTACAAATTCGATTTTAAAAAACAAAGATTTTTCTTTTTTTGCACAGAAAAGGAGAAGAAAAGAAAAACAAAGAAAACAAAAATCTAAAAGTTTATACTAAATTTTATTTTAAGGGAAAAAAATGAAAGACAACAAAAATGTTTTTAATAGTTTCGTGTGACCATGTGAAACGTCAAACGCACGCACTTACCGTACTAGTGCGGGAAGTAAGAATTGGAATTAATTACCGCACTGTTCACTGGACCACCACGTAAATGTGGAATATCGAGCATACTTTTTTTAAACGTAATTATAAATGTTTCAGAGCATGAGCGAGAAAAAGAAAATACGTTTTTAATTTAAAGGACCGAACCACTGTGTTACTTGTTACCTGTACCTACGCAGTCCCTTCTAAGTTGAAGACGTCACTTACACCATTTGCCGAAAGTTGAGGTTAGGTCAAGGAATTAAAACTAACCACTTTATTTCCTTTAAGAGAAATTAAACTCTAATTCATTGACTCAAAGTTTCTAATTGTACAACACAACAACAATAAGCTTCGCGACAGCGCGATAACGTGGCCGCTGCGCAGCATAACTGACACGAATTTCGTTCGCACGCCAATAAATGTTTCAAATCAAATACCGCAAATTTTATAATTTGTATATCTTTGATCGCTTCTCATATAATCTAGAGATTTTTGTTTATGAGGGTTTATTACAAGAACGGAAATGTAGATGACATGAAATATTTTGTGTAGGAATTTATGTTGACTAAAATAAATGGTAAAAACATAAAATTCATTAGATTTATTAAAGTCACAGGGGTGAAAACTCAAAGAAGCTTCTGGATCTATCCTAATAAAAACATGTTATAAAAAAATCACCTTGTGTACGATTTATTAAGATACATTACTATACTTTCTCCAAAAATATTACTATAACACATTCTATCTCCCAAACGTTATGTATAAAATCGGTGAATATTTTTTTACTAAATATTAAGTTTATAAACAAGCAAAAGCATCTTGAATCTCCACTGTAGAATTTTATGAATATTACTTTCTAGAAGTTAGGTATTTTTTACCTATATATCATAACGCTTATGGTGTAGTGTAGAGGAAAAGCAACCTTAGTACGATGTTATAATAACCCTAAACCTTAGTTTAAAAAATGAAAACGGACTGTAGGATTTAATGTGATCAAAATTTTATTTTTCCCGGAGTATAATAAAAACGTGTTAAAATAGTAATGTTTAGTAGGTAGCTACCTACCTATTAAATAATTACCATATTATTAAATAATTAGGAAGTACCATTCCAGAGTAGGTAGGTCTACTTTTCCTATCTAGATAGATTAAATTTATGAAACTTAAATCCCTTATTTTACCAATATTATTAGGTTAAAAATCTTGATTTCTCCGATTTCTCGTTTAAAATGTGCGGAGGTTCATTATAAAACATTTATTAGGTACTTAACAATTATTTAAAGATAATAATAGGTAAGTAGTAAGTAAAAGACTTGCGTTGTTTGTCGTGTCGTAAGCCTGAACGTATTTTGAATTTGATTGAATCAAACTCGAGTAGGTACCTACCTATGTACTTAAGTTAACAAACGGAGCGCGGGCGACGACGCGACGGAGGAATTATGGTACGCCATCTATTGGCGGGTAGAATATTTTAGTTTGTTGCTAAACAAACGCCATCTATTGGTGAGAAGTGTGCAACTATTCGTTCTGCTCGAAACCCTATGCTATTTGGGCTAGCGTGCTGCGGCGACAACAACGCCATCTAACGCCTTACAAGAAAAACGTTCTTTAGTAGCCCAGATAGTCGCCTTTCGACGATCCATTTCTATTGTATGGGATGAGGTATCTGTACTAGTATAGTATTATATTATCGGTGACATTATTAAAATCTTTATCTATTAATAACTTATTAAACAAAAATCTCTGAGGGCGCCGCTTTCGGTCATACAACCGCCTTAATAGGTTTTTTCCCGCACACTACAGATTAAAGTCCAATCCTATTTGAAAGTCAGGTCACCGTTCTATTAGAAAAACCCATTGCACAAAAACAGAATCATGTTATTTTAGCCGCAAAAAATGATATAATTTTAGCGTAATGCCGTTGGGTTTTTCAACACAACGCAATACAAAGTATAATGTTAAAAGCTTACATGTTATTTATGTGATTATACGCTTTGCGGTTAAGACATATTATCTCGTTACTGTCAATAATAGCTATTCTGACCTTAACTTGGGAAAAAACAAAATGTATGACGTATAATTCTGTTTTCTCCCTTTTACGAGTATTATAACAGCCTCCTCTCTATTTTTGGCATTTCCTGAGAATTCAAAATTCAAATTCATTTATTCAGTCTAGGCTGTTACAAGCACTTGTGAATGTCATAGAAGCTACGCCATCGGTTCGCAAACCCTAAGCGGGAGACCTTGTAACGAGAAGAACCGGCAAGAAACTCGTCAAGGGCTGCTTTTTTCTCCCTGTATATTTCATACAGAGTCGTCAACATTGAATAATGAGCTCCACATTTAAAGTGAGGTCATTTTCCATCACAATAATAATAACAAACGCAATGGGTAGGTTGAAATTAATTACCTGCTACATATCAGATAGGTAATTGTGAGAGTAAATAACTTTCAACTAGTTGAGAAATCACTTCTGTCTGCTACTCGAAAGTGCACCTCAGTATGCAATATTTACCAAAAACACTTGATTGAAGATATAAAAAATAAAAATAAAAATAAAGATAGGTACTCAGAAGCATACCCATTACCACTGGGCAAGCATTTTACACCCTAGACCACATCTTGTTTATGAAGCAAGTTGGTAGGTAGTCAAATGCCTGTCCCCTACTCAAAAGGTCAACTTTCTATTCGTTTGAACGCTTCGCTTAAATATGAGCAATAGACGATTAAATCAAATGTCGCAAACTTATCTAAATCACAGACTTTGATGTATTGTATGTAATTGACAAGGTTACGGCAAGTAATTTTATAGTTTACTGCTTATTTTAAAGCTTTAAAAGTGAGCGTAGCGTTCAAACGCATAGAATGTTAGCCATTTGAGTAGGGGCACAGAATAAATATATGTAAGTACTACCGTACAGAAAGGAAACTCTCCGCCCCGCCCCACAATCAATTACCTCACCCCACCGGCGCCTACCGCGCGAGTTCCGTGTGCCGATCCGTGTGCTCATTCAATAGCTCGCACACAGTTGCGCGTGTGAAAAAACGTCACTGTGTAGCGTCTGTGTAATAGGTAGTTGAAACGCGACGCTTGTATGGAGTGTCCGGGGTGCGGTTGGGGTCCTACTCAGTTAATAATAAAAAGAAAGTGTTTTATTTCTGAAAAATTCTAAGCCTGGAAGAGATCTCTTTTAGAGATAAGCCCACCTTTGCTCACTTTTTAGGGTTCTGTAGCCTAAATGGCAAAAAACGGAACCCTTATAGATTCGTCATGTCTGTCTGTCTGTCTGTCCGTATGTCACAGCCACTTTATTCCGAAAGTATTAAGACTACACAGTTGAAACTTGGTAGGTAGATGTATTCTGTTAACCGCTTAACGAATTTAATACAAAAATAAGAAAAATAAAAGATTAAGGGGGGGCTCCCCATATATGGAACTGAAACTGAAAAAAATTTTTTTCTTCAAATCAACACGTGTTGGGTGTCTATAGATAGGTCTTTAAAAATGACATTGAGGTTTTTAAATTTTGAGATTTTTGCATTTACAATGCTATTTTTAAACAATACTAAATAATATACTAGAAAAAATACGACTCGCACCAGATCAATACTCAGACGGGAATCGAACCCGCGACCTTTGGATATCCGGTCTAATGCTCTGACCGCTGAGAAAATTTAAAAATTATATAGCTATTTCATCTTAATCAATTGTTAAAATATCTGGAAAGATATTTCAATTGAATGTCGAGGTAATTCCTCACATTGGTGAAATAACGCTGGCTTACAGCGTAAGAGTTTAGGATATACTAGGAAAAATTCGACGATGTCACCAGTGACTCGGTAGCTCAGCGGTCAGAGCATTGGACCGGATATCCAAAGGTCGCGGGTTCGATTCCCGTCTGAGTATTGATCTGGTGCGAGTCATATTTTAGTGACTCGGTAGCTCAGCGGTCAGAGCATTGGACCGGATATCCAAAGGTCGCGGGTTCGATTCCCGTCTGAGTATTGATCTGGTGCGAGTCGTATTTTTTCTAGTATATTATTTAGTATTGACATTGAGGTTTTTAAAACAACTTTTTCTCAAAGTCAACCGTTTGAAAGATATTCACCGCCAAAGTGGTAAAATGTGTGTCCCCCCCTTTAACTTTTGAAATAAGAGAGTGAAAAATCTAAAAAAAAATATATTCTATAGATCTTAATAAACACTTTCAACCAAAATTAGTTTGAACGAGATATAGTAATTAATTTTTGAGATATAGCACATTTTCTAAAACCGCAAATATAACTTTGTCATTCATACCAACACTGTGAAAAACAAAGTTATTTTTGCAAACGAAAAATGATAGGTGGTATTAAATATGGTGTGGTATAAGGTAACTACGGAACCCTATGGCGCGTGGCCCGACATACACTTGGCCGGTTTTTTTGTAACTTGTATGTTTAACAGTGTTTTTAGTGCAATAAAGGGTATAAAAGTTCAAGTATCCTAGCTCGAATAAATATCTACCTGTAGAGAAAAAAAAACGCACGTAAAATTACGTGCTAAGGTTACTTACAGTTCCCCTAAGGGTACAGTACCCTTAGCACGAACAGCTATCGAAAAAAATAACGCGCGTTCGAAAAACATTCGATAAAGTAATTTTATATGAGAAATTTGTACAGCGTCATCGCTACCGCCGAAAGGAGAACTGAAATTTTCCATAGATAATGGGTAATGTCCGAAAAAAATAAAATTGGCTGAATATTTTTTATAGGTAGGAATAAGCTCCCTAATTGATAGAAAAAAATTTCAGAATTAGTTCAGAATTTTCGGTTGCGTGAATCTTTTTTTTAAATTTTTTCAATACAAAATGTCAATTTTTTTTTAATACGTGTTGTGGTTGTGGCAGGCGGTGGCAAAGGTATAATTTCCATTCTGCTGTTACATTCGTACATATGCGAAGTCGAAGAGACTTTAATTTTTAAAATAAGTTGTACGCAACCGAAAATTCTGGAACTTTTTTCTATTACTAAGGGAGCTTATTCCTACATATAAAAAAATATTCAGCCAATTTGATATTTTTCGGACATTTCCCATTACTCGTTCGAGTATTTTTTTTCTCGATGCATGTTCGTGCTAGGGGTACAATACCCTAAGCACGAACATCCATCGAGAAAAAAAATACGCGTGAAAGTACTCGATAGAGTAATTATCTATGGAAAATTTCACTTCACTTTTCTGCGGTAGATGGCACTGTACAAATTTCCCATACAAAATTACTGTATCGAATGTTTTTACGCGCGTTATTTTTTTCAACAGCTGTTTATGCTAAGTACACGTGTACGAACTGATTTAGTATTGACCAACCGTTGTCGGTAAGTCATTCAATTAAGTCATTGACGTAAATGGCAGTTGCAGCAATAAACGATCATATACGATCAATTAAACTGATGACTCACTTAAGATGAACTGCAATTATATTCAGATGGACTACAATCTTATATTGCATAGTTAGTTCATCAAAACATAACAGTCAGAATAAACCACGGCTTACCGTGCACGCACACGTAGACACTGCCTACAGGCAATCTCAGACCATGTCAAGCTATATTCAGTAGGTACTCTTAGCACAAACAGCTACCGAAAAAAATAACGCGCGTAAAAACATTCAATAGAGCAATTTTGTATGGGAAATTTGTACAGCGCCATCTATCGCCGTAAAGCGAAACAAAATTTCCCATAGAGAATAATACTCTATTGAGTATTTTTACACGCGTTTTTTTCTCGATAGCAGTTCGTGCTACGGGTTTTGAATCGGCCCCTAGACTATAAAATCTGCATGCGTGTCTTGATGTGATCCGTCTTATTTTTTACATGCGAGGCGTGACCTATAAATAGTATCTACGGCTGTTAGGTGTAGCATACAAACTGTCTAATTCATAGTAATTACATCTTTTATGGCGTGTTGTGTTAATCGTACGTATAGGCATGTGGGGTTAGGTAACTTCGGGTTACAAAGTTAGGTTACTTCCTTTGGTTTGGAAAAAGGATAAAAGGACGCAATAATTATTAGGCTCGTTTTGACATCTGTCATTTAAAAGTAATTAGCAGGGACGTATTTTAAGATTCGGCGTCCTGGGCCAATAAGGTATGCCGCCCCTAGGGTCATCATCTACGTAAGGGAGAATACTGTCTAGGATGCACAAAACGCCCGATTTTTCGGAATAACACCTGTCTATAGTAATAAAAGGCCACGCAGCGCGATTTTTATTCAGTTTCATCCAATAATCTAGTAATTTTGTTTGATTATATGGAAAAAAATGGCCGCTCAGCGAGATTTTTTAGTCACTTTTGTCAACTAATCTCACTCATCATGTAATATATTATGTGTGTGGAAAATGCCGGCCGGACGCCTGTTCAAGTGTTACAATGCCTGACAAATCAGGCAAAATGGACACACAGACAGACATACAGACAGACCGACAGACAGACAGACCGACAGACAGACAGACAGACAGACAGACAGACAGACAGACCGACAGACCGACAGACAGACAGACAGCGAAGTCTTAGTAATACGGACCCGTTTTTACCCTTTGGGTACGGAACCCTAAGAGGGCGTCCTAAAGCTAAGCCCGAGGAGAGGCTCACGCGCTAGGCTCACGCCGCCCCTCATACTCTGGCACCCCGGGTCATGGCCCTCTTGGCCCTAAATACGTCCCTGGTAATTAGGAATACTAACCATAGGGACCGTAATATCCAATTGAAGTATGCTTTAAAATGCATTACAAGTGAAAACGTTTTTTCCTCTTTACAGAAAACCATAAAATGGCGCCATCTATCGCCGTAAGGGAGTACTACGCGGGAAAGTCAATTTTCATCACCGGTTCCACGGGCTTTATGGGCAAAGTCCTGGTGGAGAAGATACTTAGATCCTGTCCAGATGTGAAGACTTTGTACCTTCTGATGAGGGCAAAGAAGGGACACAGCAGTAAGGAGAGGGTCGACGAGTTTGCGAATTGTAAGGTGAGTAGCGCCATCTAGTAACGGGTAGCGAAACAACCCGAGACAACAAGGAGTTCTAACTCGCGCCAGTAAAGAAACGAATCTAAAATGGCGGCAATTATCGTGCCATCTCACGAGTTTATCGTTGGTTTTAGTTGTATGATAGACAGCACGATCTACCTATTTTCTTTCGTTTCAATTCGTTTCTTTAATGGCACGAGATATACCTCAAATATAGGAAAGTATATTATAACACTATGCTTATAATGCCATTATCGTCATCAGTTCCCTTAGCACGAACATCTATCGAAAAAAATAACGCGCGTAAAATCATTCGATAGTGCAATTTTGTATTGGAAATTTGTACAGCGCCATCTACCGCCGAATAGCGAAATTAAAATTTCCATAGATAATTCTCTATCGAGTAATTTTACGCGCGTTTTTTTCTCGATAGTTGACAGCTATCGAAAAAAACGCGCGTAAAAACATTCGATTGAGTAACTTTGTATGGAAATTTGGTACAGCGCCATCTACCGCCTAATAGAGAAATGAAATTTTCATAAATAATTACTCTATCGAGTACTTTTACGCACGTTTTTTTTCTCGATAGCTGTTCGTGCTAAGGGTACTGTGTCTAAAATAGGTCTAAATATCTAATTTACAGGTGTTCGACTACATAAAGACGGAACATCCAACCCAGCTGCAGAAGCTACGCGTGGTTCCAGGTGACATCCTGATGGAAGACCTGGGTATCAGCAAGGAGGATCGAGAAGAGCTGCAGAGGGAGTGCCATATTGTGTTCCATTGCGCCGCCTGTGTGAGGTGAGGTGGCATCATATTTTGGGCATAATTCAACATTTTAACCGCTTCTGTGTACCAAGTTCGATTCCAGGAGGGGTACAATTTGTACTCGGTTTGGTTGGTGGTAGGGCTTATTTCAAGTCCGCCTGGCTAGCTACCACCATCTTACCTAAGTCTGACGCCATAACAACAATTTAAAAATTGTTGTGTTCCGGCAGTTAGAGGTAAGATAGCCAGTTTCTCAGTAATGAGGATTCCGGGTGTAGTGCGCTTCCACCTTCGACCTTATCGTCACTTAGTATCAGATGAGGTGAAGGCCAATAGCAATACCCCGTTGTGCGTATTTTTTTTATTTTCCTTGTACTAACTGAGACAGTGGGTACAATACGAGGCATATATCTTGAAATTTTTTCGATGGAGTGGGGATAAGTTTGCACATGTGCTTTTGTGAGCAACCAATAGCGCGCACCCCTCTCTCGCCGCCCGCGCCCATTACCGCCATGCATGCCTAAAATACGCGTTCCCCGCAATCCCCACCCGATTTCACGATATGTGCCTCGTACTGTAACTAATGTACGTAAAGCTCGTGTCCTGGTAATAAATGATAATAAATAAATAAATGTTTGGACAATTTCACACAGCGCCATCTAGCCCCAAACTAAGCAAAGCTTGTGGAAAACTGATATACTACTTATATACTTTTTAAGTATATACTTATTATACATAGTAACACCCAGACCCGTCACAGAAATTAAAATTCACCATTTCAATTTCTGCTCGATCGGGAATCGAACCCGGGACCTCTTGCGTGGTAGGCGGCATGTTGACCACTGCACCACTCAGGTCGTCAAATTTTTTGAGAACCGTAATCACAGACCGAATGCGAGAAATCACTGCGCCCCCTCGATCTTTAAGTATCCTTTTTTCTCTAATTTAAAACATAAATTAAACGTTAATTGGTTAATATAATAATTATGCATTGTAATTGCCTATATTGCTTGTTTCAGATTTGATATGTTCATAAGAGAAGCACTAGATATGAACACCGGTGGAACACAAAAAGTTTTAGATCTAGTCACCGGCATGAGCAAATTAGAGGTAAGGTCACAAAATATATAATAGTAAATAATATGTATAATAGTAGTAGTAATAAAATGTATAATAGTAGTAGTAATAAAATGTATAATAGTAATATATAAACGTACAGTACCCGTAGCACGAACAGCTATCGAAAAAATAACGCGCCTAAAATCATTCGATAGTGCAATTTTGTATTGGAAATTTGTACAATGCCATCTACCGCCGAATAGCGAAATTAAAATTTACATAGATAATTCTCTATCGAGTAATTTTACGCGCGTTTTTTTCTCGATAGTAGTTCGTACTAAGGGTACAGGATAAAAATATCCGAATTTCAAAATTTCAAATTGCTTTTTGTTTTATCAACCGTTGCCACATTTTCGTACTGTTTTAGTTCGGGAAGCGTTAAATCCTACTCAAACCTGACCGGTATCTGCCATCGCAGTGGGCAACGGTATACCTGATCGATATTCCGACCGGTATTACCGCAGCTGTTGCGAAACCGGAACCGCATATCGGATAGGTACGCAGTGCGTACCGCGTGTTCGACGAAACTTTTTCTCCCCCGCGGACGCCCCCTGCGCCACCCACCCGCAGTGCTCGCGTAGCGGTAAAGTTCCATTATGGTTTGAACAGCGCATTATCCGCATACCCATCGGGATATCGTTACCGCCACCGGTACAGGATACCGCTCAGATTTGAGTAGGCATCAAGAATATCCTTGATCGAACCTTTAGAGAAATAAATCTATTTAAATTTTCCAGGTGTTCGTGCACGTATCCACGGCATACAGCCGCTGCGAGATCGAGGTGTTGGAGGAGAAGCTGTACCCTTCCAAGCACAGGCCTCAGAATGTGATGGCAGCTGTGTCATGGATGGACAATGAGCTGTTGGAGCACTTGCAGCCCAAGTAAGGGCCTACTCAAACCAGTACCCTTAGCACGAACAGCTATCGAGAAAAAAACGCGCGTAAAAGTACACGATGGGATGTTGACAACTTTTTTTATTTTATATTACATAAATAACCTCTCAAAAAAAGAAACTTTGGTAAAATAATTATTTCGCTAGCTTGAAAACTGCCCGAGATATCAGTGTGAAATGCACACAAATGGACTCGCCCAAAAACGCTCCATACTAACGGCTACTGAATTATGACGTCACGCCTCAGTAGTTTGTATGCAACGCGTGGGAAATTTGTTCGGCAGCTATATTAAATATTGTGTTTATTAAAATGGTTTCTTAGACAAATTTGCTATACATTTTACGAACTAATTAAAGGTATCATTTATTTTAATAAATTCTATACTTTTTAAATAGACTTGTCCACCCAAATTTGAAGGGTCATAAAATAAATAATATGCAATATATACAACCAAGAGGTACACAAGCTACTCTAAAAGTTTAATATGTTTACGATTTTTATTAGAATTTCGTTATTTTATTCATTAGTCAACATCTCAATTATCTATGGAAAGTTTCATTTCGCTTTTCGGCGATAGATGGCGCTGTACAAATTTCCCATACAAAATTACTCTATCGAATGTTTTTACGCGCATTATTTTTTTCGATAGCAGTTCGTTCTAAGGGTACTGACAGCAATCGTACCTACATTACCATTATTTATCAAGATACATGTTTATTCACTTCGTTATTCCTTATCTCAAGATTTATCTTTATTGTTTCCTTAGCTTTATCCTTATGTTGTTTTTTGTTCACAGACTCATCCATCCTCAGCCAAACACATACGCTTATACAAAGTCACTGACCGAAGACTTGGTTTCACAGTATGCCGACAAATTTCCAATAGTCATAGCAAGGCCATCTATCGGTGAGTAGCGGAAATAAGTTGTAGCGATTGCTTTCAGCACTTTTAAAAAATGAAACTTTTATAGGTAAATGATATGAATTATAAGACTCTCCCCCCTAGCATAACCACCAAAACGCGATATGATTTAGCGTTTTATCACGTTTAATTCCCAATAGCATGAACATATATCGAGAAAAAACGCAGGTAAAAACATTTATGTAAAATAAGTAAAAACAGTAAAATAATAAAAATTAAAAATAAAAATTAAGTAAAAACAGTAAAAACATTTATCATCAAACTCTTATTTACGAGTCTTGTGAGAAGCTCTTTGGAGTCTAGCTCGTGTATCTGGAATCCTCATGAGGCCAAGTACAGACTTATGTTGGAAAAGGTTCAAAAGGCTTTTCTACGCTACTACTATAAGCGGATATATGGTTATTATCCTTTTATGTAGCCTACTAAGTTCTTGCTGGGAATGCTGGGGATGAACTCTTTGGAAGTCAGGCGAGCTCGATTGGAGATTACCAACCGCTATAGCGATTTTGCGTGGGAGTATGGACTCGCCTGAATGCGTGGAACAATTATTTCGGCTATATGTGTCTGAGAATTATTTACGCATTCGCTCCAGTCGTAGGCATCGACTGTTTGCGCGTCCACCATGTCGCACGGTGGCGCGTAGGCAGTCGCCGCTGTGTCGCATGCATGAGACACTCAACGCGCTCCTGGTTACCTACCCTGACTTTGATGTATTTGTGGACAATTCAAAATCTCTTGTTAACCAACTTGAGTTATGTTTGTAGTACCTACCACATAATTATGTAATTGGGTCTATCCCGTATAATTATGTATATATAAATAAAAAATAAAAAAAAATTGATAGAGCAACGAGATAGAATAATTTTGTATGGGAAATTCATACAGCGCCATCTATTGACGAAAAGCGAAATAAAATTTTCCGTAGATAATTACTTTTACGCGCGGTTTTTTCTCTCGATAGATGTTTGTGCTAGGGCGGCCAGTGCCCTGTTTATAAAAACTTACAAGTCTTGTACTTTTTAAAAACAAGCATTTTCCTCATTTTCCTAATGAAAATAATTATTCCACAAATTCGTTTACCAAAACACGTTAACTCAAATGCTACAAATGTTTTTCTTTATTTAACTAATATGTTTTTATCCTTATATTAGTGATTTTGATAATCAAAAAAATTAAAACTTGTGAAAAAAACTTACAACTTGAAAAAACTCAATGGAATTTATGAGGGTGTCTGGCAACTCTCTATTCCGTCCTCTGACAATTTATACAAGTGTCTTGCATAAATTACTTATTTGGAAAAAGACATAATTTACATGAACTTGTAAAATTTTTCTTTTGTAAAGTACTTGTAGACTTTGTTAGGCGTGAAATACACAGAAGACACGGCGCGGATACGGCGGCGATACGGTGCACGGTGCAGATGTGAGACTTTCGGATGCTTTCGGCCAAGCAAATACACGTATCGCCGGCATCGCCGCCGTATCTGCGCCTTATCTCCGCCGCATCTCTTCTGTGTATTTCACGCCTTAGTTTTGATAAACAGGGGCACAAATCTATCACTGTTCTACGATCATGACGCAGTGCATTGCCAAAAATACTAGTGTTACGCTAGAAACATACTATTGTGTTGTGTTGTGTCGTGTCGCGTATAGGTATCATACATTTAGTATGACTAGAAACACACTATTGTGTTGTATTGTGTCGACACGACACACTGTAGTAATGTGTTTCTAACCATACTAAATGTATGAAACCGATACGCGTCAGATCGCGACACGACACAACACAACACAATAGTTATGTTTCTAGCGTTAATTGCTTTTTATTTTATATTTTACAGTCACTGCAGCGTTTAAAGAACCCATGCCTGGATGGGTGGATAACTTAAACGGTGCGACTGGCCTCATGGTTGGTGCTGGGAAAGGTAAGAATCAATCGACATAATAGTCCAATACAGTCCAGTGCAGGGTAGCCCTCTCCCGTGGGCGGGCGGATGTTGCAGTGTTGGACCTACAGTTTTACAATCATGGATTGTAAAACTACCTATTGTAAAACTACTGTAAATGGTCAAACTACAGTTTTACAAACTTGGATTGTAAAGCTGTGGTTGGATAATTTGGTGCTGGGAAAGGTGAGAATCAATCGACATAATAGTCCAATACAGTCCAGTGCAGGGTAGCCCTCTCCCGTGGGCGGGCGGATGTTGCAGTGTTGGACCTACAGTTTTACAATCATGGATTGTAAAACTACCTATTGTAAAACTACTGTAAATGGTCAAACTACAGTTTTACAAACTTGGATTGTAAAGCTGTGGTTGGATAATTGTCATCAGAACGCTGCTGCACATTGTCAGTAGGACCCTTAACACGATTATCTAATCGAGAAAAAAATGCGATTAAAAGTACTCGATAGAGTAATTATCTATGGCAAATTTCATTTAGCTTTTCGGCGGTAGACGGCGCTGTACAAATTTCCCATACAAAATTCGGGTACAGCTATCGAAAAAAACCGGCCAAGTGCGTGTCGGGCCACGCGCCATAGGGTTCCGTAGTTACCTTATACCATACCATATTTAATACCACCTATCATTTTTCGTATGCAAAAGTAACATTGTTTTTCACAGTGTTGGTATAAATGACAAAGTTATATTTGCGGTTTTGGAAAATGTGCTATATCTCAAAAACTAATTACTATATCTCGTTCAAACCAATTTTGGTTGAAAGTGTTTATTAAAATCTACAGCACATATTTTTTTTAGATTTTTCACTCTCTTATTTCAAAAGTTAAAGGGGGGGGGACACACATTTTACCACTTTGGCGGTGTATATCTTTCAAACGGTTGACTTTGAGAAAAAGTTGTCTTAGGAACCTCAATGTCATTTTTAAAGACCTATCTATAAATAACCAACACGTGTTGGTTTGAAGAAAAAAAAATTTTTCAGTTTCAGTTCCATGTATGGGGAGCCCCCCCTTTGTCTTTTATTTTTCTTATTTTTGTATTAAATTCATTAAGCGGTTAACAGAATACATCTACCTACCAAGTTTCAACTGTGTAGTCTTAATACTTTCGGAATAAAGTGGCTGTGACACACGGACAGACAGACAGACAGACAGACAGACAGACATGACGAATCTATAAGGGTTCCGTTTTTTGCCATTTAGGCTACGGAACCCTAAAAATGACGCACGTAAAAATATTCGATAGTGTAATTTTGTATGGGAAATTTGTACAGCGGCATTTACCGCCAAAAAGTGAAATGAGATTTTCCATAGAGAACTACCTACTCTACCGAGTACTTTTACGCGCGTTTTTTTTTTCTCGATAGCTGTTCGTGCTATGGGTACTGTACCCTTAGTATGAACAGTACCCTTAGCACGAACAGTTATTGAGAAAAATAACGCGCGTAAAATCATTCGATAGTGCAATTTTGTATTGGAAATTTGTACAACGCCATCTACCGCCTAATAGCGAAATTAAAATTACCATAGATAATTTTCTATCGAGTAATTTTACGCGCGTTTTTTTTCTCGATAGCTGTTAGTGCTACGGGTACTGTTCGTAGTAAACATTTTATGCAATTAGTTAAGGACAAAACCATGAAATAAAGAATTTATTGTTTGTAATCAACCTAGACTGATCTATGAATAATTTTATTGTTAATTTGAATTCGTAGGTGCGATAAGAACCATGCATATGAACGATGCATACCACGCTGACGTAATTCCTGTTGACATGGTGATCAACGCGTGTATTCTGCTTGCATACAGCACTGCACTAGAAAAGTAAGTTTTGACTCACCCCGGACACTCTACATAGCCGCTCCGCTTAGGGTTGCCAACTTTTTTTCCATCAAATATAGTATTTTCAAGATTATTACGTGTAAAAATATAGTACCTATGTGGCGAAAAATACAAAAAAATATAGTGGGTTGCTGTTTTGTATGGAGGATTTTAAAGAAGTTGCATTTTCTAATATTTTCATAATTTATTCAACAACCAAGTTGAAACACAAAAATTATTATGCATTTACATATTTTTTTGCTCCTTTCATTTAAGTTTTTCACTTGAAAAAATATAGTAGTTTTGCCTACTATAAATTTTTTCAAAACTATAGTGGGCGATTCCGCAATATAGTAGGATACTATATTATATAGTAGGGTTGGCAACCCTAGCTCCACTATATCATCATCATCATCATATCAGCCGCACGATACCCACTGCTGGGTATAGGCCTCCCCCAAGGATTTCCACGACAATCGGTCCTGCGCTTCCCACATCCAGTGGCTTCTGGCAATCTTCACCAGATCGTCGGTCCACCTTGTCGGGGGCCTACCCACGGAGCGTCGTCCAGTTCGCGGTCGCCATTCAAGAACCTTTCCGCCCCAACGGCCATCGGTTCTTCTCGCTATGTGTCCAGCCCACTGCCACTTTAGCCGAGCAATCCTTCGAGCGATGTCGGCCACTTTAGCTCGCCTGCGGATCTCCTCATTTCTGATTCGATCACGCAGGGAAACGCCGAGCATGGCTCTCTCCATTGCACGCTGGGTGACCCTGAGCCTCCCCATGAGACCCATAGTAAGCGACCACGTTTCACTGCCGTAAGTCATCACTGGCAACACACACTGGTCATAGACTTTCGTCTTGAGACACTGAGGTAAATCGGACACGAAGATTTTTCGGAGCTTCCCGAATGCTGCCCATCCGAGTTGGATTCGACGAGAGATCTCCTTTTCAAAGCTGGACCTACCTAACTGGACTGCCTGTCCTAGGTATACATAATGGTCAATAACTTCAAGTGTAGTGTTCCCAACATGAACTGGAGCGGGCAGAACATGAGCATTCGACATGATTTTCGTCTTATCCATATTCATTTTAAGACCCACACTTTGGGAAGCACTACGGAGATCTTCGAGCATTGTGTTCAGGTCCTCCAAGGTCTCAGCCATAAGAACTATATCATCGGCAAAACGAAGGTGTGTTAGGTACTGGCCATTAATGTTGATGCCGAGTCCTTTCCAGCAGGTGCGGTCGCAGCCTGAAATTTTGGGGGGGGTCACTAATAATAATAATTGCTTTTTTGTAAATTTTTAGATGCTTTTTCTATGTGACATGTACGATTTTGGGGGGGTCATGTCCCCTGTGACCCCCCCCCCCTCGGACCGCGCCTGCTTTCCAGTCTAAGAGTTTAAAGATATCCTCCAACGCAGCTGTGAACAGTTTCGGAGAAATAACATCTCCCTGTCTCACACCTCGCTGCAGTTGGATAGGATTTGTTCTCTGGTTCTGTACTCGGACCGACATGGTGGCATTTTCGTATAAATACCTCAACACCTCGATATACCTGTAGTCCACTTGGCACCTTTGGAGAGACTGCAGCACCGCCCAGGTTTCAATCGAATCAAAGGCTTTCTCATAATCCACGAACGCCTAGCAAAGTGGCAGATTATACTCCTCGGTCTTCTGTATGACCTGCCGCAGCGTATGGATGTGGTCTATGGTGCTAAAGCCTTTTCGGAACCCGGCTTGTTCGGGAGGTTGGAAGTCGTCGAACTTGCGAGCGAGATGGTTCATAAGGACTCTCGAAAACAGCTTATAGACATGACTCAGAAGCGAGATGGGTCTATAGTTCTTTAATAGGGACTTGTCACCCTTTTTAAAGAACAAAATCACCTCACTTATGTTCCATGTCTTCGGCGTTCTGCCCTCGACGATGACGGAATTGAAAAGCTTCTGGAGGACTTTAAGTATCGGCTTACCGCCTGCTCTCAGAAGTTCTGTAGTGATTCCGTCGTCACCCACCGCCTTGTTGTTTTTCAGCTGTTTGAGAGCCATACTAATCTCGTACATGCTGACGTCCGGGATATCTTGGGTATAGTGTCGGGTTAGCTTGGCTCTGGGGTCTCTACAACTACCTACCTATTACACAGACACTACACAGATGACGTTTTGTACACGCGCAGCTGTGTGCGAAAAGCTAGGGTTACTAGCGGGAATCGTGTTGCCTCACAAACACAAAAAAAAATACCATTTTAACAATAAATATATATCCAGTGATAAGAAATGTTTCCATGAGTGATATTAAATGTTTTGCTTTGCTTTTTGCAACTAAACTTCAAGCCGTGCACGATAAGCGCTATCGCACACCGCAACTGTCTCCGCAACTTTTTTGTCTCTCACGTGATTTGTATGAAAAGTTGCAGACGACCGTGTCGCTTCGTGTGCGCGCTTCCATATAAACCCGTGGACTTGATGTGAGAGACAAAACAGTTGCTGGGAGACTAAGTTGCCTGTGTGCGATAGCGCTAACTGACAGATATTATTTGATTTATAACGCCTATAGTAACGTAAGAGCAATAGTCACACAGCGCAGATGTTGCGCGTTTAAAACTTTAATTGATTTTTGTGTTACAGGTCAAAAGAAATAAAAGTGTGCAACATCACATTGTCAGAAGACAATCCTCTCACTTGGGGCAAAGCTTTGGATATTGGTAAGCTTTGTACATGAAATTAGCCCAATGAAATAAAACTTTAGAAGTCACAGTTACTTTTGCATCTTTGAACCCGCATCTTTAGTCCAGGCGAAAATCACACATTAAATCCATCCGACCGAAGATGGGTTAATATAATCATTCTAAATCCATCAGTACTCTTAGCACGAACAGCCATCGAAAAAAAATAACGCGGATAAAAACATTCGATAGAGTAATTTTGTATGAGAAATTTGTACAGTGCCATCTATCGCCGTAAAAAGAAATGAAATTTTCCATAGATAATAGAATAATCTATCGAGTACTTTTACGCGCGGTTTTTTCTCGATAGCTGTTCGTGCTAAAGGTACTGAATAGAATAAGATAGAAAAATTCGATCTCAAACATTGACGTGTACCTCCTATTTCGATAGCTGTACCCGTAGTACGAACAGCCATCGAAAAAAATTACGCGCGTAAAAACATTCGATAAAGAAATTTTTTACTATGGTATTTTGTCCATTACCATTTACCACTGAAAGTCAAAATTATTTTTTCCATTGACAATGGGGAATGTCCGAAAAAATCAAACTGGCAAAATATTTTTTTATAGGTAGGAATAAGCTCTCTTAGTAAAAGAAAATAAAAACAGAATTTTCGGTTGCGTGAAAAAAATTAAAAAAATTAAAGTCTCTTCGTATCACAAATATAGAAAAGTAACAGCAGAATGGAGATTATACCTTTGCCATCACCTGCCACAACCACAACATTGTATAAAAAAAAAATTCAACACAAAATGTCAAAACTTTTTGTTTTTAATTCTTGTTGTCATAGTGGCAGGTGTTGGCAAAGGTATAATTTACATTCTGCTGTTACTTTCTTACATTTGTGAAGTCGAGGAGACTTTATTTTTGTTTATTTTTTCACGCAACCGAAAATTCTGAATTTTTTTTTCTATTACTAAGGGAGCTTATTCCTATCTATGAAAAAATATTCAGCCAATTCGATTTTTTTCGGACATTCCCCATTACTCTATCGAGTACTTTAAAGCGCGTTTTTTTCGATAAATGTTCGTACTAAGGGTACATGTATCCTTAGCACGAACAGCTATCGAGAAAAAAGTGCGCGTAAAATTACTCGATAGAGATTATCTATGGAAATTTTAATTTCGCTATTTGGCGGTAGATGGTGTTGTACAAATTTCCAATACAAAATTGCACTATCGAATAATTTTACGCGAGTTTTTTTCTCGATAGCTGTTCGTGCTAAGGGTACTGTTCGTTCTAAGGGCATCACTTGAGTGAACTTTTGAGTTTATATGCTGCATAGCGACCCGCCTTCGCTTCGCTTCGGTGTAGTGTAGAATTTGACACCATGTATTAAACATATAAATCTTTTTCTTAAATCACTCTATCTAATAAAAAAAACCGCATCAAAATCCGTTGCGTAGTTAAGATCTTAGCATACATAGGAACAGACAGCGGGAAGCGATTTTGTTTTGTAGTGATGAAGATGTTTCATAGAGTTTTCCTACCAGGTCGAGCGAAGGTCAAAGATTACCCGTTCTCCGTATGTCTGTGGTACCCTGGAGGGTCACCGAAGACGTCATGGATCCAGCACCAGGTGGCGCTGTTCTTCACGCATCTCTTGCCGGCCTACTTCGTGGATCTCATCATGGTATTGCTGGGGAAGAAACCTTTGTAAGTATGAGCAGTACCCTTATCACGAACTTCTATCGAGAAAAAAAAAACGCGCGTAAAAGTACTCGATAGAGTCATTATCTATGGAAAATTTAATTTCGCTATTCGGCGGTAGATGGCGCTGTACAAATTTCCCATACAAAATTACTCTATCGAATGATTTTACGCGCGTTATTTGTTCTTGCTAAGGGTACAGATTAAGGGCGTCCGCTGCGTTAAGCGGGATCCCGGCGCGGGTACATGGCGCGGTAATATACATTACTGGTTTTCTGATGGACAGATACTTGCAGTGCATGACTAAGCTCTAATCTATGTCGCCCCACGCCGAGATCCTGCTTAACGCAAGGGATGCCCTAATAAATAGATGAGTTGTTATTTTAATACATGAATGGCCTGTTGCAAAGGTATTGGTTAAGCTTAAGTTACCTTTGGAGGTTGTATGGAGTTTGTTTAATAATTGGAGAATTATATTCTGTAAATTTTATAACACTGATATTTTTTGCGTCCATTAGAGTCAACTATGAATTTGATGACAGATGACTTTTAGCTCTTGGAATGCTTAATTTTTTTTAATAAGCATTCTTGTAACAACATTTTTTTTAATGAACCCACTGCTGGGGCACATAGGCCTTATGGGTGGATAAGGAGAATGGGCTATAAACCCACCACACGGGCCCATTGGTGGCTGTTAATGACTGCAAATGCAGCCGGGACCAACGGCTTAACGTGCCTTCCGAAGCACGGAGGAGCTCGAGATAATAAGTTTTTGGTCACCCATCCCATGACCGACCCTAGTGAAAGTTGCTTAACCTCCGCAATCGCTGGGTCAGGCGCTAAACTACTGCGCCACTGAGCTCTATTAATAATATAATAAACATTATTTGATTATTAATTTTATTTCAGTATGATAAAACTACAGAAGAAAATCAACTACGGATTGAGCGTCTTACAGTATTACACAACTAAGGAATGGCATTTCAAAAACGATTATTTGAAGGAACTTAGGAAAAAAGTGTCGCCTGAAGATGATGAAATATTCTATACTGACCCTAAGGTAAATGAAATAAAAAACCGGCCAAGTGCGTGTCGGGCCACGCGCAGTAGGGTTCCGTAGGTACATTATACCATACCATATTTTAATACCGCTATCATTTTTCGTCTGAAAAAATAACTTTGTTTTTCACAGTGTTTGTATGAATGACAAAGTTATATTTGCGGTTTTTGAAAATGTACTATATCTCGAAAACTAATTACTGTATCTCGTTCAAAACAATTTTCGTTGAAAGTGTTTATTAAGATCTATAGTTGATATTTTTTTAGATTTTTCACCCTCTTACTTTAAAAGTTAAAGGGGGGGGGGGCGACACATTTTACCACTTTGGCGGCATATATCTTTCAAACGGTTGACTTTAAAAAAAAAATAGTCTTAGGAACCTCAATGTCATTTTTAATGACCTATCAATAGACACCCCACAAGTATTAGTTTGATGAAAAAAAATATTTTCAGTTTCAGTTCCATGTATGGGGAGCCCCCCCTTAATCTTTTATTTTTTTTATTTTTGTCTAAAAATCGTAAAGCGGTTTACAGAATACACCTACGTACTAAGTTTCAACTATGTAGTCCTAATACTTTTGGAATAAAGTGGCTGTGACATACGGACGGACAGACAGACAGACAGACAGACAGACAGACAGACATGACGAATCTATAAGGGTTCCGTTTTTTGCCATTTTGGCTACGGAACCCTAAAAAGACCCCAAGTGTGGTTTACATGCAAATTTTCTATACCCTCAGCACGAGCATCTATCGAAAAAAAAACAGGCTTAAAAAAACTCGATGGTGTTTTTTACCTATGGGAACTTTGTGCAGAAGTAAAATTACTCTATCGGGTTTTTTTATAACTTTCTAGTTTCGTTTGCATGGTACCTACTTTATCTACCATATTCGGAATTAAAACCACAAAATATATAATAGGTACAGAAGTCCATCCGCACGAGGACAATCAAATTATAAGCTACTCTCGCTGCACGCAATAAAGTTTTATTTCAAATTGTACAGCTCTGCATGCCTATTATTATAAGGGCCTCCGAAGCGCTTCTCTTTCTGTCGCGTAGCTAAGTCTCAACCGACACCTGACACCCCTCGTGCGCTGGCTCGACTGTACCCTTAGAACAAAAACCGGCCAAGTGCGTGTCGGGCCACGCGCCATAGGGTTCCGTAGTTACCTTATACCATACCATATTTTATACAACCTATCATTTTTCGTCTGTAAAAATAACTTTGTTTTTCACAGTGTTGGTATGAATGACAAAGTTATATTTGCGGTTTTGGAAAATGTGCTATATCTCAAAAACTAATTACTATATCTCGTTCAAACTAATTTTGGTTGAAAGTGTTAATTAAGATCTACAGCATATATTTTTTTTAGATTTTTCACTCTCTTATTTCAAAAGTTAAAGGGGGGGGGACACACATTTTACCACTTTGGCGGTGAATATCTTTCAAACGGTTGACTTTGAGAAAAAGTTGTCTTAGGAACCTCAATATCATTTTTAAAGACCTATCTATAAACACGCAACACGTGTTGGTTTGAAGAAAAAAAAATTTTTCAGTTTCAGTTCCATGTATGGAGAGCCCCCTCTTAATCTTTTATTTTTCTTATTTTTGTATTAAATTCGATAAGCGGTTAACAGAATACATCTACTTACTAAATTTCAACTGTGTAGTCTTAATACTTTCGGAATAAAGTGGCTGTGACATACGGACAGACAGACAGACAGACAGACATGACGAATCTATAAGGGTTCCGTTTTTTGCCATTTAGGCTACGGAACCCTAAAAACGACCCTTAGAGAAAAAAAAACGCGCGTAAAATTACTCGATAGAGAATTATCTACGGAAATTTTAATTTCGCTATTCGGCGGTAGATGGCGTTGTACAAATTTCCAATACAAAATGGCACTATCGAATGATTTTACGCGCGTTATTTTTTTCGATAGCTGTTCGTGCTAAGGGTACTGAGTGAGCCGCGAGCAGTAGGCTAATATAAAAGTTTAAGCGCGGAGTGAGACCCCCTTCTTATAATTTATGGGTTTGCTCTTGACCCCAGTCTAGCCCAAAAGCAAAGACAGGGTCTACGATAGAGCGAGCTTGCCCAGAAGGTGCTTATTCACTCTGGCCTTGAATAGAGTCAGGTTGTATGCGCTCGGAAACAGACGCCGGTAGGGAATTCCATTCCATAGCTGTGCGCATTATAAACGATGTTGAGTAATGTTTGGTATGCAGAAAAGGTATATCAACCAAGAACGGGTGGTAACTCGCAGTGCGTCTGGATGCCCGATAGTAGAAAGGAGAAGGTGGAATGAGCTCATGCAGCTCTTGAGCACACTCACCAAAGTACAATCTATAAAAGACCGATAAGCAAGCGACTTTTAGGCGGTGAGCCAAACTGTGAAGCTTAGTTGCTACCACTTTTCCATCGCCTATTAATCTCTTGGCTCTGCGTTTCACTGAGTCCAGTGCAGCAAGTTGATATTCTGCCGAGGCATCCCAAAAGTGGCAGCAGTACTCCGTACCCCGTACCCCTTTGCCCTGATGAAACCAAATACACTAGTTATAATGATTTAATGTTTTTTTAAGGCAATCGACTGGGACACCTACATCAGGGATTACATCAAGGGTGCTAGGGAATATTGTTTGAAAGAAGACCCGTCCACGCTGCCTGCAGCTAAAAGACTGCATACGCAGTAAGTATCTTTAACATTATCACCAGCCATTAACCGAAGCTATCATGGCGGAACTTGACAGACTGATCGTACTCGATCACGCCTGTTAAGCAACGCTCGGCCCGGTCAGGTGTCGGATGGGTGACCGTTAAAATGGTATTACAACTGAGCGCTTCTGTGCTTCGAAGGGCACGTTAAACTGTTCAGTACCGGCTGTTGTCATCTGATAACAGTCGTCAAGCCAAGTTAGAGGCCTTACAGGCGGCTTGATAAACTCTGACACTGGAGGTGGCCACTAATTCTCATTCGATAAGAAGAAGAAGACCAGCCATTATCATAGTGATGAAAAGTGACCTCACTTTATATGCTGAGGTCATTTTACTTACGACATAAAAGTGGGGAAAAAAGCAGCCCTTGACGAGTTTCTTGCTGGTTCTTCTCGTTTCAAGATCTCCCGATTTAGGGTTTGCGAATTGATGACGTAGCTTCTATAGCATTCACAAGCGCTTGTAAAAGCCTAGAAAAATCTATATTTTATTTTTATGACACTAATCGAAATGGTTACTCATTAGAATTATTTTTCTTGATTAACACAACATGAAGACCATGAAATTTTGCATTAAAATTTTTAAGATTACTTATTGTATAGATCGTATGCGATTTTTAAAAATGTTTTGCAGTTCCAGTTATTTTTAAAATCAAAATGAAGTCTTCTTTCGGTAATTGCCTATCTTCAATATTTAAGGTACTTTCCCACCGTGTTGCAAAGTTTTGGGACACCCTTTATATTAGTCTGACATATATTCATTTTTTTAATAGAAATATTTTCTTCTCTTTTCAGATTATACTACTTAGACAAGATTACGCAGATCATCCTGTATTCACTTTTAGCGTATTTTATTTATTCCTATGTAAAGGTATTAATAAATTTAATTAGCGTTTAAATTATAATAAAATAAATCGGCTAGTCAAATCGGCTACTAATTGCCGAATTTTAATACTCTTTTTAAAATTAATTTTTAATCTAGATTTATTTATTATTCTGCATAAACTCTTTGTTCTAGTCTTACTTTTCTTAAATTTTTGGGTTTAACGGAATTATTTCTGGTTATTCTGCAATTTCTTATCTATTCTTCTGTTTTTCTATTTGAAACAGTGGCAAAATTGTTAGTTTCAGTTGCTAACAGAGTACACTTGAAACTGACAAATTACAATATCGATTTTAAGAGAATTGTTGGCAAGAGAGTAGCGTAATCTGTACCCTTAGCACGAACAGCTATCGAGAAAAAAACGCGCGTAAAATTACTCGATAGAGAATTATCTATGGAAATTTTGATTTCGCTATTCGGCGGTAGATCGAGTCGTACAAATTTCCAATACAAAATTGCACTATCGAATGATTTTACGCGCGTTATTTTTCTCGGTAGCTGTTCGTGCTAAAGGTACTGTACCCTTAGCAGGAACAGCTATCGATATTTTTTTCGATAGCCGAAAAAAATAACGCGAATAAAATAGAGTAATTTTGTATGCGAAACTTGTACATCGCCATCTACCGTTGAAAAGCGAAATGAGATTTTCCATAGAGAATAACTCTATCGAGTAGGTACTTTTAGTGCTCGTTTTTTTCGATAGCTGTTCATGCTAAGGGTACAGGGCCCTGTTTCATATAAGTTACTAATATTATTAGCTAATTTTATTAGACTCATAAAATAATTTTATTAGTTGGCATTTTTCTGTTTCATAAACTTTTCTAAAACACTAATAAAAAAAGACTCTTTGATGTTACTAATATTATTAGACTACCTGGTATCTATGGTCTTTGGACATACGTGCGAACTGTTTATCCTCTATTTAAAAACAAAACGTGTTCCGTTTCACTCTAAAATACGAAGTACTGACATTTTGTCACACAAGATTCTGTTTCTTTTTACGTACACTAAAATAACAATAAAAATAAAAATACGCAATTCCGCGCCGAGAGTGGGATGTCATTTGAAAGGCCTTTCAAAGTTCTATAAAATGCGATATATTTCAATACCAAAATCAGGTACCTCGATTTCTCAAATTCTAACCAAAATTGTTCGTTGATTTCGTATGTAAATTCCATGACTGTATAAAGAGTTCTCCTCCTAAATATCCTCGGGCATCTCACAATAACATTATCTTCTTCACTTGACTCTGAATCACTCATTTCAAATGATTTTCAAAAAACTAATAATACATTTATTAGACTAAAAAGACTTATGAAAAGTAACTAATTTTATTAGCTGATAATATTAGTTTATTTTGTTTATGAAACGGTTTACTAGTAAAACAAATAATATTAGCTAATATTATTAGACGCTACGCTAATAACTCATTTTATTAGTTTGTACTTTTATGAAACAATATCTAATGATTTAAACTAATATTTTTAGTCTAATGCTCATAATATTAGACTAATATTTTATATGAAACAAGCCCCTGGAGGCTAAAATGCTATTAAAATGTCAAAATAGGTAGCATAAGTAGCTCAAAAAAATGATCTTAGGTCACCTAGATGTTATTTTCTCAGACATTGGCAATTGTTTTTTATTCGTTGATATTTGTTATCTTATCTCGATCATCTAAAGCTCTTAATTACTGAAATAATATTTATTAATTGTATACATTTTAAATAAATTATAATTGGATTAAAATTGTGAATGGTATTTAATTTAAACTTAGGCATAATTAAATGGAATACCTCGTTTTTTATGCTAAATAGACATTAATCTAAGTGGAAAAATAAATTATTTCTCAAATATGTAATATTTTTTTTATTTTTAAAGTATGTACGTACCATGGGCAACAGCGTCGCTTAACCACTGCTAAGGTTAAAATCGCTTGCACGCCGCGCCCGCTGTCACATACGTTTAGTTCGTGCAGGGGCGATACGCGCGCACACGAATTTTGTTGCAAACTGGTTAAGCGACGCTGTTGCCCATAGTACCTACCTGACCTGCTTCACTCAAATTTACTAAAATAGGTTTAAACTACTTATCACATTATTTAATATTTTGTATAGCTAAGGACCAAAAAGCTATCGAGAAAAAAAACGCGCGTAAAAGTATTTTTTTCAGCGCTAGATGGCACTGCACAAATTTCCCATACAAAATTTATTTACGCGCTTTTTGTTTGCGCTTTGTTTTTACGCGCGTTTTTTTTTCTTGCTACGGCTACAGCTATCGAAAAAAATAACGCGCGAAATAAATTCGATAGAGTAATTTTGTATGGGAAATTTGAACAGCGCCATCTACCGCCGAAAAGCGGAATTATATTTTCTATTGATATTTTTACTCTACCGCTTACTTTAAGGCCGGCGGCCACACACAGACGGAATCACGTAACGGAATTCCGAACGTAATTTCGACAATGTATGAAGATTCCGTACGGAAAAATCACGCATGTGTGTGGCAGCCCATAGATTTTGTATGCAGTTGCTGCGTTCGGAATCACGTATGTACGGAATTCCGTAACGAGATTCCGTCTGTGTGTGGCCGGCCTTAAGCGCGTTTTTATTCGATAGATGTTCGTGCTAAAAGTACCGAGGGGTAATTATGTAACTTTGTTGTAATCAACTCTGACAGAAATCGCAGTTAAATTGCTGCTTTAGTAAAGAACCAATGTGACAACTATCTTACTTAAAGCAGCAATGTAACTGCGCTTTCAATCGAGAATTGTTAGCAACAGACTTACGTAATCAAATAGCAGGATTCGAACCCAAAGCGGTGGATAGGATCGCCACCGTTTTTTTATTTATTTATTTATTTATAATCAGGCAACAATGGCCCATAGATACATACCTTAAAACTAAAACATATATGTTTAAACAATATTGTTAGTAAATATAACTTAATATTATGTTAGTATAAAGTCAGTTTGGCACTTTCTGTGTCAATTCGGTGGCACAAGGCAACGCCCCTCGGAAGCGCCTGTATACCACGCCCTGCGGCCAGTACCCTTAGCACGAACAGCTATCGAGAAAAAAAAACGCGCGTAAAATTACTCGATAGAGAATTATCTATGGAAATTTTAATTTCGCTATTCGGCGGTAGATGGCGTTGTACAAATTTCCAATACAAAATTGTACTATCGAATGATTTTACGCGCGTTATTTTTTTCGATAGTTGTTCGTGCTAAGGGTACCGAAGTCCTCCTTCATGAAAGTGTCCAGCCTGGCTGTCGGGATGCGCACCACAAACGACTTAAAATTCGTGTTATGGCGTGACTCCAGAGGCTGAACTCTCAAGCAAAAGTTAGCCTTCTTCTTTATGTACTCTATCACATCCTGCACGGTTTTTAATACACAACGGGACAGTGTTTGGCCTTCACCTCACCTGATGTTAAGTGACGATAAGGCCGAAGGTGGAAGCGCACTACACCCGGAATCCTCATCACCGTTGCACTAAATATGCGTCATGCATCATGACCTAAACTTCTCTTATTATTTTATCAGTCACTTCATATGTGTCGTTGACCTTGCATTATTTTTATTATTGATAAGCAATTGACTGCTAACTCAGAGAGAAGGGAAGTACTTCCTTCAAATATTGCTATCGTTATAATCAGCCATATGGGTGTGTATGGGTGGTATATAACCCACCATGGATGGTCGAGAGAATTATAAACACCTATAGAAATTTGACAAAATTCGTAGTACCCAGCACACTTAGTACAAAAAACGTTTTCTATAGAGTATTTTTTTTATTAATTAATTATCTATGGAAATTTTCATTTCACTTTTCGGCGGTAGATGGAGCTGTACAAATTTCCCATACAAAATTTCTCTATCGAATGTTTTAACGCGCGTTATTTTTTTCGATAACTGTTCGTGCTAAGGGTACTGTTTAATTAATATTGTTAAATATTTTTTTTATCAAAAAATAAAGAAATGCTTTAGCTGTATTCCTATGTTTTGCTTTTTTTATATATATATTATATTTTGTTAGTTGTAAGCTATTACTTGTTAGCTATTATCATTTTAATCATTTTGTAATGTATGGTTGTGCAAATAAACAATTCATTCATTCATTCATTCATTCATATAATCTCGTCATTGCTGGATGCCTAAACAATGGCATTTTTTACGGATTTTAAAGATTAACATTTCTTTTAATACCTAACTAATTTATGCAAAAAGAAAAACATACAAACACAGCCAAATCCTTGCTTGAAATTTTAATGAAATAAATATTAGAATTGGTCTAGTTTTTGAGGAGGAAACAGGGACTACGAAACGTTGATTTTATCAACTTTACATAAGATTTATTCAATTTTCTCTACCGTGGTGGCTGAATACAGCTTGAGCTGAGACCACGATGCATCAGTACCCTTAGCACGAACAACTATCGAGAAAAAAAACGCGCGTAAAATTACTCGATAGAAAATTATCTATTGAAATTTTAGTTTCGTTATTCGGCGGTAGATGGCGTTGTACAAATTTCCAATACAAAATTGCCTTATCGAATGATTTTACGCGAGTTATTTTTTTTATAGCTGTTCGTGCTAAGGGTACAGCTGTCTTTTTACGTGACGCGAACTCTACTATTTTAATTTCCTACTTAATAAATATGATAACTGTGAAATTGTATGTTTGTTAGTCAATCACGCAAAAACGTCTTCGGATTCGCGACAGCACCCAAGTAATTTTAAACCTAATTTAAAACGGGATATTTTTTAGGATATTTTTTTGGGATATATTTATATATTACGGGAACTATTTGGATATTAAAAAAAACCGGCCAAGTGCGTGTCGGGCCACGCGCCATAGGGTTCCGTAGTTACCTTATACCATACCATATTTAATACCACCTATCATTTTTCGTCTGCAAAAATAACTTTGTTTTTCACAGTGTTGGTATGAATGACAAAGTTATATTTGCGGTTTTGGAAAATGTGCTATATCTCAAAAACTAATTACTATATCTCGTTCAAACTAATTTTGGTTGAAAGTTTTTATTAAGATCTACAGCATATATTTTTTTTAGATTTTTCACTCTCTTATTTCAAAAGTTAAAGGGGGGGACACACATTTTACCACTTTGGCGGTGAATATCTTTCAAACGGTTGACTTTGAGAAAAAGTTGTCTTAAAAACCTCAATGTCATTTTTAAAGACCTATCTATAGACACCCAATACGTGTTGATTTGAAGAATTTTTTTTTTTCAGTTTCAGTTCCATGTATGGGGAGCCCCCCCTTAATCTTTTATTTTTCTTATTTTTGTATTAAATTCGATAAGCGGTTAACAGAATACATCTACTTACTAAATTTCAACTGTGTAGTCTTAATACTTTCGGAATAAAGTGGCTGTGACATACGGACAGACAGACAGACAGACATGACGAATCTATAAGGGTTCCGTTTTTTGCCATTTAGGCTACGGAACCCTAAACATGAAAATTGCATTAAAATGTATGGAAATCCTGAAACAGAACTCTGATCCTTGCAGCTTTAAGAATGCTTATCAGACCAATTGGATGTGTATAGTGCTCTGGATCTCCTCCATTCACTCCCTGGATAGCCATCATCAGATCACAGCTAGGTCAATCCCTGGTGGAGAACCATGCCTTCAAAGTAACCTCGTTTGTATAAAAATCGACAGCTGTTTCTAATTATCCGGCCACCACTGTATTACTGATTTAAGCTGCCCAAGATCATCACGATTAGGTTACTAATCGCCTTTTTTTAATAAAATATTATGCCATATTTTAAATGTTTTTGTGCACTAAGGTTGTCGCCCAAATTGAAATTTGATCGCCCGTTCTGAATAAGTTACTCAATTTGTATTTTAAAGTCATTACCCGATTGGATACTATCCATTTAAACACTTGATAGCGTGGTCAAAGGTTAGGTATCGGACGAAGTCGCTGGCAGAAGCTAGTCAAAAATATTAGCATTGCACTTGCGTATGCGCCGATTAAATTGATGCACATATTTTGCCGGTTTCATGCCGATACAGTCGTGCACTATTATTCAATCCAGTGAGGTGTATATTGTGTGCTGAAAAATTGCTCTGTCATTTTTTTTCAAGTAAGTGAATCAAACTTGTTTCGCAACCTTTTTCTGCCAAACGGTCAATACTGTACCCTTAGCACGAACAGCTATCGAAAAAATAACGCGCGTAAAATCATTGATAGTGCAATTTTGTATTGGAAATTTGTACAACGCCATCTTCCGCCGAATAGTGAAATTAAAATTTCCATAGATAATTCTCTATCGAGTAATTTTACGCGCGTTTTTTTTCTCGATTGCTGTTCGTGCTAAGGGTACTGAAATCTCACTGCAACGCCACTAAAACTTTTACCATGAAAATTAATTTGTCGGCGCGGTACAGATTCTGTACCGAATATGTACCGCGCCGAGCTGATTTTGCGCCGAGTAGAGTCTGTCCAAAAAGTCTGTTTACATGGGTAATTTCAAAGATAATTTTATTACCCACCTAAATCCCCAACCACCCCACCAATACCCACCTAAATAAAATTGAGTAAAGCTATGTTTACAATTAGAATTTTGACAGCACCAACAGGGTTACCAGTATAAGTTTTTGTAATTAATTTAATAATTTCTCATGTAAACAGAGTTTTTAGACAGACTCTAACGCTCTATTGAACTTTTAGTATGTTTTCGGTACCGTGTATTGAGTACGACATAATGTCTTGCCGATGCCTGCGCCAAAAAATTAGAAAAGGCTCTCTAATACGAGCGTACAAATTACATTAACTACCTATAGGTACTACCTTTAGAACGAACATTTATCGAGAAAAAAAACGCGCGTAAAAGTACTCGATAGGGAATTATCTATGGAAAATTTCATTCCGCTTTCGACGGTAGATGGCGCGGTACAAATTTCCTATACAAAATTACTCTGTCAAATATTTTTACGCGCGTTATTTTTTTCGATAGCTCTTCGTTCTAAGGGTACAGTGTTGCATAATAACCCGTAAAATTTTGTGTTTAATTTGTATGGAAATGAAAACTACAAAGTGACAACCCTAGATGCAAACAAACTATTGTTTTCGTTAATCAATCCCATTAATAGACAAAAGCAAAACACAATTAAGGTCTAGGTTTGCCACTTTGCAATTTATCAGCAAGGATTTTTTTTTTCAAAATAGTTGCGGTTTTTCATGTGTTAAAAATATAATAATTTTTCAGGGCTGTATCGATTGCGGTTCTTGCAACAAATTGTATTTAATTTATCGTATTTTGTGGTATAAAATTGGTGCAGATTTGGCACCAATATTATGAAGGTTAAAGTCCAATATCATGGCTTTTTGAACTAAAAAAAATTTGACTGCACCATACCTACCTGAGTGTACCTACCGCTGAACTCTTCTACATTGCGACCCTCAACATAGTTCAATTGTATAAACATTATGACGACGTCAAACTGTTTAATTAATATTATAATAATATTCGTAACTTTTAATAGCGCTTCAGTCATGATTCTAATTATTCAGCGGAACGAAACAATTAATATTTGAATAAATTTTGCCCTGATTTGATTAGAACCGTACCCTTAGCACGAAAAGTTATCGAGAAAAAAAATGCGCGTAAAAGTACTCGATAAAGTATTCTCTATGGGAAATTTCATTTCGCTTTACGGCGATAGATGGCGCTGTACAAATTTCCTATACAATATTACTTTATTACATTTCAACAGCGAGACGGATGTAAGGTAATACATCAATATTAATGTTTCAAGTTCAGTGATATGTAAAACTGATAATATATACAATAAAAGATCATCATAACAACTCAAGTCCAATGCAGGACATAGGTAGGTACCTAGTTTTCACAGCTATTGAAAAAATAACGCGCGTAAAAATATTCGTTAGAGTAATTTTGTATGGGAATTTTATTCAGCACCATTTACTGCCGAAAAGCAAAATGAAATTTCTCATAGACAATTACTCTCTTGAGCACGCGTGTTTTTTTTCGATAGATGTTTGTGCTAATGTACAGTACCCTTAGCACGAACAGTACCCTTAGCACGAACAGCTATCGAGAAAAAAAACGCGCGTAATATTACTCGATGGAGAATTATCTATGGAAATTTTAATTTCGCTATTCGGCGGTAGATGGCGTTGTACAAATTTCCAATACAAAATTGCACTATCGAATGATTTTACGCGCGTTATTTTTTTCGATAGCTGTTCGTGCTAAGGGTACAGCTATCGAAAAAAATAACGCGCGTAAAATCATTCGATAGTGCAATTTTGTATTTGAAATTTGTACAACGCCATCTACCGCCGAATAGCGAAATTAAAATTTCCATAGATAATTCTCTATCGAGTAATTTTACGCGCGTTATTTTTCTCGATAGCTGTTCGTGCTAAGGGTACTGTACCCTTCCATAATACGTGACCCATTTTTTTTTACAATTTTTTACCCCCCTCCCCCCCTCGGTGACCATCCGTAGTATATGCCATGACCTCCCCCTCACCCCTAGTTTTTATGAAGTTTTTCATAGATAATGGTTTTACATCATTTTTTTTACAGAAAACTTAAAAAAATTGCTCATTTTTGTCTTTTTATTAGTAAGGCGCTTGCCACGTAATGCCAAGAGTGTGTACTATAATTTTACATACAAATTACAAGTGAAAAAATGTATCAAGAAGAAAAAAATTTTCGCTGCGTGCCATATTTGAATACAGCTTGAAAAAAAGAACCAGATTTCTATTGAGAATATTGATTACGTGACAAAACACAAGCCCCCCTCCCCCCCTGCGACCAAGCGTGGTATTTTAAAGACCCCCCCTCCCCCCGGGTCACCGTAGTATGGGTACGTTCCCTTAGCACGAACAGCTATGGAAAAACCAACGCGCGTTTTCATTTTCGTTGCGTTTCAAAACATTCGATAGAGTAATTTTGTATGGGAAATTTGTATAGCGCCATCTAACGTCGAAAAGCGAAATTAAATTTTTCACAGACAAATTTTATTTTGAACATCTATCGAGTCATGCTGTCACAATGTCACCTGTGAGAATGTCGTATGAGTCCAATACGTAGCTACCTATAAGGTACCTTTTTTTATTTTTTTGTACCTACTGTTTGGACTTATTTTTTTTTAATTTGCAACGACTTGAAATTTAGAAGTGCATTATGTTTGGTTATATCTTAAAACATACTGTAATATTCTTTGGAGAAGTTGCGTAAACCAGTGTTACAGGATATTCACTTAATTAAGTTGAGCAAGTCTGCCAAGTTGATCGACGTTGTTTCATCAAGTTACTAACTTGATTATTTTTTGTTGTTTATATTAAATTCCTGACTATTTTATTTGCTTTTAACTTCACTGACTTTGGTATTCGATGGGTTCAACGTGAAATAGTTTGTAATATAGTGGAATTTTGCGTCACCATGGTAACGTATTATAAACGTAATTACTACCAATAAACTAATATTTCATAAATTAATCAAATTGAGTCCTATTGAATATTCCTAATACGCAATATTTTATAGCATAAAACAAAATGAAAACAAAAAAAGTGAAATTAAAAGTATACCAGCCCCCCTACTCAAATCGTCAACATTCTATGCGTTTGATCGCTACCCTTTAGACCTTTAAAGGATCGCTACGCTTACTATTAAAACTTTAACTATAAAATTACGTGCCGTAAGCTTGTCAATTCCATACAGCACATCAAAGTCTGTGAGTGTGATAAACATAGGTGTGTGACAAACATAGGTTTGCGACATGTAATTTAATAGTCTATTGCTCAAATTTAAGCTTTAAATGTAAGCGTAATGCAGATATTAGACGGTCATCAAAAGTGATTCATTTTCGATGAAAAAGTCAGTGACTAGTGACCAGTGAACGACTTTTAGTATTTAGACACTAAATGTAAAATGAATGTAGTATTTCTCATTTCTCACAAAATTTCGCGGCAACAGGTTGTGCGTGATAATTTTGATTAAAGAATTAAAAGTTAATTAAAGAGAAAAAAAAATGCTTGCATGCACTGCTTGTATGCATGTTGCATGATGCGGGTTGAAAAAAATCTAAAAACGAAAAATAAAGGCATTTTAAAATAAACATAAATAAGTTAGTGACGACATGCCGTTCACTGCAGTGAATGGCACTGTTTACACGCGTCATTTATTGTTCATTTCCGATGTGATGACTGATGAAAGTCCGATGCCGATGAAACTGCACTGCCGTCTAGTGACTTTCATCGAAAAGGCGCATCGCGATGAAAGATGAATCTACTTAATTAGACACGTCATTTTCGATGTTTCACTGCGATGAAGCATCGAAAATGAACGAAAAAAGGCCCGTCTAATATCTGCATAACGGTCAAACGTATATAATGTTGGCCATTTGACTAGGGGGGCTGGTGTAGTCCTCTCCCATTGAAGTGAGAAGACAATGCCGTAATTTTTATCCTCAGTGGAAGAAATCTCCACGCTTGGCGGGCAGTTTGAGATCACAGCACAGAATAGATAGTACTACCTACGTACAGAAAGGACAATCCCCGCCCTGCCATAATAGTTATTTATGCAACTATACTATAACGAGGGGTATTAAAACACGAACGTGGGTTTATCACATGAGTGTTTTAATACCTAATTATGTACAGTTGCATACAGGACTTTATCTACACCCATTTTTTTATTTTTTTCTTATTTTTATTAGGGAAACAAACAATATTTACATATGGATTAAAAACACCCATGATATTTATCTAAACCCATGATATGTATCCTCTATAAAGGTTTTGGCTTTGACTTTGTCTTTGACTTTGACTTTCCTCCCCCTCCTCGTCATTATGTTATCCGCAAGAGTGTTATAATGTTGTACTGAATTTCATAATGCAACGCTCGCGCGCTGCAGGACCAGCTCTCGCTCGGGATATTGTAATGATAGCAGTAAGCTGATTGTTTTAGTACCCTTAGCACGAACAGCTATCGAGAAAAATAACGCGCGTAAAATCATTCGATAGTGCAATTTTGTATTGGAAACTTGTACAGCGCCATCTATTGCCGAATAGCGAAACTAAAATTTCCATAGATAATTCTCTATCGAGTAATTTTACGCGCGTTTTTTTTCTCGATAGCTGTTCGTGCTAAGGGTACTGTACCCTTAGCACGAACAACTATCGAGAAAAAAAATGCGCGTAAAATTACTCGATAGAGAATTATCGATGAAAATTTTAATTTCGCTATTCGGCGATAGATGGCGTTGTACAAATTTCTAATACAAAATTGCACTGTCGAATTATTTTACGCGCGTTATTTTTCTCGATAGCTGTTCGTGCTAAGGGTACTGTTTATACATCATGTATCAAAAAACCCTGTCAAATCCTGAAACAAGTGATAGTATTGCTGAAACCATAGACATAGAAAAATTTTCGCTGCGTATTTCTATGGCTGAAACTGAACAACATTCTCCATGGAACATAGGTCAAAAAACGAAATCAAATTTTCATACTCCAATACAAAATATTAATTAAGTATTATTATATAACTTGTCCGAATAATTATCCTTATCGGCACTATAGGTCTGTTATAGCTAGTAAGATAGACATAAGTACTTATGTTTAAATGACTGTTTGTTGCCAAAAGAATAAAGAAAATGTATTGGTCAGCTGCAGGCCCGGACTTAGAGACCCAGGGCTCCTAGGCACTTTACATTTAGGCCCCCCATCCCGATGCATTTTGGACATTAAGCAAATAAAATGCACTAGTGCAAAAATATAGTACAATTTTTAACCAACTTTAAAAACTGTAAATAAAATATAAACATCAGAAATAATTCATGTAGGCCTGCCATTTTTTTAGTCAGTTTATCCAATGATCAAGTAATCTTGCTTGCCTGTCTATGATTAAAAAAATAATCAGTTTTGTCCACTAATCTTGTAATCTTGCCTATCTATAGAAAAGAGAAAAGGGCCGCGTAGCGCAATTTTTAGTCAATTGAAGTCAGTTCATCCACTAATCAAGTAATCTTGTCTGTCTAAAAAAAAGGGCCGCGCAGCGCGATTTTTAGTCAGTTTTATCCACTAATCTTGTAATCTTGCCTGTCTTTAGTATAAATAAAAAAGCCGCGCAGCGCGATTTTTAGTCAGTTCATCCTCCATTGAGGACCATCTTCAGTTAGGGCCCCTAGGCTGGTTGGGCCCATTGGGGTTGGGCCAGGGCCTTGTAGGCCTAGGCGGAAATCCGGGCCTGGTCAGCTGACCGACTTACTATGGAAAGGCGAAAAAAAATTCGTTTTTTCGACCTATGTCGCAGAATAATTAATAGCCTATGTTCCTTGGAGAATGTTGTTAAGTTTTAGCAACATGTACTTACTTTTCGATGGATCTGACAGGGTTTTTTGATACCATGATGTATTGGGCAGGTTGTATGAGTGTCCGGGGTGTGAACACAGTGTTTTTCCTTCCGTCGGTACTGACTATGCTCTTTGGTTCTGTGTAGCGCGTGACGCTATCATATCGATACATTAACACACGATAATTAGCGAAGCGAAGAATCGTACGTAAATATTACGTGCACGCGTGACTCCTTACGTCAAGGCTTCAAAGAAATTATATTAGAAAACTGACTCACGGTATTGAAGTTATCTACGCGCTGTAAATATAGGTAGGTTCCAACATCGAACAGTTAGACCGCGGTCACCGTGGACAGACACCCTAGCTCGGCAGAACTGAGAACTTCCTTTTTTACACGACTGCCCAAAGCAAAAAGAGTGTATATGTGTTCAGGGTTCATGAATGTTTGTGGGTATGTGAGTTTCTTTATTCCACCATAACTTCTAAATGCCTGAACTGATTTGGATAAATAGGGTATCGTTAGAATCCTAAGGCAGCCATTACATGGTCATGCAAGCGTCAGTCAAATTCCATCAGTCATGAATTACGTTGACTGATCAGTCAGATGGAAAGAACAAATCACATCATGCAACCATCGGTCACTACATTACACGGTAGGTTAATCGTCAGTCACAGCGCGTGACTGTGGTTAAACTGACAGCAAAACCTACCGTGTAATGGGTGCCTTACAGCATTCCGAGTGACACTATATATTTTTTTTAGAAAAAATCATTATGGCGACTGTACGACGCCATTTTCAAATGTGAAAAAAAATTTTTTTTCTTCTATTATTACAATATGGGCATCAAATGAAAGGCCTTGATAAGCACATTCTAAAACTATATAATATGTCACTAAAATGTGTGAAATAAACATAAATAAATTTAAAAAAATATTGAAAACACGACTGCCCTGCCAAAAACGAACTAAAAAGTTAAACAACAAGTGTCATTGCAGTCGGGGGACCGCTTTGATCAAAAATTGTTCCATAATAAGGTCCCCCGACTGCAATGACAATTGTTGTTTAACTTTTTACTTCGTTTTTGCAAGGCAGTCGTGTTTTTAATATTTTTTTAATTTATTTATTCCCTGCATATAATATGTGAATTTTTTATGCACACTTGGCCTTCACCTCACTTCATGTTAAGTGACGATAAGGCCGAAGGTGGAAGCGCACTACAACCGGAATCCTCACCACTGAGGAACTTCATTAAGGTTGCAAAGTAATCATTAACTCCTGCCTCAATAGACCAGTTCCATCGGAAAACGCTGCTATCCAATGGTCCACGGAGATTCTACCTACCTCTGGTTATTTTCCATTCAAACAATACCCTTAGCACGAACAGCTATCGAGAAAAATAACGCGCGTTAAATCATTCGATAGTGCAATTTTGTATTGGAAATTTGTACAACGCCATCTACCGCCGAATAGCGAAATTAAAATTTCCATAGATAATTCTCTATCGAGTAATTTTACGCGCGTTTTTTTTCTCGATTGCTGTTCGTGCTAAGGGTACAGGATCTCGATTCTGCTATTGTTAACTTCTTAATCGTGTTTCAATTGTGTTTGAATTGTAGTGCTTTTTGACACATTTCTTGTTTTTTACATCCAAAACTGAAAGACGATTGATAGACGATTATTACGTTAACAATAGCTGACTAGGGCTTCTAGTTATTTATCACTCAAACAGGTACATCAAGCACGAACATCTATCGAAAATATAACGCGCGTAAAAGTACTCGATAATTATCTATAGAAAATTTCATTTCGCTATTCCGCGGTAGATGGCGCTGTACAAATTTTCTATACAAAATTACACTCTCGAATGTTTTTACACGCGTTATTTTGTTCGTGCTAAGGGTACAGACAGGTAGACTAGGATTCCTGCATTGGACATGAATTGTTATGATGATCTATTTTTGTATCAGTTTTACATCTCATTGAACATGAAACATTAATATTGAAGTAGGTATTACCATGTATCCGTCCCGCTGTCGAAATGTAACTAAAACGTAGGAAGTTGTGTTTACTTAATTGGATTTTGTTGCCATCCTTCAAGGAAATGGGCTGTTTAAAAAATTGTACCTACTGTATAATAGTTAAGCACAAAAACTGTAAATTTTTAATTACCAACGTTAAAAACTTGAAAGATACAGGATTATTCAAAATTAAAAGTTTGAAAAAAATTTCTGAAAATCTTTAGCTAGCAATCATGGATCAATAACTGTACCCTTAGCACGAACCGTTATCGAAAAAGTTTTTAATAAAAAACAAAACCTCCTTCAAAAATCTTGAAAATAATCTAACAAAAAACAGTTTCAAAAATAAATTAATGGCTCTAAAAAGCAAGAAATAAAATATTGAAATCTGCATAATAACTAACTCGAAAGTTTGTATGCATATCATATATTAAACAACGCCTTTTGAAGTCGGGTGGGGGGGTGGTGGGGGACGAAGGATATTTTTTTATCTAAACTAATATATCTAAACTTTAATCATGGGTTTAAACCCCACCCGACTTCATAAGACGTTGTTTAATATAAGATATGCATACAAACTTTCGAGTTAGTTATTATGCAGATTTAAATATTTTATTTCTTGCTTTTTAGAGCCATTAATTTATTTTTGAAGCTGTTTTTTGTTAGATTATTTTCAAGATTTTTGAAGGAGGTTTTGTTTTTATTAAAAACTTTTTTATTTTAAACTTTTTTGTGGTAAGTATATTTGGTGATAATATTATCTAAGTTACAATAGCCTTATGTCAACGGCTCATCACTTTTTACATAGTACTGCTTTTCCCAACGCAGGGGCGTTTATTGTTGAGGAGTTCTCCTGGTACTTCACTATCAGCTCCACTACACCATATGAATTATGATGAGCATAAATATCCTAGCAACCATATTAAAGTAATCGTATCGTACCAGTGAACTACTTAGTATTGAATATTTCCGATGATCATCTATGCTGGTCTTCATCATCAGTTCCACTTCACCGAAATAGTACTTTTCGAAAGCAAATGCACAAGTTACTTAAGAAAATACTAAAATGTCTATAGATGTGCCTATAATATTTGAAGAGTTCCCTCGATTTCTCCAGGATCCCATGATCAGATCCTGATTTCATGACAATGGGACCAACTTGAAAGTATATACTTTCAAACGAAAAAAGAATTATTTAAATCGGTCCAGCCCTCTTCGAGTAATCGAGTAACATACATAAAAAAAAAAGATTCCGACGAACTGAGAACCACCTTCTTTTTTTGAAGTCGGTTAAAAAAATAGGTAACGCGCGTAAAAAAAATTCGATAGAGTAATTTTGTATGGGAAATTTGTTCAGTGCTGTCTACCGCCGAAAAGCGAAATGAAATTTTCCGTATTATTCTATCCAGTACTTTTACGCGCGTTATTTTTTCAATAGCTGTACCCTTAGCACGAACAACTATCGAGAAACAAAACGCGCGTAAAATTACTCGATAGAGAATTATCTATGGAAATTTTAATTTCGCTATTCGGCGGTAGATGGCGTTGTAAAAATTTCCAATACAAAATTGCACTATCGAATGATTTTACGCGCGTTATTTTTCTCGATAGCTGTTCGTGCTAAGGGTACTGGCTATCTTACCTCTAACTGCCAGAACACAACAATTTTTAAATTGTTATGGCGTTAGACTTTGGTAAGATGGTGGTAGCTAGCCAGGCGGACTTGAAATAAACCCTACTACCAACCAAAGGTCGCGGTGCGCTGGATGCGGGCAGCGCAGAACAGTACACTTAGCACGAACAGCTATCGAGAAAAAAAAAACGCGCGTAAAATTACTCGATGGAGAATTATCTTTGGAAATTTTAAATTCGCTATTCGGCGGTAGATGGCGTTGTACAAATTTCCAATACAAAATTGCACTTCCGAATGATTTTACGCGCGTTATTTTTTTCGATAGCTGTTCGTGCTACGGGTACTGAGCGTCGTGGAAATCATTGGGGGAGGCCTATACCACAGAATAACTAATAGTTCCTATATCCAGAAGCTTTTAGTGGCTCAGCTGAAGTCAGTGATTTTGGGCCTAAAATGACTGACCTACTTAACGGAACATTGCATGCGTCGGTCATTGCACTTCGTAATTAATTTGCACTTGCTCATTGTATTTTAAAAGGTCAATATCCTGTATAGGTAATTCGTATAAATATTACGGTGATTCAGTTTTACATACTTTTAGGACTTTCAGATTGCAGGTAACAAGGGTCACGAGTCGCTCGATTTCGCTAATTTTAAACGTTATAACTTAAATCGTTACCATTTTGTTGTTTGCAGAAAAAAAACCGTTTTAATTTTGGTCATATTATTGAAAACCTAGGATCGCACCACATTGGTAATACATGAGTCCATTTTAAACAACTTACCATGTTTTGTGCAAATAAAGATTTCTTAATCTTATTCTTATTCTTAAATACCTATGCATTATTTTATTTGTATTTGTTGTACGATCTGTGATTATAACTTAAATAAAAAAATTAACAGTAGCACTACCATGAGTTTACAAAAACCATTCTCGATATCGACCGCGTTAGCAATTTGTATGGGAAATTGAAGCAGAGCCTCTAGCGGATACGCGAAGAACTAAAATCTATAGTAAATGTGCTCACCATCCACGAGTTTAGTATCCTCGCTAATGTAAACTCGATACGGGGTAAATGTCCCATATTTCGGCATGTTAAGACTTAGGATTTTCATTCTAAATGTATGGGGAAGATGGCGAAATTAATAGTTAAGTTTTAATGTGGCTATGTTATACCTTTAGGTGAGTACATTATAAAAATAACTCTCCCCCTCTCCCCTCTACCACGTCACCCCTCCCCCCTAGAAATGTGACCCGTTTTACAGATTTTCTAAATTTTCAGGAAAACCATACAAGCTAGGACAAAATGGTCAATAATTCAATTATTTACTGTTACATTACCTACAAATAAGTATAATTATTCATTTTGATACAAGTTATAGTTTCCAAGCTATGGTGTGTCAAAGTTTATGGTAGTGACTGTACACGACAAAAATAATGAAAATTCGGCTATTGCTTAACCAAAGGTTTCCTTCACCAGGATTGATCTTTGTGTTCCTAAGATGGGTTTACGAAGTGGAGCCACCTGGATTTTTCATGTAGGTGGGGGGGAGGGGAGAGTTCAGCCTTCATGAAGTCTGATGTTAATAACTGCCTAAGTATAGTACTAAGCCAAGTTTGGTATCATTTTCGGAAAAATCAATAACGTAGAATTAATTTTTGATTTAAAAAATGCCATCTTAGGTTAGGTCTATGTTTACGTGATCGAGTATTGTGCCCCGATTTATGAAATTGTGACATTTGCCTCTAGTTTCGCTGATATAAAAGGTACGCGGATGGGCTATATATCAAATTGTACGTCTGCCAGAGGGCTTCAAAGTGGAATTTGAATTCCTAAAATGGGACAGTAACTTTTTGAGATTTTCCAAAATTTTCGAAAATTGCAAATTCTTTTCGCCGACTTGGATCGAGAATTCCCCAATATAGTTTTATTATTACCCACAAAAAAATCCGCGCGGCTATACAGGGTATCCCAAAACTTTGCCACACGGAGGGAAAGTACGTTAATATTGAAGATGGGAAATTTTACTGAAAGAAGACTTCATTTTATTTTTAAAAATAATTGGAACTGCATTCAAAGATTTTTGTAAAATCACCTGCCTTAACCAGGAATCGAACCCAACAAAAACTTTTTTTTTTTAAATTTATTTAACGATACAAATCAAAAGGGTTACTCATAAGGATTATTTTTTCTTAAGTGAGACAGCATCTTAAATAAAAGGAAGACCATGAAATTTAACATTTAAATTATCATTATTACAAATTTGGATCAATTTGTATCGAAACGTAAGCGATTTTAAAAAATCTTTGAATGCAGTTCGGTTTCTTTTTAAAAACAAAATGGCAAGATGGCACTGTTAGATTAATCGTGCTATTGAGTTGTATTGTTAGAAGTATAAGGCATGAGACAATTTTGTTAAAATTAATTATTCCAATACACCTGTCGTGTACTAAGTGGATTTTTATTGAATAGTACACCCTCGAAATCAGGCCTTGGCTGCAACCCTTACTCGAGGGTTGTTCAAAGTTTCTTTCAATAAATTTTCCTATCTTATATATTTAAGGTACTTTCCCTCTATGTGGCAAAGTTTTGGGACACCCTGTATATCTAATTTTTATAGTGTAGTCGCAATGACCACTTTTTGTTCAAATTAGTCAATCAAAACTGGAGTAGAATCGAAAAATGATTACATATTTTGTTTCATGATATTAATCCTTATCCAACTATACAATTCAATGATCAAGGTTGATTATTTACATGTCAATTCTTATTTAAATTATTCTAATCGGACCTTTCGTTTGGAAGTTACTACGGGCATACGGGATCAGTTGTACTATTTAACTATTTAAAATTTTATTCAAATTGACTTTCTGTGAGCTTAAGAAGTAGGTACAATACGAGCGCTAATCTTATGGTGGTGACAAGGAATACACGCCATAAAGCTGTCTGTGCCGATGACTGAGAGTTTTGAACGTCGCATTGCCCTCAGTCACGGTAATGGATAGATACCGTAACCATGTCTCAGTTCAGTTACCAAAATGTTGGTACTTGATTTTTAGACAGTTTATGTGGTATAGATTTTGTACTAATGTAGGTGTAATAATTAATGATTAAACGAACCTGTAAGTGAAGTTCTATCATAATTATACGAAGGATTCTTCCGAAGATATTAGTACTATTAACACATGTAGTATCGCTTGCATGTGTTAATAGTACTAATATTGAGGAAGAATCATGAAGTATAATTAATAATTTGCGACAGAAAAAAAACTAAACGAAATAACGTACTAAGCCGAAATATTGGTCGTTTACCTTAGTTGGTGTACTTTGCAATTATAATCCGACTAAGTAAAAAAACACTAGTTAGTGCGTGTATACCGAATGTAAGTGAATTTTGAATTTATGTTGGTTACTATCTTTTTACTTTCCTCTATGGTTACTATTTATGTCAAATCGAAGATGTCAAATGTAATTTTCACGTTTTAATAATTATTTATTTTGTGTTTTCTTTGCGTATTTTGTTGTGCAATAGCTAGCTTGTTAAGATTGATAAGAATAAAATTAGAAGCAGTCGATTAGAGGAGTTTATATAGTTTAAAGGTGAAATAAAAGGTTGGTACTTGATACAAATCCTTGGACGATTCGTCCAAGTACAAATCATTAGAAAACTCAGATAAACCTAAATCCTTAATAATCTAAGCCTAAATCCAACCAGGAAAATACATTTATGAATTTTTTATAAAACTTACGCTGTTTTAGTTTCAGCTTCTCTTAATAATTGTTTCTTAATATTTATGATTAGCTATCCATGACCTTGATTTGTTTTTACTATTGGCTAATAGATGCATTTATTGCAATTTTTTAAAGACGACCTGCCCCCATGCTCCAATTGCCAACCTTACTTTTAAAGCTTAAAATATGAGCAATAGACGATTAAATAACGTGTCGCAAGCTTATGTAAATCTCAGACTTTGATATTGTGTGACAAGCTTACGGCACGTAATAACGTAGCGTTCAAACGCATAGAATGTTGGCCATTTGAGTAGGGGGGGACAGACGATAATAGCCTAGGTCTTATTTCAACACGGTAGAGCTTAATGAGAACCCCGCAACTTATACAACTTATGGTTTACTTATTTCATTACAGATAATGTGTGTATCATCCAACAATCGACAAAATATCCAATTTTCCTTCCAAATTAATAAAAACATACAAATTGGACGAAATACAACCTGGCAGAGCGACATGCGGCAGATAACTACGTTTTTTTTTTGTGCCTTATTCAAATATGATATTAAATAAACAAATAAGGCCCAAAATGATACAAATCTATGAGTTAAAGTGAGATCTTTTTTTTTAGAATATATTATAACATGAATCTTTACTTTGTTATAATAAATATTCAAATTTATTGATAAGATGTTTTTATTTAATATGGTTTCTTAACCTCAATTTAACATAAAAAAGTTATAGGCCTTAATTTAATAAGTGTAATCGATTTATTACGGCTAAAGTCAAGTTTTCGGAAAATTACATTTAGTTAGAACTGTTTTCTTATATTCCTACTGTTAAATAATAAATTAAATAATATTTAAAGACTTAAAAGTAAATAGGCCTTATTTGTATCAAGTACTTCATACCTTGATACGGACGGAATTAACATATTTGCAACTAAGTAGATTATTATTTAGATTTAACACAATATTTTCTAATTTTGTAATATGCTTGATAGGAAAGTACTTAATTAAACTTTTTTATATTAGTTTCAAAGTGGAGGAATGCATTACGTTGCGGCGTATTTGAATGGTGACCTTAGTAAGCCCACTGAATGGAGGGCCCACCTAGAAGGGCCACTATTCAGCGTTGGGCACAACCTGACCCACCCCCTGACTAAAGGATTTCTAACACGGGTTTTCATATTTATCGGTTTATAATTTGCCCTTGATTTCGTCGCATTATGCAGCTGTGGCGCACATATTTTATGCTAAATAAGCCCTGAAAGACATTATTTAGACTATTTTAGACACAAAAAATACTAAATTAAATTAAAATAGAAGTATTCACGCCAATGACTATGTTGTACCGCGGTTTGATTACATTCTCTTTTGTTGTACCTATTTTTTACATTCCTCTATGCCATAGAGGATAGTAAAAGGTATACTCATTGATCTCACGCGTCAAAACGCAAGTGAGTAACTTTACTACTATCGTTACGGTATTTCTCGATACCATCTGTCAATTAGTAACTCATGGTACCGAATTGCTATGAAAAAGGCCAAAACGTTACTCGATGCTCGCTAGCGAGTATAGTAAACTATTGTAGTTTACTATACCAACTCATGGTAGAGCTACAGATACTTACTTAAACTCAAAATGACTACTTTTAAGTTTTTTTTTTATCGGTGTGCGTGCCTCCTACCTACCACAGTATAAATAATAGTAGGTAGGTACTTCTCCAACCAAAAGTAAATACGAAGCAGGTATGTTTTGTTTTTTTTTTTCAGATTCGACCATGGCGCCTACGCTAAATGAATTCTACGCTGGTAAACGCGTTTTGATAACTGGAGGAACAGGGTTCGTTGGAAAGGTCGGTATTGAATGGTGATTTATTATTTTATAAAAAGACTTAGGACCACGATTACTGGTCCTAACGTGGCACGAACATCTATCGAGAAAAACAACGCCCGAAATGTACTCGATAGAGTAATTGTATATAAGAAATTTCCTTTCCATTTTCGCCGGGAGATGGCGCTATACAAATTCTCATACAAAATTACTCATTTGAATATTGTTTACGTGCGTTTTTAATAGATGTTCGTGCCACGTCTACTGTACCCGTAGCACGAGAAAAAATCGAGAAAAATACCCGAGAAAAAAAATCTATAAAGTAATTTTGTATGGGAGTTTTTAGCGTCATCTACCGGCGAATAGCAAAATGAGATTTCTTATTAAGAATTACTCTATCGAGTACTTTTACGCCCTTTTTTTCTCGATAGATGTTCTTGCTACGGGCAGGGCTCTGTCACTCAGCGCACGAGTATTAAACGCTTGGCGACCTCTGAGAGGACAAACGTCAGAAAAGATAAGACCTACACAATAGAAAGAGAGGCAACTATTAAATTAATGTTTTGGAGCGAAGGGAGCGCTGTGCGACCTGTACCATTAGCACGAACAACTATCGAGAAAAAAACGCGCGTAAAATTACTCGATAGAGAATTATCTATGGAAATTTTAATTTCGCTATTCGGCGGTAGATGGCGTTGTACAAATTTCCAATACAAAATTGCACTTCCGAATGATTTTACGCGCGTTATTTTTTTCGATAGCTCTTCGTGCTAAGGGTACTGAATTGCACTTTATTGCGTCGGAGAAAGAGTCGCAATTTATTTAAACGATTTTGCGGAGTGCAACTTCTGTAGGTACGCTAGTACTATTATCTATTTTGTGACGTCATTCTGTTAAAACCAACTTCATTTTAATAGCTCATTTGTTCTTGAAGTATCGAGATAAAAATATTCTGTTTTCTAGGCTTTGGTGGAAAAGTTGCTGCGGAGCTGCCCCAAAGTGGACACCATATACCTGCTGCTAAGGAACAAGAAAGGGCTCAGCAGCGAAGAGAGGCTGCGAGATCTGTGTAATAATAAGGTAAAGAACCATTTTAGGAATACAGTACCATTAGCACGAACAACTGTCGAAAAAATAACGCGCGTAAAAACATTCGTTAAATTAATTTTGAGCTTTGTCCAGACTTAACACACAAAACACAAAAAAAATAAAATTAAAAAAAAAATTGGCTCTCCTCCATCCCCCAGCAGTACATTTTGCTCACCTGAGCTAAACGCGCGCAGGTCCAACCTCGGCGAGCCGTTGACCGGTACCGAGGGGTGTGGGGAAAAGGTACAGGAACGAACAACTCAATACGAAACTCGGGCGCAAAAATATGCACGATTATTCACTCGACAGGGTCTGTGAGACGTATGGTAGGTGGTTAAGGGTTAACATACATCGCTAGTTTGGTTGGGCATGCGTTGAAGTAATATCAACGCACGCCCAACCAAACTAGCGATGTATGGTAAAGAGACGGTGATCTGATACGCCAAAATGATACAAGTCTGGACAAAGCTTTGTTTGGGAAGTTTGTACAGTGCCATAGGTATACCGCCGAATAGCGAAATGAAATTTTCCATAGATAATTACTCTATATCTAGTAATTTTACGCGCGTTTTTTTTTCTCGATAGCTGTTCGTGCTTAGGATACCGAAAAGTTCGGGAATCGAACAGGGACCTCAGAGATGGCGATTGGCGATACCATAAAAACCCGGCGTGCAAGCCAGAGGGCTTGAATACGACCTCCATGGCAGAGGCCATGGAGGTCGTATTACCTTTCAGTCTAAACAACAATAAAATATAGACGTTTCAAAAGTACTTAATAATTAAGTTTATTTGAATAAAGCTTATTTGACTTTGACTTTGACTAACGTGTGTAACAAGACCCTCAACGAAACCGAGGTCTACGTATTCTGCCTATCATCAGGACCATTTCTGTTCAAAATTATTGCTGGGAAACGATTTTATTTTTTGTGTTAAAAAGCATTGAATACATTACCACGCAATGTAACGCGTACAACAGACCGCGCCTGCGAGTGTACGCTACACAGCTGCGCGCGGCCGAGTTGAAAGGCAGCGTTTATGTGCGTGCTTGAGTAATGACGTTTTGAAGCCATTGTTTGTTACGAAATTTCTTAAATTTTGATAATGTATCTTTGGACAAAAACAAGATTTCATAAAAACTTTGAAATTATTATTTTTTACTTTGACCTTCAATAACTTCATAGCTATTGGCTTAGATTATTTATATGTCAAGATAGACAGTCGAAGCTATGAAAGCGTCGAAAAAAATATCACCCAACAGTTGGGTGACCAAAACACGCACACATTGTCAGTAGTGTGAGCCGGCCATAGTTTTTATTACAATACTCTTTGGACGCGATGATGCTAAAAATGCACACCACCTTAAAAAAGTTGGCCTGTTTTGTTTAATACGTCAAAAGCCTAAGACTCTATCTAGACATATAAATAATCTAAGGCTATTGGTTTCCCAGGTATAGCTTGTCTGAAGCGGTCCGGTAACGATCATTTGTGATTGTCAATTTTTACGTGATTGACGCTCATTGATACAAAAATTTATAGTTTCGTGCAATTGAAGCGATTGTCAATTCCTCTAACAATGGTATCGAAGAAAAATTAACAATTGCAATGAGGTATTTTCAAAGTGACATTTAAAAAATAAAAATAGTAACTATTTGCCTCACTAGATGGCGTTGATGGAAAGCGAAGCGTCAAAATTGGCTTTTAAAAATAAACGGCCTGTACCAAAGAGGCAAGTAAGCGCTCGCTGACTGACATCTGCCCAAAGAGAAACATTTTAGGGTTACATCTGCCTGCCTACCTGAGTACTCTTCGAAGCTTAGTAAAAAATAATATTGACACATACATTTTTTTCAACGTCATCAAACCAGCCTACAGTTTTTTGTCATTTTAAAAAGCCCTCATTGATTATTACCGGCGGGCTTAATATACAAAAATGGTCCTGATGATGGGCGGAATGCGTGGACTTCGCTGTTCGTGCGTAGTATGCGTCCTGTACCCGTAGCGTAGCACGAACACCTATAGAAAAAAATAACGCGCGTAAAATCATTCGATCGTACAATTTTGTATGGGAAATTTGTACAGCGCCATCTACCGCCGAATAGCGAAATTAAAATTTCCATAGATAATTCTCTATCGAGTAATTTTACGCGCGTTTTTTTCTCGATAGCTGTTCGTGCTTAAGGTACTGTACCCTTAGTACGAACATTATCTATTGAGAAAAAAAAAACGCGCGTAAAAGTACTCGATAGAGTAATTATCTATGCAAAATTACATTTATCTTTTAAGCGTTAGATGGCGTATAAATTTCCCATACAAAATTACTGCATCGACTTTTTTTGGGCGTTTTTTTCTCGATATGTGTTCGAGCAAAAATGTCTTTATTTCCAGCTGTTCGATCTAGTTCGCAGCCAGAACCCCAACATCATAAAGAAACTGAAGCTGATAGCTGGAGACATCTTAGAGGAAGGCCTGGGCATCTCCAACGATGACAGAGCTGAGCTGCAGCGGAACTGTAACGTCATCTTCCATAGTGCGGCATGCGTAAGGTATGAATGTCAACATTTTTGAACGTCCTTCCACTCCGACTCACTTTCTAGACTCAAAAGGACTTTTAGTAGGGATGCGCGATCCGGGGTTGTCGATCCGATTTTTCGGATCGTAATGGATCGTAATTCCGCGATCCGATCCGCGGATCGGATCGAATGCCTTCGATCCGATTTTCAGGAAATCGATCCGGATCGGATGCAAATAAGTAAGACACAATTAATTTTATATCTTTATTTAGTAAACCCACGCAAAACAATGTATAAAATAATGTGGAATAGTAATATTGTACTCAGAGAACTTAAACACGAATTTCTCTCAAAAGTTTATACTTGAAGACGCGCCTAACTACTAATAGTTAAGTACAATTTTTATAGGCGCCAGTTTTCGGCCAAGTTCTAAATGTAGACAAAGATAAATTTCGTAACAAATAAACCAAAGTTCCCATTTTTTCGTAAACAAACCGCATTTTCGTTCATACGATCCAAGCGATCCGATCTTCCAAGTTTTGTATCGATCCGGCAAAAAATCGTATGGCCTCGATCCGATCCGAAAATCGCCGGATCGTATGCCCGCCGATCCGATATTTCAAAAGATCGGATCGGATCGGCGCATACCTAACTTTTAGTATGTTCTTACCTTTTAAGCACCCTTAGCAAGATTCATAAGAAATTGCTTTGCGTATCCACTCACGAAGTCTACAACTTCTTTATTGATTGGACTACTGTCACTTTGTTATATCTTTAAGTATATTTTTTTGTAGAATAATTGGTTATTTATTTACTTAAGTTTGCATTTGTTGAACGAGCGAGCGCGAGGCGCAAGCGTAGCATATCCTTTTCAGCTTGGGCAAAAATGCTTTCGTATGTTCGTACCCTTCCTGACCACGATGACTAAAAGGCAAAAAGACTATGAGGGCAAAATGACCAAAACGCAGCCGTCTGTTCTCCTCTAAAGGTCGCATTTCTCAACCGATTCTCGTGAAATTTTGGTTCGATATCTAGATTGATTATTTTCTAGTCAGTTTTCGAAATTTTTCAAAATGGCAGAGATATGGAGAAAATCATATTTCAGCCGTTTCGAAAAATGTTCAAAAATGTCACAAATGCGCGGTCTACAGTACCCTCAGCACGAAGAATAAACGCGCGTAAAATTACTCGATAGAGTATTATTTATCTATGGAAAAATTCATTTCGCTATTCGGCGGTAGATGGCGCTATACAAATTTTCCATACAAAATTATATAATAGAATATTTTTACGTGCGTTATTTTTTTCGATAGCTGTTCGTGCTAAGGGTACAGCTCACAGAGCCACTAGTCTAAGATATGTTTGTTGGTTATTCTGGCTACTGTGTTACATTATAGATTTGATCAGAAGCTGAAGGATGCTGTAAACCTCAACACTGTGGGAACGCTACGCGTTCTAAAGTTGGCTGAGACCATGCAGAATTTAGAGGTACTGTATCATCAAGATACCATATTAGTTTACAATGATATCCCAAAACTTTCAAGATTTTCGTAAATAACCCCCTCTTCCTTAAGCCCTAAGGGGTACCACACCACCACAGTTTAGAAACATTCAAAACGGTCTTGTTCTTTAAAATAGCAATGGCAAAGAAATGGATACCAAATTGATATTTTAGATTTTGACATCAGCTATTTTTAAAAACTTTTAAGTCCTCACTGCTGGGGCACAGTCCTTCCTTATGGGTAGATAAGGATGATGGGCCATAAGTCATAACCCACCACGCGGGCCCAATGCGGATTGTGCCCAATGCGGTGGGTGTTAACGCCTGCAAATCCAGTCGGGAGCGATGGCTTAACGTGCCTTTCGAAACACGAAACTCAAGATAATTGTCCACCCATCCCATGACCGATCCTAGCGAAAGTTGCTTACCTAACCTCCGCAATCACAGGGTTTAAACCAGAGTTACATTGCTGCTTTAAGTAAGAAGTTGTAACATTGATTCTTATTAAAGCAGCAATGTAACTGCAATTTAAGTCAAAATTGATTGTAACATAGTCACGAAATCGGGGGGTAGGTGCTTAGACACGACGCCATCAAGCTCCTCATTCTAGATTTACCAAGAGACAATCGTTGAGGAGCTCGATTGTGCAGTGGTTTAGCGCCTGGCCCAGCGATTGCGGAGGTTCAGCAACTTTCGCAAGGGTCGGTCATGGGATGGGTGACCAAAAAATTATTATCTCGAGCTCCTCCGTGCTTCGGAAGGCACGTTAAGCCGTTGGTCCCGGCTGCATTTGCAGTCGTTAACACCCACCAATCAGCATTGGGCCCGCGTGGTGGGTTATGGCCCATTCTCCTTATCCACTTATTAAGGAAGGCTTGTGCCCCAGCAGTGGGGACTTTAAAAATGACTAATGGTTATGGTCAATCGCTGTCCTTCTAGGTTCTAGTTCACCTCTCGACAGCCTACTGTCGCTGCGAGCTGGATGAGCTGGAGGAGCGCATCTACCCCGCTGTCCACAACCCGCGGAAGATAATGGACATCTGCGAGTGGATGGATGATGAACTGCTTACATACTTGGAGCCTAAGTAAGTAGTAGTATAATCAAAGCTCTGTCACTCCGCGCGTGAGTATGAAGCGCTTGGCGTCCTCAGCGAGGATCAGTTTCATACGTCAGAAAAGATAAGATCTATGCTGGATCTATGTGAAAAAGAAAGGTAACTACTAAGTAAATATAATGTAGAGAAGGGAGCGCTGTGCGACCTGAATTGCACTTTATTGTGTTAGAGCAAGAGTCGCTATTTATTTAAATGATTTTGCGGAGTGCAACTTCAGTACGTTAGTACTATTGTCTATTCTGTGGTATAATTATTCTTCCTCGTATCCTCATGATTGAAGGTCGCGACAGCATGAAGGCACTCGGTATATGAGGCTCTCCATGCAGTATGGTTTTCGGCCACCCGGGTAGATGTCTGTATGTCAGTTTGACTGACCCCTTAACTGCATCGGTCCATCGGGTCATTGATCTTCACGGCTCCTTCTTCCTTACACGTGGCCTACAACGATGAGCTTTTAAAGGTGATCCGGTTGCCGTCAGACCATGTGTCCGAAGTACTGGAAGAGACGCTGCATGCACACGGTAGTATAAATGCTAGCTCAATGTAGGACATACAGCCTCTCCCATGAGAAAAACTTATCCCCATGCTGGGCAAGTAGATTGGAGATAGAAGTATTGGGCAGTTTTCGTCAGAAAAAACTGCTGCCCATATTCTAGTCCACCGAGAGGTGTGAGATCCTATGCCTAATTAAATTAGTTGCGACACCCCCAAGTGTGAAGAGTTTCTTCTCTTCTGGATGTCACACAGTCAGTGTGATTCAATCTAAAGGTAAGAGGATAGAACAGAGTTGGTTGGTAATCAAGCTTTTATGTCAACTCAATCACACCAAAGACTAACACTACACATTTTACTTTAAATTTTATCATCCTTATCGCTAAGCAACTATGCTTGTTAAGTGTATAAGAGTGGAATGGAACTCCTTGTATGAGTCTGTTTCCCGATAGATAGGTACAATCTGGGGGCCTTCAAGACGCGAGTGAATAGGTTACTTCTAGGCAAGCGCGTTTCATCGTAGATCGCATCAGTGACTTTAATATCGACATGTTGAAACAAACAAATGAATCTAATGAATTTAGGAGAATAATAGCAAACAATAACTTTAGACTACATATTTCTTCTCCAACACGTAAAAAATCATGTATAGACCTCATTTTAAGTAATATCCCAGATGCTCATGGTACAGTTCATAGCCTATTCTTATCAGATCATATCAAGTTCTACTATTGTAAAAAAAGGGACTATCATCCCGAAAATGTATCCAAGTTTCGTGAACTTTTGAGTGCCCTGAAGTGGACTGATGTATACATGGAACCTAACATGACTATAGCATTTGAAAACTTTTACAGCATGTTCAAGCTGCTTTATAATCTTTGTTTTCCGAAGATAAAAACTAAAATCAATGTATCCCCAAATGGTATAAATAAAAAATGGCTTACTAGTGGCATAAAACGATCAACTAAAACAAAAAGATACCTACGTTTCAAACATTATAAAAACCCAACATCTAATTCTAGAATAAAATACCTCAGTTATTCGAAACTCTTGAAACAATGCATAAATAAATCACAAAAACTGGCAAACACAAAATATCTCATGAAATCCAAAAATAAATGCAAAGCTTCATGGGAGGTCATTAAGGGTAAATTCTCATTAAATTTCACCAATGCAAATATAAATAAAATTACAGTTAATAATGAAGTAATATGCAATCCCATTGACATAGCAGATGCTTTTAATAAACGTTATTCTGACATAATTAATAATTCAAATAATATGACTAATAATAAAAATGACATTCAAATTAAATCTAATCATGCTAGCTTCTTTTTACACCCGACAAATGAGGATGAAATTAGTAAAATAATTAGCTCACTTAAGTCTACGAATTCAACGGGTTATGACGAAGTTCAAACTAGTATACTCAAATCGTGTAAGACAGAAATTGCACCTATATTGAGTCACTTAATTAACCAATCTTTTACAACTGGCATCTTTCCCGAGCCTCTTAAAATCGCCGTAATTAAACCTCTATTCAAAAAGGGTACACGAGACAACATCGATAATTACAGGCCAATATCGCTATTAACCATTATATCCAAGATTTTTGAAAGGGCAATGCATAATCGTATTTATCAATTTGCCAATAAATTTGCGTTAATTAAATCAGACCAGTTCGGGTTTCAAAAGGGCAAGTCGACATCTCTGGCAGCGTTCTCGTTAATGAACAAGGTGTTAATTTATATGGATAAACGTAAACCTGTCACTTCTGTATTTTTCGACATGAGCAAGGCCTTTGACCTCGTGCCGCATGATATTCTACTTCGTAAATGTGAATTATATGGATTAAGAGGCATAGTGAATAAATGGCTGTACTCCTATTTGACTGGAAGAACGCAATATGTAGAAATAACAAATATAGACGATAACATGGAAACAAAGAAAATAAAATCAATGCTAAAATCAAAACATCTAGGTCTACCACAGGGAAGCATACTGGGTCCATTATTATTCTTACTGTACATAAATTATCTCTCAGATGCCACAAATTACCACTGTACACTTTTCGCTGATGACGTATCTGTTGTTATACCATGTAATGATAACAAAAAATATAATGACGAAGTTAATGATACAATTTCTAAAATAATAAAATGGCTAGAAAATAATGAATTAAAAGTAAATTTAAGCAAAACGACATTCATACAATTTATTAATAAAAACGGTAAGAAACATAATTTAAATTTGACATTTAACAATAAAATCATTAAAGAATCTTCACAAACACAATTTTTAGGTCTAACAGTTGATGACAAATGTTCTTGGAAAGAACATATAAATAAACTATGCAACAAAATAAATTCGTTCGCATATGCCCTATGGAGATTGACTAGGATCAGTAGCAGACTTATAGCTATTCAGGCATATCACGGATACGTAGGTAGTTTTTTAAGATATCAGATTCTCCTTTGGGGCAACTCATGTCACTCAAAGCAAGCATTCATTGCACAAAAACAATGCATTCGAGCCATTTGCAACATTGATACCCTAACATCCTGTAGGCCATTCTTCAAACAGCTTAAGTTGTAACAGTACCATGCATGTACATTTACGAACTATGTGTATTTGCCAAAACGAATCCTCACTTACTTACAAGGAAAAAGGAACACTGCAATTTCAATACTAGATACCCTAATAAATTAGTTCTTCCTGTAAAAACAACAGCTCTTTACAGCAAAAACGCGTATTGTATGTCTATAAGCGTATACAATAGGTTGCCTGATGATCTTAAGATTTTACCTCTTAATGCTTTCAAAAACAAACTGAAGAGTTGGTTGGTTGAGAACTGTTTTTATTCAATCGATGAATTTAATGACTTTTTTAACAGACGACGGTAATAACACACTGATTTGTAATGTTTATATTGCTATTAAAGTAAATAATAATATGTAATTAATTATATTTGCATGCCAGTATCTGGAGAAAAGTGTGCGGCTTCATATACATTGTAACATCTTTTATACTTACCACTTTTTAAGCAAATAAAGAAATATTCTATTCTATTCTATTCTATTGCTGATACATAAAGCGTGATAGCGGTCAACCACTTGCCTAAGATAAAAAAACGATGCACTCATTTGTATAGCACATTTTGACTGTGAGTTGATCTAGCATCTAGATAGTAAGTCCAATATTAATACAACTAAGTATATCCCACCCCTCTGTTACAGATTGATAGAATCGGAGCCCAACACTTATTCATATACCAAAGCTATCACAGAGACTTTGGTGGCCGAGTATGCCAGCAGATTTCCCATAGCCATAGCGCGGCCATCAATAGGTATGATTTTGTCATTTTCTAGAGGCACTAAAGTTTCAATTGAATGATTAAAATGATTATTATTATCATCTTCGTTAACTTTATTATTATCATCATCAACAACAATCTAATAATCATATTCACATTCATCAAACACGTTAATTGCCAAGAGACTGAAAATTTTAGGTTTTCTAATGTGTAAGACTTATTTAATATCATCACCACTATCGTGTCATCCTTTATCATCTTAATTGTCATGATCATAACCATCATCAAACAATATTTATTGACACAGTCGTGATAAAACTGTAACCGATTTATAACTATTTTTATTTACTGTTTCTACTCGTAGCGGCTGAGTTTTATTTGATATAAGTATCATTAATTTTTATGTCTATTTAAAGTGATTGCTGCGTGGAAGGACCCTATTCCTGGATGGGTGGATAACTTGAATGGTCCCACAGGTCTTCTGATCGGCAGTGGAAAAGGTGAGGCATTAAAAATATCTATAGGTTGTGGATGGGAGCTGGTGAATTTTATCTGTACCGTTAGCTGGAATAACTGTAATGTGTGCTCTAGATTTAAAGTCCCAGCTGACGCTACATCCCACCAAAAATAAAGTATGATAGTAAGAAGTTCAGTGAAGTGATGGTTCGAAGAACTTGAACATAAGAACAGAATAGCTGTCAGTATTTTCTAGGGTCTGTGGTCGCAGGCCAGTAGCGGGATCAGGCAAAACAGGTCACTGAAGGAAACCAGGATGTGCACTTAGAACTTTGTATTTACAGCATATTTACAGAAACCGTTTTCAAAGAATAAAATTTAGAGCAATCATTTATTTTTCACTTGTAACAGGAGTCACCTTCTGATGCATGGTTTTTTCCCGGCTGTTTTGAATTGAAGGAGGCTTCTTCTCGCTGCGGTGCTGGACAAAAGTCTTGCCAACTGAGTTTTGAGTAAGTTAATCCTGAATCAGGATCGAAAAGCAGTGCCAAGCTGGTAGTTCCTAAAATAAAAACTCTGTTGGCAGCACTGCAGCGAGAAGAAACCTGCAAATCCTGATCCTATGAAAATATAATTTTCCAATCTAATGAAATGATTAAACAAATTGTCTTCCATTTCAGGAGTAATAAGGACGATGCACTGCGAACCTTCGTACACCGCGGACGCAGTCCCTATAGATGTGGTCGTCAACGGATGCATCTTGATTGCATTCGCTACGGCTCTGAACAGGTACCCACTTCAAACTAATAATTTGACGTTTAGAACAAGTAACTACGATTCTACTAGTACCTATTGCAGCTCAAGTTACGTTTATTAGTTTATTAGGTAAACAACAATTTTAGTAATTTTTTTTATTCAAATCAAATAGAGACAGAACTTTGACAAAAACATAGAGAGAAATCCGTGACACATGAATAAAGGTAATTTTTTTTATGCAATCTCATTAACAAACTCACCGAAATTTAAACTCAGGATCTTTGGTGGGCGCAGTTGGCAATGGCAGAACTGTCTGTTAAAGATTTTGGATATTTCAGTCATAAAGCCTATGGGGAAAGAGAACCATCATGTTATTTATGTTTATCAAGAACTTTAAAATCATAGAAAATCTTCTCTAAAATTCTTGGTGCTTATAATCGCTTTTGTCATCTATCTTGTATGATGACATAACAGTGCCACCAACATGATGAAACGGTATTCAAGCACAAATCCCATGACGATTCTTTTTCTGTACTGACTCTAGCTTAATAAGTATCGTTTCGTTATTTCAGGCTTCAGACCATCAGCGTGTACAACATAACGCTTTCACATGACATCCGAATTTCATGGGAGGAAATCATCGAGCTAGGTAAAAATGAACTTTTGGCATTAATTTTGACATTATAGGTACCTATGCCATCTGGTAAACATTAACCGGTGGCATATCCTTACATGCTTTATTTAATTCTTCATATTTCAGGCAAGAAGTGGGTAAACGAATACCCTCACACCATAGCTCTTTGGCATCCCGGTGGGAACATCAAATCTTACGCGTGGACCAACTGGCTGGCAGTTTTATTCTTCCACTGGATCCCAGCTTATCTGGTTGATAGCATCCTATTCCTTCTGGGGAAGAAGACTTTGTAAGTATTATAAATAAAACTTTTTTTATGTAGATAGTCAAGCGCTTGACCGCTATCACGCTCGGTGGTAAGCGATGATGCGGCCTACAATGAAACTTGCTCGCCTATAGTAACCTATTTACTCGCGACTTGAAGGCCCCCAGATTGTACCTATCAGGAAACACTGACTCAGGCAAGGAGTTCCACTCGCTAGCGGTACAGATGATAATTCGAAGCAAAACGCTTTAGCGATTCTTTGGAATATCCACCAAAAAACGGTGACGCTGATTCGTACCAACAGCCTATTCTGGTTGTCCGATGAAAGAAGGGAGATGGCGGAATTAGGTTGTGCAATTCCACTCACTGCACGCTCGCCGACATGTGGGTCCATATCCGATAACTTTGTCTTATCATCATGATTATCATACCAGCTCAATGCCTACCAAGGGACTACCCTTGCAGAAGTAGGCCTTTCCCTTGGTAGGCCGTAGGATGTTGCCATAATTAAGTCATAGTCGCCTTTAAGTTATGTCACACCCTCAGTTCAACTCTCAGGCCCTTTTTATAAACCGATCTCAACGTTTAGAGTTATATTGAGATCTTACTTGAGATGCTCTTCTTATAGGAACAGTATCTCTGGTAGTTATGACTTAATGCACCCAAGTGAATTTGCCCAAGTGAATTAAGTCTACGGCCAGGGGTATGATATCAAGATAGGTCTCAACGTTGAGGGCAGTTTATAAATACGGGCCTCAAAGATTGTGCTATTCTACGTGGATCAGATGTAATATGAAGAGTTTATCTAGGTATTTCGGAAAGTTTAAACTCAGAAAATTAAGAGCAAATAAGTAACAAACATACTTAGAACGTTGGTATCAACGTTCTGGGTATCCGGAAGACTCCTAAATATTAATCTTTTGTCTATCTTTAATTCCAGCTTAGTCAATGTACAGAAGCGAATCAGCCACGGCCTAAATGTCTTACAGTACTACACAACTAAAGAGTGGCACTTTAAGAACGAAAACTTCAAGAATTTACAGAAGATGGTCGATGACAAGGAGAGAGAATCCTTCTTCATAGATGTCAAGAGTCTTAATCCTGATGAGTATATGAAGTACTATGTGTTGGGAGCGAGGCAGTTCTGCTGTAAGGAGGATCCTTCCACGTTGCCAAGAGCGAGGAAATTGAATAAAATGTAAGTGTTTGAGCCCTGTTTTATTGAAGATTGATTGTAGTCGATCATGTTTGTTAAGCAACGCTCGGCTCAGTCAGGTGTCGGATCGGTGACCGTTAAGTGGCATTACAACTGAGTGCTTTCGTGCTTTAGAGGGCAAGTTAAGGCTCCGTTATGCGAAATCTTATGTCTCTGCCTTTTTCTTTACGTGTAAAGAGTTTGGAAAATAACCTCACTTATGCACTTTTTCGATGATTTTCGTTGTTTTTTCATCATTATCTTTAGCACAATTATCTTACTTGAAAAAAAGTAATTGGAGCAACTGCACAGTACGTTAAAGTGTATTTTGATGTAGAATTCAATATGTTCCAGCTATTATTTACGCAAAAAATATGGCCCGCGACAAGCGCTTTTGATGAAATTCTGTTTTTTTTTTACAATCATCTGTGAGGTTCATACGCAATTTAATACTTGTAGCTACTAGATAATCTCTTAAGCTTGTCGCATGTTTTTTTCGTGGCTACAACTTTAAGTTTTCTATATGAAAATATGGCCCGCGCCAACGAAATAAGAACTAAGGAAGCCTAACTCCTAACAAATATTGCTTAAAAATGGCACCTTCACCATACTCTGTGACACAAAAGGCCGCAAACTCAAAAATAAACAAGCAAAAACAAACCTTATTACAATGCACGCATAATCGGTATTAGGTTGTATTCTGACGCATATACTGTTTTCTATTGGCTGGGGTTTGTACGCAGATCAAACATGATTGGATATTTGGCTCGCGTCCTGTCACTCATTGGGCCGTAGTCGTGCCTTTGTCATTGAAGCAAGGACGGTGTAATGTAGAATCCAGTCAGTACACCGAACCTACTACGGGCACTACGGCAGGCGGGGCGGGTGGCATCATTTGTTTTATGAAATTTGATGGCTAGTACATTATTATTAGTTAGATATAATGTTTGTTTTATTAGGTCGACAGACAACTTGGTAAAGACCGATCGAATACGCTGGCTGCAAGTCGTCTGTAATTAGTCGCTCTGGAAAACTAAATGAGACCTATGTCAGCAGTAGACGTCTTTACGCTGTGATGATTTTATTGTTAGGTATATTATTTTATAAAAAATATAAAATGATGATATTGATGAATGATGATCATATATTTTGTCACAAATAGGTAAGATACTTCATTTCAAGAAGGATTTAAATTAGGTAAGCAATTGAAATAAAATAGGTAAGCTTAATAAAAGACAATGTATTCTAGATAGATATTGTATCAAACATGTAAGTACCTACCTACATATCATATTATGTAGATAATTAACATATTTGTACGAGCAACGTCTTAATATGTCTTCTAGAGGTGTGGTGTGACTGATAAAGAACAACGTATTAATACGTCGTTTTATTTTTATTTTTCACTTATAAAAGCAATAAAAATTTTGAACCTATCTATTTAGTTAAGTACATACCTATTTTTAAGCTTTGATGGTTTATAAATTGGTAGGTAGGTAAATAATAGGGTCAGAGTGTAGGAACTTGATTCATAAAAAAATACTTTACCGAGATTACCCCTTTTTGAGGTAACGTAAAAACGTTGTCAAAAATCATCCAACGTTAGCGGCGTTAGTGCTCTCACAAGCGGTCCGAATCAATGCCTAGTACCTATCGTGAGCACTATTGGCGTGAATCGGAACGCGGCCTGTGTCTCAGCCAGGGAGAGACACAGGCCACCGAAACACGATATGATATGGCGATATTTAATGGGAGAGTATGTGTGATAGCAGTGAATGTGAAGATTTGACTGCCCCACAAAGCGACTGAACACTTGTTGCATAATAGCGACCATAGTTTGTATTTATACGCTCATAGATATTTCTAAATAACGAAAAATATTTTACTTACCAATGATATGATATGTCCGTATTTTTTTTGCTGCCTTCTGTTGGTCTTTTACACCACTTGACCACACATGACGTCATTTTTTACCACTTTTATGCTAATTTTTTTGTAAGAACACTAATGACTGTCACCGAGCGCTTGGCAGACATGACTAAATAGTGCTTCGGTTGTACTTTTTTAGCCCCGCCCACTCGGTTGTAGTTTGCGTGGTGCTATTTTTTGAGCAGAATTACATTTCCATAGTTCTTATTTCGTTGGCCCGCGCAAAGCATGTTTTCCTATTATGGCCCCTTAAACCGTCGGTTCCGGCTGTTGTCATCTGATAACAATCTTTAAGCCAAGTCAGAGGCCTTTTTTGCATGGAGTTTAGCAATTTGCACGCAAGAGGCTATATGCATTGTTTTTTTTTTCAGACGCTACTACGTAGATCTGGCCTTCAAAGTAATGTTCTACGTACTGATTGTCTGGATTCTCTACTCCTACCGCTACGTATTCACGAATTGCGTCGAATTTCTAGACTCTACCCTGAAGAGTCTACCACCCATCAACACTAAAGCTGAAGAAGTGGATGAAATTGTGTTTTAGTTTAGATGAATGTAACCATTTGTAATAGGCATGACGAATATTTTTTTTTATTTTATGTTACTTTTTTTATTTTATGTTACATAAATTACCTCCCAAAAAAAGGAAACATTGGTAAAAGAATTATTTCGCTAGCATGAAAACTGCCCGAGATATCACAGTTTGAAATGCACACCAATTGGACTTACCCAAAAACGCTCCATACTAACCGCTACCTAGTTATGACGTCACGCCTAGGTAGTTTGTATGCAATGCGTAGGAAATTTGTTCGGCAGCTAGCTATATTAAATATTGTGTTTAACAAAATGGTTTCTTAGACAAATTTTATGGACGAATTAAAAATTAAATCGCAATATATAAAACCAAGAGGTATACAAGCTACTCTAAAAGTTTAATATGTTTACTATTTTTATTAGTATTTCGTTATTTTATTAATTAGTCGTCACGTCATCTCTATTTTATTTTAGAATCAACTACAAACTATACTACTACAGCCGTATGGGCAAATTCGTCACAACCCGCGCATATAAAGAATTGGATTAAAATTGGCGTCGTTCATATCACATCTCTCTCTCACACGAAACGCCACACCTATCGCTCTCTCACTCCTCATAGTGGAAAGTGCTGTAGGCCGCCATTTTCAATCCCATTTTGGCGAGTTTATCTGCGTGGCGGGCTGATTATCTAATTAGAAACCACCTAGCGACCGGTTGCAGTTCATAGATGATAGTGATCCATTGCTACTTCTTTTTGGATTAAAAAAAAACATACCAAAGAAAAGTAGCAATGTATGTGGAATGAAACCGGTCGCTAAATAGTTACTTTTTAGATAATCAGGGTGCGGGTTGTGTAAATGTACACATTGGACAACTTCACACAGAACAGATTGTTCCATACCCAAGCACGAACATCTATCGAGAAAACGCAAGTAAAAGTATTCGTAAATCTATGGAAAATTTCATTTCGCTTCTCGACGGTAGATGGTGCTGTACAAACTTTCCATACAAAATTACTGTAACGAAAGTTTTTACGTGCGTTGTTTTTGTCGATAGCCGTTCGTGCTAAGGGTACTGTAAGGTACTCCAGAGTGCTAAAAATTGTTAATAAAACATAAGTAAGTAGGTACTCAAATAATGTTAATAAATTTTATGTTGGATGCTGTGGGTTTGTAAATTAAGCTGTATAATAAAGCTGTTGTGAATACAAATGGTTTTTTTTATTTTGACAAATAAATTATAATAAAGTTAAGTTAAGGCATGGGGTCTCACTAGGAACATCAGATGTGGTTTAGTTAGCAGGTACCGCCATCTAGAGTCTAATTCCAACATTAGTTTAAATTTACCTCACTAGACGGCGGTATCTGCTTCGACTTGTTTTTGTAATATTCAAATAAAGATAAAAAAAGTCATAACATACAACTTTTAGGCTGGTATTATAGAATCATACTCAGACTCAAATCTCTGCTTGAGTACAGTTAGAAAGGGATGGCGCTATATGCGATGAATAGCACCATCCCTTTCTAACTGTACTCAAGCAGCAAGCAGTGCTTGAGTCTCGTTCTGTAATACGAGCCTCAATCATTCTCCCTAGTTCCATTGGATATAGTTCCATGGAACTACGGATACTTTTTATTCTGTAGTTCCATCCATATATTCATTCTCACTAGTTCCATTGCCAATGGAACTAGTGAGAATAATCAGTATCCAGTAGTTCCATGGAACTATATCCACTGGAACTAGTGAGAATGATACAAACTTTTAAATTGTTTCTTAAAAAAATCACCAAACGCAAAATTGTAGTGAATTCTTTGAAAGGTAAAGTTTGTTGCTATCAGTGCTAGGCATGCTGCGACGATAGCAGCGCCACCTAGTATTCTAAATCGCCCCGATAGTCGCCTTACGACGGGCCATTTCTTTAGTATGGGATGAGGTATCTGTACTATAGAATTATGTAGTGTGGTTAAGGCTTTCTAATCCTCAGTTAACAGATATCAGCGAACAGTACCCTCAGCACGAACAGCTATCGAAAAAAATAACGCGCGTAAAAACAATCGACAGAGTAATTTTGTATGGGAAAGTGTTAGTTTTTTCGATAGTGATGCCTTCTAAAAATACTAGATCATGGGCCTTAAAAATTTGGAGTAAAGTTTCATAAAATCATTTTCTAAACAACTTAACCTCTGAGGGCGCCACTTTCTGTGGTGGTTATACCCTAAACCTACCTTAATGATAATTATTATTATAATAGAAATGAAATATTTAAGCGGGCTGGGTACCTACTCAAAGCTTGCAGGGCCACTGCATGCAGGGCTTTGTGTAGCCATTTAGGGCCGATATTATAGATATTTTTTAAACATAATAACGGCCCTGCACTGCATGCCTACACAAAGTCCTGCAGGTAATGGCATGGCCTTGCAAGCAGAGCTTTGATTGAGTACTTAGCTCATTGTAGTAAGCAGTATAATACCTCCCTGTATGCTCTAAGATACCTCCCAACTCCAAAGCATCTCCATAGAAAGTTGAACTGTCAAATTCGAATGAGTGCATTGCGTAGACCAATCGCTAGCTAAGTCATTGATCACCACAGTATACATTTGAAACATGGAAAGTAATTTGTTTAATTTTTTGGACGGAAAACACGACACACTGTAATAATGTGTCTCTAGTCATACTAAGTATGAAAACGATACGCGACAGATCCCGACACGACACAACACAACACAATAGTGTGTTTCTAGTTCTAGCGTAACACTTCTGTCGCGATACGATACGACACAACATTACACAACACAATAAGTAGTATATTTTCAAGTTTTCACCTTATTACTTTCCACGGTTAAAATGTACTCTATGGCAACCAATGACTTATTGATTAGTCTGTCGGAAATATGTCATTAATGTCATGTCAAAGTCAAATTGACGTAAGAAAAAAAATTCTTTTCTTGCATTTTGCACTGAAAAAGAAATTATTTGATAGAATTAATTTTAATTTTTCATTTTTACTAATTAACTACAATGTCTGATAACAAAGATGTGCCCAAAAATGAGATGGATCCGGAATTGGACGATCTATTGGACAGTAAGTACGATTTTTGTGTTACACAATACATAACCTAATTGCAATAGTTTTTCGCAATTAAATTATTTGAAACAATTGCCATTTTGGCCTACTAGGGGTCCATAAACTTTATATAATTACATTCCTTATAGTTAAAATCTACATGCCTGGAATTCCATACATTTCAAATTGGAAAAAATAGGTTGCTAAAATCCTTTTGAAGAAAAACCTCACATTGCTTAGAAAAATAGATTAATCTTAAAATTAATTATTTTAAATGTATATTAACATGATTCTGGCTAGACTAGGTTAGTATGATTTGCATAATAGCAATAATTATTCCTTTGGTAATTATATATGCACTCATTAGTATGCATTTAATTATGACGGGTCGGGTCACTTATTACTATGCAGTATATGTATAAGATTTCTTGATAATCATATTATGTTTTTTAAACTATGTAATCTACTTCATAGTTTAAACTATAGTCACATAATACCGGGTGTAACAAGACCTTCAACAAAGCCAAAGGTCTTCATATTCTGCCCATCATCAGGACCATTTCTGTTAAAAATTATTGCTGGGAAACAATTTTAATTTTTGGTGTTAAAAAAGCATTGCATACATTACCATGCAATGTAACGCATACTCATGCGAGTGTATGCTACACAGCTGCGTGCGGCCGAGTTGAAAGGCTCATGAACATTGAGTGATGACATTTTGAAGCCATGTTTGTTACAATATACTTGAAAACTTGATAATGTTTCTTTGGACAAAAATAAGGAAATAATGAATAAAATAAGATTTCATAAAAAGGATTAAAAAATTTTTTGACTTTGACTTTCAATAACTTCGTAGCTATGGGTTTCCCAGGTATAGTTTAAAAGACAAAAATGATCCTGATGATGGGCAGAATGCATGGACTTCAACTTCCTCGACAGTCTTTTTACACCTGTTATAATATAATATAATAGTACTATACATACAGACACCCATATGCACAAGGACAATCAAATAATAATCTACTCTCGCTGCACGGCAATAAAGTACAATTTCAAATATTACAGAGCTGTGTGCTTGTTATTGTATACACCTTTCTGTTGCGTTAGTCGCGTAGCTCTGTCTCACTCAACCGACACATGACATCTCTTGTGCGCTGGCTCGACTAAGTCAACCGTGAGCTAATATAAAAGTTAAAGAGTGGAGAAGGACCCTCCTGCTATAGTACTAGCTTCCGCCCTGCCGCCAGGCCTCCTTCACTCGCTCAAGGTCGCGCGATAAGCACCTACCGCTAGCCGTGCCTACGGAGGCACAAGTGAACAGAGGGCTGCCAAACGCCCGCCTTTGTAGTCGCGCGGCATCTTACTGCCTGCGTAGGTATTGTCTCTTTATAATAGTAACAATGTCGAATCGATATTACTGTGCCGTGTACGGATGTCTTAATCAAAATACCAATAAACAATTGTCGTTTTTCACATTATGATATATGCTACGTAGTTCATTTGAAAGAAGTCAACCCTAACGTTGCGTCGTCAGAAAAGGTAAGAGCACGCGATAGAAAGAGAGGCAACTACTAGGTGAATATAACTGTAGGCCATTAGCGCTGCGCGACCTGAATTGGACTTTATTGTGTCGGTGCAAAAGTCGCTATTCATTTAAATGACTTTGCGGCGTGCTGCTTCTGTACTTGTACTATTATTTATTCTGTGCTGCCGCCCATAACTCCACATGGAGAAAGATAGGACAATGTCTGTCGGGTCAGCTCATCAGTGAAAATTTCTATGTCTATGGGTCAGCTAGTAGGTTATAAATTATATTCATGCCAATAGTTGTTCTTTTTTTGTATGGAGGCATACAAAAATGGCTAAAGTTATAAAATTTTTATTTTATAGAAAGAAAACAAAATTAATAAGATTTTTCATATAAATACATATTTTTTTAAAGCTGCTAGTATGGATTTTTTTTATTCATATAGTGCAAAAGAACTTTTATTCCAAAGCACAAATATTAAGAAAAAAAAAAAACTTGATGTAGAAAACCATTAATCAAGTTTTTTTTTGTTGTTTGGAGGGTTTTTTATATTTTTTTCTTTCTGGAAACTGTCTCAGAAGTGTCACAAAAATAATAGGGACCCAAAAAGAATAACTCCTTTTTCGTAAATTTGTTGTATACACATCAACTTTGTCTAGGGATACAGGTGTTATTTTCATACAAACGAGGTAACTTTGAAGCCTTGGTTTTCGGGGATGTACCGTGCTGTAATCTGATGATGGCCATCCAGGGACTGAATGGAGTAGATTCAGATCGCTATACACACCCAACTGATCTGCATTCTAAAAGATTAATGGGTCAGAGTTCTCGGTTTGAGGATTTCCATACATTTTCATGCTATTTTCGCGGTTTTTTTAAACATGTCCATTACGTTTTTAGAATGCTGGTCAGATCAGTTGGTTGTGTATAGCGATCTGAATCTCCTCCATTCACTTCCTGGATAGCCGTCATCAGATCACAGCACAGTACATCCCTGGCAGTAAACCAAGGCTTCAAAGTTACCTCGTTTGTATGAAAACAGCACCTGCTATCCCTAAACAAAGTTAATGTGTGTCTCATTTTACTAACCAGGTGCACTCCAAGACATGACAAAGAAACAAGAACAGAATGCGGACCAGCCGGAGGGTGAGGACGGCGTCCCTCAGAACATGTGGAGCGAGGAGTTCATTAAGGAGGCGGCCGCACAGTTTGAGAGCAACATGGCTGCCATACTGGGTAGCTTTAGCGGTGTGCCTGGTTTGTATTTTTTATGTTTTATTATTAAACTAGCGACTGCCCGTGACTTCGTCTGCATGGATAGTATTTTGTTTATCTCTCGGGAACAGTTCCTTTTTTCGGGACGAAAAATACCCTATCTCCTTTTCTGCACCCCTGACAATATGTATGCAAAATTTCACGATGATTGGTTGAGTAGTTAAGAAGTGAAAGCGTAACAAACAATCGGACTTTCGCATTTATATTGTTAGTAAGGATAATCAAATGGCATGCTCTTTTTTTTCTTGATGCAGTTGCCATTTATTTTCTGTATTATTATTGTTGACTGTACTGCAATTTTTTTTACTACAATAATAGTGACAACTTATGGAATTTTGCTAACAACACTTCAATGTGCTTATTTCAGAAGAACAAATAACTCAAGAGCAAATAGCACAAACCTTCACTAAAATGGCAGGTAAGTTGTTTAAAAATAAAAAGCATTTCATAGTTTGGTATTTTCGATCAAGAATACCCTAGATGTCTGTCTGGTCAGTCTCAAAAACCGCACCATTACATAACGCCCCATTTTTAAACTGGGCACTTATTTTGTACAATGCATTATCTTCTTTGTTTCTTGCTACTTAAAGTTGAATTTGGAAAGAATAGTAATTTGTATGGAGTATTTCAAAATTTCGAATCGCTTTGTGTTTTTGTCAGTTCCATCGTTGAACGGCCTCTTACGTCTGTATAGCACACCTCCGCCCGCGGAACACCGCAGTAGGTTCCGCCATAAATTCGACAAGCGAAATAAATGCGAACAGGGGGTCAAGTCTGCTAATGTTTTCGTCAAAATCGTAGTTCAATGGTGTTCTGATGGTAATGCTTTTTGACACAGGTCTTGTTTCATAAACCCAAAATCAAGACACAATATGTTTCCGTTTTGGGCTTAAGAAACACAATGTGTTTCAGTTTTGGGTTTAAGAAACAAGAACTGTGTCAAAAAGTATTACCATTCAAACACCATTGAACTACGATTTTGACGAAAACATTAGCAGACTTGACCCCCCTGGCGTGTTGCTAGGGTTGCTTACTGTTCCCTTAGCACGAACAACTATCGAGAAAAAAACCCGCGTAAAATTACTCGATAGAGAATTATCTATGGAAATTTTAATTTCGCTATTCGGCGGTAGATGGCGTTGTGCAAATTTCCAATACAAAGTTGCACTATCGAATGATTTTACGCGCGTTATTTTTTTCGATAGCTGTTCGTGCTACGCAAGAAGCTTATACCCCCAATGGAGATTGCACGGCTAGTGTCATAGTGAAGATAGAAAAAATGTCCTTGAGTGACGTTACGGCTTATTGCTATCTCTTTTTTTAGTGTTACAATACGTTTTCGTTTCTCACGAACGAACGAACGACGAACATCGAACACGTATTGTCACACTAAAGAAAGAGATAGCAATAAGCCGTAACGTCATTCAAGGACATTTTTTCTATCTTCACTATGACACTAGCCGTGCAACCTCCACTGGGGGTATAAGGTTCTTGGTGCTACGGGTACTGATTGCTTACGTCTAAAGATAGGGTTACCAGATCTACTAATGAGATTTACTGACTTTTCAGGAAATTTCCTGATATCTTGTATACCTACATCCACATTCTTAATGAAGTTGACGTTTGATCATTTTTTCTCGCCAAAATGATTAACAAATTATGTGTTTTCATTAAGAAATTAAAATTTTTGGGATTTCAAAAATCCCTGACGACTACAATTTTTCCCTGTTTTCCTGACAGATGCCTAAAATTCCTGTTTTCGTCGAAATCGTAGTTCAATGGTGTTTGAATGGTAATGCTTTTTGACACAGTTCTTGTTTCTTAAACCCATTTAATGTGTTTCAGTGGGCTTAAGCCCAAATCGGAAACATGTTGTGTCTTGATTTTGGGCTTAAGATACAAGAACTGTGTCAAAAAGCATTACCATTAGAACACCATTGAACGATTTCGACGAAAACATTAACAGACTTCACCCCCTGTTCTAATGCATAGATTTTTCACGCGCGATTCCGCCCGATAGGCTCCGACCGTTGACACACGCGAAAGCAATGGGGAAGGCAACTGTCAAAATGGCGCTGCGTACTCTTGTTAAACGAGAACTATCAAAACAAAGGACTTTTACTTTAAAATATCGTTTTTATAGCTTTAAAATGATCAAATTCTGTGTAATAATAGGCTGTAAAGATGTTAGCACTTACAAATTTCCGAAAAATCTGGATATTAAAAAAACGAATTACTGCTGTAAGTATAAAACGACTTAATATGGCTTTCAATCCCGGCACTTGCATTGTAGAATAGTCTTTTGTAGCCATTCTGGGTCAATGGGTCTTTTTCGGTAAAAAAATACCACAAAATAAATACCTATTTCCCCATACATTTTGTTCTAAACGTCTACTGCCTTAGAAACAAGTGTACGCAGCGACATCTACAATTAGCTTTGCGTTGCCATCCCCATGAAGCGAAACTGCTACATAGATCGATGTAGTCCTAATAATACCGTCGTCTATAGAAGACAGCTCATAGCGGAACTATGGCAGAACTACCGCGGTTACGGTTTCGCGGCGGAGGTGTGCAACAGGTTTTAGCAGGCCTCCTTCACTCGCTCAAGGTCGCGCGATAAGCACCTATCGCTAGCCGTTCGTTCGAACGAACAAGTGAGCAGAGGGCCGCCACACTAGGCCTGCGTAGTCGCGCGGCATCTTATTCCCTGCGTAGATATTGCCTCTTTATAATAGTAACAATGTCGAATCAACATTGCTGTGCCGTGTACGGATGTCATAATCTAAAAACCAATAAAGAATTATCGTTTATCACATTATGATATATGCTACGCAGTTCATTTAAAAGAAGACAACCCTAACGTTGCGTCGTCAGAAAAGGTAAGAGCACGCGATAGAAAAAGAGGCAACTACTAGGTGAACTGCGCGACCTGAATTGCACTTTATTGTGTTGGAGATAAAGTCGCTATTTATTTAAATGACTTTGCCGAGTGCTGCTTCTGTACTTGTACTATTAGTTATTCTGTGGTTTTAGTATCAGCTCAAGTATAATTTTCCCCACAGAAGCGGCCGCTAGCGTTCTAAAGCCGGGCGCGCAAGCCGGCGACTCCACCGCACCGACCGACACGACTGAAGGGGCGGACAAAATAGACGAGGTAATATTGATAAAAAGTAAATAAATCCTTACAGCATCCCGAGTGACACTGGCTATATTTTTTTTAGAAAAAATCAATATGGCGACTGTACGACGCCATTTTCAAATGTGCAAATAAATTTTTTTTTCTTCTATTATTACAATATGGGCATCAAATGAAAGGCTTTGATGAGCACATTCCTATATGTCATTAAAATGTGTGAAATAAAAATAAATAAATTTAAAAATTATTAAAAACACGACTGCCCTGCCAAAAACGAACTAACAAGTTAAACAACAAGTGTCATTGCAGTCGGGGGAGCTTATTATGGAACAATTTTTGATCAAAGAGGTCCCCCGACTGCAATGACACTTGTTGTTTAACGTTTTAGTTCGTTTTTGGCTAAAAAGTTAAACAAATTTTTAGCCAAAAATGAACTAAAAACATGTGTAGCATGGGGTATTAAAAAAGTTATTTCTGTCGTCTGTTAAAAAAATAACCTCGAAATTTAAGGCTCACGCTACGCTGCGCTTCGAGCTCGCCTTAAATTTCTAACCTATATTCGGGACCTACAGGGGTAAAGCAGATCGGTTCACCTAGTTTTAGCCAACAGCTATCGGCTACACCTAGTTTTAGCCGGCTAAAACTAGGTTTAGCCGCACTTCGGGTATTAGCCGTAACATATCGAGTTATTTTGAACTTACCATCCAAAGGACATCAGGCAGAGTCCCATAGAAAAAAACCAAAGAATGTATGACGTTTCTGTTTTTTTCAAAATGTAGACATGTAATTAGTGAGTCATAGAAAATATTCAGATTTTTACGAAGATTTACGTTTTAAGAGTTATTTACGTTTGAAAGTTTTATTTTTTGGTAACCCCGACACTAAATAGCAACACCAGTTTCACGACAACACGTTTCGTTAGCTGCGTTAGTGATACAGATTAGCACCACAATGTACGAGTTGGAACCGATCAAACGGAAAATCTGTGCATATGTCGCACGTAACAAAACGCTTTTGACAGTTGAGTTGACTGACATCCGGCAGACTTTTTTTTAATGCGCAATCACTTGTGCCACAGAACAAATATACTCAGGGGAGACTTGTGAAATCGCTAACAAAGATGTCCGTTTCATTGATATGCTTTTGTTTTTTTCAATAATTAATTAACGCTAAATGAAGAAGTTAAAAAATAATGTTGCTACTGTTTTATGATTCTAGTAACATAAAGTGTTTATAGATAACAGAATTATGTTTATACACTTTTGGGTCTCATGTGCCTGATGTCCTTTTAAGGATGTGTCCAGTCCATGAAACTAAACAACTTTCTCTAAGAAACATGTGTCAAATTTCGCCAGAAAATTTTGGTCATCCCATACTAAATTGATCACGTGATCTCTTTGTTTTGTATGGAAAGTCGATTTTTAGGGTTCCGTAGCCTAAATGGCAAAAAACGGAACCCTTATAGATTCGTCATGTTTGTCTGTCTGTCTGTCTGTCTGTCTGTCCGTATGTCACAGCCACTTTATTCCGAAAGTATTAAGACTACACAGTTGAAACTTGGTAGGTAGATGTATTCTGTTAACCGCTTAACAAATTTAATACAAAAATAAGAAAAATAAAAGATTAAGGGGGGCTTTCCATACATGGAACTGAAACAGAAAAAAATTTTTTTCTTCAAACCAACACGTGTTGGGTGTCTATAGATAGGTCTTTAAAAATGACATTGAGATTCCTTAGACAACTTTTTCTCAAAGTCAACCGTTTGAAATAAACACTTTCAACCAAAATTGGTTTGTACGAGATATAGTAATTAGTTTTTGAGAGATAGCACATTTTACAAAACCGCAAATATAACTTTGTCATTCATACCAACACTGTGAACAACAAAGTTATTTTTGCAAACGAAAAATGATAGGTGATATTAAATATGGTATGGTATAAGGTAACTACGGAACCCTATGGCGCGTGGCCCGACACGCACTTGGCCGGTTTTTATTTTACATATTTGACCATGTGTTCCTTACAGAAAGTTGTTCAGTTTCATGGACTGAACACATCCTCAAAATTTGGATGGTAAGTTCAAAATGACCCTGTATTTAGGAAATGTATATAGGTTTTTTTTTCATTATTATTTTTATAACATATTTGCTCGTAAAGGGTCTCTTATTACACCAATTTCAATATCGTATTGTATCTCATTACGAACTTGTGCGGTAATGTAAAGTAAAACGCACGGTTTCCTTGATAAGCCGTGCGTTTTACTTTACATTACCGCACGGTTTATCAAGATACTTCGTCTAAAACGAACGGTACTTTTTTAAATCTTAGCAAAGAGTTTTTATGTCAGAAAAGAGGTCAACATTTTATGGATAAAATTGACTTTGGGAGATAAAATATAATAGATAAACATTTAATTATTCAATTTAATTAATGTTGACAGTAAATTACAACCATTTATCTGTAACAAAAACACAAAAATATTAATTTACTTTATTAGTAATACTGGCTGTTTTTATGCCTTTGCCTTAAAAACAACGCTGATGCGCGCGCATTGCTAATTTTTTTTTTTTGCTGTATTGTTTTTATTTGAAAATGTCGTCAAGTACTATTTATTAATTTATTAATTCAACACCGCCAGAAGTCTCAGAGGCAGCGAAAAAGGTTACTCTAAGCCTCTTGCCCGAAAAATTGACCGATAAGATACTTACTTACATAAATACTTGCGTATCAAAATTTAATCATATGGAAAACAAGCAAAGGTGCAAAGTCCGAGTTTTATTTATTTCCTCGCAAATATGTTATAAAACGTCGTATGACATACGTGCGCTTTGATAATTACAGCCTCTGCTTTCTTGTAGCCCTCGCCTACGGCTCGGGCTAGCAATATCGCCTCGGCTGTAATTTTCAACGTACCGCACTTATATCATAATGTACTATTGTTGTAGGTATCTGCAGCTGTCGCCCAGACATTACAGAATTTGAACACAAATACAGAAAATCTTCAGACGCCATTTTCAGAGCAGGACTTAGCAAATATGTTCCAAAATTTCAACTTGGGAGGGGGATTAGAACAAGGAGGAGAGCAAGTAAGTACCGATTAATTATTAACAACTATTGGGAGGGTGCGAAGGTATAATAATTGATCGCAGCGCTCATAGTGGCAAAAATTAGAAATAATGAAGGCTCTGTAATCTGTTTGAAAAAGATTTTTAATTTATTATTAGCGATACCGGAATAATTATATATGTTTATTATCACTTAGTAAAATTATTAAAGTAGCTTTATCCTCTTGTTTTACAAAATCTACAACTAAAAAAGAAGTAAACAAACCCTGATATAACCAAAATAAAACACTCTTTTTGAATAGATCTTACTTGCCATATTTAATTTAAATGACCAAAAATGATTTTGAAATTTACATTAATAACACAATATGTATAGTATTTTTTAACATTTTGTCACAATGCCGCCATTACATATCAAAACGTCAAAACGGTCAGGTCAGAGCCAATAAAGGTGCAACACGCTAGGTGGCGCTAAAAGCGTGCACGGAGCCAATAGTCGCATTACTAATTTCCCAGCAAAAATGTAAACAAAGGTGTGGCAACAAAACAACACAAAAGAAAATAGTATATTGCTAAGTCAAGAAATAAACACACTTACATGTTTTTTCATCACAAACCTAATAAAAATAGATTAGATAAATATTCTGTATCATGAGTTTTGCGACAAAAAATGAAGTATAATTTAATATTTCATAATAACAGTTTTATAGTAGAAAACATTTTATGATGCTGTGCACACATCAACTGCAAATCGTACACATCAACCATTGGTTCATTTTATAAAATTTCATAAAAAATAGTATTACGAGCTTAGAATAATAACACCTAGAAGCCGTGTCCTCGTATGCAAAGTGAGGCAACTAATACCAAGCCAGAATGGCTTAGTTTTCAAATTTATATCCTTCATACGTTAACTAATCGTAACTGAAACCCAATAATATAGTAACTAGTCTTATAAATGTGGGAAAATTGAAATTGTTTTGTACTTTATCGGTATGATTAGGTAATAATGTAGAATAACAATCTGAAAACGGAGCCATTTTGGCTGTTTTAGTTGCCTCACTTTTGACAGTGCGCTTTGTAGAGAACTATCGTTCTAGGAGTTATTATTCTAAGATTACGAGTAGTAGATGTAGTAGTAACATTTGTCTTTTGGTATTAGGGTGAAGTGGCGAATATGCTACATAATTTTGATAGTTTACATTTCAGTCAATATCTAAGTATAGTTTTCTTATCAGTTCGTTTCAAGAACTTTTAAAACCAAAAAATTATGATAGGTTAAAATAAAAGTACTTATTACGATCCTACTTTAAAATTTCCCTGGATGACATTATATTTATTATGACTCAAAATATAATAAACAAATTAAAACATTATAAAAGTGACCAAAGGTTTTCAATATCTGAAAATGTCACTATCAGGGTCAGTTTGTCAATTTGACAGTGACGTTTCTTTGTTTACATTTTTGCTGGGAAATTAGTAATGCTACTTTAGCTTCCGCCCGCGACTTTGTCCGCGTGAAGGAAACCCTAGGGAATCTTTGATCAGGATAAAAAGTATTCTGGCTATAAACTATCTGTATGCCAAATTTTATCCAAATCCTTTCAGCTGTTTTACTTAACCCGACAGAGGTGTCCTGTCCAAATAAAAAAAATGGTTGTTTTGTTGTTTAATTTTTTTTTATAAAATAAAGTAATAAAAAAATAATTTAAAAGATTTTTTCTTTTTTATTTATTATTTTTTAATTTGTATTTGCAAAAATAAATGGTATGCCTCTTGTGCTTCTACAGGGTGATGTTGAAAACAGTCGATAAATTTTGTCTTGTGGCTTAGAACGACAAACTGAACAACTTTCTCTATGGGATAACTTAAGGGTCCATAATAGGAAAACATGGTTTGGAAAATATATTTTCCAAACCATGTTTTCTATAGACTTTTATATTTTTATATAGAAAACGTAAAGTTGTAGGCACAAAAAAAACATGCGACAAGCTAAAGAGATTATTTAGTTGCTACAAGCATTAATTTGCGTATAAACCTCACAGATGATTGTAAAAAATAATCAGAATATCATCAAAAGCGCTTGTCGCGGGCCATATTTTTGGCGTAAATAATAGCGGAAACGGATTAAATTCTACATTAAAATATACTTTAACTTACTGTGCAGTTGCTCCAATTTTTTTTTCAAGAAAGATAATTGTGCTAAATATAATTATGAAAAAAGAACGAAATACATCGAAAAATTGCAGAAGTGAGGTTATTTTCCATACTCTTTACACGTAAAGAAAAAGACAGAGACAAATGATTTTGCATAACCGAGTCTTAATCTGAGCAAAAAAAATAATCATCTGTTCCATACATTTTGGTCGAGTAGATATTGAGATTTTCTATGGAACAGCTGATTATTTTTTTTTTGCTCTGATTAAGTGGTCCCATAGACAAAATTGTTCAGTTTGACGGTCTTAGCCGTACCACAAAATTTGTCAAGTGTTCAAAAAATCGCCCTGTATGTTGGCATGGGGTCCCATTTAGTACATCAGATGTGGCTTAGTAAGCAGGTACCGCCATATAGTAAGGTGAATTTAAAATAATGTGGAATTAGTTTAAATTTACCTCACTAGTTGGCGGTACCTGCTTCGATTTGTTTTTGTAATATTCAAATACAGATAAAAAAAGTCATTAAACTTTTAAATTGCTTCTTTAAAAAAACACCTAATGCAAAATTGCAATAAAACAGTAAAATGAAGGGGTTTTTAAACAAATTTCAATAAAAATTGAGCGACACCTATCGGCAATAATTTGTACTTTCTTTGAAAATTCGGTAATGTTTGATGCTATCTGTGCTAAGCATGCTGCGACGATAGCGGCGCCATCTAGAATTCTACAAGAAAAACATTTTTAATCGCCCTGATAGTCGCCTTACGATTGCCATTTCTTTAGTATGGGATGAGGTATCTGTACTATAGTATTATGTAATCTGTGATATTGGACAGTCTGTAAGTCATATTTTTTTTTTCAGGATAACAATATGTTTGTACCCTTTATGCAAGGCATAATGCAATCATTATTATCTAAAGAAGTGCTATATCCGTCCCTTAAAGAGCTAGTGGACAAGTATCCTGCTTGGTTAGCCGAGAATAAAGGAAAAATTGAGCAGAATGAGTACGAAAGGTAAGATATTGAAATTATTAAAATCAGAACGCAGCTATAAAATAATTTAATAAACTTGAATGCATTTTTATAAAGTTCCGAGCGGGTAATTTCATAAAAATATAAGCAGCATTTTTGCTTCAGTCGTCCGTGACCACGACCCTTGGAAAGGTGTCGAAACGTCGGGAAACCCAAAAAACGTGTTTTTTTCGTTTCGCGATTTCAGAGTTGGTCCCATAGTAAAAATTGTTAAATTTGATTGTCCCTATTCGGCATCTCATGTTGTTTTGTAACACCCTGTATGTATAAGCTCAACAAAAAGCTAGTATGTTGGTATATTTGGTCTAGAGATCAACTATTGTATTTTAATCACACTTTATATTTTTCTTCAAAAAAAGCCGCAAAGTTTAAAATTGCATTAGATTTGTCAATCTAATTTCTTAATTTGTGCTGTTTAAAAAACAAAAAAAAAATACACAAGACTGTATTTCATACCAGTGCCCCTCTAAAAAGCTTATTGATTCCCTGAAAACAGTGAACAAAAAGCATTTTTAATCACTATTTTGGTGTTTGAATTTAGGGACACAATTCCACTTCCATCTCAATGAGTACATTCCAACAGATTAATCGCTGAAACATCAGCATTCCAGCAGACTAATCGCTGACTCAGCGATAAGTCTGCTGGAATATGATCCCAATGCTGTCCACCTCCTTGAAACTCCTTTTGCAAAAATTACTCGACATACAAACTTCTTAAGCAAATAAAATTTTCGCTGCATTCATTCTTTTTCTTGTAATCATGGTATAAATATAGTATGCAACTCTTGAATAAAACGGATTTATATCAAGGGCCATGAATCACTTGCGTCGCTCAGGATTTATCTTTGGCCCTCCTTTAAGAGCCCGTACACATTTTGCCGCTGACTGCCGCTCGCTCGCTCGCAGATTTCATGTTTTCTCAAGTTTCTTAAATCTGACCGCGTAATTGAAAAATGTGTCTCATTTCGCAATATAAGATTACGGATATTTCAACATATATTTCAATTTCGAGTTGCTGAAGTACAAATAGTTATCGTTTTTACCGACTTCAAAAGGAGGGAAGAAAAAAAAACGACTTTTTTTTTGTTTTTTGTATGTACACCGATTATTCAAAGACGGCTGAACCGATTGAAATGATTCAAACGTTATTACATCAGGTAAACTTTCAAGTAGGTCCCATTTTTTTAAATTTTGAAATCGGTTCAGTACTTTTCAAGTATCATCGAGGTAGTTCACACAAAATCATACTATTTTCGTGCTTTTTTCAAGATTACTTGAAAAGTACTGATTTCAAAATTTTGAAAAATCGGACCTACTTGTTGCCAGTTCAAATAACTGTTAGATACGACAACCTTTTGTACTTTAGCAACAAAAAACTGAAATATATTTTAAAATGTCCGTAATCTTATATTGCGTAAAGTGGCCAAGACACATTTTTCAATAATGCACTCAGATTCAAGAAATCTGGAGAAAACATGAAATGTGCGAGCGAGAGAGCGGCATTCAGCGGCAAAATGTGTACGGGCTACTAAATCATAATTTACTATTGATTTACAAGAATATATTTTTGACGTTATTCTAATTTGAACCTTAATGTCTACACCATAGGTTCGAAAAACAACTCGTGCTCATGCAGCAAGTATGCACCGAATTGGAACCGGAATTGGAATCTGACGCGGAAGAGGTGAAGCGGAAAAGGTTCGAGAAGGTTCTCGAGCTCATGCAAAAGGTAACTTTAAGGGTCAACATTAGCACGTGACTCGCTATTGTAGGCACATAACGTAGTTTCCCAGGATTTTACCTATTACATATATATTTTAGCGTGTCCCGACAACTAACGACAATAAGGAGTGTGCATCAATATTTTTTTTGTATCAAAATCAAAAGTATAATGCATGAGAAAATCAACTGCAATATTAAAACTTTTCTCTTGTGTTTTTTTCTCGTGATATAGTTACTTGAAGTTAGCACGCAGCAGCACCCGCCGAAAATGCTCTATACAAAACGGTCATGAATTGTGACGTCACGTTTTAAGTGTGTTTCAGGCGCGTTTATTATGGAGTTAGCCAAGAATTTTCAATTATCTCCCAAAATGTGTCATTCAAAACATTATTTCTTATTCGATATTCTATCTGACTGTTCAGAGCATAATATCCGAAAATGAAAAAAAAAACAATCGTTATTGTCCCCGGATATCATTGTGTGATAAAACTAAAATAATACATTTTTTATTATTTTTTCTATTCATCATGTTTTTATACGTGTCCGCGGCAATCAAGCTCAAATTTATCAAAATCGGTGACTTATATGCATATTCCCTATTGTGTACTATGAACTATGTTATCAACAGAGCCGGATTAGCCATAAGGCAGAGTAGGCAATTGCCTAGGGGCCTCGACCTCACTAGGGGACCCGTGCACCAAAAAAAAACCGTTTTCATCGAACGAATATACCCTTTCTCAATAACAATGTTATTGCTTTTTTCGACGCATGAAATACTTTATACATACATAACATCTAATATCGAGTAACAAATACATATAATAATTCGGAAAACAGCCCGCGGCGCCGGCTGTTTTCGGTCGGTCAGTTTGTACTGAACTTCATTCACTTTGGGGGAATCTCCAATTTGTTGGGTGCGTTCCTTCCCGTAGCGTAATTGTAATGGTATAGTCCAGTCCCGTCCAACATACGGCGCCCGGGCCCCCATGCGGCCCGCATAAATCTTTCATCCGGCCCGCGGCGTCAATACTTAAATCACATCAATAGAATATATTGCGCAAATAAATTTTTAGCGACGATCGATCGATCTGCGCGGCCGTTTTTAGGGTAAAAACGGAACCCTATTACTAAGACTCCGCTGTCCGTCTGTCTGTCTGTCTGTATGTCTGTCTGTCTGTCACCAGAAGGCTGATTGTATAACTTGGTTGCAATCAACTTTGACAGAAATCGCAGTGACATTGCTGCTTTAGTAAGAACCAATGTGACAACTATCTTACTAAAAGCAGCAATGCGACTGCGATTTCAATCGATTTCAATCGAGAATTGTTAGCAACAGAGATACGTAATCGGTGGGCAGGCTGTATCTCATGAACCGTAATAGCTAGAAAGTTGAAATTTTGACAAATGATGTATTTCTGTTGCCGCTACAACAACAAATACTAAAAACTGAATAAAATTAATATTTAAGGGGGGCTCCCATACAACAAACGTATTTTTTTTGCCTTTTTTGGTACGGAACCCTTCGTGCGCGAGTCCGACTCGCACTTGGCCGGTTTTTTTACTATAGCCAGGGATGATTACAAGATTAGTGGATGAAACTGACTAAAAATCGCGCTACGCGGCCTTTTTATTTATTATAAACGGGCAAGATTACAAGTATAGTGGATGAAACTTTACTAAAAATAGTGCTGCGCAGTCGTTTTTTTTCACTATAAACAGGGATAATTACAAGATTCGTGGACATAACTGACTAAAAATCGCGCTGCGCGGCATTTTTTTACTGTAAAATAGCAAGATTACAAGGTTAGTGGATGAAACTGGCTAAATAAATCGTGATGAGTGAGTCCGTAAAAAAAGGGTTAAGCAAAATCCCCGAGAATTACATTGCCTAGGGCCCCTGACAGGGTTAATCCGGCTCTGGTTATCAAAGCAAAATTATCTCATTAAATGCAAAATGTTTATTTTATTTATTTATAAAGGAGACCACACACAATAAAAAAAATAGATACAGGTTCCGATGCATACACCTTTACAGGTGACACGACATTAACATTATAACTCTATTTTAAATGAAATCAACATTAAAATACATTCCTCCAGTCAAATTACATTAAAAATAAAAAATAAAATACATTAAAAATTTGTTTGTAGTATTTGGCGAATACAACTTTAGTGTGTACAAAGTACAAAAGCTGAAATCCTGTAAAACCACGTTATACATTGTTTTAAAAACCCTCATTTTGTTTCACCTTGGTTTTATTGAAGAAAACAATAGTTATTACCATTAAAACATAAGAAAAATACTCAAAAATTCATATGGCTTATAGATATACGGCCGGTTTCTGAATTGAGAAATTGAAGTTGAGCACTACTTAAGTACAAATTTTGTATGGGTGAGTAAGGTTTGAGTAGTGCTCAACTTCAATTTCTCAATTCAGAAACCGGCCGATACTGGAATAAAAATTCAAAGTTTGCTTAAAATTTTGAACTTTAAGCAAACTTTGAATTTTGAACTTTAAGCAAACTTGATAAAAAAAGTTTGCACCCACACACACACACACACACACACATACACACACACACACACACACACACACACACACACACACACACACACACTCACACTCACACTGCCACGTGGTTCCCTTTGAATATTGCCCGCTGGGACCCACGAGACAAAAAGAATAAATTTAAGGTTAAAAAAATAAAAAATGGTATGGGTTGAAACCATAGAAATAGAATGTCAAAGAACAACAATGTCAATAAACAGGTGATCCGAAAACGAATGCATACATTTTATATGAGATACGTAAAAAAATACTAAGATTCATAAAATATGACTGTATATGGCAAAGGAAATTAATAAACTATGTTCCATACTGTTTTCTTCGTTGATAAACGAATAAATGTAGAGAAATTTGGTTTTAGAGAAATGTGTGGCAATATCTTATTTACCTGTGAAAAGTGTGATTTCTTGGATTGTTTCTTTTTGTAACATCACAATTACTTAGAGCACAAAACACCATGGCTCCACGATACCTTTATTTTAAATTCTAATTAAGATTAACAAATATTTCAAACAAACTGTGATTGCTCATTTGCTAGGCGGGACGCTAGGGGCTCTTACTGTAAAAAATGTTGGCACATGTCACTTGAACCTTTGTCTCTTTTTTACATAGACCGTGTCCGTATGATGTTAACTTCTCTTTTCCACGCTTTGTTGGTCTTCTTGAGCGCAGCGAAAATTTTTCTATGTCTATGGTTGAAACAGTCTATATTACTAATAAATTGGTTTACACCTTACATGAGAAAAAATTCACAAATCTAGCTCAGCGACAGGGGTCGCTACATGGATTCTATTGGTTGGTGTGTGTCGGGTCACAAAAAGAGTAAAAGTTACAGTTTATATTAAATTATCATCCCTAATTGGAAAATACCACGGTTCACAATATTTAAAGAGTAAAAAAGCACCGACCTCGTGTGTCCTGTATTTACTAATGTGGGATTATTTAGACCTCTGAACTCCCTGGAGGATTATAATGTAGTTGTGGACAGCAACTCATCAGCACATGACGTGGCACGTGGTAGACCCAAAGACTATCGATGAAATTAATTTCCCATAGCTGAAACAAACGTGTAGGATTAACCAAACTGAAAAATAGACTTTGAACACGTTGTGGCTATGCAACATGGCGGCGTGGCGGGGGGAAAAATGTTTTCAACTTCTTACCAGGTCTTGCTAAAGCAGCAATCCTGATTAGCAGGATTTCAAACCGCCTGCTCCCTCCACCCGTTTGCAATTTTGCCTGGCTGACTCCTCAAGCCACGGCAAGTAACCTCGAAGATCCTGGCAAACCTTCAGGCCAGCGACCAGAAACAAATGATGGTCTGCAACTTGAGGTTTTACCTCAATGGCGTTTTTCTCTCTATAAATTATTCGACCGACTTCGGCCGCGTTAAATAAAATAATCAAAATCCTTTCGCAACCACATGTCATCTTTTTTCCTGAAAACTGAAGGCTCGCTTGGTGTTGCCCTAACCCGCTTCGATACTCCTTCCAAAACGTTCCGTTTTCCGAAATTCGAACACAATTGGAAATGAAATAAAATTACCAAATATAATAAACAAAATTTAACCTACAGAAATAAATATCTGTGCGTCTCCTGACTATAAAATTTTTGGACAAAACGCAAAGAACTGTCAATCGACGCTTCAGCTAGTAAAAAGGTGTTCGCGCATAACTTCAACAAAAGTGTCAGATGGAAGAGCGTGACACGAGATGGCAACACCGTAGCTCCGAAATCTGCCTTCCTATTGGGCGTTGTTGCTATTGGTCAGAATCATCACGCGCGGCACGCGCCATCTTCTATCGTCTAATTCCTTGCTAAACTGAAGCGAAATTTGAGAGACTTTGCTCTGATTCTCAATGTTTATTATTTTCAAAGCCTTATGCAAATAATTAAAAATTCGAAAAGACATTTATTAAAGTTGCGACTGCTACAAAAAACAACCAATGACGTTAAAGGGGAGGTGCCAATTCCTGCAAAATACTGAAAACTACCATTTCGCTTGCGCGCCAAGATTTAAACTTGTGGATTTCATTTCATTTCGTCAGAACACAACGTTACAATACACACACACACACACACACACGCACGCACGCACGCACGCACGCACGCACGCACGCACGCACGCACGCACGCACGCACGCACCCACGCACGCACGCACGCACGCACGCACGCACGCACGCACGCAAGCACGCACGCACGCACGCACGCACGCACGCACGCACGCACGCACGCACGCACACACACACACACACACACACACACATTTTTTTTTTCTCTTTAATTTTATTTTAATTATTGTTAACTCTAGCTTCTAATGTTTATAACTAAGTAGTTATGGAAGAGCGGAGTCACCTGACACAGGCATTTTTTGCTTAAAAGAGGGCTCCGGTCACTGTACATTTCAAATTAATATACTTGACGAGTAATTTTATAAGGGTAGTCTTTTAATCAGGTAACAATAAATTCCCATTTTGGGTATCAAAAATACTGAATATAGCGTACTGAAATATTAAATGGGCGACGGACTGAGGGCGAATACAAATGGGTGACTTTAAAATACAAATTGAGTAACTAGTTATTCAGAACAGGCGACCAAATTGCTATTTGGGCGACAACTTTAGGGCACACAAAAGATTTAAAATTTGGGATGTATTTTATTTAAAAAAGGTGAGTATTATCCTAATCGAGATGACAAAAATACCATGTTGGGCAGCTTAAATCAGTTGTAAGTTGCCCAATCAGTATTTTTGTCACTCATTTAGAATTTTCACAGCTTACTTAATTTATTTATCTCCCACATATATGTAGTGCCCGTTTTACGTATTTTTTGTAATGCACAGCACAGTTAGTCGCCCGTTTAGTTATTTTGTCGCCCAAAAAATAAACCGCAGCTAGGTTTAGTATTTAAGTATCCCATTAACAGTCGCCTTTAATTATTTCCAGTCACCCAATTAATTAATTAAAGTAGGGCCACTTTAATAGGTCACTTGACATTTGTCAATTTTAGATTCATAGTGAGGTGACCGTAGGTGTTCATAGCTTCAAAACATCGATTTAAGTGAATGTATCGATACAGACTTCAAACAAGGGATTTGATTTCAGTTATTATGAAAAAGTACAAATGCGGATACTGTTTAATCAAAAAATTAATCAAAAAAATCAAATCAAAAAATCATCAGTCAAATACCTGTCCCATTATTATTTTATATCGTAAAAAGAAACATAATAAAACAAACAAGTACATATAACAAAAAATATCGTGCTCTAAAAAAGACTTTCAAGTATCTGTACCTATAATAAATACTGGAAATAAAATATGTTGTCGCGTGCCGTCAAACTCTTATACAAGGTGATTTTGTATTCACCGTCCAAATTTTGAGGATGTGTTCAGTCCATGAAACTGAACAACTTTCTCTAAGGAACACATGGTCAAATATGTAAAATAAAAATCGACTTTCCATACAAATCAAAGGGATCACATGATCAGTTTAGTATGGGATGACCAGAATTTTGTAGCGACATTTGACACGTTTCTTAAAGAATGTTGTTAAGTTTCATGGACTGGACACATCTTTGATATTTGGATGGTAAGTTCAGAATGACCCGATATAAAAATGTCATTCTTTATTTACAAGTAACCACTGCATTCAACTTTAGATTTTTCGATTTTTGGGTAACATCCCTAGTGTTTAAAAAGAAAAAGTTTTCACTGACGTAACTTTGTAACGACGTTAAGTTTTATTAAAACAGAAATTGTTTATTATGTTTAGAATGGTTTCTCAGTGAAAATGAATCGTAAATTTAAATTTTTCGGTCATTTTACAGTAAATATGTATTCGTAATTGAAAAAACATGAAGCAATGGGGAAGGCAACTGTCAAAATGGCGCTGCGTACGCTTGTTCCACGAGAACTATGAAAACAAAGGACTTTCACTTAAAAAAACATTTTTTTAAGCTTTAAAATGATTAAATTCTGTGTAATAGGCTTTAAAAATATTGGCACTTACAAATTTCGGAAAAATCTGGATATAGAAAAAAATGATAAATTCTGTAAGAATAAAAACGTCTTAATTTGACTTTAAATTCCGGCACTTGCATTGTAGAATAGTCTTTTATATCCATTTTGGGTCAATGGGTCTTTTTCGGTAAAAAAAAAAACACAAAATAAATACCTATTTTCCCATACATTTTGTTCTGAACGTCTACTGTCTTAGGGACAAGCGTACGCAGCGACATCTACAATTAGCTTTGCGTTGCCAACCCCATTGTGCAGTCATAACATCGAAAAAATATATAATATTTTATTATTTCTGTTGGCATTTCAATGATATCTTGATGTGACAACAAGTAACACTTATGATAAATCTTTGTGGTTTTTTTAGAGTTATTTAAGTAATTCTTTTATATATCTTGTAATATGTTAATTGAATAAATAAAACAAAAAAAAAGTCCGCCGTTACAAGGTTACGTTGAGGAATTTTGATGAAGTGTCAAATGTGGCCTTTTAAAGTGGCCCTACTTTAATTCCCATTTTATAAAAACTGTGACATTTTGAAACCAAAACTTAGTGCCTAGACTGTCTAGATCATAAATTGTGAAACAAACACTTACCTAATCTATTTTTTATCACATTATAGATGCAAGACTTAGGCCAACCTCCCACTGAGTTAGTGGGCGAAATCGGCGCCCCACCACAAGTGTTCAGCCCACCGGTGGGACAAGACCCGAGCCAGTGTTGTGTTATGTAGTGTAATGATAAAATAACGAAAATGATGCTAAGACAACACTAATGACCTTAGACGCAAATGACGAAACATTATAAGACCTGAATGAAATGTAATAAAGTGAGTCTAGTGACGATAAAATAACGAAAATGATGCTAAGACAATACTAAGAGCGGGTTCATATTAGGTCGTACCGACAGTTTTACCGGAACGACAAAAAGGTGTCGGATACATATTGACATAATGTATGTCAATAGCGCTGTTCACATTATGGCGACCCGATAAAACTGTCGGCGGCAGAAACCGTGGCTCAAAGGCCGGTAAATGTGTCGTACATTTACCGGACGTTCAGCCACGATTTCTGTCGGGTCGGATTATAATATTGGCATAATGGATTGTATAACCCCCTTTATGTCGGATCGGCAGCTTATAGTGTAAACAGCAAAACCTGATAGTCGGACAGCGGTAAAATCGTCAGTCCCAGCTAATGTGAACCAGCTCTAATGACCTTAGACGCAAATGACGAAACATATAAGACCTGAATGAAATGTAATAAAATGAGTAGTGACGATAAAATAACGAAAATGATGGTAAGACAACACTAATGACCTTAGACGCAAATGACGAAAGATATAAGACATCGATAAAATGTATTAAAACGATACAACATTTATTTAAACAAAGTTAATCATGATAACGCTAATAATGACTTTACACGCAAATGACGAAACATAATCTCGTAGTGAAAATTAAAAAAAAACGACGGTATGGATTATTATAATGCTAATTTAATAACTAATACAAACATTTGATCTCGTCGGTTATTTGAATGCAAATAAATGATGAAAAATAAAGTAGACCTGAATTAAATGTTAGAGTCATTCAAAGATACCATTTTAATCATAACACTTATTCTTACATTAAAATGACGAAAAATAGACATTGATTTGTTTAAAGTGACGTTAAAAATATACTTATGATTAAAAAATGCTTATGTAATGATGATACAAACAAACACAAATGACTCTACAATGAATTGACGCAAATGACGAAAAATGAAATCTTTGACGGAACGAGGTTAGAACAAATATGACGTCATAACGCGAAAGTGTCATTAGATAGTTGTTAAAATGACGCATTTTTGACGCAAAAATTTTTGGTGCTGTGCGTTACCTTAAAGGGTAGCGGTGTATTTTTAAAACGTAGTATGATCTAGCATTTATTTCAAAGCAATTTGTACCTTTTATCCAAGACACAGTGCTGATAATAGCAAAACAAGATTTAATATTTTATTTTATCAACTTATTTTGTTTCCTGGTCATATAAAAACAACTTTATTCCATAATATTTAGGTAATTTTGCTTTGATTTCTAAGTGCTATATTATATCATCTTTAGATGTGTGACTTTAGTTGTTATATTATAATAACTTATATTATTATATTATAATTTATTATCAATATTTAATTGGGCGATTTGTGAATAGTATGTAGGAGCTTTAAAGGTTCGAATGTGGGGATGTGTAAAAAAATAGTTTTAATTAAAAAACTTTGGTACATTCGGCGACAAAAAGTGAAGGTTAAAAAAAATTCAAATATTGGTAGCCAGCCCCCTAGCATGATCACCGAAACGCGATATTATATCGGGTCATTTTGAACATACCATCCAAATTTTGAGGATGTGTTCAGTCCATGAAACTGAACAACTTTCTCCAAGGAACACATGGTCAAATATTTTTATTTTCATTGGAAAACATACAGTATTTATAACTAATAGTATAACTAAATATGATACAAATATACTCATTTAATTTGTTTTCGCATATAAATATGTAAAATAAAAATCGACTTTCCATACAAATCAGAGAGATCACGTGATCAATTTAGTATGGGATGACAAAAATTTTGTGGCGAAATTTGACACGTTTCTTAGAAAAACTTGTTTAGTTTCATGGACTGGACACATCCTTAAAATTTGAATGGTAAGTTCAAAATGACCCTGTATGTATATGTTTTACTTTGTTTTACTTTTACTGTCAAAAGACAATGGATTTTGACAGTTGAGTGTCGATAAATTGCTATATCGCGCGATAAACAACATGTTACATCCCCTAATGCCGAATATGGTAGATAGGGACCATCAAGCTGAACAACTTTTACTATGGGACCAACTCTGCAATCCCGAAAAAAATTCAGCTGTTCCAAACATCTTGGTATCTTCGTTTTTTTTTCTGAAACAGCTGATTCATTTCGCGATTTCAGAGTTGGTCCCGTAGTAAAAGTTGTTCAGTATGATGGTCCCTATCTACCATATTCGGCATTGCGATTGTTTTGTAACACCCTGTATATCGTGTTTCGGTGGTATAATACAGGGGTGCATGTAAAAACTAAATTGTTGTGATTATGAAGTTTTTATTAATGGTGTTTGGTTACTAAAGTTCTCTTGTAATTAGAATTTTTTACAAAAAAAATACTTTTGTTTTTATTAAATTCATTTTTATGTATTTAGAATAGAGGTGAAATTAGCTTAAAAGGTTTGTCATGTAATAGAAATAAAAATGCAATAAACTTTTGTTGTTGACTGTCCAGCATTGTTTCGTGCAACTATTTAGATTTTTTATTCCATATTATTAATTATGTTCCTTTATATTAATAGTAATAATGTTATTAAATAAACGCACTCCAAGTATTGTTTCAATTTGAATTAATTTATAGAAAGATAATTATTTTGCAGTGCCAAAGATGTACTAACAAAGTGCATAATATATTGTTTTTTGAAAACTATAATGTTTTTTATTTCATCATCATCATCATCATAACAGCCCGTAAGAGTCCACTGCGTACCGTAGGCTGTAACCCTGGCCAAACCTCTGATGGTGTGGTACGATACCACCAGACATTAGTGTTGTACTAGGTACCTATTAGGAACCTATAACATAAAACCACTATCGAATGAGGATTAGTGGCCACCTCTGGTGTTAGAGTTTATCAAGCCGCCAGGCCTCTAAATTGGCTTAACGACTGTTATCAGATGACAACAGCCGGGACCGACGGTTTAACGTGCCCTCCGAAGCACGGAAGCGCTTAGTTGTAATGACACTTTAACGGTCACCCATCCGACACCTGACCGGACCGAGCGTTGCTTAACAAACGTGATCGAGTACGATCAGTCTGTCAAGTTCCACCAAGATCGCTTCGTGCCACCAATAAAACCACTTAAAAAATATGTTTAATTTAGTCAAAGTCCAGGTTATATGGTGACCAAATTAGGCTCGATTAAGATTGCTCTTTAATAGTTATCATTTTTCTTACATTTTCAAAGGAATATCTTATGTAGGGTGGGTATGCTTTTTTATTTTGTCGGACACAATTTTCGTCTACCCTCGTATTGTCTAACCTTTACTCGTAGTTGTGCGTTGTAATAATTCTATTTTTGTTGCAGTCTGTTGTTAAATTCTCCAGTGTTTCTGTTTATTAATATCAAGTTATCATGTAAGCTATTAAATTTTCTGTACTTTTTATTTAATTTATCTAATATTATGGAAGGGAGTTCAGTAATCTATTGTGATTTGATTGTGTGAATGAACCCGTACTTTTTTATTTTTATTTTTAAATTCTTAATCGCATTGTAAGTCGTTGCATTTGCAACTACGTAAAAAAAATCTTACCAGTTAAATTCCGGATACTCTTTCTGTCGCGACACAACACAACACGACACAACACAACACGACACAACACAACACAACACCACACAACACAACAATAATTTAGTATTTCCGCCTTTAGTTTGCTGGATTGCACTTATCTCATTATTATTTTACTTATGGAATGCTCGCCATTTTTAGAGCATTACAAAAAAGAGATGATTTAATTTTTTAGGGTTCCGTAGCCTAAATGGCAAAAAACGGAACCCTTATAGATTCGTCATGTCTGTCTGTCTGTCTGTCCGTATGTCACAGCCACTTTATTCCGAAAGTATTATGACTACATAGTTGAAACTTGGTAGGTAGATGTATTATGTTAACCGCTTAACGAATTTAATACAAAAATAAGAAAAATAAAAGATTAAGGGGGGGCTCCCCATACATGGAACTGAAACTGAAAAAATTTTTTTTCTTCAAACCAACACGTGTTGGGTGTTTATAGATAGGCCTTAAAAAATGACATTGAGGTTTTTAAGACAACTTTTTCTCAAAGTCAACCGTTTGAAAGATATTCACCGCCAAAGTGGTAAAATGTGTGCCCCCCCCCCCTTTAACTTTCGAAATAAGAGAGTGAAAAATCTAAAAAAAATATATGCTGTAGATATTAATAAACACTATCAACCAAAATTGGTTTGAACGAGATATAGTAATTAGTTTTTGAGATATAGCACATTTTCCAAAACCGCAAATATAACTTTGTCATTCATACCAACACTGTGAAAAACAAAGTTATTTTTGCAAACGAAAAATGATAGGTGGTATTAAATATGGTATGGTATAAGGTAACTACGGAACCCTATGGCGCGTGGCCCGACACGCACTTGGCTGGTTTTTTAATTTTGTTGCACTGAATTTCGTAGGTTTTTTAATTCTTGCTTTAAAATGTCTGATAGCAGTGAATGTAAAGAAAATTTGACTCCGCCCGATATTTTAGATGCAGAGAAGGAAATGACTCGTATCAAGGTACTAATGTCTCTATCTCTCTTTTATAACGTTCATCTTTTATTTAGTAGATTCAATCCTAATTGTGTGAGTGTAGATCTTTATCTACACTCACACAGTGTATGCAACTGCACATAACTAGGTATTAAAACACTCGTGTGATACTATTAAAAACCTCGCTTACGGCTCGGTTTTTAAACACACACTCGTGTTTTAATACCCCTTTTATACGTCAGTGTCATAAACTACTATTAAACTTAAATAAAAAAGATGTCGTCGAGCCCAATAAAAGTAATACCTAAATGCTATAGCGTAAGTAACAAAATTACCGTTACATAAAGATGTGGTAAGAATAAAACCAACCCTTATTAGCATGTTATCAACTATATATTTTTTTTTACTTTCGTGTTTATATCTTTTTTTGTAATAAAATGCTTAAAAAAATGTTTTTCCCCCTTTTTTCATATGCATGGTCACCCTACATAAGATATTCCTTTGAAAATGTAAGAAAAATGATAACTATTAAAGTATAACACTTACGGAAATAGACTATGTTTTAAATTTTAGGAACAAACTTTTCACAATTTTGGGTGCAGGCTCCACTTGTGTACGAGGTCTGGTTAGTTAAATAAATGCCAAAATATGGAACACTCACACGAGCATTGAAAAAGAAACAAAATGTTTAATTGCTCTTGATCTAGCACGTTTTGTGTCAAGATTTATGTGTCACAAATTTGCTCTGAATCCAAATCATAATATAAAGAAATAATATTTCAATATTACTCAGCTAAAGTTAGTGGGGTTTTTTAGGAACACTCACACCACACAGTGTGTGGTGTGAGTGTTCCTAAAAAACCCTTATAAAATCCAAATTAACCATGATAATGAATTGATTATTTTGTGAATAATTTTCACAAATTAGGCACAAATTTTTCATACATATTTTTTTTAACATACGTCTAGTATATTGTCTGATATCAACTACGGCGTTTTCGCGAAGAGGGCGGTATGAGTGTTCTATATAATCGACCATAACTTAGTCTACATAGGTTTCACAAATTTTTCGATTTTACCATCAAGTTTGCACAATTATTGCTTAAATTCTTCGTATGGTTAAATCAATTTCTAAGAAAGGAACACTCACACCACACGCACATAATAATTGTAGTTTGTTACACAACACAAGGGACGTAAGTGAGCTATTACAGAACAAGATCCAATTTGGTGCCCGTGCGAGCGCAGCTCGCAAAGGGCGCTAATGGATCCAGGGTGTAATAGCTACTTACAACCGAGGTAAGCATACTACTTTACATCATTCATGCGAGGTAAATTAAATAAAAATAAAACATACAAGGATATTTTTAGTTCATTAGAAACTTCTCGTGGGGTTGATCAGACCATTAAACTGAACCACTTTTATTACGGGACCAACCTCGAAATCACTTGACACCATCAAATTTGAAGTTTTTTTTTTCAGTAAAAAGTTTCGTCAGTTTATAATATAAGAAAAGAGATTGATTCACTAAGGAGTTTTAAATGCTTGAATTGTAAAGTGTACTTTACAGTTAAAGCATTCACCATGCTTGAATTGTAAAGTGATTTGAAAATGGAACGTTCTATCTAAACAATGCACTGTGTTGCACATGCCAACTTACACAGCCTCATACTATATTAGTAAATCCTAGTTACCGAGCAGTATGATGTAAAGGTCTATTACATCATACTTGCTCGGTAACTAGGATTTACTTATATAGTATGAGGCTGTGTAAGTTGGCATGTGCAACACAGTGCATTGTTTAGATAGAACGTTCCATTTTCAAATCACTTTACAACTCAAGGATGGTGAATGCTTTAACTGTAAAGTTACTTTACAATTCAAGCATTTAAAACTCCTTAGTGAACCAATCTCATTTCTTTTATTATAAACTGACGAAACTTTTGGCTGAAAAAAAAACAATGAAAATTCAGTTGAAGCTAGGTATGCAAAATTCTGCAATGCAAAAACAGCTGATTTTTTTCGTGATTTCGAGGTTGGTCCCATAATGAAAGTTGTTCAGTTTAATAGTCTGATCAACCCTACGAGTTTTCAATGAAATAACCCTTTAACGTTTTATTTTTGTTTAATGTTTTTGTATTTTTTTATTTTTGTTTTTGTTTTTATTTTATTTTTATTAAATTTACCTCGCATGAATGATGTAAAATAGTATGCTTACCTCGGTTGTAAGTAGCTATTACATCCCTTGTGTAACAAACTACTATTTCAAAATTGTGTTTTGATTACTAACCTACCTGCTAAAAGTAATTTCCGTAACCTACGTTTAAATAGATAATCTGTTGACCTAAATCAACCTTATTTCAAGATTTATGGTGCACTTTCGTTCGTTCTCAGACAACAATTAAAAATTGTTGTTTTCCGGCAGTTAGAGGTAAGACAGCCAGTTCTTCAGTAGTGAGGATTCCGGGTGTAGTGCGCTTCCACCTTCGGCCTTATCGTCACTTAATATCAGGTGAGGTGAAGGCCATGCACTATCCTGTTGTGCATAAAAAAATCGCCTAAGTGTATTTTTTCATCATTTTGTCACATACCGCTAGGTGGCGCACAGTGTTAAAAACATTCTCCAACATATTTTTAATTTTTAAATAGAAAGCAAAGAGTTTTAAACAATATTATACTGTAATTTTAACAAGGGCAGTGCAAAGTCATTGTGAAAGTGTTGGCTAATCTCAAACTTAATAAAATCAGTGTTATTTTAAACAAGGCAATTAGTGCAGTAACAGTGTCTTCGGTTCGCTTTTAGCGACTTAACTTTGGAAAAAGGAACCTTTTTTTTTATCTTTTGAACTGTGCAATAATTTAGCAGTAAAATTAAAACAGTGTTTCATCACATGAAGTAATTAAACTAATTTACATTGGTGTTTTAAATTGTTGTAAAGGGTGGACTAAATTATTTATTTATCAAACTACTCTCGGACTTCGGTTCATACTCGAACCCGTTTTTGACCCACTCAAGCGTACGTTCAATTAGTCGCCCTCAGTAGAAACGATTTAGAGTATTGGTGTGGATCACGGACTGTAACAAATACTTTGGAAGTCGGAAGTTCGAACCCCGATAAGAAAATTTTTTTTTTTTGGAATTCTTTTTTTTATTTTGTCTTAAATTTTAATTCATATCCTAAGAAGTGTTTTTTTTTTTTTTTTTTTTTTTGGTATTAATACATTTTTACATACATAAAAATCAAGAACTGACTTTTTTGCTGTGCTGTCTTTTGTTGGAAACCGAGTGTACTACGGACTGTGACCATTACCTAGGAAGTCGGAACTTGGAATCCCGATAAGCAAATTTTTTTTCTTTTTCTTGGGACTTTTTTCAATTTGTCATAAATTTATATCCTAAGAAGTGTTTCTTTTTTTGGACTTGATATATTTTTACATACATAAAAATCACGAACTGACCTTTTTTTCTGTGCTGCTACTGTTACTGTTATCTACACCACTGAAATAGTAATATGTCTTCAAGGCAGGTGAATTGCGCTAGGTGCTTAAATGCAGTAAAGGGTAAACTATTCCTAAAATGCTTTAAGTGCGCTAAGATCTATGACCTTCTGTGCGCTGGTTTAAGTGAGAAGCGTTTTAACAGCTTTTATGGTGCTGGAAGTGAACGCAAGCAAAATTGGACATGCCATGAATGTGTCGACAATAAACCAAAAAGTGACACAACAAATACGCCAGTACGTACAAACCCCGTACAAGAAGAAATCTCCCCAGATCATGGAACTTATTATCCTGCACAGGACAATGTAACACTTAGAGGCGGCCGAAACAGATATGAACGTCCCGACGACGGCGATCTTACTAGTATTATAAGAAACGAAATAAAAGCCGCTATTCGAGCAGAGCTGGGTCCAATAAATGAAAAATTACAGGAATTACAAAACTCAGTCCAATATATAAGCAACCAGTATGACGACCTTATTAAAGCCACGAATAAAATTATTAACGATCACAAAAATATGCAAGTGGAGTGTGAGCAGCTCCGTACAACCGTTTCTGTTATGTCTGAGCGCATCGACCACCTTGAACAACATCTCAGAAGCAACAACCTTGAGATCCAGGGAGTCCCGGAACACAAAAATGAAAACGTCGTGACTATAATAAATAAAATTGCCGATGTGGTATCTCTTAAGTTGCAAGACATAGATATCCTAAATTGCACGAGGGTTTCTCATAAAAATAAAGAAAGTAAGACCCCACGTGCCATAGTCATCCAACTTAGAAGTGTACGCTGTCGTGATGAGTTTTACTCAGCGGTCACGCGCTATAACAGGTCACATCCTAAAAACAAGCTTGGGTCATCTTTGTTGAATTTCAGCGGACCATCCGTACCGATCTACGTCTCCGAGCATCTGTCACCGGCTAACAAATCGCTGCATGCTGCGACTCGAGCCAAAGCCAAAGAGTTAGCATATAAATTCGTTTGGGTGCGTAATGGCCGTATTTTCTTAAGGAAAAATGAAACATCGCCGTTTATTCACGTCAAGAGTCAAAAAACATTGGATTCGCTAAATTAACGCTTACCTTTTTGCATTTGTATACTTACACTATTATAAATAATTTTCTTTTTAATCTTTATGGATAAATTGTCTGTTTATTATCAAAATATTAGAGGTACCAATTCTAAAACCAATGAGATAATGAATTCTATATTAGTAAATAATTATGATATAATATGCTTGTGTGAGACATGGCTCAGTGAATCCGTGACTTCTTCTGAACTGTTTGATGATAGATATATAGTGTTCCGTAAAGACCGCTCCACAGAATTTATGAAAGAATATAAAAAAACATGCGGTGGGGGCGTCCTAATCGCTGTCAAAAAGAGCTTGGTTTGTACTGAAAAGGTGCTTTCTGGCACGCTATTGGAGAATGTGTGGGTAAAAGTTAATTTGAAACATATAACTTTAAACATATTTACAGTTTATGTACCATCTTATATACAACATGAACAATTCAAAGATCTATTGGATCGTATCGAGAGCATTGTTCAAGTGTCTTCTGAACATACTCTAATAATTGGCGATTTTAATCTGCCTGAAATTGACTGGCCTTGTAGACACCCCACAACTTCATCGAATGCTAAAATATCTGCTTTACATGAGTTTATAACCAGAACGGACTTGACCCAATCTAACTCTATAGTAAATTCGCAAAATAAAATATTGGATCTGGTATTAAATTACTCACAGACCCCTTGTACGGTTACAGAATCTCAACCCTTAAGTCGAGTCGATGCATATCACCCACCACTAGAAATAAACTTAAATTATAGCAAACAAAATATATTAAAGCAAAATCCAGAAAAAAAATATAGATTTTATAGAACTGACTTCACTGCTTGTAATGCCGAGCTTAATAAAATAGATTGGGATCAATACGCTGATTTGGATTGTGATAGCTTTTTACAGATGTTTTATAATCACCTTTGGGAAATAATTGATAAATATACACCAACATCCAACTCACATAATACCTGGCCTTCGTGGTTTTCACGTGCACTAATTAAAATATTAAAAGAAAAAAATAAGTATCACAAAAAATTTAAAATTTATAATAATCCACGCGACTTTGATACATTCTCTGTACTCAGATCCAGAGCCAAAATTATATTTGAAAGATGTTACAAAACTTACTTAGAAAGAACAGAGGAAGGTATTAAAGCTGATATTAAGGCATTTTGGAGATACACAAAATCCAAAAACACTACAAATACATTACCGAATCAAATGTTCTACGGCTCTGATTTTGCGCATAATGGTGTGGACATTGCTAATCTTTTTGCGAGACATTTTTCATCTGTTTATAATAAACCCTCAACACACACTTATACACCTTATTTCCCGGAGTCATCTAGAAGTATCTCCTCTATTACTATAACTGAACGGGAGATAGCTGATGCCCTCGACTCTGTAGATGTAAAAAAGGGTGCTGGACCAGACGGAGTACCACCAATATTTTTAAAACAATGTAAAATGGCACTGTCGCGACCTCTTTGTTTAATTTATAACTTAAGTCTAAGTACGGGTAGTTTTCCTGAGTTATGGAAAATTGCTAAAATTGTACCCATACACAAGTCGGGAAATAAAATGGATGTAAAGAATTTTCGGCCTATTAGTATACTCAGTTATTTTGCAAAAATCTTTGAAAGTTTAATTTATAAGTACCTGTATTTTCATTTGAAATCAACTATTAGCACCAAACAGCACGGCTTTGTCAGTGGGCGTTCCACAACCACCAATCTTTTAACTTATGTTCATGACATTAATATTGCTTTTAATAGGCATGTGCAGGTAGATTCACTTTATATTGACTTTGCTAAGGCATTTGACAAAGTAGACCATCGCATTCTTTGTTGTAAGGCATATCACCTTGGAATTCATGGTGTACTCTTACGATGGCTCATATCTTATTTGTCTAATCGCACCCAGTTGGTTGCTATACACGGCTACGATTCGGCTCCTTATGAGTCTACCTCTGGTATTCCACAGGGTTCCAATTTAGGGCCCCTTTTATTTGTAATGTTTGTTAACGACCTATTAGAATCTATAACGTCTAGTTGTGTAGCATATGCAGATGATATTAAAATATATCGTGAAGTAGCTTGTATAAGTGATGCTATGCTTTTACAGCACGATATTGATAAAGTTCATAATTGGTGTATAAGTAATAACATGTCCTTGAACGTCTCAAAGTGTGGTCTTATTACTTTTACAAAAGGGAAATTACCAGTTCAATATCCCTACAACATTAATAACATTCAACTAAATCGATTAAATCTAGTCAAGGATCTCGGAGTGTGGTTGGACCCTAAATTGAGTTATACATATCACTATGATAGTATTATTGCAAAGGCAAATAAGACTCTTGGCTTCATTTCAAGAACTACAAGACCTTTTCGAAAATCGGATAGTATTTTGTTGTTGTACTTTACCCTTGTTAGAAGTGTCTTAGAATATAACTCAATTGTGTGGTGTCCCCATTACAATAACCACATTGATAGATTGGAGGCTGTTCAAAGACGTTTCCTACGTCATCTTAGCTCGAAACTGGGCCTCAGGCGTAAGTTACCTACGTATGAAGCCAGGCTACAGCGCTTTGGGATGCATTCGCTACAGTCCAGACGCTCGATTCAGGACCTATCAATTTTGTATAAGATCGTTAATAATCAGTGGGACGCCATGGATTTGTTGAGCCATCTGTCATTTAAAACGAGCGGTAGTAAGCGAAAACCTAAATTATTCTCCGTGCCAGTCTGCAACAATAATGTAACCTATAATAACCCGTTGTTTCGAATCTGCAGAACTTATAACGAAAATGTTAACAATTTGGATATATTCTCGCAAGGCTTTTATTCTTTTAACACAACTGTAAAACAGCTATTTCATACGTAATGGGTGTGTAACCACTATTATCTATTCTGTGATATAACTGTGACTATTGATTATTATGATATTCTGTATTGTTATTGTCATGCATGAAATATTTTTGTCTCAATTGTATCTCTTTCTTTATTTAATTTTTTTAGATTATAACACTTGTCACTTTTAAGAATTACTGTTTTATGTAAACGTTGTGTACAACATTTATTGGAATTCAATTTAAATGTGAAACCTAATCTTAGCTCTTTAAAAATGTGTGAAATTGTATTCTGTAGTTGTGCCTTTAAATAAATAAAAAAAAAAAAAAAAAAAAAAACTATAACTAGAAAAAATACAGACGAGAAGTCCACTAATAAATATTTAATTCACCCAGGTGGATTAGCTTAGGTGAATTAAATTAAGTCTATGACGGGGGATGGCTGGCTACAGTCCGAAGGGATCTGCCCCCTACTCAAATGGCGAACTTTCTATTCGTTTGAACGCTACGCTTACTATTAAAGCTTGAATATTGTCGCAAACTTATGTAAATCACAGACTTCGATGTATTGTATGGAATTGTCAAGCTTACGGCACGTAATTTTATAGTTTACTGCTTATTTTAAAGTTTCAATAGTAAGCGTAGCGTTCAAACGAATAGAATGTTAGCCATTTGAGTAGGGGGCTGTTCAGCTATTTTTGCATGATTAACAAACATACAAACATTCGCATTGTAATAGAAAGTTTCAGATTTTTCCATTAATTACCTAATAATTATTTGATATCGATTTTGTAATGAATTTACTCATTAAATTAGCACTTCAAACAATAAATAAATAAATAATGAACCAGTTTAGAATTTACTAGATTTTGTTAATTACCTAGTCGAATAATAATGTCATTTTGGTAGTCTACGTAATTACCGTTATTACTTAAAAAATTGTTAATTAGATACCTAGGTACCCAAATAACTATTGCGAAAATCATGTTCAAAGTAAGATAGGTAAAATTACGATAGGATAAGTATTTACGTACTTAATATCATACTGTCTGCTCTGCTCTGTTTATAATATGCGGGTCCTATCACAAAATAGAGAGAGGATATATATTATACTAGCGGCCGCCCCCGCGGTTTCACCCGCGTTCCGGTTCCCGTTCCCGTGGGAATATCGGAATAAAAAGTATTCCATGTTTTAATATAGACTACTAGCTGCCGACTTCGTCCGCGTGGAAAGGTTTTTTTGCTATCCCTCGGGAACAATACTTTTTTTCGGGATGAAAAGTACCCTATGTCCTTCTCTGTACCCCTGACAACGTGTATGCAAAATTTCATGATGATCGGTTCAGTAGTTAAGACGTGAAGGCGTAACAAACAAACAAACAAACGGACTTTCGCATTTATAATATTAGTAAGGATCTACTGTGTGCCAAATTTCAACCGAATCCGTTCAATAGTTTTTGAGTGATTGAGGAACAAATATCCTAACCCACAAACTTTCACATTTATAATATTACTAGCGGCCGCCCGCGACTTCGTCTGCGTGGAAAGTTTTTTTGCTATCCCTCGGGAAAAATAATTTTTTTCGGAATGAAAGGTACCCTATGTCCTTCTCTGTACCCCTGACAACGTGTATGCAAAATTTCATGATGATCGGTTCAGTAGTTAAGACGTGAAGGTGTAACAAACAAACAAACAAACAAACAAACAAACAAACAAACGGACTTTCGCATTTATAATATTAGTAAGGACTAGCGGCCGCCCGCGGATTCACCCGCGTGGTTCCCGTTCCCGTGGGAATATTGGGATAAAAAGTATCCTATGTTTTAATCTAGGTTATCTAATATCTGTGTGCCAAATTCCAACCAAATACGTTCAGTAGTTTTTGCGTGATTGAGGAACAAACATCCAAACCCACAAACTTTCACATTTATAATATTAGTAGGATCGAGTTCCTCCGTGCTTCGGAAGGCACGCTAAGCCGTTTGATCCCGGCTGCATTCTCAGTCGTTAGCACCCACCAATGAGCATTAGCCTGCGTCGTGGGTTATGGCTCATCCTCCTTATCCACTCATAAAGAAGGCCTAAACCCAACAGTGGGGCCATTAAAAATGGCTGATGTGATGTCGAATATGGTTCAGCGTAGTTTGTCCTTCCCTTGCATTCTTTCCTATCACTGGTCATATCACTCACTCTCTTCAAATTCATAGCATTCCGTACTTATGTACGGAATATTCCATCTATATTTTCTGTGGTCTGACTTTCTTTTTAACCACCAACGTTAATATAACTAGCAACATGCCTTTGTATATGTTTGAAGAAGAAATGGCCCCAATTGAACCTTTGAAACTCCAAACAACTCGTAACCAATCAAAATTCTAAGAAATGTTTATTTCTGTTTGTAGCTATAATTTTAAGCCTCGATCCACTAAAATCCATTGTAAAGATCAAAGGTCCATTGGTGGATCGTTTTGCACTCTTATGCCCACTTTAATCCTGTACAATGTGACTGCTTTCAGTTATAATTTTTATTTTAGTTTTTTTTTTTAAGTTTTGCTAAAAGTGTTTTTTACAACGGCTCCTCTTTGTGAGCTGTTGTAAAAAAAACTTTACACGGTTCACCCAGGTTGTCTTCAGGAGGTGGACGGTGGGAAAAGGGTTCCAAATGTACCTACGTATTTAAAATTTACGTTTATTTTTCGAGCTTGTGAAAATTCTTATTAAACGACAAATGAATTATTCAATTAGCATACAAAAAGCAAACTATTTGCCTTTTTTGTTTATTCGAATATTTAACAAAGTGGTTAGATCCTTAAATTCGCCACTTTATTGCGCATTAGCAGATGAATTCGATAATTATAGTGTAAATAACAAAATTATTGTGGACACGGAAACTTTAAGGGCCCTATCACATTTTTTCGTCGAAATTTTGATTTTGACGGATTTTAGCGCCACAACCTAGAGAAACCTTTGGGTCTACTAAATACATTTATATGTGTTCGCGACAAAAAGTAATATGATGATATTGATGATACACTGGAAAGTTAAACGGTTAGAAAGGAAAATTAAAGTTGGTGAACGATTTCTTAGAGTCAACTTTGAACATACGCAGAAAGAAAAACAAGTACAAACAACAAATAAAAATATGAAATTTGATTTTCTTATGAAGTAAAGATTATTCTGATATTGATTTTACGTAATAATAATTATGTATCTTGGAGAAATTAACAGTTAACTTGAGCGTTTTTAGTAGTTTTATGGTTTTTGATTGGGATTTTTTTCCACATATTCCATACATAATTTCAAAATTCCGAGGCCGCTATGAACTATTCGACTATAAAAGAGATAATATTCAATTTTTTTTATTTCATTTGTTTAGCACAGTAGTTCAATCCATGAGCTCAAAAAAGTGCCTTCGCGCATTTTATGAAAATCTTTCGCTGCAATTTCGGGTTTAATTATAGAGTTAAGCAAATTTTCAAAAAAGCGAGACCGCTATGAACTATTCTAATAGCTATTTTACACTATTCAATAAGTCAAAATTGTTAATGTATTTTTGTTTCTGAGATCGAGAACCCAAATGTGATTTTTGCGTAAAATGGCCAAATTTGGCCATTTTACGCAAAAATCACAGTCGAAACGTAATATGCCTCTTAAGAAGGAAGATCATATAGGGGTCAGACGTTCCTATTTTCTGATAAACAAAATAAGTAGGATGAGTAGGTACCTACAGATGAAATTCCACTGACGGGAATAATCTGTAAGTGGAATATTCTGGATAACATAGGTAGGTACTTAATTTTCAGCATTCAGACTTGAAAAAACTGCGGTGGTGTCTATACTTGAATAATAACGCCTAGAAGCCGCATCTCAACCAAGCCTACGCACTGACAGGTGCCTAGATTACCGCAGCGTGGTACTCTGCGGTTGCTGTGCGGGGGGGGATCTCTCGCTGCTCAGCATGGTAAGGGCCATGCTGGCCACCGAGAGATCCTTGGAGGCGGTAGTCTCCTTCTGCGAGGAAGTTATCCTGCAGAAGGAGGTGGGCGTAAGGAGGAGGCGCTTTGCTCACCTCATTCCGCTCTAACGGGGACCACGCCTGCGGTGGAAAGTGATCCATCGCCGGCATTGCACGGTCCCTGACCGTCTGGGGAGATGGCCAGACTTGCCCGGCCATCTCCCAACTGCGAGGAGGCCCGGTCAGCCGGGCGAGCCACCGGGTCAGTTGGGGTGATTACCACCCATGGACCCCCGTATGACCGATCGGTGGCGAGAGGGCAGGTGCCGGGGTTTTTTAGTGGGTATTCCCTCCTCCTGGGATTCCACTGGGCTTTGACTTGGTGGAATTACGGAAGGCAGTCGAGGAGGGAGCCGCAACGAGTCCCACATGCCCCCTTCCCAATCACCTGGGGGAAGGGAAGCGCGTAAATGCGTTTTTCGGCAGCCTCCTTCACTCGCTCAAGGTCGCGCGATAAGCACCTACCGCTAGCCGTGCCTACGGAGGCACAAGTGAGCAGCGGGCCGCCACACGCCCGCCCGTGTAGTCGCGCGGCATCTTAGCGCTATCGCACACGTGCAACTTTTGTCTCCGCAACTTTTGTCTCCGCAACTTTTTTGTCTCTCACGTGATTTGTATGAAAAGTTGCAGACGACCGTGTCGCTTCGTGTGCGCGCTACCATATAAACCCGTGGACTTGATGTGAGAGACAAAACTGTTGCTGGGAGACTAAGCGCTATCGCACACGGGCAACTTAGTCGTCCTGCAACTGTTTTGTCTCTGTCTCAAGTCCACGGGTTTATATGGAAGCGCGCACATGAAGCGACGCGGTCGTCTGCAACTTTTCATACAAACCATGTGAGAGACAAAATAGTTGCGGAGACAAAAGTCTCCCGTGTGCGATGGCGCTAAGTTGCCTGTGTGCGATAGCGCTTAGTTATTCTGTGCTAGAGCCTAGTTAGATAATTATTTAACCAAGTAAATCGAATGTTCACGAATATTCGCAACCGTCCGCACTGCGCTCTAGGTGCCTCGATAGATCCAGGCGACTACCTAGAATGTATCGTAGGCGCGAGGCTTACAACCAAAGACTATGAGACCAAGGCGACTATCCTAGCGACTCACCTACCAGTGCTGTCACCAAGTAACCTGTGGGCTAATTGTCAAATTTCAAAATCTATCGCAATCACTTTCATTTGACAGATGGATGTAAAACATTGCTGCATTTCTTTGGTAAGTTTTTATTTGTGCCAAAAAGAAGCATCAATGTGTTACATTCTAAAAGCGATTGCGATAGATTTTGAAATTAGACAATAGAGGCTGGATATAACGGGTGTAACAAGACCCTCAACGAAGCCAAAGTCCACGCATTCCGTCCATCATCAGGATCATTTTTGTCTTTTAGACTATACCTGGGAAACCAATCGCTACGAAGTTATTGAAGGTCAAAGTCAAAAATTTGTCTACAGAAACATTATCAAAATTTTATGTATGTCATAACAAACAATTAAGAGCTTCAAAACGTCATCATTTAATGTATTTGAGCACGCACATAAACGTTGCCTGTCAACCAGGGCTGAAAAAACCTGGTTAAAATTCGCAACTGTTTCGCGCAGCTTCATTCATTTTGAAAAGAGCGTTTTTATTTCGATTCTGCTCGTCGAAACCGGTATTATTTCTGGTTAAGCTCGTAGACCGTTTTGGTTTTGATTACGCTCCCAACCTGGTTAATACCAAAATGATTTTGTTCGCTCCGCCCGCCCACCCGATGCAAAGCAACGAAACGAAAGACCAGGGCTGGACACCGGTTTCTAATTAACCAGGTTAATTTCGATCTCAAGCAGGTTTTTTCGTAAGTGTTGGACCGATTCGCGAGCGATATTGCTTCTGGGATAAACCTGGGATAAATCCCGCCCGCAGATAAAAAGAGACAAAATAATATACCGCTGCATTATTCACGCGCGTCGTGGAATTAACCAGGTTTATCCCAGAAGCAATATCGCTCGCGAATCGGTTCCGCTCCGAGTGAACACTTACGAAAAAACCTGTTTGAGATCGAAATTAACCTGGTTAATTAGAAACCGCGGGCTGATTATCTAATTAGAAACCACCTAGCGACCGGTTGCAGTTCATAGATGATAGTGATCCATTGCTACTTCTTTTTGGTTAAAAAAAAAACATAGCAAAGATAAGTAGCAATGTATGTGGAATGAAACCGGTCGCTAAATAGTTTCTTTTTAGATAATCAGGGTGCTGGTTTCCAGCCCTGCTTTCAACTCGGCCGCACGCAGCTGTGTAGCATTCACTGGCAGGCGCGGTCTTTTGTACGCGTTACATTGCGTGGTATGCAGTGATTTTTTAACACCAAAAATTAAAATCGTTTCCCAGTAATAATTTTGACCAGAAATGGTCCTGATGATGGGCAGAATACGTAGACCTATGCTTCATTGAAGGTCTTGTTACACCCGGTATATAGGCACCTATCGGTGCGTTCGTACCCTAAACGAGGGCCTCATTTAGAAGAGGGTAGACACAAAAAAGTTGCCAGATATGGCTAAGTTTTACCTGTGCTCTTTTTGTGTTTGCACGGTCATAATTTACGAGGGTGGTTTGATAAGTCCATGACATTGTAAAAAAATTAAAAAAATAAAAAACCCGCCTGCGTAAAAAGACAAGTCAACTGAAAAGATGGAAACAAGTTTAAATATTAAAGGCAACATTATAACATGCAGTCGGAGGCATGCATAAAAAAGTGACATTATGAATGATGGCTGCATGTTATAATGTTGCCTTTAATATTTAATCTTGTTTCCATCTTTTCAGTTGACTTGTCTTTTTATGCAGGCGGGTTTTTAATTTTTTTAAATTTATATTTTATTTATTTCTTTTTAGTTATTATTTATATGATATACCGCCCTTTAATTTGAGACCCATATTGCAGTATTCTAAAAAAAAAATTTTTTTTCGCTTCTTATAATAGCACCGTACAGCCGCCATGTTGGTTTTTAGGGTTCCGTACCCAAAGGGTAAAAACGGGACCCTATTACTAAGACTTCGCTGTCCGTATGTCTGTCTGTCTGTCTGTCCGTCTGTCTGTCTGTCTGTCTGTCTGTCACCAGGCTGTATCTCATGAACCGTGATAGCTAGAAAGTTGAAATTTTCACAGATTATGTATTTCTACTGCCGCTATAACAACAATTACTAAAAACAGAATAAAATTAATATTTAAGGGGGGCTCCCATACAACAAACGTAATTTTTTTGCCGTTTTTTGGTACGGAACCCTTCGTGCGCGAGTCCGACTCGCACTTGGCCGGTTTTTTTATAACGCCACCTTCTTAAAAACACTTGGGCTGACGAGACAAATCTAACGATATGTTAATCATGGAAATCCGTTCAGCCGTTTGAAAGATATGAGGTAATAAAGAATATTACATACAAACAAACTTACATACTTACATACAAGATACGCGCGAAAAACATAACCCTCTTGCAGTCGGGTAAAAAGAAACATCTTTTTTCGGCATATTTTGTTTTATTTCTGTACATAATCTTTTTGTAGCTCTGCGTATTCAGTCCAACGAAGTTCCTACCTCTTCAACCCATTATTTTTTTCTTTCATCGCCTTAAAACTGTGGTAACTGAAATGAGGACCCATTTCAGACACCGCCTTTTGGTTCTTTTTTGACTTGATGAAAATCTTTGCCTGCCAAGACATTTATTCATGTTTGGTAGGACGAAAAATCTCAGTGGACTAAATCTAGAGAATAGGAAGGATTCGCATCTTCATTCGATAAGTTTTGATGTCTTCTTCTTCTTATTTTTGTTTTGGCAATCTACTTTCCTCTTGGAAGTAATTTTTGCCAGTGTCAAGTGTTGAATATTTCAGTGATAGATTGTTTCAGCTTACATTAAAATGCGGGTGCATCGCATTCCAATGCTGCTTGGAGCATTTGGCACCAAGTATATCAAGGCAGTTTACTTGGTAAGTTCTGCCGAGGTAGCCACCACTACAGTAAAAGTCTCGGCTTCACACAACCAAGATCGCGCCTATTTCAATTATCTCACATATTGTTCAGTTGCGTAGACACTTGTACCACAAAACTGCACCAATTTTAAGACACAATATCCACTATGAATCAATTTGCAAATAATTAAAATAGACACCGAACCGAACATGACAAATGGCGCCAAAAAACTCCGAGTTTTGATGTCATGAGTGCTGCCGAGAGGGTCGACAGGGTCATTAAGAAAAGTTCGGAAGTCGCTTGAACTTTTTGCATAGACTTTTCTATTTCTATGGCTTTTTGTTTCCAAAAGTAATAATCTTTTGCCGAATTTGAAAAAAAATGTGTTAAGATTCCTAAGGAGTTTTTTTTAAGATACATAAAAGATATGAAAAAAAAATATTTCTTCTTTTCAAAATCATGGCTTATCAAACCGCCCGCCCTCGTAGTTATTCAGTAGCGCGGTTTCTAGGTGTTATTATTCTAGTCAAAAGTATGCTTAGGTACCTACCTACGTAAGTAATTAGGTACTTACAATATCAATCCTACATAATTTTGTTTATCCTACTAATATTATAAATGTGAAAGTTTGTGGGTTTGGATGTTTGGATGTTTGTTCCTCAATCACGCAAAAACTACTGAACGGATTTGGTTGAAATTTGGCACACAGATAGTAGATAGCCTGGATTAAAACATAGGATACTTTTTATCCCGATATTTCCATGGGAACGGGAATCACGCAGGTGAAACCGCGGGCGGCCGCTAGTTAGAAAATAAAAATCTTCTGGCAGTCCTGGATCTTGCTAGGTATTAATATTTTTTTATGTTTAGAAACTCAGTTTTCCTAAGAACCTATTGACTCCAATTCTGTACCCCTAGCACGAACATATATCGAGAAAAAAATGTGCGTATGTATGTATTCGAAAAAGTAATAATTATTATCTATGGGAAATTTCATTTCGCTTTTCGGCGGTAGATGGCGCTGTTTCTCATACAAAATTGCTTTATTAATTTTATTACACGCGTTTTTTAGGGTTCCGAAGCATAAATGGCAAAAAACGGAACCCTTATAGATTTGTCATTTATGTCTGTCTGTCTGTCTGTCCGTCATGTCACAGCCACTTTATTCCGAAAGTATTAAGACTACAAGGTTGAAACGTGGTAGGTAGATAAATGATATTGAGGTTTCTATTTTTTCTCAAAGTCAACCATTTGAAAGATATACACAGCCAAAGTGGTAAAATGTGTGTCCCCCCCCCTTCAACTTTTGAAATAAGAGAGTGAAATATCTTAAAAAATAGCTGTAGATCTTAATAAACACTTTCAAAGAAAATTAGTTTGAACGACATATATTTTGTAGTTTTCGAGATATAGCACGTTTTCTAAAACCGCAAATATAACTTTGTCATTCATACCAACACTGTCAAAAACAAAGTTATTTTTGCAGACGAAAAATGATAGTGGTATTAAATATGTTATGGTATAAGGTAACTACGGAACCCTACGGCGCGTGGCCCGACACGCACTTGGCCGGTTTTTTTCTCTATAATTGTTTGTGCGCGGGCACAGGAAAACCCCTTTACGTCACAAGAACCGCAAAGTACAACAAACGATTAAAAAAATATTACACTGCCTTAGGGTCCCCCAAGACTAGGGTTGCCAACTATTTTTGCATCAAATATAGTATTTTCAAGATTTTTAGTGTAAAAATATAGTAGATGGCGAAAAAGTCCATAAAAATATAGTAGGTTGTCGTTTTGTATGGAGGATTTTAAAGAAAATGCATTTTTCATACTTAAAACATTTTCATAATTTATTTAATAACCATAAACACAAGTGTTTAATCCATAGACATAGAAAAATTTTCGCTGCGCTCAAGAAGACCAACAAAGCGTGGAAAAGAGAAGTTAACATCATACGGACACGGTTTATGTAAAAAAGAGACAAGGGATCAAGTGACATGTGCCAACATTTTTTACAGTAAGAGCCCCTAGCGTCTCGCCTAGCAAATGAGCAATCACAGTTTGTTTAAAATATTTGTTAATCTTAATTAGAATTTAAAATAAAGGTATCATGGAGCCATGGTGTCTTGTGCTCTAAGTAATTGTGATGTAACATATAGAAACAATCCAAGTAATCACACTTTTCACAGGTAAATAAGATATTGCCACAAATTTCTCTAAAACCAAATTTCGCTACATTTATTCGTTTATCGACGAAGAAAACAGAATGGAACATAGTTTATTAATTTCCTTTGCCATATATAGTCATATTTTACGAATCTAAGCCATTTTTTACGTATCTCATATAAAATGTATTTATTCGTTTTCGGATCACCTGTTTATTGACATTGTTGTTCTTTGACATTCTATTTCTATGGTGACAACCCTTTCGTATTTGCGTAAATACCCTACAGGCGGCGGTATCACCCAACAATAAAGGCGTCGGCCTACTGTAAGGAAAAAAATCTTTATGCTGTGCTATTACTAAGACTCCGCTGTCCGTCTGTCTGTCTGTCTGTCACCAGGCTGTATCTCATGAACCGTGATAGCTAGAAAGTTGAAATTTTCACAGATGATGTATTTCTGTTGCCGCTATAACAACAAATACTAAAAACAGAGTAAAATTAATATTTAAGGGGGGCTCCCATACAACAAACGTAATTTATTTGCTGTTTTTTGGTACGGAACCCTTCGTGCGCGAGTCCGACTCGCACTTGGCCGGTTTTTTTTATATTATTTAGTATTTAATTACGTTGTTCTGATTCCAAAGAAAGTAGCTAACTAGCTTATAAAACACTGGCCAAGTCCGAGTCGGGCTCGCACATGAAGTGTTCCGTACCATTGTCTATACAACATTGTTGTATTGTATGGGAGCCCCCCTTAATTTATTTTAATTTAATTATTTATTTCTGAAGTGAATATACATAATATAGGTACAACTCAATATTCTGTGAATATTTCACACGTCTACCTGTTATCGTTATTAATATCGAGCAAAAAATGGCAAAAAATCACATTTGTTGTATGGGAGTAGGGTTGCCAACCCTACTATATAATATACTAGCGGCCGCCCGCGACTTCGTCTGCGTGGAAAGTTTTTTTGCTATCCCTCGGGAACAATCCTTTTTTCGGGATGAAAGGTACCCTATGTCCTTCTCTGTACCCCTAGCAACGTGTATGTAAAATTTCATGATGATCGGTTCAGTAGTTAAGACGTGAAGGCGTAACAAACAAACAAATAAACAAACAAACGGACTTTCGCATTTATAATATTAGTAAGGATTATCCTACTATATTGAGGGCTCGCCTACTATATTTTTGAAAAAATATATAGTAGGCAAAACTACTATATTTTTTCAAGTGAAAAAAATTAAACAAAAGCAACAAAAAAATACTTATAATTATGCACATAAGTATTGCATAGTAACTTTTGTGTCTAAACACTTTTATTTATGGTTGTTGAATAAATTATGAAAATATTACTATGAAAAATGCATTTTCTTTAAAATCCTCCATACAAAACGATAACCTACTATATTTTTTTGGACTTTTTCGCCATCTACTATATTTTTACACGTAATAATCTTGAAACTTAGATTATTTATATGTCAAGATAGACAGTCGAAGCTACGATAGCGTCGAAAAAAATATCACCCAACAGTTGGGTGACCAAAACACGCACACATTGTCAGTAGTGTGAGCCGGCCATAGTTTTTATTACAATACTCTTTGGACGCGATGATGCTAAAAATGCACACCACCTTAAAAAAGTTGGCCTGTTTTGTTTAATACGTCAAAAGCCTAAGACTCTATCTAGACATATAAATAATCAAAGTCTTGAAACTACTATATTTGACGAAAAAAAGTTGGCAACCATAGGGTTGCCAACTTTCCCATACAGATGGGAGCCGCTTAAATATTTATTTTATTCTGTTTTTAGTATTTCTTGTTATAGCGGCAACAGAAATAGGTACATCAGCTGTGAAAATTTGATCTGTGAAACTGTTTAGCTATCAAAATTCATTATCATTAGATTCAGCCTGGTGACAGAGCGACAGACAGACAGACAGACAGCGTAGTCAAGTAGTAATAGGGTCCCGCGGGCTGATTATCTAATTGGAAACCACCTAGCGACCTCATTTGACAGATGAATGTGATACATTGCTACTTCTTTTTGGGGTAAAAAAAAACATACCAAAGAGAAGTAGCAATGTATGTCAAATGAAACCGGTCGCTAAATAGTTTCTATTTAGATAATCAGGGTGCCGTTCTTCCCCTTTGGGTACGGAACCCTAAAAGCGACGTTAATCATCGCCATTCATAGCAAATGCAAAATACCTTGTTGTGTTATTTTTAACCTCAAAACAGATGCAACACTTTAATTTTGCATACTAATCTCGTAAAAAACAAGGAAATACAACCTGAGTAGGTATCGGGAAACCCCAAGCTCGTATGACGTAAAACGCAAATGATTTTTTTTTTTCTCAACCTGATTCTGTAGCCAGTCTTAAGGGCCCTATCACATTTTTTCGTCGAAATTTCGATTTTGACGGATTTTAGCGCTACAACCTAGAGAAACCTTTGGGACTACTAAATACATTTATATGTGTTCGCGACAAAAAGTAATATGATGACACACTGGAAAGTTAAACGGTTAGAAAGGAAAATTAAAGTTGGTGAACCATTTCTTAGAGTCAACTTTGAACATACACAGAAAGAAAAACAAGTACAAACAACAAATAAAAAATGAAATTTGATTTCTTTATGAAGTAAAGATTATTCTAATATAAATTTTACGAAATAATAATTATGTATCTAGGAAAAATTCACAGTTAATTCTGAGTGTTTTTAGTAGTTTTATGGTTTTTGATTGGGATTTATTTTTTCACATATTCCATACATAATTTCAAAATTCCGAGGCCGCTATGAACTATTCGACTATATAAGAGATAATATTTTTTTTTTTTATTTCATTTGTTTAGCACAGTAGTTCAATCCATGAGCTCAAAAAAGTGCCTTCGCGCATTTTATGAAAATCTTTCTCTGCAATTTCGGGTTTAATAATAAAGTTAAGCAAATTTTCAAAAAAGCGAGACCGCTATGATCTATTCCAATAGCTATTCTACACTATTCAATAAGTCAAAACTGTTAGTGTATTGTTGTTTCTGAGATCGAGAACCCCAAAATTCGGCATTTTACGCAAAAATCACAGTCGAAACGTAATATGCCTCTTAAGTCTAAATATAAACCTAACTGACTTGGGGTACGTAACATTATTATTTTTTAATCCTTAAGAGAAGTCGCGACTTTCCGGTACTTTTTTAACCCTTCAGAGAAGTCGCGACTTTCCTAGGGGGGGGGGGGGGGGTACAGAAAAACGTTCGAACACGTTACATGGGGGGAGGGGGTGTTAAAAATCTCGAAAAAGCATCGAAGAGTACTCAGGTAGGCAGGCAGATGTAAGCGCTTACTTGCATCTTTGGTACTGGTACTGGTACAGGCCGTTTATTTTAAAAGCCAATTTTGACACTTCTCTCTCCATCAACGCCATCTAGTGAGGCAAATAGTTACTATTTTTATTTTTTTAATGTCACTTTCAAAAGCCCTTATAATATTTTTAGTGCCTTTGATAGTTTCTTTCGGACTAAAAATTTTGATTAACTGAGTTAGAGTAGACCCCTTATGTTAGTATAAATGGAGAGTTCATTGAACGAAGATGTTTGTTGTTATGATTTTGATAGTTCTTTAACCTTTAAAATAAGGACGTCATTTCATAACACTTTTGAACGTGGAGTCTCACAGGGTCACCATATTGGGATGCAGTTATTCTCAATCTATATAAATAAAAATGATTCGCTGAATATCTTTATTATGACTGCACCAAATTAGATACCTACATACCTAATTCTTTTTTGTTGTGTTTGTTATTATCAAGACAAGGTTTGTATAAAAGAAAAAAGATAGGTATTTTTGAAGTGAAAACTTCTTTAGCGGCGTTGTGCGCTTTTTTGTATGGGGAAAAAATGCTAAACTCGCGTCAGGAAACACATGGCTGATCGAAAATGCGTAAGACGGATGTGACGGATGGAGAGAAGACAGCTGACGGCGGAAGTATCCCCCTCTCTTTCTACGGGGCGCGTTGAAAATGGCGGCGCGTCATTTTAAGACGTCATGTAAACACTTGTGTCACCAGCAATGCGCTAATTTTGAAAATGGAACTAATGGCAGCGATCTCTTCGGTGAAATCATAGACTTATTTATAATCTGTGACTATAAGTTTAAATCGTAGAATGCGTGAATGTAATAATTAAAAAGGCCACTGGCGCGAAATCTTTAGAACTTTTCTTCAAGGGCGTCGCCAGGGGTGGGCAGGGGGGGGCCGCTGCCCCCCCCCCCCCCCCTAGAGGTTAAAAATGTAGCAAAACTACAAATAACCAAAGTCCTAAGGCCGTGCAATTGACTTGCTTTTCCGATAAATCCTGCCCCATCTCAAAACTTGAATTAATTCACTAGGTGCTCTTGACTGTACCTACAATGCATATTTTTCTCATCCTCTTTAATACTAACTTGCCCCCCCCCTGGGCTATGGGCTGGCGACGCCCTTGCTTTTCTTAATTACAAACTGATTGAATTGTGTGACTGTATACTAATAGGAAAGAAATCATTTTAATCCTTTGCCGCTAATTTCAAAATATCAAAAATGTACAAAGTTAATATTCAAGTTTTCACTTCTGCCGGCACTCAGTGCCAACCGATTTTTTTTCTTTTTTTTATGCGCAACCAACGGGTGCTTGGCCTTGACCTCACCTGATGTTAAGTGACGATAAGGCCGAAAGTGGAAGCGCACTACACCCGGAATCCTCATCACTGAAGAACTGGCTATCTTACCTCTAACTGCCTGAACACATCAATTTTTAAATTGTTGTTATGGCGTCAGACTTAGGTAAGATGGTGGTAGCTAACTAGGCGGACTTGAAATAAGCCCTGCCACCAACCAAACCGAGTACAAAATATGTACTCCCCTCCTGGCAATCGAACCCGGGACCCCTGCAGACGAATAAAAATAGACTTTCCATACAAATCAAAAAGATCACGTGTGTTGTCCCGCGTCCCGACGATCCATCAGTTTTGTCCCGATTTTTGATGATAACACGCGATCAAAATTAATGTTGATAAAATAAGGGTCGAAATATTTAAAAGCATAAAGGACAAGACAAGTTAAATGCCTTATTTTGCTTTATATCTCGCGCTTTAAGCATACCGTCTTCGATGTTGAGCGAGTATTTTCCCATATGACGCTTAAATGATCTAATGTCAGAAATCGTGATCAACATGATCCACCGTTTGTTGTGTTTGTTATTACCTAGACAAGGTTTGTATAACAGAAATTTTCAAAAATTGTACGGAAAGACAAAAAAATCTCCTTTCTGTCATTTTAAACTGCACTATAACTAATAGATAATGCCGCACCCGTGCGAAACCGGGGTGGAGCAGCTAGCTATAAATGATTTTTCTAATGGTTTTAAACTACTTATATTATACAATGTGTTGCTAAAAACCCCCCTAAAGCCGAATATGGTAGATAGCCATGCATAAAACCTAGGAATATGTATTATTAACCCCGAAAACCACCACTTTTTAGGGTTCCGTAGCCTAAATGGCAAAAAACGGAACCCTTATAGATTCGTCATGTCTGTCTGTCTGTCTGTTTGTCTGTCTGTCTGTCTGTCCGTATGTCACAGCCACTTTATTCCGAAAGTATTAAGACTACACAGTTGAAACTTGGTAGGTTAATATATTTTGTTAACCGCTTAACGAATTTAGTACAAAAATAAGAAAAATAAAAGATTAAGGGGGGGCTCCCCATACATGGAACTGAAACTGAAAAAAAATTTTTTCTTCAAACCAACACGTGTTGGGTGTCTATAGATAGGTCTTTAAAAATGACATTAAGGTTTCTAAGACAACTTTTTCTCAAAGTCAACCGTTTAAAAGATATTCACCGCCAAAGTGGTAAAATGTGTGTCCCCCCCCTTTAACTTTTGAAATAAGATAGTGAAAAATTAAAAAAAAATATATGCTGTAGATCTTAATAAACACTTTCAACGAAAATTGGTTTCAACGAGATATAGTAATTAGTTTTTGAGATATAGCACATTTTCCAAAACCGCAAATATAACTTTGTCATTCATACCAACACTGTGAAAAACAAAGTTATTTTTACAGACGAAAAATTATAGGTGGTATTAAATATGGTATGGTATAAGGTAACTACGGAACCCTATGGCGCGTGGCCCGACACGCACTTGGCCGGTTTTTTTTGAGAAAAAAACATAATAAAACATTATTTTAAGGCGCCGCTAACTATTACTAGCGCCACCAATACATTTATTTTTATTACTCGTAAACCAAGTCAATATTAAAAAAAAAAAACTAAAATCATCATGCCCTCTTTATTCTTTATTTTTATTTTATTTCATACACTTAAATCTATTATTACAGGTTATTACCCTAATCATGCAATAGATAAAACTATTCATAACATTATAATATAAATCAATGATATTATACATCACAACGATAACATATTACAAACAAAGTTGTCTTTGTGAATTCATTCAGAGTTCAGTAGTAGGTATGAACCTCTATACAAAAAAAAAGTTGGGAGTTACAAGTCGTGATAAAGTTTGGCCACATGATAGAAACTGATCTGAAGGCTGTTCCTAACTAATATTGAGCTGGGCCAAACTATCCTTACATACAGTTCCATAGGGCGGCGGGTTGAATAGCGCACTTTTCCCGGCTTCATTCTAAAAACAATAACAATTCAGGTTTAACTAATAGGTCAAATGTGGTATCATTTTCGGATAAATCAATAACGTAGAAGTTATTTCTGATATAAAAAAAAAATATTACGCAGTTTCTGAAAAATTACACAATAACCAACATTTTTAAACTTCATTTTTTTATTTTAGGTATTGGCACTTGTTTCAGTGTTTTCAAAAAAACTACCTTAAAGAAGCGTTTTTCAGGCTAATTTATTGTATGCTTTTGTTATGCTAACAATATTTTATACAATTTGAACCTAACCCAAGTAGTTTAGGTCCATTGTTTGCGGAGACACAGCTAGTCAAAAATATGCAGTTTTTCACGAAATAAAAAGGGTTTCCGTTTCGTTCGGAAGCATTTTTTAGTTTTTTTGTTTTATATTTCTGTAAAGTTAATTAAATTTTCTACAATTTGAGCCTAATTTGAGTAGTCTAGGTTAATTGGTTGCAGAGACATAGCTGGTTAAAAATGAGCCTTTTATTGAAATTTTTTGAAAAAATCTTATCTTTGACTAGCTGTGTTTCTGCAATTATGGGAAAAGGCGCGTAGGTTTTTTTTGTTTTTTTCACACGCCCAATAATCCTTACTAATATTATAAATGCGAAAGTCTGTTTGTTTGTTAGTTTGTTACGCCTTCACGTCCTAACTACTGAACCGATCATCATGAAATTTTGCATACACGTTGTGAGGGATATAAAGAAGGACATAGGGTACCTTTCATTCCGAAAAAAAGTATTGTTCCCGAGGGATAACGAAAAACCTTACCACGCAGACGAAGTCGCGGGCGGCCGCTAGTGCAAGAATATTTTGCGAACAAAGGGGTGAGTGAGCATACAGCCTACTTGAATATATATATATATATATATATTATTATAATTTTAATTGATAAAATGCAAATATTTTAATATTTTATAACAAAATATTGTGAATTATGAATAATTTGATATTAATAAATATTTGTTTGACTTAATTAAGGACTTACATATTTATTTATTTTAATAATGAATATGAATTTTCAGCGGCATAAAACCCCTTAGTTGTTACTAAAAAAAAAATAACTGTACCTATTACCCGGTTAAATTGGGAATGCTCCTGTTTCCTCGCATAGAACTTGCAGTAAGGTACTAATTTAACTTTGTAGGGATAATTCTATAACAACCTAGTGTTTTATATATTATTGCACGCGTTTGTTATAGCTCGGTTTATGGCCCTAAAAGCGATGTATTAGGGCTCACTTTACGAGCAAGTGTGTTGAAAAATACATTTTAAAATATTTAAGAAACAATTAGAGACTATTTAAGAGGGCATGATCTTAGCTTTTTTATATTGACTCGGTTTACGAGTGAAAAAATTAATGTGGGTAGTGGGTAGTGGGGTGCCTTAAAAACATTTTTAACTAAAAGTTATTTCATCACGTCGTTAAATTAGTCAAGATTTAGTTTTTTGCTTAACACACTCACATTAGTAATCGGTGTTCAAACACCAGTAAATATAATGTTTTGTAATTGTGCATCCATAGTAATTTTTTATGTAGCAACGTTTTGCAACACGGTAAGATTAGGTAAAACCCGATAACATTAGCCACAGGGCAATACGATATGACTTTCTTGTTTCTCATTTGTTGCTCGATGTTGCGAAAAATTAATTGTGTGGATGCTCTATAGTTATCGCCACGAGATTAAAAAACCTTAACAGTCATTTACCATACGACATTTTTCAATACATTTACGAAAACATTATAGGTACTTACTGAAATAGTAATAGAAATAAAAAAACCTTAAAAAAAACGCACGTCGTGCGTGCGTACGGTAAAATCAACGTTCCGCACGCTCTGTACTAAACCGTAAACAAAAACTTATACTAATGCGATACTAGTGCGATAAAATCAACTTTCCACAGTCACACATTTTTGAGCAACTGTAATGAAAATGAAATGAAAACATTAGTATGGAAATAGTACATTATGATATAAGTGCGGTACGTTGAAAATTACAGCCGAGGCGATATTGCTGGCCCGAGCCGTAGGCGAGGGCTACAAGAAAGCAGAGGCTGTAATTATCAAAGCGCACGTATGTCATACGACGTTTTATAACATATTTGCGAGGAAATAAATAAAACTCGGACTTTGCACCTTTGCTTGTTTTCCATATGATTAAATTTTGATACGCTTGTAAGTATCTTATCGGTCAATTTTTCGGGCAAGAGGCTTAGAGTAGCCCTTTTCGCTGCCTCTGAGACTTCTGGCGGTGTTGAATTAATAAATTCATCAGTACTTGACGACATTTTCAAATAAAAACAATACAGCAAAAAAAAAAATTAGCAATGCGCGCGCATCAGCGCTTTTTTTAAGGCAAAGGCATAAAAACAGCCAGTATTACTAATAAAGTAAATTAATATTTTTGTGTTTTTGTTATAGATAAATGGTTGTAATTTATTGTCAACATTAATTAAATTGAATAATTAAATGTTTATTTATTATATTTTATCTCCCAAAGTTAATTTTATCCATAAAATGTTGACCTCTTTTCTGACATAAAAACTCTTTGCTACGATTTAAAAAAGTACCGTTCGTTTTAGACGAAGTATGATAAACCGTGCGGTAATGTAAAGTAAAACGCACGGTTTATCAAGGAAACCGTGCGTTTTACTTTACATTACCGCACAAGTTCGTAATGAGATACAATACGATATTGAAATGGATGTAATAAGAGACACTTTACGAGCAAATATGTTATAAATGAACTTTTCAATACAGTTGCTCGAAAATGTGAGCTTACAATGACATAGGCCAGCGTGCGGTAAGTTAATTTTACCGCACGCCGTGCGTTTTTGTTTACGGCTTAGTACAACGTGCGGTAAGTTGATTTTACCACACGCATGTGCCGTGCGATTTTGTTTACGTACTTTTTTTTTATTTCTACTAGCTTCCACCTGCGACTTCATCCGCGTGGACAGCAGAAAAATATAGTGACTAGTTTAAAATGACCTCTTTGCTGTATGAAAGCTAGTATTACGAAGAGTTCAAGCTGCTTCCCTGGTTCCACCCACCTGAATTTGATGAAACATAGCTTAGATTTTAAGTTGGACCTCAATCTAGTAAACTGTGAAAATCCCATCAAATTATTTTAGCGGTTTTTGCGTTATTCACGCACAAATATTTAGAATAAATTACATATTTATTATATGTTATAGAGTACAATTTCAGTAGTATCTATAATGTTTTCTCGCAAATGTATTGAAAAACGACTTTTAAAAACCTCCTTACCAACCTTGTATCATAAACTACTATTAAAATTCATTCCACAAAAGGGCAATAACACTGCAATTTGTTTTCAAATGGATTCGTCATTTAAATGACATCAGCACAAAAATGAAGAGTTACTTTACGTAACGTTTTTAGGGTTCCGTAGCCAAAATGGCAAAAAACGGAACCCTTATAGATTCGTCATGTCTGTCTGTCTGTCTGTCTGTCTGTCTGTCTGTCTGTCTGTCTGTCCGTCCGTATGTCACAGCCACTTTATTCCAAAAGTATTAAGACTACCTACTACGACTACCCGACTACTGAAACTTGGTAAGTAGGTGTATTCTGTGAACCGCTTTACGATTTTTACACAAAAATAAATAAAATAAAAGATTAAGGGGGGGCTCCCCATACATGGAACTGAAACTGAAAATATTTTTTTTCATCAAACCAATACTTGTGGGGTGTCTATAGATAGGTCTTTAAAAATGACATTGAGGTTCCTAAGACTATTTTTTTTCAAAGTCAACCGTTTGAAAGATATCTGCCGCCAAAGTGGTAAAATGTGTGTCCCCCCCCCTTTAACTTTTAAAGTAAGAAGGTGAAAAATTAAAAAAAAATATATGCTATAGATCTTAATAAACACTTTCAACGAAAATTAGTTTGAACGAGATACAGTAATTAGTTTTTGAGATATAGTACATTTTCCAAAACCGCAAATATAACTTTGTCATTCATACAAACACTGTGAAAAACAAAGTTATTTTTTCAGACGAAAAATGATAGCGGTATTAAAATATGGTATGGTATATAATGTACCTACGGAACCCTACTGCGCGTGGCCCGACATGCACTTGGCCGGTTTTTTTTATCTATGATGTGATAGTTATTAGTTACGTATTTTAACCATAACCTATGAAGAGAAAGCGGACCATAAAATGATGTGGTTTGTCTAAAGTTCTAAACAATGGCTGTATTTTGTAATGGAATTATCTACGTTTTCTATTCTTCATTCATTGCAATGTAATGTAGGTGTACTTATCAAAATAGTATCAACTTATGGAAAAATTTATATAGATATTGAATGGGGACATAATTTTGGTTTGTTTCAATATAAATATAACGATACTAGCTATTTTTATGTACAACGATAGTGCTTGGCCTTCACCACACCTGATGTTAGTTAAGTGACGATAAGGCCAAAGGTGGAAGCGCACTACATCCGGAATCCTCATCACTGAAGATCTGGCTGCCGGATCACCACAATTTTTAAATTGTTGTTATGGCGTGAGATGGTGGAAGCTAGCTTGGCGGACTTGAAATAAACCCTATCACTAACCAAACCAAGTACAAATTGTACTCCCCTGGGAATCGAACCCGGGAACCCTGCGTCTTACACGGGTGGGCTAACCACTAGATCACATAGGCGGTTATCTAAGCTACATTGAAACCTCAAAGTCCGATCGATCGGACTACAGAGACGTTAAGAAGTTATATTATAGTTTGACAATCGGACTACCAGTACCCTTAGCACGAAAATGTATCGAGAAAAAAAACGAGCCTAAAAGTACTCGATAGAGTAATTATTTATGGAAAATTTCATTTCGCTTTTCGGCGGTAGATGGCGCTGTACCCCATACAAAATTGCTATTTCGAATATCTTTACGTGCTTTATTTTTTTCGATAGCTCTTCGTGCTAAGGGTACAGTACCCTTAGCACGAACATCTATCGAGAAAAAAAAATATTCTCAATGGCAAATTTCGTTTCGCTTTTCGGCGATAGATGGCGCTGTATTAATGTCCCATACAAAATTATTATATATCAAATGTTTTTATGCGCGTTATTTTTTGCGATAGCGAGATAGTGAAACAGCCACTAACCCCGGTATATACAGGGTGGCTTTTTGAGACGGTACATTAAGGGCAGGTACTATGGGCAACAGCGTCGCTTAACCAGTTTGCTACAAAATTCGTGTGCGCGCGTGTCGCCCCTGCACGAACTAAACGTATGTGACAGCGGGCGCGGCGTGCAAGCGATTTTAACCTTAGCAGTGGTTAAGCGACGCTGTTCCCTTTGGTACCTTAACCGTTATAGTTACAGGAAAACGTTGCTAGGAGACCATCCATAACTTTTTAAGATATTATGAACGGGATTCACAGATTTTGGAAAAAAAATACGGTTAGCAAAAAAATGCTAAAACACCAAAAAAAGGTTTTTTTATGCCAATCGATCTTATTTCATGTGGGGATCAAAATACTCAATGAGACCATTTAAGGTATGAGTACGACAGAAATTGCCAAAAACTTTTCCCGTACATTTTGTACTGAAAAACGAGAAATCAACTCGAATTTTTTTGATCCTATTTCTTACAGTGATCAAAATGCTCTTTAAGGCCAACTGAAATTTGAGTACAGGAACTGTTTTTTTTTAGATCACCGGTCAACCTTCCCCTAATGTACCGTCTCAAAAATCCACCCTGTATAGACGAGTAAGTAATAACTTGATTAAAACTTGCAATTTTCAAATGTTTCTCATATTATATTCACATGCAATTTATAATATAAATTATTCTTAAATAATTAATTATATTATTATAATTATTAATAATTATTATAATTAATTTAGTATAATTAAACTAGTATAATTAAACACCAAAACTGCACTAAAACTGCATTTAAGATCGATTATACTATACTCGTAAATTGCATGTGAATATAATAAGAGAAGAAGCATTTGAACATTGCAAGTTTTACTCAAGTCATTATTTACTCGTCTATACATACGGGGGTATATATGTACGTCCATAAACTCGAACGTAATACGATCGAAAAACTGAATGAACTGGGACAAAAGAATAAAATTATTCTAAAATGGGTACCAGGGCATTCAGGCATCATCGGCAATGAAAAAGCCGACGAGCTTGCTAGAACTGGGGCGCGAGACCAACAGATCGGCCCATAACCTTTCTGCGGTATCTCGAAAAACCAGGCTACGAAACTCCTTAAAGATAGCCTTTTGGACGAGTCGAGAAAATTCTGGCTAAAACAGCCAGGATTGAGACATGCCAAATCCTTGGTGGAAGGCTACTCGCAGAGACGGACGAATGAACTTATACAGTTCAGTAGATCGAACGTCAGTGCGACTGTTAGAGCCTTAACCGGACACTGCAAACTAAACAGACACCTATTTCATATGAAACTGAGTGATACTGACGTCTGCAGATATTGTAATGAGGAGCTGGAAACGCCCAAGCACCTCTTATGTGACTGTGGACCCCTAATCCACAAGCGTAGTATCCATCTGGGGCGACACGTAATCGACTCGGAGGAAATTAAAACTCTGAAAACCAGGAAGATACTGGACTTCTTGGAAGCCGCTGGGCTTAAAGAGTTATTATAAATAGGTGGCGAGTTACAATAGATCTTTTAGGTCGCAGTGACTACAGCTTTATCTGAGCTGCATAGCCCCTAACCTTCGAGCAACAAAGGCTTTGTTTCGTCACAAAGGGAGAAGCCTTAGCGATTATTACTCTATTCAAATTATTCTGGCATTTTTTGCGGGGGGAGGGAAATGCACACAAGTGCAGTTCCGCATACCCACATACAAAAACAACACTGTAATGACGACGCTCACACATAAAAAATAAAACAAAACAGCAAAAATTTGTGTACGGATGAGTCACACATCACAATATGACACGTTATTGACATAAAGGGCTGGGCTCAACTGTCGATGCAGCAATATCGATACGGAAAAAGGAATAAAGGTTACAAACTCAATCATTTTACGATGGGGTGAATAACAACAAAGAGGTCATTTTTATACGCTCGAGCTTTATACAAAAATCTTGAGAGTGTAGGTGATTGGGTTGGGATTAATGTATACCCAGGGAAGTTGGGCTCAGGCTGCTGACACTGAACATCGCTCCATGACAGTACTGCTGTCTGCACACCCAACAATTAGAATTTTGAAAGATACCGACCGACTGTTGAATAAAAAAATAGCAAACTGATTTTGATAATGTCGTCAATATAGTAAAATATATCATTATTTTTTTAAGAAACTGTACATTCAATGTCTCAAAAATGGCTTCATCATCCCTGATTTATCATAATATGATACCTCATTCGAGGTGGTAGGTATATTGAAGGAGATATGATTTTTTTCTGAAGTGCGGCGGCGCGAAACTTTGAATGCCACCCCTCCTTACCTACCAAGGGGGGGTACCTACCATCCATCTCTCTTAGCGTGGTTGTTTTATGTCATTGGAAACTTCTAATTTCACGCATGGGTCGGTCATGGGATGGGGAAGGCACGTTAAGCCGTTGGTCCCGGCTGCATTTGCAGTCGTTAACACCCATCAATCCGCATTGGGCCCGCGTGGTAGGTTATCGCCCATCTTCCCACCTATAAGGAAGGCCTGTGCCCCAGTAGTGGGGACATTAAAAATGGCTGATGGTCAACTATAAATACTAAGTATAAAGTACTGTTAGGTACCTATTTGCTTTCTCGCAGTCAATGGTAAAAAGTAGAGTACACAACACAACTCGTGAAAAAAAAATTCATCTCGGTTCTTTGTAAACCTCGAACTAAATTCCCTTTTTATTCACTTGTTGTATAATCTACTATTTCGAAATTTATTTCGCGATATCTGTCGCGTCGCGCTCACATCAGTGCAAAGCAAATCATGCAAACATCTCGCAAATGTATTTGACGCATAATCAGGGCCAGATTGACCAACACTTTATCGACAAACATTATTTAACGGTAACATCACTAAGTTGCCCATCGGCGAGAACTCGGATTTATCTAGCGACAGATCTGAAATTTGTACGGACGAGCCATGGACTAGCAGACCCGATGTCACTGAACAAATTTGACAACTAATCAAGAATAAAATATACGAATTTAATGTTTAAATGTAAACAAATAGCAATAATACGATAAAAAATTACTTTTATGTGAAATGTAACACCGTCTATTTGTATACTTGATGTTCAAGACCTCTTTTAACAGCAAAAAACTCATAAATTCGACATTTTAAACACAGCAGCGTTCACATGCGCGACTGGACTCGGTCTAGAAAGAAATCCGGGCGCAACTGATTTTACTAATGCGTATGCCCATTTGGGCTTGTACTTCGGCAGAGGGGAACGCTTCGTATGGCTTCTCTTTCTTTAGAAGCCCGTCTTACTCTAAGCCCCTAACAATCAAATAATAATAAATACATACGGGGGTGTGTTTAATTAATATAATTGAGATCACAATCTAGTCTAAGTAGGAAGTTAGCATAATAAAGTTAAGTATAATATTCATTGTTGTTTTTGGAGGCTTATAATTGGCTCTTAGCCGCCTACTACAAGTATCTACTTTGTGACGTTAGCTGTAAGCCCCCGAATATTATTAAATTATGATAATTTAAACACTTATGTACATACCAACGCGGTTTTGTACTAACAGCCGAAATGTAGACGGAAATGTAATACTCTATTGTACAAACTGTATAAACGAAGAATAAGTTTATTACCTCAAGGAACTCGATGTCGCAGTGGTTTAGCGCCTGGCCCAGCGATTGCGAAGGCTAAGCAACTTTCACAAGGGTCGGTCATGGGATGGGTGATCAAGAATTTATTGTTTTCAACTCCTCCGTGCTTCGGAAGGCACGTTAAGCCGTTGGTCTCGGGTCCATTTGCAGTCGTCAGCACAATGTTTGTTAATGTCCTTGTTTGTGTTTAATTCTTTTTACTTTTTTAGGGTTCCGTACCCAAAGGGTAAAAACGGAACCCTATTACTAAGACTCCGCTGTCTGTCTGTCTGTCACCAGGCTGTATATCATGAACCGTGATAGCTAGACAGTTGAAATTTTCACAGATGATGTACTTCTGTTGCCGTTATAACAACAAATACTAAAAACATAATAAAATACACATTTAAGGGGGCTCCCATACAACAAACGTGATTTTTTTTGCCGTTTTTTGGTACGGAACGCTTCGTGCGCGCTTCCGACTCGCACTTGGCCGGTTTTTTTGTATTGTTGTGTGTCGTTGTGTGATTTTCAAAATAAATTTATTTTCTTTCTTTCTTTCTTTCTTAACACCCACCAATCCGCATTGGGCCCGCGTGGTGGGTTATGGCCCATCCTCCTTACCCACCCATAAGGAAGGCCTGTGCCCCAGCAGTGGGGACATTAAAATGACTGATGATCATGGTCAAGTTTATTACCTAGTGTAACCAAAAATATTGTTTAGAAATATTACTCCTTATGTGTCGTCTTAAAGCATCATATTCCTAAACAATATTTTTTGGTTATTAAATAAATAAACAAATAAAATAAAAAATAAATGTGTTTATTACAGTTCCTCAATCAAATAACACAATATTTATTGGAAATTTATTCATCGTTTATTTGTTCGGCAATAACATTAAAAATTCAATGTTATACCTAATTAAACCTTATAATTAAAATTACTTGAATTTAAAACAGTTAGTACAGTAAAGTATATTATTTTAGTATTGTATAAAAATACTATTCTAAAATGCGCCATCGAGCTTCTCATATAATGCTTTTACTTGTATTTAAAAAATCTGCATAAATCTATAATGGTCAGCTAAAATAGAGGTCAGTTTCTTGACTCTTCCTTATTATAATTGAGGAGGTAAAGAACGAAACCTCTCTTCCATATATTTTTTTTTATCTGAAGCAGAATGATAAAACTCAATAAATTACACACAAAACATTTTTAATAAACTCGCGAGTAAAAGTATGGAATCACAGGCCTATTTTCATACAAACAAGGTAACTTTGAAGCCTTGGTTCCCCGCCAGAGATTGACTTAGCTGTGATCTGATGATGGCTATCTAGGTAGTTAATGGAGGAGATTCGGATTACAATACACACCCAACTGATCTGATCAGCATTCTAAGAGATATAAGGATCAGAGTTCTCAGTTTCAGGATTTTCATACATTTTTATGCTGATTTCGCGGTTTAATTAAACATATCCTAATATCTCACAGCACGCTAATCACATCAGTTCGGTGTGTATAGCGATCTGTATCTCCTCCATTCACTCCCTAGATAACCATCATCAGATCACAGCTAGGTCAATCCTTAGCGGAGAACCAAGTCTTCAAAGTTACCTCGTTTGTATGAAAATAGGCCTGTGATTCCATACTATTGCTCGCGAGTGTAGAAAAACAGTCGTCATTTTATTACTTCTGTTTAAAAATTACGCTATTCCACAAAATAATCTAAGTCAAAACTATTAGGCATAAAACAAAATCGCAACCGGCCAAATACGAGTCGGACTCGCGCACGAAGGGTTCCGTAAAAAAAACAAGTTTGTTGTATGGGAGCGCCCTTAATTAAATATGTATTTTATTAATTTAATTATTTATTTTTAAAGTGAATAAATAACTAAATAATTCTGTGAATATTTCAAGTGTCTAAGCGTCTTTCAGTACCCTTAGCACGAACAGGTATCGAGAAAAATAACGTGCGTAAAATCATTCGATAGTGCAATTTTGTATTGCAAATTTGTACAACGCCATCTACCGCCGAATAGCGAAATTAAAATTTCTATAGATAATTCTCTATCGAGTAATTTTATGCGCGTTTTTTTTCTCGATACCTGTTCGTGCTAAGTGCCGTTATTAATATCGAAAAAAAACGGCAAAATAATATGTATTGTATGGGAGCCCGCCCTGCTTTTAGAATTTTGTTGTTAAAGCGGTAACAGAAATTCATTTTCTAGCTATCACTATTTCTAACTGTCTAGCTATCACGGTTCATGAGATTACAGCCTGGTGACAGACAGACAGTGGAGTCTTAGTAATAACTAACTGTCCGTCCTCTACCCTTTATCCTGTTGTCACCAGGGTAAAGGGTAGAGGTAAGGGTTCTGGATAAAGGTAAGGGTAAAAGTATTACCTAATGGCGGGGATAGTTAGTAGGTACATTTATTTTGATTAAGTATATCATTTTTAACTACGTGTTGTACCGAGATCCGTCTGTCCGTCTGTCTGTCCGTCTGTCACCAGGCTGTATCTCATAAATCGTGATAGCTAGAAACTTGAAATTTTCACAGATGATGTATTTCTGTTGCCGCTATAACAACAAATACTAAAAACAGAATAAAATTAATATTTAAAGGGGGCTCCCATACAACAAACGTAATTTTTTTTGGCGTTTTTTGGTACGGAACCCTTTGTGCGCGAGTCCGACTCGCACTTTTTTTAAAAATAAAAATGGAACAGTTATATTTTGACGTGACTTTTTTGGGTAAAGGTTTTTACCCTAAAAAAGGAATTGAAAGTTGTATAAAAGGAAGTGACGAATCAACGCTCTTAAGTGGATTAAGGTCATAGTTTATGAATCAACATCATTAAACAGGTAACTTTGACCATGATATCCGACAACTATCCCTGTAAAACGAGAAGGAAATAATTATTTAAAAAATTGAGATGACAACCGATAAAGTACAGCTATTACAAAATAATTTAATCAATATTTTTTTTATGCATAACGGGTAGTGTTTGGCCTTCATCTCACCTGATGTTAAGTGACGATAAGGCCGAAGGTGGAAGCGCACTACACCCGGAATCCTCATCACTGAGGAACTGGCTATGTTACCTCTAACTGCTGCAACACAATAATTTTTAAATTGTTGTTATGGCGTTAGACTTCGGTAAGTCTAGCTCATAGAAATAGAATGTCAAAGAACAACAATGTCAATAAACAGGTGATCCGAAAACTAAAACATACATTTTATATGAGATACGTAAAATATGACTTAGATACATATAATATGACTATATATGGCAAAGGAAATTAATTAATTATGTTCCATATTGTTTTCTTCGTCGATAAACGCATAAATGTAGCGATATTTGGTTTTAGAGAAATGTGTGGCAATATCTTATTTACCTGTGAAAAGTATGATTACTTGGATTGTTTCTTTTTGTCACATCACAATTACTTAGAGCACAAGACACTATGGCTCCACGATACCTTTATTTCAAATTCCAATTAAGATTAACAAATATTTTAAACAAACTGTGATTGCTCAATTGCTAGGCGGGTCGCTAGGGGCTCTTACTGTAAAAAATGTTGGCACATGTCACTTGATCCTTTATCTCTTTTTTACATAGACCGTGTCCGTATGATGTTAACTTCTCTTTTCCACGCTTTGTTGGTCTTCTTGAGCGCAGCGAAAATTTTTCTATGTCTATGGTCTAGCTAGTTAGGCGGACTTGAAATAAGCCCTACCACCAACCAGACCGAGTACAAATTGTACCCCCCTGGGAATTGAACCCAGGACTTCTACGTCTTACACAAGTGGGCGAACACTAGATGACAAAGGCGGTTAAAAAGTTAGTTTATTTTCTTGTTTCAAACAATTAACACTAAACTGACATCTATAATATAAAAGTGAAGGGGTGACTGACATATCAACGCCCAGCCCAAACCACTGGACCTAGAGATTTGAAATTTTGTACATATATACTTTATACAGTGTAGGCATCCACTAAGAAGGGATTTTTGGAAATTCCACCTCTAAAGGGGTGAAATGGGGGTTCAAAGTTTGTATTGAAAAAAAATATTAAATAAACATTTGGACTTGAAACTTCGTAGGAGTACTTCTTCCAACAAATAAGCAAACGCGTGTTTCGTGGTTTTCCGAAAATCAACCTTTTAGGGGATAAATTGGGCAAAAAAGCCCAAAATGACTGACAAATCAACGCACAGCCCAAACTACAGACTTGAAATTTTGTACATAGATACTTTATACAGTGTAGGCATCTACTAAGAAGGGATTTTTGGAAATTTTTTGGAAAAGCCTGAAAGAAATGATTTTTATTTTTTTTATTTTATTTTTTATTTTATAAAAAAAATAAACTAGTGAAGTGATTTTGTGTTTTTGTTTAATATTCGAACCTCGGTAGCAACCCTTAAAAATTTTGAAAAAAATACTGAAATAGTTTCATAGGGTATACCTATATTCAAATTATGTGGTGCCCTGTGAAAAAAGGTTTTTTTTTTCTTTACATTAAGGACCACCCTATTATACACCCACTTAAAGTAGAAATAACAACGATTCTTTTTATCTATAACAACTCTCAGAAATAAGCATTAAAACAATCAAAAACCCTTAACCGTCCCACCTATTAACATCGCCATTAAATCATCGAAGAAACTATTTTTTCTTATCGAAATTTCTATTGCCATAGGCGGTTTTTAGATTGGCATAAATCGCTTACAGTGTATTATTGCCATATGACAAATATTTAGTCACATAATAGGATAATTTTACTAAAAACAGGGGTTTATAGGTACCGACAGTCCGAAGTGGTAGGAATTCCTACCAGGGGCCGTATTATGACCTCTTATTTCCTGGCAGTTTTCTGACTGGCTATCAATCTATCTCTTTTAATTGCTATACAGCGAGAAAGAGATGTAACTATAGCAATTCATAAAACTGGCAAGTTTTAAGAGGTTGTAATGCCCCTCAGGACGTATTGTAAACTTTTTTTGTCTTTTTTTGGTGAAAAATCATACCAGAACGTCTAAGTGGCGAATAAGAAATAATATTTTTCAACACACTTGCTCGTAAAGTGAGCCCTAATACATCGCTTTTAGGACCATAAACCGAACTATAACAAACGCGTGCAATAATATATAAAACATTAGTTGGTTATAGAATTATCCCTACAAAGTTAAATAGGTACCTTACTGCAAGTTCTATGCGAGTAAACAGAGCATTTTCAATTTAACCGGGTAATACAGTTATTTTTTTAGTAACAACAAAGAGGTTTTATGCCGCTGACAATTTTTTGGAATAGATAAATGTGTAGGTCCTTAATTTAGTCAAACAAATATTTATTATTGTCAAATTATTCCTAAATTACAATATTTTGTTATAAAATATTAAAAAATTAGCATTTTATCACTTAAATTTATAATTTTGAAGTATGCTGTATGCTCACTAACCCCTTTGTTCGCAAAATATTCTTGCATTGGGCGTGTGAAAAAAACAAAAAAAAACCTGCGCGCATTTTCTCACCATGATTATCATTTTGTTTTTGTCGTATTTGTTGCTGTGTGGTAAATTACTTTGTTTTTTCCTCGCAAATGTGTTGAAAAACGTCGTATGAAACTCGTGAGCTCTTACTTATTGCACACTCGGCTGAGTTACGCCCTCGCCTGCGGCTCGGGCTGCAACCCACAGCCTTGTGTGCAATAAGCAACCTAAGCTAACTTGTATCATAATGTACTATTGTATGACACATATGTACTTAAACGCAAAAATTCTTGGCTAACTCCATAATAAACTCGCCTGAAACGTGACATGTGACGTCACAAATTATGACCGTTTTGTAAAGAGCGTTTTTGGCAGTTGCTGCTGCGTGCTAACTTCAAGTAACTATACCACGAGAAAAAACATGCATGAGAAAAGTTTTAATATTAAAGTAGATTTTCAAATACATTATACTTTTGATTTTGATACAAAGAAATAGATGCGTATTCCCTATTAATAACCCTGTATATTCTTTGCACATTCCCGCTTAATAAAAAATCACAGACAGAATTAAATATTAAAAAAAAAACCGGCCAAGTGCGAGTCGGACTCGCGCACGAAGGGATCCGTACCAAAAATCGGCAAAAAAATTACGTTTGTTGTATGGGAGCCCCCCTTAAATATTAATTTTATTCTGTTTTTGGTATTTGTTGTTATAGCGGCAACAGAAATACATCACCTGTGAAAATTTCAACTTTCTAGCTATCATGGTTCATGAGATACAGCCTGGTAACAGACAGACAGACAGACAGACAGGCAGACGGACAGCGGAGTCACAGTTGATGTATTTTTGGCGCTAAAAACAGAATAAAATAAATATTTAAGGGGGGCTCCCATACAACAAACGTGATTTTTTTTGCTGTTTTTTGCTCGATATTAATAACAACAACAGGTAGACAGTTGAAATTTTCACAGATGATGTATTTTTGTTGCCGCTATAACAACAAATACTAAAAACAGAATAAAATTAATATTTAAGGGGGGCTCCCATACAACAAACGTGATTTTTTTGCTGTTTTTTGCTCGATATTAATAACAACACGTAGACAGTTGAAATTTTCACAGATAATATATTTTTCTTGCCGCTATAACAACAAATACTAAAAACAGAATAAAAATAATATTTAAGGGGGGCTCCCATACAACAAACATAAATTTATTTGCCGTTTTTTGGTACGGAACCCTTCGTGCGTGAGTCCGACTCGCACTTGGCCGGTTTTTATTGTCTATGGGAGCTTTATCTTTTTGCAAAAAAAAACTAAATGCTTAAAAAATGAGAGTCGCGAATTTTTTTGAAGAAAACACAAACGTATTGCACTACTGCTGAGATTGTTTAGTTCAGCTAATCTCAAAAATGTACGCTCATCATTTTAGCATTGTGCCCTTCAATTATTATTGTCAATTAGACTTATGATATCAAAATTGCAGCAAGTATATTGCAAAACGCCAATTAAATAGAATTTTCCCGTAAATCTATTTATAAACAATATCCGTATTGCAATCATAGATAAATGATTCATTGCCAAATGACATTTAAGTAGATTCCGTTTCGAAAACCCAATATTTTGATCATTAGGGCTGTATTTTTGTTTGCTTGCGTAGGCACGACGTCATTAGGTCGTATGCATCTTTAATGATAATCTACCACTGCAAGATAGGATAGAATAGAATAGTAAAGCTATGTAGAAGCTACCTTTTCATAACGTGTGACGTCACAGAAAATTTAATAAACGCGACTGTAAAAACTTAAATAACTTCGTCATTTTTCAACATATCGGAATATTTTTTTCACCATTATTCATGTATTTTGTGTATATTTCTATTCATATATGTTGTTGTTGTTTTTTCAGACTTTGGAAACTTCCCTATTGTTGTAACATTTACGTTTGAAAAAAAAAAAAATTCTTATCTTATATAACTTGATCTTTACTAATATTATAAAATGCGAAATTTTTGCAGCAAAAGTAAGTTTCTTTGTTTATTTGTCACGCTTATTGTAATGTTAATTCCCAGAAGTACAGCCCCCCTACTCAAATGGCGACTTTTCTATTCGTTCGCTAACTTAAAGCTTCAAAATATGCAATTAAACGATCAAGTCAGACGTTGTAAGTTTATTGAAATCACAGACAATGTTGTATTGTATGGAATTGACAAGCCTACGAAACGTTATTTTGGTGTTTATGACTTACTAGCGGCCGCCCGCGGTTTCACCCGCATTTTTCCCGTTCCCGTGGGAATATCGGGATTAAAAGTATTCTATGTTTTAATTTAGGCTATCTACTATTTGTGTGCCAAATTTCAACAAAATCCGTTCAGTAGTTTTTGCGTGATTCGCAACAAACAAACGTCCAAACATCCAAACCCACAAACTTTCACATTTATAATATTAGTAGGATTTTTAATTTTTAAGTTAGCGAACAAATAGAAAAGTGGCGATTTGATTAGCTCCCCTGGTTAGTAAGACTAGTAGGAAACGCAGGAAATTTTGATTAAACCTTGAGCGCAGCGAAAATTTTTCTATGTCTATGGATTAAACGTTTTGTCAGGGATACAGAAAAGTACGTTATGATACTATTCATTCTGAAAAAATTGTTCCCCTGCGGGATAGAAAAAATAACTCTTAAGTTACCGCATAAGCGCGGATGGTCGATAGTTTTTCTTCATAAAGTAGGTACTTATGTAGCTTTTCTTTTAGTTTTTACTTTAATAACATACAGCTGTCATACAAACGATTAACTTTTACATTCAAGAAACCATTAGCATCAAAGCCGGGCCAGACTGTTGCATAAAAGCCCTCCACATCGGTCTCCACCGGCGGTTTACAACAGTGTAAACACTTGTTTGCAACCAAAATTCGTTTGACCTTCCACAACCTCTGTGGATGGGACGCCGTTTGTAACGACGGCGACGAGTCGACAACACACTGAGGTGGGAGCCTTGTTGTAAACAGTGTGGACGCAAACACTAACTGTGGGCTCCACAAGCCTACCACCAAGGTCTGGACCCTGTGGAAAGCTTGTTTGCAACAGTCTGTCCCGGGTTTAAAAATGTAGATTTATTTTTTAATGATAGATAGACAAGTGCTTGCCCTCTATCACGTCTGATGGTAAGCGATGATGCAATCTACAATGAAACCCAAGCCATTGCAACCAGCACACTGGCCTGACCCGTCCTTCAGAGTGGCTTCACCAGCCATCAGCACTGGAACGCGATCGGTTGCGACCGTTTGGAGATGCTGCTTTTGACTGGTGGGTGGTAACACGCTGCGGCTGAAGCCTACCACTTGGAAGGGGTTTACTTCTTTAGCACCACCCCGGGGCCACGTGTGGGACATCGAGAGCTAAAGTTTCCTAGGATGACGGTGCCATCATATTACGGCCATAATTTTGCGGCATAGAACGTTGTCTATGTAAACAATACGGTGCGGATTCCTAGAGAGCGGTGCTGAACACCGTAAAGTCAAATAGTCTTTTTACGTTCGTAAAATTACGGCCGCTATGTGACATGTGACGGCACCGTTTTCTTAGGAAACCCTAACTTTAATCCCATGGACGCGAGTAAACCCCCAAAATATAGCATAGCTCCATACAAATATCTTTCAAATAGCATAGCTCCAACTACGACTGTGCAACATTCCGCCACTTGACCACGCACGCACAAAGTCACATAATTGTGAAACGGTCAGTCAGCCATTCGGACAGTCTTGCGACGGTGTTTGGAGGCGCACCACGTAACAAGGACACTTAGTGTTTTGGCGCGAAAGTGATTTGTTCAGTGTTCTTCTTTTGAAAATTTAAGTGTACTCTTTGCCGGTAAGTTTTATTTTTATTTTTACGTCATAGTGTTATGGATATTTCGAAAAAGTTTTAATCAGGTGTTTCTTGCTACATAGGTAACTAATCTTCCAAATATTTTTTGTTTATTTTCTTAACAAACTGACCGATTTATGCATTCGAAAATAAGTTAGATAATTAATATTTTTAAACTTACGAAAACTACCTCATACTGCTATTTTAAACTCTGCTTATTTTAAACATAAATAAATAGAATTATAATCTTGAATGTAGGTAATAGAAAAAAATAAAATAGTGTTTTATTGAACTTAAAAAAATACACAACAAAGTTAGGTAAAAAAACAAATAAAAATAAAATAAAAGAAGTGTAGGTAGAGCTTAAAAAATGCACAGTATAGGCAGCATTAACATTTAGAATTTGACTATTAACATACCGTTCTACCGTTCTTTTAAAAAATTATATATCGGGTCATTTTGAACTTACCATCCAAATTTTGAGGATGTGTTCACTCAGTCCATGAAACTGAACAACTTTCTCTGAGGAACACATGGTCAAATATGTAAAATAAAAATCGACTTTCCATACAAATCAAAGAGATCACGTGATCAATTTAGTATGGGATGACCAAAATTTTTTGGCGAAATTTGGCACATGTTACTTAGAGAAAGTTGTTTAGTTTCATGGACTGGACACATCCTTAAAATTTGGATGGTAAGTTCAAAATGACCCTGTATACACCGTTAATTTTTAAGTATATCTAAAAATATAATGGCGATATCAGACCACGTTTCTGAATATGAACGTGCATTAAAAAATTAAAAGTTTGAAAATATCGGAAAAAAATCTTGATTAATCGGCAAACTCACAAAAATAGCAAGACGCGTGCTTGGATTCATTCTTTTCATTATTCACGTAGGTAAACAAGATAGTCTCTTTTGATTACGCGCGTGTGATTCTATGAATGAGCTCTAAATCCAGAAATCAGTAAAATTTTGGGACATAAACAAACCTCAATATCTTGACCAATTATTAAATATTGAATCTTTTAACTGTACATAGGTACTCGATTAGAATAGGGAAGAGATACTCTCATTTTATTTTTAGATTATATTTAAAAATTAACTGTGTATTTAGTAGATCTTCTTGAATTTGTAACACTAAAACAAAAACCGGCCAAGTGCGAGTCGGACTCGCGCACGAAGGGTTCCGTACCAAAAAACGGCAAAAAAATTATGTTTGTTGTATGGGAGATAATTTTATTCTGTTTTTAGTATTTTTTGTTGTATTGACAACAAAAATACATCATCTGTGAAAATTTCAACTGTCTACCTGTTGTCGTTATTAATATCGAGCAAAAAACGGCAAAAAAACACGTTTGTTGTATGGGAGCCCCCCTTAAATATTTATTCTATTCTGTTTTAGTATTTGTTGTTAAAGCGACAACAGAAATACATCATCTGTGAAAATTTCAGCTGTCTAGCTATCACGGCTCATGAGATACAGCCTGGTGACAGACTGACAGACAGACAGACGGACAGCGGAGGCTTAGTAATAGGGTCCCGTTTTTACCCTTTAGGTACTTCCGTACCTAAAGGGGTTAGGGTTCCCCCTAAAAATGATAAAAACTAGCCGTGTGATTCTTAAAAAATTCAAACGCTTTCCTATTTCGGTTAAAAAGTGTTTTTTACACGACTGCCCAAAAAGGAGTGTATGTATAATGTGTTCAGGGAGCATGTATGTTTGTGGGTATGTGAGTTTCTTTATTCCACCGTAACTTCCAAATAGTTCAACGGATTTAGATGTATGGGGTATCGTTAGAATCCTTACATCATTCAGAGTGATTTTGGATGTGTATATTTTTAAAAAATCATTATGGCGCTTGTACGACGCCAATTTCAAATGTGTTTTTTTTTTTTATTTTTTCAATTATTACAATTTGGGCAAATAAAAGGCCTTAATGAGTACATTTCAAAACTATATAATTTGTCCCTAAGATGTGTGAAATTAGTTAATTTAAAAAATGTTAAAAACCCTGCCTACTGCCCTGCCAAAAACGAACTAAAGTTAAATAACAAGTGTCATTGCAGTCGGGAGACCTTTTTGATCAAAAATTGTTCCACAAAACAGTCCCCCGACTGCAATGACACTTGTTATTTAACTTTTTAGTTCGTTTTTGGCAGGGCAGTCGTGTTTTAATATTTTTTGATTAACTTATTTTTTCGTTCAATCTTAATTAATTACGAAAGAAAAATACTAAACACTTTTTAACTAAAATAAAACCTATTTTTTAATAAACCTGTTTTATTCATTAAAAAATCAAACGCTTAAGCGTTTAATTTTTTTTATGAATAACACGGTATTCTATATCGTGTGTCGCCATCATTACTATTTAAGGCTACAACAGACCACACACTTTTAGTATCGGGAATAAGTATTTACGATGGCATCACATATCAATGTTTTAGTACCTATGCTCTAAGGCGTTGGATGACCTTCGCGGTCGAGTGGTTTTAACGGTGTCGCCATTTCTGAAGTTCCGGGTTCAAAAGCTCTTTTTATAAATTGATCCAATTTAGAAAACTAACTTTTCTGTATTGGCTCGGATCTGGATGTTTGATGATTACCATTTATTTTTATTATTCTCATGGAGGTACCATGGGCAACAGCGTTGCTTAACCACTCCTAAAACCGCTTGCACGCCGCGGTCGCCGCGCCGTCACAACATACGTTTAGTTCGTGCAGGGGCGATACGCGCGCACACGAATTTTGTTGCAAACTGGTTAAGCGACGCTGTTGCCCATAGTACCTAAGTGACGTTTGTCCTAATTAGAAATAAAAATCTTTGAACCAAACACCCAAAAATCCGCATTGGGCTTGCATCCTTAATTTCGCTCCCTTCGATGTTAATTTTCACGACACAAGGTAGCGTATGTCCTTCCCAATTATCTATCTCTTTACTAAAATTAATCAAAATTGGTGCAGTGGTTACAGTGTTAACAGAAATAAATAGGTATTTTCATCTTCTAAGTATGGCTTTAAATACTGATTTAAAGACTGATTGCACATAAGAACTGTTTTTATTGCTAACAAAAAATACACTTAAGACGAGAAAATTTTAAGTTACATATGTACTTACTTAATTCTTTGATAATGTATCTATCTATCTATTACTAAAATTAATCAAAATTGGTGCAGTGGTTAAAAGTGTGAAAAGGTAACAGATATAAATAGTTAATTTCATCTTCTAAGTATGGCTTTTTTTTTAAATGAAATCCATGATTTTGAAACATATCGTGTTCTTTAAAAGGTCAAAGTTGGTAGATACTTTTTTACATAACTTATTATTTCATACTTGTTTTACAATAGTTTTCCTAAGTCATTATGAAGTAAACTTTCATAATAGTTTTGAAGATAAGAAATGACTACGTGATTATTTCTTATTGTAAAAATTTTAATCAATTTATTAATAATCTTTCTTTTGTTGTTGTCAGGTGCATATAGAGATTACATAACGTTTAAACTTTGCGATGTTTACTTGTATAAGAGAATTTAGCCTAATGAGGTTGAATTACTGACATGAAAAATTTTTTTTCTTATTAACTGGACTGGCTGTCTGTATGATTTGACAGCAAAGTTTGCCTATTTGAAACGCCACTAGCGTGCGTCTAAAGAACTAATTTTGACGTGTACAATGAAAATGGTTGCCGTGATGGTCTCTCCAGACTTCAGATTTTAGTTCCATGTCCCTCACGCTATGCTCACGCTACGTCCTACAGCGCCAAAATGGCGGAAATCAAATAGGCACAAGAGCAGTTTGACAGCAGCCATCCAGTCCAGCGTAATAATATAGAGGTCTTCTTCTTCTTCTTCTTTTTGTTTTGGCAATCTACATTCCTCTTGGAAGTAATTTGAGCCAGTGTCAAGTGTTGAATAGTTCAGTGGTAGATTGTTTCAGTATACATTAAAATGTGGGTGCATCGCATTCCAATGCTGCTTGGAGCATTTGGCACCAAGTATATCAAGACAATTTACTCGGTAAGGTCAGCCGAGGTAGCTACCACTACAATAAAAGTGTCAGCTTCACACAACCAAGATCGCGCCTATTTCCATTATCCCACATATTGTTCAGTTGCGTAGACACTTGTACCACAAAACCGCACCAATTTTAAGACACAATATCCACTATGAATCAATTTACGATTAATTAAAATAGTCACTGAACCGAAGTCGACGAAATGGCGCCAAAAACTCAATATAGAGGTCAATGGGTTGAATGCAAACCGACTAGTATTAAAAACTCTTTTGAGCATTCCATACGTTCGAAACTATATATAAGAAAGAAAATAAAAACAATTGACTATCGTAATGGTTGTCATTGAAAACTGTTGTGCAAAATATTTGTACTGGATAATTTTATATTTCCAAGGAATAAACAATAATATATGAACCAGCTACGAAGTGCTATCGAAGTGTTTTATTATATGTATAGATTTATATATACTATAACTATTTTATATACTATAACTGTTTTAGCTGACGAAAATAATGAAAGACTATTTATATAATTATTAATTATAGATAAAAAAAAATATATCGTCATAATAATATAGTGGTGGTCAGATAATTAAGGACTTCAGTAGATTTTTATACAAAAGAGGTAACTTTGAAGCCTTGGTTGTCCGCCAAGGATTAACCTAAGTAAGCTGTGATCTGATGATGGCCATCCAGGGAGGAGGTGGAGGAGATTCAGATCGCTATACACACCCAATTGATCAACATTCTAAGAGATTAACTTCTTATTTGAGAGACCCTACATAATTCTGCTAATATTCAATATGAAAGTTTGTATGATTAGATTAAAATACTCAATCATGCAAAAAAAGCTGAACGGATTTAGATGAAACTTGATACAAAGAAAGTTCAAATCCTGGATTGACATTATCCCAGTTGTATGTTACCATATGACGATGATATTCTAAATTTAATCATCATCATCATCATATTCAGCCCACATCAACCCACTGCTGGGTATAGGCCTCTTCTCTATAGCGCCATTCCTCACGGTCCTGTGCCAGCCTCATCCAGTGAGATCCCGTCAACTTGACGATATCGTCTGACCATCGGGCCGGTGGTCTGCCCACTGGCCTTGTTGCTCCTCTTGGCCACCACTCTGTAACTGCCTTGGTCCACCGTCCGTCATCCCGTCTAGCCAAGTGTCCCGCCCATCTCCACCTTAACCTTGTTATCCGCCTACCCACGTCTTCGACTTTCGTTTTTTGTCGAATTTCGACGTTTGGTATACGGTCAACAAGAGAGATACCTAACATAGAACGCTCCATTGCTCTTTGTGCTACCTTAATTTTGTGCATATTCTGCTTAGTGAGCGTCCAAGTTTCAGCACCGTAGGTGAGGATAGGCAAGACACATTGGTTGTACACCTTGGTCTTAAGGCACTGTGGGAGTTTAGACTTAAAGACGTCCTCGAGTTTACCGAAGGCAGCCCACCCTAATCCGATGCGTCTTTCGATCTCCTTCATCTTCCTAAATTTAATGCAATTTAATTTTTTTTGGTGTTTATTAATTGTTGAACTAATTTTGTTTAATTTTTTTGAATAATTATTTTTATAAATTTTTTTCAATGTGACATCCTTAATTTAAGTCTTATAATTTTTATTTGATTAATTTCAACATTTTAAAATTTATTTCCAATGAATTTGTAATTAAATAGTAAATTTAATATGTATTCTTGTAAATGGGTGTAATTTGCCTGAAAAAGGCATACCCAAATCTGACCGGTATCCTGTACCGGTGGTGGTAACGATATCCCGATGGGTATGCGGTAACGCGGTGTCCAAAGGTGTTCCGCAACAGTTGCGGTAATGCCATATAAAATACCGGTCGGGATATCAGTCGGGTATAACCGCCATCGGTACAGGATACCAGTCAAGTTTCAACTCTAAATCCTAATTCTATAGATCGCGCGGACGAAGTCGTGGGCAAAAGCTAGTAAGGACATAAAAATCATACTTATTTTTTATGTTTTTTTATTGATGTTAGTGGTAGGTACTCTGTTAGTTTTGACGTCAACCAACTAGTTTTTATAATGGATTGTCAAATTTCTGGTTTCTATAAAACCGGTTGAAGAAACTAAGATATTTGGCTTCTAGCGCGTCCTGTTTCGATTTATAAACATTTTTTGCGAGATCCAACGTAGTTTTAATAATCATATATTTTGATATACCTAAGTAAGTAGTGCTTATGGCGGAACTTGACAAACTGATCGTACTCTATCACGTTTGTTAGGCAACGTTCAGTCCGGCCAGGTGCCGGATGGGTGACCGTTAAGTGGCGTTACAAATGAGCGCTTCCGTGCTTCGTCGGTCCCGGCTGTTGTCATGTGATAATAGTTGTTGAGCCAAGTCAGAAGCCTTACAGGCGGCTTGATAAACTCTAACACCAGAGGTGGCCACTAATCCTCATACAATAGAAGAATATACCTAAGTTAAAGTTAAGCAACTTTCGCAAGGGTAGGTCATGGGATGGGTGACCAAAAATTTATTATCTCGAGCTCCGTGCTTCGGGAGGCACGTTTAGCCGTTGGTTGCGGGTGCATTTGCAGTCGTTAACACCCACCAATCCGCATTGGGTCCGCGTGGTGGGTTATGGCCCGTCCTCCTTATCCACTCATAAGGAAGGCCTGTGTCCCAGCAGTAGGGCCTTTTAAAAATGGCTGATGTTCAAGTACACATATGATTAGGTATACTTAAGTAGGTAGATCCTCTTCTCAGTCAATCGCTTTTTTAGGGTTCCGTACCCAAAGAGTAAAAACGGGACCCTATTACTAAGACTCCGCTGTCTGTCTGTCTGTCTGTCTGTCACCAGGCTGTATCTCATGAACCGTGATAGCTAGAAAGTTGAAATTTTCACTAATGATGTATTTTTGTTGCCGCTATAACAACAAATACTATAAACAGAATAAAATTAATATTTAATGGGGGGTCCCATACAACAAACGTTTTTTTTTTGCCGTTTTTTGGTACGGAACCCTTCGTGCGCGAGTCCAACTCGCACTTGGCCGGTTTTTTTACTATTTCACAAAAACATGACGTGGATATTGTGTAGACTGATTGCACAAAAGAACTGTTTTTATCGCTTACAAAAAATACACTTAAGACGAGAAATTTTAAATTACATATACTTACTTAACTATTTGATAATGTACAGTTGAAGGCATCAAATGTTGACCTTGTCAATGCCTATAAAGGAATTTTAGGCCATAAGCCCTACGTAATAAAAGGTGTTTTTGCAATACTTAGGTACAACTCTGTTACATTTGACTTGCCGTCGTCGTGTGTACGTGTTTTTTTAATTTAAAGATGCGGTCAATGGCTTTCCTGTTAGCTGATAGCCAACACATGGAAAATACACCATCGGAAATGTGTTTAGAGTTAGACCTAATAAGGCTTAAAAACCAAACTTTAATTTGGCTTTTGGTCATTCAGAAACAGTTTTTTCTTGCATTGTAAAGATATTAGAATATTTTGTTAAGTCATTTAAATCTCGTTTATGGATTTGTGTGGCAAAACTCTTAATAACTGTACAATAAGTACATACCTACTATTAAGCCTTTATTAATAAACGAAGAATAAGTTTAATTGCTTAGTATGACATTATTATTAAACAAACTTTTTGGTTAAACTAGGACTAACAGATTGTGATAAAAAGTTACCTTACTGTACATATTAAAATCGTTTTTACACGACTGCCAAAAAAAGAAGAGTGTATTTGTGTTCAAGGGTTCATGTATGTTTGTATACGAGTTTCTTTATTCCACCATAACTTCTAAATACCTCAACAGTTTTGAATGTATGAGGTATCGTTAGAATCCGTACATCACCCGAGTAACACTGGCTATAGAATAAAAACAAGTCAAAATGTCGACTTCATTACGCCATTTTATAATATAAATAAATGTTGATGAATTATATAATAATGAATCGTTTAAAAAAATATTAAAAACGCGACTGCCCTTTCAAAAACGAACTACAAAAGTTAAATAACAAGGTGTCATTGCAGTCGGATTTGATTAAAAATTGTTCCACAGAGCTGTCCCCCCGACTAACACACACGTAGGTATACATACACGTATTACTTAATACATACACATACGTATACATAGTTAGGTACGTTAGTAATATTATAAAGTCTATTGGGGTAATTTCGATATATTTTTGGATTAGTTGAGACTATGTTTTTATTTTAATTATTTATTAATATTTGTGCAAGTTTTAATAGATAGACAATAAAGTTTTATATTCTTGAGTATATGATAAACTATTTTCAATAAATTTATTCTTCTAATGTCACTGCATTCTGTTGAAAAGACCCTTTTAAAAAAAAGTTTTTTTTTTCCTAATGAGAGGTGTAATTCCGAAATATATTGGGGTAATTCCGAATGAAGCTCTAAAGTCGTCTTTATGAGCTAAAACTTAAAGTTTTAATTGCATTTTCTATCGAGATTACCCAGTTATTAAAACCAAGAATAAAATCTATGTAGTTTACCTAAAACACATGTTTGCTCTCTTTTATTTTCGGATTTACCCCTCGGGGGCAATTCCGAAAAAAACACAAAATCGGTACCTAGCCTATTCTAACCTACACAAAAAAGCGCTAAAAACGATTATCTATCGTTAAAAAAGACAATCATCATGATAACTTACCTAGATCCTGAGATACTGGACACGGGGTAATTTCGATAGGCCAAAAAATGTAAAAAACAGCAGTAGATTCATAAAATAACCTCTAGCACACAAACTTTCGGTCCGGGGTGCGTGACATGACTGACAAGCGATAGAAAAATAAAATGGCGACTTCATTAATGTTGCCAGATAAAAAAATAATGCCTATTTTGGTAGTAATTTATCATTTTCGGAATAGACCCATTTTTGGTTTTACCCCAATAAACCTTACAGGGTCATTCTAAACTTACCATCCAAATTTCAAGGATGTGTCCAGTCTATGAAACTAAACAACTTTCTCCAAGAAACATGACTTGTGTCGAATTTCGCTACAAAATTTTGGTCATCCCATACTGAATTAATCACGACGACGTGATCTCTTTGATTTGTATGCATACGATTATTTTTTTACTTATTTGGCCCAGTGTTCCTTAGAGAAAGTTGTTCAGTTTCATGGACTGAACACATCCTCAAAATTCGGATGGTGAATACAAAATGACCCTGTGTATAACCGATAACGTAGCTTGTAGTAACGGGAGGACTTAACTAAGTGACTAAAGCAAAAAGGCTGCTCATTTTTAGGGTTCCGTACCTAAAGGGTAAAAACGTGACCCTATTACTAAGACTCCGCTATCTGTCTGTCTTGTCTGTCACCAGGCTATATCTCATGAACCGTGATAGCTAGAAAGATAAAATTTTCACAGATGATTTATTTCTGTTGCCGCTATAACAACAATACTAAAAACAGAATAAAATTAATATTTAAAGGGGGCTCCACTACAACAAACGTGTTATTTTAGGGTTCCGTACCCAAAGGGTAAAAACGGGACCCTATTACTAAGACTCCGCTGTCCGTCTGTCTGTCTGTCTGTCTGTCTGTCTGTCTGTCACCAGGCTGTATCTCATGAACCGTGATAGCTAGAAAGATGAAATTTTCACAGATGATGTATTTCTGTTGCCGCTTTAACAACAAATACTAAAAACAGAATAAAATTAATATTTAAGGGGGCTCCACTACAACAAACGTGTTTTTTTTGCTGTTTTTTGCTCGATATTAATAACAACAACAGGTAGACAGTTGAAATTTTCACAGATGATGTATTTTTGTTGCCGCTATAACAACAAATGCTAAAAACAGAATAAAATTAATATTTAAGGGGGGCTCCCATACAACAAACGTAATTTTTTTGCCGTTTTTTGGCACGGAGCCCTTCGTGCGCGAGTCCGACTCGCACTTAACTCGAAACAACAAAAAATATGAACAGCCTTTTTGCTTCAGTCCTCCCGTGACCACGGCCCCTGGAAAGGTGCCGAAACGTCGGTAAACCCAAAAGACCAATAAATCAAAACTATAATTCTCAAAAAACATCTGGATTAACCAATATACACGCTGTAATCCGTAAAAGTGTTTAATATCCAATGAACTGGTACGCGCAGAATTCTTAGAAGTGTATATGATTTTGAATTTAATTGATAATTTGTGAAAGATTATTTTTTACTTCCATATCGTCTTAGACCTTAAAAGTACCTATCTAAGTACTTGATTCTTGTTTTTCATACCCACTTGTTAAATGCTTAGTTAAACAGTGAACAACTATGCAAATCTACTTGTCGTTGCCACGATAATACGGAAAAGATGGGAGGTGACGGTTAATACACGTATTACTTATTAATTATACACCGTCATTTTGTAGTTCTTTTAATCCCCCCTTAAGTAGGGTTACCATATCTCAGGATTTTTGGACTCTTCTCAGGATTGCAGCCGGATTTTGCAAATCTCAGGAAATCTCAGGATTTTTAGAATTTTTAATAAAATAGAGTGCACCTTAAAGATCCTTTTAATAAAAAAATAATATGATATATAATAATATGTAACCCTACCCTTAAGAGCGTGCAGTCTGCACACTAGCGCTGCCATCCTTACTAATATTATAAATGCGAAAGTCCGTTTGTTTGTTTATTTGTTTGTTTGTTTGTTTGTTACGCCTTCACGTCTTAACTACTGAACCGATCATCATGAAATTTTACATACACGTTGCTAGGGGTACAGAGAAGGACATAGGGTACCTTTCATCCCGAAAAAAAGGATTGTTCCCGAGGGATAGCACAAAAACTTTCCACGCAGACGAAGTCGCGGGCGGCCGCTAGTTGGAAATAAAATCATAGTGTTTAAATAAAAAATAAAATATGAATTATCTCTCTGGAGTGCACTGCGAACAAGCTTTGAGGTACTTTTTATCCTTTAAACAATATTTTCTAGCCTGTCGTTTTGTTATATGGACTTTTATTGCGAAAAGTGGCCACTTTTAACAAAAAAAAGTCAATTAAACTAAACGACAGGCTAGAAAATATTGCTTATATATAAAAAGTACCACAAAGCTTGTTCGCAGTGCACTCCAGAGAGATAATTCATATTTTATTTTTTATTTAAACACTATGATTTTATTTCCAATGGCGGCGCTAGTGTGCAGACTGCGCAGCCTTAAGTGAGTTTCCTACCGGTGAAACTTAACATTTTGCCAAAGAATCATGGACATGTAAATTAAAATTTAAATATAATATTAACCGCCTCTGTGGTCTAGTGGTTCGCCCACCCGTGTAAGACGCAGGGGTCCCGGGTTCGATTCCCAGGAGGGGGTACAATTTGAACTCGGTTTGGTTGGTGGTGGGGCTTATTTCAAGTCTGCCTGGCTAGCTACCACCATCTTACCTAAGTCTAACGCCATAACAACAATTTAAAAAATAGCCAGCTCCTCAGTGTTGAGGATTCCGGGTGTAGTGCGCTTCCACCTTCGGCCTTATCGTCACTTAACATCAGGTGAGGTGAAGGCCATGCACTATCTCGTTACACATAAAAAAATGCGTCAAAAAACAAAAAAATATTTTGATCCTCCCATACTAACTAGACTGCTAAAACATAGTATTAGGTATGGGAAAGTAAACTTTGGTAATTTTTCGAACCATGTTTTTTTTCAAAAATGTTTACCGCCCTTAATTCAAAAACAATATTAAAACGATCCTATGCAAACGCAATGCATTTGAAATCAGGGCTTTTCAAAGTGACATTTAAAAAATAAAAATAGTAACTATTTGCCACACTAGATGGCGTTGATGGAAAGAGAAGTGTCAAAATTGGCTTTGAAAAATAAACCAAAGAGGCAAGCGCTCGCTGGCTGACATCTGATTTTGTTTCTACTATTCCAAAGAGATTTCTACTATTTTAGGGTTACATCTGCCTGCCTACCTGAGTACTCTTCGAAGCTTAGTAAAAAAAATACATTGACACATACATTTTTATCAACGCCATCTATCGAGCCTACTGTTTTTGTCATTTTAAAAAGCTCTCATTGGTTCCTTTGTTTTTCGTTTCTGCAGTAGTCTAAGACAAAATTCTATCATTCAATACCATAATTACTAGAGATGGGACGGGTACCCGGTGTGGATCCGGTACCCGGCGGATCCGGCACTTTTTCAGGATCCGGCCGGGTACCGGGTAATGGCGTCGGATACTCGGCGCTGCTGGGTAATTAAGTCTAGGATAAAATTTTAAAAAAGTTATTTCAAGAACGGACATTCATTTCAATGGGGTTGGCAACGCAAAGCTAATGGTAGATGTCGCTGCGTACGCTTGTTCCTAAGACAGTAGACGTTCAGAACAAATGTATGGCAAAATAGGTATTTATTTTGTGGTATTTTTTTACCGAAAAAGACCCATTGACCCAAAATGGATATAAAAGACTATTCTACAATGCAAATGCCGGAATTGAAAACCAAATTAAGCGTTTTTATTCTTAAAGAATTTATAAATTTTTTCTATGTCCAGATTTTTCGGAAATTTGTAAGTGCCAACATTTTTAAAGCCTATTACACAGAATTTAATCATTTTAAAGCTAAAAAAACTATTTTTAAAGTAAAAGTCCTTTGTTTTCATAGTTCTCGTGGAACAAGCGTACGCAGCGCCATTTTGACAGTTGCCTTCCCCATTAAACATGAATCAGTAGAAGAATTAATATTCATAATTCAAAAGAGGTTAATTATGGTGAAAAAATACAAGTTGTTCAGCACGATCTGGGTTAAGTCTGTTGCGCTTTTTCTCATAGAGGGAAGAACAGGGAAGTGGAATGTACATCTTTTCATGTCGGGTAATTTTGGCATAAGCTAGCGCCGGGTACGCGGTTGCCGGGTATCCGGCAAAAGTAGGATCCGATGCATCTCTAATAATTACTATGTAGAAAATATCGTTGACCATGAAATTCGTTGTTTAAGAATTGACCTTGCAGCGAAGATGGCATATTTCGTGTCCTACATGCGTCATAAAAACAAATATCAAGTTTAAGTAAATATTAACTTAAAAATAAGACGAATATGGTTGAAAGTGAATAAATCATTGATGGCGTGATTTATTAGTTAGCATTAAAAACGTTGAAAACCTATAGTTTTTACTATTCTTGAGTTTTTTTTTTATATATATTTTACTTTTTGGAAGAATAAAAATAATTAAAAGTATCATAAAGTTTATTGTTAAAAATAAATAACAATGACAGCTAATAAAGATAACCTTTTGCGTGCATTTAATATAGGTACAATAGAATAAGAAGAACTATCGACGAAACTATATCTCTGTTTTTTTTTTTGTTAAAATAGCTTAACTTGATATTTTCACACACTTTAGAGATTCTAAACTATAAAATTTGAATAGTTTTGGAATACCACAAGAACTATACTTACTAGATTAATTACTACTACTATCTGATCTGCTAATCCAATGCCAAAAACTTTTTCGTGAAATTAAGTTATTTGGTCCGTTCGCTCAGAATATAGTGTCGCCCTTTTATCTCGCCGCCTTTGCACGTGCCGCTTCTTGTCAAAGGATGCCGCCGCATAAACAAAGGATACAGCGTGCGGCGTACACCCGATCTCGATTTTGGCAGTTTACATAGAAATGCCGTAGTGAAAGGTTGTGTTTGTTACCGGTATTCCTGTCTCTGAAAACAAGTGCTTGCGGGCGTACCGATACTATCTAAGCGAACGGACCGTACCTACCTATATACCCAATATTTTTAGTTCATGACTTTAAAGCCTCTAGAGGGCGCCATATTTAATTTAATGTGACATCACAGATGACTATTAAAATGTTTCTAACGATACTTACCTCACTTGTCAATTTATAAGTAGTTTAGAAGTTATAAGGGAACAGATTAACATACATACATACCGGTCAAAATCATATACAGGTAATTTTAGGACCTCTTTTCAAATGTTGTCAGGTCATTCTTACAATCAATTTATGAAGTAAAAAAACATTTTTTTACATTTTTATTCCAAACTTTTCCCTACACTAATTGAAATTGTTGTCACTGTTTGCGCGTCGCACGGTCGACCCGAGCGAGCCCCCTTCCCGCCACCAGCCATCCCCGCTCGCGTCCCGTGCGCGAGGGTGAGCGTGCGCGCCTAGATTTTTAGGATATAAATAGTGGCTGAAAACTGTGAGTTTTTTATTACTTCCCTGAACTTATATTTGATTTTGTAAAGTGGTTGCAAAGTTACCCTATATACCCTCCGTTATTTTGCTTCGTCACTGGCCCCTATTTCACCAAATTGACATTTGTCAGTGACATATGTCGGCAATTTTTACAGTACTTCCCTCATTTTAATAGGGGACAATTTGTGTTGTGAAACAGGGGATATTTTTTACAAGTCTACAATTGTCACGCAAACTTGACTCAGCTCCAATCTCATATCAAGAATTACTGACAAATCTACAAATATGTCGACTTGTAAAAAATATCGCTGTTTCACAACATACTTGTCCCTAATTAAAGTAATGACAATTGTAAAATTAACCGACATATGTCACTGACAAATGTTGACTTGGTGAAATAGGGCCCAGGCTGTATCTCATGAACCGTGATAGCTAGAAAGTTGATATTTTCACAGATGATGTATTTCTGTTGCTGATATAACAAAAAATACTAAAAACAGAATAAAATTAATATTTAAGGGGGGCTCCCATACAACAAACGGATTTTTTGCTGTTTTTTGCTCGATATTAATAACAACAACAGGTAGACAGTTGAAATTTTCACAGATGATGTATTTTTGTTGCCGCTATAACAAAAAATACTAAAAACAGAATAAAATTAATATTTAAGGGGGGCTCCCATTGTAACCGACGACCTATCTACAATGGAACTAGATGATCACGGCCTATGCAATAGACTAAAACCTAAGTGGAAACCTAATAACCTACAGGACAGGAGGACAATCAAAATCCGCTTACTACTTACCGTTGATTATAACTAAACTATTGAACCTAAATTTTACTGGATTAAATAACCTCCAAAATACAATTTACTAAGTTTGCTTTATCCAACCTTAACTAACCTACAAAGTACCTTACTAACAAGCTTTGTGTGATCTGAGAGGGCCTGTGAAAGTCTAATGGAGGAACCCTGGATGTGATAATTAGTGAACCCAAATTCTTTTAAAAGTGTGATTAGTATTGATTTTCATTTTCCAATAGAAGTATTCGCTTTCATTACTAGGTCTTAATTATTCCTGCTATTACATTTATTTCTAAAAGAAAATACCACTAAATGAAAGATATTGCTCTATTGATATAACCAGAGAAATAAAAATTAAGTCTGTATTTTTCTTAAGTGAGTTTACTTTACTTTCATATTAATTCTTAATATTTGTCATACTACCAAGGGAAATTCCATAGTTCTTTAGTGTCAAAAAAATGGGAATACTATATATACAGCCAATAAAGAGGGAAGCGTTCCCAATTACGTTCCGTAGATGAAGTAAGTATGAGCGAAATAAACCTACGTTGATAGGAAATGATCAAAGTGAATTTATGAGTTAAATGGAGTATTGTTATAAGGTAAAAGAGGGTATGTTCAACCATAATAGACTGCAAGGTAAAAAGAGGTAAGTCGGGTTATAGAGAAAAGTTAAATTTGAGCAATTCTCTTCCGCTGCCAAGTGTCAAATTATATGCCATGTATGACGTTATTCCAAATAATGTAAATTATCTATTGTCAACTTAGTTCATTAAAATAAGAGAGATTATTTCAGGTAAGTTAAGAAGTTTTAGTCGCCTGAGATCAAAGTATAATAAAATTTTCAGCGCTATTAAATAAGAATTCTTTTACTTTCTGAAGTTATTGTACAAGTAATGAATATGCAATTGTGGTTTTGCCAGCTAAGGTATGGGCCCGCTCCCCGCCCGATACAATGAGTCTCGTCTCCGTACTTGGTCAACTCCCTTCTGGCCAGCCATATTCTTTCATGACAAATTTAATTAATGTATATTTTTAAGTTATAGTACTTAGTCTTTGTCAGTCAGTTTTAATAAAAGAGGGCAAGCAGAGTGCTTTCAAGCGAACTACCAGTTTCTCACAATGAAGAATTCTCCTTCAATTGGCTTTGGTTAAAAAATAAAAGGTATTTTTTTATATTTTTTTACTACAGATTAGGCCAATTTAAGAAACTAATTTGAATATTTTAACATTTGGTCCCGTATTTATTTTTTTATAAATATATTTGTCGAGCGGATATGGTCAACCGGAATGACGTCATTAGTGGCATGAAAGTTTAAGAAGGAAAACCTTTGTCATCTACTTATAGAAAAAGAACGGCCAAGTGTCATTACCTGTCATAACATAATGACTTTATGGTTGTTTGTAAACAAATAAGTTATAGTTAATATTTCTTCTATTTTATTCATTTAATCCGTTGTGACGGTTCTAACCTACCTTCTTAATTTGCCGCAATAATTTTTGAGGTGGTAAAATTATAATAAAAATGCTTACCAGTGGAAACTCAGCTGAAAAACTTTGTAAAAACTGACACGCCCAATCTACCCAAATTGCGAAATGTATTGTATGTATTGTGTCTATTTTGGATGTAGGCTACATGGATGAAATTGTAACGTTTGCTTGTGGACTGATAAATTTGCAGGATAACATAATAAACATTGTGAAAATATGTGCATACTTTATTTCTATTTAGAAATATTTAATAGTAGGGATGTGGAAAAAATTACGAGATAAGTTCATCGATATACTCTGATATATCGATAGATGTTTTTACAATAATTTTTCCAAAACATTTTTTTGTAATTACGTACGGATTCTAATAGTCGACACTATTTTGTCATAGTACAGTAGCCCGTAGAACATTTAAATCACCAAAAAGGTTACCGTTTGCCGTTGTGATATAGTTATTTATTACGAAATTATAGATACTTTAACCCAAGTTTTACAGATCGCAACCCACCGTAACCTATATTTGTATATCTCCAAAAATAATATTTTTTTTATTTTTCGTAGTTTACCACATTGTTTATAATCCGGTCGACAAGTCGCAAGAAGTGGAGTTGGGTAGAAAAAGGTCGGAATTTAATGAAACTTGGAGATGTTGTTCAGGGATGGTTAATTAACATTTTGTCAAGTTTTGGACCTCGAGGACCCTGTGCAAAAAGAGGAGGGGGGGGAGAACTGCAAAAATCTCGACCTTTCGTCAGTTTTTCGTCAATTACCTTTTTTCCTTACATCCTACGACAAAAGCGTTCAGAAACATTTTGTAGTACGTAAAATTATCTACAATTTGAGTACTCACATATGTCTGCATGTCAATTCCTTACTGAGATATGGCGCTTCGCAGAAAATATTTTTTTCCGAAATTCAGTAAAAATACCTCAACCTACCCCGCCTACCACCGACAAGGGACGCTGCCAATTACCACTCCCTCCGCACTTACCAGCAAGTACAAGCGTGGTTAGGTAATGAACTTCGCCCATCAGTTTGGGGCTGGAGCCTCACCACGCGAGGGGTACTACCAATCCCCACAACGAAAAATGCTGCGCCAGATAACATCCTCCAAATTGTTTCCTGCAAGTGCAGCAAAGGCTGTAGCACCGGAGCTTGCAGCTGCAAGAAAGCAGGTCTTAGATGCTCAGCTATGTGCAAGTACTGCACAGGCCACTCCTGCGAAAACGCCCCTGCAACTGATTTGAACGAGGAGGACTCGTCAGACATAATCGACGAATACGACGACGGCGAGGACGTCCTTAACAGCCTGATTGTGCAGGAGGACGACGAGCAATTAGAAGCAGAACCAACGGCTAAAAAATCTCGACAGGAACTGTAATGAGTACAAATGCGTACCTACTATGTATGAGAGACCTTTCAACAATATCTCTGTTGCCTTGTAAACTTTGTCAAAACCTTAATTTTGTTAATATCATTAATTTTGTTTACGAAAGGACTACATCTTTTTTTACCTACCCTGGAACAATTATGTAGTGGAGGGAAGGAGAGGGAGAGGGAATATCGGTCTAAAAAGTAACTAATGTCAATACCAATATTACCGACATGATATATGGTTGATATGAAATTACAGTAGAAAATAAGCTTTTGAGAATTGGGGTTAGGTGGGGTAGGGAGGGGGGATTGGGGGGGGGGTTCAAAATTAGTTATTCTAACAAGAGACCATAATAACAACAATTATTATTATTAAAATAAGAAATAAGATTGGTTTCTGCTTTTTTAAGGTATTTTTAGCGAATTTCGGAAAATAATATTTTCTGCGAAGCGCCATATCTCAGTAAGGAATTGATATACAGACATATGTGAGTACTCAAATTGTAGATAATTTCACGTACTACAAAATGTTTTTGAACGCTTTTGTCGTAGGATGTAAGGAAAAAAGGTAATTGACGAAAAACTGACGAAAGGTCGAGATTTTTGCAGTTCTCCTCCCCCCTCCTCTTTTTGCACAGGGTCCTCGAGGTCCAAAACTTGACAAAATGTTAATTAACCATCCCTGAACAACATCTCCAAGTTTCATTAAATTCCGACCTTTTTCTATCTGAAACCACCTGTCGTCTGGCCTATTAGCTATTGTCGTGTTCTACAGCTTGGTTTGATTGCCACAGACAAAAAAAAAGACAATAAAAATTAGCCATACACAGATTTAAGACCTGATGAAAATGGTTGGACTTTATCTGGTCTTAAATCTGTGTATGATCACTTTCCATAGTCTTACCATTATCAGTGGCAATCAAACAAAGCTGTAGAACACGACAATAGCTAATCCATGTGGTAAACCTTGAAAAATAAAAAAATATCATTTTTGGAGATATATAAATATAGGTCACGGCGGGTTGCGATCTGTAAAACTTGGGTTAAAGTATCTATAATTTCGTAATAAATAACTATATCACAACGGCAAACGGTAACCTTTTTGGTGATTTAAATGTTCTACGGGCTACTGTACTATCACTGGAGCATTTTGATTTTTTCCTACTTTTGAGTCTTAAAAATCATCGTAAAATTCGTCAAATCGAGCCAAAATTTCGCGTAGGGGTTTATTTTGCTATTTTTTATGTTTTACAATACCTTAAAATTTGAATCCATTACTTAGTCATCATCCCATTTCATCTCATTTTTTTCTGAGAATTATTACCTATATCGATATTTTTTCACTTCCACCTTCCACCATCCCTAATGCCAAGTTCATTGTCAAAATTATCTTTGCCCTTTTTTCTTTTTTTTTATTATGGCTGGGGGATCTGTATGTGATGACGTCATATGAAGGTCATTTGAAGGTTAAAGCTTTTTATTGAATATTATAAATATCTTTAAAAATATAGAATTATTTTTAAATTTAATTAGTAGACACTGTACCGAAAGCTTATTCCTCGAAATGGTTTTGAGATTTCCAGTCATGTTCAAAAAGTTATCAAAGCCAATTGCGATGGCTGAATTACGAATTTAAATTTAGAATAATTAAATAATTAGTTCTAGTATGACTGTTTAACATTATAACAGATGGACACAACATTACTATCCATATACTTGGGACACTGTTAGTTCTCAAATTCTGAAGGAAAGACAATTCTAAACAAGGTAAAATTCTATGACGGGATTTCCATACTTCAATCTCAACTAAATTATAAATATACAACCATAAACTGAATTGATTTCAGGTCATTTACTAAAGGTTAAAGCAGTATTTCGATTTAATATTGAGTAGACTTGGCAATATTTGTTCTCAATTGTAAACTAGATTCTATTTCTAACATCTTTCAATTGAGTTGGCTGGTGGAACATAGTTTAAATATTTGAACTCAGATAAAAGATATGTTGTCATTAATATTTGAGAATTTTATATATTCACTAAATAATATGATACTTTCATAGTTGGTAGATACTTTTCAAAGTATTATTTCTCGGTTAATCATAAACATCATTCTGTCAATTTGAAAGGTTTACTCAAAGCATTGATCTAGTGACCTAGAAGTTGTGAATCGACCTTAACTTACTAGAGACACGAGCTTATTCCATACACTCAGATCTTGTTTCAGCACTCCTCTCAAAATTACCAAAATAGTTTATTCTATCTATAAACAATCGGTTCAACCATAGCTCCCTTCGACCAATCCAATTCAAAGATAAATAATCTATTCTTTATTTATGATTCTACTCCATCTATTAAATCATTATTCAATATTAACTGTAAAGGATATCTAAATTAAATTAAGAGTAAATTAATTTGTGGGTACTTACTGAAGCTTGCAAAGTCTACACAATTTAGCACACTGTAGTAATCATTCACAACACTGATTCTATAGAAGATTGATACTATCCTATTGGATTATAACCAGCAATTCCACATAAACTTTCGTCCATTATATTGTACACTTCCGCATTCACCATGTTCCATTCCTAAGTCATCCTACCTCTTCACCGCCTATATAAATTCGAATGTTCCACTTGGTGACCCACGTCGGCCATTCTGTCGACCCGATTCTCAACACCGCCTACCTAAATTTCGAATCACTACCTATTGACCTCGGCGGCCATCTTGACGACGCCTACCTATTTGCGGCCTACCTAAATCCGATACACTACGAAGTGATCTACCTCTCCACCGCCTACCTAAAAGCTCCTAGATTGTCTACCGTTCCTACTGTTACCTTGCTGACAACACGACCTTCTTGAGGATGTCTAACCTTTTACCAGCATCCAAGTTTCCCTCCCGCCTTGAGATGCTAACCTAAGCTACTGTTCCTACGCGCCTAACAATGAATTTATAAACCTAATGAATTTACCTGCCTACCAACGACTAAATTCCGATTTCCTATGCAATATTTGGGATGCTTACCATCATCCCCGACGCCCCGATCCTGTACAGCGTGAGCAAGCATGACTCGCCTAAACTCCCCTAACAGCTTGGACGTGCTCAGCGCTGGTGGGACGGGACAGCGCTGAGTCCTGACAGAAGAGGATTAACATTACCAAGCCATATCCTCCACGTTCAAACGGGATTACATCCACACACCGTTCGGACCGTTGGTTGATGAGCGAGTTGGCTAGCTTGGTAACCTTAAGTGACTAAACTAGGTATCTTTCAACAGAAACCCGCATTGCACGCCACAGAGCAATGCTATTTTACCTACCCCTTTGAGGATTGACCGAACGCCCAATAAAGACACAAAACTAAAGAGAAATCTACCCCCCCTTTATTTCCCCCTGATTGCTTAAACAAATTTCGAACAACCTTAAACCATGAAAATTCTTGAAACTATTGGGAAATTTACTTTACTTCATGAAAATTCGCAAGCAAAATCTACATACTTTAATTTCAAGCTTACTTATACCATATAAGCCCTAATTAAAGCATATAAGCAAAAGACTCGCACCCGGTTGCGGACCTATACGTCAAAACCTCAATTAAAAACACTATCTTCCTGACTTCTTGATGTTTCTTGCGTTAAAATAAAATACTACTTGATTGAAGTTTCTTACAGAGAGGGTATCGACGGCTTCTTCTGAGTTCCACTTGATGCTTCGCTGAGATCGGAGAAAGTAAAGAGAGCGATTTCCCCCCAACTTCGCCTTTTATAATCCCCCAGAATCATTCACTCTCTGCAGGAAACTCACCCCACACGATCTAAGCATCTTTTTTTTTTCTACCTTCATTTCCCTACTTTACATAAATTATTCCTAAAATTTTCCCTTCTCCTTCAAAAATGGGGAGAATTCAGTTTTGTCTTACTCAACTTATAAATATAATATTTAAGTTACTAATCTTACAAAATGAACCCCTATACTAAACAATAATTTCAACGTACAATTCAACTAACCAATAACCTCCTATGTTCAAGATTCTCTATACTCAAGCGCACAATGCCACTCAATTTGTAACCAAATTAAAATTAATCTGTTACCTAAATATTTCTCTATACTGACATTTCAGCTACATTTGATTTAAGTAATTCATACAATTGTATGAATCAACGTTTCAATCATAAATAAATCAACAAGTTTTCCCCATTACATCATTTCTAACAAAACTAACAACTTTGAATAATATTCAGCATATTTATCCAGAATCATATGAAATTATTGTACTATAATCATAGAACTCTGATTAATACGAATTTTATATTCACAACAAATTGAACCTCCCACATGCTACAATTTGAATCCAACCTTTTTCAATCTTTTTATCTCGCCTTCCCCAAAATATCATAACCTCTAGAATCAATTTGCTAAAATACGTATTACAACATTTTCCATTAAGTATTCGATCCAATTAAACCTAAAATTTCCGATCAATTTAGCATCACAATGTTGGTACTTTAAAAACCCTAACTGGCAACACCCATCCGACTACTTTTACATTTTTTTTAAATGCCTACCCTCATTTGAGTTATAAACCTGCAGCATAAAATCTCGCTTTCGAAGAAACTTCATATCAATCTTTCTTCGTACTTTAGCTAAAACACATCACGTGGTGTGACACTACTGACAACTTACAGAAATAATTAACACCGAATTCAATCCTTTTTTTAAGTAGTCTTCTAAAATAAATTATTATAATAATATTCGAGAGGCTCTAATAAAATTTGATAAATAAACAATAATAAATATAAATAAATTTTAAGCCTATTAGCGTCGTTACCTACACAGAGACTAATATTTGAATTTTAGCGCCGTGAAAGATTAAAAGAACTTCCTACATTATTGCTAACTCAAAACCTGAACTACTCTTTATTATAATAACTTGTTCGATAGTTAAATAATATTATGCTCAATATGAAACAAAATTCGAAAAATATTTGAGATAAAATAGCATGTTCAGTTTTGAACCGTTACACCATACAACAAACGTATTTTTTTTTGCCTTTTTTTGGTACGGAACACTTCGTGCGCGAGTCCGACTCGCACTTGGCCGGTTTTACTAATGTAGGATTGATTATTTGGACTGCGATATTTGGTTAGCAATTGTAATGTATGTGTGCTAATATTGAAGTACTTAGGTAGCAAAAAAGCAACTGTGACGATTACGTCAATTTGAGGAATAATGTGTTTTTTTGTGTCATTAACTTGCTCATCTTAAAAAAATTACATTGTCCCTAGTTACTTTTACAATGTCTTTATACAACGTGTAACAGAATTAATGGCTAAACCAGAAAAAGTTTTAATATGGGACCAACCATGAAATCGCGAATAAAACTAGCTGTTTTATAAATTTTGATATTATTAATTTTTGTATGAAACAGCTGTTTTTTTTTTCGCAATTTCAGAGTTGGTCCCATAGTAATAGTTACGTTTGATGGTCCCTATCTATTAAGAGCGTGCAGTCTGCACACTAGCGCCGCCATTGGAAATAAAATCATAGTGCTTAAATAAAAAAGAAATTATGAATTATCTCTCTGGAGTGCACTCCGAACAAGCTTTGCGCTACTTTTTATAACTTAAGCAATATTTTCTAGCCTGTTGTTTACTTATATGGACTTTTATTGCGAAAAGTGGCCACTTTTAACAATAAAAGTCAATTAAACTAAACGACGGGCTAGAAAATATTGCTTAAGTGATAAAAAGTACCACAAAGCTTGTTCGCAGTGCACTCCAGAGAGATAATTTACAAATTTGTCTTTATTTAAGCAGTATGTTTTTTTTTCTAATGGCGGCGCTAGTGTGCAGACTGCGCAGCTTAAGCTAATTCTGTTACATATTATTTACTCATAGGTACGTCAAAAGGAACATCATTTTGTACACAAAACATTTCATGTTATGCAAAGTAACCAAACATTTTTTTTGATGAGCATTTTAAGGCGGTTGTATGACTGAAAGTGGCGCTCTCAGAGGTTTTTATTTAATAAGTTATTAATAGAAAAATATTTTAATAATGTTCACGTTGAGATTTTAGGGCCCATGGTCTAGTATTTTTAGAATACCTTCTAGGTACTACGAGGGCATGTAGTGATACCTCACTACATGCCCTCGTAGTCATTCGTAGAAGTAGATAGCAAATGTGTCAAAAACGGCCACTTTTAGCAGTTTTTCTATCTACTTCTAGCAGTGACTACTAGGGAATGTAACGATACCGTCTAAAAATACTAGACTGTGGGCCCTTAAATCTCCACGATAAACATTATTAAAAACATTATTTTAAACATTATAAAATTGTGTATTAGAATTATAATATTAAATAAAATTCACCGCGGCGCCACTTTCGCTCAGGGTACCACCTTAATATCGAGATGAATATTTAATTTATATTGAAATTAATTTTGTTTGTGTTCTGGTATTTAATAATAATAAATGCTTGGACAATTTCACACAGCAACCTTGTAATATGGGTGCTAGACATCTTTTTTACTATATTTTTCATTTATTTAGTAACAACAAACAGTCATGTACATGATGTACATACATCGACATAAATATGTTTAAACTAATAATTATTAAACTTATAGACCTAATGAAAATTAGTATATCGGCGGGCTGATTATCTAATTAGAAACCACCTAGCGACCGGTTGCAGTTCATAGATGATAGTGATCCATTGCTACTTCTTTTTGGATTAAAAAAAAACATACCAAAGAAAAGTAGCAATGTATGTGGAATGAAACCGGTCGCAAAATAGTTTCTTTTTAGATAATCAGGGTGCGGGTCATTTTGAAATTACCATCCAAATTTTAAGGATGTGTTCAGTCCATGAAACTGAACAACTTTCTCCAAGGAACACATGGTCAAATATGTAAAATAAAAATCGATTTTCCATACAAATCAAAGAGATCACGTGATCAATTTAGTATGGGATGACCAAAATTTTTTGGCGAAATTGGCACATGTTTCTTAGAGAAAGTTGTTTAGTTTCATAGACTGGACACATCTTTAAAATTTGGATGGTAAGTTCAAAATGACCCTGTATAGGTATGTGACAAATCTTATCGGAAACGATTCGTGATAAACGAGATCAAGTGACTAAACAGTGAAAAACTAATTTAATAAGCAATAAAAAAACAAAGCAGAAATACAGCGCTAATTCACATATTGTGTTAATTTAGTTTTGTAGTGAGTGCATGAAATATACATTTATATTACTTATATACTATTTAATAATACATAGTAACACCCAGATCCATCAAATTAAAATTTATGCTTCCAATTTCTGCCCAGCCGGGAACCGAACGTGGACCTCTTTTGTGGTAAACTGGCATGTTGACCACTGCACCACTGTCATCAATATACACCTAAAATAAAGACATTTTATTTCATTTTAATAACAAACCACCGTTTAATGTAACAAATTCGCAGAAAGTTATTTCGGCCTTGAGAATAAGTATGTAATTATGAAAATAATGTCTTATAAATAAATAAATAACAAAACTGAGATATGCAGAAAGGTAAATTCGACGGGGCTCTATTTTTGAATAGCTCGTATGACATTATTTAAGTCACACTCGTCTTCCAAGTCGCATGACGCCGATTTTCCATATTTTTGAATCGTTCGTTTCCGGTGCTGCCAACATAAACGAAATGTTGGGTTTTATCCGTTCCAAGCAGAATTTAGAAAAAACAGGTAACTACCGCAACGAAAACGAAACGTAATATCCATGTTTCTATTGGCTGTTACAAAAAATCTTTGCTTTTTAGTAGAAAAGAATATCGCTCGCCGTGCCGTATCGCTCGACTGCAAACGAATGGGTGAGGGCACTCGTTGCGGTCGAGCGATTCAAAAATATGGAAAGTCAAAATGTCGAACGAAAATCAATAGAAAAGAGCGCTCGACGCCAGCCGAACGATTCAAAAACAGGGCCCCTGGGGGGCTACTCAAATGGCCACTTTTCTATTCGTTCGCTAACTTAAAAATTATAATTAAGCCATAAACTCCAAAATTACGTGTCGTAGGCTTGTCAATTCCATACAATACAACAATGTCTGTGATTTACATAAACATGCGATGTGTGACTTTATCGTTTAATTGCTTATTTTTCAGCTTTAAGTTAGCGAACGAATAGAAAAGTGGCCATTTGAGTAGGGGGGCTGAAGTAGGTAACCTTTGAGAAAAAAACTACACTTATCTCATGCCATTGACCTCCAATCGTTTACAAGTTTGAGTTTACTCGCCAAAATTTCTAGGTCAGCGTGTTCGCCGAACTTCCTACCTTTTTCGGTGTAATTTCACCTTTAATTTAAGTACTTATTTAGTAGCCTTTTTTGTACTTAACCTTGACAAGTAACTGTGTAATGATTCTCATCTTATTATTGAAGTAAAGTAAAGGGTATTTATGTTTTTGGAAACAAGTTATCCTTAAAAATGTCGTATTATTTTATTCGATTGTCAGAATTCGCCGATTTTATTGGCAATGGCCTAAAAATAAAGCTCTTATTATGAAAAGTTAAGTTAATTATAGATTTACGCAATTTTTTTTACTTATAACATTTTGCTCAGAAGGCAAATGTGTTTTTATCGCTGATTCATTTTTCAATATTCTTTTTTAGTTGCTTATACAAAGTGTTTTGGAAATAGCCTTATATGGTAAGCCTAATGGTTAAAGCTGAATATGGTAGATAGGGACCATCAAACTGAACAACTTTTACTATGGGACCAACTCCCAAAATGCGAAAAAACCAACTGTCATTTTGATATTCTTATTATTATTATTTTTTGTATGAAACAACAGTTTTTTTAAGTTTAATGCGATACACGCAGCTGCGTCCGTACTTCGTTTTGATTGTTTCCTATTAAAAATCACTTTCGTATGCGATATTGCGAAGTGATTGCGTGAGTTTGACAGTTTCTCTCTAGAATATCCGACATTGTTCGTTCAGTAGTCTATGGACTACGATAGCCAAATTCAAGGTGTTTGTTATAATATAACTATAGCTAACAAACTGCGGACGACTATCGTGGCCAAGTGACTGCGTTACGCAATTGCGTAAGTTATTTTCGTAATAGGCCCCCAAGTCGTTCAGTTTGATTGGTCCCTATCTAACATAACTCACCTTTATAAAGGCTTTTTCCACACATCTTGTATACTTTATCTTGTTTATAAATTACGCCTATAAAATAATGCTATAGACTGCAAGCATGCAGTCCCTTTTCGCTGAATATAATGGCGAAAAGATTTTGCCTCAACAGTTCGATTTGTTGTTGGTAGCTACCAACGTACTTCCACCGAGCTGGGTGTAGTGTGCTCGGGGACCGCGGTTCAACTGTTAGATGTTGTAATTTGCATTTATCCGATGTGCTTAGAAAACTTCGATATCGTGAGTCAGGTTTCCATACATTTTTGTTTCGATATTAGCTTGACGTAGTGTGACGTCACATCTGCGTAATGTTTACATATTGTACTTTTCGCTGATCCTGCATTTCTTCGTCATTCGTCGATTGCTTATGTTGCGGTATGATCGCGCCGCTACACACCAATAAGTTTATATGAATGGCCTAACAAGGAATGTATGTGTCGTAGGATAATCGTTTAAACCGGATCTTTACAAAAATCCTAGGACGATTGTAAAGAACCGGATAATTGAAATCTAAGATAAATTTTCACAATCGTCCTAGCAATTTTTAGGATCTTTGTAAAAAACCTAGTATGTTTCGGAAAATCGTAAACTTGAATGCTGATTGGATAATCCAAGAGACGATTAATAACAACTTCAGTCTGATTGGTCACAACATATTGCTGTTGAGTTTTGGGGTTATTTCGTATTTTGCCGAATTGAATTCTTCAATTGAAGTTTTAAGATCATTAATTAACTCGAAAGTCTATTTAGGTTTTGCACAACAATATTGACAAGTGCTGTAGAACTTTCCTAGCTCTGTGTAGAAAAGTTATTTTTAAGATATAACCTCTGAATTGTCTGCACTGATCGAGCCCGGCACTTGTATAACATCCAATTCAGTCACTTCACTCATCGTACTCCAATGTCTCTTGATTAATGTGAGCAGTTTAATAAAAAACGTAAAATTCAATCAAAACACTAGAAAAATATTTGACAATAATCACAACAATAACAAATAGCCAATCAGAGCATCCGTCAGTCAATAACGATGATGTCAGCCAATCAGCGCGCGCAAAAAGATGGTGATTCGCGATTTACCTAAGATACGCTGGATTTTTGTAAAAATCCTAAACATTACTCGGATGATTGCAAAAATCTGTCTTAGATTCTAATCGTCCGGTATTTTACAATCATACTAGGATTTTTGTAAAAATCCTGTTTGTACAATTATCCTATGACATATGCATTTGTGCAATTGGTAATTTGATGATAACGTTTACTTGTTTGAGCATCAAAATCCTTTCTAACACTCACCGCAGAATCATTGCGCAGGAGTTTAAATTTCATAATAAAGGAACATACAAAAGTTAGTAAGATTTTCTACTGTTTAGGGTTATTTGTAAAACACCAACAACCTCGCAGGTGTAGATTGCTAACATCATAAACGACAAATTTTGATTTACGACTTTCCGAAAAAGACAAGAAAATAAAACTGGCCAAGTGCGAGTCGGACTCGCGCACGAAGGGTTCCGTACCAAAAAAAAGGCAAAAAACCGGCCAAGTGCGTGTCGGGCCACGCGCCATAGGGTTCCGTAGTTACCTTATACCATACCATATTTAATACCACCTATAATTTTTCGTCTGTAAAAATAACTTTGTTTTTCACAGTGTTGGTATGAATGACAAAGTTATATAAATTTGCGGTTTTGGGAAATGTGCTATATCTCAAAAACTAATAACTATATCTCAATGAAACCAATTTTGGTTGAAAGTGTTTATTAAGATCTACAGCATATATTATTTTTAGATTTTTCACTCTCTTATTTCAAAAGTTAAAGGGGGGGGGGGGGACACACATTTTACCACTTTGGCGGTGAATATCTTTCAAACGGTTGACTTTGAGAAAAAGTTGTCTTAGAAACCTTAATGTCATTTTTAAAGACCTATCTAAAGACACCCAACACATGTTGGTTTGAAGAAAAAAATTTTTTTCAGTTTCAGTTCCATGTATGGGGAGCCCCCCCTTAATCTTTTATTTTTCTTATTTTTGTATTAAATTCATTAAGCGGTTAACAGAATACATCTACCTACCAAGTTTCAACTGTGTAGTCTTAATACTTTCGGAATAAAGTGGCTGTGACATACGGACAGACAGACAGACAGACAGACAGACAGACAGACAGACAGACAGACAGACAGACAGACAGACAGACAGACAGACAGACAGACAGACATGACGAAACTATAAGGGTTCCGTTTTTTGCCATTTAGGCTACGGAACCCTAAAAATCACGTTTGTTGTATGGAAGCCCCTCTTAAATATTTATTTTATTTTGTTTTTAGTCTAATTGCTATTATAGCGGCAACAGAAATACATCGTCTGTGAAAACTACCTATGGTTGTTATTAATATTGAACAAAAAACGGTAAAAAAATCACGTTTGTTGTATGGGTGCCCCCCTTAAATATTTTTTGTATTATATTTTTAGTATTTGTTGTTATAGCGGCAACAGAAATACATAATCTGTGAAAATTTCAACTGTCTAGCTATCACGGTTCATGAGAAGGCTGGTGACAGACAGACAGACAGACAGACGGACGGACAGCGGAGTCTCAGTAATAGGGTCCCGTTTTTACCCTTTGGGTACGGAACCCTAAACATCACGAGTTTTAAAAAACCTTAACAACCGTGTACCATACTACGTGTTTCAATACATTTGCGAGAAAACATATAGGTACCACTGAAATTGTAATCTATACATATAATAAAACTGTAAATTCTAAATATTTGTGCGCGAATTACGCAAAAACCGCTTAACGAATTTTGATGGGCTTTTCAAAGTTTAGTAGATTGAGGTCCAACTTAAAATCTAAGCTATGTTTCATCAAATTCAGCTGGGTGGAACCAGGTAAACAGCTTGAACTCTTCGTAGTAGTAGCTTTCATACACTAAAGAGGTCATTTTAAACTGGTCGCTGTATTTTTCTACTGACCACGCGAATGAAGTCGCGGGCGGAAGCTAGTAGAAATTAAAAAAACATACGTAAACAGAAACGCACCGCGCCGGCGTGCGGTAAAATCAACTTACCGCACGCTGTACTGTCATCGTAAGCTCACATTTTCGAGCAACTGTATTGAAAAATAAATTAAAATAATGTTAGTATGGAAAATGCAAATTCTGGTTGAAAGATACCTATCTGATTTATCTCTTTCAATTGTAAAATAGTTCAAACATCGCGATCGCGACACCATGAAAACCGGTGTTTAAGCCACTTGACTCGAGGTCGACAATATTTAAATCTTTTTAATTTAAACTACTACCTACTTAAGATATATTTTCCAGAAATCCGTATTTATACACTCGTAATTTGGTGTGTGTTTACTTACATAATAATGTTAATATTGGTTTCACACGACACAACCTTGCATTAAGTAACTTCCGGTTTCAGCGTACAATACCTTAAGGCGGTTGTATGACCGAAAGTGGCGCCCTCAGAGGTTTTTATTTAATAAGTTATTAATAGAAAAAGATTTTAATAATGTTCATCGTGGAGATTTTAGGGCCCATGGTCTAGTATTTTTAGAAGGTATCATGACATGCCCTCGTAGTCATTCGTAGAAGTAGCTGGCAAATGTGTCAAAAACGGCCACTTTTAGCAGTTTTTCTATCTACTTCTAGCAGTGACTACTAGGGAATGTAACGATACCGTCTAAAAATACTAGACTGTGGGCCCTAAAATCTCCACGATAAACATTATTAAAATTGTGTATTAGAATTATAATATTAAATAAAATTCACCGCGGCGCCACTTTCGCTCAGGGTACCACCTTAAGTTAAAAACGAGTTCTGACCAATACTTATTTAGTTTACTCGGTCAAGTTACTCACATGTCACATTAATTAAGGTGGCACCCTGAGCGAAAGCGGCGCCGCGTTATTTTTTTTAATAATTTTTTTTTTTACATCATATAATAGAATTATAATAGCATCGTACGAATCGCCATGCTGTTTTTTTAACGTCACTTACCTAAGAACACGTGGGCTGTCAAGACAAATCTAACGATATCTTAATTATAGAAATCCGTCTATCCGTTTCAAAGATATGAGGTAATAAATAATATTACATACAAACATACAAGATACGCGCGAAAAACATAACCTCACCTTGGAATCGGGTAAAGATATCGTTTAACTGTGTGCACAAACATATCTAAGTTTTAATTTTTTTTTAATTTTGAATTTGTATGTTTTTTTTCGTTAAAAAGATGGCTTTTGCCCCCCTATACTCGAGGGATTTATTTTACATCAGGTTGAAATTGACGTCAAAAATGTTGTTATTTTGGTACTTTGGAAACGGTTGCCATGGTTTCCATTGTACTGTTTTGATGTTTATTTGATATTTTTAGGCTCAGTTGCATCAGCTTACTTTAACAATAACAAGCTTGTTAAATTTCGGTTAAGCACAAGTTAGCCAAAAAAGGGTTGCTAGCCAGCATGATGTCCTTTGACAAGTTTGACGTGACAAATAGGTAGTCTGTCTAAAAAGTCTGTTTACATGAGAAATTATTAAATTATTTATAAAAACTTATACTGGTAACCCTGTTGGTGCTGTCAAAATTATAATTGTAAATATAGCTTTACTCAATTTTATTTAGATGGGTATTGGTGGGGTGGTTGGGGATTTAGGTATGGGTAATAAAATTACTTTTGAAATTACCCAAGTAAACAGACTTTTTAGACAGACTCTAGCATTATCCTTTGACGATAACTTTAACTTTGACAGCGTTATGGTGTTGGCTAACTTATGCTTAACCGGTACTATAACAAGCTTGTTATTGTTAGTAAGCTGGTGCAACTCAGCCATAGGGTTCCGTAGCCAAAGGGGCCCTATTAAGTACTAAGACTCTGCTGTCTGTCTGTCTGTTTGCTTTATTCTGTGATTCGAACACTCGTTCTCGTTGTTTGTACTCAAGAATTTTATATTCATAATATAAATATACAATTCTTGGTTATACCCCCTGTTTATAAATCATATTGATTTTAAGTGACATTGGTGTTGTCAATTCAGCCAAGGTTTTCCACTTAACGCGATCCTGACACACTTCTCTTGATTTTCATAAATTTTTTGCACTTTTAAATATTTTTGTGAACTCTTGATGACCTCCGTTGTTGAGTGGTTAGTCAAAGTCAAAGTCCAAAATAGCTTTATTCAAATAAACTAAATTATTAAGTACTTTTAAATCGTCTATATTTTCCTACCACCCGTTCCCAATAGAAGTTTTTGCCCGTTCCAGACTTTTTAAACTGACAAGAAGAACGAGCGCAAGAAACTTATCAAGCTTTAACAGCAATAAGTTAAAAAAAACCGGCCAAGTGCGAGTTGGACTCGCGCACGAAGGGTTCCGTACCAAAAACGGCAAAAAAATTACGTTTGATGTACGGGAGCCTCCCTTAAATATTATTTTACTCAAAAATGCTTGTAATATGGTCATTATTTTGACAACCTTCTTTGAGCAAAGTCGGGGTTGCCGCGCTCCTCCGATGGTGACGCGGCAAAGTTGTATGAGATTTCATTATTGTCTTGTTTTAGCTACCAGCAATTTCCTTTGAGAATCCATTATTGTCGAGTTTTGTTTCAAACATAGAACGCCACACCTATCGCTCTCTCGGTCACACTCGTTGTGGTAAGCGCGGTGAGCCGCCATTTTCAATCCCATTCTTTATCTGCGTGGGTGTTGTACATTGAGAGGAGAAAACCCTAATACACAGGTGATGTTTGTATTTTTATGTAAAATTCGTATGGAAAAATATAAAAAACTCCCACTTGACCGTTTTTTGACCTTTCATTAAATACCTCTTGACCACTTCCGGGGTATCTTAGGGGGTCGAAAAAAACCTTATTTTTTGGCTCCGACGCACCGTTTCTGAGATATTTGCATTTTTGTATTTTTTTCGAAATTAGGTTATAAGTACCCACATAGTAGTATGTAGTACTCGCATTTTTGAGTAAAGCACTATACAAGCCTTGGTCCACAATGACTGCACTGCTGGCCACGTTATGATGGCCTCGAGCTAAGCTTAACTACGCTCTCGGCCTTCAAGCTTGGTCATCATTGCAGCCCTTGCTGTCCGCGCTATAAAGGCCTCGACCTCCGGTCTCGGCCTTTATTTCAGCTTGTCCATCAAGGGCTGCAATGCTGACCGCGCTGCGACGGCCTGGACCTGCGCTAAGCTCCGCTCTCGGCCATCATAATCGCTGCCAGCAACGCAGTCATTATATACCGCGGCAGTAATGTACTATTATTCTGTTTTTAGTATTTGTTGTTATAGCGGCAACAGAAATACAGCATCTGTAAAAATTTCAACTTTCTAGCTATCACGGTTCATGAGATACAGCCTGGTGACAGACAGACAGACAGACGGACAGCGGAGTCTTAGTAATAGGGTCCCGTTTTTACCCTTTGGGTACGGAACCCTAAAAAGGAATTATAATATGATTATTGAAATTGATATTATACTTGAGCAAAAGCGCCCAAGTGCACAGATTATATTATAATTACAACATAAAATTCTTCCCTGTAATCTACAGAATCACCCAAAGAATATAAAATAAATAAATACTTAACCTTTTTTATGCACAACAGGATAGTGCTTGACCTTCACCTCACCTGATGTTAAGTGACGATAAGGCCTGAGGAAGCGCACTACACCCGGAATACTCATCACTGAGGAACTGCCTTTCTTACTTCTAACTGCCGGAACAGAACAATTTTAAATTGTTGTTATGGTGTCAGACTTAGGTAAGATGATGGTAACAGCCAGGCTAACTTGAAACAAGCCGAGTACAATTCCTTTTTAAAAAAGTTAACTATAAAAAAAATATAGATTGCTTTCAAAGAAAAACACGTGCTGATTTTAACATAGCAGCTAATATAGTAATCCTAATTTACATACTAGCTTTACTACTACAATTAATTCATGACCAATGTTCGACAGATAACTAGAAACGTAGGCATGCAATAGTATAATAATAACGTAATAATTGTAATAGTAAAAATAATTATGATTCATCCTTTTTAGGGTTCTGTACCCAAAGGGTAAAAACGGAACCCTATTACTAAGACTCCGCTATCCGTCTGTCTGTCTGTCTGTCTGGCTGTCTGTCTGTCTGTCTGTCTGTCTGTCTGTCTGTCTGTCTGTCTGTCTGTCACCAGGCTGTATCTCATGAACCGTGATAGCTAGAAAGTTGAAATTTTCACAGATGATGTATTTCTATTGCCGCTATAACAACAAATACAACAATACATAGAATAAAATACATATTTAAGCGGGGCTCCCATACAACAAACGTGTTTTTTTGCCGTTTTTTGCTCGATATTAATAACTACAACAGGTAGACAGTTGAAATTTACACAGATGATGTATTTTTGTTGCCGCTATAACATCAAATACTAAAAACGGAATAAAATTAATATTACAGGGGGGCTCCCATACAACAAACGTATTTTTTTTGCCGTTTTTTGGTACGGAACCCTTCGTCTGCGAGTCCGACTCGCACTTGGCCGGGTTTTTTTTACACACAACGGGATATGCTTGGCCTTCACCTCACCAGTGGCCCTACCATGAGTTGATGTAAACTGTTTACGTTACAGTAAACTGTCGGATATACTGCTCACAGTCAATACGAGTGAAAGAGAGAAAACTATAGTTTACTGTAACGTAAACAGTTTGCAACAACTCATGGTAGGGCCACTGATGTTAAGTGACGATAAGGCCGAAGGTGGAAGGGCACTACACCCAGAATCCTCATCACTGAGGAACTGGCTATCTTACTTCTAACTGCCGGAATACAAATTTTTTTTTGATTGTTGTTATGGCGTCAGACTTAGGTAAGTTGGTGGTAGCTAGCCAGGCGGACTTGGAATAAGCCCTCATCATCATCATCATCATCAGCCATTTTAATGTCCCCACTGCTGGGGCACAGGCCTTCCTTATGGGTGGATAAGGAGGACGGGCCATTAAACCACCACGCGGGCCCAATGCGGATTGGTGGGTGTTAACGACTGCAAATGCAGCCGGGACCAACGGCTTAACGTGCCTTCCGAAGCACGGAGGAGCTCGAGATAATAAATTTTTGGTCACCCATCCCATGACCGACCTTTGCGAACGTTGCTTAACCTCCGCAATCGCTGGGCCAGACGCTAAACCACTGCGCCACCGAGCTCCCCTACGCTACGAAATAAGCCCTACCACAGAATAACTAATAGTACAAGTACAGAAGCAGCACTCGGCAAAGTCATTTAAATAAATAGCGACCTTTGCTCCGACACAATAAAGTGCAATTCAGGTCGCGCAGTTCACCTAGTAGTTGCCTCTCTTTCTATCGCGTGCTCTTACCTTTTCTGACGACGCAACGTTAGGGTTGTCTTCTTTTAAATGAACTGCGTAGCATATATCAAAATGTGAAAAACGACAATTGTTTATTGGTTTTTAGGGTTCCGTAGTCTAAATGGCAAAAAACGGAACCCTTATAGATTCGTCATGTCTGTCTGTCTGTCTGTCTGTCTGTCTGTCTGTCTGTCTGTCTGTCTGTCTGTCTGTCTGTCTGTCTGTCTGTCTGTCTGTCTGTCTGTCTGTCTGTCTGTCTGTCTGTCTGTCTGTCTGTCTGTCCGTATGTCACAGCCACTTTATTCCGAAAGTATTAAGACTACACAGTTGAAACTTGGTAGGTATATGTAATCTGTTAACCGCTTAACGAATTTAATACAAAAATAAGAAAAATAAAAGATTAAGGGGGGGCTCCCCATACATGGAACTGAAACTGAAAAAAAAAAATTTCTTCAAACCAACACGTGTTGGATGTAATGTCTATAGATAGGTCTTTAAAAATGACATTAAGGTTTCTAAGACAACTTTTTCTCAAAGTCAATCGTTTGAAAGATATTTACCGCCAAAGTGGTAAAATGTGTGTCCCCCCCCCCCCCCTTTAACTTTTGAAATAAGAGAGTGAAAAATCCAAAAAAAGATATATGCTGTAGACCTTAATAAAAACTTTCAACCAAAATTGGTTTGAACGAGATATAGTAATTAGTTTTTGAGATATAGCACATTTTCTAAAACCGCAAATATAACTTTGTCATTCATACCAACACTGTGAAAAACAAAGTTATTTTTACAGACGAAAAATTATAGGTGGTATTAAATATGGTATGGTATAAGGTAACTACGGAACCCTATGGCGCGTGGTCCGACACGCACTTGGACGGTTTTTTGATTTTGACATCCGTACACGGCACAGTAATGTCGATTCGACAATGTTACTATTATAAAGAGGCAATATCTACTTGGGCAGTAAGATGCCGCGCGACTACACAGGCGGGCGTGTGGCAGCCCGATGCTCACTTGTTCGTTCGAACGAACGGCTAGCGGTAGGTGCTTATCGCGCGACCTTGAGCGAGTGAAGGTGGCCTGGCCCTACCACCAACCAAACCGAGTACAAATTGTACCACTCTCAAAGTATCTGTATGTAACTTGATGGTTTTCGAGCCTCTGCTAACTTTTAGTTAATTCAACTCATGTTGCTAAACTGGTTATAATATTATAATGTGAATAACACCAAGTCACGTGTTTTTATATAGAATAGACGTTAAAATTGATATGTTAGTTACTTTATTACTATTTATCGAGCTTATAAACCGGTTTCCATGGTGCGAATGGTCACAGCGATGGCGCTGAGGCCCCGGGTTTGATATTCGGCTGACTCAAACAATTCTCAATAATTAGGAAACAAACTTTTTTGCGGTTACGATGAAAAATTTTGGCGCTTACGATGTTCTTCTATAAAAAGGTTTTGGGTCACTCATTCCGAATATACACCCTGGAATAGTTTGAATTCACTACGCCACGAAAGTGCCCTAAAGCCAAAAGAGGTAGTAGTACTTACCTACTACTCTGTGTAAAAAGTATCGGGAATATGTCAATAAAAAGACCCGCGTAAAAGAGGTCGTTCTAATTTTTTTACTGCATGTTGGTAGCACTGTACTGATTAAGCGCGCAAAATTTGAGCGGGATCTGTCATTTAATTTGTTTTAAACTACACTTTTTGTTGGTGATAGTTTTGAGTGCCCGGCGATTTTTACAATGGAAAATGATAATGCACCATCACACACAGCCATTATAGTTAAAGAGTTTTTAGCGAAAAATTCAACAAAAGTTCTCGACCAAGCACCGTATTCACCTGATATGGCTCCGTCCGTCTGACTTTTTTTTATTTGCCAAATTAAAATTACCACTTCGAGGAAAACGTTTTGAGTCGATAGAAGCCATAAAAGAAAATACGCTGAATGTGCTAAAGGCCATACCGCAAATAGCCTATGAAAAATGTATAGAAGACTGGGTGAAGCGGTGGAGATGTTGTATTGCAAGCGATGGGGCCTACTTTGAAGGCGATAAAATAAATTTAAATGAATAATTTGTATTTTTTGTTTTATTGACAAATTCCCGATACTTAGTACACAGAATGTACTTAGTAGGCAAAAAAAGCAAAAGTACTTTCACTACTACTTACTACAACAACGAACTATATTTTAATAAATCTTATAACAAACATTTTTATTTACTGAGGTTATTGTTTGTAAATAAACTATAGAACCTTAGCTTCAATCTGTATATGATTTTTCAATACATTTTGTACTTTAGCGAGCTATAAATTAAGTTGAGGGCTTCACTTAAGGGCTTCAAATTACACCTTTACTTTATAGATTTAAGTTACAATTCACTGCATAAGTTATTTACTGTATAGTTATTAAACTACGTCAAAGTATGTAAATAAGTATTACACATAATTATTATGTTAAAATTAGTCTGTCTGTTTCGGGATGTTTCGTAAGTTAGAATATAATCACAGCTTAAAGATCGTTAAAGTGTTAGACGGAAATATGAAATAGGTACTTACTTACATTGTAACTTGATTAGTTTATAAGTAACTATTGGAGATTTTTTTTTAATTTCGTATCGCAAAATAATACTGGATTGAGATTGTTATTATTTTTACGTAATTTCAGTAAAATTACGGGAGCTAGTATGACGAAATTGAATATAGTGTTTTATAATCACATCAATGTCAGATTTGCAAAAATACAGGTTAAGCATTAAATGTCTTCCGAATCCATAATTTTACTGAACTATAATGTATTTGATTGAATCAGGTGTCACTTGGTGGAAGTCCCAAACCATTGTGACAAAAGAAATATAATATGTAGCTTACTACCGCAAACATTATATGCAAGATGCACCGCCCGCCCACCCGCAAAAAATGCACTTGCACACCACAAAATATCAGTGCACAAACCTGCATTTAGCAAGACAGCAACACACCTTGCACCTTCACCAATTAGGCTACTCTACGCGTGTTTGGCCCCAACCCGGAGCATCCTCAGGAGTTAGATCGTGCGTAACCAAAAAGTCGGGCGGGCGGGCGGTGCATCTTGCATATATTGTTTGCGGAAGTAAGCTACATAATATTTTTTTTTTCACAATGAACTATAATGTGTTCGTGTGCGCGGAACATTAGGAAATTTCAGTTTTAAGCTTTTTGATTTTAAGGCAAATTGTTTTTTAGATATTTGTTTTAGGCATTTTGCTACTTAGACATTTTGCGTTTTAGACGTCGCGGTCATAAAGGGTGTTCTGTTCTAATGTTAGCGAACTGCGTAAAATGGCACGTTACTCAAAAAGTAAAAACGGGACCCTATTACTAAGACTGCACTTTCTGTCTGTCTTTCACCAGGCTGTATCTCATGAACTGTGATAGCTAGACAGTTGAAATTTTCATGAACATGTAAAAGCCAAAGCATCTAGGTATGATAATGACAAAGATTTATTTAAGACAAGACAAGGTTGACTATAGCGTTTTTTCACGTTTTTACAGTCACAGACACGTCAAAGATGTTATTTTTTAGGGTTCCGTAGTCTAAATGGTAAAAAACGGAACCCTTATAGATTTGACATGTCTGTCTGTCTGTCTGTCCGTCTGTATGTCACAGCCACTTTAAGCCGAAAGTATTAGGACTACACAGTTGAAACATGGTAGGTAGATGTACTCTGTTAACCGTTTAACGATTTTAACACAAAAATAAAAAAATAAAAGATTAAGGGGGGCATACATGAAACTGAAACTGGAAAAGCAATTTTTCTTCAAACCAATACGTGTGGGGAATCTATAAATAGGTCATTGAAAATGACATTGAGGTTCCTAAGACAATTTTTTCTCAAGACATTTTTTTCTGTTTGAAAGATATACACAACGAAAATTAGTTTGAACGAGATATAGTAATGAATTTTCGAGATACCTATAGCACACTTTCTAAAACCACAAATATAACTTTTTCATTCATACCAACACTGTGAAAAACAAAGTTATTTTTGTAGGCGAAAAATGACAGTGTTATTAAATATGGTATAGTATAAGGTAACTACGGAACTCTATAGTTAGGGAGGCGAGGTAGCTAAATGGCGTAATTCAACGGCGCCGTCGAGACCTATCAAAATCGAAAGATAAAATAATTTCGAAAAGAAAAGCTCGTATGGTAAAAACCATTTTAGCGGTGGGTTTGGCGTGTACGGTTTTTCAAAAATGTAAAAAAAAACAGTTACTTGGGCATTCTCGAGCGCGTCAGATATTCATACTACGTATGCCCCAAGTGCCTCTGATAACAACGGTATACTAATCTGCCGGTTTGCGTGGTGGGGGTAGGCATATAAAGTAGTCAAAAATGCAAAAAAAAAAATTTACTCGAGCGCGTCAGATTTTCGGAAGAGGTGTTAAGTAGGCCCCAAGGAAGCTCCCTTTAAAAAAACTGACGATTTCGGCGTGACCATAAGTTACGATGAATTTTTGAAAATGCAAAAAAAAGTTTTTTCGAAATACTCGAGCGCGTCAGATTTTCATAGGGGAGGTTTATCTCGGTATCCTGAAAGCATATTTTCTTAATCTGACAAAAATGTTGGTGTGTTCTCTTAATCTGACCGGAAAGGTTTTTTGGTTTTTTTTTCTTTTCTTTCTCCTTGATAGAACGGGGAATTTAAGAATGACAATAAAGCGATAGTTACAACCAACGTAAATGTAGATGAAATGTAGTACGAATTGTATTATTTATTGTATAAAAAAATGAAATGATATAAAAAATGGATTATAATTGTATTGTTAAGTATGATCTTTACATTTTTGCAAAAAAAAATTTTTTGAGATATAATAAAAGTAACATAATTTAATCATCGTTATTTCATATCAATTTTTTTTAACACCCTCAGTTTTCAAGATATACTCAAAAAACCGGGAATTTGAGTTTTTATGATGCTTCAAGTCAAAAAGTTTTAACTTTGGACAAAAATGTAAAGAGACTTTTTTTGTGTAAAATAAAATTACCTTTTTTGTTTATTTAAACTTTTTTTTGTAAAATGTATCGTTCGCGACTTATATGCCGCAACGCGTTTTTCGGAAGACGAAATGGCTCCTCCACACTCCCGGTCATGCGGAAACCGGCAGATTTTGTATTTTTAGTACGTTTTAGATTATATTCTTCAAAATAAAAAATAAAAAAATCGCGCTCGAGAATGCCGGGTTAACGTTTTTTTTTTACAAGTTCGCGACCCTATAACTCGGCGGCGTCAAGGACTTATCGTCAGATTAGTTGAATTTAGTCTTAAAACACTAAAATCAACCCCCAATATCTTAATCTGACGCGCTCGAGTATTTCAGACTATCGATTTTTTTTTACTAATCTGATCGTCTATCCTAGGCGCGCGTCACTACATATAGAGCTAAATACTTTACAAGGTTGTTCTATTAGGTCCAAGGTATCTCTCATATCTTAAACTGCCACGCTCGAGTATTACCGAAAATTCCCCTATTCGCCTCCCTAACTACTACGGCGCGTGGCCCGACACGCACTTGGCCGTTTTTATTTTTATTTTTAAACGTCTAAAAATAGTTTTTTCTTTTTTTCAGATATGACGTACGACGTCACCACGACCAAAGAGATACTCAACCCCAAACAAGGGGGTGATATCACTTACATGGATATGATAGAAGAGAAGGAACCCATTGGGGAATCGCAGATACAGAAGATGTTCGCTGGTTCCTCAGTATTCCTCACTGGAGGAACTGGGTTCTTAGGGAAATTGATCGTGGAGAAATTGCTGAGGTACGTGGGTTTTTTTAGGGTTTTTTTCAGTTTTATACAGGGTGTTTAAAACAACCCGCAATGCTGAATATGGTAGATAGGGACCATCGAACTAAACAACTTTTACTATGGGACCAACTCTGAAGTCGCGAAAAAAAACAGACGTTTCATACAAAAATTAATAACGCTGATTTTTTCGTGATTTCCGAGTTGGTCCAAGAGTGAAAGTTGTTCAGTTTGATGGTCCCTATATCTACCCTATTTAGCATATGGTGTTTTTTTGGGGAACAATATTTTCTGTCACCTAAGTTTAGATGTGTCACTAATCTGCAATACCCTAATAATAATATCTATCCCCAAGAAATATATTAGTTATCATATTTATCAAAAAAACTGTCTCTAAGTATAAATCATCCGATTAATGTAAATATGTATCTTAAATTATAGTTTGATCACTTTTTTTCTATAGCCTGAATATAAGATCTATGCTCTAAAAAGTAAAGTTACGGGCAGGAATAATACATCTGTACCTAAAAAAGGTAAATCTGTCACTATAAATCTAATCATCTAACTATTAGCATAATTTAATTAGTTCGATTATCAAAATTATAGATCTGTTACCTTATTAAAATAGAAAATCCTAATAGGAACGGAGTCTAATTGGCGGGCTATGTAAATTAACCAATTAGCTTGACTGCTCGCAGTCCACGATATATACTTACCTAAGACAAAATTTATCTTTTTCTATTATTTTTTCACTTACATATGTATGTGTAAGTTCTTTACGTTACAGTGCAATGTTTGATTTAATATAAAACCTATGGTAGTGTTATTTAATAATTTGTGTATCATCAAAATTATTTTCCAGTGACTAAAAATTTTTTTTAGGCATTGATATACATTTTTAGGTAACCATTTTTATATTGTTTGGTGATTCAGATTTTTTTTTTTAATCTTTATTGATTTAGGGACTTTTAACACATGTTAGGTGATTCAGTTTTAGTGACACTTTTGTTATTTTGATAATTGATATTATTTTCAAGTAATTCTTAATTAATATTTAGGTAATCGTTTTAATATTATTTGGTGATTCAATTTAGGTGACAGATATACTATTTTAGGAACAAATATTATTTATTAGGTCACTGAAAATGCATTTATTAGTTAATTGATAAAATCATACCCGTTTTTTTGTAAAACACGTTGTATATTAAAAAAGTAATAAGTAGTAGGTATATCAGTTGTCTAGCCTAGCACCCATATCACAAGCTTTGTTTAGTTTGGGGCTAGATGGTACTGTATGAAATTGTCCAAGCATTTATTTATTTACTTATAAAGTTTGAAATTATTTATTTATAGTTTGAAATTCCCTTCTTCCCCACGACACTACCAAGGCGCACTACTGGTAGTGTCGTGGGTAATTTTTTTTCCCTTCTACATGACTACCGGCCCAGTAGTGTCGTAGGTAAATGAAAAATTCCATACATATGCATTCCCCACGACACTACCAATATTTTTAAATTTATCATTATTGACCGTGTGAGCGAAGCGTATCAGTTTTTTAGATTGGCTAAAAATGGTTTTGTCTTTCTGCCTGTTCTTGCCTACAGGTCGCATTTTTAAACCGATTTTAACTTTTAAATTGGCATAAAAGTACCTTGACTTCTTTTTTATTTTGACCGCCTCTGTGGTCTAGTGGTTTGCCCACTCGTGTAAGACGCAGGGGCCCCGGGTTCGATTCCCAGGGGGGGTACAATTTGTACTCGGTTTTATTGGTTGTAGGTAGGGCTTATTTCAAGTCCGCCTGGCTAGCCACCACCATCTTACTTAAGTCTGACGCCATAACAACAATTTAAAAATTGTTGTGTTCCGGCAGTTAGAGGTAAGATAGCCAGATCCTCAGTGATGAGGATTCCGGGTGTAGTGCGTTTCCACCTTCGGCCTTATCGTCACTTAACATCAGGTGAGATGAAGGCCAAGCACTATGAGGAGCTCGATGGCGCAGTGGTTTAGCGCGTGGCCCAGCGATTGCGGAGGTTAAGCAACGTTCGCAAGGGTCGGTCATGGGATGGGTGACCACACATTTATTATCTCGAGATCCTTCGCGCTTCGGAAGGCACGTTAAGCCGTTGGTCCCGGCTGCATTTGCAGTCGTTGACACCCACCAATCCGCATTGGGCCCGCGTGGTGGGTTATGGCCCATCCTCCTTACCACCCATAAGGAAGGCCTGTGCCTGTGCCCCAGCAGTGGGGACATTAAAAATGACTGATGGGAAGGCCTTCATTGTATACAAGATGTTGCGAAAAAGCGAGTTCTTATAGCCCACTGAGCTAAGTTTATATAATAGTCATTCCATAGATAATAATGATTCTATAGCCTGACATATCTCACGGTAATAAAACACAACTTTGAATAGAACATAATATAACTTATTATTGTTCATAAAATCAAGGTAAATGGTAGATGTTTTATGTCAACTCTTGAATTATTATTGTATTGTATCGTAAACACTTATTTTTAAATTAAAAATGATGTCAGGTGCTAAAACAGTTCGAAAATTAATGCGCAGTTTTTTATCCAAATAATGTTTACTGAGTTTTTTCTGGTTTTTGTCGTATTTGGTAAACGTACTTACTATTTTTTTTATAGTTATTATACAATGGCCGTTGGGGTGGAAAGGTTCTGGAATGGCGACCGCGCACCGGACGAAGCTCCGTGGGTAGGCCCCCGACAAGGGGGACCGACGATCTGGTGCGCGGTCGCGGTGCGCCGCTGGATGCGGGCAGCGCAGGACCGATCGTCGTGGAGATCCTTGGGGGAGGCCTATACCCAGCAGTGGGTGTCGTGCGGCTGATATGATGATGATGATACTTTGAAATGAAATTAGATTTAATTGAATTATGACACATATGACCACACTTTTGTCTTGTCACAATTTGACGACTCTGTATGAAATATACAAGGAGAAAAAGCAGTCCTTCTTGCTGGTTAAAAAAAAATCCCCTAAGCCAGAATACGGTAGACAGGGACCATCAAACTGAACAACTTTTACTATGAGACCAACTCAGAAATAGCAAAAAATCTGCTGTTTCATACAAAATTAATAGCAAAAATCTCAAAATGTATGAAACAGTAGATTTTTTTCGCGTTTTCATAGTAAAAGTTGTTCAGTTTGATGGTCCGAAGAAACTGTTTTCGTATTTGGGGTCAGCCTGGCGCAACTCTCTCAGTAAAAAAACGATCTATGAAACGAAGGCGAATTTTTAACCCGTCTTAGTTTGAAAGAACGTTGACAATCCACAAAGCAGTAGATAATTAACAACATTCGAATTTAGGCGTATTATACTTCGCCCCATCAAAGAGTATTCTATCATCTTTGGCTGTTTTACCGCGAATGCCGTTTGACGTTTCTCTTTTGTTTGTTTTCGTTGAATTCGCCTCCGTTTCATACTCACGCTTTTTGTATGACACTCCCGTCTCTTATAACGCTAGTTATTTTTACATTATCTTTGTTTGGGGTTCATTCATTAATACGTTGTATATTTGATGTACCGTAGTAGGTACTAGACGTCATTTGCGTCGAGACTAACTTTCATAATTGATTGCGTAGTAATTTCAAATTTTCCAGATATTTCTCTACATTTACTAAATAATAGCCGCTCCGCCACATGAGTAAAAAAACTGCTTAAATTACGAAAAGTAAAAATAGGCATGTAAAATGACAATCAAAAAATTAAAAATTTACTTTAGAAAGCCACAAAAGTAAAAAAAATGACTTTTGGCCTCATCTAGAAACTTCGAGCAACAAAGGCTTCGTTTCGTCACGAAGAGAGAAGCCTTAGCGATTATTACTCTATTCAAATTATTCTGGCATTTTTTGCGGGGGAGGGAAATGCACACAAGTGCAGTTCCGCATACCCACATACAAAAACAACACTGTAATGACGATACTCACACATAAAAAATAAAACAAAACAGCAAAAAATTGTGTAGGGATGAGTCACACATCAAAATATGACACGTTTTTGACATCAAGGGCTGAGCTCAACTGTCGATGCAGCAATATCGATAAGGAAAAATTAAATTTAAAAAAATTAAAAACCCTCCTGCATAAAAAGACAAGTCAACTGAAAAGATGGAAACAAGATTAAATATTAAAGGCAAACATTATAACATGCAGTCGGAGGCATGCATAAAGAAAGTGACATTATGAATGATTTGAGTTATATGCCTCCGACTGCATGTTATAATGTTTGCCTTTAATATTTAATCTTGTTTCCATCTTTTCAGTTGACTTGTCTTTTTATGCAGGAGGGTTTTTAATTTTTTTAAATTTAATTTTTTATTAATTTCTTTTTAGCTATTATTTATTACAATCATGATATACCTTTTTGAAATTCTTTTAATGAGACCTTTAATTTGACACCCATATTGCAGTATTCTAAAAAAAAATTTTTTTTTTCCACTACCTATAATAGCACCGTGCAGCCGCCATGTTGGTTTTTTTATAACGCCACTTTCTTAAGAACACTTGGGCTGGCAAGACAAATCTAACGATATGTTAATCATGGAAATCCGTTCAGCTGTTTAAAAGATATGAGGTAATAAAGAATATTACATACAAACATACTTACATACTTACAAGATACGCGCGAAAAACATAACCCTCTTGCAGTCGGGTAAAAAGGAATAAAGGTTACAAACTCAATCATTTTACGATGGGGTGAATAACAACAAAGAGGTCATTTTTATACGCTCGAGCTTTATACAAAAAGCTCGAGAGTGTAGGTGATTGGGTTGGGATTAATGTCTACCCAGGGAAGTTGGGCTCAGGCTGCTGACACTGAACTGAACATCGCTCCATGACAGTACTGCACTCTGCATACCCAACAATTTGAATGATACCGACCGACTGTTGAATAAAACAATAGCAAACTGATTTTGATAATGTCGTCAATATAGTAAAATATATCATTACTAGCTTCCGCCCGCGACTTCGTCCGCGTGGATATTAGAGAAAATCTTTAGGGAACCTTCAACCAGGATCCGACCAGCCGTTCTTACGCGATTAGGCGGGTCACCACCAAGCGCGCTGCCTCGCGAGGCAAGACGTTTGCCGCGTGTTTTTGAATTGCTCGTCTCCAGTCGGACGCTCGTTTCTCGCATTTTTCTCGCAGTCAATGGTAAAAGTAGAGTACACAACTCGTGAAAAAAAAAATTTCATCTCGGTTCTTTGTATCCCTCGAACTAAATTCCCTTTTTATTCACTTGTTGTATAATCTACTATTTCGACATTTATTTCGCGATATCTGTCGCGTCGCGCTCACATCAGTGCAGAGCAAATCATGCAAAAATCTCGCAAATGAATTTGACGCATAATCAGGGCCAGATTGACCAACACTTTATCGACAAACATTATTTAACGGTAACATCACTAAGTTGCCCATCGGCGAGAACTCGGATTTATCTAGCGACAGATCTGAAATTTGTACGGACGAGCCATGGACTAGCACACCCGATGTCACTGAACAAATTTGACAACTTATCAAGAATAAAATATACGAATTTAATGTTTAAATGTAAACAAATAGCAATAATACGATAAAAATTTACTTTTATGTGAAATGTAACACCTTCTTTTTGTATACTTGATGTTCAAGACCTCATTTAATAGCAAAAAAACTCATAAATTCGACATTTTAAACACAGCAGCGTTCACATGCGCGACTGGACTCGGTCTAGAAAGAAATCCGGGCTCAACTGGTTTTACTAATGCGTATGCCCATTTGGGTTTGACAGTTTAGGGTGAAAATGTCAAAATAAAAGTTTGTCATAATTTTGACAGTTCATATTGTCTTGACGTTGTCTTGTCTTGGGCTGGTTTTCAATTTAATTTTGGAATATACCGACGGTTGGAAATTGTTTTGTCATTGACCTACTTAGTTGTTTTTCTGTCTAATAAAAGTCTGTTTACATGAGAAATTATTAAATTATTTATAAAAACTTATACTGGTAATCCTGCTGGTGCTGTCTAAATTCAAATTGTAAAAAAAATATTTATTTAGATGGTTATTGGTGGGGTGGTTGGGGATTTAGGTGGGTAATAAAATTACCTTTGAAATTACCCATGTAAACAGACTTTTTAGACAGACTCTACATAAAACAAAATCGCTTCCCGCTGTCTGTCACTATGTATGCTTCTTTAAAACTACGCAACGGATTTTGATGCAGTTTTTTTAATAAATAGAGTGATTCAAGAGGAAGATTTATATGTATAGTACGTGGTGTCAAATTCCACACTACACCGAAGCGAAGCGAGGGCGGATCGCTAGTGAGTGATGAAAGTCAAACTGACTAATAACTTTTATCGAATGATAATTATTCTAATATTATAAATCTTAAAAAGTGTTTGTTTGTTACTTTGCTTTGCTTTCTGCCATTTAAAGACTTTATTTCAATGAGATTATTTAAAAATGTAGGTATATACATACATACCCTCCCCACTGGCGAAGAGATTTCCATCGGCTTACATTTTGGAAATACCATCCCACCAATCCACTATGTGGATCATAACGTTTTCGGCGCCATTTTGTCAAGTTCAGTTAGGTGGCTATTTTATTTTTTTGCAAATTAATTCATAGTGGATAGTGTGTCTTAAAATTGGTGTAATTTTGTGTCACAAGTGTCTACGAATCATTAAAGGCGCGATCTCGGACGTGCGAAGCTGAGATTTAAGTATACTGTAGTGGTGACTACCTCGGCAAAACCGACCGTGTAAACCGATTTGATATACCTACTTGGTGCCAAATGCTCCAAGAAGCATTGGAATGCGATGCACCCGCATTCTAATGCAAACCGATTCGAAACAATATCACTTCTTCTTCTTCTTATCGTACGAGGATTAGTGGCCACCTCTGGTGTTAGAGTTTATCAAGCCGCCTGTAAGGCCTCTAACTTGGCTTAACGACTGTTATCGGATGACAACAGCCGGGACCGACGGTTTAACGTGCCCTCCAAAGCACGGAAGCGCTCAGTTGTAATGCCACTTTAACGGTCACCCATCCGACACCTGACTGGACCGAGCGCTGCTTAACGAACGTGATCTAGTACGATCAGTCTGTCAAGTTCCGCGACGAGCGCTTCGAATAATGGCTGGTCTTCTTCTTCTTCTTATCGAATGAGGATTAGTGGCCACCTCTGGTGTTAGAGTTTATCAAGCCGCCTGTAAGGCCTCTAACTTGGCTTAACGACTGTTATCAGATGACAACAGCCGGGACCGACGGTTTAACGTGCCCTCCGAAGCACGGAAGCGCTCAGTTGTAATGCCTGCCTCAATGAACACTACCTAACACTTGATACTGACAAAAGTATTCCCAGAAGACATCGAAATATATTACTGGCGTAATTATATTTCGATTCCAGAAGAGGACGGCTTACTTATGCCATAATTTCACTCCTCGTCATTGGTAGGTACTAATTTAAATTAGTCCAAACTCATTGCAAGTTTTCTTGCGTTTACAGTCAAAGCCACGCGTTAACCTTCATACATAACAATCTTAGCATACAAGCTGCGTCTTGGCATTTGTGGACCTGTCAACAGAGCCAAGGATGGCAGGATAATGTTCGAAATAATGATTAACGGACGTTGCGTTAATCAAACTCCGGTTGCACCATCTTGATTTAACTATGACAGCATGAGACAAGCTTTTCTGAGCCAGTGGTCAAAAGTGGAACTAAGGTGTTATTACATACCGGGTGTAACAAGACCTTCAACGAAGCTGAGATCTACGTATTCTGCCCATCATCAGGACCATTTCTGTTCAAAATTATTGCTGGGAAACGATTTTAATTTTTGGTGTTAAAAAAGCATTGCATACATTACCACGCAATTTAACGCGTACAACAGACCGCGCCTGTGAGTGTATGCTACACAGCTGCGTGCGGCCGAGTTGAAAGGCAGCGTTTATGTGCGTGCTCATGAGACGTTTTAAAGCCATTGTTTGTTACGAAATACTTAAACTTTGATAATGTTTCTTTGGACAAAAATAGTTTCCTATTTACGAAATACTTAAACTTTGATAATGTTTCTTTGGAAAAAAAATAGGAAATAACGAATAAAATAAGGTTTCATAAAATTTTGATTTTTTTTTTTACTTTGACCTTCAATAACTTCGTAGCTATTGGTTTCCCAGGTATAGCCTAAAATACAAAAATGATCCTGATGATGGGCGGAATGCGTGGACTTCGGTTTCGTTAAGGGTCTTGTTACACCCGTTATTGTTACCTAGGTTACGCCATAGACGACAGCGACGCTGGCAGCGAGTCAGATAATTTTGTGTCTGTTAAAATTAAGGTTAAGTCAATATTTGACTAATAGCCGACCGCCACGGCTTGCGGCGTTGATCGTTTGCGTGGACAATTATTCTATACCTCGGGAACAGTACTTTTTTGGATTATACCCTATGTCCTTTTACGTACTGACAAAGTGTATGCAAAATTTCGTGATGATCGGTTGAGCGGTTAGTAAGTAACCATAACAAGCAAACTGACTTTTTTATGCACAACGGTATAGTGCTTGGCCTTCACCTCACCTGATGATAAGTGACGATAAGGCCGAAGGTGGAAGCGCACTACACCCGGAATCCTCACCACTGAGGAACTGGCTATGTTACCTCTAACTGCCGGAACACAACAGTTTTTAAATTGTTGCTATGGCGTCAGACTTAGGTAAGATGGTAGTAGCTAGTCAGGCGGACTTGAAATAAGCCCTACCACCAACCAGACCGAGTACGATAATGTACTCCCCCTCCTGGGAATCGAACCCGGGACCCCTGCGTCTTACAAGGGTTGGCGAACCACTAGACCAAAGAAAACACGGAAAACAGGAGTAGATTTGTAACAACCTAAACTGAATATAATTTGTATTTGTTTTCTAGATTATATCTATTTTAGAGATGCACCGAATCCTACTTTTGGCGGGTACCCGGCAACCGAGTACCCGGCGCAAGCTTATGCCGGGTAGCGGGGTACCCGGCATGAAAATACGTACATTCCACTTCCCTGTTGGGCGCGACTGACGGTCAAGTGAAGCAGTTCGCGCCTTGCGCGTTCGTGCCGGCTGGCGGACTCTCGGTTCCTTCCGAAGAAGAGGGGATGTACACCTACCCACAGGCTGTTATTTTGCCACTATTAAAAGACTTAACCCAGATCGTGCTAAACAGCTTGTATTTGTACACCATAGTTTACCTCTTTTGAATTATGAATATTCATTATTCTACTGATTTAATTAATTACCCGGCAGTGCCGGGTATCCGGTGCCACTTTTTCAGGAAAAAGTGTCGGATCTGCCGGGTACCGGATCCACACCGGGTACCCGTCCCATCTCTACTCTATTTCTTAAATATTTACGTCACTTATTTTGCCTTTGAACTTGAGTGAGTAAAGTTTGCGAAATAAGTATTAGTTTGTTTGTTCTAACATCTACGGTTGACAAAAAAGCAAATATTGAAACAAGCAAAATACACACGCAAACTAAACTCATACGTGACATTCGAATTAAGTTTGCGAATTATGAATTGAGTCTTATAGGGCTTAGAATAAAGGTCATTATTTGCTATTGCATAGTTATTATTCTAAACGCGTCCTGACTACAGGACAATGAGACGTACCCATTTGATCTGGAAAGTACGCACCAAATACAGTCGCTCTTGAGCATTGTACTGAATGCGGAAAAATATCCTGCAATCGTTATGGTGCAGCAACGTTGACAATGGTCAAAGTGGGATGGGTGACCAAAGATTATTATTATTAAGATTATTTTGCGAATAATAATATATACACATCAACTTTGTCTAGAGATACAGGTGTTATTTTCATACAAACGAGGTAACTTTGAAGCCTTGGTTTTCTGCCAGGGATGTACCGTGCTGTAAACTGATGATGGCCATCCAGGGACTGAATGGAGTAGATTCAGATCGCTATACATACCCAACTGATCTGATCAGCATTCTAAAAGATTAATGGGTCAGAGTTCTCAGTTTGAGGATTTCCATACATTTTCATGCTATTTTTGCGATTTTTTAAACATGTCCATTAGGTATTTAAATAATTAGGTATTAGCAACAGGTATTTAAATAATATTAATATTATTAATGTGGATGTTTGTAATGGATTTGGATGAAAGGGGTTTAAAAGCTTTAAGTCCTCGTGCACTATGAAACTTATTATTATTTCGATTGTGGACATAAAAATAGACTATAACAAAAAATTATAGGAATATTAGAGTGAAACGTCACGTTTTAGATAAGATGGAGATCTTTCTGTTCATATATCTCTATAGTATGGTACAATGTCTCTATAAACCACGGTCTAAACTAAAATGTTCAAACTCCTTTGGCACACAGATAGTTTATAATCTGAATTAAAACATTTTTATCCTGGTCAAGGGTTCCCTTGCTATTTTGCTTAAGGGTCCATGATAGGAAAAAATGGTTTGCGCGGGCCATATTTTTATATTGAAAACGTAAACTTGTAGCCACAAAAAAAACTTACGACAAGCTAAAGAGATTATTTAGTAGCTACAAGTATTAAATTGCGTATAAACCTCACAGATGATTGTAAAAAAAAAAACAGAATATCATCAAAAGCGCTTGTCGCGGGTCATATTTTTGGCGTAAATAATGTATTAAATTCTACATCAAAATACACTTTAACGTACTGTGAAGTTACTCCAATAACTTTTTTCAAGCAAGATATTTGTGCTAAAGATGAAATGAAAAAACAACGAAAAACATCGAAAAAGTGCAGAAGTGAGGTTATTTTCCATACTCTTTACACGTAAAGAAAAAGTCAGAGACAAATGTTTCCGCGTAACTGAGCCTTAAAGCTTGTAAAAAATAAATACTTGAAAACATCACATAAGTATTCACATCACATAATGCTCTGATTCCAAAGTTAGTAGCTTACTGCTTAAGCAGTTGTGTTATGTAAATCGTAGACAATGATGTTACCATACACACCTTGACCCTGAGACAATACAGAAAAGGTAGGCTCACGGGCAGCTTCAGTCCCCCGTGACCACGGCAGCTGCAAAGTTGCCGAAACGTCGGGAAAACCAAAAATCAAACCAAATACCAACTAATTACCAAAGTACTTTCAATAAAACCGCGCTAGTATCCGTTAAAAATTGTTTTATTTCAATACAGAAAAGATATTTTTAGGGTTCCTTACATCAAAAGGAAAACACGGAACCCTCATAGCACTTCGTTATCCATCTGTCTGTCAAGAACTTTTATCTCGCGAACGCGTGGAAGTATCCAGTTGAAACTAAAACCATAACATAGTAGTACTACCTACAATTTTGAATAGCCTACCTAACGAAGTACTTAATATTTACTTAAATAATCCAAATTTTAAAAATCATTTAAAAAATATATTATAAACACAAACGAAACTACCTATATACTCTAAGTCAAATGTAATAATAGATACAGGGTGCTTGCACCAACATTGGTCATTAGCCTATTCCAAAATAATAATAAAAAAAAACAAAAAATACTTACCTTAAAAATAAATAAAATTTTAAATAAATCAATAAAATTTAAAAAACGACTATCATCATCATCATCATCATATCAGCCGCACGACACCCACTGCTGGGTATAGGCCTCCCCGAAGGATTTCCACGACGATCGGTCCTGCGCTTCCCACATCCAGTGGCTTCCGGCAACCTTCACCAGATCGTCGGTCCACCTTGTCGGGGGCCTACCCACGGAGCGTCGTCCGGTGCGCGGTCGCCATTCAAGAACCTTCCCGCCCCAACGGCCATCGGTTCTTCTCGCTATGTGTCCAGCCCACTGCCACTTTAGCTGAGAAATCCTTCGAGCGATGTCGGTTAGTTTAGTTCGCCTGCGGATCTCCTCGTTTCTGATTCGATCACGCAGGGAAACGCCGAGCATGGCTCTCTCCATTGCACGCTGGGTGACCTTGAGCCTCCTTATGAGACCCATAGTTAGCGACCACGTTTCACTGCCGTAAGTCATCACTGGCAACACACACTGGTCATAGACTTTCGTCTTGAGACACTGAGGTAAATCGGACACGAAGATTTTTCGGAGCTTCCCGAATGCTGCCCATCCGAGTTGGATTCGACGAGAGATCTCCTTCTCAAAGTTGGACCTACCTAACTGGACTGCCTGTCCTAGGTATACATAATGGTCAACAACTTCAAGTGTAGTGTTCCCAACATGAACTGGAGCGGGCACAACATGGGCATTCGACATGATTTTCGTCTTATCCATGTTCATTTTAAGACCCACTCTTTGGGAAGCACTACGGAGATCTTCGAGCATTGTGTTCAGGTCCTCCAAGGTCTCAGCCATAAGAACTATATCATCGGCAAAACGAAGGTGTGTTAGGTATTGGCCATTAATGTTGATGCCGAGTCCTTTCCAGTCTAAGAGTTTAAAGATATCCTCCAACGCAGCTGTGAACAGTTTCGGAGAAATAACATCTCCCTGTCTCACACCTCGCTGCAGTTGGATAGGATTTGTTCTCTGGTTCTGTACTCGGACCGACATGGTGGCATTTTTGTATAAATACCTCAACACCTCGATATACCTGTAGTCCACTTGGCACCTTTGGAGAGACTGCAGCACCGCCCAGGTTTCAATCGAATCAAATGCTTTCTCATAATCCACGAACACCAAGCAAAGTGGCAGATTATACTCCTCGGTCTTCTGTATGACCTGCCGCAGCGTATGGATGTGGTCTATGGTGCTAAAGCCTTTTCGGAACCCGGCTTGTTCGGGAGGTTGGAAGTCGTCGAACTTGCGAGCGAGACGGTTCGTAAGGACTCTCGAAAACAGCTTATAGACATGACTCAGAAGCGAGATGGGTCTATAGTTCTTTAAGAGGGACTTGTCACCCTTTTTAAAGAACAAAATCACCTCACTTATGTTCCACGTCTTCGGCGTTCTGCCCTCGACGATGACGGAATTGAAAAGCTTCTGGAGGACTTTAAGTATTGGCTTACCGCCCGCTCTCAGAAGTTCTGTAGTGATTCCGTCGTCGCCCGCCGCCTTGTTGTTTTTCAGCTGTTTGAGGGCCATACTAATCTCGTACATGCTGACGTCCGGGATATCTTGGGTATAGTGTCGGGTAAGCTTGGCTCTGGGGTCTTTAGCCTTGCTTTCAACGGGTGTCTGCGTGGAATATAACTGCCCATAAAAACTCTCGATCTCCCTCAGGATTTCAGGCTTCGCTGAGATGATGCGTCCGTCGTCAGTTTTCAGCTTCGTCATCTGGCTTTGCCCAATAGACAGATCTCTCGCGAACACTTTGGAGCCTTTGTTCCGCTCGATGGCCTCTTTAATACGATTCGTATTAAATTGGCGAAGGTCGCTCGTCAAAGACTTAGATATCTGTCTATTAAGCTGCCGATAACGATTAGCATCTACTGAACTCTGGAGCCTCATTTCACGTCTCTGATCCATGAGTAGGAGTGTGTGGTCGGAGAGTTTCTTTAGCTTGGGACGGCGGGTCTTGAAGAACTTGGACCCTACCGTACGGACAGTATCCACCACCATATTGTTTAGATCGTCCACATCTATGCTGTTCTCAAGGGCTTCAAAACGGTTTTGGAGTTCGAGTTGAAAGCTCTCGGGGTTTTGAATATGGGCCGGCAATGGTCGGAGTGTTGATTTTATCAGTCGAGATCTTTCCAGCTTTATGTTGATATTCAATGTGCCACGTACCAATCGGTGATCGCTCCCCGTCTTAACGGCGTTGATCACAGTGACATCATTGAATATTTGCTTTTTCGTCGACATGATAAAATCAATCTCATTTCTGACTGTACCGTCCGGACTGACCCAAGTCCACTTCCGGCTTTCCAGCTTTCTGAAGAATGAGTTCATCATAAAGAGGTTCTCCTTCTCCATAAAGTCGGCTAGCATCTGGCCTCTGTCATTCCGTTGCCCAACTCCAAATTGCCCCACTCTCAGCTCATCACCGCATCGTTTCCCCAACTTTGCATTGAAAAAACGACTAATGTTCGTGCAATTACAGTCTGTGTATTTATAATGTTAGTTATGCATGTTTACTTTTCCATTTTCATGTTTTGTTCTAAGTAAAGTACAGTATGCTCAAAACTTGCGAACTCTCATGGGCACACAAACCCTGATGGTTTTTGCTAATGAGTAATGTATACTATAATCTGTTCAAAAATTCAAAATTAAAAAAAATTAAAATTAATTTATTCAGTCTAGGCTGTTACAAGCACTTGTGAATGTCATAGAAGCTACGCCATCGGTTCGCAAACCCTAAGCGGGAGACCTTGTAACGAGAAAAACCGGCAAGAAACTCGTCAAGGGCTGCTTTTTTCTCCCTGTATATTTCATACAGAGTCGTCAACGTTGAAAAAGAGCTCCACATTTAAAGTGAGGTCATTTTCCATCACAATAATTATCAAAAGTTTACACACAATGGGTAGGTAGGTTAAAATTAAATATCTACTACATTCAGATAGGTAATTGTGAGAGTAAATAACTTTCAACTAGTTGAGAAATCACTCTATCTGTTACTCGAACCAAAACATTCTGTATTTATGTGTGTCTTGAACAATAAAAAAAATAAAATAAATAAATAAGTCAGGTTTAGAAGCTGTGAAAAAATCAAACTTCTAAGTTAACGTGGAACTATTTGATTATTCCACAAAAGCTTAATAAGTTTTTATTTAAATGACGTTCTATCAAGATTCTACAACGGTCCTGTTACACATATTGATTAAAACCAAGTTAGAATACATATTACTTGATTAGTATGATATATGGACTAATGTTGCGTATTTAACTAAGGCTGATCACTTAAGTACCATGTCAAAGTAACCGTTGGAATAGCAACTAAGAGAATACAACTTATAGTTACGCTGACAAAGTACTAGTTGATTGTGGTTACTTGAGAATATAAATGAGAGGATCTAACTGGTTCTATCGAATCATCTTGTATACCTTGGTATTTGTTGTTTGAATGTGGCGTTCGTAAAAGTTAAGCAACTTTCGCAAAGGATGAGTTATGGATGGGCTACCGAAGGAATATGATTGTGTGCTAAATTTCAGGCATGTTTTAATGTAAATGTATGCATAAGTATTTTGTTAATTGGTTTTAAAAAGTTTTTATAATACATTGGCCTTCAAAACTTTATACCACACTTATTAAACTGCAATAACTTTTAAAATACACAAGATATATTTTAAAGTATCAGAAAAAACACCTCTTCAAATATTGACTTCATAGTCGAATAACCTTCTTGAAATTAAACGTTTTTTTAGTGAAAACTTATTTAGTGGCGTTGTACGCTTTTTTATAATGGGGAAAAAATGTTAAACTCGCGTTAGTCAGTCAGGATCACATGACCCTGATCGAAAATTCGTAAGAATATGTAAACACTTGTGTCACCATAGCAACGCACTAATTTTTTAATTCAATGTCAAAACTAGATTTTCTGTCAAACTATGGATAAGACTTTCGTACAATACTGTTCTGTATTCGTAAATTCAAATCGTAAGTACTTGTTGTATGGTCTGTGATTCAAATGCAGAGTAAATCCGTAAGACGAAAGTTTTCACTTCTGCCGACACTCCCGGAGTGCAACCCGATTTATTTAATTTCAAAACTCTAACTTCTATAGTTCAATAGAAACTGTAATTTTAAAAGTGTGGCAAGTAGGTACCTACTAAGTTTTGAAGACCAGGGGTTATTTATGTGTCCCGCCCACTGCCACTTCAGCTGAGCAATCCTTCGAGCGATGTCGGTTACTTTAGTTCTCCTGCGGATATCCTCATTTTTGATTCAATCACGTAGGAAAACGCCGAGCGTAGCAGGCTCTCTCCATTGCACGCTTGGTGACCTTGAGCCTCGGTTAATCGCCTAAAAATATTTGAAAGATTAAAAATAATTTTATAACTTTATATTTCCGTATAATATGTTCCGTATCAAAAAAAAAACCGGCAATAAAACACGTTTGTTGTAAAATATTTAAACTAATTCATATTTTTTCATATTTTTCCTACAGCATAGTGATATGAACCTAAACTATTGGAACATTCAGGTTAAAACTAAAAATGGCATCGTAAATGCAATACTCAAAAACTGATTTGTTTCATTCATATCGGTAGTTGACTTGAATACAAATTATTACTATTAACTTTAGTTCTCACATTTAAATCATACTAATAAAAATAAAACGTGCAAGATTTTAATCTGTAATTATTAGGGTTGACTCTTTTGTATAAAAAACAACAAAACCGAAGAAAGCAGAATTTTGAATAACGTAAGTAATATTAGGTCTTTACCTATGAAATTGCCGATATTTTGTCACATACAGAGAAAATTATAACTTCTATAATTTAAAATTTTAACAAAATCGTGAATATTACATCGAATTATGATCATGATAGTTAACTATCAGTAAAAATAAAGTCCATATTTTAGCTTTCGTGACATTAAAAAAAAGATCTTGAAAGTGACTCTTTTTTTGTGAGCAAAAAAAAAGGGTGACCGAAGGGGTTGTAACTTAACCAAAACTTATTTTTTCGATTATCTTAAATGGAAATAAGTTAGCATAGTGTTCAAACATTAGTACATAAAAGTTTTGTTACATGAGTGTTCATGGTTGTTAAATGAACAAAGAAAATGCTATTATGAAAAATGCAACTTCTTGAAAAATCTCCATACAAATCGGCAATTTCATAGGTAAAGACCTATTATTTTAAACAGAGCTTTTTTCATGAAAAAAGTGTATACATATTGATTTATTCTAAAAGGTTAAGACTGTTTTTTTACATTTTAATAGCTATTAATGATCGTATAAGTAAGTAATAAAGTTGTTTTTAATAAAAACTAAACTAAAAATATTTGATACCTTTCTAAAATGTTAATTTGTTTTTTTCATAGTTGACACACAATGTTTGTTATTAACTTTCTCTTTTAGTCTTTTGAACTAGTTTAGTTTTAGGTCATATAAAAATTATTCTGGCAAGACAGATTTTATAGTCTAACTCTAATATTAATAAAAAGCAAGACAATTGTAAAGACATCCTATCCTACTAAACTAATATTGAAAGTTTTGATGTTAGGATGTTTGTTACACAATCACGCAAGAACTGCTAAACAGATTTAGATGAAATTTTTGGCTAAATAGCGCTGTGTAAATTTGTAGGAACCCTATTTAGTCTTATTTCGCAATAGGTATGCGCAGAAGGCGCACGATGGCATTGGTCCGTGCGCAGACTAAAAAGTGACGTATTAAAAGTTAATCATTGTACTAAAAATAGAGCGGTGTGTATACTAATAATCTACTTATGAAAAAATATTATTAATATATTTATTTATTATTTTTTACTTTGATAAGCAAAAAATAATAAATAAAATCTAAAAATAATATACAGTGTGTTTTTTTTAACAGTAATCAAATTTTGTGGTATGGCTTAGATTAGACCATTAAACTTATCAACTTTGTCAGATCAAAGAAATATTCAGCTGTTACATACATTTGAGTCGAGTGAGATATTGATGTTTTCTATGGAACAGCTAAACATTTTTTTGATCTGGTCCCATAGACAAAGTTGTTCAGTTTGATAGTCTAGGCCAGGAGTTCCCAACCAGGGGGGCATGCCCCCCTTGGGGGGCGTAGTGGAATACCAGGGGGGGAGTAATCGGTACGTTTAATTTTCGGAAATATTACTTAAGCGCAATACTAAGCCCGCCGGGCCGCCGACACAGAGAGAAATTTTGGGTCAAACGATTTCTTGTTAATCCCAAAATCACTTGCTTTAAGAATAATTATTCCATTTTCGACCACATATTTATGTGAGACAGGTTTTTCAGCTTTGGTTATAATAAAAACTAAACAGCGAAATCGTCTTGCCGTCGATAGCGATTTAACCATTGCTCTAGCAAAGACTGAACCCAGAATCGACATACTGGTACAGAAGATGCAAGCTCAAGTGTCTCATTAGTATTTAATAATTAAAATAAAACTAGCATATTTACCTAAATGTGAAAGTAATTAATGGTTTTCAAGTGTAGATCTTCTCTTATTAGATCCTTAAAACATAAATATCTACTTATATCTGTATGGAACTCTTTGTTTTTAATTTTAATTCAAATAAATAATATAGTTGTAAAAAAATTGTGTGTTTTTAATGTTTTTAAACTTAAGGGGGCATGAGAATATTATTTTTGAATTGGGGAGGCTCAGTGAAATAAAGTGTGGGAAATCCTGGTCTAGGCCTTCTAAGCCATACCACAAAATTTGATCACTTTAAAAAAAAACACACTGTAAGTATAATAGAAAATTTCGCCACTCCCACTAGCGACCCGGTAGCATTGGTCAGTTCAGTGCATTGGGCCGGAATCCCAAGGGTGCGGATTTGAGTCCCGTCTGAGATGCTATGGGTGTTTCTATTTTTTCTAGTATTTTTATTTTTTTCTAATATAATAATTACTAGCGGTTGCCCGTGGTTTTTGCCGCGTGTTTCCCGTTACCGTAAAAGTATCGGGATAAAAAGTATTTTATGTTTTAATCTAGGCTATCTACTATCTGTGCGCCAAATTTCAACCAAATCCGTTCAGTAGTTTTTGCGTGATTGAGGAACAAACATCCAAACCCACAAACTTTCACATTTATAATATTAGTAGGATCTTAACAATAATAATTTGGTCAGCCATAATGACTAGTGATGTCCGATGTATTAATGAGTTAATCATTGTCACTGACTTGCATATATTTACACTGGACAGGCTTATGTCATGTCAAACTGTTTTTGTGCCTATTTGATTTCCGCCATTTTGGCGCTGTAGGACGTAGCGTGAGCATAGCGTGCGTACGTGGTACTAAAGTTTGAAGTCTGGAGAGACCATCACGGCAACCACTTTCATATTGTACGTCAAAATTAGTTCTTTAAACGCACGCTAGTGGCGTTTCAAATAGGCACAAAAACTTTGCTGTCAAATCATACAGACAGCCAGTCCACTTAAATAAAAAAAATTTTTTTCATGTCAGTGATCATTGTACTAAAAATAGAACGGTGTGTTAACTATTTATCTACTTACAAAAAAAGTGGATTAACCTCAATTTATTTTTAACCAACGTGTTCATTTCTGCCTTTCAAATTTGATGAGGCAACCAAATTTTTATCGTGTAATGTCATTGCTCAACGTAATTATCATACATTTTTGCACAATTTTGACAAATATACAGGATGTCCCAAAACTTAGCCACACGGAGAGAAAGTACTTTAAATATTGAAGATGGGAATGGGAAAGGATGGGATTTTACTGAAAGAAGACTTCATTTTGTTTTTGAAAATAATTGGATCTGCGTTTAAAGATTTTTGAAAAATCGTCGCCTTAACCAGGAATCGAACCCACCAAAAACAATGTTTTTTTAATGAATTTTTACTATATACTTATAAGGATTATTTTTTCTTAAGTGACACAGCATCCTAAACAAAAGAAGACCACGTTATTGAAATTTTATATTTAATTATTACGATTTGTATCAATTTGTATCGAATCGTGATTTAAAAATCGCGATTTAAAAAAAATCTTTGAATGCAGTTCCGTTTCTTTTTAAAACAAAATTAAGTCTGGGGGGGGGGGGTACAATTTGTACTCGGTTTGGTTGGTGGTAACTCGTAGGGCACCGAGCTCCTCCCAAATTGGATAAATATTAATTATTCATCTTTTTTTTTAATTATTTTTAAATAAAACATTTCGGTAGATTACACGATTATCCGGGAATAATCCCCCGTAAAATATGAAATTTTCGCATTGCATTTTTTACATACTTATAAACATTAATTATGATTGGACTTACATGAAAATTAAGTAAAAAAATATTTATAGTGGTGCAAAATTTATCAATTTAGTTATATTTCTTAAATTTTGTATTTTTTATCATAAACTTTAGGAACCGGTAAAAATGGCCCTTAAGTCAGCGAACTAAAATCTATGGAAGTGTAATTGCAAACAAATATTGCTTAAATGAAAAGTGTAAATTGCTTATATAATTAATCTTTTAAGCGCTTTGGATGACTCATCTGTAAGCTTATAAGATGTTTGTTTAAACAAATAATAATAATAATAATAATAAAAAAATGGCACTACGGGGCCGAAAAAAACCACGTACAGCTTCGGGCCAGCCACGCCCGGTGACTGACTTACAATAATTGCAGTTTGAATTGTAGAGAAAAGAGATAAAGAGAAAGTTTATTAGAAATGATTTCATGTGTAGTCAAATGGTGTAAAAGACGCAAAGAAGGCATTAAAAATATGCAGAAATAACGTACCATATTTTTTCGTTTAAGTATAGAAAATATCTATGAGTATACAAATTATGGTTGCTAATAAGCAACCAGTGCTTAGACACTTTGTGCTGCATAATTAAATGCCAGCATTTTTAGCTCCATCCACTAAGTTGTACTTTTCGTGTGGTGCCATTTTTAGAGCGCAATTCTTGTTCCATAGATTTTAGTTCGCTGCCTTAAGTAAACATAGCCTACTTTATTATAGCTTCATAAGTTTTCCTCCTGCCCTTGCATCACTATGTCGACTTTCCCTATAGATTTAGAAGGTTAGAACACGAAGTCGAATTATGCATAAAATTATAACACTAAATTAGAGAAGATTTCATTAATTGGGAACTTAGTTAAAATTACTAAAATTTTAAAATTGTTTAAAGAAAAATTGTAGTGCTAACTTCGTTTTTTGCAACATATAAAGTACCGGCATGTTGACTATTTTTTATTTTATGTTACATAAATTACCCCTAAAAAAAAAGAAACATTTGTATAAGAATTATTACGCTAGCATGAAAACTGCCCGAGATATCACAGTTTGAAGTGCACAAAATTGGACTCACCCGAAAACGCTCCATACTAACGGCTACCAAGTTATGACGTCACGCCTTCCTACGTTGTATGCAACGCATAGGAAATTTGTTCGGCAGCTATATTAAATATTGTGTTTATCAAAATGGTTTCTTTGACAAATTTGCTATTAATTTTCCGGACTAATTAAATGTATTATTTATTTACCAAATTTTATATTTTTTAAATGAACCTGTCCACCCAACTTTGAAGGGTCATAAAACCCAGAGGAATTAATCTCTGTTTTCCGTGCACACACACATGGACGTGACGTACATACAATCTCGGACCACACCGGCTATAGTCAGTACTGTAGCAGCCCCTAGTGCAACAAAACCTCATCAGTTCTTCAGTGATGAGGATTCCGGGTGTAGTGCGCTTCCACCCTTCGGCCTTATCGTCACTTAACATCAGGTGAGGTGAAGGCCAAGCGCTACCCCGTTGAGCATAAGAAAAAAACAAATGACGGAAGTGAGCTAATACAGCCAGAGCAGCGCTTCTATTGCGTGTTTTGATTGTCAATTTGCAAATTTGCGTAACAAAAAATGCAGGATTTTGTTTTTGCATTGTTTTTGCCATAAACTTAATGTAACTTTATGGTTTTTGTCAAGTTGCTGGCCGGTTCTTTTCGCTACAAAATCTTCCATTGGATTTTTTGAACATTTATTACTAAGTGGCTCCGTGAGCTTTAGATCTCGCGTTAAAAAGAAGCTTAAATTGTGTGTTTATTAAAAACAAATAATACATAATAGATATTAGTTTTTCACATTTTTCATCACAGAGTAAAGGAAATTGAAAAGAAACCATATCCTCGTGCTTAATTAATAATCCAACCTAAAAAAGCGAAGAATGCATACGAACCCAGATATGGTTCCGATAAATTTGGTGTTGAAAATGGGTGAAATCAAATAGACAGTGAAAGTCTCTTACAGTGCATACAAACTTATGGTTATGACACATAAAAAAACTTTTTTTTTTCACTCAAAAAATTTAACTTTTCATTTTTATTTATTTTTACAAAGTTGAGAGTTGCACGCGCGTGTAAACATTCACTGACGACGTCTGGAAAATTGAGCTTATGGACCGTCGGCAAACCAGGGTCATTTTCGATCTATCGCATGTTGGGACGAGACCAAATTAGCAAGATAGCCATTAGCTTGGTGTTAACAAAAATCATTGTCTGGGTTGCGAAGTAGGAAGCTTCTGGGAGATATGCTTGGACGAATCAACCACTGGACGCGAAATGACAGGCATATTCGCCTTTACCCCTCTGCCACTTACTGTGACCGATAGCCTCAGTAAACGATATCGCGTTGTCAGTGTGATGCTAGAGCTCGTGGCGAAACATTGGTACAAAAATGGGCAAAATGCTTCGTATTGTTCAGCAAAAAAAATAGCGGGCAATCAAGAAATGTTTATTTTCACGCGTAAGCACAATTTCAACCTATTATAGTAGCTATTTTTCGCAAAATAAATAAAATTTGGTATGTAAACAAAGTAGGGTGACTTAGCCGGTTTGCCGGCCCCCTTTGGTTTTCGGCCATTACGGAAAATGTAAGAATGTATGAAAGACATTTTTCGTGAAATTTCTTTTTCGCGGTATTATTAAAAGTTGCCAATACACTTATTTATTACGTATACAAAATATAATTAGAAACAAATTACGAGATGTACTGCCCCCAGGAGCTGACGTTTTCGAAAAACTTCCTAAATATTAATATTTTCATAGTATAATTTTAAACAAAATATATCACATTGTCTTTAATAGTTAATATTATTAAGAAATACTTATACACAAAAGCCAATAATAATCAACAAAAAGCAACATTTTTCTTACAAAACGTTTTCAAAATCATGTTTGACTTCCGTAAATTTTCGTCTTGAAAGTCATTTCGCGCGAGGAACTGCTGTTAACAGTGGTAATAGAGCCGGAATTATCGAACTACTTAAAAACAAGCTGCAACGTCCTCTTCAATGGCTAATATGTCAACTACACGCAAATGAGTGAAGTTTAAGACATCTTTTTTGAATACTTTTAGACGGTAGTACTACAGGGCCGAAAAGTTTTATTGGTTCGATAGGGAAGGCACTTAATAATTTTGAATGTCTTCCAGTCAAATCATTTACTGCCGTAAGCTATTGTTTGCACAGATATAACGAAGAGCCGTGATGATTTAAGTACAGACCAACTGTATATTTTAGAAATGTGTCCAGCAGTCAGCAAGGGCGAGTGTGATGAAAGATTGGCGAAATATAAACTTGGTAAAGTATGTTATTCGAGGTGGTTTACCACGGCAAACAAAATTACCCACGACACTACCAGTAGTGCACCTTGGTAGTGTCGTGGGGAAGAAGGGCGAAAATTGAACAGGGTAGGTGTGTCGTTAAAAGTAGCAAAAAAATTGTGCATGTGAGTTTTTTTGGAAGGTATAAGTTACAATGTTGTTTACGGTTTGATACACATAGTTTTTATTACTGAGTATGGTAAATTAGTTTTAGTACTGTTATTTTGACTTAAACGCGTAAAGTATTCAGTATGATGCATTTAAATTTGATGGCCTGGTAACTAAATGCGTTTTTGGGAGGTCATTTGCTTTTTGGCCGCCTGGCCGAAAACTAATATATGAGTTTCACAATCCATAATATTTGGCCGGCAATTAATGCCGAAAACCGGCTAAATCACCCTATAACATTGACATTATTTGACAAGTGTAATCCCCCCTCACCCCGCAAAAATTGGTTGATCGTGATTTCATACATTTTTCTTACGTTACGTATCCAGTGGTTAATTCATCCAAGGAGATATGCCACCCTGAACATGGTCACCCATCGCTAAAAAAATATCGATCGCTTATTTACGTAAATGGTGAACAGGGTCCTGGGTGGCATCATTACCTGAACAATTTTTTTGTGTTTTCATATCGATCGAATAAGGAATCACAAGAATCGAATAAGGATCACAAGAGCATATATGTGAAATGTACTTACCTGCCCTGACCTCCTAGACGCTTCCTGAATGCGACGCAAGACTATGGTTTTATATTCGCTTGGGACCTGCCCCACCCCCTGAATGTAATTACATGCCAATATGTATTCGATTATTTTTTGGAAAAAAGGCTCTATGTTTCTACCCTGGCCGCGCGCATGCTTCTTAAAAACTAATCAAGCCGATGTCTAACATGTTTGTAATGATGCCATCTACCATCCTGTTCACCATTTATATCAATATGAGATCGATTATTTTTTGCGATCGGAGATCATTGTATGGAAGGCCATATGTTCAGGGTGGCATATCTCCCAGAAACTTCCTACTTTACAACCCAGATGGCAATATTTGATAACACCAAATTAATGGCTATCTTGCTAATGTGGTCTGGTACGAAAATGCGATAGATTGAAAATGAGCTTCTGGGCCGACGGTCCATTATATCCAAATTATAATTATGTGACTTGGATGAATTAACCACTGGATACGTAACGTAAGAAAAATGTATGAAATCACGTTCAACCAATTTTTGCGGGGCGAGGGCGGATTACACTTGTCAAATAATGACAATAGTGCGTAGAGAAGTCGATATTTTTTTATCGACACTGTAAAGAGTGAATGAATGAATGAACCTAATGAGTTTATTGAATTCATGTGTTTGATTAATATTGAAACGGACTTAATTTGTAACATTTCTTACTACTTTATATTTGAAATATTTGTTTTTGTTTGTTTATTAATTAACTACCATTAAAGATGATTACACTGCATCGAAATTGTTCTTTCATAATTTTTATAGGATATTAGTAAATTATTTCATGACTTTTGCTCTGTGGAATTCTTAAATGAAAATCTCCTGAAAATGCACTCTCAAATTCATAGAAACTATAATAAATGGTTTACAATAGGTATTTCGTTGTTGCGATCATCACGAGTATGTGTTGATTACCGTTTTGCAAAGCAATAATTGTAAGTTATATGAATTCTGGGGTAGGTATGTCTGTTTGGTGCCTACGCATACTCTTGAAGCGAATAAAAAAAACTTGCGCTAATTTCTTAGTCATTTAATCGAGTATTTTTTTTTTAATACAGTACACTTGTACTATTGTGTATTTTGTGACATTCATTACCTATAATTTACAGCAATATGTGAATCAAAGTCATTACAGTTTAATAAATTAAAATATTGAATGAAAATAACATGAGTTTCTAATTCTGGCATAAAAAGTGAAATCAAATAAGGTATTAATAAAAAACTATTATTTTTAATCAATAAAAAATACACCGGAAATTACAGATTTTGGTCATAATTATATTTTAAAAATTGTTATTATTTTGATATCTACACCAGCCAATGTTTAATGTCCCCACTGCTGGAGCACAGGCCTTACTTATGGGTGGATGGGACATATCCATAGCCCATCATGCAGACCCAATAGGAATTGTGCCTTCCAAAGCACGGAGGAACTCGAGTCAGGGGTACAGAGAAGGACATAGGGTACCTTTCATTCCGAATAAAATACTCTTAGTAAATAATAACACTAATTTCATTAGCAAAGATTTTTAAGATAAATGTTTGGTTAAATTAAAAATATTTTGGTGAACTTAGTTAACTTTCAGTATAAAGTAGCTGAAACGTTTTGTTGGTGTGTGTTGTGTACTTACAAATTTAGGCAAATTCAATGTCGGGACAGAATCTTTATTAATTTTTTTTGTTTTAACGAATTAACATTGTAGCATTCTGTTTGAAAATGTATGCTGCATATACGGTGGTGTTTGGTTGGTATCCATGTAGTCTCCCTGCGAACTGCTTCTACCCATTTTCTTTATCGTACTGGATCAACTGGGAATCTGCAAAATTATTTGCAATCCATACCCATTTCTATTAAAATTAAAAATGCTTATTATTTTTTTATAAAACTTAAATTCATTCACTTTACAAACACATCGATACTATTTATCGATATTTGTAACAGCCCTTTACTAATAAAAAATGACAAGTAAATGAATGAGTGAATGATATAATCCAACCAAATTAAATGCACCATTTATAAAGCATTTACTTTACCAAAGGGTACTTTTTTAAAATGACGTGTTATACTTTGTTTACACACCAAAATTTATTTATTTTACGAAGAAATAGCTACTATAATAGGTTGAAAATGTACTTACGCGTGAAAAGAAACATTTCTTGATATTCCACTAGTATTTTTGCAGTACAATACGGAGCATTTGCCCATTTTTTCTATTAATGTTTCGCCTCGAGCTCTCGCGTCACACTGACAACGCAAAATCGTTTACTGAGGCTATCGGTCACAGTAAGTGGCAGAGGGGTAAAGGCGAATATGGCTGTCATTTCGCATCCAGTGGTTAATTCATCCAAGTTATGTGACCTTAGACAAAACAGTTGTGTTTTGTTATTGCAAATGATATGACAAACAAACCCCATCAGGGTTTACACGTCAGTTTTTAAAATTTTGTATAATAAATGAACTGTAAACATGTCAAACCATATAAGGTTTCCTATGCGGTAAAGGTCTATTCTGTGGTAAAGGGTTAAGGCATAGAATAGATAATTCAAAATTCAAAATTCAAAATTCAAAAATTCAAAATAATTTATTCAGTCTAGGCTGTTACAAGCACTTGTGAATGTCATAGAAGCTACGCCATCGGTTCGCAAACCCTAAGCGGGAGACCTTGTAACGAGAAGAACCGGCAAGAAACGGCAGTACAAGTATTAAGGTGGTTCGATGAGCTCAGTAGCACCACCGATGGAAATAAATCATTTACATTTTATCAAGGGCTTAGATTAAAAGTTTTGGTTATTTTGTGCAAATAGATATTTTTTTTTTCATATAGTTATGAATCTCGATATTGCCAAATGTGGCCACTTTTCGGTACTATAGAGGTTGAGTTATTGATCCTATATTTATTAGAAAATGCATTTACTCTTATTATTTGGGCAAAATTATAGAAACTTTTAATGTAAGTCCTTGATAAAACGTAATTGATTTATTTCCATTGGTGGCACTACTTAGCTCATCGAACCACTTAACTGTAAACAACAGGTCATGATGAAATTATATTATGGTTGGTTATCATAACTGACGCAAGTTAATACTAGGAAATAATTAACTTGTATGGTAAAATATTTCTGGGGTAATTTATACCAGATCGATGTAATAACTTTTGATTGCCGTAAGTTTAATAAAATTATGGGGATATAATAAAAAGTAGACGGAATAGTGGAAACAGTTCTGTAAGACATAAAATAAAACGGTTTTATTAAAAGTACTTTGATAATTAGTTGGTATTTGGTTTGATTTATGATTTTCCGACCTGTCCATTTCCGATATTTCCTTCGGCACCTTTGCAGCTGCCGTAATCACGGAAGACTGTGAAATTAATAGTTCTGTAAGATTTTATCAAAATATAAATTGAGTTTTTTATTAGAGGTTTTTAAAGCATTTTCGAATCGGAAATTGGATACAAATGAAATTAAATCTGAAAAACCGGCCAAGTGCGAGTCGGACTCGCGCACGAAGGGTTCCGTACCAAAAAACGGCAAAAAAATTACGTTTGTTGTATGGGAGCCCCCCTTAAATATTAATTGTACTCTGTTTTTAGTATTTGTTGTTAGAGCGGCAAAAAAAATACATCATTTGTGAAAATTTCAACTGTCTACCTGTTGTCGTTATTAATATCGAGCAAAAAACGGCAAAAAAATCACGTTTGTTTTATGGGAGCCCCCCTTAAATTTTAATTTTATTCTGTTTTTAGTATTTGATGTTATAGCGGCAACAGAAATACATCATCTGTGAAAATATCAACTTTCTAGCTATCATGGTTCATGAGATACAGCCTGGTGACAGACAGACAGTCGGACAGCGGAGTCTTAGTAATAGGGTCCCGTTTTTACCCTTTGGGTACGGAACCCTAAAAACGACACAGCTAAATTCTATTCTATTCTATTAACTATACATTACATACAACAGATCTACAGAGTATTTGGAAATAGCATTATAAAGCCAAATATGGCGAATAGAGTATCATACATACGTAAGAGAAAACTATATGTGAAACATCGTCTCTCATCATCACATAAAAGTACTACGAAGAGACGGTACCAGAATTATTCAAGAATTTAAAAAAAAATGTATAGATCTAGCTCAAAAGAACACAAATAAACAATACTTAAAAACACCTAAAAATATCTGCAAGACATCATGGGATATTATAAACTTATGTACAAAATAATGAAACACAAATTGACATAACTGAAATAAAACTTGGCAATAACAAATATATAAATGACCCTCATACAGTATGTATGAGGATCTGTGTAATAATTAATATAAATTCAATAAATATTTTATTAATAACATGAATGACAAATATGAAAACGACAAAAGGCTCTAATATACCTATTCACCCAAACAGCATTTATATAAAAAAATTGAAAAATACAAATTCTGCAGGTTTCGACAAAATTAATACTAACATTATAAAGAAGTGTGCTATTTTTACACGACTGCCCAAAAAGGAGTGTATATGTGTTCAGGGTTCATGTATGTTTGTGGGTATGTGAGTTTCTTTATTCCACCATAACTTCTAAATGGCTCAACGGATTTGGATGTATGGGGTATCGTTAGAATCCTTAGATCATTTTGAGTGACACTGGCTATATTTTTTTTTGAGAAAAGTCAATATGGCGACGGTACGACGCCATTTTCAAATGTAAAAAAAAATATTTTCTTCAATTATTACAATATGGGCATCAAATGAAAGGCCATAATGAGCACATTTCAAAACTGTATATTTGTTATGAAAATGTGTGAAATAAAAATAAATAAATTTAAAAAATATTAAAAACACGACTGCCCTGCCAAAAACGAGCTAAAAAGTTAAATAACAAGTGTCATTGCAGTCGGGGGTCCTAGTTGATTAAAAATTGTACCACAAAACGGTCCCCCGACTGCAATGACACTTGTTATTTAACTTTTTAGCTCGTTTTTGGCAGGGCAGTCGTGTTTTTAATATTTTTTAAATTTATTTATTTTATATCGTCAGAACATTAGTACACATAATAAATCTCTCACTTGAACAAGGTAACTTTCCTGCTGAACTTAAATACTCTCTAGTGGAACCACTGCACAAGAAGGGTTCTCGTAACGATCTTAAAAATTACAGACCAATTACACTTATTTCAATTATGTCGAAGATATGGGAAAAAGTTATGCATGATATGCATCTCAAAACATATTACAACAAAAACAGTTTGGTTTTCGTAAGGGTAGCTCTACAACTCTGGCATGTTTTATATGAATATAAAAACCGGCCAAGTGCGAGTCGGACTCGCGCACGAAGGGTTCCGTGCCAAAAAACGGCAAAAAAAAAAACGTTTGTTGTATGGGAGCCCCTCTCAAATATTCATTTTATTCTGTTTTTAGTATTTGTTGTTATAGCGGCAATAAAAATACATCATCTGTGAAAATTTCAACTGTCTACCTGTTTTCGTTATTGATATCGAGCATAAAACGGCAAAAAAATCACGTTTGTTGTATGGGAGCCCCCCTTAAATATTAATTTTATTCTGTTTTTAGTATTTATAGCGGCAACAGAAATACATCATCTGTGAAAATTTCTACTTTCTCGCTATCACGGTTCATGAGATACAGCCTGGTGACAGACAGACAGACAGACAGACGGACAGCGGAGTCTTAGTAATAGGGTCCCGTTTTTACCTTTTGGGTACGGAACCCTAAAAAAGTAGTGAAATAACAAATGAAAAGATGACTACGTTCTTAGGTATAATAATTAACAATTTCTGTGACTGGAGAGCTCACATTGACATATTAGTAACAAAACTAGATAGATATATCTACGCTATCAGACGAATAACATCAAAAGAATCAGTTATGGTCTCATACTATGGGGAAACTCAGTGGATATGCTTGGGGCTTTTAGAATTGAAAAAAATGTATTAGGTCAATCTGTGGTACTCATTATTTAGACAGCTGTAAACCACTATTCATAAATTTAAATATACTACCACTGCCCTGTTTAAATATGTACCTATTTATAAAATCTCTATATTTGTGAAAAACTAGAATGACTTGTTTAAAAAGAGAGACATTATACCCAGTCAGAGATTAGGTGACAGATTGCAAATACCTAAGCAAAGATTAGTTTTGTATTCAAAAAACGCATATTGTATGGCAATACGGGTATTTAATAAATTGCCAAATGACATAAAAGCCTTGACTATGAATAAATTCCGACATAAATTATTTAATTTCCTTATTGATAAAATGTATTATACAGTTGATGAGTTCTTGAATGATAAAATCTGACATCTGCTTTATTATTATTATTATTTTTTGACATCCTACTAATATTATAAATGTGAAAGTTTGTGGGTTTGGATGTTTGTTCCTCAATCACGCAAAAGCTACTGAACGGATTTGGTTGAAATTTGACACACAGATAGAAGATAGCCTAGATTAAAACATAGAATACTTTTTATCCCGATTTTCCCACGGGAACGGGAACCACGCGGGTGAAACCACGGGCGGCCGCTAGTTTAAGTATATTTCTTTTATTTGAATACTAATTCTAGACTATGAATAAATTCCGACATAAATTATTTAATTTCCTTATTGATAAAATGTATTATACAGTTGATGAGTTCTTGAATGATAAAATCTGACATCTGGTTTATTATTATTTTTTTGACATTTAAATATATTTCTTTTATTTGAATACTAATTCTAGATTGTATTTTTTAGAATCCTGGATATTGTACTGTATGTGACTATTAAGTTTATATATTGTATACATCACCAATAGGTTGTAATAAAGACTTCTGCACGTCGTCAAAAATGTACGATAGAATATGTCGGAACAAATATTACGTAACAACCACAGCCACCATATTCTTGTAAATAAATGTTTTGTTATTATTTATTATTATGCATACAACCCTGGAAAATTAGCATATACCCTGAAAACCACTGCAAGACTAAAAGAAATTTTGTTTTTTTGAAGTAAAAACTTTTTTAGCGGCGTTGAACACTTTTTTTGTAATGGGGAAAAAATGTTAAACTCGCATCAGTCAGGGTCACGTGACCCTGATCGAAAATTCGTAAGACGGATGTAGCGTAGACAGCCGGTGGCGGAAATATCCCCCTCTCTTTCTACGGGGCGCGGCGAAAATGGCGACGCGTCATTTCAAGACGTATACACTTGTGCCACCATAGCAACGCGCTAATTTTTTAATTCAATGTCAAAATTCTAGATTCTCTGTCAAGTTATGGATAAGACCTTCGTACAATACTGTTCTGTATTTGTAAATTCAAATGCAGAGTAAATTCGTAAGACGGCAATTCGTGCAAAATTATTCCCTAACCATTCCAAGATATCAAAAATGCACAATGTTAATATTCAAGTTTTCACTTCTGCCGGCCCTCCCGGAGTGCAACCCGATTTTTTATTTGTATGGAAATTTGTAAAGTGACACCCCTAGACGCAAATAAACTATTGTTTTCGATAATCAATCCCATTAAGGGTCCATGATAGGATAATATGGTTTGCGGGGACCATATTTTTAGAAAACGTACAGTTGTAGCCACAAAAAAGCATACGACAAGCTAAAGAGATTCTCTCGTAAATACAGTACTAGACAGGTATCTTGAAATTTTTTCGACGGAGTAGGGATAAGTTCGCGCATGTGCTCTTGTGAGCGACCAATAGCGCGCGCCCCTCTCCCACCGCCCGCGCCCCTCACCGCTACGCATACCCAAAATACGCGTTCCGCGCAATCCCCACCCGATTTCAAGTTATATGCCTCGTACTGTACAAGTGTTAAATTGCGTATGACCCTCACAGATGATTGTAAAATATACTATACAATCAGAATTTCATCATAAGCGCTGCGTAGAGAAAATTTTTTTTTTTTCTTATAAACCTTTTTTCTTTCAGATCATGTCCAGATCTAAAAAAACTATATATTCTGGTGAGACCAAAGAAAAACAAAGACACGACGAAACGTATTGAGGAACAGTTTGAAGATGTGGTAAGTTTCTATTCTTCTATATATTTTTAATACCTTATTTTAATACCTATGGAGCATATTTATTTTATTCTGTTTTTAGTATTTCTTGTTGGATCGGCAACAGAAATACAATCATCTGTGAAAATTTCAACTGTCTAGCTATCACGGTTCATGAGATACGGCCTGGTGACAGACATACAGTGAAGTCTTAGTAATAGAATCCCGTTTTTACCCTTTGGGCACGGAACCCTAAAAGGAACTAGGTTTTTTGAACAGTCAACATATTTTGTGGTGCGGCTAAGACAGTCAAATTCACTGACATGTATACTTATATTTTTTTTTTATTTAACTGGACTGGCTGTCTGTATGTTTTGACAGCTAAGTTTTTGTGCCTATTTGAAACGCCACTAGCGTGCGTCTAAAGAACTAATTTTGACGTACAATATGAAAATGGTTGCCGTGATGGTCTCTCCAGACTTCATACTTTAGTACCATGTCCCTCACGCTATGCTCACGCTACGTCCTACAGCGCCAAAATGGCGGAAATCAAATAGGCACAAAAACAGTTTGACATAAGCCTGTCCAGTGTAAATATATGCAGGTCAGTGGTAAAATTGAATATTTGTCTATTTGTCTATGGGAAAAAATAATAAGCTCTTTCATACATTTTGGTCGAGTACATATTGCAGTTTTGTATGGAACAGCTGATTATTTTTTTGCCCTGATTAAGTTGGTCAAATAGAGAAAGTTGTTCAGTTTGACGGTCTGCGCCACACCACAAAAGGTCAATGGGCATATTTGACCTACTTGCTGAAAGTTCGCGTACAGAGACCAAACCAGTTTTAAATTGAAGAATTCAATCCCACTTTTCAAAATATGTTATATGTTATTTTTTCATGTACCGACTGGTAGAAAAAAGTTACTTTACAGTATGTGTATGAGTACCTATATGTTTAATGTTATTAAACTTTTGTTAATAAAAGAGAAGTTTTTACTTTCAGCATTGTGAAAATGTGTGGTACAATACAACCATACTAAACGTACAAATTGTCTCTATTTATTTATTTTATTTTATTTACTAGCGGCCGCCCGCGACTTCGTCTGCGTAGAAAGTTTTTTGCTATCCCTCGGAAACAATACTTTTTTCGGGATGAAAGGTACTCTATGTCCTTTTCTGTATCCCTGACAACGTGTATGCAAAATTTCATGATGATCGGTTCAGTAGTTAAGACGTGAAGGCGTAACAAACAAACAAACGGACTTTCGCATTTATAATATTAGTAAGGATAAGGATTATTGAAATACTATGATATAATGATAAAAAATGAAACATGGCTTGCAAGAATGCGACCCATACCACTGAGAAGCAGATACATTTATCTACATACCTAGCCCTATTTCGTTTGTGTATGCCGTAGGTCAAATGCTCCGATCAAAATGCCCAATGACCTCTATTGCCTGTTTTCGATTTCACCCTGTAGAATACGAACATCAAAATTTCTTAAAGATTACTTATCTTTCCAGCTTTACAACAGACTAAGGAAGGAGAGACCGAACTTCTTCCAGAAGATAGCCGTCGTAGAGGGGGACGTGGGACACTTAGGACTCGGGATCAGCGAGCAGGACAGAATTAGACTTATGAATGAGGTACGTACTTTTATGTTTATTAATTTAGTACATGGAGATGAATATGAGGAATTAATGGCGCCACCTCAGACCAAATAAAAAAGTAAAGACGGAGTCTTCCGACAAAGCGGTGAGGCCAGTAAAACTACACCTTGGCTGTGTACATACACAGTTTACGCACACATATGTAACGATACTACGCCTTGGCTTTCGTTCGTCATTGGGCGTTCCATATCGAACCCTGCCGCCCGGCCTCCGCCCGCCCCCTAGTACGCACACATGTACCATCAAAAACCGGCCTCACTTAGTTGTTCGCAACCACTGCGCAACGCTCCATCTTCCTCTTTTATTTGATCTGAGGGCGCCACAGGCTGCGTTCAGACGATAACATACGACCCGTCCTCAATCCGAACTCAACTCAAACTCACCTCAACCTCAGCCCCCCTTGAAACATCGTTTACAATACTAAATAATATACTAGAAAAATACGACTCGCACCAGATCAATACTCAGACGGGAATCGAACCCGCGACCTTTGGATATCCGGTCCAATGCTCTGACCGCTGAGCTACCGAGTCACTAGTGACATCGTCGAATTTTTCCTAGTATATCCTAAACTCTTACGCTGTAAGCCAGCGTTATTTCACCAATGTGAGGAATTACCTCGACATTCAATTGAAATATCTTTCCAGATATTTTAACAATTGATTAAGATGAATTAGCTATATAATTTTTAAATTTGAGATTTTTGCATTTACAATGCTATTTTTAAACAATACTAAATAATATACTAGAAAAAATACGTATTAAAAATAGCATTGTAAATGCAAAAATCTCAAATTTAAAAAAATCGTTTACAATTTTTAATCTTATGACACTTTATTAAAAGATAACGGAATTAATCGTTCGATTTATTGAGCGTTCGATATATTGTGGATCACTGACGTCCATTAATTCCATTATACAAAGTACGTTGGCCAGGCTATTGTCATGAAATGACAGCAATTTTTTGTGCCGATTTGAAAATCGCCATATTGGCGCTGAGAGCAGTAAATTCTATACTATGGCAGTAGTGAGTGTACTTAGAACTAATTAGTATATAATCTACTGCTCTCAGCGCCAATATGGCGATTTTCAAATCGAAACAAACGATTGGTGACGTTCGCCTGTCCAGCCACTGACATGAAAAATTATTTTTTTATTTAACTGGACTGGCTGTCTGTATGATTTGACAGCTAAGTTTTTGTGCCTATTTGAAACGCCACTAGCGTGCGTCTAAAGAACTAATTTTGACGTACAATATGAAAATGGTTGCCGTGATGGTCTCTCCAGACTTCAAACTTTAGTACCATGTCCCTCACGCTATGCTCACGCTACGTCCTACAGCGCCAAAATGGCGGAAATCAAATAGGCACAAAAACAGTTTGACATAAGCCTGTTCAGTGTAAATATATGCAGGTCAGTGTGTCCAGCGTACTTGTATAATGGACGTCCGTGTTGTGGATATATTAACCATTCGATATTTTGATCGTTCGTTTATTTGTAAGTTCGATATTTTGAACGTTCGATTTTTTGACCGTTCAATGAAAGTGTTCGATATTTTAATTTTCGATCATTTAGTATGATCGATATGGCGTAGGTAACCCGTTCAAACCATAGCGGAAGTTTACCGCTACCGTAGGCGGTAGCGGTAGGTACTGGCGCGCGACGCGAGCGCTGCGGGAGGGCGGCGCGGAGTGCGTCCGCGGGGGGATTCAAAGTTTCGCCGAATACGCGGTACGTACGGCATACCCATCCGGTATGCGGTTCCGGTTTCGCAACAGCAGCGGTAATGCCATACAAAATACCATTCGGGATATCGGTCAAGATTACCGTTACCCACTGCGGTGACAGATACCGGTCTGGTTTGAGATTCCATCATACAGACACAGCAATAGCTGTGTCTGTATGATGAATATTTATTTCTAGAAATATCTAGAAATAAATATTTAAATTTCGGACGGAATAAAATGAACAAAAAATAAATACTGATATAAACCTGAAATCTGATAATATAATTTACTATTAATAGCTTATGCTGCGATCCCAAACAACTTTGAGGTAGTACCACCGGTTTTCAATTCTAGACTATTCACATGAAAGTTTTTTTTTTATGTGAATTCCTTGTAGTCATAATTTATTATTATTGGGTATGATTTTATCAATTACCTAATAAATGCATTTGCAGTGACATATTAAATAATATTTGTTCCTAAAATAGTAGATCTGTCACCTAAATTGAATCACCAAATAATATTAAAACGATTACCTAAATATTAATTAAGAATTATTTGGAAATATCAATTATCAAAATAATAAGTGTCACTAAAACTGAATCACCAAACAATATAAAAATGGTTACCTAAAAATGTATCTCAATGCCTAAAAATAATTTTTAGTCACTGGAAAATAATTTTGATGATGATACACAATTAATGAAATAAAACTACCATAGGTTTTATAAATCTAGGTAGGTACTTTATTAAATCAAACAGTGCACTGTAATGTAAAGAACTTACACATACATAAGTAAGTGAAAAAAGAGTACAAAAAGAAAAATTTTATCTTAGGTAAGTACACCTCGCAGCACGGTAACTACCGTGCTGCGAGGTAAGTATATCTCGTGGATTGCGCGCCAGCCGGCCGGGTCACAGGGGTCACGCGAGCCAGCGAGCAGTCAAGCTGATTGGTCAATTTACATATCCCGCCAATTAGACTCCGCTCCTATTAGGAATTTTTCTATTAATTAGGTAACAGATCTATAATTTTGATAATTGAACGAATTAAATGATGCTAATAGTTGGATGATTAGTTTTATAGTGACAGATTTACTATTTTTAGGCACAGATGTATTATTCCTGCCTGTGACTTACTTTTTAGAGCATAGATCTTATATTCAGGCTATAGAAAAAAGTGATCAAACTATAATAAATTTCTGTGACGGGTCTAAGTATATAATATCAGTATAATGGCGCTGTGTGAAATTGTCCAAGCATTTATTTATTTATTAATAATGTAAATTAATCCGATAATTTATACTTAGAGACAGTTTTGATAAATATGATAACTAATATATTTCTTGGGGATAGATATTATTATTAGGATATTGCCTTCGAGCAGCGACGGCTTCGTACAGAAGCCCGCCAGATATTTTAACTAAGGTGTAGAGTTTTTGAAGTTAGGGCCACAGAGGAAATAATCACTACGTTTTAGTTAGGGCTTGCAGAGTTAGGGCGCGTAGAGTTAGAAGCTTGGCTCTACATGAGGTCTGATAATTTTTTGACAGTTTGAGGTCTTGGCAACATTATTCATGAAATGATTTTGGTGGGATACATTTTATTCAATAATGTTAAAGTACCTAATTATAAATAAGTGTTTGCTATCTATTATTGTTGTTGTGCCCGACAGGGTCCATAGTGATCTAATATTATAATTTAAGAACTACTGTATCACTGTGGAATGCAATAAATTATTTGAGTATTGAGTATTGAGTATCTTACCACTAACTGCCGGAACACAACAATTTTTAAATTGTTGTTATGGCGTGAGACTTAGGTATGATGGTGGTAGCTAGCCAGGCGGACTTGAAATAAGCCCTACCACCAATCAAACGGAGTACAAAGCCTCCCTCCCGGGAATCGAACTCGGGACCTCTGCGTCTTACTTACCTACACGGGTAGGTGAACTACTAGACCACAGGTGCAGTTTAAGTTTAGGTTCTCAAACTTACTTTATTTTGTACCATGAGGTACACCGGGTGTCAGTCTGAAGTGAAATCGTCATAATATTGCCATTTCGTCGAACCCCGAGAGGACGCGATGACCTCAGCAAAAAACCTTTAATTTCTCATTTGCATAGTCTATTTTTGACGTCAGCAAAAAACTTTATTTTTTTGTTAGCAAAGTCTATTCTTGTATGAACAAGAAATGCATGAAATACGACTTAAAGTGCCAGCGCACACGAGCAACTTTTGTCTCCGTAACTATTTTGTCTCTCACTTGGTTTGTATGAAAAGTCGCCGGCTGTCGTGTCGGTCGCTAGTTTACTTTCATGCCATATAGATTTGATGTGGGCGCTCTCCCTTAGCGATTCAGTTTAGGTTATGACACAGAATAGATTGTTTTTGAACGAAAGTTTTGTCGTCCACTGCTTATACCGCTGTTATATAGCGATGCAGTTCATATATCTTATACCTTTAAACGAGCAATTCTATTCTATATTGTTTCTGTGATCTCGGAAACGGCTCTAACGATTTCGCTTTGGTATATGGGGGTTTTCGGGGGTAAACAACCGATCTAGATTAGTCTTATGTTTGGGAAAACGCGTGTTTTCGAGTTTTCATGCGTTTTTCTTTCAACGCAACATATGGTCGCTAATTTCGTCTTGCCGGCCACTGTCCGTCTGGTCCAGAGGGTTAAGACACGGACGGCAAGAAACGAGTGTTACGGGTTCGAATCCCGCTCGGTGACTTACTTTTGTTTTTTTATGTTCATGTTTATATACCTATATTTTTTTATTGTTTTTAGACAAGTTTTAAAAAATGTAGCAAAAATGAGATAACAATGTAGATTATCACCTAAACACCACCATATTACAATAAATAGTTATAACCGAGCAAATCTCGGTCGCCCAGGTATTTACTATTATAGTAGGCGCCATAAACTTATTATATTTAGTAGGCATATAATATTTGAGAAATTCGGAATACACTACGGCAGGCATCACGCTTCATCATGCATGATGTGTGACGCATAAGCACACCCCGGGCACTCCATACAAGCGTCGCGTTTCAACTACCTATTACACAGACGCTACACAGTGACGTTTTTGCACACGCGCAACTGTGTGCGTGAAGTCTAGGGCTATTGAAAGAGCACACGGATCGGCACACGAACTCGCGCGGTGGGGTGAGGTAATTGATTGTGGGGCGGGGCGGAGAGTTTCCTTTCCGTACGGTAGTAGATACTCATATCTATTCTGTGGCATCATGTCACTAGCTAGATATTATAAAACAAAGTCCCTCGCCTCGTCTATCCGTCAGTCTATTCGCAATAAACTCAAAAACTACTGAACGGATTTTCATGCAGTTTTCACCAATTGATAGAGTAATTCCTGAGGAAGGTTTAGGTTTATAATAAGTTGAGGTTTAAGATAGTTAAAATTAAATATACAGACACACAAAAGTTTTACCGCAGCACGTAATTTGGTAAAATACTAACTAATTACTTATGCAATTCATTAGCATGTCTTGATTTTAAGAACTGCGTCATAAAACATCAAAATATTTACCTACTCATGTGATCATCATTATTAAATTATTATACTTACATCCGCTTTGATACATCTATGGGTTTATTTGATTTCTTTACGTAAAAAGAAAACAAAGTGTTCCATAAGCTGAGAAACATGTTTCTGGTTTTAAAATAACTATTATCATATTTGACAGACATTAATATAATAATAATGATTTAATTACTTAAGAGAGTCATAGTTGACGACCGCCGTGCGGGGGGTCCAGAGGGCCGCACAGGCCCCCCGGGGCTCCGGAGTCGCAAGAACGTCGGAAGCAATCTACGAATCTACCTTATCACGCTAGTAGACCATGGGTCTCCAAACTTTTTAGAAAAAGGGCCAGACTTACTCCTGCACCAAGTCCCAAGGGCCATTATCTAGCTAGCTCCGTACCAACATACTGTAAATTACAGTATTGTTGGTACGATCCGGCCTGGTTTCGCGGGCCGGATTGTTGGTGCTCGCGGGCCCGATCTGGCCCGCGGGCCGTAGTTTGGAGACCCCTGCGCTAGACTAAGGGTCGGAACCGTGGGTTCCCCATTACAGCGCCCGCTATCTGAGACCACCGCCCAACGCCCATACGCCCGGACCATCCGGCCCCTCAAACGTAGGGAGCTACAGTAGATCTGAACTACATCACCATTGCGCCTAGATGTTGCATAGACTACATGCACCGCCAGTCACTCAAGCCGCCGAAGCGTGCAAGAACACGGACTGACGGCGGGGATACGGAGATGTCCCTCAGAACGACACCCCGCCCCCTATCCTAAGCCAATGCACACATGAATGTTTCACGAGGCCACCACCAAGTCCTATCCTTCAAGCAACCAAGCCCCCGACGCCATTCGGTGGAAGCCACTGATAGCCATCAGTGGGGACTCCTTCCCCCCCCTCTTTAACAACCGCCTCTATAGTCTAGTGGTTCGCCCACCCGTGTAAGACGCAGGGGTCCCGGGCTCGATTCCCAGGGGGGGTACAATTTGTACTCGGTTTGGTTGGTGGTAGGATTTAAATATTTCAGTCCGCCTGGCTAGCTACCACCATCTTATCTAAGTCTGACGCCATAACAACAATTTAAAAAATTGTTGTGTTCCGGTAGTTAGAGGTATGATAGCCAGTTCCCCAGTGATGAGGATTCCGGGTGTAGTGCGCTTCCTTCGGCCTTATCGTCACTTAACATCAGGTGAGGTGAAGGCCAAGCACTATAACGGGATTAATCCTTAAATAATTAAGCCAAACATACAAACTCACATTTATTATAAAACTAGCGGCCGCCTGCGGTTTCACCCGCGTGGTTCCCGTTCTCGTGGGAATATCGGGATAAAAAGTATTTTATGTTTTAATCTAGGCTATCTACTATCGGTGTGCCAAATTTCAACCAAATCCGTTCAGTAGTTTTTGCGTGATTGAGGAACAAACATCCAAACCCACAAACTTTCACATTTATAATATAAGTAGGATAAATGTGAGTTTGTATGTTTGGCTTGGGATGTTTGTTATTCAATATACGGAATAACGGCTGAACGGATTTCGATGAAATTTCAAAAACAGATACCTAGTTTACAACGTAAAATACTTTTTATTCTAGTCAAAGGTTGCTTAGAGATTCTTTGAATGTCCATGCGGCAAAATATATAAGTTAGTATATTTACTTAAAAATAATCATACATTTTACTACGTTTACAAAAAAATGCATGCTCAATACTAAGTAGTAAATTTTAGAGAGTATTAATAGTATTTAAGGTCTTTATGTTGCATCATTTATTAATGATGCATAAATAGTAGATTGTACAACAAGTGCATAATAATTCACCATTTTCACAAGTCGAGGGCAAAATGTTTCTGTTTTTCACTTCGATTGTGAGGAAAAGGAAATTAAACAGCAATTATGCAAAAAAAAGTATTTGGATTATGTATAAAAATTAAGAAACAGAATGAAATAACAAGTTTATTCAAAGAAGTTTAACTTGGTTGAATGCTCTAAGATTGCGTGTGTGACTGTTTACCTAATAACCTTAGTCTTAGAGTCTGAGACTTAGACGAAGATTTTACTTTATGCACTAGAGCAGAAAAGCAATTTTATGCAGCCTATAAGTACCCATCATAAAAAACGAACTTTACAAGCATGAGAAGTGAAAAATATTTAATATAATTTTCTGATCTTCAGGTCGATTTCATATTTCATGGAGCAGCAACAGTACGGTTTGACGAGCCTCTGAAGACGGCAGTGGCTATCAACGTGAGGGGAACCAGGGAGATCTTCCAACTGGCCAGACAATGTGGGAAGTTGAAGGCTGTCGTGCATATATCTACCGCCTATAGGTAAGGGTTTAACCGCGTCTGTGGTCTAGTGGTTCGCCCACCCGTGTAAGATGCAGGGGTCCCGGGTGCATATTTAAGCAAAATCTCACTTCTGAGTTTCGATAGTGATCTCGGATTGGTCAAAAACTCGGTAGTTAGATTTTGCGCGGAGTTTTTTGGTCAATCAGAGATCACTATCAAAACTCAGGAGTTAGATTTTGCTTATAAGTCTCGGGTTCCATTCCCCAGGGAGGTACAATGTGTAGTAGTAGGGCCGGGGTTCAAAGGGCCGGGGGTAACTTGTTCCGATGCAAATAGCTTCGCCAAGAAAAGTGATAGCAATAAACGTTGTAAAACGTCATACCATAGCGCACTTGCGGCAGTCATTTTAGTGGCGCCATGACAGCCAGAAAGTGTGGCAGTCGCTCAGAGGTACATAAATGGTACATTTGAAAATATTTTTGTATTGAAACTTTTTGGTCTATTTCGATCAACTTTATATCTACTAATGTGTGACTTGCATTCATTTATTAGAAAATCTATAGAGATTGTTTTTCTAAATATCACTTTTGATTATATGACACCTATTTTAAAATATTTTACATAATCTAGAAAATGGAATTTGGGGCTCAAAGTTCCACTGACTTGGGGCTGGTTGTGCCGCTTTAAAACATACCCTATGATATAGAAAATGATTAATTTAAACAAAAAATATTTTAGAATAAGAACCTTTATAAGAAAAATGGAACTTAGTATGACTTCAAGTGAATTAAAGATAGTCAGAAACTCAAAACGTTCGGGAATTAGAAATATGCCATATTATAACATTATAGTTGATTTATTTTGTTATTTTGGTGGTTCCAGAAGAAATGAGGAAGTTGGCTTATAACAGTGCTGTGAAAATTGACATGATTATCATTTCTGGCATCAAAATCAGAAAGAGCTCTGTGTGGATGACGGTGACAGAGTTTAAAATCTTTCAGAACCACTGTATTTAAGCATACTAAGCCAACTCCCAAAATTCCAGTACTATTATTGCTTGATAAACTTTTAGCAGTTTATATGACTTGAAATTCTCATATTTTTAAATAAATGATACATGGATATTTCAGTTAAGTACTTTTGTGTTTGATCTATACCTAACCATAAACTACTACAGTATCAGTAATGACTGAAAATACTACTGGAACTATTTGGCTGGTTGTTGCAACGTTGGGGTTGCAACAACCAGCCCCATGACGGGGTGGGTTGTTCCTTAGGATCTTTTCTCAAAAAAAGTATCCTGATCCAAAAGGTATTAATAATTTAATAAATACATCTACATAATTTAAAACTACAATAAATTCTGCATCTATATATGTCCAAGTATTAAAACCCAGTTCCATTTTTGACATCATTTTTACGTGTTATTAAAAAATCGGCACTTTGAACCCCGGCCTCCTACCTTATTCTCATGAGAACATATTCCCATAAAGACAGATTCTCAAAAAGACAGATTCTCATAAAGACAGATTCTCAATTGACAGACAGACGAAGACATATTTTAGAATCTGCCCTTAAGAGAATAAAGGAATTTGTACTCGGTTTGGTTGGTGGTAGGGCTTATTTCAAGTCCGCCTGGCTAGCTACCACCATCTTACTTAAGTCTGACGCCATAACAACAATTTAAAGATTGTTGTGTTCCGGAAGTTAGAGCTAAGATAGCCAGTTCCTCAGTGATGAGGATTCCGGGTGTAGTGCGCCTCCACCTTCGGCCTTATCGTCACTTAACATCAGGTGAGATGAAGGCCAAGCACTATACCGTTGTGCATAAAAAAAGGGTTTATGGATGTGTTTATTAAAAAATATCTTTTGGTCCGTCTTCACCGAGTCGCTCCAACTTTTAAGTCAACTTGACTTAAACGCATGCAATATGATTAATTCTTTTTTTACTTCTTATTTTTTTTAGCTTTATGACCAAATCATCTATTTTTTGTCACACATATTTACAATTCACTTTCCTTCTGGTTTCTAACTTTTACAGTACTATAATGTATTTTGTGCTTTTACAGTTTTCTTTCTTAAGTTTTCATTTATGTATGCATCTTATTTCTATTATAATTATTCTAGTGTTCTTAATTTTTTTTTCTCATATTGTTTCATAGTGTTATCATTTCCATATAGGTACCTAATTCTCATTTCCTTATCTATTTGCACTCGTATCGTTAAAAGTTCCGATTGATAGTAACAAGTTTAGTATTTTTTTATTTTTTTTTAATATTTCTGGCGTTCTATTATGCCTTCCTAACACTGACCTACATATATTTACACTGGACAGGCTTATGTCAAACTGTTTTTGTGCCTATTTGATTTCCGCCATTTTGACGTAGCGTGAGCATAGCGTGAGGGACATGGTACTAAAGTATGAAGTCTGGAGAGACCATCACGGCAACCATTTTCATATTGTACGTCAAAATTAGTTCTTTAGACGTACGCTAGTGGCGTTTCAAATAGGCACAAAAACTTAGCTGTCAAATCATACTGACAGCCAGTCCAGTTAATAAGAAAAAATTTTTTTTCATGTCAGTGCTTCCTAACATTAACATTGACTTTAATCGATAGTTCTAAACTAAACTTTTAATCTTATTTCAGTAACTGCATAACAAAATTCATTGACGAGAAATTCTACGAGTGCATCATGCCGGGGGACAAACTGATCGACCTGGTCGAAACCATGGATGAAAACACCATTAACAACATCACACCAGGGTAAATATTCCATATAATATCCTATGGAATAAGTCTGGATTACACTATGACAGTTTTTGAAGCCAGAATTCCACGACAATTAGTGACTATCTATTCCAGACGGATGTAATCACGCATCCCATCAGAGGTGACCTTGCTTGATGCCATCCATCTAGACGGATGTAATCCAAATTTTTCCATCCAATCCAAATGACCTTCAACGTCCTTGAAGGAAGGGCGCGAGTTCCATCCGAAGATGGAGTGCGCGGATTTTTTGTTTTCTGTCGTCAATTAGAGACAAAAGCGCTAAAGAAACGCCCATCTTTTGAAATTTCGACATATTATGGACCATTTTTAGCGGCACGTGATTTTGCGAGCGTGATTCACAATAAAAGGCGACCGTGTCGGCGCTTGGATGGAAACTCTTGTAGCCGCAACACAATCCACGGATAGAAATCACGCTCTAATCAAGCTTCCACCAAGGTGGCCTCTGATGGCGTGATTACATCCGTCTGGAACATGCTTAAACTAGCAAGCCGGTTTTTGTAATTTTGTGTCAATAACATTTTTATTATTATTATGTAATTTAGGTTTGAAGTTTTATTATTAGTTTTTCTTTACAGATTATTGGGTAAATACCCAAACACATACGCCTACACGAAGTCGGTAGCTGAAAACATCGTTGCTGAATATTCAAAGGGATTACCTGTGGCAGTATTTAGGCCAGCCATTGGTAAGAATACAACCATTTATAACCTATCTATTAACCATTTATAGTGATTTATTTAGTAATTTATTAAAGTTAAAATTTTATATTATAAAAAACAACTCTTCTCTATACAATATAGTAGATAGCGACCATCAAATTGAGAAACTATTACTATGGGACTAACTCTAAAATCGTGATAAAATATCAGCTGTTTCATACAAAAATTAATAAGTAAAATATTAAAATGTATTAAACAGCTGATTTTCTTTTCGCGATTTCAGAGTTGGTCCCATAGTAAAAGTTGTTCAGTTTGATGGTCCCTATCTACCATATTCGGCATTAGGGTTTTTTTATAACTCAGATGAGAAATTTCTTTGATTATCTCGAATCGTTTGAAGATTTGTCGATCTAGTACTTTTTGCTTTGTCGCTTAATTAATATTTTTTGACAGTTTACAGAAATAGTAGTAGTAATATTTAGTAATTTTTTTTTTTTACAGTAATCGCGACAGCAAAGGAACCAGTTTCTGGATGGATTGATAACGTCTATGGGCCTACTGGAGTAAGGAACAAACATTATTAAGATTATAAACATCCTACAGTTGGCCACAAGCCATCATCCAATCATAATGATTAGAGTGGCCACACACAGACGGAATTCCGTTTCGGAATTCCATACATACGTGATTCCGAACGTAGCTAATCCATACAAATCTATGAACCTACCACACACGGGATTTTTCCGTATAGTGTAGGAAATGAAGCGATTGTTTTGTATGGAGACACCAACATTAAATCCTTAGTTAATAAAACTTTGCAGGGATGTAGTATGAACTGAAACCTGTGTATAAATATCCAAAAACAAAAAAAAAAAGATTTGGATAATTTAAAAAATATGTTTCATTTATGATACTTTATCATACTGTAAAGTTTCATCTACTGAGGATTTACTGTGGGGCTCCACTATCTTCCTTTCCTACACTAGTACAGAATCTTCATATATTATCGATATTTCGTTCGGAATTCCAAATCGGGATTCCGTCATGTGTGTGGCCGGGCTTATAGAGGATGGAACTTAATAGAACTAAATCAAATTACACAACACCACATAAACGACGGAATCCTGATTCGAATTTCCGAACGGAATATAGATAATGTATGAAGATTCCGTACGGAAAAATCCCGTGTGTGTGGTAGGTTAATAGATATGTATGGATTAGCTGCGATCGGAATCACGTATGTATGGAATTTCGTAATGGAATTCCGTCTGTATGTGGCCGGGCTAAAAGAGCTTCACTACATAAAAAACCGGTCAAGAGTGAGTCAAACTCGCGCACCGAGGGTTCCGTACGATCATAAATATATTTGGATATGTTACTTTAGTACAGTCTTTAAAAAAGTAGGATAAACGGCGGACAGTTGGAAGGGCGAACAGGCGGACAGTTAATTTACAAATCTTAACCACAGCTGCTTATGGTGACTGAAAAACGTTTCAGCCACTTCACATTGCAAACTGTTTGTTTATATTACTAAGTAGGAACTTATTCTTCGTTTATTCGTACGGCAAATAGTAGGTAATTTATATTTATATAATATTAGAATCAGCCACCAATTTATTATTGTAGTATTAGGTTGCGCCATCTCTTGACCGATAGTGGAACTATTTTTTTTCTTGGGTTAGCATGCTTAGGACAGCGCCATCTGTTGACTGGTAGTGAAACTAAAGAATTTTGGTTTGTTTTTTGAATTTCTAAAAAAGTATATTATATTGAGACATCGTTTTATTTTTCCTGTAATCTTTACATAAACTACTATCACATAGAATTATTTCAGATTTTTCTCTTTGCAAACTTCGGAGATAAGGGGGGGGGGGGAACGGTATTTTTTTTACATTTTTCATCACAAGTCAAAAACTATGCGGCCTAAGGAAAAAGGAAAAAATGTTTTAAAATGTGCAAACAGCGTTCTTTCATATGATACCCCACAATGCCCCACATGCCCTAGTCACCTCACTTTAAATTTTAAGACCCCTTTTCAGTCCCTGTTGTAAAAAAATATTATATTTTTTTATTTCTTTCTTATTTTCAAAATAGTTGGGCAAATGTCATCTTAAACTATTCCAAATTTCAAGTTGATACCATTAGTAGTTCTCGAGATATCCAACTGTGACAGACAGACAGACAGACTGAGTCACACCATAAGGGTCCTTTTTTACCATTTTGGTACGGAACCCTAAAAACAATATCGAATACTACCAAACCAGTTTGCATTGCAAAGTAATTTTTCTTTCTAAAATAATAAAGCGTAAAAAACACGTTTACTGCTACGGCTGACAGGTGCGGCTACGAAATCTTGCTACGTTTGCTACACCGTAGCACGCTCTGTAGCGCTTAGAGCAACGCAGGCTTCCATACCGGAAGGCGTAGCCATACCAAGGATTTTTTTTATTTGTTCTGTGATACGAAGCGTTTCCCTCTGCCGAAGTACAAGCCAAAAGAGCACACGCGTTAATAAAACCAGTTGCGCCCGGATTTCTTTCTAGACCGAGTCCAGTCGCGCATGTGAACGCTGCAGTATTTAAAATGCCGAATTGATGAATTTCTTTGCTGTAAACTGGTTCAGAGGAACAGAACCTTTTTCAAAAAGATCCACTTATAATTTCGTCGAACCGGTTCAAAAAAATTACCGGTTTCCAAGCCCTGGTTTTTATGACATAAATACATGACTAAAATTAATCCTCGTTCCGCAGGTCGTAGTAGGCGCAGCCGTAGGGCTCCTGCACACGCTCCACTGCGACCCCAAAGCGCTAGCAGACTTAGTCCCCGGGGATTTAGTCGTGAACGCCTGCATCGCCTGCGCCTGGAAGACTGCCAAGGAGTACCCGGCTAACCACGAAGATGCCCCGCCACAAGAACTTCCACCACCGGTCTATAATTACGTGTCTTCTGAGCAGAAACCTCTTACTTGGGGTGAGTAATAAAAAAAATAAAAAATGTGTTACATTTTTAAGGTCAATCAGGACCCTGCCTCAGCTCGTGTTGATAACCGAAACTATTGGATATCATAACATACAAGGTTATTTTTAGTTCATTGAAAACCTTGGCTTGATCAGACCATCAAACTGAACAACTTTCATTATGGGACCAACCTCGAAATCACGAAAAATAATCAGCTATTCCATACAAAAGTACAATGCCTACTCCATCGAAATATATAAAACAGCTGATTTTTTTTTCGTGATTTCAATCTATCTTGAGATCATACCTGAGATGCTGTTCCTATTGGCTCCGTGCACGCTTTTAGCGCCACCTAGCGTGTTGCAACTTTGTTGGCTCTGACCTGACCGTTTTGACGTTTTGATATGTAATGGCGGCATTATGACAAAATATTAAAAAATACTATACATATTGTATTATTAATGTAAATTTCAAAATTACTGTGATTTGGGTGGACAAAGTGTTGTGAAATCATTTTTGGTCCTTTAAATTAAATATGGCAAGTAAGATCTATTCAAAAAGAGTGTTTTATTTTGGTCATATTAGGGTTTGTTTACTTCTTTTTTAGTTGTAGATTTTGGAAAACAAGAGGATAAAGCTACTTTAATAATTTTACTAAGTGATAATAAACATATTTAATTATTCCTGTATCGCTAGTAATAAATTAAATATCGTTTTCATGCAGATTACAGAGCCTTCTTTATTTCTACTTTTTGCCACCATGAGCGCTGCGATCGATTATTATACCTTCGCACCCTCCCAATAAGAAGAGCATCTCAGGTATGATCTCAAGATAGCTCTCAACGTTGAAAGCGGTATGTAAATACGAGCCATTCGGTCGTTTGCACTAAACTCAAGGTCTTTTCCTAAGTACAACTAGACCACAGAATAGATATCAGTACTACCGTACAGAAAAGAAACTCTTCGCCCCGCCCCACAATCAATTACCTCACCCCGCCGGCGCCCACCGCGCGAGTTCCGTGTGCCGATCCGTGTGCTCATTCAATAGCTCGCACACAGTTGCGCGTGTGCAAAAACGTCACTGTGTAGCGTCTGTGGAATAGCAGGGCTCTGTCACTCCGCGCGCGAGTATGAAGCGCTCGGCGTCCTCCGAGAAGACAAATTTCATACGTCAGAAAAGATAAGACCAACGCGATAGAAAGAGAGGCAACTACTAATTGCATGATTTGGAGCGAAGGTAACGCTGTGTGACCTGAATTGCACTTTACTGTGTCGGGGCAAGAGTCGCAATTTAGTTAAACGATTTTGCGGAGTACAACTTCTGTACGCTAGTACTATTATCTATTCTGTGGTAATAGGTAGTTGAAACGCCACGCTTGTATGGAGTGCCCGGGGTGTGACTAGACCAAGATAATTTAGGCGTATGACAGCTGCATGACAACTAAGTTCATGACACCTTTTTAATTTGGTCGCGTTGTAGTTAGAAAAAAGGCGATTCTTAGATTTGGTGCAAACGCCCGTAACGTAAGACTTTTTAAATTATACTCCTACAAAATTCTACATCTATTTTCCACAGAGGAGTTCATGAAGTACAACGAAGTGTATGGCCTGGATGTGCCTCCCATGCAGGCCATGTACTACTACCTGTTCACGCTCACCACCTCCCGCTTCATGTACCTGACCTACTGTTTCTTCCTGCACTGGATACCTGCCTACATCATCGACGGGATCGCTATACTTATCGGGAAGAAGCCTATGTAAGTTTATATTAAATCATGACCGCTTTATGTACCTGACATACTGCTTCTTCCTGCTCTGGATACCTACCTACATCATCGACGGGATTGCTATACTTATCGGGAAGAAACCTATGTAAGTTTATATTAAATCATGACTCCTTCATGTACCTCACATACTGTTTCTTCCTGCACTGGATATCTGCCTACATCATCGACGGGATTGCTATACTTATTATGAAGAAGCCTATGTAAGTTTATAAGTATTGAAATCATGACCGCTTCATGTATCTGACCTACTGCTTCTTCCTGCACTGGATACCTGCCTACTTCATCGACGGGATCGCTATACTTATCGGAAAGAAGCTTATGTAAGTTTTTACTGAAATCATTGTTTAATATCCCTTCAGAATTTAAGAAAACTTCAATATTGTGAGTCCGGTTTCCCTTTAGTTATTAGCTGCTAGCATTCCATCAACTTCTTTAATGCTACCTTGGTGATTATTTCCTCTATGCTACCTTAATGTAGTTGCGTATGACGTCACATTTGCCTGCACGTATCTCTAATCCTGCATTTGTTCGTTATTCAACGATTGTTTTTGCACTCTGAACTTATATTATTGAGTCGCTTACTTACAAAGCTTTTGTAAGTTAGAGGCCTAAGTTAGAGGTTTCATATTCATATTCATTTAATCTCCACAAATTTATAATAGTAGTACATAACATACAATGTTAGTGGTTACAGTTGTTGGTGTTACTATAAATTCACCTTTTCAAGGTATTGAGATTTATAAAGGTATTTAAACTAAATAATAAATTGACTGCTCAATGAAATTTTAAACTCTTAACACTTCTTCTAAAATTCATTCAATAGAGGCGTGCCGCATGCCTCTTCCGTGGGATTACAATGCCAAAATCTCCACATTTGGAAAGCAGATTAAAGATCAGTGTTTGACCGTTTTCATTGAAAGCACTATTGACCATTTACTGGTCTACGGAAATGTTAAACGAACCTCTCTTTAATTTCTTAGTATGTAAAAGATTATTGGTGTTCTTTTACTCTGTCGGACCACCTCGAAAAATACAATTACCACAGCTAAAACTTAACCTTAATTTTCCATTTCAGGTTACGCAAAGCCTACACAAAAATCTCAAAATTCGCCGACGTCCTCGCATACTTCGCCACGAAACAGTGGAAGTTCAGCAACAAAAACATTCAAAGCTTATACAGCGAAATGTGCGACGCAGACAAACATATATTTGACTTCGATATGAGTAATATAGAGTGGAACGAGTATTTCTATGATTACGTCAGAGGTATTAGGGTATACCTTCTTAAAGATCCTCTAGAAACTGTCCCCAAAGGCCGCAGCAAACACCTGAAGCTAAAGTACGTCCATTATTTCTGCTGCACCGTTTTAAGTCTTATTGCCTTAAGGTTACTATGGAGCTTTATCAGCTACGCCTATAGTATTGTTTTCTAGTTTAATTTTGTCACCACAATATTGTTTATGTTAAAGGGCAGGATAATTTTGCTGGTTCACAAATCTTCCACCAGTTGGCGGTACCTTGGCGCTTGTGTAGATGCAGGCCTGTCATTTTATTGTTTGCTATCAAATTTCTATCAGATAGTATTAGGGTATAGCTTGTTAAAGATCCTCTAGAAACTGTCCCCAAAAGCCGCAGCAAACACCTGAAGCTAAAGTACGTCCATTATTTCTGCTGCACCATTTTAAGTCTTATTGCCTTAAGGTTATTATGGAGCGTTATCAGCTATGCCTATAGTATTGTTTTCTAGTTCAATTTTGTCACCACAATATTGTTTATGTTAAAGGGCAGGATAATTTGCTTTCACTAGTGTAAATGTAGACTTGTCATTTTGTTGTTTGCTATCAATTTTTGTATATTGGAAACAAATTTTCGTAAATATCAATTTTTCTTTCAAACACATTTTGGTTTTCTTCAATCTTTAATTCGTTTACTGTCCAACTTTCTTAATTATTATTATTATCAACCATTTTAGATATAATTGAAAAATAGCCTACGCACATGTACAAAAAGTCTGTATCTACAGCATCGCCAGGATAAAATTTCTCTTATCCTGTCAGTCTTTCATCGATTTTAGCTTTATTTATTGATTATGTTACAAAATCTTTATTTATTGACATGTTGTTTTGTTTTTTGACTGTATTTTTACCATTTTATGTAGAAGCGTTAAAAATTGCAATTTTAATATTTAGTTTGTGATAATAAATTATTTCACGACTATGAGTCGAATTGACTGGACCTAGAATTTTTGAGGCTAGGTTCAATACCTTGGTCTTCTTATTGAATAAGGATTAGTGGCCACTTCTGGTGTTAGAGTTTATCAAGCCGCCTGTAAGGCATCTAACTTGGCTTAACGACTGTTATCAGATGACAACAGCCGGGACCGACTGTTTACGTGCGCTCTGAAGCACGGAAGCGCTCAGTTGTAATGCCACTTTAACGGTCACCCATCCGTCGCCTGGCCGGACCGAGCGTTGCTTAACAAACGTGATTTTATTAATAAAAAAACTAAAATGTTTAATAATACTGTGTTTAAGTTATAAAGTGTTTTATCTTCTCCATTCAAATTCAATTCATAAATACGAAAAAAAAATTTAATACCTAAGCATTTGTTTTTTTTACGATACGGTTATTTTTTTGTATAGGTATTGTTGCAAAATAAGTAGCTTTCGACTAAACTTAATGTATTTTTGAGTGAAAACGTTCCATTTAATTCAAACTCACAATATTTATTCTAAATACTTATAATATTTATACATGACAAGTATAGGGTTAAGCTACATTGGCTCAAAGAGATAGAAATACAGAAAAATATTTCTTTGATCCAATGTAGTCTAACCCTTAACTCATTACTGATGTTAGAAGTAAGTACAATTTTTATATTTATAATTTTAGTTTAGTTTTAATTTTTGTTTAATATATTACTTTTACCGTTAAATGAAAGGCTTTAACGAGATATCGAAGTATGTTTTAGTGATGTACCTAACTAGTTTAAAAGCCAAAACAATATAATTTTTACTTTTAGACATACAAGCTCGTGACTTAGTAAAAAGTACCCTATATGTTAAGTCAGGTTTTAATCTGTCTACCAACCAAATTTCATCAAAAACTGTCAAGCCGTTTAGACGTGAAGAGGTAACAATCAGACACAAACTTTCGAATTTTATCTTATTAAGTAGGATTTATAAAAAAATAGGTATTTTTTTTCAATTACACTACACGCATCACGCGTGATTTCAAAATTTAACGTAACGTAAGTAGACTGCCAAGTTTGTAGGTACTGTCAGCAAAGCTATGACCTGAACACCTTAAGGTTCAGTTCTAGATTGAGTAGTCTGTATTGTCTTGCATTTACCCAAAAATCACAAAAGCATCTTTTGTATAAAAACAATGGATGCAGGTAAAGACGTACTTTTAGTTCCATCCTTTCAAGCGATTTATTTTCAAACTGTTAAGGTCATAACTTTGCTGACAGTACCTAAGTATAGAAATGACGCATGATGTAACACACCAACAACGCATCTACGCGCGTAATTTATCTATTAAAATATATGTAACGTAGCGTGATGCGTAACAGAGAGTGAGCGCGTTATCTTTGAAAAAAAAAAATTTTTTTAATTAACAATGGTGTTGTTTTAGCTTTTAAAATATAATTGTTGTGGTGGTTGAAAGCTATGCACATAAAATAAATTGTGATATTTCTTGTTTGCTCAGTTTTATTTTGTAAGTAATTATTTTGATTAATTTTTGTGTATTATATAGTGTGGGATGTATGCCATTTTAATTTAAGTATGAATAAAAATATATTATATAATACACCGAATATTGCCTTTTATTTTATTTTAACTAAGTATATGTAGTTTTTGTCTTCTACTTCGGCTGCATGAAATTCCGTTTCCAAAATAGTGAAATATAGAATTTCTGAACCAGAATAAAAACTATAAAAAATATCTCTATTAAGGTGGCAGTTGGCACCCTGAGCGAAAGTGGCGCCGAGGTGAATTTTATTCAATATTATTACCTATTCTAATACACAATTTTAATAATGTTTTACATGGAATTCTTAGGGCCCACAGTTTAGTATTTTAGACGGTATCGTTACATTCCCTCGTAGTCGAATGTAGAATGACTACGAGGGCATGTAGTGATACCTTCTAAAAATACTCGAGGGCTCTAAAAACTCCACGTAAAACGTTTTTTGAACTGAAAACTTCTTTAGCGGCGTTGAAGGTTTTTTTTTAATATATGAATATGAAGGGGATAAAATGCTAAACTAAACTAAGAATCACGTGACTAGGGTTTCTGATTTCTCGACTTTTTTTATTTCTCGAGTTTCGAGAATTCTCGAGGCCAAATTCTCGAGTTTTCTCAGGTCTCGAGTCTTTTAATTAAAACTGTTGAAATCTGCTGTAATATATTAAAAATATAAGTCTTTTTTAATCTAAGATACTTTTTGCAACACAATACATTTTGTCCGAAAAAATTGGAAGTTTGTTGTTTTTTTTCCACCATTTTCGATTTTTCTAAAAAAGTTACGGACCGATTTTCAAAAATTTGGTACCATATGATGCCCCGCAAGCTCTTGCATATTTTTACACCACTGCCTGCCTTTTGTTTATCTTTATAAATTTCGGAAATATAGCCAAATTACACTCCCCACGAAAACGATCTGATAAACATTTTCAATGAAACTTCTTACATATTAATTTATTAACTTTTAATCAAAACTTAGTAATTAACTTATTGGTAAAATTGTCATAAGGACGAATGTACTTTAAGGATAAGTAACAATAAAAATCTGGAGCTACAATTAAACAAATAAAAACATTTTTTTTACAATAAAGACGTGAATAAGCATTCCATTGACGAAGTTAGTACCTAACATAACAAACAGTAGACTAATTTTTAGTCTTATCAGCCAGTCAAACATAGCATAGGTGTACTTATTAGTTTCGTTTGATTGAGATCATTAGAGACAGACAACAGATAAAGTCAGTTAAAACTGATTATTCCTACCCTCGTATTACTTATATATATTTATAGACGAGTAAGAAATGACTTGAGTAAAACTTGCAATTTTCGAATGCTTGTAATATTATATTCACATGCAAATATAATCATTAGTGCAGTGCAGTTTTGTGGCATCAAAGATTAATTTATACTATAATTACTCACATATGAAAATAATAATAAAACATTTAAAAATTGCAAGTTTTACTCAAGTACATACTTGTCTATAGTATAGATACGAGGGGACTAGACCAGACTCTAGAATAGGTTAATGTTGCTTCCAAGCCACGTTAAATAATTTAAAACTTACTTTTGTCTTAGACAAATGAATGAAAGAGCACTGAGCGCGGGCGGTGTTAGAATGGCGAAAAATAGTCGCGCGTCGCGTCTGCCACCATTCAAATTCGAAACTCGAGAATTCTCGAGCTCCGGTCATTTTTTTCTCGTCTCGAATGATACCAAATTTCTCAAGTTTTCTCGAGTTCGAGAAAGCTCGAGCAGAAACCCTACACGTGACCCTGATCGAAAATTCGTAAGACGGATGTGACGGATGGAGAGTAGACAGCCAGCGGCGGAACTATCCCCCTCTCTTTCTATGGGGCGCGGTGAAAATGGCGGCGCGTCATTTCAAGACGTAAACACTTGTGTCACCATAGCACAGCGCTAATTTTTTAATTCAATGTCAAAACTCTAGATTTTCTGTCAAGCTATGGATAAGACTTTCGTACAATACTGTTCTGTATTCGTAAATTCAAATGCAGAGTAAATTCGTAAGACGGCAATTCGTGCAAAATTATTCCACCATTCCAAAATATAAAATATGCACAACGTTAATACTCGTATTCAAGTTTTCACTTCTGCCGGCACTCCTGGAGTGGAACCCGTTTTTTTTTCTATTAATAACTTATTAAATAAAAACCTCTGAGGGTGCCACTTTCGGTCATTCAACCGACTTAAAAATACTTGTCGTATTTACTAGGTACATTACAATGTATTTATTCTGTAACTAGAGTTAATATTTATCTTCTGCAAGCACAGAAGTAAAGAGTAAAAGACAGAATTGTAAACATTGCCAAAGATTTTATCTATGGGTTAAATATTACACTGAAAGATGTCACATCTGAAACTGTACAGATGAAGTTTTACGATTATTTTTACTGTATTATTATAATTTTTTTAGCTTTACATTTCAAAACCACCGCCTCTATAAGCAATAAAGACATTGATATACAGAAAACTGGCGTTGAAGCTATAAATCCTTGTTCAGTTGGAATGTTGTTGTATGCTGTTGTGAATAATACATCATGTGATAAAGATTTTAATGTGGAAGTTACCCCTGACCAATGTTGTTTGAATACTGATAGTAAGGATGTATGCAGTGTTATGCATATCGAAGGAGATTGTATAGATGTTCTTAATAAAGGTCAGTTTATTAAGTCAGTTGCCTATAACCGCTTTTGTGGTCTAGTTGTTCGCTCGCCCACACTTGTACGATCCCGGGTTCAATTCCCAGAAGGGGATTCAATTTGAACTCGGTTTGGTTGGTGATAGGGCTTATTTCAAGTCCGCCTGGCTAGCTACCATGTTACATAAGTCTGACGCCATAATAACAACTTACAAATTGTTGTGTTCCGGCAGTTAGAGGTTAGATAGCCAGTTCCTCAATAGTGAGGATTCCAGGTATAGTGCGCTTCCACTTTCGGCCTTATCGTCACTTAACATCAGGTGAGGTGAAGGCCAAGCACTATCCTATTGTGGATTAAGAACTCACTTTACTATAGGCAATTTCAATGCCACAGACAGTGGCGTACCTACTATCAACATAGAATGTAAGAGGCATGCGACATATAACATATACCTAGCCCGATTATTTTTAAAACTAAGGCTAAAGCCACACTATAGGTGTCAAGCTTAGAGATAAGCTAGAAGCTACGCTTGTGTACAAGATACATAATGGCCACATACAAGGCACCTAGCTTGGTGACATACAATTCACTTTCGCGACGTAGTAGATGATTTCAATGGACCCGGAGCAGTACTTTGGCAAAATACTTATGCACTTCTCGAAAATTTTGTTAATACTTATTATTAATTAAAATAAAATGCGTATGTACAGTACACTTACCATCCTTGTTTTCCTCTTGTGCAACTGCTTCCCACAGTTTTTTTTAGAATAAGTACATTCTTATGGTGTTTATTTAAAGGGTTCCAAAGTGGTTGCTTTTTGAAAACTGAGGAAATTAATATTTCTTTCCTTGTTAAATTACAAAATCACTAGGAGACTAGGTATCAAAAATTTCCCAACACGTTCGTTCGCTACGCGACTCGCTTAGTAGCTAACCAGGCACCTAGCTAGGCGCGTCGCTTGCAGTGTGACCAGCTGTGATAGTACTAATACGTCGGTTCGCTAAGATCAGTCACTAAGCGAGTCGCTTGGCTCTTAACAATAAGCGTGGCTCCTTCTAGTGTGGCCTTAGCCTAAGGTGAATAGGCACCTTTGTAGATCGCTCTATTGTTGATTTCATCATGGCTATCGGACTAGATAAGTGTCTAGACATACTATGCTAAAGTTACGTGACCGAAGATCAGCGGCAATCCTTTTATTATAAGAAAAAGAGCGCTGTGTAACTTTCGTTAGATGTGTTGCTATCCATTCACAAGGCATAGCAGGCGTAACTGGGCCAAACTTTGGTCTCGTATCTTCGGCATAGTGTGTCTAGACACTTAAAGATCAGAGAAACTCCATTATAGATTAAAAAACTGAATCTGTGAAAAGTGTGTTATTTCTAATGGCGAACATGAGTTCACTAGAATGCTCGAATGCGAAGCCCCTTTCTGACTGCATTTCAAGGTTTTAGACTGATTAGCGTAAATTGTGTATGGGTGCTGTAGTACTGTCGTTGTTTCTGGTTTCTTGATTGGTTCCTGGTAATTTAAATCAATTTTGTCAATAATCTCCCATTCTTCATTTTATCTTTTACCTATCACGGCAATATCAAACTCTTTTTACAAATTGTTAAAAACAAATCTTACTTTTTACAGGCACAACAAAGGTTTTAAAATTTGTTGCACCGATGATAGAACCTTTTGAAAGGCATGGTTACTGCACAGTATATCTAGATTCAAAGCCAATATCAAGACAAAGGAAGTCTATGAGAGACAAAATTAAAATACCTTTTGATACGAGATTGAAAAATTTGAAACAACCAAAAGAATTGATGGATAATATAACAATTTGCTCAGAAGTAGATCAAGATCCACTCAATGATTGCAAGCCAGTCGATTGTGAAACCTTTTATAATGGGAAAAGGTCGTATTTTGATAATAAAACTAAACGATGCGTCGCTATCCCACTTTGTATATCAGATTCAAACAACGAAGTACCAAACGCTATTTATGATAAGAACAAAAACAAATGCATATTTGGAGAATCCGTTTCTAAAGAAGATATAAGTTTGATTAAAAAACTAACGAATAATGTAAAAAATAGGCATACGAAAGATATTATAATTCTGAGAAATCGTATTGAACCTAAACCTTTTTTGTATCGAAATATATCAGATGTGTTGGATACCGAAGAGCCTAGTATTAATTATAAATTAATGTTAGATAAAGAAAAAAATAAATCAATTGGTGGCAATGGTTACAAAATGATGGTTAAAAAATATATCATTGACAACAGAATAGCATTTCCTATATTGGTAGGTGTGATTGTAGTGCAATGCTTTTTTATACTCACTTTGATATACTGTTCAACAAAAAAATGTTGCAAATTTAATAAAAAAAAGGTGGAGAAGAGATTCTTCAACTACCGCCAGGACGCTTCTGTCACCACACCTCTCATTGATACCAGTAACATGGATACAGATACTACTGAATTCCAATATAATGATAAAACCAATAATGTAGATAAAATGATAAAGTGCTATAAAGCTTGTCAAAAGGAAAGAAAGACGCAAGCTAAAATAAGTATGTCGGATGACATTCTGTCTAAATGTTTAACTAGAAGAGACTGGAAAAGTAAGCCAGCCAGATCAGTTGCAATAGCTGAAAGTAATCAAGCAGAAATATATAAAAACGAAAAAAATGAACAATCACCAATAAACAATAAACAAAATAGAAAAGAAAGTGGTGCTAAAGTTAACTTCGAAAACGAACAAGATCTTAAAATCAAACAAAAGAAGGAAAGGAAACATGACAAACATGGTAAAACAGGTAAAAAAGTCGAAAGGAGTAAAAGAGACAAAAACTATGACGAAATTCAAGATGATTTATCGGAGAGAGAATTAAAATGCCACACCTACAACTATGTAAATAAAGAGTCGAATTTAACAGGCTTTGATCCTAGCTCGCATAGTAAAAATATGGGTTATTTCAACACAGGAAAGAAGACAGTGCATCCTATATCTTTGTCAACGGAAAAAGGTGCTCAGGTCGCATTTTCAAACGACTCATTAGATGATTTTCTTTCGGAAAGAGGTATGGTTTTCAAAGCAGGTGAAGATTTATCCAAATTTTCATTTTCAAGTATTTCTAACGATGTAAAGTCATCTCTATGCTCCGAAATGTCAAGTAAGACATCGAAAAATAATGTGGTTAAGAATGTTCTGTCACTTTTTCATAAAAAAGTTAGCCATGGGCCATCTTCACATCCCGGCGCTAAGAAGAAAGACAGCAATAGTAACTTAGAAGTTTTACATATGTCAAAAGCATCTGTATATTCTTCTTACAATGGTTCCGAGTATTTGAAGAATTTGAAGCAAACCAAAGATTCAAGAACATCCTTGTAAAGTGTAGTTTTATTTTATTTATAGTTGTTTTAATAGAAATAAATGTTTACGTTGTATTTGTGTGTATTGGTAAAATGTTTGTGCCATGTCCTTTTCTTACCCTTAGCACGAACAGCTATCAAAAAAATAACGAACGCAAAAACATTCGATAGAATAATTTTTGTATGGGAAAAGTGTACAGCGCCATCTACCGCCGAATAGCGAAATGAGATTTTCCTAAGAGAATTAATACTCTATCGAGTACGTTTACGCGTACGCGCGCTACTTTTTACAATAGCTGTTCGTGCTAAGGGTACAGTACCCGTAACACAAACAGCTATCAAAAAAATTACGTGCGTAAAACCATTCGATAGTGCAATTTTGTATCGGAAATTTGTACAGCGCCATCTACCGCCGAATAGCGAAATGATGTTTCCCTTAGAGAATAAATACTCTATCGAGTACATTTACGCGCACGCGTTATTTTTTTGATAGCTGTTCGTGATAAGGGTACATGTAACTTTAGCACGAACAGCAAAAAAATAACACGAGTAAAACATTCGATAGTGTAATTTTGTATTGGAAATTTGTACAGTGTGCCATCTACCGCCGAATAGCGAAATGAGATTTTCCTTAGAGAATAAATACTCTATCGAGTACGTTTACGCGTACGCGCGTTATTTTTTTTTGATAGCTGTTCGGGATAAGGGTACAGGTAGCTTTAGCACGAACAGCAAAAAAAATAACACGGGTAAAAACATTCGATAGTGTAATTTTGTATGGGAAATTTGTACAGTGTGCCATCTACCGCCGAATAGCGAAATGAGATTTTCCTTAGAGATTAAATACTCTATCGAGTACTTTTACGCGCACACGCGTTATTTTTTTGATAGCTGTTCGTGATAAGGGTATCTACAGGTAACTTTAGCACGAACAGCTATCAAAAAAATAACGCGCGAAAAAACATAGTAATTTTGTATGGGAAAATTGTATAGCGCTTTTTACCGCCGAAAAGCGAAATGAAATTTTCCATAGATAATTACTATATTGATTACTTTTACGCGAGTATTTTTTTCTCGATATTATGATAATATTAATTTTATTCTGTTTTTAGTATTTGTTGTTATAGCAGCAACAATTTCAACTTTCTAGCTATCATGGTTCATGAGATACAGCCTGGTGACAGACAGACAGACAGACAGACTGACAGACAGACGGACAGCGGAGTCTTAGTAATAGGGTCCCTTTTTTACCCCTTGGGTACGGAACCCTAAAAACACATTTTTTTTTCCAAAATTACTTAATGCTCAGTGAGCATTTACTAATTCTGGATTAGTGGCCATGAGTTGATGCAAACTGTTTACGTTACAGTAAACTATCGGATATACTGCTCACAGTCAATACGCGTGAAAGAGAGAAAACGATAGGTTATGGATATAGGATAGGAGCCATAGGTTAGGTTAGTATGGTGATCATTTAAACAAAAATTTAAACATAACCATAAAGAAGTGATGGACAAATAAACGTTTTATTATTATAACTTCATTTTTATCTTTTATTAGTAATCCTCGAGGCGTAATAGTTTAGAGACTGGCGGGCAAGTTGGGCAAACGCAGGGCGGGCAAATAGTAGACGAATCGTCCTCTGTGGGCTTCGTCACGATGCGATGGGGGGTCACCTGGAATTATTAAGGTTTTTTGTCATCATCATCATGTCATTCGCACGACACCCACTGCAAGGCATAGGCCTCCCCAAGGATCTCCACGACGCTTGGTCCTGCGCTGCCCGCATCCAGCGCGGTGCACTGCGACCGCGCACCAGTACCCTTAGCACGAACAGCTATCGAGAAAAAAAACGCGCGTAAAATTACTCGATGGAGAATTATCTATGGAAATTTTAATTTCACTATTCGGCGATAGATGGCGTTGTACAAATTTCCAATACAAAATTGCACTATCGAATGATTTTGCGAACGTTATTTTTTTCGATAGCTGTTCGTGCTAAGGGTACTGTACCCTTAGCACGAACAGCTATCGAGAAAAAAAACGCGCGTAAAATTACTCGACAGAGAATTATCTATGGAAATTTTAATTTCGCTATTCGGCGGTAGATGGCGTTGTACAAATTTCCAATACAAAATTGCACTATCGAATGATTTTGCGAGCGTTATTTTTTTCGATAGCTGTTCGTGCTAAGGGTACTGATCGTCGGTCCCCCTTGTCGGGGGCCTACCCACGGAGCGTCGTCCGGTGCGCGGTCGCCATTCTAGAACCTTTCCACCCCAACGGCCATCGGTTCTTCTCGCTGTGTCCCAGTCCCACTGCTACTTCAGCTGAGCTTGTTTGTTGTAAGAGGGTATTTATGTAATAATTTAATTGCACGACTTCCCAAAAAAACCCGAAACAAAAAGGACGCAAAGAAGCTAACTTTAAAAAAGTTAAAAATAATATTATAAAGTCATAGAGGTACTTAGATAGTAAAAAAATATACAGCTTAATAGACGTCGGGGGACCGCATCTAAGCTCGTCACATGTCTAGCAATACCTAACGGTCCCCCGACGTCTATTAAGATGTGTATTTTTTTCATATCTATATGACATGATGATATTATTTTTAACTTTTTAAGAGTTAGTTTTTTTGTGTCGGGGGTTTTTAAATTTTTCATTTATGTACTTATACTCTGTACTTATACTAAAAATTACAAATTTCAGCCAAATTGAAGCAATCTAACTTTTAGTGGCAATTATTTTTTTGCTGCCTTTTTTTATTGTACCTACTTTTTGCCCATGGTGTACATTATTTTTAGATTATTCCACCTAAGTTTCGTATTGCCAGAAATATAACACGCTTAATTAATGCTTCAAAAAGGGCGCAAACTTCTCCGACTAGCTATTATTTTGTTACAACTTGTAACATCAATACAGGGTCATTTTGAACTTACCATTCAAATTTTAAGGATGTGTCCAGTCCATGAAACTAAACAACTTTCTCTAGGAAACATGTGTCAAATTTCGCCAGAAAATTTTGGTCATCCCATACTAAATTGATCACGTGACCTCTTTGATTTGTATGGAAAGTCGATTTTTATTTTACATATTTGACCATGTGTTCCTTAGAGAAAGTTGTACAGTTTCATGAACTGAACACATCCTCGAAATTTGGATGGTAAGTTCAAAATGTATTTTCAGCATTTGCATTTAGTGTAAACAATAGGAGATTTTTTAATTACCTTAATATTAGGAAAGTGTATATTTCCTATCAACTTTAATTTAGTTAATGGACCTCTCGTTACACACCAACACTGAAAATAAAATGTTTTTGCATTTTGAAGACTGTTTTTCTTCGCACTAGAGAAAAAAAAGGTTTTGAATCATCAAAACATAATAATTATTATGCTATTAGTAAGACGTTATTGGTGGTAATCACGTTGTTATATTTTAAAAGTCAATCGGATCGATTTCTAATGTGGGCTTTTCAAAGTGCCATTTAAAAAATAAAAATAGTACTTAACCAAGAACCTTATATTCATTTTCTATGACACTGGACATTCTACTACTGAAGGATGGTTGGGGATGAGGTCATTCACCTTTGTAGATATCGTTTATCCCTCTCACACTGTGACTGAAATTGCCATGCTTAGTACAAAATATCCCAATCCATAGTCAATTTACCCAAGTCATGTACAAAAATTAATAAGATTTTCTAAATAACTGTAAATATCGGCACTTTTTAAATTAGTTACATGATGTTAAAATTTATTAGTACATGCCAAAGTAATTATTTAGAGGACAGATGAGTCCATTTTGTTATTACAATATTTTACGTTTAACAGTAATTTCTCCATATTTCAAAAGTTACCAAATAAAAATAAGGTGGCATCTCTGACGGAATTGTCTTTGATTTGACATGTCACTAATGTCAATGATTTTCCACCGCATCTCACGTTTATGTACAAAAATATAAAATTATTTAAATAAAATTCGCGTTACAAAGCATGTGTTGCATTGTGCAAAATTGCAAAAGTGTTTCAAAACCAAATTCTAACATTATATTTCACAAGTAAGTGTTTTTAAAGTATTTTCAGCATTCAATTTTTCCTTCTCAGAAATCTGAATTTTAGCAGATTTCAAAGATTGTTTCCGATCTAATTCGGAAATATTATAGAAGTAAATTATAATTCCACCTTAATTACGTATTTTTTATTTCAATATCATAAAGATAATATGTACAAATCTGTATTCATTTTCGACACATAAGAAGCTTCAGAAATATTATCTGCATATCGCAGGGTGACCATAATCACAGCAGAACTTTTGAATAAGAAAGAAAGATTTGGATGAAAAATTTACGTTTATCCTACCTAACATTACATTTTATGTTTTTATGCCACATTTAACTTTGAGAGCGGAATTATTTTGTATTCTTAACAGAGAGAAAAAATGTAATGTAAACTAAAATATTATCTTACGTAGTTGAGTTAAACAATTTAGATCAGTTTCAGCTAAGAATCGGACCTACCTTACTACTATACTAGTTATTATGGTCTTTGACACCCATTGTTTATTCGTAGTAACAAAATAAAAATTAATCTTATTTTATTTTTCAGATTCTGAAACGATGAGGAAAAGAAACATTTATAGTATATTCCAATTACCATTAGAGGGAAATTATTTTCAACGGCCAAAATAATGCAGTTTTCACATTTTATATTGCAACTTTTTTTAATACAGTGACTAATAATGAGACTTATTTTTTTTTCACACAACCGAAAATTCTAAAACTTTTTTCTATTACTAAGGGCGCTTATTCCTGCCTATAAAAATATTCAGCCAATTAGTTTTTTTGGACATTCCTCATTGTACAAAATAAAAATACACGTGACTTTAGGGTGGAAGGGCAGGTCAGGTGTATATACCTAAGTCTAAAACCTCACCACGTATCTCCAAGTTTTGACTTTTAACCAGCCGCACCGTACAGGACCAAGGGGTCAAGTTTGCTATTATCGTGACTAACGCCGTAATCGTGTTTCAATGGTGTTTGGATGGTAATGCTTTTTGACACAATCCTTGTTTTTGTAAACCCAAAATTTAAACACATTGTTTTTCCTAAAAATCCAAACCGGTTAGACACTGTGTCTCAGTTTTGGGTTTAAGAATCAAGAACTGTGTTAAAAAGCATTACCTTTAAACACCATTGAAACACGATTATATGATGTTAACAATAGCAGACTTGACCCCCAGTGTGACCACTATTCCAAAACAGTATCGTCCATCCGGGGAGGAGCCAACCGAAAATAACCATTAAGTAAATATTTTGTGTTGCGCGCCGCCGCTGGCCAAAAGGGGGGTTTGAATGAATATATAGAAAGGTTATAATATGGTTGGTCAAGAGTAGTAATAATCCTATAAATGCAGTAATATTCTAAATGCGAATGTTTGTACGTTTAGAGATACCCAAACATACAAAGTTTGGCATTAACTAACATCTAAACTATTCTAAACATTCAAATGTTTAGAATCTAAACACTTTTGAATGTTTGGATTGGTTGTCCAAAAAACTTACGCCGTAGGCATAAGTTGATAGTCTGTAGTAAGTACCTATTTGTAATGACTGTCCTACGAATGGACAACATTGTTGTCACCCTAATGAAAGAGATGGAAAATATCGTTGACGTCATTCAAGGTTATTTTTTCGTTCTTCAAGCCCCAAATGGTGACGCAATGTCCAGTGTCATAGAATATGAATATAAGGTTCTTGTACTTAACTATTTTCTTCACTAGACGGCGTTGATGGAAAGAGAAGTGTCAAAATTGACTTTTAAAAATAAACGGCCTGTACCAAAGAGGAAAGTAAGCGCTCGCAAGGTGACATCTGCTCAAAGAGAAACATTTTAAGATTACATCTGCCTGCCCACCTGAGTACTCTTCGAAGCTTAGTAAAAAAAATACATTTACACAGACTTTTTTATCAACGCCATCTATCGAGCTTACAGTTTTTTGTCATTTTGAAAAGCCCTCATTATACAGGGTCACTGGAAATATGACGTATTCCTGCTAAGGGGTTATAGATGAGGTCAAAACAAATATTTTTTGTAATATAACTTTTTCTCAAAAAAATAATAGTTTTTGAGTTAATTGAAATTAAGTATTTTTTTACCAAAACTACGTTTTCTGACACAAAAATTTAAAATAAAAGAAAACTACTCATTTGATTCCGGTTTTTTTTATTATTTTAGGATAGAAAACAATCTGAGTGTTTATAATTAATAAAAAAAATTACAAAAAGTACAGGTGTTTATAAAAAAATCAATCCTTAAATGCATTTTTTATTTTTATTTTTTCAGATTTTTTAGATACAGCAGCAATTATCTTTAAAAAAAATCCAAGTAACTAAGCGTGCATAATATTTTAAAAACATCACCATCTAATTAGCTTTTATTTGAGGTATTAAGCTTAATAATAACTTAAATAAAAAATGAGAAATTAGGACTTAACTAAATAGCAGTCCCATTTCATGTAGCAAAAATTTCCTACTTCGAGCGCTTCGGAGGTGGCCGTATTATCCTACTTATATCATAAATATGAAAGTTTGCTTGTTTGGATGATTGTTAATCAATCAAGCAAAATGACTGAACGGATTTGGATGAAATTTGGCACACAGATAGTTTATAAACCGGATTAAAACAAAGGATGATACTATTATCTTGGTTAAAGGTTCCCTAGGGATTTTCTCGAATGTAAATGCGAATGAAGTCGCGGGCGGAAGCTAGTTTGCCATAAATGGTCGTACTTAAATACTTGCGTCCGAGTGAGTTTGAGACAGGATTATTTTCCGCCGATGAGTCAAAATTTTATACAAACTGTATCACAAATAACCATATCAGCCAGTTTTAATTCCCCGCTGCTGGGGAACTGGCCTTCCTTTTGGCTTGTGGATGGATAAAGCGGACGGGCCATACCCACCACGTGGGCCCAATGTGGATTGGTCAGTGTTAATGACTGTAAATGCAGCCAGAACCAAGGACTCAATGTAAGGTACATTGAGTTAACACCGACCAATCCACATTGGGCCCACGTGGTGGGTTATGGCCCGTCCGCTTTATCCCAAAAGGAAAGGAAGGCCTGTCCCCAGCAGCGGGTCATTAAAAATGGTTGATATGCATGGTTATTTTTGATGCTGTCTGTATAAAATTTTGACTCATCGGCGGAAAATAATCCTGTTTCAAACTCACTCGATGAAAGTATTTTTAGTAAGCACGATCGTTAATGGCAAATTAGCTTCCGCCTGCGACTTCACCCGCATTTACATTCGAGAAAATCCCTAGGGAACCTTTAACCAAGATAATAGTATCCTCCTATGTTTTAAAACGGTTTATAAACTATCTGTGTGCCAAATTTCATCCAAATCCGTTCAGTCGTTTTGCGTGATTGATTAACAATCATCCAAACGAGCAAACTTTCACATTTATGATATAAGTAGGATAATACGGCCACCTCCGAAGCGCTCGAAGTAGGAAATTTTTGCTACATGAAATGGGACTGCTATTTAGTTAAGTCCTAATTTCTCATTTTTTATTTAAGTTATTATTAAGATTTATATCTCAAATAAAAGCTCAATAGATGGTGACGTTTTTAAAATATTATGCACGCTTAGTTACTTGGATTTTTTTAAAGATAATTGCTGCTGTATCTAAAAAATCTGAAAAAATAAAAATAAAAAATGCATTTAAGGATTGATTTTTTATAAACACCTGTACTTTTTGTAATTTGTTTTATTAATTATGAACACTCAGATTGTTTTCTATCCCAAAATAATAAAAAAACCGGAATCGAATGAGTAGTTTTCTTTTATTTTAAATTTTTGTGTCTGAAAACGTAGTTTTGGTAAAAAAATACTTAATTTCAATTAACTCAAAAACTATTATTTTTTCAGAAAAAGTAATATTACAAAAAATATTTGTTTTGACCTCATCTATAACCTTCTAGCAGGAATACGTCATATTTCCAGTGACCCTGTATAGTAGAAAAAACCATACTCACATTGGGCTATTAAATAAAAAAATATTATTAAAAATAGGTTTTTATAATTAATAAAAGTAGATTTCAAAATTGATGAAGGTATGTTAGAAATAAACTTACTTTCTGCAACAAATAAAATAAAAAAGATCAACAATTTCGAATAATGAAAAAAAAATCTAGTACTTATTTAAAAGTAATAAAAATAAAATACTTATTTGGTTCAAAATTATCTTACCGTTGCCGGCTAAAAATGTAATAAAATAATTTGATAGATTAACATAATAGTTTTCATTTTCGTTAAGTAATTAATTTTAAAAGTAAAGATTATAATGTTTAAACTTACGAAGGTCTGAAATTGTTTTATTTTTTCATTAAAAACACAGTTAAGAATTTGCACTTGAAAATAACTTTTTAGCAAGTACCTAATAAAGAAAAAAAAGTATAGAAAAATAACTTACGTAGTACTGAAAAACAGGGTCACAATCAGTCAAAACGTATTATAACAATTCATTAAATTTTTACACAGCAAGTATGTTTTAGACTAATAATTAACTGTTTATTTTAACGTAACGTAAAAAATATAAATAAAAAATAATACTTTAATGGAAAAACATACCGTTTTCTATGAAAAAAAGAGGAGAAAACAAAAATTTTAGTTTTTTTATAGTTGCATTCTTTTGTAAAGTTGTTAATCATTGATATGAAATATTACTATAAATAAATGATGTTTTTATAATGATTTAGGCCTTTTACTCACCCACGACTGACAAAAAAAATAAAAGACACTTTTAATATTTTGTTACTTAAAATACCAAAAAAATATTAATTATATTGGTGATCTAAGAAATAATAAAACAAAACTTACTTCAGTCTATAAATAAAAAGACGCATTTAATTATAATTTGTAATATATTTATTACATTTTTTTTGTAATTTATTAAATGCTATAAAACTTACGTGGAGTTCCTAAAAAAATATTAAATAATTAAATAATTATATCTGTTGCATTTGTTAAAATTAAATAATAAAACATTGTCTTATAATTTTGACTAATTTAGCTTACCACTCTCTGTAAAGATGGTGAAAATTAATAAGTTTTGATACATTTAAAATATAATATGTTAAACAGAATTAAAGTTTCATAATAACCCGTAGAAAAAATATTTTTATTTTTATGGAAAACTGCAAAGTGATAACCCTAGTCGCAAACAGATTATTGTTTCCGACAATCAAATCCCATTAATGGACAAAACCAAAACACAATTTAGGTCTAGGGTCGCTACTATGCAATTTAGAAATTAGAAATCATTTATTTGCTTAAAAACAAAAATGTTTTTGCTTAAATACATTTATTTGCTTAAACACATAAAAAAAGTGTTTTTTCAAAAAAGTGGTTGTTTTCCGGTTTTTTAATAAATTCCTGGGGTAGTATGCATGGTACCCTATCTACCATCGGACTTAGAGTTTTTGTAACTCGTTGTATATAACTTAGTATGCTTAAATAAGGAATGAGAATTATTTATAGTTTACTTACAGCTCCATTCTAGATAAAAAAATATATTTGATAGTTAGTTTTCACTAATTAAAACGTTGTATCGACGGTTAAGAACCAAATACTGCTATCTACAAATGTTTCCATAATGTAGTTAGTCGCTATCACCAGCAACATAAAGCGTTCGTTTCAATTATTGAACTTAGCAGTTATTGGTTTATCTTGATAATGTTAAAAGTAATGCGTTATCGATATTTTATGTCTTTGACAACTGATAAGCAATTATTTTGTTAGTAGACCTAAACAAAAAACCAATTATCGAAAAAAAAGTAGATAACAGTATTTGGTTCTTAAGCGTCGATATATGTACTTTGATTTTAAGTAGGTACTTACAGGAAGCTATGAAAAAAATATAATTTAATAATAAATTAAATATGTATGATAATAACGTTAAATTATGTAAGATTTATTTATTAGTTTTTTTCTATATTTACCGTAAACTGTAAAGATGTGTCAATTTTGTTTAGTAATAAAAAAACATTTTGCACAATTTTTAGTTAAGAAATAATACATCTTTAAAAATACTTACGTTGATCTGTAATGGAATAATTGATAGGATTAATTTCTAAAAGTATTTAACTTCGGTATTAAAAAGTGGATAGGTATTAAATGTCATTATTTAAGTAGGTATTTTTGCTTTGTTAGTGTTTTCTTTTATTTTAAATTTCCAAAAGCAAATTACTTAATTATAATATCTCCGTCTTAACTTACCACATCCTAAAATATTAAAAAAACAACATTAATGCCATAAATCAACTAGATATTTATTTATTTTCTAGCCCATCAGTGCCATATTGTTTTCTACTTACTTTAACCTGTAAAAATAAAATTAAATAATGCATATTTAAAATGCTTTTATATTTATATATATATTTAAATAGTTTTATTGTAATTAGGTATGAAATAAAATAAAATATTGATTAATGGCATTATAAACTTACTGTAAGCTTAAAATAAATGTTTTAAATATTTTTTAGTAATTGAAACAAGTAAAAAAATATTGTCAGAATAGATACTTAAACAACAGATTTCAACTACTTACTGGTGCCTGTAAAAATAAAGAAAAGCATGTTTTTAATAATAAATTACGCTTTATTGCACACAAGACAAAAAAATTACAGAAAAGAGGACAAAAATACAAAGCAGAAAGTATACAAGAGGCGGCCTTATTGCTTAGCAGCAATCTCTTCCAGGCAACCTTTGGGTGTAAAATAAATAGAAAAAGGAAAAATAGGGGAGTGGGTGCAATTTTTAAAAAAGGAAGAATAAGTGTGTATTTGATAAACAATAGTTATATCTTAAGATAAATACAAATAAGATAAAGGAAAAAATAAATCAATAGTCAATCAGAAGAAAAGGAAAGGAAATGACTTCTAACTCTATCTTTAAAGGACTTGAGAGTCTGAGATTTTCTGATTTCCTCTGGTAGTGAGTTCCATAGACGAACAGCATGGACAGAAAACGAATATGAAAAGAAGCCGGTAGAGTGCAGTGGGATTTTTAAGGTGAGATTAGTCAAAGATCGCAATCTAGACTGCGAAGAAGAGGAGAGAAAAGAGAAACAGGCTTTAAGGTAAGGTGGTGAGGTTCGAAGGAAAAGTAAGTTGTAAAGGAGCGTAAGAGCATGCAAGTCCCTGCGCCGGCGAATGGGGAGCCAATTCAATTTAGAACGGTAATGCGACACGTGGTCATTGGTCACGTGGTTTTTGTAATTGAAAGAAAATTAATTAAGAGCGTGCAGTCTGCACACTAGCGCCGCCATTGGAAATAAAATCATAGTGTTTAAATAAAAAAGAAATTATGAATTATCTCTCTGGAGTGCACTGCGAACAAGCTTTGCGGTACTTTTTATCCCTTAAACAATATTTTCTAGCCTGTCGTTTAGTTATATGGACTTTTATTGCGAAAAGTGGCCACTTTTAACAATAAAAGTCCATTTAACTAAACGACAGGCTAGAAAATATTGCTTAAGTGATAAAAAGTACCGCAAAGCTTGTTCGGAGTGCACTCCAGAGAGATAATTTACAAATTTGTCTTTAATTAAGCACTATGATTTTTTTTCTAATGGCGGCGCTAGTGTGCAGACTGCGCTGCCTTAAGCACCCTGACCGAAAGTGGCGCCGCGCAGAATTTTATTTCATACTATAATTCTAATATACAATTTTAATAAAACTTTATGTGGAACTTTTAGGGCCCATAGTCTGATATTTTTAGACGGTATCATTACATTTCCTCATAGTCATTGCTATAGCACTTTTAGCAGTTTTGCTCTCTACTTCCATAGAAACTACCACTAAAAGTGGCCGTTTTTGACACATTTGCTACCTACTTCTACGAATGACTACAAGGTAATGTAGTGATACCTTCTAAAAATACTAAACCATGGGCTCTAAAAATTACACGTAAAAATTTCTTAAAATCATTTTCTATTAACAACTTATTAAATAAAATCCTCTGAGGGCGCCGCTTTTGGTGATATAGCCACCTTGAATATGATTCATTTTCATTTTATATTACTTAAAAAAATACGTACGCCCTATTGCTGCAAATGTTAAAATCACTATTAAAGACTCGGGTAGAAAAATAATGAGTCCAAATCTTCAAATCTCAGTACCAGTGACAGTTACAGTTTTTCTATATTAATTTAATTAAATAATCTTCGACATATTGAACATAGACTGGCCTTTCCCTTTTACAAATGAAATGCCTGTTTTTTATTTATTTATTCTAAAATTCTTTTAAACATTTTGTTGCCTTTTTATTCTGATCTTATTTTAATAACATATAAGGAAATTGTTTACTAACCATTTTCCGTGATGTTGGGTTTATGTAAAAAGAAAATATATCAAATTAGAAAATATTATAAAAAAATATGTAAGATTATTTTTTATAAGTACCTCATGTTTTTTTCTATAACTTTATTCAAACTAAATACATGATAAAATAACTTACATAAAAATCCTATAAAAACAAATGTTGAATAAGAAAAAGGTTTCAATTTTATTTTAGTTTAGGTATATTTTGCAAAAATGTATAATAATTACCGTAATCTGTAATAAAAGATATACAATTAATTTATTTGAACTCTTCGTTTTTAATTCTTTTTACAGATTTCAAACACCAGTATATCTATACATACCACATTCTGAAAAAATGAAAAAAAAAATGATATTAGAATAAAATTAAATAAGTAAAAATAAAAATTAAATTACCTTTATGAAAATTAAAATATTTTGACATTATTTTAATCTTACCAGTGGCTAAAAATTATATAAAACAAAATTAGTTGTTCAGTCTTTAACTTGAATTATTATAAAAAATTGATTTGAGCTTACGGTAGTCTGGAATTAACATTTCATATTAAAAATTAAATATCATAAAATACTAAAGAAAAAGAAAATTTCGATTAATTTGTACTTACTTCTTCCGGCTGTAGTAGATAAAATAATTAATAGTATTATTCTTGGTTAATATTAATTAAACACAAAAAATCTCTTTCGGTAAAAATTGTAAAAAGTTTCATTTAAACTTACGTCCATCTAAAAAATATTTGGAATAATTAATATTTTTCCATAATTTTACACTCACAATAATTATTTTGATATTGAATGAAAATAAGTCAAAAAGTTAAAAATAAAGGGAAGTTGTTAAAAATAAAAATAAAACTTACTGTCAACTGCAAGACATAAAGAAACTATTATGATCTTTATTTGACTTATATATGTATTTTAAGATAATATTGTAAGATTATTTCGATAAAGATTTATTATAATTGTTTTTATTTTGTTTTTATTATTAATTTTATATGATAATATTATTATTATTTTCTTTAAAGTAGCAATAAATATACATAATATAATGCAGATAAGTAAAACACAAACATACTAACTTCAGCTTTTTCTACATTCTCCTCCTAAAAAAAATGAAAATAGATGGTACAAAATGTATTTATAAAAATAAAATTATACTTTACTATGTGTATAAAAACTATAAGCGATATCAAATCAAACAAAATTATTAGCTTTTAACATCATTCTATTTTTTGTATTTGCCGTGTATAAAATGATTAATTTCGCATATTTTTGTATGAAACACCAATTTATTTTTATTTTAACTGACATACGGCGAATATGAGAAATTTTATTCGACATTCTTTCGGAAAGTTGACATGTTTTACTTATTATTATTAAAATAGCTTATCATTCTATCATTATGACAATTGATTTTAATTTAATATAAGCACTGATAATATAAATACAAGACAAATAGACTGAACTTAAACTTCCTGACATTCTCAATTTGGACTAGATTTTAGTTTTTTTTTAATTAACGTAAAAATAGTGATCTAAAAATTCTGAAAAAAAATATTAGCTTAGAACACTGAAATCTCGAAATGGTTTTCTAATTTTAGTACTTTCTCAAAATGAAATGTTGTCCATTCAAATAGAATCAAATTGAATTTGATAGAAAATACTTTTCAAAACTTAGTTCTTTTGTATGGAAAATCATATGATTATTAATTTATTTATATTTATGGAGTAATGTCTACCTACAGGGTGTGCGTTTGGACATGCTGTGTAGGTTCATAAAGGGTACTTACTTTTGGTGTTTCCTAAGCAAAAAAAATGTATAAGTGTCAAAGTACCCTTAGCACGAACAGCTATCTATCGAAAACAATAACGCGAGTAAAAACATTCGATGAAGTAATTTTGTATGGGAAATTTGTACAACGCCATCTACCGCCGAATAGCGGAATGAAATTTTTCATAGGCAACTACTATATCGAACACTTTTAGGCGCGTTTTTTCTCGACCGATGTTTGTGCTAGGACATGTAGGAGATCTAAGGGCCTAGCCAAAGTATCATTGACAAATCTTCGTTATCGCTTCGCTTTCGAAACATGTATGGGATTGACATGAGGTTTCGTTAACTATCGAATTTAAAACGTCAAATCCATATATGTTTCGAAGCGAAGCGATAGCGAAAATTTGCAAATGTTACTTTGGTTAGGGGGTCTGGGACCCTATTTTTGAATCGCTCGACTAATTTCGAGCGCTCTTTTCGACTGATTTTTGTTCGACATATGACTCAAAACAATGAGATGTCGAACGAAAATCAGTAGAAAAAACCGCTCGACGCTAGCCGAGCAATTCAAAAATAGGGCCCCCTGTACCCTTAGCACGAACAGCTATCGAGAAAAAAAACGCGCGTAAAATTACTCGATAGAGACTTATGTATGGAAAATTTAATTTCGCTATTCGGCGGTAGATGGCGTTGTACATATTTCCAATACAAAATTGCATTATCGAATGATTTTACGCACGTTATTTTTAGGGTTCCGTACCCTGTCTGTCTGTCTGTCTGTCACCAGGCTGTATCTCATGAACCGTGTTAGCTAGACAGATGAAATTTTCACAGATGGTGTATTTCTGTTGCCGCTATAACAACAAATACTAAAAACAGAATAAAATAAATATTTGAGGGGGGCTTCCATACAACAAACGTGTTTTTTTTTTCGATCTTAATAACGACAACAGGTTGACAGTTGAAATATTCACAGATGATATATTTCTGTTGCCGCTTTAACAACAAATACTAAAAACAGAATAAAATAAATATTAAAGGGGGACTTTCATACAACAAACGTGATTTTTTTTTGCCGTTTTTTGATACGGAAACCTTCGTGTGCGAGTCCGACTCGCACTTGGCCGGTTTTTTTCGATAGCTGTTCGTACTAAGGGTTCTGTTCCCGAGGAATAAAAAAACCGGCCAAGTGCGAGTCGGACTCGCGCACGAAGGGTCCCGTACCAAAGAACGGCAAAAAACAGGTTTGTTCTATGGAAGCTCCCCTTAAATATGTATTTTATCATGTTTTTAGTATTTGTTGTTATAGCGGCAACAGAAATACATCATCTGTGAAAATTTTAACTGTCTACCTGTTGTCGTTATTAATATCGAGCAAAAACGGGAAAAATATCACGTTTGTTGTATGGGAGCCCCCCTTAAATATTTATTTATTTGTTGTTGTAGCCGCAACAGAAATACATCATCTGTGAAAATTTCAACTGTCTAGCTATCACGGTTCATGAGATACAGCCTGGTGACAGACAGACAGATAGACGGACAGCGGAGTCTCAGTAATAGGGTCCCGTTTTTACCCTTTGGGTACGGAACCCTAAAAAACTGTGCACGCAAACAAAATCGCAGGCGGTCGCTAGTACGAAAATAAATAAACAAAATATATAACTTACGTCAGCTGTTGTTTCCTGCAAAAAAACACAATAGATTTAATTGTGTACCCTTAGCACGAAGTACAAACATCTATCGAGAAAAAAACGCGCGTATAAATACTCGACAGAGTAATTCTCTATGGAAAATCTCATTCCGCTATTCGGCGATAGATGGCGTTGTACAAATTTCCCATACAAAATTACTTTATCAAATGTTTTTGCGTGCGTTTTTATTTTCAATAATCATAAAACTTACACCGGCAGCTGTTGTTTCCTAAAACATCAGAATATCATTAAAAAATCTCTTTTATTTGATTTTAATTTAGATGGACAATAACTTAATTTTATTTCTAAGTTACTATAAGTTTTGGAAAAAAACTAAAACCTAGTATTTTTTTATGCACATCGGAATAGTGTATGGTCTTCACCTCACTTGATGTTAAGTGACGGTAAGGCCGAAGGTGGAAGCGCACTACACCCGGAATCCTCACCACTGAGGAAGAGCTGGCTATCTTACCTCTAACTGCCGGAACACAACAATTTTTAAGTTGTTGTTATGGCGTCAGATTTAGGTAAGATAGTGGTAGCTAGCCAGGCGGACTCGAAATAAGCCCTACCACCAACAAAACAGAGTACAAATTGTACCCCCCTGGGAATTGAACCCGGGAGCCCTGCGTATTACACGGGTGGGCGTACTACTAGACCACTTGCTAAGCAAGGTGAATTATGAAGACTAGGGTAGGTTATTAAAAATACATATTTTGATAAAATGAATGAAATCGGTGATTATTTTCAAGGTAAACTTTGAACTTTATGAAAATTAAAACACTTTTAACGGATACTAGCGCGGTTTTATTGAAAGTAGGTACTTTGGTAAATTTGTTGAGTTTAAGTGAATATATGAAAATTAATCCCTACTTATTCTTACATATGTAAGGATTAATGCAAGTGTTGTTTGTTCCTCAGTGGTGAGGATTCCGGGTGTAGTGCGCTTCCACCTTCGGCCTTATCGTCACTTAACTCAGGTGAGGTGAAGGCAAAGCACTATCTCGTTGTGCATAAAAAAGAATCCGTGTACATAAAAACCGGCCAAGTGCGTGTCGGGCCACGCGCCATAGGGTTCCGTAGTTACCTTATACCATACCATATTTAATACCACCTATCATTTTTCGTTTGCAAAAATAACTTTGTTTTTCACAGTGTTGGTATGAATGACAAAGTTATATTTGCGGTTTTGGAAAATGTGCTATATCTCAAAAACTAATTACTATATCTCGTTCAAGCTAATTTTGGTTGAAAGTGTTTATTAAGATCTATAGCATATATTTTTTTTAGATTTTTCACTCTCTTATTTCAAAAGTTAAAGGGGGGGGACACACATTTTACCACTTTGGCGGTAAATATCTTTCAAACGGTTGACTTTGAGAAAAAGTTTTCTTAGAAACCTCAATGTTATTTTTAAAGACCTATCTATAGACACCCAACACGTGTTAGTTTGAAGAAAAAATTTTTTTTTAGTTTCAGTTCCATGTATGGGGAGCCCCCCCTTAATATTTTATTTTTCTTATTTTTGTATTAAATTCGTTAAGCGGTTAACAGAATACATCTACCTACCAAGTTTCAACTGTGTAGTCTTAATACTTTCGGAATAAAGTGGCTGTGACATACGGACAGACAGACAGACAGACAGACATGACGAATCTATAAGGGTTCCGTTTTTTGCCATTTAGGCTACGGAACCCTAAAAACGCTTCCATGCTGCGGAGGGTACATTAAACCGTCGGTCCCGGTAGTTGTCATCAATACCCTTAGCACGAACAGCTATCGAGAAAAAAAACGCGCATAAAATTACTCGATAGTGCAATTTTGTATTGGAAATTTGTACAACGCCATCTACCGCCGAATAGCGAAATTAACATTTCCATAGATAATTCTCTATCAAGTAATTTTACGCGCGTTTTTTTTCTCGATAGCTGTTCGTGCTAAGGGCACTGATAACAGTCGTTAAGCCAAGTTAGAGCCTTAAAGGCCTTACAGGCGGCTTGATAAACTCTAACACCAGAGGTGGCCACTAATCCTCATTCGATAAGAAGAAGAAGCGCCAAGTTTGTAAGTGGGACGCTATTTGAGGTGTCAATTTTGCGTACTGTTTTAGTTCGTGAATCGTTATCTAGGATATTTTTGATCGAAGAATAAAACTTACACCGGCAGCTGTTGTTTCCTGAAATAATAGAATATCATGAAATAATTATTTTATTTCTATTTTACATGACTGCCCAAAAAGGAATGTATATGTGTTTTTTACACGACTGCCCAAAAAGGAGTGTATATGTGTTTAGGGTTCGTGTATGTTTGTGGGTATGTGAGTTTCTTTATTCCACCATAACTCCTAAATGCCTTAACGGATTTGGATGTATGGTATATAGTTAGAATCCTTACATCATCTCGAGTACCTAACACTGGCTAGGTTTTTTTGAAAAAAACAATATGGCGACTGTACGCCGCTACTTTTAAATGAGAAAAAATAATTCTTCTAATATTACAATATTGGCATCAAATGAAAGGCCTTTAAGAGAACATTTCAAAACTATATAATTTGTCACTAAAATGTGTCAAATAAATATAAATAAATTGAAAAAATATAGATTGATTTGGCAGACTACCCTGCCAAAAACGAACTAAAAGTCAAATAACAATCATTTGAGGTTTGAGGTTTGAGACATTTATTTCTCTAAAAGAATTTAACATTCACTTACAAGAGAAATACGTTATAATCTTAAAAATAAAACTTAGAAACTAGTAGGTGCATGCAGCAGACAAGTTCATACGAGCATTAATTTTTTTTTTTTTTAAAGTTACCCACATTGCATTTGTAAAACAATTTCTTGCGATAACAAGTTGGTCTTAATTACGTATTGCTTAGTTGTTGCCATGTAAGTTACCTCTAATAGAGATCATTTTCAATTAACAATAATTATCATAGAGGTCCCCCGACTGCAATGACACTTGTTATTTAACTTTTAGTTTGTTTTTGGCAGGTTTTCGTGTAAAAACACGACTGCTCAAAGAGAAGTGTATATGTGTTCAAGGTTCATGTATGTTTGTGGGTATGTGAGTTTTTAATATTTTTTTAATTAATTAATTTTTTTACAAGGTGTTACAAAATACCCCTAATGCCGAATATGGTAGATAGGGACCATCAAACTGAACAACTTTAACTATGGGACCAACTCAACCAACAATCAACGCAAAAAAACAGCTGTTTCATTCAAAAATTAAAGACGAAAATATCAAAATGTATGAAATAGCTGATTTTTTTTGCGATTTCACATAGTAAGAGTTGTTCAGTTTGATGGTCCCTATTTACCATATTCGGGTTTATTTTGTAACACGTTGTATATGTTTAGCACGAACATCTATTGAGAAAAAAAACGCGCGTAAAAGTACTCGATAGAGTAATTATCTATGGAAAATTTAATTTCGCTACTCGGCGATAGATGGCGCTGTACCAACTTCCCATACAAAATTACTCTATCGAATGTTTTTACGCGCGTATTTTTTTTCGATAGTTGTTCGTGCTAAGGGTACAGAATTGATTTTGATTTAGTAAGATGGTAGGTATCTTGATATTTTGATTTAGATATAGGTATTATATAGGATGTATTTTAAGATTCGGCGCCTTGAGCCAATAAGGCATGCCACCCCTAGGGTTACCATCTACGTAAGGGAGGATGCCTGTCTAGGATGCACAAAACGCCAGATTTTTTAGAAAAATGCCTGTCTATAGTAAAAAGGCCGCGCATTGCGATTTTAGTCAGTTTCATCTAATAATCTTGTAATTTTGCCAATCTTTAATAAAAATCGAGCACGCAGCGCGATTTTTTGCCAGTTCCACCAACTAATCTTTTAATTTGTCTGACTACAGTAACAAAACGGACGCGCAGCGAGATAATTTTTTGTCCGTTTTGCCTACTAATCTCACTAATCATGTAATATTATTATGTGTATGTAAAATACCTGATTTATAATAATGCCGGCCGGACGCCTTATCAAGTAGTAAAATGCCAGGCAAATCAGGCGAAATCCTTGCATATATGGTAACCCTAGCCACCCCATAGGTTTTTGAATAAATAAGTTTTTTTTCAATAATTTAAAAAGCCATAAAAAAGGTTTTAAACAATATTTATTAGCATAATTATTTAAATTATTTTGTGATCTGGGCCATGGCCCTCTTGGCCCTAGGGTAAATACGTATTTAACTAATACTGTAAAAAAACTGACTAAGGCCGTGAGCACTTTGGATGCGTTTTCGTACGAATTGTACTCGTGCGAATATAGGTGGCGCTAGTCACACAGTAAACACAAGCTCCCGTAAAAAATAATGTTTTAAAATAGATAAAGTGAATCCTCATAGTTGAAAGTATAATCAAAACGTGAAGTGTCGTTCAATTACTCGGTGGAAGTGTTATCTTTGGAATATTTGACAAACTGTGTACATAAATAGAAAAAATATTACAAGGAATTGTGACTTATAAATCTGTGTAAAAACTATTTAAATGTATAAAAATATAACATTAACTCATGTGGAAAGTACATAGTGGAAAGTGATGTGTAATAAGATATATTAACATTTCCAAAATAATCACTATTTTGCTTAATTATTGAAAAGACAGTTAATTTTATTTAAATAATCAAAAGTGCTAGTGACAATTTCAACCTACTCCCATGTTCAGCAAAGTCCTTTTTAGCTTACAGCTTAAACAACGCCTTCTAGTAATGGTTATTGGACTCACCTACTCTTGATCAAAAGCAAAATAAGTGTTGACAACTGAACTTGATCCAAACCTTTTATGTGACTTCAAAATTGGCCACAGTAGTTACGAACAAAGTGGCGCAGCGGTGCGACAAGTCAGTCATAAATATGGATTATTGAGTTCGAATCCCGGTCCTTGAATTTGTTTTTGTATTTAGTTTTTTTTTTTGGTAATAGACTCTGTGTTGTTTTTTATTATTGTAATCCTTTTTGATTATTTATATGAACTGATAAAAGACTTTAAAATAAAAATCAGAAAGAATTTGGAAAAATACTTTTTTTTTTTTTTCTATTTGACGAACTAAGTTATATCGCCCTCCTGTGGATATTTTGTGCAACTTTATTAGACATTATTCGATATCATCGTCGCAGCAATGTCTACCAGAGCACAGGCTAAAGCTGCTAAAACTAACATTAATATGACGCCAGTAGTTTGTCATGTGTGTAAAAACAAAGTTGACTCTAAGAAAACAATACCGTGTTCGTTATGTAAGAATTTCTACGAGTTTGATTGTATCGGTTACTCGGAAAGATTGCATGCTTTGAAGGACTCAGATACAAAAAAGAGATGGAAATGTAAATCATGTCAAGAAAAATCGAACTTATATGGTACGAATACCCCTGAGCTGACTCATATCACGATTAGAAAAAAAACTTCTCCCAAATCAGGTGGAACGGAACCACCTACTTTATCATCGTCGAAACAATCAACCCCAAAAGTAAGCGGAAGCCCATCGCAAGACTCTCTTATACTTACACCGCCGGTAAACTCTTCGTCTTATGAGTCCCCCTCCGTATCGGATGGGTTATTACTGCGAAGTATGGAATGCATAGGAATTGATGCTATTACTATACAGGAGATGAAGGATAACTTAAATAAACTACAATTAGAACTAGCCAGCGCTCAATGTGAATTGGATAACTACATTTTAGAGAACAATAATTTACGTAGAGAAAACGCAAAACTAACTAAAGAAAATGACTTACTAAAATCCTTATGCAAATCTCCATTAAGTGAAAACCGAATCTTACGGAGTACTAAGAAGAAAAGTAGAACATCTATGATTAATTCGAATATAGACTGTATAGCAACACCTACAAGATCTAATACTGATTCAAATGTTCGCTGCCTTGACAGCAATATAATGGCTATGCAACAGCAAATTACTACACTTGAACAACTGTGGATTGAGGCACAAAAAGAAATATCAATTCTCACCACAAAATTGCGAACCTTAGAAGCAGGGGTGTGCATACCATATAGGCAGTTAGGCAGTGCTTACCTCATCACGAACCTAATAAATATAGGTAGGTACCACTAGTCACTAGTGTTAAAGTAAAAAATAATAATTTGGTTGCGTTAATATTCCATAATAACCAAACTTCTATTGAACACTCAGTTAGCAAATTTTTTTTGCGCATCATTCCTACCTACGGTGCGGTAAGCAGTCTCCAGAATGCATATTCGAAGCAAGGAGCGTTTCATACAAAACTCATTGAAAAATTTTCGGTAAAAGTTATACGACCACGGAAAAAAGTGCGCTATTTGTACGTGTAACGTTCTAAAGCATGACCTTCGCAAAAAACAGCGCTAGGTATTCAAGCCTACTCGGGCTACCTCGGGCCACGTCGGGCGGCCGCGGTCGAACGAATTTTGTCGAGAAGCTGACGACATTATTTGTCTCACTCGCTCCTATTCACAAACCGCTCGCTCCCAGTCCGAGTTTTATTATCTCACGAGTGTGGGTGAATTTAACAAGTTTCAACCTTGTTACGTTGTCCTAAGAGTATTGATACCCGCGCTTAATAGAATGTTTGTTTTCGGATATAAAGATGCCAGCAATGCATTTGCAATATAGCCCAGGACTTTTAGCAAAAAATTCAAAGAAACCTAGGACTAATTCCGGCGGAAGGTTTTTTTGTTTTTAAAGTGTTCCTTAAGTCCCCTTGAATATATCTGGAAAGTTCCCCGTGAATCCCATGTACGCTCCCCCCTCCCCCCCCCCCTCAAACGTCTCCCTGATTTTAGTTTTTTCTATTTATCTCAGAAACGGTTGAAGATAGAAGAAAGTTGTCAACGTATAATATAATTGTTATAAAATATCCAACCCATCGACACTTCAATCATTTCGATGTGAGCTGTAGTCTCTGAAATATACCTACAGACATTTCACCAAAATTTTTTTTTGCCCAGAAATCATTCTTTGTACTAGTTTTTAAGAAAAGTGAGTGGAGTTGTGGCAAAATTATGTAAGGTCATATGAATCTTGATACATTGAGGAATAAAACAAGGTATAATACATTGTTATAGCAGCATCTGTTCTCGATTCACACCGAATGGTGTCAACGCCACGATGTAATTTTTAGCCCAATACTTTTTGATAAAAGTTTTCGATACCTAGGACTAATTCCGGTGGTAAGTTTTTGTCTTTTAAAGTGTTCCTTAGGCCCCTTTGAACATATCTGGAAAGTTCCCCGTGGATCCCATGTCCGCTACCCCTCCCCCCTCAAACGTCTCCCTGATTTAAGTTTTTCCCATTCATCTCAGAAATGGTTGAAGATAGAAGAAAGCTATTGAATATAATATAATTGTTATAAAATATCCTACCCGTCGACTTTTAAATTGTTTCGATGTGAGCTATAGTCTCTGAAATATACCTATAGACATTTCACCAAAAAAAATGTTTTACCCAAAAATCATTATTTGCACTAATTTTAAAGAAAAATTAGTAGAGTTGAGGCAAAATAATCTGAGTTCATATGAATTGTGATACATTGAGGAATAAAACGTAGTACAATACATTGTCTTAGCAGCATTGGTTCCCGATTTATATCGAGTGGTGTCAAACGCCAAATACATTTATTGTAGTATTAGCTTTAGTAATTTCTGAGTTAATTCGTTCAAACATACATACATACAAATCTTTCATATGTACGACGCGGGTGAGTGAGGGAGCATGATCATTAATGATTAAACGAACTAACCTGTAAGTGAAGTTACACGAAGGATTCGTCCAAAGATATTAGTACTATTAATTACATGTAGTATCGCTTGATACCTACCGTTTGACCCATCATGTATTAAAATCGGAGCAACCATTTTGATGATGATGGATGATGACGATAAAGTGGCGCCATATTATAAAAGCATAAATCTTGAGTGTTCCAGTAAAATAAATTTCAATTTAATTTCGTTTAATAATATAATTGCTATAACTTAATCCTAAAAGGCAACGTCATTTGCATAGTTCCTGCTGTCTTCATACTATAAAATTATTTTATTTTTATTTTATTTAACCATTTATTTCAGGCTACTAGGCCCATACAATATATACCTTACAGACTAACATACATAATTATTAAATAAAAATACAATCTATTTGTTTACACGTATCGAAGGCGGCGACGTGTTGCGCAATGCGGTGTCCGGTATCCGACCGCGAAAACGTCGGAACAGGACACCCTTCGGCCAAAAATCTTCTTTCATGAAGGTCGACAGATGTTCGGTCGGTACCCTCACCACGAATGAGTTGAAGTTCACATTGTGGCGGGACTCCAACCGCTCGACCCTCAGACTGAATTTGGTCTTCAATCTGATGTACTCTCCGATTTCATCAGGCTTCGTGCTGTAGTGCAGACGAGATACATACACAAGCGTTGTCGGGATAGCCGGACGTAGTAGGTGGTTGTGTCCGGTCGGGGCGGTGCCACAAAGGTTACGGCGGGTGGGCTTCCTCTTCCTTTCCACCTTTTTGAAGCCGTCCTTGTCGCACTCATCATCCAGTCTCCGTGGATGCACAGGCTTAGAGACCGGTCGACGTTGTATGTCTCCCTCATTGGTACCCCGCTCGAGTTGTTGAACAGCGGGTCGGTTAGCAGCGGTGACTGCAGCGGATGCACGTTGAGGGGTCGAAGTGCTCACGCGTGACGTCTCCGCCGGGGCGGAGCGGGTGGCGGCGGGGCGCGGCGCATCGCGCGCTGTGTCGGCGGCGGCCGGTGACGCATCCAAGTTCGCCGACTCAAAACTGCCGATGGATGCATTTTGCGCCCCACGACGAGTGTTCACGTTGCAGGCCTCAGGTGACCTACTTACCGCAGCGGTGTTGCTTAACAACAACACTTGGGCTCGCAACTCACTTATGGTGTTTTCTGAGGCCTCTAGTTTACACTGTACTTCTGCCAGGCACGCTTTCAGGGAGGTGATATCCTTTAGCAGCCTGGTGACGTCGACGTGGTCGAAAGTAACGGGGGCAGCTTGTGCAGCTCCTTCGCCACGAACGTTGGCACGTCGTCTGGATCGGTCTCCTTTAGACAGGTGATGATGTCCTGGAGACTCTTCGCACCTCCATCCCTTCGTCGAGATGGCATCACATCGGCTTTCCCGATGCTCCTGAACAGCAGCGCCTTGCCACTGCAAATCTCATCTTCTATGAAGTTCGACTTGCAGATCTGCACGATGCTGACCTCGTCCATAGTATCGATGGCGTTTTGAATAAATGCCAAGACTTCGTTCACTATGAGTTGCTGGGAACCCATAGTGATAGCGCGCAGCGGCAAATGCCGCGCGATACGTGAATTAGAAACAATTCGCACTAATGCAATTGAGCACGTTCGTTTCCGAGCGCGCTCCGCACTGCACTGCACTTATACCGTGGTGTTTGGCACTCGCTGTAAATCGAGAACCAATGCTGCTAAAACAATGTTTTATACCTCGTTTTATTCCTCAATGTATCAAAATTCAAATGAACCCAGATTATTTTGCCACAACTCCACTAATTTTTCTTAAAACTAGTACAAATGATGATTTTTGGGCAAAACAATTTTTTTGGTGAAATGTCTTTAGGTATATTTCAAAGACTACAGCTCACATCGAAACAATTGAAGTGTCGACAATTTGGATATTTTATAGCAATTATATCATACTACTATAGCTTTCTTCTATCTTCAGCCATTTCTGAGATAAATGGGAAAAACTTAAATCAAGGAGACGTTTGAGGGGGAGGGGGGAGCGGACATGGGATCCACGGGGAACTTTCCAAATATGTTCAAAGGGACCTAAGGAACACTTTAAAAGACAAAAACTTACCACCGGAATTAGTCCTAGGTATCGCGAAATTTTTATCTAAAAGTATTGGGCTAAAAATTACATCGTGGCGCTGACACCATTCGGTGTTAATCTAGAACTGATGCTGCTATAACAATGTATTATACCTTGTTTTATTCCTCAATGTTTCAAGATTCATATGACCTTACATAATTTTGCCACAACTCCACTCACTTTTCTCAAAAACTAGTACAAAGAATGATTTCTGGGCAAAAAAAAAAATTTTGGTGAAATGTCTGTAGGTATATTTCAGAGACTATAGCTCACATCGAAATGATTGAAGTGTCGATGAGTTGGATATTTTATAACAATTATATCATACGTTGACAACTTTCTTCTATCTTCAACCGTTTCTGAGATAAATAGAAAAAACTAAAATCAGGGAGACGTTTGAGGGGGGGGGAGGGGGGAGCGTACATGGGATTCACGGGGAACTTTCCAGATATATTCAGGGGGACCTAAGGAACACTTTAAAAATAAAAAACCTTCCGCCGGAATTAGTCCTAGGTTTTTTGCTAAAAGTCCTGGGCTAATATTTGTTTTTAGTTCTGTTAGTTTCAGCAGAAAAAGCAATAACTTCTCTGTTTTTTTTTGTCTTCTTGAATTGACACCACGCGCGAGTTAATGAGAGATATTTTTATTGTTTTGTAAATTTTGTTTTTGTGTACTTAACTATTTAGTGTTTTTTTTTTCTGGGAAAATATTACCTAATCAAATAATGTAGAAATTAGAGTGTGCCGATTGTGGTGAGAATTCAATTTGTTTACAAAAATTGCGTATCCTTTCGCACAGTTTTCGTTCATAAAAAAGTAGTGGCCACTTTTGGTCGCTAATGGGTAATTTATACCTAGGAAGCAACTTCACATAACATAAGTTTACAACGTGAAGAAAAGGCAATATAAAAGTGGTAGGTAAGCTATTTAATATCCTTATTACCTACTAATAGTATAAATTTCAAAATGATAAGAGCAATTACAACTGTTTAGATCTAGAGTGCCTACCTAGCTTGAAAACCAATGCACGCTTAGAAGAGAAGTTGCATAGTGTGCCGCAGATATCCTTACAGAAACCCACATCAACACCATCTTGTGACAATTCTTTTCACATAAACTATTGTTGCAAAAACTAGAGTCACTGGGAATAAGAGGTCCTACTCTACATTGGATATCATCCTACCTATGTGGTCGGCGTCAATGTGTTATATTGGATAGCTTAGACGGTAAGGATATGAAGTCAATCCAATCTGAATATAGGGAAAATACATCTGGTGTACCTCAAGGGAGTGTTCTGGGACCTATTTTGTTCCTGCTCTACATTAATGATATAACTAAGGTGACAAATCATAGATTCGTTATGTATGCTGACGATATTTCTATAATAGTGACATCAAATAATAATGGACATAAAAATATATCAATACACAATCATGAATTAGACATTAATAATACAATTGACAAAATTAATGAATGGCTAAAAGCACATAATTTAGTAATTAATATGAATAAATCTTTTTTTATACAATTTAATAAATGTAAACAAAAACAATACAATTTTACTTTAAATATTCCTAATATTAAAGAAGCCACACACTTAAAATTTTTGGGAGTATTGTTAGATGAAGATCTCAACTGGAAAATGCACGTAGATAACGTGTGTCGTAGAATAAATAGATTTGTTTATGCCTTGAATCGGGTAAAGGCAGTAACCAATCAAAGAACAGCCATAATGACCTACCACAATTACACACTAACTGAAGTGTGTAATTTATTAAATAAACTTAGTGACATAAATTTTTTTATCTTGAATTTGTTTAGTAATCCATATTTAAATGTTAAAAAAATGAATTATGATCTTGAATTAATTATAAGGAATTATACCAATTGTAAATTTATAAACATTGACAATGGGACGCAGACAAAGCATTTTACTTCATTACTTGACATGATCTGTATCAAATTAAATGCTGAAATTGATTATATAAAATATGAGCGTGATTTCTTGAAAAACTTTTCATATCTCCGAACGCGGGCTCGCGATACAAAACCATTGTCAGGGAAAGAAGTCTTTAAAAGTCACCGTAAAGAAAAAATTACGGATTACTTCCCTATACAAGCGAAGGGAACACTAAGTACCTGTAATGATACAGACAAAAATATAGCTGTTGTTTGTCCTTCAAACAAACCCATTGATTCTCCATTGTCTACGCGTACTCCCGACAGTTTATTTCGAAAATAGTGGCAACTTAATATTGCTACATCAAAATATTGCTGGAATACTTAGCAAAAAAGATATATTTTTAATAACACTGGAAGAGTTATCAAATAGTTATAAAGACATAGATATAATCTGCCTCACTGAGACTTTCATTAAAAGTGGCCATGAAGCTAATCTACATTTACGGCAATTTGAACTGGCTGAGTTCTTCTGCCGAAAAAATAAAAAACGCGGAGGTGTATGTATATTGTGTCGAGAGAACCTGCAATATAAAAAAATACAATACGTCAAGGATATGGCCATAGAGAACTTTTTCGAATGCTGTGGCATAGAACTACCTGAATATAAATGTATAATAATATGCTTGTATAGAATTCCCGATAGCACAGATTCAAACCCACACACATTTCTTAACAATTTTGAATTTCTTTTGAATAAAATTCGATCTAAAACTAAAAAAAGAATAATATTAGCAGGCGATTTTAACATAAACATGTTAAAAGACAGCAATGTTTCTAGGGACTTTACAAGAATACTTCAAAACAATGGATATCAACTGCATATTACTGAACCTACCAGAAAGAATTCTTGCATTGATTTAATAATCAGTAATATGCCCGAAGCTGTTGGTAAAATTCACCACTTGGGGCTATCCGATCATAACACAGCGCAAACTTTAGAAGCTCCGATCAATCTTAAATCAAGCACATTAAAATACTACTACATCAAAAAACGTGATTATTGTCCAGAAAATATGGAAAAGTTTAATCACTGCCTGCGAAGTCTTTCCTGGACTGAAGTTTATAATGAGAGGGAAAGTAATAAAGCATTTGATAGCTTTCATGAGCTTATCACATTATTTTTCAGGTTGTGTTTTCCTATCGTTAAAATAAGAATGACAAACAAACCTAAGAAAGTCACGTGGATCACAAAAGGACTACGTTTAGGTTGTAAAACGAAACGCATGCTAAGATTTGCTTACTATAGGAATCAAAATACAAGGAACAAGACTAGATACAAAAAATATTCGGCCATACTAAAAAAATGTATCTATTACTCACAGAAGAAATGTAATAAGCTGTATATTGCAAAATCAAATAATATATGCAAAGCTTCATGGAATTTAATAAAACAAAGTAACAATAATATCATGAAGAACAAATACATTAAACAGATAACAAGGGATGGTGAAATCATCGCTGACCCTAGTGAAATAGCAAGGTTGTTTAATGAAAACATCTCAAAAGTAGGCGCAAGTACGGACTTAAATGCATCGAGTGTTAACAATATGCAAAATGTAAAAAACATTCGTGATAGCATTTACTTGTATCCAACCGATGAATATGAAGTGTGTAAAATTATAAATAGTTTGAATAATAGACGATCTGTTGGCTATGATGAAATACCTACTATGATTATTAAGGCTAATAAGGATATAATTTCTCCTATACTAAGTTATCTAATCAACCTATCTTTTGTTGATGGCACATTTCCAGAAAAATTAAAATTGACAGTTATTAAACCGATTCCAAAAACTAAGGATGGCTATACACTTGATGACTATAGGCCGATCGCATTATTGTCCATAATGTCTAAGATTTTTGAAAAAGCAATGCTCGCTAGGTTAAATGGATTTATCGAACGATTGGGCATTCTTGACGAAAATCAAAATGGCTTCCAAAAAGGCAAATCTACGGCACTTGCTGCATTTAATTTATTAAACAAAATTATGAACTTTGTAGACAAATCTATTGAAGTAACAACAGTATTCTTTGATATGCGTAAAGCATTTGATTACGTTTCACATGAACTTCTTTTGCGAAAATGTGAAAAATATGGCCTCAGGGGCAACGCTTATAACTGGCTCGAATCATACTTAAAAGATAGACTTCAATACGTAGAAATCACAAATATCAATGAATCATCCAATGAAACAACATATAGGTCTAGTTTAATAAAGAAAGAGTCAGGAGTGCCACAGGGGAGTATATTGGGACCTTTATTGTTTCTATTGTACATCAATGACCTTTCAAAGACAACTAAACATTTTTGTACTTTGTTTGCCGATGACGTGTCAGTAGTGATACCAAACTTGTACAATGATGCTAATGAATACAATAGTCACGTAAATGCTACCGTTCACGATATTACAAATTGGCTTGAAAATAATAACTTGATAGTAAATGTAAAGAAGACTAAATATATCCAATTTCATAATCAAAGGAATAGCAAAACTATTAACCTATCTGTTCAGCATAATAATCAGAGCATAGAAGAAAGTAGCGAAATAACATTCTTAGGTATAGTATTGGACAATAACTGCAGTTTTAAGCCGCATATACAAAAGATGTGCAATAAAATTAATAGTTTTAGTTACGCTTTATGGCGTTTAGTAAAAATAACCGATGAAAGAACTGCTTTGTTGGCGTATCATGGTTACGTGGATTCTATCCTGAGATATGGAATCATTGTTTGGGGAAATTCAGTAGACATTGGAAAAGCTTTTATTGCTCAAAAGCAGTGCATACGATCTATATGTAACATATCGTCCAGAACGAGCTGTAAACCATACTTCCTGAAACTTAAATTGTTACCATTGCCATGTATTTATATACAGGGTCACTGGAAATATGACGTATTCCTGCTAAGGGGTTATAGATGAGGTCAAAACAAATATTTTTTGTCATATAACTTTTTCTCAAAAAATTACTAGTTTTTGAGTTAATTGAAATTAAGTATTTTTTTACCAAAAGTACGTTTTCAGACACAAAAATTTAAAATAAAAAATAACTGCTCATTCGATTCCGGATTTTTTATCATTTTGGGATAGAAAACAATCTGAGTGTTGAAAATGAATAAAAAAAAATTTCATAAAATACAGGTATTTATAAAAAATTCAATCCTTAAAAGCAAATTTTATATTTATTTTTTCAGATTTTTTTGAAATAGCATCAAATATCTTTAAAAAAATCCTAGTAACTAAGCGTGCATAATATTTTAAAAACATCACCATCTATTCAGCTTTCCGTTGAGGTATAAAACTTAATAATAACTTAAATAAAAAATGAGAAATTAAGACTTAACTAAATAGCAGTCCCATTTCATGTAGAAGAATTTCCTACTTCAAGCGCTTCGGAGGTGGCCGTATTATCCTACTTATTCCATAAATGTGAAAGTTTGCTTGTTTGGATGATTGTTAATGAATCACGCTAAACGGCTGAACCGATTTGGATGAAATTTGGCACACAGATAGTTTATAAGCCGGATTAAAACATAGGAGGATACTATTATCTTGGTTAAAGGTTCCCTGGGGATTTTCTCGAATATAAATGCGGGTAAAGTCGCGGGCGGAAGCTAAATTGCCATAAATGGTCGTACTTACTAAAAATACTTTCGTCAAAGTGAGTTTGAGACATGATTATTTTCCGCCGATGAGTCAAAATTTTATACAAACTGTATCACAAATAACCATGCATATCAACCAGGCTTTCCTTTTGGCTTGCGGATAGATAAAACGGACGGGCTTTACCACGTGGGCCCAATGTGGATTGGTCAGTGTTAACGACTGTAAATGCAGCCAGAACCAAGGGCTCAATGTAAGGTACATTGAGTTAACACCGACCAATCCGCATTGGGCCCACGTGGTGGGTTATGGCCCATCCGCTTTATTCCAAAAGGAAAGAAAGGCTTGTTCCCCAGCAGCGGGTCATTAAAAATGGCTGATATGCATGGTTATTTTTGATGCTGTCTGTATAAAATTTTGACTCATCGGCGGAAAATAATCCTGTTTCAAACTCACTCGGACGAAAGTATTTTTAGTAAGCATGATCATTTATGGCAAACTAGCTACCGCCCGCGACTTCATCCGCATTTACATTCGAGAAAATCCCTAGGGAACCTTTAACCAAGATAATAGTATCCTCCTATGTTTTAATCCGGCTTATAAAGTATCTGTGTGCCAAATTTCATCCAAATCCGTTCAGCCGTTTTGCGTGATTGATTAACAATCATCCAAACAAGCAAACTTTCAATTTATGTAATAAGTAGGATAATACGGCCACCTCCGAAGCGCTTGAAGTAGGAAATTCTTCTACATGAAATGGGACTGCTATTTAGTTAAAACTTAATTTCTCATTTTTTATTTAAGTTATTATTAAGTTTTATACCTCAACGGAAAGCTGAATAGATGGTGATGTTTTTAAAATATTATGCACGCTTAGTTACTAGGATTTTTTTTAAAGATATTTGATGCAATTTAAAAAAAATCTGAAAAAATAAAAATAAAATATGCTTTTAAGGATTGAATTTTTTATAAATACCTATATTTTATTAAAAAAAAATATTCATTATCAACACTCAGATTGTTTTCTATCCCAAAATGATAAAAAATCCGGAATCGAATGAGTAGTAATTTTTATTTTAAATTTTTGTGTCTGAAAATGTACTTTTGGTAAAAAAATACTTAATTTCAATTAACTCAAAAACTAGTAATTTTTTGAGAAAAAGTTATATGACAAAAAATATTTGTTTTGACTTCATCTATAACCCCTTAGCAGGAATACGTCATATTTCCAGTGACCCTGTATATGAAATGTGCCAATTTGTTAAGACACACATCAATTTGTTTCAAGACAATATCACTGTGAATAGGAACTACAGAGGAAGATATCCTAATACACTTGTGCAGCCGCAAATTTTTACTTCATTATGGAGACATAGCTGTTACCCAATGGCAGTGTATATTTATAACAAGTTACCGAATGACATAAAAAAACTTTCCTTGAATGCTTTTAAATATAAATTAAGAAATCTTCTTATTGATAAGTGTTATTATACAGTGCATGAATATCTTTCTGACAAAACCCTTAAGTAAATGATTTCTATCTTAAATCTGACATTCATGATTCAATTTTAAACTGACATTGTTATTATATAATATTTTAATTGTTGACATTTTTATTTGTAATTGGCATGATTTATATTTGATTGACATGATTTGTATTTGATTTATATATATTTTAATTGTTGAGATTTTATTTGTAATTGATTGATTGAGAATAATAAATAAGAATTAATTTTGAATGAATTGGATTTCTATCTTAAATCTGACATTCATGATTCAATTTTAAACTGACATTGTTATTATATAATATTTTAATTGTTGACATTTTTATTTGTAATTGGCATGATTTATATTTGATTGACATGATTTGTATTTGATTTATATACCTATATTTTAAGTGTTGACATTTTTATTTGTAATTTATTGATTGAGAATAATAAATAAGAATTAATTTTGAATGAATTGAAATGAAATTTAATGTAATGTATGAAAATGAAACTCATGTAATATAGGTAATGAAATCATATGTAATTGTAATGAAATGAAATGTAATGTTTATTTTAAATATTTGTATGTCTGCAAAGACTAATTGTGAGATACCAATATAATATATAATAACCTTTGTACCACTTTTAAAGCAAATAAATGAATCTGAATCTGAATCTGAATCACGCTTACGTTGAGTCTGTTCTACGTTATGGAATTCTCTTATGGGGCAATAGCACGGATAAAAATAGAGTATTTGTTGCACAGAAGAAGTGCATCAGGGCTATCTGCGGAATCCCACCAGGCGAATCTTGTCAACCGTTGTTTAAAAATCTTGGCTTGCTGCCACTGCCTTCTCTTTACATTTGCGAAGTGGCTACTTTCGTTCATAATCACAAAGACTTGTTTAAAAAATCTGGTAATCTTCGATTAAGATACCCAAACAGACTAATATTTGATGATACTCCAAGATCGGCCAAATATCAGAAAAGTTTTATAGGCATGAGCATTCGAATTTATAACAAAATTCCTAATGAGATTAAGGATCTCAACGCCAGATTATTTAAAATTCACTTATGCAAATGGCTTAAGGAAAGTAGTTTCTATGATTTGAAAGATTTTTTCTCGTATAATAATTCTATTTAATTACCTAATTATTCTGACTGACATTTACTACTCATCTTTGACATATTAATTTATTTTAAGGACATTGTATTTTATTGGATGGTACTATTGACCGCATTGACATTATATAACTTACTATTTTTTAATTACTTTTGCATTGCTATTAATATTTAGCAAAACATGTGTACTGTTTTAAATACTTTACTGAACATCTTATATACTATGTTTTATGCAAATAAATGATGATTATTATTATTATTATTATTATTATTATTATTAATACGTACGAACACGCACGAACGATCCAGACTTTCCAAGTAGGTACTATGGGAGCGCTTACACTGGGTGCGAGTTAGTCGTACGTATACGTACGTGTATTTCCGACGTCCGAATGCAATCCGAACTTGTTGGGATTTTAAAACATGTTCGTGCGATTGAAAGTAAAAAAATAGTTGTAGAAAAGTTTACTAACGTAATTTACGAAGATAAATGATTTATTGGGATCAGAGTAATTGAAGTTACCATTATTTGTCTATCATAATGAAATTCACCGAAATCATTAATATAATATTATTTAAAATGTCTTTTTAAATAATATTATATTTTTACGCAGCTATTCAGTTCTACCTATACAACATTGACGATTGATGCAGTTTCCGAGTTTTATCTTGAAGATACATATTCATTTACATTATTCACCACGCTGCATGCAAAGATGACTTCACGAATGCAATATCTGTACCGATTTGACGGAGAAAAACGTATTCAGTGTGCGCACTCAATTCGTACGACTGGATTACATATACGATGCAAATTCGTGCCCAAAGTGCTCACGGCCTAATACTGTTAAAAATTAAGAAGATAAATTAACAATGATAAAGCTTACACCGCCAGCTGTTGTTTCCTGAAATGTTAGAATAACATGAAATCTTAGCTTTTAACTATTTTTTTGCAATACTACAAGCTCCTTAGCACGAACAGTACCCTTAGCACGAACAGCTATCGAAAAAAATAACGCGCGTAAAATCATTCGATAGTGCAATTTTGTATTGGAAATTTGTACAACGCCATCTACCGCCGAATAGCGAAATTAAAATTTCCATAGATAATTCTCTATCGAGTAATTTTACGCGCGTTTTTTTTCTCGATAGCTGTTCGTGCTAAGGGTACGCCTATTGAAAAAAATTACGCGCGTAAAATCATTCGATAGAGCAATTTTGCATGGGAAATTTGTGCAGCGCCATCTTTCGTTGAGAAGCTAAATGAGATACTTTTACTATCGAGCACTTTTGACGCGCGTTTTTTTCTCGATAGATGTTTGTGCTAAGGGTACAGTAAGTACCTGTAGCACGAATATCTATCGAAAAAAAAGCGCGTAAAAAAAACTTGGTAGAGTAATAATTATTCCATTGGCCTACGGGAAATCTCAGTTAGCTTTTCGGCAGACGATAGCGCTGTACTCCATACAAAATTACCTTCTTACTTATATGCGCGTTTTTTATAGCTCGTGCTAAGGGTACAAAGTTTTCCCGACAATTTCCCGTCTTGGCGCATAATGTCCTTTTCTCAAAATGTCCTTTTCTC